>CM070560.1:21836619-23190856 GCA_036346405.1 Phyllostachys edulis
GCGATGGCCTCGCGTACCCCGCGAGGCAGGCGTCGGCCAGTCACCGTGGTGGCTGTAAGCGATACCCGGCCGAAGAGCCACCTGGCGAGTACGCCTCAGTGCCGCAACACACAGTCGTGATGAGCTCGGGACCATCCGCTCGACCTCTGTGAAACGAATAATTAGTAAGCCCGTCATATGGCTGAGGCCTCAATGAATCGCTAAACATGGAAAATAGGTACTATACTTACGGGCTGCGAAAGCCACCGGCGGGCCATCTTCTTTGTCGCTCAGAAGTCGGAAATCTGAGGCGTGACCTCCGCCAAGCATACGAAAACCTGCCCAAGTGTCGCGCGATCCACACCAGCGTCCGTGAGAATCACGGCCGCTCGCGATAGGCAAGCCGAGCGACATCGCGACATCCTGCAGAGTCGGGGCCATCTCCCGAAAGGGAGGTGGAAGGTGTCGCGTCTCGGGCATACGAGTCCACCAAAGGCGTCGGGAGCGACCGTCGAATGGGAATCATCGTGACCGCTCGGACCGCTCGAACCTCCCCATCGTCATCGACCGGACCGCCGTCCTCTTCGGTGGCCTCTACCATCCGTCGCGAGAGGTAGAAAGTCGAACAGCTCGACCTACAAAGCACGAAGAAGTAAGTACATAGTGCGCTACGATACAAAAAGTGACAAATTTACGGACAAACCTCTCTACCTAGCGTGGGTCTAGTCTCCAAGCCCGTCGGGGTGTCGCAGTCTGAACCACCCCCAACTCAACAAGTCGTCCCGCCAGCCGGATCTGACACCTGACGGCTCACGGTCTTTGCTGACGTCGACCAACCGGTCCAAAGAGATTGAAATGCCAATCCGAACCACGGGGTCTTGAGCCATACACGCAAATTAAGAAATTAAAAGCATTCATATTACTTACGCATTTAAATTATACTCCAATGACATTACACTTTGCCCTAACACAATGACATAATTTTTCCTCTGAAGGCTATATATTACGTTAACGCCTATACTCTCGCTATGGATTATTGTAAATATTTAATACATCATCGTTACTATGCATATTTATAATGGGTGAAGCTTTAGGAAAAAACAAAATTTGACATGTTTGATAATCAACGTGTTTGGAACCATGTATCGTGTATTTAACATTCTATAAACTAACATTTGCGAATGCATGCAGCGTTATCGACATGTTTACCATTATATAAACTACCATTTAGAAAAGTAACATGTATGCAATTAGCGTGTCTGCAGAGAATAGTACAACTAAATTTATTTTTACTAACTCATTTTTCCTTCATGTTATCTCTCAACATTTGCTAACGTACCATGGTTACTAATTAATCATGCCATCTCTAAATATTTGCTAACAATATGTCACTATACATAAAGTTGCTTGCTAACCTACCATGATTTCAAAAATAAACTTCTACAAACTAATACTACAAACTTACCGTCCTAGTCGCCGTCTTGAAGCGAAGAACTTTTTTCCTCCTCTTCTTCTTCCCTCCTATTTTTTCTTCCTCTCCTATTTTTTCTTCCTCTTTCTCCTCTTTTCCTCTCGGCTCGGTTGTGATTCTGGCGAATCGCGTTGGAATAATGACGGTTTGGCCTTGTGATTTATAGCTGCCCCAAGTCGCCATAAGGTTAGGCGACTTGGATTGAGCTACCACCAAGTCGCCATACGGTTGAGGCGACTTAGGTTAGTTCCACCAAATCGCCAAACCAAAAGCGGCAACGCTGGAAACTTTAAATCGCCGTCCTATTGGTGGACTTGAATGATTATCGCCTTCTTGATTAGGCGATTTGAGTAAATCGCCCAACCGCACTGGCGACCTATGATTATTCTGAAAAAAAATTTAAGCGGTATTATTTCTGTATTTTGGAATAAAAAATAGATTATTTTAAAAAAAATTCTCAAGTAATATGGTGCAAGAAAACCTGCACAGCTAATATTGCCTACTCGCGTATTTTTTTTTATCACCATGTGTGCGCACATATTTGCGTATACGGCTTACGCAGGCGTTGCGCAAGCGGGGAGCTCGGAGGGTGGGTATGCTCGGTGTGCCTACCACCGGATGCGTCCTCCACGCGCAACGGCACCTGCTCTGGCGGCGCCAACTTTCTGGCCATATTCGTCAACAATCTGCAAAAGTTCGAGACGCCCAATGCCGCGATGACCATGCCGGGCTTCAAGTACTCCATCGGCAGCAGATTCAACGTCATCGCCAACCCATGAGCCGCCGGTAATTAATTATCTCATCGAAAAAAAAACCATTCGCTCGTGCTGTGCACTGGCTATCCATTTCTAAGGCTAGCTAGGCCAGCGATACACGGGTTTGAAGCGAAATTAAGGGGCTTGTTTGGTTGATGATTTGGATTTTATGTTTGAAAAAAGGTGGTGCCTGAAGATAGCCTAAAAAGTAGATGATTTTTGCCTGATCAGGCAAACCTGAAGATTAGTGTAGTGTTTGATTGGTGTCCTGGATTTGTGCCTGAGTAGGTACAAGAGGCAGGCAGTGTTTGGTTCTTGGTATGCCTGGGATTACACAAATAAAAGAGCAAGAAGTACAATAGTATCTTGTTTTCTATCAAATTGCATGCTATCTGTTTTTGTGAATTGTCGGTGTTTTAGAACCGAACTTACGTAAAGATTGTTTGATTCGGGGGGTCTCCTAGAATAGAATCATGCAGAGAGATTGACACGGGAATTTTTATACAGGTTCGGGCCTTCTCCGAGAGAATAACAACCCTACTCCTGTGTGTGTATGGTATTGAGTGTATCTTGAACAATCGGGGAAAAACTAAGACTATTACAGATAGTGCTTGTATTCTGATGGCTCGATCCTTTTCTCCTTTCTCTAGTTGCCGCCTTTTATAGTGCGTGAAGGAGCGGCGCTACTCGAGTAAAGCGGCGCCTCATCACCTCTATGTGAGCGCATGTTGGTAGTAATTACCGTGTATTAATTCCTCCACGTCGCTCAACAGACTATATACCGAGATAATGGGGTATTACGTGCCATTATTACGTAGAATAACGAACAGATGATATTTGTTTGAATCCCTTAATCAATAAGACCCACTTGTCTGCGAGGTTCATTTGATTATAAGGTGGTCGTGGTGACCTAGTCGTAGAGAATCTCGACTATGAGGTAGTCGTAGCAAGACTTACGACTATGGGATAGTCGTAGCATAACTTACGACTATGGGGGTGGTCGTAGAAGAACTTCGACCATCCATTTGGTTCTTCCTTCATAACATTAAGGGGGTACACTCGGGGTTCACATGGCGTCATATTTACCTATAATAAAAATTATAGATAAAAGGTAAAATGAGGATTATTATATCCTCGTCATCTAGCCCCCACTTCAAGTGAAAGCAACTTACTTGGTAAAGGGTTCTAGATGGTCTTCACGATCATGAGAGGATCGTGAAAATAATCGAAGGAAAAACTCTTCGATTGTATACTACTTTGACCAGAAATGTGCTTGGTCAAGAAAATTGCTTACGACTATCAAGTGGTCGTAAAAGCATTTCTCACGATCACAAGGTGGTCGAGTATAGTGATCGGAAGAAGGAACTTTCCGATTATCATTTCCTTTGGTTGAAAAGATCTAACCAAGGAAGTAATTTAAGCTTGAGATGTAGCATAAACCTGAATTTCTCGAGCGGACACCTTTGGGGAATCTCAAGCGGCGCTGCTAGCCTTTGTCTGTTGAAGCGGTTCTCAGGCGGTGGCGACCCTTGGAATATCACGCCTCGGCTCAAGGTCTGTGATTATATATACTCACCGGAGGGTAAAACCTAAGATCTTACTTTTCCCCAAATTGCTCCTCTTTGTTCTTCAAGCTCTTGCCTTCTCACTTGAAGAGTCGTTCTTGCCTTCTCATTGCCACTCCAATTGTGCCCTCTTTTTCGACCCAAAATTTCTGTTTCCAGAGAGATGGCGAGAAAGTTTCGAGTGGGAAGAGTCGGAGATGGATCTTGAAGAAGATTCAAGCCCTAGTTGTCGCCGGAAGATTCCAGAGAGACTCTTGTGAAATGGCTTCCGCAATTGGGCAAAGATTGGCCGTCGAGGAGAATGGGCAAATTCCGTCTTCGGGCTTATTGTGAGTGTGGCCTTCGATTTTGCTCACCCCTTTCTCACCGTTGTGCTCGAGCATTTTGGGGTGGAGTTAGTGAACCTTGGTCCTAACTCCATCACCATCTTGGCGTTTTAAATATATTTGTGCGAGGCGTGCACAGGAATTCCATGGACCTTGAGCTTTTCAAATATTTCTATGGAATGTCTCGGCAAGTCGGGATTCTTTGAAGTTGTGGTCTAAAACTCCACGACGGGAAGTCGAGGGAGTATATTCAGAGTTTCACCCGGTCTTCGTGGCGGGATGGAGGAAGAGGTGGTTTCTTTGGAAAGTCACCTCGAGAAGATGCCTCTCTTTAGTGGGAAAGGTCTGTAAAAGAAATCTTCATGGGATTCGACTCAAAGATATCGGTAGGATTGCCCCTTATGTTCAAGCTATCAAGGACTTGAAGAAGGAAGGGTGACCGGATGGCATGTGGTGAAAGATTTCATCACCGCGAATTAGTCCTTTGAAGAAACGAGCATCCCTATGTGGAGATACTCGGGGCTATGAACCCACCGGGGACTACAACGAGGGTAAGTGAATTTTCGACTTAGCTCTCGGTTTGGTCTTTCTGCAAAGTTGTTTAAAAGATGCCTTTATCTGTTTGAGCAGATCTTTCACCAAAGGAGATTGGCGTTAGAGTCAAACTTCGTTTGTGAGAAGTCTCCGCCACTTAGTGTGGCGGTTCCTAAAATCCTTGCGATCGTATCCGCAGAGAGAAAAGGATGGTTAGCCTAAAGGTAATCGATAGTTGATTTTATCTTTAAGACTTTATAGTCGTAGAAAGAACTTACGACTAGAGAAATGTTGTAGAAAAAACTTACAACTTAGTCGTGACCGTAGGAAATCTTACGGTCGAGGAAAGGTCGTAGAAAAACTTACGACTTGATCTTGGTCGTAGAAAATCTTACGACCAGTTAGTAATTCTTCTCTTTATGTTTTGCTTTACAGAAAGTAGGCATGAAAAATCGTCGGGATGATGAAGAAGCTGTACTGATAACCATCGGTGCAGGGTTGACAAAGGACAAAGGCTCAGCTCCTTCGTCCAAGAGACGTCGACTTTTAAGGGGTGATGACAAAGGAGAGGCGAGTTCGAGTTCTAGCCCTTGACGGATCCTCTGCAAAGCTTGTGGCGGAACATAGCATAGCTCAAGCCGAGGCTAAAATAAATCAAGTGGAGGAGGTCAAGTAGCTGAACCTCTAAAGCGCAAACCTCGCAAGGCCAAGGTACCCTTCTATTATGACAAAAAATCTTTCGCGGTTTACGCCACTCGGGTTTTGTTAAGCACTTGGAAAAGGAGAAATGAAAGGATTTTATGTCTTTTGTGAAGGATAATACCGCTCGATGAGAGCCTATGGCTGATGGCAATCTTTGCTCTTGGAGTGGTCGAGGCCGATCTCGGCCATCGAGAAAGTCGAGACCGAGAGATGGTCCTGTTCAAAATCCACGACTGGGGCGTGGTGGTGGCTAAGCCCATTCTTCAACTCGAACTTCGACCAGAAGTGGTCGTAGAGAAGAAGAAATCTTCCGTTGGGAAAGTGACTCCCAAATTCCTGTTTAGGTCCAAGGTGCAGAGGTATGTGAAATATACTAAAGTGTAAGAACATAATTTACCTTTTTCCTTTTCACAACCTTTGAATTGCTTTCCTTTTCTTTGTTTTAGCCCGACTCCTTGACCCGAGAATGCTTAGTTGAGAAGCCTATTGCTACCTCTCCATTTCTTTGGAGAGACAACAAGGGAAGTGGTCGAGGATCATCCTCGGCCAGTGGTAGAGGAAGTCGTGGCGCTGAAGTGGTTACGACAACCAATGAGGTACTGTTGTACCCAAAGATGGTAGCGGCTACAACCTCTGAAGTAGCGGCGGTGACCACGAGATGGTCGTGGAGACTCCAAAGAAGAATGCGACCAGAGATGGTCGTGAAAGCTCCAAAGAATACCGTGACTCTTGAGGCGATCGCTTCGACCCTTGAGATGGTCGTGGATAGAACAGAGGCAACCGCGAGGCCTCTGGTCAAGATGGTGGCGGTTACGTCCACCGTCTTTGCCGAAAGGAGATCGTTCGCACGTTCCTCCGGTACCAAAAAGCGAAATTCTGAATCGTAATCAAGAAGAAGAGTATTTCAACTTCTACGCTGACTTCTTTGGGCCTGCTTCCATCGTAGGGTCTTCTGCTTTCAGATCTCGCGACCAAGTCCCCCATCCCAACGATATTCCCAATAGAGGGGATACCTTTGATAATGAACGTCTTGAGAAGGTTTGGTGGGACCAAGTCACGAGGGTAGACAAGCTGAAGATCCCGGAGCTGGTTTACTCGATGTTTGCTCGATCAACCATGAATGTAAGTACTTAATCGTACTTATATATACAGGTATAATCTTCTCTTGTTTCTCACTGTCTTTTCATCTTGCAGAAAGCCATAGAGCAAATTGCTGTTGTCGGTGAATATCATCGACAACTTCTAGAGCTGCGACAGGAAAAAGAGGAACTCTGCAAACAGGCAGAGAGGTGGTAAGTCACTGCTATTCATAGTCACCTTGGATTTGACTACTTATATAGTGCTTACGGGATTTGTCATGGAAAAACTCACGACTAGGTAATGGTCGTAAAAGACTTATGACCAGTGGCTTTGTCGTAGAAGAACTTACGACTAGGTCAATGGTTGTAGAAGAACTTACAATCGATTGACCCATGCTCATGTCCACTGTTATCCTTTGCAGGTTAAACAGTGACGCCAAGACCTTAGCCGACTCGCTCGATTATGAAAAAGAGGAGTCGAAAAAGTTTAGGGAAGAGGTATTAGACCTCCGGAAAAAGCTTAAAGAAGCTAACTCTGCAACCATGAAGTCGCAGGAAAAATTAAGCGAAGAAGTCTTGAACTTAAGACCTGCTATATCTTTGATCTTTACCTAACTCTTGCTTCTTTTTCGTAAAAAAGAAGACGAGACGAAAAAAGCTCGAGAATGAAGTTAGAGAAAACTTGATTATTCACGAGCTTACTCGTATGTCCAAAAATAAAGATCAAAACCTTGAGACGCCGAGAACTCGAATATCAAGTAAGTAATTCTTTACTGCAAATCCTTACGAGTTATTTCCTTTTCTCACTTCCACTTCCTTTCTAGCAATGGACGTTAAATTGAGAGAACTTGAGATCAAATCACGGATAAAGCCGTGATTTATAACCGCACCGTCCTTATTGCAAAGAAGAATGTAGAGGATATTGTATCATGGGAGAAAAAGTATCTTTGAGACCGTTGCTTCCCATAATGAAGAGGTCAAGAGGTTGATTCTCAACTAGTGGGTAAGAAATTCTTTTACCCGTGATTATTTTTGTTTTCTTTTTCCTCTAGGAGTTTATTTTTGTTTGACCAATCTTATTTCTTGAGCAAGTGGTCGAAAACAAAAAGCTCATGAGGCTTCGACTTGTACCCAACAGAGATGGAAGCAATGAAGATTAAACTTCAAGGAAACATCACGCTCCTGAACAATGTGCTTGGTGAGCTACATAGTGAGGGAAAGACTCCTCAAGATGATACAATAGCTGCTCACACAAGTACCATTGGGGATCAAGTCGGGATTTTGCAAGATCTGGTGACCACTCAAGGCCAACCAAAATTTGAATCGATAAAGGAGGCGGTCGAAACTGCAGTAAGTTATGCATTAGCAAAACTTAAAGCTCATGACCCCAACCTTAATGTGCAACCACTCGAAGCCGACTTCAACTGCTCTGAAGCAGAAGGAAGACGTCTGATGGAGGAGATGCAATCGGTTAGTTTAAAAGTTTCAGAGGAGATGCATTGGGCTCTCCTCTTGAGTAGTCTCAGTAATGAACTTGTGAAAAAGCAGTCTTTTGTTGATGTAATCCATCTTGTTCCTGCAAATCATCTTGTCGAGTAGTTAGTAACTCAAAAGATAATTAACTAATTTAAAGACTAAGAAATGAAGTCAAATGTGATGACTTTATCCTAGCCCCGACTATTTGCTTAGTTTGTGAAAACTAAGTAAATAGTTTTGTCTCTCGCAAATCATCTTGTCGAGTAGTTAGTAACTCAAAAGATAATTAACTAAATAAAGACTAAGAATTGAAATCAAATTATCCTAGCCCTCGACTATTTCTTTGAGTTTGTTTAGACAAACTAAGTAAATAGTCTGTAAAGGGTTTATGAAAACAGAGAGGTTTGTTTAACTTGTAGTTTTGGGTCTCAATTGTCATGCAATCGTCGAAAGGGTGGTAACGAGTTGACACTAGGAAGTTCCTTCTAGTGGGCGTGACCACGTCTTGAGAGAGGAGAGGCTTCGACTAGGTAATGTTAACATCTCCGACTAGTTTAATCAAATCGAGAACGACAACTTTAAAATATTTACTCGTCCTTCTCCGGTGGACTCGATAAGTCTGTCCTGGTAGCAAGAGTAGGAAACTGAACAAAGCTAGGAAGCTCCTTCCAGTGGGCAGGACCACGTGCAGAGAGGAGAAACTTCGACTAGATGTGTCTCTTCCTCCCACCGCTTGAGATGAAACGAGTACACCCAAGACGGTTAAGCAAATCGAGAAAGTGCGCTCTTCTTAGAGTATTTTTCAAATTAATCAAGAAATAAACTAAGGTGAAAAGAGTTGGCCTTCAAAAATATTTCGACTAAATAAAACCCGAGTTCTTTGTGTTGGCCATAAAAGCGAGTAACGAGTCGACACTAGGAAACTCCTTCTAGTGGGCGGTGACCACATGCGAGAGAGAGAGGCTTCGACTAGGTGATGTTATCGCCTTGACCGGTGTAAAAAAAATCGGTGTTTAAAACATAGTCGAAAAATAATGAAAGCACTACTCAAAAGTAAGACAATAGAGATAGAAAAACCTCGATTCTTTATTGTCCTAGAATGGTCGGTTACACATAGAACTTGCGTGGCGGTCGATGTTCCAAGAATTCGAGAGAACTGGCCGTCTTCCATTGCCAATCGTCAATTCTCGACGAGTAACTTCGACCATCGTGTAGGACCTTCCCACTTGGGAGAAAGTTTGTTCCGATTAGACTTGGATTGGCAAAGCCTCAATACCAAGTCACCTACTGACAAAGGTGCGAGGTTGAACCTTCGATCGTAGTATCTTCGCAGGGCTTGTTGGTAGATTGCCAAACAATTAGGGCTGGTTTCTCCTTTCTTCAAGTAGATTAATATCATCTGCGTCGAATTTGTTCTGGTTGGAGTCCGTGAATGTTTCACTCGTGTTGACCGTATCTTTAGTTCCGGAGGAAGCATAGCTTCAAAGACCAAGACTAAAAAGAAAGGTGTTTCTCCTCAGAGTCTGATCCGTAGTTGTACAAACCGCCCATAATACTGAGGGTAATTCTTGTACCCAAGCCCCGAGCGTTTGATGAGTGGTCAAGACTCGAGTTTTAATTCCTCTCATTATTTGGCCGCTTGCACGTTCGATTGCCCCATTACTCGGGGATGGGCCACGTAGCATAACATAACTTGGTACCCAACTCGTCGCAAAATTCACGAAATTTTGCGCCAAAATTGCTTACCATTATCTGTAATTATTCGACTTGGTACTCCAAATCGAGTAATTACGCATCTCATCATAAACCGCTTTCTTTGCTTCGTTGTTATCGATCAAAGGTTCGGCTTCAATCCATTTTGTGAACGTATCAATAGCCACAAAAGGAACTCAAACCTCCGGAGCTTTAGGAAATGGTCCCGGATATCAAGACCCCAGTTTGCAAAAGGCCAAGATAGAGGTATTGTTTGTAATGCCCGAGCCGTTGGTGTATTTGCTCGCTATGAAACCGCATCGACACACTTTTAACCAACTCTTTAGCATCGTATAGGGTCATTGGCAAGAAAAACCTTGTCGAAAAGCCTTGCCGACCAACGCTACAGAGGAAGCATGATTTCCACAAATGCCACCATGTATGTCGTGAAGGAGTGTTAATCCTTAAGCTCTGCGGAATGCATCGCATGAGCACCCCTTGAGTACCTCGCTTATAGAGAACTCCTTCGACCAAAGTATACATTTTGGCTTTTCGGGATAAGCGATCCGCCTCGAGATCGCCTTGGTCTGATGTAACCCTTCAAGATAATCATAGATGGGCGCCATCCATGTATCCTCGTATTCTAGAGAGGCCGTCTCAATAGGAGGTGTCTCGGCTCTTCGACGAGAAGGCTTCGGAGTTGTTCCAAGAAGACTCCTTTTGGTACTTCAGATCTAGAAGAAGCTATTCGAGCAAGCTGGTCTGCGAGGAAATTATCCTTTCAAGGGATTAATTGTGCCTCGAAACCTAAAAAATGCTTTTCTAGCTTACGTACTTCCGATAAGTACCGAGACATTGTCGGGTTAGAGCACTGGTACTCTTTACCGACTTGATTCACGACTAGTTGAGAGTCTCCTCTCACGAGTAGTCGGCGAATCGAGAGCTTTCATTGCAGATACCACCTAGCAAACCTTCAGATTCTACGCCATTATTAGTGGCCCGAAAGTTTAATTGTATGGCATACTTTAAGGTCTCTCCTAGAGGAGATAACGAGACCACCCAACCCGAGCCACTTAAAGTAAGCGACCGTCAAAGTACATAGCCCACTTTGTCGGGGGAATCGTCTTGGGATCCCGAGCAGTTCAGATTTGTCCATTCGGCGACAAAGTCCGCCAAGATCTGGATTTAACGGCCGTTCGGGACACGAATGGATGTCGAACTCCCCAAGTTCGACCGACCATTTTGCCATCGCCCCGCCGTTTCCCTATTACGAGGATCGCTCCCAAGGGAAACTCGGGCAAGACAAACTAGTTTGTGCGCTGAAAATAATGCCGCAGCTTCCTCGAAGACATGAGGAGGGCATACTGAAGCTTTTGGACCCGAGGGTAACGCCCCTAGGTCCGTGTAAAACTTCACTTACGTAGTAAACTAGTCGTTGTACATTTTCACGTTCTACAACCATCTCGCTACCGATCGCTGCGGGCGTGGCGCCTAGGTAAACCAAGAGCGTTTCTTCCGCCTCGAGAGACCGAATAGGAGCACTCAGAAGGTACCTCTTGACATCCTCAAAGGCGGCGCTTGCCTCATTCGACCACTCAAAACTTTCGTGTCTCCTTAGAAGTTTAAAGAAAGGTAGTCCCTTTTCTCCCGATCGTGCGATGAAACGACTTAGACCCGCCATGCACCCAAAGTGAGTTTCGGACTTCTTCCGTAGTTGAGGGCGATTTGTAAAATGGCTTTTATCTTTTGATTCGCTTCAATTCCTCGTATAGATACTAGGAATCCAAGCAATTTCAAGAGATTCCAAACACACACTTCTCGTGATTAAGTTTTAAGCGATGTTTTACGAGATTGTCGAATGTTTCTTGTAGGTCGGTAATATGATTAAGTTTCTTGATGCTTTTGACAACTAAGTCATCAACATAGGCTTCTAGATTTCGGCCTAATTGAGATGAAAAAGTTGCTCGCATCAAGCGCTGAAAAGAAGCGCCGGCATTTTTAGACCAAATGGCATTTTGACATAGCAAAATATACCAAATGGTGTAATAAATGCGGTCTTTTCTTCATCGTCTAGACACATATTAACTGGTGATATCCGAATATGCATATAAAAACTTAACATTTCACAACTGCGCAGAGAGTCAACCAACCGATCGACACGAGGTAAAGGAAAATCGTCTTTTGGACAAGCTTTATTAAGATCGAGAAAGTTCTCGCACATCGCCATTTGCCGCTTGACTTTCTAACCATTACAGGTTAGCCAACCATTCTCGATGGTTGACCTCTTATAAAGCCCGCTTTAAGTAGCTTATCCAATTTCGATTTAATAGCATCTCGTCGATCAGGGCAAATCTCCGTAATTTTTGTTTTACTGGTACTTTGTCGGTAGTAAGGCTAGCTCGCGCTCGATCACCTCCTGGGGACTCGGGCATGTCGGATGCTTGCCACGCTAATACATCTGCGTTAGCTTGGAGGAAGGTGATGAGGCGCTTTCCTATTTGGGGTCGGAAGTATCCCGATCTGAGCATCTTGAGGGCTCCCTCGGTCGTGAGGAACCTCTTTGACTTTGTCGTTCGGCTTTGGTGCGACTTTTAGGCTTCGACTTGCTAGTCGGGTCGACTTTCTTCTCGAGTTGGTATTTGTCCTACCATCTCAAGGGATCGACGATCGCAGTATGCGCCATCTTCTTGTCACAATGGATTGTAATTACTCCTTTGGGACTGGCATCTTAATACATTGATATCCATAATGAGTAGCCATTAGAATTTTGCCAAAGTTGGTCGTCCGAGTATGGCGTTATATGTCAGATCGAAATCGACCACATCAAAGGAGATTTTCTCGTCTGAAATTACTTGGTGAACCAAATGTTAAGGGAAGAGAAACTTGACCAATTGGTTTGGTCAAGATCCCAGACAATCCCATGGAAAGAGTATCGCATCGGTCTTACTTTGGTCCCGGTACTTGCATGTCATCCAGGCACTCGTAAATAAAATATTTAACGAGCTTCCACCATCAACCAAAACTCGATTGACCCGACAATTGTTGATGGTGGGTTCGACCACCGATTGGGTATCGACCGTCGAGTCGAAGGATCGGCGATACTCTTCTCGAAAGAAATGGTGACTTCGACCACTTCGAATTTATTGACGAGAGGAGGATATATGGAGTTTACCTCGCGTTCAGCACCTTGAGTCGCCGCTTTGATTCATATGCCGATGATCCCGTAGATGTGTTCAATGGTGTGTTGCGGATCCCGAACAAAGATCACCTCTTCAATCATCGAAGATTTATGACCACCGGTTTGACCTACACCGCCGAGGGGGTGGGAAGTGGTCCTTGTCGCTGTAGTAGTCTTCAAGCTTTCGTTGGAAGACCTTAGATTCTGGAAGGTCATGCCCTTCCTTTTTATGGAAAGGACACCACCCAAAGCTTATCATTTTTCCGATCGTATGCTTACCTTTGCCTCTGCTTTGAGTGTGGCTTGATGTGCGTGGCTCTTTATCATTCACAAACCAATACCTCCTTGGAACCGGCTGGTTTTTGACCCTTCATCTTATTCTTGGACTTTTTGCTTTCTTATCCTTCTTCTTACCAACCGCTTTGGCTCTTGTAATGTTTCAAAGTTCTGTTACCAATTTAATATTTATTAAAGTTATCATTTTATTGAATTTTCTCAAATTTGAAAGAGTTTATTTGCTTTATTTGAATTTCTGAAGTTTTAAAAGTCAAAAATAAAATTTATTAAAGTTTTTGAAGTTTTATTTGAGTTAAATATGAAAAATAAAAATTAAATTAATTTCTGAAATTTTCGGATTTTTAAAAGCTTTTTCCTAAATATTTTAAAGCCAAATTAATTTATTTGCAAAATTAATAACTAACTTTAAGTTGGAAATAATTTTATTAAGTTCAAAATAATTCTAGGAATTTTTGTGAATTTTTCTAGAATTTTTGGACTCTATTTGCTATATTCTAAAATTACTTGATTTATTTTTTAACCTCTTTTCGAAAAATAATAAAAAAATTGTTCGACCATGAAGAGTGATTTGCCGATCGGGCATCTACAGTAACATGTGAACAGTCATACGAACTAAAAAAAATAAAAGAAAAAAAAAACATTTTTTCCAAGCGTGCCCGCGCGGGCACCCATCCCATTTTGCTGTCAGTCTAGCACACTTAACAACAACACCTTTTGCATGAGCCAGCCAACATGCCAAGTTGTTTCTCAATTATTAATAGCACTCTTAATTCCTTTTATACACTCTTTTCTCTCTCCTTCTTCCCAAACACGTTTTGCTTTCTCCTTCCCGAGAGCAACAAATAATTGGCCGAAGCCTCTAAATGGCAGCAATGGCCGACGCCCACACCTCCGGCCACCACTGCCGTCGACCTCGCCGCCGGCCACCTCCACCACCGCGCCACCCCTCTCCTCCTCTCCTCTTGCTCTCCTCCCTTTTCTTCTTGCTGTCAGATTCATTTCAAAACGACCGACGCCATTAGTGACACTACAAAGCTTCTCAAACCCACCAATTTCTCAACCATTCTTCACGAAATTTGTGGTATTCAAACCGCCCGCTCCCGCCTCCTCTCCCTTGACCGTTTCCCCCTCAATTAGTGCACACGTTCGCAGGAATTTCGCCATGACCGACGTGATGGCCGCGCCCACGATCTCCCCACCACGGCCTCCCCTCGCCCTTTAAAAGGGAGCACGGTGAGCCCCCGTTCCTCCTCATTCCAACCCCGCCACCCACTCCTCCTCCCTCGCTCTCTTTTGGCCGGATTTCTCAAGTATTCGCCGTCGATCACGCCCCATGTGTTTGCCTCTAGCGCTCTCTACGGTGGAGCCCCAAAGACCATCGACCACACCGCTAGCCGCCTCATGACGTTTCTCGCCAGTGTTCCTCGCCACGGAGCATCGTCGGAACATCCGCGCCACCGCGTGAGCCAAACCCGCGCCGACGTCGTCGCCCTAGCCTTCGCCATCTCAGACACGATCTCTCCACAACCGAGGTGAGCACCCATCCCCGCTATCCCTCTCTCCATTCCACCTCGCCGATCGTCGGAACGCTGCTGGATCACGCAATGTCGCCATCTAAACCTTAAACCTGAAGCCTTTTCCTTTGCGAATTATGCCGTCGAGCTAGCTCCGCCAAATAGTCTCCATCCTCAAGCCAGATCGTTGTCCTCTCACGCGGTGCTCTCCTCCCCTCACCGACGCCATCACCGAGCACCCCGACACCATGTCCAAGCCACGACCATGTATCGCCATGTTTCGCTCGAGCTTGAAGACAATGAACAAGATTTATTTAGTCTATGCTTCATCTTTTGAACATAGAAATTTTATTCTTTCCAAAAATCGTTCTCTCACATGCAATCTCCAAATCCATTAATTCTTTAACCTAAATTCATCTAAATTCATCTACTATTCTCAGTATTTATTTCATATTTTTTAGATTTTATTTAATTTTCGTTAATTATTTGGTCCATTTTGCGCGTTGTTGCCGCCGCCGGCCGACCGTGCACTTTTCACCACAACCGGAGTGAGCGTTGTGTTCCCCGTGGTTCCTTCTTCAAATCGCCATCAACCTCATCCGCTAACTCCTCTCCAATTGCCCGCAACGCCGGTGTCCGCCCACCGAAGGTCTTATCTGTCGGACTGCGTCGCCATCGAATATCATCTCGCTAAGCCGTCGACACCGTTGAGTTCGCCTCAATGTGTTCTACGTCATACTTTCTCTCCATGGCCATAAAGATCTTTCTTTGTTCTTAGCCATCCGAAACAACAAATTCCGATGAATAGTAAAATTTTCGGAATTATATTATTTCATGTGACATTCAACCTTCCTAATTTCGTTTCTCCTCATATGAACTCCGATTCCGCCGATTCAACTTTCTAAATTCATATAAAATCGATAAATTCCTAGTAGTATTTATTTTATAATTTTATTTTGTTTTTATTTGGATTTTATTTGATTGTTATTTGAATTCGGATCATTACGCCGCATAGATTTCGATTTACTTGGACGAATCGGATTTCAACACCATTTGAGAACATCGGATAATCTAGCAAGGCAAGTTACACTTTGACCATGTTGCACCTACTATTTTAAAGTTATTTAATTCAGTTTTTAAAATTATTATTGCATACATATTTTTAGTCAATTATTTTAATACCTGCTTAAATGCTTAGTTATTCCATTTGTTATTGTATGACCAATTTTGTATATTGAAATGCCATCCTTTTAATCATAGGTAAAATTGTTTGGAAATGCTTAGCAAATGCTTAGACCATGATTTTGATTTTGGGAGGATTTAGCCAAACCATTACAAATTGTTTAAAATTAAATCTATGGTATTGTTTTACCATAGAGAGTTTGTAAAGATGGTTTTCACTAAAACAAAATAAAAATGGTTTGGACTTGGGCGTAACGGATGAAAGGTGGGTGCAGGTTTATGCACGGGTTTAATCTGGTTAGGATTTAAAACCCAGGGTTTGATTTTGAAAGACGCCCAAGTCGATTAAGGACCGGTCTTTGAGCGTTCCTTTGCTATGCCTTACCGTACCACCACACGTCCTGTATGGGTAGGACCTGGCTTATTAATTTGGGATACCTCGAAGATATTCGTGCCATTTGTATGAGTGGGTGTTGGTTAGACAGTAGTCCCACATGGCGCAAGAGGGGGCTCCCGGAGGATGGTTAGTCCAATGGAAGCGAAACCTTAGCGGGCATGAGTATTTTGAGGTAGATCATTGTAAAGGCCTTGTCACGTGCTCTAGACTGCTCACCTTAGGTAGTGAGCGGTGACATAGATATAGGCCAGATAAACTAGAGAATTCGTGTCTTGTGGGTAAAGCTGTACAAACTCTGCAGAGTAGAAAACTATTCGAATAGCCGCGTCCGCGGTCATGGACATGCTAGCAAAGCCACTTTGAGTTAGACTTGTTTTTGGTTTTAAAATGAATTCAACAGATGTTTTCAGGATGGTTAGTCCTGTGGGAAAATTGGGCGGTTAGCCATTGTGATTGGAGGTTATCCATCACCTTTGTTGGAGGTTATCCACATTATACATTTGTCATTACAATTATGATTTTAAATATCGTATGAAAATGGCCTTGCAATCTATTATGATTATTTAAATTAAAACCGCTATTTTTTATGCAAAATAACCCCGCCAATGTCCTCTGCTCACTTTATGCATGCATTACAATTCAATATTGGTGTAACTTGCGAGCACTAGAGTTGTGCTCATACTTGCTTTATGCAAACAAAATTTCAGAGGAGAAGAACTTCACCATCGGTGTGGATCTCGACGACTAGGCCGCTACCCCAGTCGATTGCCTGTGGCAGATTAACTGGATTGTACTACACCTTCTTCATCTTCCGCTGTGTTCTTTAATGTTGGCTTGTAAGCCTCTTTTGTAATAAACTCTGAATAATTATTAATAAAGTGCGTGATATGTTTTGATTATCATTTTTGTATAACTGTGTACACTAGAAATCCTGGACTAGTGTATGAACACAGAGAATCCGAGATCCTTCGCTCCCGGGTTCGACAGCTCTCGAGATGGATTGTCTTCACGATCGATTGTGTTGTTCCACTCGACCGCCTCGAGGCGAGAGTATATCGATCGGCCATTTCAAGAGTTCGCGATGTAGTAGGAGGATTTAAAGCAATATCCTCTGTTATCCTTCTACTACGGACTCCCTGCTTGAAAGCCCTGATGACAGATGAATCAGAAACTTCCGGAATTGAGTTACGAACCTGACTGAAGCGCTTGATGAACTGGCGCAATGTCTCGTTGTCGTTCTGTCTCATCCGGTGTAAGTCGTCCTCCTTTCCAAGGCGATTGTATGTGCCTTGGAAATTTGCCAGTAGAAGATCGCAGAGATGTTGCCAAGAATAGATCGACTCGAGTGGTTGGTTTAGTAACCACGATCGAGCAGATCCTTCGAGCACAGTTGGAAGGTAATTTGCCATCACATGCTCTCCTCCTCCTGCCGCCGAATAGTCATTGTGTAAATTTGAAGGAATTCGATGGGATTTTGGGAACCATCAAACTTCTCCATGTTCACTGGTCGAAAACGAGGTGGCGAGCGAACAACTCGGAGATCAGGTGAGAATGCCCGACATCCAAGAATGACTTCTTGACGCCTCCTTTGCGTAAAAGAAGGGTTGATATCATCAGTGGTCGTACTCGGCGATACTCGATAAAGTTGACCCGACTGCAATAGGTCTCGGTCCCACGAGGGAATACTCGTAGTTTATCTCGTATTGCGATTTCCATGTCGGAGTGGTGAACGATCACCTTCCGAGGAGCTTGTTGATCATCGGTCATTTGAAGACATTTCTTCGAGTAGGAGATCGACACGACTTCTTTCATGCCCGATTTCTACGCGGTGATATGTTGGATTGATCGGTAGTCAAGAAGTCGTATGGGTACGACTACTTGAATGATGTCGACGAAGAGCTTCCAATTTTTTCATTGTACTCGAAGCTTTTGTGCGATCTCTTCAAATAAGAGGTCGAGTCTCGTGTTCGGGCTAGCTCTTGAGTTGGATTCTCGAGCAAATCATTGATGTCTTTGGAGCTCTCGAGCTTCCTCGATTGATATTGAATACGCCTGCAAATTCTTCCGAGCTTCAATCTTCTTCCTTCAATTGCCTCAAGATTTTCCATGTTAGACTCTTGAGATTGCCTCAATGAAGCGCAAGAATGTCGAGGATTTCCTGGCGCTCATGAAGGCGTTAGTCGTGTCCGCCAGATGGTGGTGTCCCGCCATTGCCACGAGGGGCGCAGATGTGTGACCTTCGGAAGGGTCTCCATCTCGGTCTCTAGAAGAGTGATCTTGATCTCGAGGGAAGGACAAAGACCTCCTGCTGATGATTCTCACTTGCGCCGAGGCCTCCGCTTGAGGAGTCGCCGAGAGACACCATCTGGCGACTTGGAGTAATCCCTCCAAGTAGGGAAGTCCGGGTTATAACTGTCTCCGCTTACAGTGTGACTCATGGAGAGATGGTCGAATTTGCAGAAAAGCATGCTTGATCCCGCCTCTCTGGCGTTATCTAGAGAGAGAGAATCACCAGATGCCGGTGAAGTCCTGCATCAGGCTTCTAGAGCTTGCCTCACTAAGTCGGACCGCCTTAGGGAACTTGGACACTTCAAGGAAAAACTCTCGTCGTGTCGTGAGTCCACTGGTGTGGTCCCGTCGATTGACCCTTGCCCTTGAGAGGGTAGATTCCTCTCTTGACGCATTGTTGTGGGGATAAGGATCCTCCTCAACTCCACCGGCGACATTGTCTCCTGGATCTGTGGGAAGATCCCTGAGGCAAGCAATGCCATAGGATGAGTCATCACTCGGTTCAGAATCGAATCCAGCATCCATGTCGACGTCTCACAGACCGCCAAGTCGAACCAGTTCTCCTCGCTCCATTCTCCGCCATGAGTGCATGAGATTTGGAAAACAGAGAGAATGTTTGACAAGAAATTAGCGTAAGATCCCCACGGTCGACGCCTAACCGGTGTTTTAGAACCGAACTTACGAAAGATTGTTTGATTCGGGGTCTCCTAGAATAGAATCATGCGAGAGATTGACACGGAATTTTTATACAGTTTCGGCCTTCTCCGGAGAGAATAACAACCCTACTCTGTGTGTGTATGGTATTGAGTGTATATCTTGAACAATCGGGAAAAACTAAGACTATTACAGATAGTGCTTGTATTCACGATGGCTCGATCCTCGATCCTCCCTCCCTTTCTCTAGTTGCCGCCTTTTATAGTGCGTGAAGGAGCGGCGCTTACTCCAGTAAAGCGGCGCCTCATCACCTCCTAGAATTCAGCATGTTGGTAGTAATTACCGTGTATTAATTCCTCCACGCCGCTCACAAACTATATACCGTAGATAATGGGTATTACGTGCCATTATTCTCAGAGAATAACAACGATGATGATCGTTTGAATCCTTAATCAATAAGACCCACTTGTCTCAGAGGTTCATTTGATTATAAGGTGGTCGTGGCTGACCTAGTCGTAGAGGAATCTCGATTATGAGGTAGTCGTAGCAAGACTTACGACTATGGGATAGTCGTAGCATAACTTACGACTATGGGGGTGGTCGTAGAAGAACTTACGACCATCCATTTGGTTCTTCCTTCATAACATTAAGGGGTACACTCAGGGTTCACATGACGTCATATTTACCTATAATAAAAATTATAGATAAAAGGTAAAATGAGGATTATTATATCCTCGTCATGAATAGTTAATCACCTATTTCTCATTATGCCTCCATTGATTATTTGAATACCATAAATCCTGTGTCACCATATGATGCCATTACTAGTTGGACATATTTGTATCACCAACAAGGTTATTGTAGAGATACTTAGTCATGCTTAGTTGTACAATGGGCTGATGTCACATGTTCAATAATAATAATTTGACTTAATGAGGTATAGAATTGTGGCGGGTAGTCACTGTTGTTAAAATTGTTATGCCATGGCAGGGTACATCATTAGTCTTGGTTGAACAAAATGTTTTTTCTCAGGTGAGCGATCACACAGTAAAGGTGGGTACGGGTAGCAGATTGTGGGTTGTGGTAGACTCGCCTGAGTAAAAGAACCTAATCTTGTGCGCCATTGAACTAGGCGATATCGTACAACCACTTGTCCAGTATGGAATGGACCTGGCCAACTAATTAGCAATGTTTCAATTTCGGTTCTGTCTTGGAAGCGTGAGTTACGGGATGGACGTATACTCACAATGGCTCAAGAGGGGGCCCTGTCTGGTTGGAAAGAAATTCAGTGTTGAAACCTTATCTAGTAGAATTGGGTTAAGAATGAGCTTTGTAAAGACGTTCTGATGATCACTTAGTCGCACACCTATGGAAGTATGGTCAGACATTTTAAGTTGATTTATCTCTTGTGGGTAAAGTTGTACAACCTCTACAGAGTTAAAACTGTTTAAATAGTTGTTTCCTTGGTTATGGATAATGCTCGGGGATTTCACACAAGAGGTAGAGTTTTTATAAAAATATGGGGGAGTGTGAATGAGAAGTTCGCTTGTTGAATATGATGTTCGCTTGGTGGATGAGATGTTCACTTGGTGGTTTAGATGGGAAGTGAATGGAAAGTTCACTAGTTGTTTCCAAATAAATTGTTTACTCTATTTATTTATTGTCTTTTAAATTACGTATTGCAATCTATTTATTGTATTTACTATCAATACTCACTTTCTGCAAAAGAACCATATAGCTATTCATTTCTTCAAACCTTGCATGAATATTAATTGTGTATTGTTCCCTACGACTTACTAAGTGACTCACGGCTTTCAACTTTGCTGCTCGGTTGAAGAAAGTCAAGTTGCTCAAGAGTTCTATGAAGAGAAGTTCTTTGAAGGTTTTGCGAATTATGATGCGTTCTCCACTCGATTGCCTATAGGCATGTTGATTTGCCTTCCATGTTTTTCGTTCTGCTGCAAGAGTTTATTTGTGTCTTAAGCTCTGCATGGCAAGTTAAGTAAACGTTGACCATAAGGTCCATTTATTATTACTATTTCTTATTTTGTAATCTTTTTAGTTAAATCGACAAATGAATGGTATTTCATCGATGTTTCCCTGTGTGAACTAGCTATTGATCTAAGACTAGTTTAGAATATGTAGATGGTTTTGGATGTGTAAATCTTGGTTCCAATAGAGGTGGTATCATAACCATATCGACTGTAGAACGCAATCTTAGTTAGCATGTTTGTCTTAGTAAAACATTTCAAAACTTATTTTTTAAATCAAATCAACTAATTGGCTTGAGTACTTGTTCTTTTCTTATCTCAGTCTATTCTTTTCTTATCCTATTCTATTCATTTCTGACCTTGTTCTGGAGATCTTGTCTCTTGTCTTTACTGAATTTCGCTTTATAATCTTAATTCCACTTTCTTGCCTCATTAATTTCTTTAGATGGCTTCAGTGTTCCGTGATCAAAGGGGAGACTAGCTTAGAATTCTTCAGTGTTTGTTGCGGAGCTTGGGAACAAGCTGGTGTCCAACTTGTTTTACTAAGGAAATGAAAGTGAAGGGGCACTGTATTGGATTCAAGACGAGTGTGTACTTCATTGTGAGGATTGGAAGTTGAGTTAGTCATCATAGTATGAAGTGTCACAACGAGCTTAAGGACTTGTCGATGCTCAGAGTTGCCCGCAAAGTTGTCCGAAGGATTTGGAGGTTGCACAAGATCAGTTTGTCCAAGTTGATTTAGAGGTAAGTGATGCAAGTAGCGTTTGTGCCACTTGTTCCTGATTCGGAAGAAGAGTCGGGAGAGTTTTTAGTTCCGTCGTCAGTTTCGTTGCCGTCACCTACTCCACGCAATCCAGAAGAAAGGCGTCGAATCACCGGCAATCGATAGGAGTATCTTTGTCGTTTTGTTCCAGCTATTTCTCAAGAGTCTCCATCGCCTCCGCCAGCAGTTTGCAATTTGTGGGTGTTCTACAACAATTCAGAGCAGGAGTTTGAAGAGTCTTCATTGTCTAGTCCAGCGTGGGAGCCATCAGATTATAGCTTTAGTAGTGTTGTTAGATCGTTGTTTCTTTAGGTTTTATTTGGCTTGAGTGTAAGTGGAAGCTGCAGTTTTGGTGTCAAGCTTTATATTGTAGTCACACTAAGGCTTTAATTTGAAGAGTTTATTTGCCTTGTTCTTTCATAGCATTTCAGCTATGTCTCATTTGTTATTTGTCTTTGGGTATAATCTATTTTCCCTAATTAGTTGTTTTAATCTGTTCCTCTGTTCTCTCTCATCTATTGTTTTTCCCCTCTTACCTATCGTGTTTTTTCCCTCTTATCTATTAAACCTGTGGAGAATCATCACAGATAGTTGACACTCGCAACACAGCAAGTCATACTCAGCCACACGATGCAGATGTCAGTGTCAATGCTAGTGGACAGTCACCAGTACCTGGAGCCGCGATCCAAACATGGGACAATTTCTAGCAGCTCAGACTCAACTCATGATTCATTGATGCAGAACATGAACAATATGATGACTTAGCAGAATCAGACCGCCGCTGCCTTAGTAAATTTTTTGAATCAAAATAATCAAGCAACAGTCATACCACCACTAGTTCATCAACATTCAAGTTATCAGAGTACATGAGAACCCGTCTGCCTACGTTTTCTCATTCGTCAGAACCTTTGGAAACAGAAGATTGGCTTCGATCAGTTGAGAAAAAGCTCACCATTGCCCAATGCATTGATCATGAGGAAGTTATTTATGCCTCACATCAGTTGAAAGGTACAGTTGCAGAATGGTGGGAGAACTATAGTACAGCCCATGATAATTCACAAGCTATCAACTTTTCGTTAAGCACATGTTCCAGATGGTATAGAGGAAATGAAAAAGAATGAATTTCGTGATTTACAACAAGGAAGCATATCATTGAGTGAGTATCTCAAGAAGTTCACTCAACTCTCTCGTTATGCTTCAGAGGAGATTGCTACATATAATGCACGTTAGAAGTGATTCAAGCGTGGACTTAATCCCAGTCTAAAGGTGCAAGTTGTCGCAATAACTATGTGGATTTTTGACATATGATTGATAAGGCCATACTCATAGAGGATTCATGCCGTGAGTTAGAAGAATATCGGAAAAGGAAGATGATACAACAAGGAGTTTATTAGAATCATCTGCAGAGAGCCAGAACCAACGTACAACAGGTTGTTCATTTCAATAATTCACCTGTTGCATTTAGAACCCTTGCACTAGCATCTCATTCGGTAATCTCAGGATCTCACAGCGTAAGTAACATCTGCATTTAAAGTTGATTTATCTCTTATGGGTAAAGTTGTACAACCTTTGCAGAGTTAAAACTGTTTAAACAGCCGTGTCCCCGGTTGTCGGACCCGGGAGTAACACCCCAAATCCTCTGTGCATTTCTGAACTAGTCTCATGATCAATAGCTCGTTCACACAGTAAACAGATGTGGTAACATCCATAAATCGTATAACTTTATTAATAATCAACAGAGTTTATTACAAAAGAGGCTTACAAGCCAACAATAAACAAACACAGCGAAAAACAAAGAAGACGTAGTGGAGTCCAGCTGATCTGCCATAGGCAATCGACTGGGGTAGCGGCCTAGTCGTCGAGATCCACACCGGTAGCAAAGTCCTTCTCCTCTGAAATTTGTTTGCATAAAGCAAGTATGAGCACAACTACCGTGCTCGCAAGTTACACCCGTCAAATAACAGAATGACATGCATACATGGATATCTCAAAGGAAGGCTTAATATGGTTGATTTGCATAAAGCCAAGTTTCTTTTAAATACTAAGTTCCAAGGCAGTTATACAATAACTAGAATTCATTTTATAAATTCTCAATTTTATAGTCAGATAACATTCACACAAGAATGGTGAAGGATACTTTCCTATCACATGGCTTCCTGCCCAAGTTCCTATTTGAATAAACCATTTGATAAACTCTTTTGAAAACAAAATCAAAGTCTAACTTTGAGTGGCAAATGCTAAACATGTCCATGATCGTGGACACAGCTATTTGAATAGTTCTTAACACTCTGTAGCGGTTGTACAGATTTACCCACATGACATGAATTCTCTAGTTTGTTTGACACCCGTCGATACCCCCGCTCACTACCTTAGGTAAGCAGTCTAGAGCACGTGTCAAGAAGGCTTTTACAATGCTCCATTCCATCACAGTTCCCCCTCGCTAAGGTTTCGTATCCCCCTTTGGATAGAAATCCGCCGGGTTCATAGAGCCCCCTCTTGCGCCAGGTGAGAATGTATAAAAGTAGGTCGTGAGAGACATCCACAGATCCGGATGGAACAACCACGGTGGAACATTGCAAATTATTCAGCCAGGTCCCGCCCATTCGAGACATGTGGTAGTACGATGGAGTTTAGTAAAAGTGGCTCTCAGGCCGGTCCTTCACTAACTTGGGCAACTTCCAATAAAATCCTGGGCCTCAACCCTGACCAGGTTGAACCCGTGCATAAACCTGCACCCACCAACCATCCATTTCGCCCAAGTACAAACCAATTTTTTCTTTTTCTTTTCAAAATCATTTGCAAAAATCTTCTATGACAAACAAATGCCATAGATTTTTAAACAACATTTGATTTTTGGCTGAAATTTCCCCAAATAAAATATTTTTAGTCTAAGCATGGCTAAGCATAATATTTCTCAAAATGTTCTAGTTCATACTACTGCATAAACTAGATTTTTATCTAAGGTGTCAAGGTAGGTTTATTTCAATGTCAAGATTAGCAGTACAAAGGAATTATGCATAACTACAATTTAAAACAAAATTTTAAATTACTGTATAGAAATAAGCATGCAATAATTTAAAACAGAAATTAAATAATTTTAAATAATAGAATCAAATATGATCAAAGGTATAACTTGCCTTGCTCAATTAGTTGCTCCTAAACGGCGTCGAAATCTGACTCTCCGAAGTCGTCGAAATCTATACGCGAAAATAAGCCAAATTCAAATAAAATTCAAATGAAGATTCAAATAAACTCCAAATCAAATAATTTTAGTTTAGTTAGCTATATCTTGAATTTATATGAATTTATAAATTTTAATCGACAAAATCAGAGTTCGTATGAAGGAGAACGAACCCCGGGAAGTTTGAAAAGCACATAAAATGATGAATTCCGAAAATTGTACTATTCACCAAAAATTGTGGTTTCAGATGATTGGAAACAAAGAAAGAGCTTTATGGCCATGGTGAGGAAGTACGACGTTGAACGCGTTGAGGCAACTCAACGGTGTAGATGACTCGGCCAGACGACCTTCGATGATGACGCAGTCCGACGAAGAAGACCTTCGGCACGCGGTGGGCAGACATCGACGTTCCGGGCAAACAAAGAGGAGTTGGCGGGTGAGATTTGCGGCGAAAAAAAGAGGGAACCGCGGGGAACGCAACACTCGTCTCGGTTGGGGTGGAAAACGCACGGTCGGCCGGTGGTGGTAACGACGCGCAAAATAGACCAAATAATTAACGGAAATTAAATAAAATCTAAAAATTATAAAATAAATACTAAAAATATTAGATGAATTTAGGAGAAAGAATCAATGGATTTGGAGTTTGCATGTGAGAGCAAAATTTTTTGGAAGATTAAAAAGTGTATGTACAAAGGAAATGCATGACTAGATAATTGATTTACTGTTCATCTTCTTTGCCATGCCGAACAGCAACAGAGCATGGAGCATGGAGGCGCACGGTGGTGGCGGCGCTCCGGCGAAGATGCCGGCCAGGGGAGGGGAGCACCGCGTAGTATGCGAAGCCGCGATGTCAGGGAATAGACAACGTGGCCGGAGCTCCACCGACGGGGGCGTTAGAGGCGGCGGAAGGGAGCTCGGCCGGCGAAAGAAAAATGCCGATTCTGGCGAGGTGGGAGCGAGAGAGGAGAGGCGAGTGGTGGGGATGGGATGAGTTGAGAGATGCGCACCCGGTGTTCCCTTTTATAGGGGCGGAGGGGAGCTGTGGAGGGAGAACGGTGCGACTGTTTCGAGTGCAATTGAAGAACGAAATGAAATGACTAAATTAATTGCATGTAGTGGAGGTAACGTGCAATTGATGATGTTGCAACGTGCGTGACGTTAATGCGCACGTTTTGCTTCGAACGGAATCCAATTTAACGCATTGAGTGAGGAGAAAGAAGAGAAAAGGTGGTCGCCGCCATTAATGGAGCTTGGAGCTCGGTTGTAGCAGTGGTCAGCAAGGGCGCGGCCGGGAGAGGGGACAGGAGGGGCAGCGAGGTCGGCGGTGGTGGCGGCTTGTTGGAGGCGTGGCCATGGAGAAGCTTCGGCCATTGCTTGGCTCGGTTGAGAAAAGAAACACAGAGAAGGAACGATCGGTTGAAGAAGATGGGTTAGGAGAGAGAAATAAGAGCATAAAAGGAATTAAAGAATGCATCTATTGATTGAATTCAAAAAGGCAAGTGGGCAGCCGCTGCATTGATTTGCTTGATGTTAAATGCACTCACGGGAGAGAAAAATTGGATGGGTGACGCATGGGAAGTTCGGCCCGGGGAATTTTTTTTTTAATCCGAATGACTGTTCACTCACGGATGGTCCGAACAGCCGGTGCGAATGTAAGAAATTTTTTTATTAATTAACCTTTCTTTGAATTTTATTTTAAAGTTAACCTCCGACACACTTTCTTTCCAATTCTGATCTTTTTGGTCACGCCACTATCTATGACGTGACAAAACAACACTGTCATGCCAGCTCATTTCTAATCAAACTCTTGTCACGCCACTGGAAGTGGCGTGACAGTGTTATTTGGTCACGCCAAACGGTGGGCGTGACAAAAATACTATTTTGGAGACTTATCTCGGCGTGGCGGTGTTGTTTTGTCACGCCACACCAGTGGCATGACCAAAGGGGTTAGAATTAGAAATAAAATGCGCCAGATGTTAACTTTAAAATAAAATTCAAAAAAAGTTAATTAATAAAAAAAGTTCCGAATGTTTTTTTCATTTTAAAACAAGCAATAAACCAAATAGATTTTTAGAAAATAGTAAATAGAGTCCAAAAATTCTAAAAAAATTCACAAAAATTTTCAGAATTATTTTGGACTTAATAAAATAATTCCAACTTAAGATTGGTAATAGTTTTTGCACATAATTTACTTTAGCTTTAAAATAATTAGGGAAAAGCTTTTAAAATTCCAGAAATTAATACTTTTCTAGTTCAACATACTAGCCAGGCTCCAACATCGATTGCCCAAATCCAGTTTCAAGTTTTGAATGATGTTGGGGCAGATCATTGCCCACATATCAATATATCTAAGCAAGGCTAAGCATGACACTTAGATACATACTTAGCATCTAGTATGTATACCATTAGTTCTAGTGTGACAAAGGATAGTGTCCAAGTTCAAAGATAGAAAGGTTATACACAACTATCATTCAGGTATTAGCTATGAGCTAAGTTAACATATTTGTATGAATCATAGCAATGCAATTTCATAATTTAAAACAATATAATTGCATTTCAAAAGTAGGTGCAACATGATTAAAGTGTTGACTCGCCTTGCTCAATGTTCTGATAATCTTGGTCTTATTCTTGTTCTTGCTAGAATTGTTGCTCTGTCATGATTTCAGATCCTAACTACGCAGAATACGATCGAACCCAAGATTGTCTAAAAACAATCATATGAAATCCAATAAATCCAAAGGCAAGTAAATAAAAGAACAGCTAGTGCGAATGTTCGGACTAGTCCCAAAATACGAAAATATGATATTTTTATAACTTTTTGTATGTTATCTATTGTCGCTCTGCTTGTCTGCACTTTTGAGAGTTATTTGAGCTGCATTTCTTTTTCCCGACACAAGTGAAGTAAAATAGAAAATCCTAAATGTGGAGACCCTAGAAACATGAAATGAAAAAGCAAAATAAATCCAAAAGTATTGCGCTTGAAATATTGCTTGAAGTATAAACCTTAAAAATCGAAATCTTGTCTAAAACCTAACCCTCCGATTGTTCAGAAGTCCAATTAGAATTAGCTAACAAATATTAGATTATATCTATCATCGCATTAGAATTTCTTAAAACAAATAACAGAATTTTATCCAACCCTAAAAATTATGTCTCACTCCTTTTTCCCAGTTTTTCCTAGCTTTCTTTTACGCTATTGTTTCCCTGGTCAAGAGCCACTTGAACCTTTGCATTGCAACTGAACCAGGTCAAAGCTCAGGCTCAGCCACTGCGTTTCTTCTCTACCAGACACTCCCTGCATGAACGCCACGCCAACTGCTCGCGTGTCCAGCGAGCGCATCGCCCATGCCGCTGCTGCCACTACCGAGCGCATCGCCCTGCCACCTACAAAGGGCAGTGCCGCAGCCCCTTGCCTCCCTCCATACCATTCTCTCCTCCCTGTCTTCTTCTCCGAGCTCCACCACAAAGGAAGCACCAGTGCCACCCAACCGAGCCCGCGCACCACTCTGGCGAGCTCCGGCCAACCCCATATGTGTCACGACATGCCCCGCACCACCACCATCAAAACACCCCAATCGATTGGAAGATTGCACCATTGAAGCACTGCACATGCGCTTCTTCCTTCGCTTCGGCCGAAGTCGACCGCTGCCGTCACCATGGCCACCTCGGCAAGCTCTGGAACAATTCCTCGGAGCTGGAGCACCCTCACCCCTCCCTCTTCCTTCCCCAGCCCTCCAATTTGGCTCTCCATCACCTGAGTAGCGCCCCCATGGCGAACCCGCCGCGCCGCCGCTGGTTCGTGTCGCTAGCCCGCTTCGGCTCCTCCCCACCGCTGCTATCGGTCCCGGTGAGTCCCCCTAGTCACACTCAAGCTAATGCGCGCCTTCTCCCTCTCCCTATTCCCATCCGGCGTCGGCGCCCCTTTTCTCTCCCACGGCCGGCCGCCATGTATCGCCGCTCGGCCGTCACTGACCTTCTTGAGTCGTGCCGCCACCGCCCGTGAGTCCGCCTCCACCCCTACACTCATTTTCCCCATCACCGACTACCCCCGGAGCCCTCCTCGCCGGCGACAAATGCCGCCCGAGCCGCTCCAGCCTCCCCTGTCTGTGGTTCTCTCTTTCTCACTGTGTTCTCTGTGAATGAATGTATCTCTGTGTATGTGTATATCTTTGTGGATGAGTGCATGGCAGTGAGCATCACCAGAGCCATTGCTTGATTAAAATCACCGATAGAGTATCTAGTTGGCCGAGAAGATTAGCAATTGCATAAAGATTAGTTGACAAAACAACACAGCCCTTTTGATGAAATGATGATCCGTAGACCATATCAGTTAGGAGTTGTTAAGTCAATTAGTGTGTTATTAGAAGTTGGATGAAATGCTAAAAATCAAATAAGAAGCTTAATTGAACCCTTAGCCAAAGACATTGGAAGGTTAGATAATTTATATATATTCAACTGACATGTTGTAATTTTCGGATAGTAACAGCCAATAGACAAATCAAGTAGTTGTCTTGGAAGTTCATATAAGACTACTGATAGTTAAATGCAATGTAAGCTCTTAGCTGATACAATTGCTAATAGGCATTTTGACTAACTATTGGATGACTCAAAGTAATTAACAAACAGTGAGTAGATTAATTGACAAATAGTAAAATCCTTTTTGATGAAAGAGTAAAGTCCATTACCGGTCTTTAAACTTTTTATGCTGTGTCATCCCGGTCCATAGACTTTCAAAGTGTGTCATCCCGGTCCCTAAACACTGTTTGGGTCTCAAATTAGTCCTTAAACTTTTTATCTTTGTGTCATCGGTCCATAGACTTTCAAAGTGTGCCATTCTTCGTGCCTAAGCAAGAGGGCTATGTTTGAGACCCAAACAAGTGTTTAGGACCGGATGACACACTTTGAAAGTCTATGGACCGGGATGACACAGCATAAAAAGTTTAAGGACCGGTAATGGACTTTACTCTTGATGAAATGTTGAAGGAGATCTGAAGATAAATAGAAATGTCAGGAAGCAAATGTCATGTCTAATACAAGTAATTAGGAATTTTCTTGATTCATATATGCTTTGATCAATCATCTAACAGAAGCAACCTAATTTGGAAACAAGAATTGGTATGTATATTAAAAAACAAATAGTAAGCTAATGCCAACTTAAATGCAAGAAAGATTAGAGCTTTTGCTAAGTGCTGTGATTAGCAATTAATTCACTCAAAAAATTTGCTAATCAAATGAATATTTGAATTAGTAGGAAGTTTAGTTAACAAACACTCATACTTAGTAAAATCTTTTTGATTGAATGAATGAACAAGAAGATAAATTGAGGATGCCTTATAATGATAGTGGACTAATGATTTTACAAATACAAGTAGGTAGAAATCTTATTGATTCAATTAGCCTTTGGTCATTTATCTAAACAACTACAACCCAATCTGGAAACCAGTGTTAGGCCCTGCTTATTTAGGCTTAGGCTTTTTGGCTTATAGCTTAAAGTCGATTTTTTGGCTTAATCAGCTTATAAGCCTCTAAGCTTTTAAGCCAAGCTTAATTTGTTGTTTGGTAATCAGGCTTTTTATAGGATGTTGAGTTGTGCGTGAAGGATGAAAGGTCTAAAATGCCCTTAAGGGTTTAAAGGACCTTGTTAAGCATGTATTTAAACTGATTTTTGCATGGGATCCAAAAATATGACGATACATGCATGTGTACATATGAAACAAAATAGATATCGCTCGTACGTGTATGCATGTATTTATTTTGGACATTGCGTAACAAAAGAAATTAATATAGAAAGACCAATATCAGTCAACCAAACAAAATAACACAGTAACAAAATAATATTTGATCATATATGATGCAATTATCTTGTCACTGCAACATGTATATATCATATTAATGTAATCTATTTACCCTCTTGTGGCCATTAAAAAAGTAGCAATACTATCACGAAAGGCACCAATATCTCCATCATCGATTGTTGATCCATTGACATTGCGCCCTCCAAATGATCTAGTTTGTATATCATTTGGATCATAATCTTCGTCAAGATCACATCTCTCAAAAAGTTCATCACGTAAAGCACTATCTCTAATGAAGTTGTGTAGTGCCATACATGCAATTATCATTTCCGCTGTAGTCTTCATTTTGTAACTTGGCAACGCTAACAAGATTCTCCATTTCATCTTCAACACGTCAAAGGAACGCTCAATCACATTGCGAAGGGACGAGTGAGCGTGATTGAACACCTCATATTTCCCACTCGGTTGTCGACCATGGCAAAATTCTGGTAGATGGTACTTTTGTCCTTTGTAAGGAGCTAGACAACCATTTCGATTGGGATAACCCGCATCAACAAGATAATATCTCCCTACATACATGAAACATATAAATATTGACGATACAAATTTGGAATGTTATCATAATAATTAATTATATGATTAAAGAAGCTAATTACCTTCAGGAGGATGTGGAAACCGGTTCGAATACTTGTCCAAAGTGTTATTGAAAATCCTTGTGTCATGTGCTCAACCCGGCCATCCGGTGACAACAAAGGTAAACCTCATGTTGAAGTCACACACTGTCATCACATTTTGAGACGTATATCCATAACAACTAGTATGGGCAACTTGCTCATCCGCTGGAACAACAACAGGTACATGTGTGCCATCAATTGCACCTATGTAATTATTAAAATGTGGTGTGAAGCGGTTATCTTGAAGTATTAGATGCACTGTTGTGAACTCCGGATCCGTTGGTCTAATATTATCTTCAGATAAAAGATAGACACATTGCAAGACTTCACCAAACTTTCTATTGCTTGTTTCCGTTGACCTTTTGAAGCGGTTTTGAACTTGACTAACCGACTGAGGGCCACCAACTGTCCACAAAAAATATAGCCAAAGATTCTACGGAAGTCATAGTCATAGTTGATTTCAAGCCATAATTTGCAACCAAGGTTTCATGCAAACTATCAAAAACAACCCTACTCATTCGGAACATTGAGTAACAACCTCTCTCATCGCCTAGTTGCTCAACAACCCATTCATAACCAGTTAGGAGTGGTTGTCTCCCCTCCTTTTTGTTTAGATAAGTGTCGTAGTAATCCATACCTACATAACCAGCTGCAAAACTAACATTTTAATTTTTTTTCTTAGAACCTATTAGCTCATAGACACATTGCTCATCATACACAGACAGCCACATTGCTCATCATGACTAGGAAATTCAGATCATGACTAGGAAATTCACATCATAATATAATGATATGTAAAACTAACATTTTAACTTACAAAAAAGGGTAAAACTAACAACTCATGAACTCTTTGAACATCAAACACACAAGGCACACTGGATTAACACAAACAGACATGCATTGTGTGTGCTATCAAAGAAGACACAAGTACCCCCAGCAGGACCTTATTGCTTCCAGATGTTGATTCAGCTAGGAAAGGATTCAATTTTTCTTTTTTCTAGTTATTAACTAAGGCAAGAGCACCTCACTCAAGTATTGCAAGGAAAGAGCACTTCACCTCTGTCCTTAAGGTTTCACCAAAGCATTTGATACATCTTGAGTTCAAACTGGATTGTTTGCCCTAGATTGTCCATTTAACAATATAAATGAATCACGTGATAGGCCAGATTCGTAATACTGTTTGAAAACTCCTATGCTACCCCATTGAAATCGTGTGCAAGAACGTATTCAATATTCTTCAGATTAGCATAGTAGTAGCTATATACATCGTATGACTTGTTAGCCACCTAATAAACCAAGGATTGGTGTATATGTTGCTACTAGAGGCAATTCTTTCTTCTCATGAATTGTTGTATTACTATTTGTTGTAATGAAAATGGTAGGCCATACTACTTGTAAGCAACAGATAGTAACTGACTTTTCTAACTAAGTTGCTAGCCACTTAACATTGACCCTTCTGTCCATCACAATTAAAAAAAAATATAGCCAAGAGAGAGACACATCATGCACCAGCACTACACAAATCCTACAAAATATATCCAAGCACTGTGATAATTCATGATATTATCACAGCTTCATATAATTAGCATAAACACATAAATTGGACTATCATAATTCAAATACTATAGCCATAAATTGCACTGTGATGCAAAACACATCATACAATTAGCACAAACACATCATACAAAACTCAATTGGAGTCACCTTGATCTAGGAGGGGAGGTGGTGTCGGGGCAGCAAAGGTGGCGGCGATGGGGATGGGGAGGAGGGAGGGCGTGGCTGGGATGGGAGGGAGGAGGGGAGGGAGGCGCGGCACTGGGATGGGGAGGGAAGATAAGGCGGCTCTGGGGATAGGGATGGGAGGAGAGAGGAGGCAGCGGCGTTGGGGAAGGGGAGGGGAGGGAAGGCGGCGGCGTTGGGAGCTGAACGGGAGGGAGGGTACAGGAGGCGTCAGGTTGCGGGGCCCAAGGGGAGGGGAAAAGATCGGAAGAAGAGCAAAAACAAAAAAAAGAAACAGTTTGCAATTATATACTAATGGCGATTTGAGAGTAATTTCAACGAAGTTCAGTGGCAAAGGGATATTCTATTCCGCAAAAGCCAAAAAAAGCACCTCTCTCATGGCTTATAGCTTTTAGGCTTAAAATAGCTTAAACTTTTTATAAGTTGAATGAAAAAGCCACCCCTTTGTTTAGGATTAGACTTTTTTTTGCTTTTAAGCCAGACAGAAAGCCTAAAGAAACAGGGCCTTAATATGATCATTCGACAGCAAATAGTGAACCACCAAATTGGTTAAAAGGTTTAGTGAACTAATTAATCAAAGCATGCTTTGATTAGGCAAAGAATTAATATGCTCGGAAAGATCTGAGAAGAACAGTGAGTAAACCACTAATAGAAGTTTCAATTTGCAAACCACATGATAGCTAAGTCTAATAAGTTAAAGGTGTTTTGTAGTGCTTAATAGCCATTTAACAATTAAATTAACAGTAGACCATGTTAAAAGATTTGGTTAGTGAACTAAATAATCTAGAGAAAACTTTATATAGGTAAGTGCTTACTAAGATGGATGAATAATAATAAGAGTTTTGGAATAGAGTTATGTAAGCAACAATAACCATATGCCATGGTTTTGATAATAGCAATAATGGCACTAGGCCAATGAGATGGTTAATAAAAGATGATAAGGCAATTAGAGATTGAAAATCATTAGTATGTACTTAGTCATTATCACTAATATCTAGGTTAAAAATGGAGGTCAACTAAACATAATCTTAGTACACATTCTAGTTAAAGGTTAACCTAATATACTAGATGTACCTTAGTATAAGCTTAGTCATGATCATGACTATGAAAAGGACACACTTAAAACATGGAACTTCCTCGGTAAATAGGAAGTAATAACTAAAATAACCATGGGAGCATATCAGAGGACTAATTTTGACTGTATGATCATCGTGGATGTATACAAAGAATACCTGGAGAGAGTACTTGCGAGTGCTAGGTGGTCTGTTAAGGAAAACAACATCACCTAGGCTCTGGGTATCGTCCCACGTCATCCGTTCTCAGTAATAGAACTCTTCATGATCCGAAAGCAGATCAGAGAATATTACCTAACCGGGTAATCTCCCCCATCTAGGTAACCAGTGAGGAATGTTCCTACAAACATTCTCTCTCTCTCTCCTTGTTAAATTTATCTACTTTGGTCTGAAGTATTTCTTTCATTCCAATTATCAATGGATATATTTTGTCTGCAGTATTTCCTTCATCAACTCCGTTGAATATACTTTTGTCTGTAGTACTTCCTTCGTCAACTTCCTTGGTTATACTTTGTCTGAAGCATTTACTTCATCCACTCCATTAGGTATGATTAGTTTCATCTGGAATACTTCGTCCTTCCAAGTTGTCGTTAGAAATGTTTGCTTTTATTCGAAGTATTTTCTTTTGTTTGAATGTCTTTGGATTTATTGGATTTCATTTGGTTATTTTCATACGTTCTTGCATTTAATCATATTCTACGTAGTTAGACTCTGAAGCTGTAATGGGACAACAATCCCAACAAGATCGAGGCCGGAATCAATATTGTCCGAATATTGAACATGATGATTATCAGCATATTGAGCGTGAGGATTATCATAACCTTGAGCAAGAACAAGATCGAGGTTATCATAATATTGAGCAAGGTGAGTCAATACTTTGATCATATTGCATCTAATTTTTGCAATTATGTTGCTTCAAATTATGAAATTGCATTGGTATGTTTTATACAACTATATTGGTCTAGCTCATAGTTAATGCCTGAATAATAATTGTGTATAAGCTTCCAATCCTTGAATTTGGACACTATCCTTGTCACCCTAGAATTAATGGTTAACATGCTAGCTTATAAGTCTGTATCTAAGTGTCATGCTTAGCCTTGCTTAGATACATTGTCATTCGGGCAATAAATTGCCCGCCATCACTTGATCTTTTCAAAATGAAATTGGGTAGTCGATGCTGGGAGCCTGGCTGGTATGTTGGCTAAAGGTAATTTCCTGATAAACAGATTTCGACTTGTGCGGCTAGAAAGAGTGGCTGGTGTTGGGTGCATAAGAGAGAGTTGGTATGTGGATGTACCGCCCAAGTCAATTAAGGACCAAATCTGGTAATGACCTCTTATGTAAAACAGTGCAACCACAAGTCGGTAACACCTACGACCTGACTAACTAATTTGTTCGGCTTGACGTGGCTTCACCATTGGTGGATGCGAGTGGATAGACGGGGGAAAACGAAGCCACAGGAACTACAAGGTGCAAAAGGGAGACCTCTCGAGGACAAGCAGGAGAGTCCAAAGGAGGTAATACCTAGCGGTGCGAAGTTGCAATGAGGTGGGACATTGTAAAGGCCTTGTGATAATCAACATTAGCCACACACTTACGAAAGTGTGTCGGGGCAATATAAGTTGATTTTTCTCTTGTGGGTAAAGTGTACAAACTCTGTAGAGTAAGAAAACTATCTAGATAGCCGTGCTCGCGATCAAGAGCTGTACTGAGAACTTGCTTGATATAATTTTCCTTTTCATAAAACCATGTGTGTGTGTGCGTGGAATGAAAAGGGTGGGGTGGAGCCCAGCAGTTGGAAATGTTGGGTTGGAGACCTAAAAGTTGAGAAAGCCTGGTCGGGGACCAGTGGTAAATACGGGATAGCCTAAGCATTGAGTGAGCGTACTCACTCAATGATATAGGAGACAGAATCTACACTAGAACTTTATAACAAAAACTCAGTTTATAAAACCTGTGTTAGTTAAAACTGTTGAGTCACAGGATTTGCTACTACTTACCTTATTTCAATAAATGGCTTTGTGCAAAATAAAAGAACCATGAGCCTCCCCTTTGATTAGCTTTACATCTATAACAATTGCATTGTGTGTTGGCTCACGAGTACAGTTGTGTACTCATGCTCGCTATTTATATTCTTTTAGTCAGTAAGCATAAAAGGAGGCTACAGGGATGAATATGAACATTGGGCAAGACAGAAGATCAAGAATGCCAAGAACTAGGTCGTGAGCCAACAGTCGATTGTCGGTGGGCATATCGTGAGGGTTCCACGCGTTATACTTTGATTCTTCTCTCACTGCTGATCTTTGAAAGTATTTGGCATGTTCGGCCATTCTGCAAATCAAATCCGTAAGGTATATTTACGCTTTGTTTAATATTATGTAATAGCTTTACATTTTCGTGATATGTGTTTGAACCAATAATATAACTGTGTGTGCTATCTACTGATCCAATGAATGGCACAAATATACACAGTAGGTCCCAAGTTCCAAATTTGGGGTCTCACAATGTGACCCGAATGTGGTGTGCGTGACGTGAGTTGGTCGCCAACCTTCGCAGCGCTGTGGTGGCGTGGATGACGTGGAGAACAGTAGCAAGGCATCCTCTGTGGCATGGCTCTAGTGAGCTAGGGCTCCGTGTCAGCTTGGGAGCAAGGGAGAAGGAGGGCACTTGGTGGCCAGAGATGCCAAGGGTGAGCTGGGCCAGGAAGGAAGGAAAGCTGCGTAGGCCGACCCATCTGCGAGAAAGGAAAAAAAGAAAGAAAAGGAAGGGAGAACGAAAGAAAAGAAAAGGAGAAAACCAATGGATGGTGGGTTGATTCATGGTTTCGGCCCAAATCAAAGTTTATAGATTTTTTTATGTAGTTCTTTTGTATTCCTATTTTTAACTTGGATTTGGATTTTAGTCTTCAATAGTGCTTGTGAAGGTTTCATTCTTGGTTATGTTTCCACTTGGACAACATACTCTTGGAAAAACATAAAAACATAACTGCAAATAAAATGGCTCAAAAACCTTACAAAAAGTTAACTAATAACACACAAAAAGTTTTAAAAATCCTGCATTTTTAACCTCGGAAATTTTTGGCTAAAATTTTTGGGATGTTAGACTCAACCTACCATACAGATGGAGCACCGCAGCTAATGGGACCCTTAGATGTGCTCTCTAATCCCACACAGTTCGATGTCCTAGAGCCTAGTTCACAAGATCTCGGATTTTCTAGGATTGGTTACCACCAATGTGGGCCTATATAAGGGGTATGAGCCCCCATTCCCTTTGACGTTGCAAATTTGGACTTTCGCGTCATTCCTTTGGTGAAATAAGTTGTCAAGTTCCTTTTAGATTGGATGTATTCAACAGTAATATCACCCGTCTCTCTGGCATGCCTTACCGCATTTAGTCGTCTCTTTATATGTTTTGAGGACTTCATATTGTCCTTCCTACTCTTCACCTTAACCAAAACGGTTTGGTTATCGTAGTATGTTAATATAGCTGGAATTGGCTTTTCCAGCACCGGTAGGTCAGAAAGGAGTTTTCTAATCCATTATGCCTCTATAGTCGTTGAGTTAAGCGCTACTAGCTCAGCCTCCATGGTGGACCGTGTAAGGATAATCTGTTTAGAAAACTTCCACGAAACGGCCCCACCTGCTAGAGTGAAAACATAGCAACTCATAGCCTTCACTCCATTTGAATCACTAATCCAGTTAGAATCACTGAATCCTTCCAAGACTGCTGGATGGATAGAATAATGTATTCTCAAATTTGTGGTCCCCTTCAGGTACCTAAGTACCCTATCTAGTGTTATCCAGTGATCATCTCCTGGATTGGTCGTACAACGACTCAATCTACTTACAACATATGAGATGTCAGGTCTCATTGCACTAGTTAGATACATTAAGGACCCAATTATTTGAGATTATTTAAGCTGATCTTTTCATGTCTAGTGTTTATATGTAGCTTAACATTTGGATCTAAGGGTGTGGCTACTTATTTACAGTCCATGAACCCAAATCTGTTTAGGACCTTGTCCATATAATGAGACTATGATAGAGTAATCCCATTCTCACCCTTTAACAGCTTGATGCTTAAGATAATATCAACTTCACCCAGGTCATTCATATCAAAGTTCTGGGAGAGGAAAGACTTAGTTTTATTGATCACATCCATATTGGTCCCAAAAAACAATATGCCATCCACATATAGACAAAGAATGACACCTTCCCCCACCCCCCCCCCCATTAAATCGATAGTAGACTCATTTGTCAGCTTCGTTTACACAAAAACCGATCGATGTCAAAGTGCTATCAAATTTCTTATGCCATTGCTTGGGAGCTTGCTTCAAACCATACAAGGATTTAATCAAGTGACATACTTTCTTCTCTTGCCTTTCAATCATAAAGCCATCGGGCTGCTACATATAAATATCCTTATCCAACTCTCCATTTAGAAAAGCGGTCTTTATATCCATTTGATGTATTTGGAGTTTGTATGCGACAGCTAGTGCTAAAAGCACCTGAATTGTGGGCAAACGAACCACAAGAGAGTATGTGTCAAAGTAGTCTTCACCCTCTGTTTTCGTGAAACCCTTAGCCACTAAAAGGGCCTTGTACTTTTCTATAGTACCATTAGGTCTTCGCTTTCTTTTAAAGATCCATTTGCAGCTCACTGGCTTGTATCCAGATGGAAGGTTCGTAACCTCCCATGTCCCGTTAGCTATGATGGAATACATCTCGCTATAGACTACCTCCTTCCAGCAATTCACATCTGGAGATGTTTATGCCTCTGAAAGGTTTCATGGTTCATCATCCACGAGATAGGTGACATAGTTATCACCAAGAGACTTTTTAATCCTCTGCCTTTTACTCCTCCTCAACTCGAATTCAGGAGCGGTGTTATCCACACTAGGAAGAATAGAGTGTTTGCATGAACTAGTAGGGATAGTGACTTCATTTGTTCTCATGGGGAACACATTCTCAAAGAAAGTCGCATCACAAGATTCCATCGTTACATTTATAGTGATGTCACTCGCCTCAGATTTGACCACCAGAAATCTATAAGTTGTGCTATTTTTAGCATACCCTAGAAAGGCACAATCAACAGTCTTAAGACCAAGCTTTCTTTTCTTCGGTAACAATATATGCACTTTTGCAAGGCATCCCCAAGTTCGACGAAATGATAAGATAGGTTTCCTCTCCATTGCATCCTTCATAAGGTGTTTCCTCTTGATTACGAAGTAGAACCCTATTGATGACATAATTAGCTATGAGAAATGCTTCACTCCACCAATACTCTGACATACCTGAACTTTATAACATGGTATTAACCAAGTCACAAAGAGTTCAGTTTTTCCTTTCAGATATTCTATTTGATTGGGGTGAGTATGATGGAGTAATTTCATGAATTATTCCACTTTCTTCGTAGTATTGAGAGAATTCCTTTAAAACATATTCACTGCCTCGGTCCGACCTTAACCGTTTGATTTTCTTTTCTAGTTGGTTTTCCACTTCGGCCTAAAAGATCTCAAAATGTTCTAGTGCTTCATCTTTTGACTTAAGTAAATAAATATGACAATACTTAGTCGCATCATCGATGAGAGTTAGAAAATATTTTTTACTACCTTTAGTTAGTATTCCATTCATCTCACAAAGATCTAAATGTATTAGCTCAAGTGGTGAGGTGCTCCGCCCTTCAACACTATGAAAAGGTTTTTAGGGTGGCTTTGCTTGCATAGACACTTCACACTTAGAACCCTTCTCATAATTATTACTTGGAATTAGACTCATTTTGCTTAACCACGCAATGGCTTCAAAGTTAACAGGACATAATCGAGAATGCCAAACATCATGAATTTTATTGCAATGGAAAACATTAAAAATATTTATATTATTGAAATCAAGAATAGACAAGCAGAACATGCCTCCGCTATCATAGCCTTTTCCCACAAAATTACCAAATTTGGTCAACACGACCTTATTGGACTCAAAAACAAGTTTTATTCCTTACCTACACAGCATAGACCCACTTAAGAGATTGCGAGTCATTGCAGGCATGTACAACATGTCTTTCAGGATGAGTGTTTTGCCTGAAGTGAGCTTCAAGCAAACCTATCCAATCTCACGTACTGTAGCAGCAGCTCCATTCCCTATTAGGACGGATCCACCACCTTCCCCCCTAAAATGAAGAGTAGCATGATTGATCAGCACATATATATCTAGTTGCACCTGTATCAATCCACCAATCAATATATGGACTTGCCATAAAGGCCTAAGGTACATACCCTTCTAAATTGGAGCTAACCAGCGCAACATTCACTTCAGCCTTATGGCCTTTATGCTAACCAGGAAAAGGACTCTTGCCCTTACGATTGTGGCAATGGTTGGCTTTATGACCAACCACTCCACAAACATAACAGACAATTTCCTCTTTCTTCTTCATTTTCTTGCCTTTGAGCATGTCCTGGGTTGGTTCTTGAACTTTTGTTTCGCAATACCTCCAGCATTCTTGACCTCCATCTGATGAGCTTGAACTTGAACCTTTTCTGTACTGTCACTAGCTCTGGCACGCTCTTCGACATTAATAGAAGCCGACGGCTCATTTAGAGTCAAGCGCTCCTTTATATGTCTACGAGTGGTCACAAAGTTACGCCACAAGGACAGCAACTTAGCCATAATGACATTTACTTGAAACTTCTCTGGTAGGACGCACTCGTACTGACTTAAGTCACGTACATAGAGTTGTAGCTCATGAAGTTGTTCCATCACCGACCGCCCCTCAACCATATTAAAGTTCAAGTAGGTAGCAGTTATGAAAGACTCATTCCCATTATACCCTTCAGAATATTTCTCATCAAGTTTATTCTAGAATTGCTTAGCATCTTTGAAGTTAACATAATGTCAAACAACCGGTTGGATAAGATGGTTAACAACCGAGCTAAGACTGAATTGTTCGCATCCTCCTACCGTGTCATAGCTACGGTTTCCAATGGGAACATTGGAGGATTCGAAATGACCTAGAAAAGTTTGAGGTCATTCAGCCATAACTTAGTTTTAGCCTGCCAATGCTTAAAGTTGGTACCATCAAATACTTCCAGTTTAACAACCTTAGAAGAGGAAGCCATTTCTTCAATAATTGGCTTTCTGAATTGTTGTAAATTTAGCGATTTTAGCAAATATTCAGAAATTATTCCAACAATAATTATGATCATAAAAGCATATTTCCAGCAGCATATAAATTATAGAAACAACATATAAACAATGAGTTCAGCATGTAATCTTCTCATGTCAATTAAACATGATAATATGCTCAAAAGATAGAGCATGTGAGTAACTAAAATCAACATATTGCTCAAATTTTAAATAGCTATTTATTACTCTCAAATGTCGGGCTGCTAAAGAATTAATTCTTGGCCTCCTCACAACTTAGGTCAAGATTCAATCACAAATTAAATATGGCAATATCTTTAAAATAAATTAGGCCTTAAGTTCAAATAAAATCTTGCTAAACTAACCAATCATATAAATCATTTACCAGTTCAATCTTCACTGGACAGCAAGGGATTGAGCCAAAAAGATAAGCATTCTAGATACCAATTAACAATGATAAGTAATAGTGAATGAACTGATAACTCACAATGAACAGACAAGAAAGATATATATGACAAAATAGTAAACAACAAGTGATCTACAAGCTCATGACCAAATTTATATCTGAATTGTCGTATTTAATCTCACATTGACCTCAAATCCTCATCGAGCAATTCACAAGTCCACAATACTACCATGCAAAGTCACCTTGTGCTAGAGATAAATCACAGACTAGATAATCTGAAAAATACTAGCATGTCACACTTACACACAGTAACATAAAAGAAGCAAAAAAGCAAAGTCACTGAGCGGATGGCACTCAAAGCCACCTAGTCGGACGACAAGGCACGCCGAAGCGCAGTCTCAGAAAACCAATCTCCCCACTGTGTTGTGGTGAATGGACATGGTCGTTGAAGATACAATGTCACTCTTCACAATTCGGGACACACCAATTGTGAAGTTGAGGTACAGGAAAATTGCCGCACAAGAATCACCACAAGATGCACCAGATGAGAGCACCAGTGAGTAAATCCACCAATATCAACACCTTTCTTCTCACCTAAACATGCACAGAGCCGATCGGTCCAATCCTCAACAGTGCACCACCCTGGCTTCCTCAGCGACCTCGACAAGGAGGTGGTGCAAGAAGGCATACAAGGAGTGCGCAAGGAGGAGAATGTCGAACCTCACCACCGGCGGCTCCATGCTCAACCACGGCAACATAGCAGCTCACACGACCTAAGTCCGAGATCAAATCGAGAGAGGAGAGGAAAATCAAATGAGGAAGACTCAAAGTACCGTGCAGGGAGAAAGAAGGAGGAGCCCTTAAGAAGAAGAGAAGCACCCCCGCTGTCAATGACTGGCGAGATTTTCACCCAAGCAACCCTATGCCTGTGCCGCCGGACCGAAGAGAGGGGCTCGATCCCCTCTCAAGTGAGGCAAGTCTCCATCCTTATCCCTTCCTCATTTCCTATGACACATGGGCCCCACCTTTTCTTTTATTTTTCTTTTCTCTAATTGAGAAATTACAAAAATACCCCCTTTACATACAACAGTATTTATGTGCAATAATGGTCATTCTGTACTGTACTATGCACTGGACTTTTCTCTTGATGGCCAATAATAGATCCAGTGAAGCTGGTCCTCGAATGTTTGATGGGTAAACTAGTACCAAGATGTTGCGACAATGTAGTGAAAATGGGCTAAATATTGCAGCGTCAAAAGTAGGTGTGGTAGTTTTCTGAAATTCTAAAAAAAAAAAAACAAAGTATTTGCAGTGCATGAAGACCTGATAGGCTGGTAGCCAAAGTCGTGCACACTAGAAAGTAGGAAAGTAGGAAACAACAGCGAGAAACCACACATTTCAGGCATAAAACTTTATAACCTTACAATAAAATTACCACAAACTTGATAGTATACAGTACCATCGCTCGTCATTCATTGTGTAGAGCAAGAACAAAGCTTCAGGCACGCAACACTAACACACATAACTTGCAACTTGTAGCAACCCACGGGTGAACAAACAGACCAATATGGAGCCATTCATTCAGATCCTAGACCCACCCTTGTCAAGACCGTAATCTGTCATGCCCATGCCAACTTCATTTTGGTGCTTGATAAACCCGCCAGTCGCGGCCTTCGTGTAACTCCAGTAGTACACTAGAGATGCAACGAGGTTGATGAGCATCAAGGCAGCTGCTGCTGCAAAGACTCCTTTGCGAAGCGTGGCACAAGTGACCAAATCATGCTTCATATAGTAACCCAAATACTTGGTGTGGTATGCATTCCTAACGGATCCTCCAATAAGGCAAGCTTCCGCGGTGAGAAATGTTATCCTGAGAACAAGAAAAAAAACATGACATGATAATGAATAATGATGCCCAAATATCTAAGATCATATTGAACACACCACCACTGTGACAATGAAAACCTCGATAAGTTAGCTACTTCTGATCCTGGCAATTCGTGTACCTTAAAATTACTAACAATGGGACTTAACAAATATGTTTGATCTTACGTAAGTGCTTTTCTCAGATTACATCAGTTACTCGTAGCTTCAGAGGAGGCTTTTAAACTGGGTTCAGTAGAACACAGCAATAGATTGTAAGAAAGAACAAATATTCCAGAAACCACACCCAAAAGACCAAGCCATCAAAAGTAGAAAATTCTAAAACTTCAACTTCAGAGAACAAACTTAAAGTAAGGGCAGTGTCATCAAATTCTGAAAACTTGACAGGTACGAAAGACAGTATTAACAACCACATAGACTGCTTTGAGAAAACATGACAGAAAATGCAAGTGTACTTCGATAGATCTAAGAATAACAAAGCATTATGATTCAACAATCACGATTAAAAAGTTTGTCCCGAAGAAAACAAGGAGAAGGCACTTCATTAAATATTCTTGAATGGGATTTTGGACTGATTGTCACATTTACAGTCCTAAGTTCGAAGGTCAAGTTACTTATAAATAAGATAAAAGTATGCTGGTCAGAGCTGAGTAGCTAACATGGAAAGGCATAAGAACAATCTGGTTTATATGAGAGAACTTGAAGGAGTTGAGCAAAGTTTATCTGGTCAGAGCTGAGTAGCTAACATGGAAAGGCATAAGAACAATCTGGTTTATATGAGAGAACTTGAAGGAGTTGAGCAAAGTTGCTCAAGAGGTATTCTCCATGACCTAGCTTCAGGGGCTTTGAGCCAAGTACTAGCTGATTGAGCTGCTAACACATGTCACATGCTTCGGGAATTGATCTAATCGGGTATGAGCGGGAGGTGGGAGGCTTTGGCCGGGCTTGCGCAGCCTGGCAGGGAGAGGGCTAGGGTGAAGAGAGATTAGATAACTAATCTTGCTTGTTTTATTCCTCCTCTCCTCTCCTTTAAATAGAGAGTCTTTACAAATAAAGAGATCGAAAGGATCTCCATCTAATCTAGAGAGATCAAAAGAATCTCTTATCTATTCTTTAAAGAGATCAAGAGGATCTCAATCTAATCTTTCTAAACAATCTGATCTTAAGGATCTTTTCTAACTTGCAAGCAAAGAAAAGAGGGGTGTGGGCCCTAGGTTGTCGCCAGCTGGGCTATGCCCTTGGCGCGGCGGCGGTAGATCTGGCCCCACATGACATCTCTCCCCCTCGATGAACAGCTCGTCCTCGAGCTGAAAATTTGGGTAACATTGCTGAAAGGAACCCAAATCTTCCCATGAAGCAGATGAAGCCAGCTAGCCTTGCCATTGAATTAAAATCTGACGAACACCCCACGCGAGTTGAACACTAATAGCTTTTTCCGGAGTAGGCAGCACCTTCCCATGAAGGAGGACGGGAAGGGCGGGCGGCTGATCGGGCGGAGTACCATGGTACTTTTTTAGGAGGCCAACATGAAAAACATCATGGATCCTTGCGTAGGCTGGAAGGAGGCGGCGATAGGCGAAGCAGTCGATTCGGGCAATGATACGATATGGCCCATAGTATTTGGGAGTAAGCTTGCCCTTATGCGCATCTCCCAATGAAGCCACCGGCCGATGGTGAAGTCGGAACCACACCCAATCACCAATATCGAAGGCGAGAGGACGATGCTTGCCATCATAATAAAGTTTGTCATGTTGCTGAGCCTACTGGAGTTGGTGTTGGAGGTCGGTGAGAAATTCATCGCGGGTGCGAAGGATGGCGTCCACATCCACATTGCGCGTATCCCCCTCTTCATAGGTGCGGATCGAGGAAGGTTCACGGCCATACACAACGTGAAACGGCGTGTCTTTCAGGGCGGTATCAAATGACGTATTGTAGCAATATTCTGCCCATGGTAACCAACGGACCCATTGTCGAGGACGATCGCCAGTCATGCATCGAAGGTACATGGCAATGACTTTGTTAACAGCCTCAGACTGTCCATCGGACTGCGGATGAAAAGCCGAACTCATGTGCAAGTGTGATCCTGATGCCCGAAAGAGTTCCGCCAGAACGCTAAAGTGAAGACGGTGCCCCTATCGGAGACAATAGAGGATAGTATGCCATGGAGGCGCATGATGTCGGCAAAGAATACACAGGCCACTGATTCTGCCGAATAAGGATGCGCCAACAGGATGAAGTGTGCGTACTTGGAAAAACGGTCCACTACCGTGAGATTGACTGGCTTGCGCCCACAAGCGAAAGCCCCTCGATGAAGTCCATAGCAATATCCTCCCAAACGCGAGAAGGAATGGGTAATGACTGGAGTAGCCCGGCGGGTTGGGAGATGTTCCGTCTTATTGCGTTGGCATGTCACACCACTTATCAGGTCTATGGCGTGTGGAAGTCACAGCGCAATCGATGTAAGGTCTTCTGGACGCCCTCGTGGGCAACATCATGGGTGGCAGCAAGGACATCCCCAATGAGAACCGAGTTGGGCGGAATGTACACACACTTGTTGAAGAGTACTAAGCCATCAACAAGTGTCCACAGGGCTCCAAGGTCGCCGGCCATGATCTGGTCGCGGAGGGCCACCAACGCCGGGTCAGAGGAAGTGGCCGTGTGCACGGTCGCAATGAGGTCGAAGTGCGGAGCCGACAAGGCGAAGGCGGCGCCGACGTCTTAATCATGGCGGGAGAGTGCGTCGACCACCGTATTAAGCCGGACCGGTCTGCATTCCACCGCAAAATCAAAGCCGAGCAACTTGCTGACCCACTGGTGTTGGGGGATAGTCGCAAGGCGTTGATCCAAGAGAAACTTCAAACTACAGTGATCGGTCCAGACGAGGAACGGGCGCCCTCAAAGATAAGGCCGCCAGTGTCGTACAGTCTATGTTAATATTTGGATCCGTATGTGATCCGAATTTCTAATATGGAAGTATCTGGAATATGCCATATTAGGGGATTAGTTCTCTACTTGGACTCTAAGTCCTTTTACCCTTTTATATATCTCTTGTAAACCGCACGGAAGAGGGACGCCTCATTGTAATCCCCTGCGTTTTGTAATCGCTCCTCATATAGTGATCATCGCCGATTGGCGCCCGTGGTTTTTTCCCGCAAGGGTTTTCCACGTAAAAATTCGTGTCTCCTTTGTCCCTATTTTTCTAACAAGTGGTATCAGAGCTCAGGAGAGATTAGGGTTTGAAGAAATACAAAGAAATTAGCAGATCCATCTGCCGCCGCCGTCTCGCGCGTGCGACTTCGCCCGGATCCCTGCTCCCGTCTCGCGTCGCAAGTCATTGGCCGAAGTCGTCGCCTCGGTCGGGCAGTAGAGCCGCAACTCCCTTCGTCGTCCTCGATCCGTGCGCCTCGGTGCGTCGCCAATCATCGACGACTCGCCAGCAATCGCCTTTTGATCCGACAGACGCTGCAAGCGAACGGGCGGTGACGCCGTCTCCTCAGCGCCTAGCGGCGTTCGTCCCGCGTCACCGAAAGCGCCAACGCAGCGCATGAGCAATCAAAACTCATCAACCAAGACCAACAGCGGCACAGGTCAAGTCAATTACTTTATTGTTTAATAATCACCAAGCCAGGTCACGTGAAGGTGCTCTGCCTTTGGAGATTTTTTTGTGCACTTTGGAGATTTTTGCTTCGGCAACCCATTAAGTGCACCAGGAGGTTAAAGATCTTTTATTCGGGTACACATAACGTGTACCAAAGAGGTCGTGATTTTTGCTAGGTTTACACAGATCAATACTAGTAATTTTCAGGATTTTATTCCTCATGGCGACTTTGAAGTATGATCTTCCACTCCTGGATCGTGACACAAGATTTTCGCTGTGACAAGTTAAGATGAGGGCTGTGTTGGCACAGATGGATTTGGATGATGCGTTGGAAGGGTTTGAGAAACAACCTATCACATGGACTGCAGATGAGAAGCGTAAAGACCGTAAGGCTTTATCTCATATTCACCTTCATCTATCAAATAATATTTTGCAAGAGGTTTTGAAGGAGAAGACAACTGCTGCATTATGGCTGAAGCTGGAACAAATTTGCATGACAAAGGATCTGACCAGCAAAATGCATCTCAAGCAGAAGTTATACTCTCACAAATTGCAAGAAGGAGGATCGGTGCTTGATCATCTTTCGTTGTTTAAGGAGATCATTTCCGACCTTGAGTCGATTGAGGTAAAATATGATGATGAGGATTTGGGTCTTATTCTTTTGTGTTCACTGCCTAGTTCTTTTTCAAATTTCAGAGATATCATATTATATAGTAGAGATACTCTCACTCTTCGTGAAGTTTATGAAGCTTTGCATGCTAAGGAGAAGAAACAGATGGTACCTTCTGAAAATTCAAGTCCAAAAGGAGATGGCTTGTTTGTTCGTGGCAGGCAAAAGGAGAAGAACTCAAACAATGGATCTCAAGGAAAAAGTTCGAACGACTACAAGAACCGGTCGAAATTCAGAGGCAAGTACAAGTCGTGCAAATATTGCAAGAAAAGTGGGCACGACATCTCTGAATGCTAGAAGCTGCAAAATAAAGAAAAGAGAACTGTCAATTATAAACCAAAAGGTAAACCAGATGATGAAGGTAATGACTCCCTTGCTGCTGATGATAGTTCTAATGTAGAGGTTCTTGCTGCCTTTGCTGGATGTGCTAAGACCAATGATGAATGGATTCTTGATTCTGCCTGTACCTTTCATATGTGTCCTAATAGGGACTGGTTTGCCACCTATGAACCTGTTGAAGGTGGTACTGTGTTGATGGGTGATAACTCATCTTGTAAGGTTGCAGGAATTGGTTCAATTCAGATCAAAATGTTTGATGGCATTGTCAGAACTTTGACAGATGTGAGGCACATTCCAGATTTGAAAAGAAACCTCATCTCTTTGAGTACTCTTGATGGTAAAAGGTACAAGTATTCTGGTGAAGGTGGAGTTTTGAAGGTATCAACAGGCTCTCTTGTTGTGATGAAAGCTGATATTGAATCTACCAATCTGTACCATCTGCGAGGTACTACAATATTAGGTAATGTTACTGTAATTTCAAGTTCATTATCTGATTCCGATGCTACTAATCTTTAGCATATGCGCCTTGGGCATATGAGTGAAATTGTTTTGGCAGAATTGAGCAAGAGAGGACTCCTTGATTGACATAGCATCGGTAAGCTAAAATTTTGTGAGCATTGTGTGTTTGGCAAACACAAGAGGGTGAGGTTTAATACCTCAGTTCATACCACAAAAGATATTTTGGATTATGTGCATTCTGATTTATGGGGGCCATCTCGGAAGACATCTCTAGGAGGTGCTCGTTATATGTTAACAATTATCGATGATTATTCTAGAAGAGTGTGGCCTTATTTCTTGAAGCATAAATCAGAAGCATTTTCAGCATTTAAAGAGTGGAAGACTATGGTTGAAAGGCAAACTGAAAAGATAAAGAAACTTCGCACTGATAATGGGATGGAATTCTGTTCTGATGAATTTGAATCATATTGCAAGACTGAAGGCATTGTTAGGCACTACACCGTTCCTAGTATTCCTCAACAAAACGGTGTAGCTGAGCGTATGAATAGGACCATCATTTCCAGGGCCCGTTGCATGTTGTCAAATGCAAGTTTGCATAGACGTTTTTGGGCTGAAGCCGCTTCCACCGTTTGCTATCTTATTAATCGGTCACCTCTCTTGCAATTGAAAAGAAGACTCCAATTGAGGTATGGTCCGGTTCCCCAAAGAAATTATTCTAATTGAGAGTTTTTGGTCAGATCGCTTATGCTCATGTTGATAATGGAAAATTAGAGCCTAGAGTCATTATGTGCATCTTTCTTGGTTATAAAGCTGGTGTTAAAGGATATAAGTTGTGGAATCCTGAAACAATGAAGGTTGTGATTAGCAGAAACGTTGTCTTTAATGAATCTGCTATGCTTCATGATAAACTGCCCACTAATGTTCCTATTGTGAGTAAGCAGAATTCAAGTGTTCAGCCACCACAACGGTCTATTGCAGTTGATAGGCCTAGGAGGGAGATTAATCCACCCAAGAGGTTGATTGAAGAAGCTAATATTGTTGCTTATGCTTTGAGTATGGCAGAAGAAATTGAAGGTAATTCAGAACCTTCATCATACTCTGTGGCTATTAACTCCACTAATTGTAATAAGTGGATAACTGCCATGCATGATGAAATGGAGTCACTTGAAAATAATGGCACTTGGGAATTAGTGAAATTGCCAAAGGAGAAGAAGCCTGTTCATTGCAAGTGGATTTTCAAAAGAGAGGAAGGTATTTCTTCTATTGAACCAGCAAGGTATAAAGCAAGATTAGTTGCTAAAGGTTATAATCAGATTCCAGGTATTGATTTTAATGATGCCTTTTCTCCAGTTGTAAAACATAGTTCTATTCGCACTTTACTCAGTATTGTTGCTATGCGTGATTATGAACTTGAGCAATTAGATGTTAAAACTGCATTCTTACATGGAGAGTTGGAAGAAGACATTTATATGGACCAACCTGAGGGTTTTTGTTACTCCTAGAAAAGAACACCTTGTTTGTACATTAAATAAATCTCTTTATGGTTTGAAGCAATCTCCTAGGCAATGGTACGAGAGATTTGACTCCTTTATGCTCTCTCATGACTTTAAGCTATTCGATTATGATAGTCGTGTTTATTCAAAGACATTAATAGTTCACTATTTATTTACTTCTCTATGTTAATGATATGTTGATTGTCAGTAAAAGATAAGTCGAACTAGCAAAACCGAAAGCACAATTGAGTAATGAATTTGAGATGAAGGACTTAGATGCAAAGAAAGAAAATTCTTGGCATGGAGATTATTAGAGAGACAATCGGCAAGTTATACCTTAATCAAAAGGTTATATTGAGAAAGTTCTTCGTCGTTTTAATATGCATGATGCAAAACCAATGAGTACTCCATTAGCTTCAGATTTGATTATCTTCACCTTTTATGTCCCGAGTCGATTATGATATTGAGTACATGTCTAGAGTTCCATATTCCAGTCCAGTTGGTTCTCTTATGTATGCCATGGTTTGTTCTCATCCTGATTTACCTCATGCATTGAGTGTTGTCAGTAGATACATGGCTAATCCTAGAAAAGAGCATTGGAAAGCAGTTAAGTGGATTTTCAGATATTTGTGTGGCACTTCTAATGCTTGTTTGCGCTTGGGAATTCTAGAGATGAACTTCGCTGGTTATGTTGACTCGATTATGTTTGTGATTTAGACAAGAGAAGGTCTCTAACGAGTTATGTTTTCACCATTGGTGGTTGTGCCGTTAGTTGGAAGGCAAGTTTGCAAGCTCTCGTTGCCTTATCAACCACCGGGCGTAATATATGGCTATTTCTGAAGCTTGTAAAGAAGCTATTTGGTTGAGAGGTTTGTACACTGAGCTTTGTGGAGATAATTCTTGCACTACTATATTTTGTGCAGAGTGCTATATGCCTTACAAAGGATCGGATGTTTCACGAGAGAACAAAGCACATTGATATGAGATATCACTTTATTCGAGATGTTATTGCTCAAGGTGATGTTAAAGTGTGCAAGATAAGTATTCATGATAATCCAGCTGATATGATGACAAAGCCGCCTCACATACTAAGTTTGAGCTTTGCTCGAAGCTTAATTGGTATTACAGTTTAGTCTTAGAGACTAGTTGGCGCACGGTGATTTTTATCTTATTGGGGAATCATTTGGTGATTGATGATTCTTTATTTTGCTACAAGAGGAAATTCGTCTCAAGGTGGAGATTGTTAATATTTGGATCCATATGTGATCCGAATTTCTAATATGGAAGTATCTGGAATATGCCATATTAGGGGATTAGTTTTCTACTTGGACTCTAAGTCCTTTTACCCCTTTATATACCTCTTGTAAGCCGCACGGGAGAGGGACGCCTCATTGTAATCCTCTGCGTTTTGTAATCGCTCCTCATATAGTGATCATCGCCGATTGGCGCCCGTGGTTTTTTCCCGCAAGGGTTTTTCACGTAAAAATTCGTGTCTCCTTTGTCCCTATTTTTCTAACAGTCTAGACCAGACCAATCAATTCACGCTCATATGCAGCGAGCTCGTGATGATGGCTAGCGATCGGTCGGCTGAAGAAGGCGATGGCGCCGCTGCCTTGGTGAAGGACGGCACACAAGCCTGTCCCGGAAGTGTCGCACTCCACAATGAACCTTGCTGAAAAATCTAGAAGCTGCAAAATTGGTGTTGTTGCCAGGGCCGTCTTGAGTCTCAAAAGCTTGTTGCGCCGCAGAAGACCACGAGAAGCCTTCCTTCTTGAGAAGTTGCGTGAGCGGTGCTACGATGGCGCCGTATGCTTTAGTGAACTTGCGGTAATACCCCGCAAGTCCCAGGAAGCTGCGCAGTGCCCATGTTGTCTTGGGTTGCAGCCAGGCAATGACAGCCTGAACCTTGTTGTCGTCCATTGCGACGTCGGCCGCTAAAATAATGTGGCCCAAGTAGGACACAGAGGGCTCACCAAAGGAACATTTACCGCGCTTGAGGAAGAGCTTGTGCTGATGAAGAATTGTGAGCATTGCCCGGAGATGCTGATGATGCGCGGACCATGATGTGTTGTAGATTAAAATATCGTCAAAGAAAACGAGCACAAATTGACGAAGAAAGGGTCGGAGCTCGTCGTTCATCAATGCTTGGAACGTGGCTAGCGCATTCGTCAACTCGAACGGCATGATGAGGAACTCGAAGGGGCTGTCGTGGGTGCTGAACGCCATTTTCTCCACGTCGGATGGGTGCATTCAGATTGATAATAGCCCGAGCGGAGATCAAGTTTGGTGAAGTGGTGTGCGCCGCGGAGTTTGTCGAGGAGCTCATCCACCACCGGGATGGGGAACTTATCCTTGACTGTCTTTGTTGAGGGCCCAATAGTCGACACAAAAGCGCCACGAGTTGTCTTGTTTTCGTACCAACAAGACGAGGGACAAGAATACGGACATGCTGCAACGAATGAAGCGTGGTCCTCCATGGGTTTGCATTGGCGTTCAATCTCGTCTTTCTGGATGACCGGGTAGCGGTATGGGCGGACGACCACCGACACCGTACCCGGAAGGAGGTGGATACGGTGGTCACGGGTACGCGTGACGGCGTGAGCGGCAGACCGGTCGGCTCAGTGAAGACGTCGTCGAACTCGCGGATCAGATCATCCAAAAAGTCACAGCCATCGCAGGCATGAAGCTTGGCGTTGTGCACTGGCTCCCTGATGCCGCTACATTGAACTTGGTGATCGTATCGCCAAAACGCCATGGTGAGAAGGCCGAAATCCCACAGGATTGGAACCAACGTGGCCAGCCATTGCGTGCCGAGAACCATGTCGTAACCCCCTAATGGAATTTTGTAGATGTCGATGATGATGTCTTCCTTGTCAATGGAGATCACTGTTTTGGGACGGACGCCTGCGTAGGCGACCTGCTCGCCGCTCACCACGGCCACCCGGAGGTTGTCGCGGTCCAAGAAGTGCAAGCCACAGTGGCGGGCGGCGTCGGTGGACACAAAATTGTGAGTCAAGCCGGAGTCCACCAAGGCGGAGAGGACCGAGTCGCCTAGGCAAAGCGTGAGTTGCATCGTCTCACAGGTACGGACCCCAGCGAGGGCAAGTAGGGAAATCTAGGGCTCCGGATCCTCAGCCAGTTCAGTGTCATCCTGGGGTATGAGTGGAAGGTGGGAGGCTTCGGCCCGGGCTTGCGCCCGGGAGCCGTGGTGTTGGAGAGGGAGGCGCACGGCAAGGGAAGGCCGGCGTGCACAAAGCGTGGATGGGGTGAGGGGTGCGCACGGTAGGGAGAGGGCTAGGGTGAAGAGAGATTAGATAAGTAATCTTGCTTGATTTATTCCCTCCTCTCCTCCTTTAAATAGAGTCCTTACGAATAAAGAGATCGAAAGGATCTCCATCTAATCTAAAGAGATCAAAAGGATCTCTATCTATTCTTTAAAGAGATCGAAAGGATCTCAATCTAATCTTTCTAAACAATTTGATCTTAAGGATCTTTTCTAACTTACAAGCAAAGAAAAGAGGGGTGTGGGCCCTAGGTTGCACTACCGCATTTGAGCTATGCCCTCATGCCAAGCATGAGACTGGCCCCACATGACACACATGTCTAGTCGTGATGAAGTAGAAACTTTAATAATAAATTCTAGTTAGGAATTATAGGAATGGATGGCAATGAGAGAAGATAAGAAACGGATAAGGGGCCATTTTAGGCATTTTAAGATTTTCATAGAAAAAGCTTGTACATATTCATTTTTTTAGAAATAAAACAGATGTATTGTAAATACGATGATAGTAGTCCTAACAGCGCAAGCATCTAGTAGCAGAAAGGTACTACATCCGGGAATGTAGGCTCCAAATTACATGGATTTGGATAATCAGAAAGCCCTTGCATAACTCTCTGTTCATGGTCCAACTTCTCATCTAGTGAATTTTGTTGAGCACTATCACCTTAGCCACAGAACCAGTGTACTGTCAAAATAGTTCTTCCACTTAAACATAATTCCCAAAGTATATTTTCCAGAGTTTAAGGACATTGCCAAAATTTCTTGTAAATTGATTCCAACATTATCTGATATCAAATTTCTACTGATAATACGAAGATGATATTTCCTTAACCTGGTCGTGGTTTGGTCTACCCAGTATTCATTGTTTTGCCCTTAGGCTGCTAACATTTGATAATATTCCATGTTGTACCTATTAATGAAAATGCCTAATCCTTATGTGTCCAGGCAGACAAACAGGAATGATTGGCCCAAACTGTGCTGACAAGGCTAAAAGGTGGTAGCAAATTTGTGTTGTTAAGGATGGACTTTAGAATATGGACTAACTCATCGAAATGCCTTCAAAAGCAAACTAGTTCCAGGAAAGATTTATTACTATCCAACATAATTTGGGAAAGGACAATATTGAATATTAGCTTTAGAAGAAAGGAACTTGATATTATAGGGTTAGGCACAACCAGCTATCCTGACATATGGAGACCACCAATCATCTACATGCTGCATTGAGCAAATTATGGCATGACAACAACCATCCTTTACACTAACGCAACATGCTGCATGAAACAAAATAAATTTACACTTCCAAATCAAGTGGTGGTTCCCTTTTATTCACACTACAAATGAAGAAATAAAAATATCTGGCACTTGGGTATGGACTGGGGCTGAGTAACCCTGTCCAGGCTGAAAGGTTTTGGCAGGATGACTATGCGGGTAATCCGACAAGTGTGTGATTTGTCTAAAGGGTGAATTCAGAGAGCAGGATGTCTTGTGTAGTCAAATGATACTTAGATATGCCAAATTATAAAAATTCCTAGTCTTCAATACAGGATTGCTGGAGCAAGGATGAGGACTACTTAAAACATCCAAAGCAGTTTGCCTTGGTACTTGATTCAGTATTTTCACAAATGGAGTGCCTCAGTGTCAAATGATAAGTCATAATCTTGGTAGCTAAAGTGCAGATTTCCCAAATTACATATACGATATTTAGTTATTAGTATAATTACCTTGAAACTTGCTCTACATTTTACAGAGTACAGGTTTCATACACAGAAGACCAGAAGGGTACATAGCTCTTAGACTACACTTCCCAAAGGAATAGCCCAAACCGGTAAATGAATTTAAGCCTACTTATGCAGCCCACTAATCTATAATATCAGTACCATAAGCACTTTATTCTATAATTGTCAGCTGGCACGTAAGATTACTGAAAGCGACAGTGGCAAGTTTTGTCTGAATCTCACAAGAAAACAACAGTTTTGTCAGTTAGCGAAGCAAGAATATGGACTACTGAAAACATCCAAAATTTTGTGCCCCCATTGTCTTCGTCACCATAGGAGCCGATCTGCACCCAAATCATTCTCCAAGGAAACCATGGTGGGTCTCTCAATTCATCACCTCACCTACGCATAGAGGCGCAGATTTCCGTACACTCGAATCCGCAAGCTTGTGCGCGTAACTAGCAACGAACACAACTCAAATGGAACCAAATCTACCATACTAATCTGCACCCGGAACGCCTAATCAGCTCACCACACCGCATTCACATCAACGAAAGGAAGGAAAGGGGGGAGGTTTAGGGGCTAGGGTTTAACGCGCGCACCAGGAGAGGATGAAGGCGGCGACGGCGCATCCGCGGGAAGAGAGCGCGGGGCCGAGGCAGAGGCAGCGCGTGACTCCGGTGACGAGCACCTGCGCGAGGAGTAGCACGAAGAAGGCGGCGACTCCGTAGACAGTGGAGGCGTCGGTGTCGTAGAGGCAGTAGGACCGCAAGTCGTACTCGTCCGGCACCACCTTCCCCTGCAAGAAGATCTCAGCTCGACATAAAGAGGTGGGAATCGAAGAGACGGGAGACGGAGCAGAGGGTGTACGGTGCTGCGGCGGCGCTCGGCGCCGACGGCGAGGAGGAAAGCGAAGAGGTTGAGGAAGGCGAGGAGGGCAGCGAGGGCGAGGGAAGCGGGGCGGGAGGTCGCGAACCCACCCATCGGCCTCGATCTCGAACGATGCGGCGGCGGGGCGTCGCGCTCGAGCTCCGGCGGCGGCGGCGGGGCGTCGCGTCGCGCCGCGCTCGGAGTCGTCGGAGAGCTCTTTACGCCTTGCTCTACAGTGGGAGTGGGAGTTAGTGCGTGGGGCCCGCTCGTCGGTGACCGGATATAAAAGCGTGTTTCGGGGTTAGCTGTCTGCGATTCTGCGTGTGGGCTGTGGCCCGTTGCTTTCCAGTTCCTCCTCCTTACCGTTTTCCAGGGAGATAGGAGTATTTGTCATCTTTAAAGACATACGATTGAGGATTTATTATTTATGTGTCTATAATATGTGACATCGGACTCTAAATGTTATTCATATATAAAGTGGTAAATTCTGAAATTCACATCTTTACTGTGGCAAATAATTAATTATTCCTTTTCTAAGCCTTGTTTTTTCTTTTCTTTCTTTACTTTTTGACTATTGCAGTTGTGGGTTGGGGACCCCGGTTTTTTATCGCTAAACAAAAAAAAAGGATTTATCATTGCAAGCATATTGATTTAGTATATATCATTTTAAAGTTTTTTCTTTATAATTTGCCACGACGAAATCCTAAATACCTGAGATTCGTCGTTGTAGGTGCACTTTAGTTTTTTTTTTCACCTTAAGTCCAATGGGAAATATCGTATTTACCTCTCACTATCGGTAAGGTCAAGCCAAGCCTTAACCTACGCGGTGCGGTCGAACCTAACCCAACCACAAAACCTATTCGGCCATTCCCATTGCCTCTCTCTCGATTCATGGCACTCCAATTTTCCTCTAGCCCAAGCCCTAACACTACAGCGGCGCGCCAAAGAAGCTTTGGCTGGCTGACGGCAACAATGAGCTTGAGTGTGTGACGATAAGCTAGAGTGCGTGGCTCGAGCCAGTCATCAGTCAAGTGAAGCACGCCACAACAACATTTCACTTCGCTTCATACTCCACCTTTTCCCACGCCACGCTCGAGCTCCTAGCCACTCATTCGGTCATTCCTATCTCTTCACTTCACTTTCTCCAGCATTCCCATCCCCATCCCCACTCGGCCTCCATCCTTCTCCATCGACCACTCCCAAGCTCCACCTCGCGGCGCCGGCGACCCCGCTTTGCCTCGCGGAGCTCCCCTGTCTCTCCACCTCGCGGCCCCGGCGACTCCACTCCCCTCAGCCACCCCCGTCCCCCACCTCGGCCACCTTCGAACTCCGTCTCGGTCACTCCTGAACTCTCTACCTCACAGCGCCGATGACCCCGCTCCTCGCCACTCCCGAAACTCCGCCTTACACACTGCTTCTCCACTCATGGCGCCGGTGACCCCACCCTCAGCCCTCGGCCACCCCCTAGCCTCGTCCTCCACTTGGCGGCGTCGTGACTATGGCCCCTTGGCCATTCCCGAGCCCGAGCTCCACATCGCGGCGCCGACGAGCCCCTCAGGCGCCTCCCGTGCCCATCGCAGCACCATCGTTGAGGGGTGACCCTGGTGGAGTTTGCAGGTGTTGCATGTGCCCTAAAAAATGTTGCATGTTGCAGTTATAGAATTTTTTTTGTTGTATCAGATGATTTAATGTGTTGCAACCGATGTCATGAGATGTTGCAATAACATATGATTGAGAATGAGTTTTTTTCAGAAATTTCTTGAATGTCGCAGGATGTTGCATAAATGAAATCAAAATATTTCATTAAGTTAGCATCATAAATTTGTTGTAGGTGTTTTTGCATGTGCCCTAAAAAATATTGCATGTTGCAATTATAGGATTTTTTTGCAATTAATTCTTTATTTGCCATTGGAAGTTAGCGAGCTTCCTAAAATACCATCGAAAAATTATTCATCCCTTTTTTGCCACTCGTTCTCAACTTCAATCTTTTTTTGCCACTCCGGTCAGTTGACCGTGGATTTGACCGTTGACTTGGACGCGAAAAGACGATTTTGTCCCTAAGTATGCTGAGATCTTTAGAGAATTGTTTGACATAGTAATATAATTCCAAAAATTATGAAATTGTTAGGGAAAGTCCCTGACATAGTTTAGATTATTGTGTAATTTTTATAGGGTTTTATTTGCAACATATTTTTCTCTAAAAAGCTTTAAATTTTTTGTTGTAATTTGAAAGATTTTTAGAGAAAAACATGTTGTAAATAAAACCCTATAAAAATTACACAATAATCTACACTATGTCAGGAACTTCCCCTAAAAATTTCATACTTTTTGGAACTATATTACAGTGTTAAACAATCAAGATCTCAAAGATACTTAGGGCAAAATTGTCTTTTTCGATCCAAGTCAACGATCAAATCCACGGTCAAACGACCGAGAAGAAAAAAGGATTGCTGAGAACGAATGGCAAAAAAAGGATAATCAATTTTTTGATAGTATTTTGAGGAGCTCGCTAACTTCCAATAGCAAATAAAGATTTATCCCTTTTTTTTGAGATGTTGCAACCGATGTCATGAGATGTTACAGTTATAAAGTAGTGTACGACGCTAACACTTAAACGGTACGTCCGAGCGCCTGTCCTACCCTATAGTTTTTTTTCATATAGCAGCGTTTGGAACTCATTCGCCGCCACCACCACACTCGACGCAAGAACAACAAAGAACACAGAAGAGTCCACTACGTCCCATCGTAGTCCTATCTTCAGAGTAGCCGCCTGTCTTAGACACCGCCTGCTCCACTCTCGTCCGTTCCTACTCCTTCAGTAATGCCTTCCATTGCCGCAGAAAGAACATCACGCAGCCTAACCAACTCCATATGAAATCAGTCGACGATGAGGAAATATCATTCGAGCCTAGCATCTCCCATATACAGTTTTAGCTAGATAGTGTGTGGCATCAAATGGCGTCTCTTGCATCTTATCATTCACCAGGGATGGCGACGTGAGCGGGACTGCGGGAGATTCCCTTCTATACTCAACCTTATTTAGCTATCCGGAGATATTTTTACTCCCATCACTATCCTAGCGGGAATTTTGCTTGGGCTGGAGTCCCGGTTGGCACTTAAATTAAAATAATTGGTCATCAACCCGAGAGCTGGCGCACGAGCTAGCCAATTTAGAATTAGACTATTTTTCATTTTTATGTAAATTCAAAATCGCATTGTATATTTATATAGAATATCTTTCTGTTTCCTATTCTTTCTTAAAGATGGAGTAGTGTTTTGTGGGATTTTTTTTAAAAAAAAATAACCTAGTTTTTATTCCGAATTACAATAACAATATCACATTTTTTTCATTTTACAAGAATAATCATCTGTCGCTCAACCGTTGAGCGACTTGAACACTTGTCGCTCAACAGTTGGTCCTAGTGTACAGCTCGCTTAGTTAGCAGAGTATGCATTGTGCACTGATGGGCGACAGTGTCAAGTCGCCAACCGCTTAACGATTTTAGCTAATCGCCAACGGTTGAGCGACAGATGATTATTCCTGTAAAAAGAAAAAGATAGTGTTATTACTATAATTCGACATAAAAACTAGGTTTTTTTAAAAAAAATCATATTTTGTGGCAAATGGATTCCCCGCTTAGCATGAACAATGGGTTTATGTCAGCCGTCTATAACCATTGCCACGTATGATTTTTCCTAACGTGGATGAAAGAGAATGAAGAGAGAGAAAGATGTTGTCTATAATCCTGTAGTCGACTATAGCACAAGAAATAAGAAAAGCATTAAAAGATTGTGTGTTCTATAAAGACAACTAAAAAGACAGCAGTCGTCTATACTATTGTATGAACTGTCTTTAGTGTTGTCTACAAGTGACATGGATAGTTGTTATAGGCAGCAGCTGTCTATACCATTGTACATGCCCTTAGATGCCGCCGCTCCCATTATATCAGTTCGGACACGTGCGTACATTCATATGGGAGGTGTTTGCGGCAAACAAAAAGAGAAGGCTTCCAATTTCTCCATTTATATGTTGGAATTGAACTGTTTTCTATAAAATTCTCGTGTTCCAAACAAACCCTTAGAAGAATTGAAAACAAACAAAAAAACTTTGGTGGTTTTGAATGATGGAGAGTAAAAAACATATTCCCTTGATTACTAACTTTGACCCCTAGTTTCTACTTTAATATATTTATAATATTATTAAATTACTTTTTGAGACAAATCTACACATCATTTCCATGTGTTCAATATAAATATTTAGAAAGATATCAATAGTCAAAGTTTAGAAATTTTGAACACACGTATCCTAAAATGTCACTCTCCTAAAATGTCACTCTTTTGTGACTAGAGAGAGTATTACTAGATTTGTTGTGAAATATATTTGAACCATATATGTATTTTTTTCTTTTAAAACAACACATCATATATAATCAAATTAACTATCCAAGTAACACTACAACACTACAGAGACCGTGTAAATGCCTCCAGCCACCATTTTAGTGGGAAGCGTAAAACTAATGTATGCTCTGTGAACAGGATATATTTTAGTAGGAAACGCAAAACTAAAGTTAAAAACCGTTGAAGTAGTTGCAAGAAACAATCAACCAATCATCACACAAAAGACAATCCATGGAGAGACAAAGTAGATGGAGACACAATATGGGGAACCTCTTTATTAATAGATTAATCTCTTTCTGAGTACAATAAGGCCCTATTTAAAGACTAAAACCAATCGGGGTAGTTTAGGTATTTCGTCCATCAACCCTTAAATCAAGGTTTCTTAACACTCCCTTTGGGCAAATACCACATCATGTACATGTTTCATTAAAAACTCCTAAAACCCAGTGGGAAAAAATGGATCGAAGAAAAAAGTACATTGCACCCGCAAGCTGTATTGCATCGTTGCCTCGTTAAAAACCTTCATGTCAGAAATCTTCACGGAAAACCCACTAAGGGAAAAAGAGTGCAATCTCTTTACCTTCTAGGTTAATCTTTAGGATTAAGGTAAAACTTCAGGGCCTTAAGTGGATTATAATTCAGGAGATTCTCCTCCTGATCCATGCAACTCTCTAAGCCGCTTCATTCCAATACCACGTACGTATTGTTAGAAACTAAATGTAGGCAAACACTTAATGAATAAATCAGCCAGATTTTCACAAGATCTAGTTTGCAGGATCTTCATCTCATTGTTCTTTTGGAATTCCCGAGGATAGAAGAATTTGGGATCAATATGCTTCATGATATTATTTTTAACATAACTCATTTGCATTTGTGTAGCACAAGAAGCATTATCTTCGTAAATAATTGTGGGGGTATCGACGGTGTTAATGCCACATGACTTCTGAATATGGCTAATCACACGTCTGAGCCAAATACATTCACGTGAGGCTTCATATAATGCAATAATATCTGAGTGGTTGGTAGAAGTAGCTACTAAGGTCTGCTTAAATGACCGCCAAGAGATGGCTACACCACCACATAGAAATATAAATATAGTATGAGATTTGGCACTGTGGGGATCAGACAGATAGCTAACATCTGTATATCCTATCATGGTCAAGTCTTGGTTCTTCCAAAAAAATAAGCCAAGATCTTGCGTACCTAGAAGTATCTGAGAAGAGTCTTAACGCCAGCCCAATGCCTTCTGGTTGGAGCTGCACTATATCTAGCCAATAAGTTGACTGCGAATGCAATATCAGGCCTGGTGCAATTCACAAGGTATATCGGTGCTCCTATGATGCTTAAGTATGGAACTTTTCGTCCTAAAACTTCCTCGTCTTCCATCGTCGGTCTGAATAGGTCTTTATCCACATCTAGGGATCTTACTACCATGGTGTTTTTAAAGGATGAGATTTATCCATGTTAAATTTCTCCAATACCTTCTTGGTATAGGTAAACTAGTGTACTAGGATTCCTTTAGGGAAGTGCTATAGCTAAAAGCCTAAGCAATACTTGGTTTTACCCAAGTCTTTCATCTTAAACTCCGTCACAAGGTAAGAATTTGCTTCATTTATATCCTCTGCGGTTCCGATGATATTTAGATCATCGACATAAACTGAGATGATACAAAAATCCATTCTGGGACTTCTTTATAAATACGCAGGGACAATCATCACTATTTGAGTAACCCTTCTTCAGAAGAAAGTCACTTAGTCGGTTGTACCACAATCTTCCGACAGTTTCAATCCGTACAGCGACCTCTGCAGTTTGACGCTATACATGTTGCGATTAGAATTATTAGGATCTGGAGTTTTGACTCTTTCGGGGACTCTCATATAGATATCTGTATCCAATGACTCATATAAATATGCGTTCACTACATCCATCAACTGCATTGTTAAATTCATGCAAGCTTCCATTGATATTAAGTATTAGAATGTGGTTCCACTCATCATTGGTGAGTAGGTTTCATCGTAATCGATGCTGGGTCTCTGCGTGAACCCTTGTGCTACAAGCCTCGCTTTATATCTTACCACTTGGTTCTTCTCATTTCTCTTCCGAATGAAAACCCATTTGGATCCTACAGGGAACACTTTAGGAGGTGTTCAGGCAACAGGACCGAATACTTTCCTTTTATTTAGCGAGTGCAATTCTGCTTCAATTGCTTCTTTCCATTTTACCCAATCTGAGCGCTTCTGGCACTCTTCCATGGACTTAGGTTCTGAATTCAGTTCAAGAGTTTTAGCAATTTTAGAGATAAAATATTTGTTGACAACTATAGTCTTTCTTTTATATGATTCTCCTGAGTCTACATAATTTGTGCAAAACTTATTCATTTATTTCTTCTAGCTCCTCGTAATTTCCCACAATGATGTAATCTGGGTGTTCCGATCTCCCATCGTCAGATTGTGCACGCAAATTTTTGATGGGGTTACCATCCTTAGGATGGATCACTTCAGAGATTTTCTTAACATCATGTTGAGGTTCTTCAACTGTCGTATGGAGTGATTCTCCTTTAAGATTAGTGAAGGCATTTGGTAGATTATTAGCTATTTGTTGCAAATCTATTATTCTCTGAACTTCCAGCTCTGAGTCTTTGGTGTGTGGATCTAAGGACTGAATACCAGTGACATTCCAATATATTTCTTGGCAACCTTTAGAGTGGTACTTTCCTCCCCCTAATGTCGGGAAATTGTCCTCATCAAAAATACAATCAGCGTACCAAGCCGTGTGTAGATCCCCTATCATCGGCTTTAGGTGTTTAATAATTAACGGAGATTCAAAACTAACATAGGTCCCCAACTTCTGGTGAGGGCTCATGGTTGTACGCTGCGGTGGTGAAATCGGCATGTACACGGCACAGCCAAATTTTCACAGATGAGAAATACTTGGTTCTTTTCCACGCACTAATTGCAAGGGGGAAATTGGATGATATGCAGTTGGTCTGAGTTGGATTAATGTAGTAGCGTACAGCACTACGTGGCCCCAACAGCTGGTGGGCAGCCTACAATTCTGTAAGAGTGACCTAGCAATAAGTTTTATTCTTTTAATTAATGACACTATGAGGCCATTTTGAGTGTAGACATGTGGTACTGAATGCTCTACTTTAATGTCTAGAGCCAAACAATAATCATTAAATGCTTTTGAGGTAAACTTGACAGCATTGTCCATTCGAATGGACTTAATCTGTTCATATAGAAAATTGGCTCTTAATCTGATTATTTGGGCAATTAACTTTGCATGGTTCCATGTACATAGCAGGCAAACATGGGACCATCTAGTAGAGGCATCTAATAGGACCATAAAATATATAAAAGGGTCCGACAGGGGTTGTATAGGTCCACAAATATCACCTTGAATTCTCTCCAAGAAGCTAGGTGATTCATCTCTTAATTAAGATAAGAGGGTCTAGTAATCAATTTTCCTTTGGCACAAGTAGGGCACATGAAATCTTAAGGGTCTAGGAAAGTCTGTAGTTTTTATGTTATGGCCAACAGAATTATTAATAATTTTTGCATCATACCCAAACCAGGATGACCCAGACGATCATGCGAAATCTTAAAAATTTCTGGGTGTTTAACAATTATTTTCATCGCAACATAAACTTCAGGTTTTATATAAGTGTAGTACAATCCTGATGAGAAAGAAGGGAGTTTTTTGAACACTTGCTTCTGGCATCCATTAGACTTAGTCATGAGTAGGTATTCTGTACCATTCTCATGATCAGTTTCTACGTGAAATCCGTTCAGATGAATATCTTTAAAACCGAGGAGGGTACGTTTAGATTCGGGATACAGAAGAGCATCCTCAACTGTTATGCATGTACCCATAGGGAGAACTATGTCGGCCCTTCTAATGCCGACTATGAGAGCATCACTTCCGACGATGGTCATGATATTCGTAGTTTTCTTAGTTAATGTCTGATAATATTTAGTTTTCCTAAAAATCGAATTAGTGGTGCAACTGTCTACAAGACAGATTTCCTCTTCCGCCATTGGATCGTACCGGTTTGTTCTATATTTAAAACATGATTTATAATCAAACAACTATTCAATAGGAAATATAGTTTGAAAAGAAATAGAACAAGCATAGACCAATAAGATAATGAATTGAATTAATTTGGAAAATTAACAATGCCAAGAGTTCACCCTAAGCAAATAATGAAAGATAAATACTCAACATGAGCATGAATAAACCAATGTTCATCGGAAACTAGAACTAAACTGATATGCCAAAAAAATCTAAGGAGACTACTTCATGTCTCCAAATGGATCCTTGCTGTCCTTAGGGAGGTCCAGGAGCTCCAACCCAAGAAGATCGCCGTGATCCATGGAGGTGTGTTCTCCCTGAGCCGCATCGTCAAGAATCATGTAATCATTCTTCTCGACGTCTTGGCTAGGAGACGGTCCAGTCAGAGTGAGCTGAGCGGAAAAGTGAGCGTCAACTATGTTCCCCTAAGTCTTCTTGACTCTACCCGTGGATTGCATGCAAAGATTCACCAAATGTCGTGGGGTGCAGCAAGTGCACGACCAATGGCTGGTGTAACCACATCTGAAGCACGTCTAGGGAGGATGAGTAGTTTTTGTACTTGATTCTTACTTCTAGCCCCCCTTGCCTGATCCTCTACCATGGGGTTTACCCCTGCTTCTCTGCATTCCATCATTCTTCCATTTGCCCCTATTTTGTTTTGGACCTTTTCCGCGGTTCTGGCTTTTGCTAGCCTACTAAGCATTTACATGTGCTTCAGGCACAACCATCATCCCAGCGGGACGTATCTGATGGTTTTCCATCATATGTTCTGCATGTTTCTCTACTTCCAGCAGAGTGTACACCTGGTCAGAGTACTTCAAATACTTCGCACTGTGGTACTGTTGCTGCAATATCCGCATATTGGGGTGGAAGGTATTGGCTTCTGTAACTGCTTGGTTACAGAACCTCAATTTGGAGATAAGTTTGTGCATGGCAGAGTTATATGCTGCCACAGTTTTAAAATCCTAAAAGCGCAGGTTAGTCCATTCTCTTTGTGCTTCTAGGAGAAGGATAGATATCTACTGGTTGTAGCGTTCCTTCAGAGAATTTCACAATTCCAATGGATTCTCCTCCATTAAATATTCAGACTTTAGGTCTTCATGGAGGTGGTGCCTCAAGAAGTGCAGAGCCACATACCTAGCGGCCTCTTGGTTGGCAAGGGCACTAGCTTCTAGCTCGGTGATGGCAGCTCCAAGAGATCGAGACTTCAGGCTGATCTTTGCGTCCATTGACCAGATGAGGTAGTTGTTGCCATTCAGGGTAAGCTCAGCGAATTCTTTCTTTATGATGTCTGACATCTCCTACATTAGGTTCATGCAATTATTCAGTTTTACTACAGGTACAATAGAATCTAAAGCATGAATATTGCAATATCAGTAAAGAATGGTTTAACATTTATTTAGCATACATTTTTATGAATTTTCTAGAATTTTCCTAGCAATTATTATAAATTTCTGCTAATTAACGAGGTCTATGGATAATTTTCAAAATGATTAATATGACAAAAAAAATAGAAAATAAAGCTAGGGAAAATAAAAACCCATTGGTATGAAGCTTCCTGGGTGTGCTAAGTCTAAGGTTTCACAAAATTATGGAAGCTCATATTCCTAAAAAAACCATGTTTCTAAGATTATTTAAGGTTATTGTATAAAATAAATAATATTAAAGCAAATAACCATAAACCGAGGATCTAAAATACACAATAACCACAAAACATATTAATCTGTCACAAAAATAGATTCATGAGGGGTTATTCTGCAAGAATATATAAAAATGCGAAATACATTGTAAATTTCGTAAACTCCACGGGTTTTTCGCAAAATTTCGTTATCCGCGAAAGTTTCCTCGTAATTTTCAGAACTCCGATGGCCATTTGCAAATGGTTCGGGTTTTCCTTTTTTTCTTTTTTTCTGGGAAATTCCATGGGTTGTGCGCCCTTTTTTTTCTTTTGGCCCAATTTAGCCCAATCGGGCAGCTAGGGATCTTAACCCTAGCCGTCGAGCTCTCTCGCAAGACGCACAAAAGGCGACAATAAAGTCGGCGATGCGACACGTGTGGTCGGCATATGTAGCGCAAGACCTGCTGGCGACGCGGTGACGCACAAAGAGGCAAAGCGGCCTTCATGGCGAAGCATGCCAACGAGGCCAACAAATAAACCACGGTGGGCGAGAACACGTGCGGTCGGCGGGGCCGCCGAGGTGGAGCGGCGAGCTCGTGCAGGCGCTCAATTGCGGCGGTGAAAACATCGGGCACGCGCGTGGTGGCGTGGCTTCGAGTGTGCGACGGCGAGCGTGTGCACGGCGCGACAGCTTTAGGCCGGCGGCGGCATGCTAGTGGGTCGTGCACGGTGGGCGCGGCGTGTGGCCAGATCTAAACAAATCAGATTTTTTTCGTATGAACAACAACATAGATAGAAAATATCTATTTAGAACGATAATTAATCTGATGGCTAATTAGCAGTTAACAGATCTAAACAGATTGAATCGAAATTGATCTACCAGATTAATTCATGGCAAAATTTAGAGATTGAAATATGGAATTCCGGCGACATACCGATTCGGCAGTTGTCAATGTTTTAGAACCAAACTTACATAAAGATTATTTGATTCAGGGGGCCTCCAAGACTCAAATCACGCAGAGAGAGGCGACACGGAGATTTTTATAAAGGTTTGGGCCTTCTCCCAGGGAGAATAACAACCCTACTCCTGTGTGTATGCATTGAGTATGCTGGACTACAAGATCAAGAGAAAGACTAAAATGAGGCGTCTTGTGCTCTTGATTCCCTCTCTCCTTCCTTCTCTGATGATTCTGCCTTTTATAGTACTTGGAGTGTGCTGCCGTTCTTTCAGTCCAAAGGGCACCTTGATGCTTCAGATTATAGAGCCGTTACTGGAGATTATTGTGGGAGTAATAACGTTCCCACGTCGCAATACAGTTATCACGATGACAGGGGGTTGATTCGTGCCATTATTTCAGAGAATAACAGCGTAGTTTACTGTCCATATCTTTAAATATGGTGCGGAAGATTCTCTGGTCGATTAGGCCCAAATGTCTATAAGCCACATCGACTAGAGACTGGTCATAGAAGAGCTTACGACCAGGTGGTGGTCATAGAATAGCTTATGATCATAAACTGACCGTAGGAGAGCTTACGATTAAGTCATAGTCGTAGAAAGACTTACGACTATGGGGTAGTCGTAGAAGGACTTACGACTATAGGGTGGTCGTAGAAGAACTTACGACCTCCAGCTTCTCCCTTATGAATATTAAGGGGTATACTCAAGAACCATATGACATCATTATTATCCATAATATGAATTACAGATAAATAATTAAACGAGGATTATTATATCCTCGTCAGCCGTATAGAGCGATTCGTGCTGATAACGTGTTGAAGAACGTAGTAGTCGCATGTGTTGCACCGAAACGGCGACTAGATGAGGGGATAAATAGGAACACTACCTCTTTTTCTCCTTGATCGGGTTCAACTCAATTTTTACTCCAATAGCTATTAAAGCTATGAAGATCAATGCATAAGCACAGTGGAAGTCTTGTATTGAATCCAATCGAAACCCCGAAGCACAACAACCAAAAAGACCGAAAACTCAAATCAAAGTGAGTTGGGCGGTCAGACCTCTCAATATGGGCGGTCTGACTGGTGGCCTGGCGATCTGACCTCTCACCAGGGCGGTCTGACCTCTAGTGCAATGAACAGCGAAATCAACACGAAGTCAAAATCACAAATCAACTCAACTTTTGATCTGGTGATCCAAATCCCCACAAATTTCAATTATAGCTCATTATGAAGGTCAAGAACCTATTCCAATTGACGATCATGAAGATCAAGGCCAAAGTTCCATAAATTTGATAGTTGAGGAAAGGAGGGCATAAGAACCTAGGAAAATCAAACTTTGATCCTAAAACTTGCTCATAGGTAAAAGATGATCAAGATGATCCTAGATGCATTTTCACATATCACAGCAAGCAAGATCACAGCAAGAAACCAAAGGAAAACCAAATGATCATCACAAACCAAAAACCCACTAAGGAGAGAGCAAGAACAAGAGAAGGCTCATCTTGAAGCAAGCTTCCTTAGATTCATTTGAGATAGATGCTTGTTTACAACCACTCCACCATGGAGGACAAAATCTCAATACTTGAGCACACAATCAATCCATCTCTCACAAAACCCTAGCCTCAACTACTCCAAAATCTCTAAATCCCAAATTAGGATTTTTCTCTTCGAAGAACTTGGGAACTCCACATCTGAACATTCTCTTTTATAGTGAATGCTAGGCTGAGAGAGAAGTCTCTAACGAGCACCCGTCAAGTCTACACACAAACGGGTCTATACTCACGCTTACTTCTCAAAGCGGATGATGAACCAGGCTTTCCGAATCCGTTTCTTCATGATCTTTATCTTCATTGGACCTAAACCGTCTCTCCTTGAACCGTGTTGCACTGCAGTTTAGCCAAAGGTCACCAAGGCGGTATTTTGGTGAAATGACCAAAATACCCCTTCTCGATCTTTTTCCAAAGACCGAGTTCAATCTTTATGAAGTAATCCCATGCTTCGCCACGTGTAGGTGCTCAATGACTCTCTTGATGTCGGCAAGTCTTTCCCATTTGGCTCCCACCGAAACCATCATGGCACTTTCACCGCCCCCCATGCCGCTTGATACAACCCGTCGCATCAAACTTCTCATTCGGTCATCCTTGTCCATTTTACGCCATGCTTAAGTCCACTAACTTTACCTGGCATCCTCGATCATTCTGGACCTCATCTCTCCAAGCCTAGTCCCAATCATCCTCGCCATTGACCGTTGTTGACATCCAAGCCTCCTACACAACAATAGATCAAGAAATCGACTCCGAAAATAAGTTATTCGTAACTTAACATATGTTAGTCAAATCATGCATCATTTCAAGAGGTCGTGTGCGCAATAATTGGATTATCTTTTCCTTTCCTTAGATTAGCTGAACAGTAAGCTAGTGGGATTGGAATTAGGATTCCTGTGATTTTCGTCCTAAATTCCCTGTTCCAAATGGTCCCTGGTAGAGAGATGGTATGGAATGAAGAAACCTATAAGCGTCTTCCACAAATACACATACCATTGCTTTGGACATGTGAGGTTCCTACTGCTGCTTCATTGGCCTAGTTACGAAGTTGTGAGGATGGGAGGAAAAAATTGGCGAAAGAGTTGTGAAGATGGAAGAACAACAAAGGCCATGAACACTTTATTACCTCCCATATTTATGTCTTTTTTTGGCAAAAAAAATTGTGGAGGTATGTCTCACTTACACAAATAATGGGAGTAGTGGCGGGCTGGCGACATGGTTTGGATTTTATGCTGATCTAAAAAAAAGAGTAAAACGCTGTGCACACGATCAAGATCTTCGTACGAATCCTCTACAAAGTGACTCCCTCATGAGAGTCAACAGGCAGGGAAAATATCTTTACTATTATTAAAAAAGTGATTTGGTGGTAGCGGTAAGTTTGCCATCTACCACCCTCCCTTCCTACCTTTTGAGGTGGTAGCGCTGATACAAAGACTAGGAGCAGTCGCTCGTTAGACGGCGGTGGAACAGTGATCATGGTGTGGTGGAACAGTGGATCATCGTGCGGGTGAGAATAACGATGGTAATGATTGTTGTGAGGTAGTCGACATCAGAGTGCGACGAAGCCAATGCGGTGTCAAATGGTGATAACTGGAGGTGGAGCCAACAAGGTGGGTGCATCGTGGTGAGCGGAAGCAAGCAGTTGGCCAAGCATAGAGCGAAGCTGGTGCAACCTCTTCGGGCAGTGAAGTGCCGATACGAAGACTAGGAGCGGTCGCCCAATAGACAGCGGCGGAACAATGGATCATGGTGCGGCGGAACAGTGGATCATCGTGTGGGTGAGAATGATGATGGTAATGATTTAATTGAATGATAATCTGTACAATTGTTTATTTTTTTATTATATTATTATATACTTGCTGAGTTTTAGACGCACCTTTGCTTTGTTTTTGTTTTTAGGTGGGCAATTACGGCATCATGCATAGGATGAAATAGCATATGTGCATCACATGCAATCATTATACAAACATTCTTTATTTAGTTTTCTTTCACGAAATTTAGAGACACCATACTTCTAGTTAGTATTTATTATTAGACTTGGTTATTATTAGTTTAATGATTAGAACTTTGGTTTGTTTAATATTAGTTTGATTTTATTACTTGTAGTCATCCTATGTCCCTAAGAGCATTGTTCCACCGTTTCTTGGGGAGCATGTGACCCAAACGTTTCTCTTGTGACCCGAGTATTCTTGGCACGTGTGACCAAACAGTGAAAGTTATTCCTTTATGCATTTATATTGTTATGTTTGTTGAGAGGTGACCCATTGTGGGGTTTTATTACATGCATTGCTTCCTGAAATTATTATATAATATGGTCTAAATTGTTAGTCATAATGATTTAGGTGACATTCTAGGATTAGTGTCAGGTCGGGGTGTTACACTTGATGAATTGAGTGGCTCTATTATTTTCTCTAATATTTATTTGCATAGTGAATGCCATCAAATTAGGATGAAACTTGGCGATAATTGGAAAACAACTTTTAAGACGAAGTTTGATTTGTATAAGTGGTTAGTAATGCCTTTCGGATTAACTAATACACCTAGTACATTCACGCGCTAAATTAATCATGTTTTAAGTGCTTTCATTGGAAAAATTGTAGTGGTTTATTGTAAAGTCCCAAAATTTGAGTTTTCAAAAATCCTTTGTGCGGATTAGGTCCTCGAAAAATTCCACAAATTTTTCTTGTTTTAATAAAACTTAAATGAGAATTTTTTGAAATTTAAAATTTTTAATTTGATTAATGTAAACTTAAATTAAATCAAAACTAGTGTTATTTGGCTTCCTTGTGTTCCAATGAATTTTTCTGGATTTTCTTGGATACGTACGAGTTTATTTGGTATTTATTTGAGCTCAATTGCATTTTTCGTCTTTTCTTTAATTCAGAAATCAGTTTCTTTTCCATTTTCCTTAGTGGGCCGAATTCCTTCGGCCCATTTCCTTTCCCTCCTTTTTTCGGCCCATTCCTTCCCCGACCCAGCCTCGCCTCCATCGCTCGCCAACCGCTTCCTCCCTTACTCCACACGGGCATTGTCACCGCTTCGACCCGCCACTTGCGATCCACGCCCACGTCCATCTGCTGACCATGCCACCCGGGATGTCGCTAAGTGTCGTCGCCCCAGTTGTCTTCTCCAAGCTCGGGACCACCTTGCCGCATTCGTTTTCCTCCATTGAAGCTCCTCAAGCAGCTCTGTCTGCATCATCGGAGTTGCCTAGTCCTCCTGTGTCATTTACGCCCACACACCAGTGCTCCCGAGCCTTTGTTCGCTGGTTCTAGCTTTATCTTCTCCACCTCCGGCCATGTCCTCCACCGCCAAAATCGTTCCTCCGCGTTCCCTGTCACCATGGTGTGTTTCTTGACAAATCTCTCGCGTCATCGTGTGTTCTAGCTCCCGATCTACAATTCCCCTTCCTCGATTCCAAGTTTTGTCCATCGTCGGTAGAGATCTCTTCTTTGTATTTCTTGTCCGACCACTGTCCTTCGCCGCCCGTTCCCTGTCACTCCGGTGATCCCCTCCTCCATCTTCATCATCCCGATGCCGCGTTCTACCCTATGTGCATGTCCTCTTCCCCGGAGCATCGCCAGAACCATGTCGCCGCCGTAACCGATCTTGTGCCGCCGCTTTGAGCTCGCCGTCGGCCAAGTCCACTTAATTCCGTCTTCACGTATGTGTCACCGACTTCGCCTTGATCTCCTCTCCTCGTTTTGCCCTTCCACCACCTCTGCCGTGGCTGCTAGCGTCGGCGAGCCCTCGGACTCCATGCGCCACTACGCCGCCGTGCCACACCAGTGCCACGTCAACACCACCTCACCTCTCTATCCTTCGTGGCCGCCATGTCATCATCACGTGCACGCCACACAAGCATCATTGCCACCTAAGCCACCAACCGTGCATCACTCTACACCCAAAAGTGCACAGACTTAGCCCACCATGAGCCAATCACTTACATGCAGGCCCCGTAGGTCAGTCAACCTTGATCAACCATAGCCGCATAGACCCGGTCAACCATGGACCAGCACGCATCCATGGACTTGGTCTATGGACCAATGGCCCACCTGTCAGCTACTCTTCCTTTTTCAGTAATTAATTTAATTCTTGAAAAATCCTTTTATTCCAGTGGGTCCGACATATCGTACACTTAGTCTATTTCCAAAATTCCGAAAATAATGATTCTCAGGAATATTCCATGGACCCCGCTGTCAGTTTTTGTCGGGACCCAGATTTACACATCTGAAACCCTCTGTGTATTCTGAACCAGTCCTAGATCAGTAGCTAGCTCACGCATGAAACATCGATGAAATATCATCTATTTATCAATTTAAGTAAAAAGATCTCAAAGTAACAAATAGTAATAATAACTGACCTTATGGTCAATATTTACTTAACTTGCCACGCAGAGCTAAAGAAACAAATAAACTCTTGTAGCGGAAAGGGAAACTTGGAAAGGCCATGCATTGAACATGCCCACAGGCAATCGAGTTGAGAACGCATCCTAATTCTCAAAGTTTTCACAAAGCTCCTCTTCATAGAAATCTTGGACAGCTTGACACTCTTCAACCGAGCAGCAAAATTTAAAGCTATAAGTACATAAAGTACTCAACAAGTCGTAGGGAACAATATGCAATTAATATTCATGCAAGGCTTGAACAAAGGATTAGTTGTATGGTTCTTTTGCAGAAAGCAGCATTAACAGTAAATACAATAAATAGATTGAAATGCGTAATTGAAAAGAGTAAGTGAAAAGAGTAATAAATAAATAGTCAATTGCTTGGATATAAACAGTGAACCTCATGCACACTTTCCAACTAAACCACCAAGTGAATATCCCATCCACCACGTGAACATCATATTCACCAGTGAATCTGCCATCCACCAACCGACACAATTTTATAAAAAAACTTTACCTCTCGTGTGAAATCCCGAGCAATGTCTATAACCGAGGACACGGTCGTTTAAACAGTTTTAACTCTACAGAGGTTGTACAACGTTAGCCACAAGAGATAAATCAACTTATAATATCCGTGCACACACTTCTGTAGGTACACGACTAAGTGATTATCGCAAGACCTTTACAAAGCTCCTCCTTAACCCAATTATGTCTGCTAAGGTTTCAACACTGAATGTCATAACGACCAAACAGGCCCCCCCCTCTTGCGCTATTGCGTGTATCCATCACGGAACTCACACTTCCAAAAAACAGAACTAAGCTAAGACATTGCTAATTAGTTAGCCAGGTCCATCCCATACTAGACAAGTGGTTGTACGATATGGCCCAATTCAATGGCGCACAAGACTAAGTCCTTGACAATTTACTCAGGCGAGACTACCTCATCCAAAACAATGTGCCTCGCGCATCCCCTTTACTGCATGATCACTTGCTTGAGCATAAATCATTTTGTTTAACCAAACCATTGACAATCCCTGCCATGACATAAAATTTTATAATAGTGACATCGCACCACAATCGACGCAACAGTGACATCACACCACAGTTGCACAACAATAGCATCACACCACAATTCCATATATCATTAAGTCAAATTATCAATATTGAACATGTGATCATGAGCCCATCATAACTAAGCAGTACTAAGTATCTCTAGGATAACCCATGTCAGTGATACAAATATGTGCCACTAATATTGACCATCCTAGGGTGACAAATGATTCATGATATTCAAATAATTAATGGAGGCGTAGTGACAAATAGGTGAGTAACTATTCCTAAAAACAGTTGATATAAAGATAGCATGCACTTTAATATAAAACAAGATACATTTGAAATCATAGGTTCAAGATGATCAAAGGACTACGACTTACCTTGGCTTTGCTTAGTTACCACACTTGGATCTTCAAATCTTGCTTCTGCTTCTGCTCCTTGAAACAGATCGTCTAAACGAGAGAGAAAACAGTAGGCGAAGCATAAATAAATCCAAATGATAATAAAATAAAAACCAAAAATAGCAACAAAAAAAACTCTATAAGAAAGAGCTCGATTTTAGATGAATTTAGGAATTTGAACGGACTGAAACGGAGGTCGGACGAACGAGAACGGACTTTTGGAAGATTTGTTGGACGATGAAAATTTTCAACAATTTTTAGTTCCCATTAACTTCCAGAGGCTCGTTCTTTTTCATACGAACTCCGATTCAGTCGATTCTTCCTCCTAAATTCAACATATTTCTTTAAGTACCTATTTTTTAATTTTGGATTTTATTTGGATTTATCGTTATTTATTTGTCTTGTTTTGCGCGTATAGAATCCAGTGTTCCCGAAACCATCTTGGATATATCTGCAGGAGCAACTCCAATCTTCGACAAAGGCAAGTCGTAGACCTTTGATCATGTTGTACCATTATTGCAAAATTATATTGTTTTATATCAACATGAATGCTAATTTCACACCAATTGTTTTCGGGAGTAGCTAATTATCTAATTGACTTTATGTCACCTTGAATATTGTGAATGTTGTGTATCCTTTGACACCATAGGAATGGTTGATTTTAGTTGGACATAATTGTAATACCAACGTGGGTGACATAGTATGCTTAGTCTTGCTTAGTTGTACGACAAGCTCTTTTTCACAAGATTAATCATGATAACTTTACTTAATGATATATGGAATTGTAGAGCGAGGACACTGTTGTAAAAAAATTGTTGCGCCATGGCAGGGGATGTCATTGGGCCTGGTTGAACAAAATGATTTCATACTCAGGCGAATGATTGTGTAGTAAAAGGGGTGCGGGTAGCACATTTTGGATGAGGTAGTTTTGCCTTAGTAATCACTAGAGACCTAATCTTGTGCGTCATTGATCTAGGTCTTATCATACAACCACATATCCAATATGGATTGGACCTAACTAACTAATTAGCAATGTCTTGATTTTGGTTCTGCCATGTGTGGTGTGGGTTCCGAGATTTACGGGTAGATTCACATGGCGCAAGAGGGGGCCCTCGACTGTGGTGGATGTAACCCATCGGTGGTGAAACCTTAGTGGGCAAAACTGGGTTAAGACATAACTTTATCAAAGCTTTGTGATAAACACTTGGTCGCACGCCTACGAAACTGTGTCATGGCTGACATTATAAACTAATTATCTCTGGTGGGTAAAGCTGTACAACCTCTGCAGAGTGTTAAAATTATTCGAACAACCATGTCCCCGGTTATGGACAATGCCTAGGGATTTCACATGGGATATAGAGATTTCATAAAATGTTTGGATGGTAGAATGGATGGAAAGTGAATGGGTAGTTCACTGGTCGTTAGTTGGGAAGTGAACGGGTAGTCCACTAGTTGTTTCAAAGCCATTGTTTACTCTATTTATATAATCATTCGAACTATGCTTTGCAATCTGTTTACTATATTTACTGTCAATATTGCTTTCTACAAAAAAAAAAAACCATACAACTATTCCTTTGTTCAAGCCTTGCATGAATATTAATTTTATATTATTCCCTACGACTTGCCGAGTACTTTATGTACTCAAGGCTTTATGCCTTATTGATCAGTTGTTGAGAAAGAACCCGAAAATCTAGAGTTCTACGAGAAAGAGTACTTTGAAGACTATGTGGACTAGGATGCGTTCCCCACTCGATTGCATGTGGGCATGTCGGATGGCTACCACAAGTTATCTTATTTCTGTTGCAAGAGTTATATTTGTCTTTTAAGCCCTACGTGGAAAACTATATAAACTTTAACCATAAAGTTCGATGCTACTATTTAATAATAATTTGCTTCTTTCTTAACTATTTCGTTGTATGAATATGGCTTTCATCGATGTTGTCACTATGTGAGCTATCTACTGATCATGGGACTAGTTTAGAATACGCAGAGGGTCTGGATTTGCAAGTTTGGGTCCCAACAGAGATGGTATCAAAACCATATCGATTGTAGGACGCTACCATAGTTAGCATAGTCGTTTTAAAATTTATTTTATAAATCAAACCAATCAATTAACATGAATAATTATCCTTCTCTCGTCTTATTTTATTCTTTTCTTATCCTATTCTAATCTCTTCCCATATCATTCTTAGGTTCTTACCTCTTGTCTTTTACGAAACTTTGTTTTCAAATTTAAATTGACCTCCTCACCACAGAAATCTCCATAGTCGACTCGAGTTTCCCATAATCAAAGCAGTGGATGGCCTGGAAGTTTCAAGATCTGCCGAGTGTTTCAAGTCAACCGTCCAAACAAGTTCGATTAGTAGTGTCGTACCAAAGTTTTCCTTCTCTGTTTTAGTATCGTTAGCATATGTAATAGGATCTTCTTCTCGAGTTTTGATGCCTCTTTATAGCTTTTTGGCTATTTGTTCTTTGGGTTTAACCAACTTTCCCTAGTTAGTTTGTTTCTATCTTTCTCCCTTGTTCTCTCTGTCGTCTATTGTAGTTTTCTTTCTCACCTATCGTGCTTTCCCTCTCATCTTTAAATCTTTTAAGAATTGTTACAGATGGTTTAGACCGGCAACACCACAAGTTAAGGTGGACCAGTGGATCCCAATGTCAGTGCTAATCCCAATGCACCACCCCTATCGGCCGCAATAGCAGACCAGAACTTGGGTTAGTTTATAGTAGCTTAGACCCAGCTAATAAATGCCATGAAGCAAAATATGAATCAGATGATGAATCAACAAAACCAGACTGCTGCTGCCATAGTCAACATGTTTAACTAGAACAACTAAGCAACTGCCATACCACCACCACCACCAGCTCTTCCGCAGTTTAAGTTAGTGGAGCACATGAGGTCACGTCGGCCTACATTCTCCAACTCCTTCGAACCCCTGGACGCCAATGATTGGTTATGCTCTATTGAGAAGAAACTCATCATTGCTTAGTGTAATGATCGTGAAAAAGTTCTTTATGCCACACATCAGCTGGAGGGCACAATAGTAGAATGGTGGAAAAACTATAGCATAGCCCATGAGAATCCACAGGCTATTACCTAGGTCGAGTTTTCAGCAGCTTTCCGCCACTTTCGTGTCCCCGATGACATAGTGGAGATGAAGAAAAATGAGTACCGTGATTTACAGCAAGGAAGCATGTTTGTGAGTGAAATACCTCAACAAGCTCACTCAACTTTCCTATTACGCTCAACAAGATGTCGCCACATATGATTCAAGCCAGAAACGTTTCAAGCATAAACTTAACCTCAACCTAAAGGTGCAAGTTGTTGGTAACGACTTTGCAGATTTCCAGCATATGGATGATAATGTTGTGCTTATAAAGAAGAATTGTCGTAAGCTATAAAAATCTCGCAATAAGAAGATGATGCAACGTGAAGCTCACCAGAATCATTCGTAGGGAGCCATAATCATTGCAAAACATTATGTTCATTTCAATTCCTCTGCCACCTTCAGGACCCCTGCACCAACACCTCGCCCAGTTGTTTTAGGATTATGCAACTTCAGCAGCAACAAAAACCATCCTCAGAGGAACAACAATCTAGCTTCAGGAGTCACCTGTTTCAACTGTCGCGAGACAGATCACTATGCCAACAGTTTCCCACTGAAGCAAGCTCCATCGACAGTTCGTCTACCCTCAAGAGTTATTTGATTTAAGTGCAACGAGACAGGTCATTATGCCCACTGTTGCCCACGAATGCAAGCGCTGGTGCCAATTCCATTCAACTTGAGAGCTACACCAACCAGGACCCCTACACCAGGAACAGGACGAGGAACACCTCAGACTCTAAGTCAAGCCACCCAGACTCCACTTCCTTCTGCAAGAGGATACATGAATCATGTCACCACGGAGCGAGCCCAATCAGCTTAGAACATCGTTTCTGGTAAGTCCTTAGTCAGTACAACATCCGTCGTAGTTTTGTCTCACTCGAAAGAGAATGTCGCTTGGAAGAGTGAGCAAAGTCCGAGTTTCCACACCTATTCTATAGTCAGCCCGAATCTCGGTGTAATACCCCGACTATCATTTGAAAGTGCAATAAATATTGAGAGAGAATTAAGAGAAATAAAATAGAAAAAATTAGAATTTTGAGAGAGTTTTGGGCCGCCAACCCATAGTCGCGAGGGAAAGAGTCGGCCTTAGAGGCCTATGGCCCATGGAGGGCTGGTAGCCCACTTGAAGGCAAGGAAGAGGAGGATCAAGCCAAAAAAACCCTAGTATTCTATAGTGTTTTCACACTCGCTACAATGCCGCCACGCTGCTATAGTAGCCACGCCCTTGGCCCTTGTTGCCATCTCCTCCCAAGCGCAGCCCTGGTGTTCTTGTGTGCGCCGGCCAAGCAAGAAGAGGGAGGAAGGGAGAAGAAGAAAGGAGGATCTTGTGGAGTTTTTAGTGAGTTCATTTGTGTCTTCTAGGGTAATATCTCTAATCCTCGCAGTTGGTTTAAGTATTTTCGAAGAGATGATGTCGTTTAGTGATTTGCTGTTCCTGCTGAAATTGAGTCGATATTCAGCAGTCTTCTTGTTCGTCAGATTAGGTCTAGATCAGGGCGAAATTTGAGGTTTGGGCCTCCTAGAGAATTGTGAATGTTATCTTTAGGTTTCTTTAGGTTCTGAGATCACTTAATTTGGAGTTGTAGTTTGGGAGATACGTTAATTTCTTTACTGCTATCCAGAAACCCTGTCGAAATATAGCAGTCGTTTTAATTAATAGATAAGGTTTTGTGAATGGCCGATTTCGAGAGGTCTCCCAACATGACTTTCGTAGGAATTTCGCTTAGCTTTCTAGATTGTTAGAGAAGATAAATTTTGGTTCAACCAATTGAAAGCTATAGTTTTTCTTGTGCTGCTATCCATTTTGTCTGTCAGTTTCTGACAGAAGGTTTTCATTTGTATGATAGATTTAGTTAAATGCAAAATTAGGAGATCTTGCCAACTAAGTTTTTTAAGATGGTTGCGTACTCTTTCCAAAGAGACCGAGTATGCATTTTTATGATTAACGGTTGGAGAGTTATGAATTTTAGAAGGGTCGCTGTCCAGCTTTGGCTTCTGCCAGTTCGTTGTCATAATTGACTAGATTGAGTAATTGAATCATGAGTTTTGGGAATGCGGTTAAAAGCATTGCAATTAGCGTTGTATTACATTGTCAAGCTTGTTTTGAGTAAGATTCTTGTTGTAGGAGGAGAAGCTTGGGGGTTAATTGCACCTTCGCTGCCTTCCAACGGGTTGCAACGCGAAAGGTAAGTATAGATTGAATAATCTAGAATGTATGTTTGGTTCAATTCAAGAGTATAAGAATGTCATGGTTGAATTCTATAAGTGATGATTATTACCGTTCTTACATAATTATGTGCATTCGTGATATCCTTTTGTTTTTATGAGAGAATGCAATTAATGTTATTCATTTCATTTCATTTATTCATACCTCGCCCACAAGAGTGGGTAATGAAAGTCCCATCATTCCAATATGGGCAAAATAAGTCCCCTCATTCTAATATAGGCAATTGGATCCCTGTTTAAAAGATTCTTCATACGGGCCTTGGATCCCCGTATTTTGGTATCTTGAACTTTGAGTGAACAAGACGGTGTTCATTTGGTTATCTGATATAAGCGTAAGAGAAATGGATGCATTTTCTTACTTGCATAAAATGCATAGCATTTTCTTATGTATTCGAAATATTGTGAATGATATGTATTTGATTCAATACTTTCCATGCTATTCAATTGTATTTGCTGAGTCATCGACTCACTCTTGCAAGTTTTGGTTTTTAGGTAAACTTTGAGAGCGACATGCTTTGGGAGGGAGTAGTCACATGGAGAAACTCGCGCTATCACTTATTTCACAAATTAGATAATAATTATGTGACTATCTTTCATTTGAGAGCTATGGATTGTAATAATTGATATCATGATGTTTTCTATTATTCGTCCTTAAGTTTTATTTGCACTAGTTAATGGTTTACATTTACCAGATAAATCCTTGATATTATTCCTCTTGAGTGAATTATTGTAATCTAAAATTTAGAGTCTATATGCTTGCTGAAATTTATGTTATTTAATTTAACAGTATCTTTGTGTGCCAAAGTTTAGCTGTCAGTAGTTGTTAAATTATTGAAAACAACCTTTGTGTTGATTCGTGTTAGAAGTTTAGGTAGCATCTTGGCTTTCATATAGCCAAGGTGTTACAGTTGGTATCAGAGCGGGCTTTAGATCCGTGGTGAATAACAACTTGGGTAACTTATTTTGCTCAAATTTGCTAATGGAAGTTGACTTAAAATACGACACAATGGTGCACAGTAGGATGGGATTTGGGTCAAGCAATGCATTTGTGTTTCTGTTATGTTGCATTGCTAATTTATGATATGATTTTCTATACCTGTGAAATTATTCTATGATTGTTATGAAATGATCTTGTATACTCACAATTGTTTATATTAGTTATGTGTGATGATAGTTGATGTTGAGAGGTTGAGGTCATGGTTGTGGCCCTGGGCTTGGCCAGGTTACACCACCATTTGTGATTTGAGAATAGAGAAGTAGTTACCCCGAGTACCATAGTTATAGGTATTGAGGGTGAGTTTCTTTAGAAAAGTTGCTCTCTTCCTCGAGCTTGAATTTTGGCCAAAATTGGCTATAGATGCGGTTGATGAATTTTTCTTGAGTTAGTGTTTACAATACAGCTGATGAGTTTTCATTGGTCTTTCGTGGTTCCATAAAGCGATTACTTGTTCTCCTAACTGCTAATATATTATTGTTTCTTATGAACGTCGGTTATCAGTAAGATTGATCTTTTCATGGGAGATCTGCCCGTCTTATTGAAAAAAAAACAAAATATGACTCATTTATTTACTTGGTATTTCGGTTACTGAAAGTTTTCTGTTGCAAGTGCTTTAACATGTGAAAGCTTTGGCTTTATGTGTTTCTTTTGGATTACTTCGAGTGTTGAAGTTCAATGCCTCTCTTTTGCTAAATGAAGGTGTTAAAATCCTTTTGTGATGTCTTATCATACTTAAGTGAGAGGTTATAATTAAATGAATAAATTGTTATGGTATGAGTTACCAGGTTGGGTTGTTAGCATGATGCAAACCAATTATTCTTAACTAACATCCACGAAAGTGAAATTGATTAATTTGAAATGTCCTTGAATTTGATACATGATGTATGTTAAATAAGAATCTATCCATATCTGTTCAGAACCTATGGTTCTTAAGAACTATGGAATGTCAATGAACCGGTTTGATCATTTAGTTTGAGTAATCTGCTAAATTTGTTAGAAAAATTGGATTTTAGGTCCTCTTTCGGTTATTCTAACCGCTAGCGATGGTTAAGTGAAGGATGTGTTCGAATGTTGTCTTAGTAGATATTAATCTTGAATTTATCTTTTAGTTGGCTATTTGGGGATCTTATGTAAATGATAGCTTTACCTAATTCTTGCCATGCAAAAAAATTATTGAGACATGTATAAAGAACTAGATGATCGTTGATGTATTGCTTTGTGAAACCTTGCGTTATAGAAGATTAAATGATTAAAGCATAAATGACATATTGCTCTAATTCATGAACATAAGATGGAATGTTGATCTTGAGTTTATATATGCTTGTGTGATTACAAAAAGCGGTGTTACCATAAATGCTTTCTTGACTAATACCCTTATCAATACTTAATGTTAATGTGTAGAGTGCAATTAGTGTGCACGAAGTTTGCTGTTGAGCCTCACTAATAGTTGAATGGATAAATTCAATAAGTTATCTATATTAGTGTGGCTTGTGAATTGGTCATATGATAGTATGCCCTTATTAAGAGAGTATCGTCTTGTTGTAGGTATGATTGTTCGTATGCAGTTGAGATGATATTGTTGAGTGTTTTATAAGAAAAAGATTTTGATCGCTTGCATAATATTGATTAAATGGAAATGTTTCAAGTTTTATATTTGTGATTACTTAGACCTCATGATTTATGTGGTAGCTGAAACTGTTTCGAGCAAAGTGACGTGTTGAAAGATTTTATTAGTTCTTAAGTGGTACATGTGATTTGGTCTTGAGAACTTATCTTGTCTAAGCTGGCAAAATGATGTAGTAATCATAGCGGGCATAACTGGGTTAAGACAAAACTTGGTACAAGCCCTGTAATAATCACTTAGTCACACACCTACGGAAACGTGTCATGGCCAATATTATAAATTGATTATCTCTTGTGGGTAAAGTTATACAATCTCTATAGAGTGTTAAAACTATTCGAACAACCATGTCCCCGGTTACAGACAATGCCTAGGGATTTCACATGGGATATAGAGATTTCATAAAATGTTTGGATGGTGGAATAGATGGAATGTGAATGGGTAGTTCACTGGTTGTTGCTTGGAAAGTAAACAGGTAGTTCACTAATTGTTTCAAAGCAATTGTTTACTTTATTTATATCATCTTTCCAACTATGCTTTAGAATCTATTTACTGTATTTACTTCCAATATTGCTGTCTACAAAACAATCATATAGCGATTCCTTTGTTCAAGCCTTGCATGAATATTAATTTCATACTATTCCCTAAGACTTGCCAAATACTCTATGTACTCACGGCTTTATGCCTTGTTGATCAGTTGTCGAGAAAGAATCCAAAAATCCAGATTTCTATGAGGAGAAGTACTTTGAAGACAATACGAACTAGGATGTGTTTCCCACTCAATTACCTTTGGGCATGTGGATGGCTACCACAAGTTATCTTATTTTCGTCGCAAGAATTTTATTCATCTTTTAAGCCTTGCATGGCAAACTACGTAAACTTTGACCATAAGGTCCACTGCTACTCTTTAATAATAATTTAATTCTTCCTTAGTTATTTCTTTGTATGGATATGATTTTCATCGATGTTGTCACTGTGTGAGCTAGCTACTGATCATGAGACTAGTTCAGAATACACAGAGGACTGGATTTGTAAATTCGGGGTACGTGCGCGTACACCCTCTAGGGAGTGTACGGTGTCTAGATGACGCGGTCATCCGTCAACTGACCGAACATTGCAACATAGTCCAAGTAGGATGTGTACATAGTGATCGGTGCAAACATGACCTATGGAATAGAATAGCAAAAGCTGAGCACATGCAAATAAAACACATTATGAAACAAACTAAAGGTTCAAAAAACTTATCTGTCGGCGACACCATACCGTACCCAAGGTCAGGCGCTCAACGTCGTCGTCGACGCCGTACAAGGCAATGGTGTAGCCTCCAAGGTCGAGCTATGGCCGTTCGATTAGAAAACACTCGAAGGTCCACATCTGAAGAAGGAATGGGCATCTGGAGAGGACGAAGCTATCCTAAACCCGGTGGCATGTGTCGCACAGGGCACGGTACATCGCGCACAGCACCGCCGGTCCTCAAGCGTATGGCTGGATCTCCTCCACCTCTCGGTCCGCCAACTCATGTGTGTAGCGGACCATGCACCGGTCGACGCTGTCGCCATGGGACCCACAAACATGATCCACCTGAGTAGCCACAACAAATAGGCCTGAAAGTACCTCCTCTTTGTGACGACATGTGTGTCCTGTGCTATATGTTGCGGCTGCAAGAAGACATGGACCCATTTGTAAGTTGAGCAAAATAATTGAAGCGGAAACACAAGAGTTAAAGATACTAACGTAGAACTGGCAGAGCCACTTCAGCATCGGCCTGTGCGTACTAGTGAACTCCCGTACCTAGCGTTGGGCGGCAGCACCCCATGGAACCTAGCGAGGAGGTCCGTGCGCCACATCAGCGAGCCATTGTACGTTGCTAGGGAGAAGCCCGCGCATGGCAAACCGGTCAGGAAGCCCATGTCCTGAAGCATTGGTGCCATCTCTCCACACGGAAGGTAGAACATGTGCGTCTCTAGCCTCCAATGGTCAACCAACACCGTTAGGAAGCACCAGTCATACAAAAACCGTCTCGACATAAGACCACCGCCCTCGATATCCTGGTTGTCCTCCCACGCTAGCTCCAGCAACCTCGCTAGCGGAAGCAGGCCTGCCGCTCTCAACCTGCGTCAAAAGAATTAAGTACATACGTGAATCCACCCCCACAATTCGGACTAAAATTAAGTACACGAAGGTCGCAACTACATGTACAATCGAACCTAGTGTGGGTTGATGCTCCATGCCCTCATGGGCATACGCAACCGCAATGCGCCAAGCTCGATGGGTGCCGCTCCAGGCTGGGGGAGGATGACACTGAGGTGGCTACGGTGACCCGCGTCAACGGTCGGGTCAAGCAACTCGTAGCACCACTACGCAGCTATACCTGAAAATTTAATGATTACATTATTAATAATACGAAACATAAAAAAGTAATATGAAGCGACATATCTAATTAATTCAATTATTGCACTAAAAAATTATTGCACGATTAGCAACATATCTGGAATTGATCTACATTCAACTATAATGATGAACTACACGACACTTAGCAATACATTCCATCTAAAAGTATCTAATTAACTCAATTATTGCATCAAAAAATTCAACACGATTAACGACATATCCGGAACTCTAGAACTGACCTACACACAACTAAAATGATGTACTACATGGCACTACACCACATAGCAATATATTCTCTCTAAAACTATCAAATTAACTCAATTAGTGCACCATTAATAATGTAATTGTATTTTGAAAATAAAAACTAAAATATTTTAACTACTCTAAAATTTTTATAGAATTTTTAGAGCTACCTTGCTATTTTCTAGTTTAAAAAGCATTTTCAGCATTTAAATATTATTTACTATGCAAAATTAAAAATCAAATTTAATTTGAAAATAATTTCTACAAGTGAAAAATACTGAGGGAATTTCTCTGAATTTGCCTAGAATTTTTTAGCTTTGTTTGGTATTTTTGTGGATTTAATCTAAATCCTTCACATACCGCACCATAAATAATATCTATACGATAAAATAAACAATACACAGCTAAAATGATGTACTACAGAAAACTACACTACGTATTCGTATATCTAAAACTATCTAATCTATTCAATTCTATGTCGCTAGTTTTATTTGCTAACCTACCAGGGTTTTAATTTAGATACAAAGTTGCAAGAACAATTACCTGTAAAGTGGGCGACCAGATCTGCTTCTCCCTCTCCCTCTCCTCCTCCGGTATGAATCGACAACGCTTCACTAGGTCACTCCTCCCCTCTCCTCCCCTCCCTCTTCTCCTTTTCTCGGAATAAAAGTGACTTTTGGCTGAATTTCTGGGGTTTTTATAGCCATTTGGAATAGCGACAGGGAGGTGCAGGTTCTATCGCCATTTCAAATGGCGATTGCCTATTCAGTCACCATTTGGAATGGCGACAAGAAGGGGCAACCAGCGACAGGGCATTTTATGCCAATTATGTGGGCGACACGGCAACTGTCGCCATTTTAAATGGCGATTGGGCCCTGACGCCATTCGAAATGGCGACATAGCCCATTTTTGTATAAGAAAATTTTAACTATTTAATTTGTAAATATTTATTAAAATAATATTATTTCAAAAAAATTAGAATGGTTTCCATAATCGTTACATATAATAGGACACAACAACTCCTGCACTACGCTAGGATGAAAGCACGCGCTTCGACGCGCCGGTGTTTACAACGTGTTTTTAGGGCAGAGGATACTCCGTATTTGTCAGTTTGGACTTGAATATGCAACATGACAATAATTTTCGTATTCAGTATAGTAAATCAACCGACGTACTATTCTTTACGACATTATAAACTATTATTTCTTTAAAGAAGTAATTGGCATAAATATTGTAAATGAAAATAACAATAAAAATATTTGCAATTTGTGCTAAACATGATCAAGGAATGCAACCTGTCTTCTCAGTCACGGTCTTTGAATGGATTTAGTTTTGCTGCGTTTTGATAAAGTTCTTCTGTAGTTTGATCAATAAATTTGGGTCATAACGGTGAACAAAATGAAATAAATAAGTCCAAACTCAACAATTAGCAAGACGGGAATAAGACTAAATAAAGAAATTTGGAAGAAAAAAATTGCACAGGAGGTGGTGTGGGTGGTTGGGATTAATCGGGTGCTTGGTTAGGTAAAACTAAGGCGAAAATGGGTTTCACGTGCTTGAAACGGTTGAAATGGGTATATTGGGTCCATTTGGGTCTGGGATGAACAATAATGGATCGAGATAAACAGTACCATGGCTTGTACTATGCATTAACAGATGTGAATGGAATAGTAATGGGTTCAATAAACAACATTGGATCGGGTTTTGTAAATAGTAACAGGGCGGGTCAGGTGTTAATGTGTTTAACAGTAATGGGTCTGCCAAATCATGTTATGTACAGTAATGGTGCGAAAAATGGCAAAGTGTCGATCTCACAGGCAAAAGCCTTCAGTCGCTTTGGTAACTGGTTAATGACCTCACAAGATACACGGCCCAACGCTGTCTCAAACCGAGCTGGAGCTGGCTCGATGGCAGCCGAGTAGGGAAAAAGACGCCGGTGGCGAGGGCCGATGCTGACACCGGGTTGTGCTGAGAGCAACGTTGGAGTATAGGGGTTCCATTTTTGTGCTTAGGCATGACTAGGGTCTGCTCGGGATGGGTTGATGGCGGCAGTGGCGCATGGCCGAAACAGAGCAACAGCATGGCGGGCTTCCGACGATGCTTGGAGAAAATTGACCAACCTGGGAGCATCAGTTTGGCGAGGGAATCCCAGTGGTGGCGACGGTGGACCTTGGGGAGGTCTAAGCCGAGCTGGTGACGGTGAACGTGAGCGGCGGAGCCATGCCGCACGGTGGTGCCGAGCTAAGGGTGGCGGAGCTAGGCTTGAAGCTATTGGATGTGTTTGTGGGCTCGAGGCGAAGCTAACGGCATGTTTGATGGGGGCAAGAACATGGATGGAGGTGGCAAATCGAGGAAGGGGCCTATCGGGGTGTCGTCAGGTGTGGTGGTGATTGGGGTGGCGCTGCAGAAGTTGGAGAGGATGGAGAGGGGCGCGAGTATGCGGTGAAGCTAAAGGAGAGGATAGTGTGGTCGGGCCGGCTTTAAACATGTGGGGAAGCGGTGACGGCGCATCCGAAGGGGAGAAGGCGGGGGCGAGCGAAGGAGGGGTTTTCGCGGGCACCGGGGAGGAACGGCGGTGCTAGGAAGAGCAGCGGCGACGAGGACAGAGTGGACGGATGGGAAGAGAGGGGAAAGGATGGGAGGAGTCGAGAAGGCTGGATACGAGCGGAGAGAACGCCAGAATAAGAGAGGAGAGGCGAAGCAAGACGAAGAGAGAACAGGCGACGCAAAGTTGTGTTGAGGAAATCAAGAGGACAACTGGACACACGTGACTGGACGAAAGCCCCCATGGATCGCGGGGAGGGCTCCAATTCTAGACGCAGTTGGGTATATATAAAGCGGTTGTTTGCTCTGAGGTCGACATCGCAAATGATTAATAAGAAAATAGCATGGTTGGTAAAACATCAAATCTGAAACACTTAAATAATCTTCTGGCTGCGTTCACAATGAGACTGTTAGGGACCATTTCAAATGTAGGAAAATTTCCCAATTGCTGAGTGGAATTATATATGTTATCCCATGGAAACTGCCCAGCAAAGGTACAGTTCTGTTTCCACCTTTGTTGGTCATTGGTAATTGCCTAAGTGGTGGTCAGTACTGCATTGCGATCAAAATATAGTAAATTATGACGAACATGAAGCGCGAAGGCCCAGTATATTTCTTCAAGGAGCCACGTGTGTTTTTACAATTGGAATAAATCCAGAAATCAATCAACTCTAAAACCAGAAAACCATGTAAAACACCTTATTGGCATATACAATAGTACAGACAACTACTGATATCTATAGTAATTATCTATGTTATCTGTAGACAGCACTAAAGACAGCTCATACAATAGGTTGTAGTGATACAGTCGGCTATAGGATTATAGACATCACACAATCTTTTAATGTTTTTCTTGGTTCTGATGATACAGTCGGTTACAGGATTGTAGACAACACATTTCTCTCTTTATTCTTTTTTATCCATATAAGATTAAATCCTACGTGACAGAGGTTATAAACAACTGATGTAAACTCATTAAATTCTACGTGACAGAGGTTACAAACAACTGATGTAAACTCACTACACATGACCTAAACCACCGTGATTTTCACTGACGTGCCGTTAAGATGTACAGATTTTGATAACATGGCGTCTAGGTGTCAGGTAATTAAGAAAAGAAACAAATATTCTTTTCTTTCCTCTCTTCCTCTTCCTCCTCTCTCTCTCCACTCAGTCTGTACACAAGTCAAATCGACCTTGCCAATACGAAGCCCCCATAGTTGGGAACTTGGGATACCGGGTACTCACAGTTTTAACCCTTTATGTCGAGATCTTGGGGCTTCGGCGATGATGGTGAGTGAACTCTTAGGGTGCGTTTGGTTGGTGGGATGAGGTTTAATGGGATGGGATGGTACAGGTAGGATGGGATCGTCCTGGATGAGATGATACAAGTATGGTGTTTGGTTGGTGGGATAGGATGATACATGATTTTGTTTGGTTGGTGGGATAGGATGGTTCTGGTTGGTTTAAGATGGTGTTTGGTTTGATGAATGAGGTTGTATTTAGATTGCACTAAACTTTGGGATGTTATGACATGTGGGGCTCGCATGATATTTTTTGCACTAAAATATGTCAAGAGTGGTCTTATTTTGTTGATGAAATGACAAGGAACACAACGATTCAATCGGATCGCAAATCGGATACTCGGTTTAGGAAATATGGTCATTTGAAGCTCGTAAATCAAACTATTTTTTCCGTGCGCGCCTTGGAATTCGAGTGAACGGTGTGGTTCGGGATTTTTCCCCGAACGGGATGATACAGCATAAACATGGAATATTCTCATTTCTTGAACCATCCCATCTCGAATGGTTTGGTTCCATTCAACCAACCAAACACCTGAACGAGCTCATTTTCCGTACCGGATGGTTCAGGACCAAATGATTCAACGAACCAAACGCACCCTTAGCAGCTGATCGGGCATCTTGAATAGTGAAGCGGTCTTTCAGAATTTAATTGCGCTGGATGCACATGTCGTTTGTCGGATTCCTTTGGGAAAGCTACAGGAGGATATGTGGGCATGGGTTTTTGAGAAGCATGGAGTTTATTCCGTTCGCCAACCTTATCGTTTCTTTGGAATTTTTTTAAATAATGTTTTTTAAAAAGATAATTACAAAAATATATAGTCGTCTAAAAAATTACAAGAATATGTCAACCTATCGCCAGTTGAACAGGTGACAGGGACTCTCTCGCCACTCTGTTGGCGGCCCAGGTTCCTGTCGCCAGTTCAACTGGCGATATCTTCTTGTCGCCAGTTCAAATAGCAATAGAAAGACTGGCCCTATAAAACCCCCTTGAAACCCTAAAATTCAGCATATGACTCATTTTTATTCAGAAAAAAGAGAAGGAGAGAAGAGTAGAGGGGAGGAGAGAAGCTAGCAAAACGCTATCCGTCTGATTGCCTATCTTTTGGATAATTTTTTTTAACCGAATGGATTATATAGTTTTAGATGTACGGTTACGTAATGCAGTACATTTTGCATAATACTTTTCGGTGGATAGTATAGTTTTAGATATGCGGTTAATCATGCAAATGTTCTTTATGGTGCAGTGCGTCAAATATGTCCAACATTGTCAATTTCAAAATTTATAATGGCCAAGGGACTATTATGGAGGGTCCCGAGAGGATTGATTTGCGTTATTTTCAATCGGTGACCGTGCCCCTAGTAAGACCAGAGCAGCGCACATGGGGCGCTGCGATGCAGTGGTTATCCCATACATTCCAAGTGGACCGTGATGTGTACGATCTAAAATTGAGTTGCATTTCCCCACGGGCAGGACAGCCCACATATTGGGAGTTAATGCAGCTGAAGGGACCAAATTCATGGCAGTCATATGTACGCATCGCGAGGGAGGCAGGGTGGAAATTGGTCCTTCTAGTCCAAGTATATGCCAAACCCACTCCTCCACCCACGGCTGAACAAGAAGGGGGTGTTGATGCCAAAGAGGAAGCCGGGGACTCCAGCCATAGCGCGGCACACACAATGGCCAAAGCTCCCGGAGTTGCTGATGCCGTCGATGAAGACCCTGCGGAAGTAGCTCCTACGGTCAAACAAGCTACTGGTCTTGCTGACGAGGGTGAGGAGGTGGAAGCCGTAGTGCAAAGGATGGATCTCGAAGACCGAAACTACATGGCATTGTCTGAAGATGAAGGTTCCGACGACGAGGATGATGTGGACCAACAGGCGGTTCCATCCGACTGGAACACATACCAATTCGAGAACCTTGTCGTCAACGTAGGCCCCCGTGTGCCTTGGGAGTACGACCAGAGTGAGGTCAGGCTAGGAGCTATGTACAAATGTAAGGAGGTCGTGCAGGACGCGGTCAAATTCTGGGCCTTGTCGGTGCGGCGCACATTCAAAGTCATCAAGTCTGAAGTGCGGCATACAGGGATGCCCTTGACAAGTGCACGCATTTGAGCCTAAGTGGGACACCTACTGGAAGTGCTCTATAGTGGTCCCTCACACCTGCATTGTTTCTGAGTCAGTGCAGTCCCATCGGAACCTGTTATCAGGCTTCATTGCCAACCTTATGTACAGTGAGATCGTGGATAATCTAGATTTTGAGCCACGATCCATCATTCAGGCGATTGAGGCAAGATTCCAGTACACAATCAGCTATGTCAAGGCTTGGATTGAAAAACAGAAGGCATTGGAATTAAGGTGGGGCACGTTCGAGGATTCCTACCACAACCTCCCCGGGTAACTTCGAGTCATACAAGACAGAAATCCTAGCACCCATATCGACATTCAAGACACCACACACCCAAAGTGGGCCAATAAGAGGGTACTGCAGCGAGCATTCTTCGCGTTTGGTCCATGCATCAATGCATTCCGGCGTGGCAGTAGTCACGCTCGAACCCATGGTGTGACAAGCCTGCCTTGTCATACCACGAGAGTTGGCATGACAGGGCCGGTTTTAGTTAAAGGTGTTCTCAGACGATGAAATCTTACGTTTGTTGCATAAGATATGTGGACCATTTGGCACGAAAGATGAAATTGTAATGCACAAGTTCATCCTCATGTACCTTGTTCTTAGCATTTCATTTTCCACGGACGTCTGTTCCAGAATTCTTATACCTGAGTTGAGATCGCAAGAATTTAACGGTGCTAAGTGAATGCACAATCGTAGGCAGTAGATTTTATTTCGGACCTGTGATGTTGTTAGTTTGAATGAACAGATGGATGATTAGGTAGGCACATCCCATCCTATTGCAATGATAGGTGGTTGTCGTCGTCACTTTGGGGTCATAGACCATTTCGTGCCTACTTCCAAAACATGCATTTTGAACCTTTTTTATATTTTTTTTGCATGCCTTACTACGCCAAGAATTGAATGCGAAAAGACGACGAGATTTGAAGTCGGCTTTACAACGCAGTCGCGAATTGAAATAGACTTTATAATAAAGTTACAAATTACACGGCGCACATGGTTTGGTTATGTACATAAAAAACGACTTCATGTACGATGCAACAAACCGAAATACTCCTACGATACATATGCACCTTTTTGGAATGGAAATAAATTCGATTGGAACAAAGATTATTTGTTTCAATGGCCCATCGCTCCCTTCACCTTGTCTCCTTGTTAGTCACAGCAGTGGCAGCGGCCAGTCTCGATGTCATCCATGTCTTGCAAGACGGGGTGGACGGTTTAATGATGTTAGGATAAGACAACGTTATGCAAAATCAGTAATTATGATGCATACTGAACATAACTTACCTCTTGGATCCGAATTGTGCCAAGGCGAGGGGGAGCGGTAGTACGCTCGACAGCGTTCAGAATACAGTGGTGCCTGTCCGAGATGATGCAAACAAACCGTCCAGGCCCAACAAGGCGTAGACGAACTATATCCATGAACCATTGCCAGTTTCTATTGTCCCCACCCTCTATCAATGCAAATGCTAATGGAATCAGCTGGTTCTCAGCATCAATACCCACGCGAGCATCAAGGCACCATAGTACTTTCTGGTTAGGAATGTGGCGTCAACTGATAAGACATGCATGCAATGCTTGAAGGCCTCTTTGCGTTGCCCAAAGGACTAGTGCACCCACCCAAGAATATGTTTTATAACCCCTTCATCGGGTTCCATTCGGTTCCTATGCTAAGGATAAAACTCCATGCCAGGATTATTGGCCTGCATAGCGGTTAGGATTCGAGGAAGCAACCCGTAAGCCTCCTTCCAATCACTCTACAGTAACTGCATCGCTCTCTGCTTTGTCCTCTATGCTTTCCCGTACTTCACACGGTACTTAATGAACCCAAAAATAACCTCAATGAGGGTGACAACGATCACATCAGGATCGGCAGCTACAACCCCAGTAGTGCACCCTGCAATGAAATTAGTGGTCGCCTGAAGGTGCTCTCCGGACACTCGTGCAGTCCCACAAGAGTGAGGCTGCTTCACATTCGCTTTTTTCCACTGCTTGTCTCTAGTTTTGCACCCCCATACCTTCCATCTGCACCCCTTTTTGCACCTCACGGTATACCTCCTGTTCACATCAGAGTATTGCACTACAAACGGACGATGGTGTCGTACTGAGTATTCTACATGTGCTTATGAAACAAATTCAGATGTAGGGTTTATGCCAAAAGTATTCCAATGCATCATGAAGTAGTTAGGTCAACAATTAATTAATCATATAGCTCACACTGGAAACATGGAGGGTAGACCAGTAGAGTCCTATTCTGGAATTGGTTGGTTCATCTGAAAAATTAGTGCAATTGATTGACTGGTTAGTTGTTCATTTTCTTCAGCTTGCAATTGCTTCAATCAAGATGCAACCTACCCAATCCCCCCCCCAAAGGCACATCTCTACATATCTACATTCTACACATTTTTCTCACATCTTCACATTCCAATCCACAGAGCAAAGGAGAGAACAGGAGAAGGGGCGGCAAATGTTTACCTTAACGGCAGGTGGGGGAATCAGAGGGAGATGACACTGAGGAACTTCGGGACTGGCACACAAACCGAGGGGTGCACTGGTGGCCGGCGGGGGAAGGTTCACGAGCGGATGTTGGGCGGCCATCAGGCGGCGGGCGGATGGAAAACGAGCGATTTCGGGCGGTTGGAGGCTGGGAGGACAGAAGGGGCTCGGGAGTAAGAGGAAGAATGGGATAAACAAAGAACGGGCTCGGCTGCCAGCAACTAAGTCACCATGTCACGCCACTAGCGTTGGCATGACAAACCAAGTTTGTCACGCCATTATTACTGGCGTGACAACAGCCACACAAGCACTTCACGCTGGCACAAGGGCTTATGTGGCAGGTTTGGCCACGCCGAGACCGGTGGCGTGACAGAACGGTTTTGCTACGTCACGAGTGGTGGTGTGACCAAAGGGGTCATAATTGAAAAAAAGTTGACGAGGGGTTAAGTTTAAAATATTATTGAAAAAGGATTAAATATAAAAAATCGCTGACTAGTTATCCCAAATACTTTTTGACCATTTAATTATATTATAAATAAAAAAGTATTATGAAAATATATGCCTTGATAAAACTACTAATACCATCTATATAGACTTTACGTGTTGATGATCAAACAGGTGAACATTTGATTGTACACATTTTAGGATGAGACTTACATTCACAGCCAGAGGGAGCACTACCTTGCGGGAAGACATTTGCACATTGGTTGAGAAAGGTAAAGGATGTTTTGCTGCTAACATGTTATCTTATGTTTGATTATCTCTGTTTACTTTGGCTAGATTGGCAATAGAATGTTGTCTTCAAGGTTACGCCTTCCTGCCACAAATTCATGCAGGAAGCATGCTGTCAAACATTCGTAATTTGCGTCCAAGATAAAATTTTGGATTTTTCCAGTTGGCCACATGAAAATGATTCGCTCGGAAGGGTCGTTCGAAATACCTATCCTGGTAACTTTTGGTTCATGCATTTTCTGACCTTCTTTAGGGTAATGCTTGGGCTGAGACCCACATGAGTCATACCACATACTTCACGTGGTAACTTTGTTTGCTACGTGATCGGAGATCCCGTGAAGTAGGATCCCGTGAAACAAATTGAAACAAAATTTGTTTGGTGGGAGGAGAGACCTTTACAAGGCTCATTTTAATGATGCACTTCTCTCCTATTTTGTATGGCGTGTTGGTTTTTACCTTAATGTGATCCGAGTGGCTTATTTAAAGCGAGATGTCGGCCTACAAGACATCTTAGAAGGAACACACCTATATGAGTTCGACTGCGGGTCACAGTCTATGAGATTTGGGTGATTTCTAGATACTCATGAATAGGCATGGAGTATGACTTATATGCTCCAACCAGAGGGGATGCTTTAGGCGACCTAGTACTAGTAAAGGAATTGGACAAAGCTTGTTCGCACAAAAGCACAATTCAAGGCATAGTCCATTGTTCGGGCCAGGATGAGTGTAACTCCTTTCCTAGATGGTTGTTCAACTTAACAGTCTCCATCGAAACACCGGTATATCAAACAACAAATAGAATCGAGAGCATTTCTCGTGTGCCTTGAAATTTGGTGGGGATTGTTGGATTAATTGGGCTTGGTCCATTTAATTTAGCAATTAATCAAATGAAATTCCTAGGCCCACTATTAATGCTAGGTGTAAATCTGTTTAGTCCCACATGGAGGATTAAGGGAGTTACACCAGTTTATAAGGTGGAACGTGTTAGCCCCTTGTGGAATTGGAGAGCCAGAGACAACACACGCGCTTCGCTTTCGCCTCGCCGAGCCGTCTTGCAGCTGCCGTCGTTGCGTCTTGCCGTCTTGCGTCTTGCAGGCGTGCGTGCGTGTCTTGTAGCGTCTGTGAGCGTGTGTCAGTCTTGTAGCGATTTTCTTTATCTATTCGAAAATCGAAACGCACTGATATTGATAGCAACTGTTGGTCTCTGGTCTCTTTATTTTTGGCTATTAAAAAGAGCAGACTCTTTCATGGTGACTGTTACCACTGGTCCTTCATGGTGACTGTTACCACTGGTCCTTCATGGTGGCTGTTACCTCTGGTCCTTTATGGTGGCTGACTGTTGGCCTTTGGACTCTGAGTTTTTGGCTATAAGAGGAACAGAGTACTGCATCTTCTGGTTACTTCCACAATACAGTTCTGTGTTGTTGCTGTTCTCTGTCATCTCGGTCCGAGCCTTGCACGCACAAGTTTACGGGCGAGTAGGCCTCCGGAACTTCGTCTGCTTGTGTACTGCGGGTAGGCGGGCGATCAAGTTTTTGGGGAGCGCATCAGCGCGACTACTCAATCTGCGACGTCTACTTCCTGGTGGTGAACCGTTCGCTGGACTGCACTGCGAACATCTTCCTGCATCAAGCTTCGTCCTGCTTCACGCCTCGATCGACTACATCGAATAGGCCATCATGTCGATGATGGTAATCGCCGCCTTGTCTTCAAGGTTCTCCTTCCTGCCACAAATTCATGCAGGAAGCATAAATTGAAACCTTTTCGTGTATTTCTTTCCAAGCTATGAATATGTTAATAGATGTTTCCAGTTAGCTTGTTCGATTAGCTCGGAATATGAATACATCGCTCATAGATCTCTTCATGCATGTTCTGACCTTGTTTAGGGTAATGCTTAATACTACGTCCGATTAAAATATCCTCTCGGGCGGTTGATCCACCGATCCATGATGATGCAACAAGGCACCCCACATAAACCCATCTATTACTTAACCTGAACACCACACGCACAAACGTGAAGTCATTCTTTCCATGAGAAACCAAAGTTGAGCTCATGCCCGCAGACCTCACTGGAGGCGAGACAACGACCTCACTCCCGCTTATGCTTCTTCCTCTCGCTTCTCACCGGGCTAGCAAGGATAGGGTGGTGGGACGTATGGTGAGCGGAGGTGCCATGGCAGCCGACGACGAGTGGAGGAGCGGGGCCGGGGTGACAACGACGGGAGGGCGAGAGGCATGGCAGTGGTGTGGGCTGGCAGCGAGGCACCAGGCTGGCCCTACTCTGCCAGGTCCCAGCTGTTAGTGATATGAGGCACCATATCGGCTCTTGATTCAACTAGATTAGCTTTGCTACGTGTAGCCATCCACGTGCCTCCATGTCTGAGTATGATTTATTGCAAGTGTTTGATCATTTTGTTGCAAGCGTTTGCTTGAATTGTTGCATCAAGTGTTTCGTTTGTTGCAATGCTTAATTGTTGTGATGGGTCCGAGTACGATTTTGTTGCAGGTGCTTGCTAGTTTTGTTGCAGGTGTTTCCTTGAATTGTTGTAGGAAGTGCTTTCGTTTGCTGCACTGTTTAATGGTTGTGACGCGTTTTTGCAACTGGAGTGGGACTTTGTTGCACTCGTAGAAAGTCCTTGTTGTGCTCTACTACCAATTTTGTTGCAATCAGAGCTTGCAAGGAAGAAAAGGGGGTGACGAAATGTTTTGCAATCAGAGCATGCGGGGAAGAAAAATGGGCGGTTGCTTTTTTTTTCTTGCGCAGGATGGAGATTTTTGTTGCGGGGGTTGAATCCCTTTTTACACCCCCTTCCCTAACTTATACTGTTGATGGGAATCTAACGGTCGTGTGGTTGCAGAGTTATAGAGATCATACGGTGGTCGATGCGTCCGATGCGACTGCCCAGATCGGACGTCTGGGCGCAACTCACATTCGCATCCATTTTTAACTCGATTCATCATCTTTTTATTTAGTGATGGCAACAGAGCGGGGAATGACGGGGGCATCCCGTGGCCCAGCCTAATCCACGCTATGCTTTGCAGGGGGAAGTGAACCCTGCCCCTATCCGCGGCAGGAGACCTGGCCCCCGCAGGGGATGAAAAGTATGGTTTGAATATAGTTTTTACTTGTTAATATGACTTTAGCTATTAATTTAGAAATACTTATGTATGTTTTTTTTAATATATAGATTCAAGTTTTAGTCCATATATATATATATATAAAATACATTTCGCATATTAAAATCTATAATATATAAATAAAATAATATTTTTTAACTCTTTACCGGGTCCCCGCAGGGCCTATGTGGAAGGTGACCCCCCGCCCCCTCTGGCCTCACGGGCAACGGCCCCATCTCCGCCTACCTGCGGAGGGAGTTTCGCCCCGTCCCGCACCTATGGGGATTATCTCGCGGCTCCCCACCCCACGGGAAATTGTCATCCATATTTGTATTGCTTGTGCAGATTCCATAAAAATTCACGCCTCCGAGTAAAAAAAAAACAAAAAAAAACAAAGGATGAATAGTGTAAATCGCGTACTCTTCTAGAAGTGTCCTGTTCGGTGTATTGCCCCCTGGCCGCCTGGCGTGCCTTGCCCTGTTTTTTGTTTTGTATTCTGCAAAGGAGGAATCAGGGCGCGGAGCCAGGAGCGTCGTAGTGCACCACGGCTCACGTGTATTCCAGGTTCTGAGCACATGGCTCCTATCGCCATCAGAGAGGGTGGTTGGTGATGTTGAAGCCAAAGCAAAGTACTTATCATCTTCTTTTATTTTATTTTATCAAAAGGCATCTTATCGGCCAATAATCCAGTGATAAAAGTGGATTAACCTTTTAAGTTTTAACTAGGACACCTCTTCTCGTTAATTATGATTATGTAGTACCGGTGATTTGCTTATTGATTAGGGAGGTATTAGGAGTCGGACGTACGGGTGGAGGCTCCCACCCGTACGGTCCGAAAACGTAAATTATGTGTGTGGAGCATCTATTAGTTGCAACTTTACTAGGTGCCCACTCGTCCAAAGCAAGGGCTATCTATAATCACCGACCATGCAGTCCGGTTTGGCCCCAATTTCTCTGTGAATCTATCGCATATGTTCTGGGGTATATGCTATTAGTTTCTTTATTGAACTCAAATGTTAGCTAACATACCTCCTAGCTAGCAGTGGTAATTGATGATAACCACTTCAATAACAAGTAATTGAATGTAGATTAGTATAAGTATATAACCACTACATAAGTTGTATATACTCATATGAATATATAACTACACAAGTTATATATATTTAAGGATATGTGAGTACACATGAACTGCATAAGTTATGTTATACTCACATATAAGTATATTTAGACTACACAAGTCTTATATACTCACATGAATATATTAACTACATAAGTTAAATATATTCAAGGATATATGAACTACACAAGTCTCATACACACACATGAATATATTAACTACACAAGTTATATATATTCAAAGGATATGTTTCAAAGTAAAGATCTCAAATATGTGGAAACAGGAATATGGATCAATACTAATGAAACCTCAAAATATAGAATGAACTCCCCCTATATGTGTGCATACATGAATATGTAATGGAAACATATGCACATATTCAAGATAACCTTTTGGTGGGTTCAACCTATATTTTGGATCCAAGGAATGCAATAATATATAAGAACTATGAAGTTGAATGCATACATCTTTTGTTCTTTATATCCAAACGAGACTAATCATAAGATAAGGCAAATATAAATGTTAGTCTCACAAATAGATTCATCATTATGAATGCATACCTGTTTGGATTTTTCCTTTTGTTTATCCAATGATTTGGATTTGTCATTAAGAACTTGCATGCCTTCATGATTATCACCTTTATATCCAAATAAGACTACACAATATGTATATCAATAAAAGTGTTAGTCTCACAATTAGATTTGTCATTAATCACCAAAACTCCATTAACGCATAATGACAGGTCTAGATCCTTCAATCGAGTTCACCGTCACCTCAGCTACCCTCTGCTTGAGTCGCTGTGGCCCCAAACACCGACGACATTGGGTTCCCAAGCCATCGCCGCTGTCGAGCTGGCAGCCATGTGTCGCCACATGTCTGCCATGTCACTACCACCTCAGCCCTAGCACTTGCATGTTATCCGCGCTAGCGTTGAATCAGCCGCCACCCGTACCCGCACCAAATCCCATCCCATGCGAACTTGGTCTGCGGTGAACCAAGACACTAACATGTGGACCCCACATGTCAGTGCAATATGGTACAGACACGTGGACCAAAATCCATGGACCTGATCTATAGATCATAGGTCCCACCTGTCAGTCTCTATTCCTATTTTTTGGATTTTTTTAATTCTAAAAGTCATTGCTCACGCAATATTTTGGAATTTCCTTTAGAAAGAAAATTCCAAAAAACTGAAATAGTGTTTTCTATCTCTTTTTCTTAGATTTAAATCTTTTGAGAGCATGTTCTTCCTCATACGAACTCTGATTGAGTTCATTCAAATATCTAAATTTATATAAATTCAAGCTTTACCTTCTTGTGATTTTTATTTTTATTTTATTTTAATTCTTGTTTTGTATTATTTGTGTTTTCGCTTTCGTTTTGCGAGTAGACGTTGATACTTCGAGAGTTTTCGAGGAAGAAGGAGTTGATCAAACTCAAGACTAGTACTAAGACTTGTTTTAAGGAAAGTTGTACATTTGACCATGTTGAACCCATTTTTAAAAAATTATTTTGATTCAAACTATTGCATATTGTTTCAATTATTTAATTATTTAAATACTTCGGGATTAACTATGCACCTACTTGATTATATCCACCTTGCTCATTGTACTATCATGATCATTTGTCACCCTAGCTTAGTTAATTACTAGTTGATATTATCATAGCACCAATGTGGGTTGGTTAGATACGATTAGTATGCTTAGCCATGCAATTGGTCATTTATATCATTTTGAGTTGCAAATTTAAACTTGACTAAGTGAACATGGAATGCTTTGTGGAAAGCTATGTACAGTATGTTGTCAATTGTTGATGGCATGTGTTGCACTTAATTAACAGGGTGGGAAAAGATTTAAACCAGGGCATGTGGAATAGAATTGTGATATGGTGGAGCTGTGTGCGTTTGGAAAATTTGAATGTTGGTAACTGGTAGTAGTTTGGCAGTCTTGCCTTGGTCAAATAAGGACTTAACTTTGTGCATCATTGAACTGAGCCATAACTATACGACCACATGCTTGGTATGTGACATGCCTAACTTAGTAAGTTATGAAGTTTTGATATTGACTACTCAAGCAGTAGGTTAAGCCATGTGCTAGGGTAGAGGTGTGATTTTTTTTCTGGATGGTTGAGTCACATTTATGAGCAATTCGCCGTATCCAGGTCTAACGGTGTGCGACGGGCTAACAACCTTTGTGGGGATTGGTGCCGACATTGTCAATTGTTAAGATGAAGTTTCGGAAATGTTTTTTTATGATTAGTGCTAGCTACACTAACTATATTGTGTGGGTAATGATGCGGATCGAACATCGAGATGAGATTAAATCCGTGAGTTACCTGATCTTTCACGTGGAAATTCCCGAACAAATATGTAGAGCACGAATTACAGAATGCAATTCACACTTAGGTAAATAAAATCTCACACTCATGCACACCACAATACACGAACGAGAAATAAGGATCAAAAATCCAACGAGTAACTCCTAGCACCACAGCTAGAAACCCTCACGTCAAGATGAAATCCGAGATTAGAATTCACAAGAACACTCATAGAACATAGATAAACCCTAATGACCGAAGGCCCACACACACATACATTTTAATTCATAACTTAAAACTTAAAAACCCCTTTACATGGTCGCACCCCTTAGCCTTTTATAGGCTTACATGCACACGCACCGAGCCAAGAGACGTACTCGGACTAAAAAATCCTAATGCATACAACCGACTAGGACTCGACAAAATCTTACGTACGTGCACACACGTGCACTTTAAGCTAATGCTAAAACATAAATTTGCATGCTATGGAAAATATCAGCAGTTTGTTTGATGGCTTCGGTTGATTGGTCATAGGCGGACCCACCCTATATCACGTAGGGAAAAGAATACACATGGTAAAAGATTTGGATGCATGCATTCTTTTTTCTCTCTCCTGCACGTGGTCTTGTGAAGTGCAGGTGTTGAATTACTTTTTCCTCTTGATTTATCTCCTAAAGATTCTATAGCAGACTTAACAAACCAGGATTGTTGATTCTGTTCCACGCACACATGCATTCGGCTAATTTTTTTTTTAATGTCCAGGATTTTACCCCATTCAGTCCGTGTTATAGAAGAAAGCACCCTAAAACCATGGCAAGACCACGAGAGTCGTAATTTGAACTGTATTTGACCAAGAGCACTATAGCTCTCCTCATTTTTTGGTGAGCATTTCTCGCCCTCCAACCTCTACACCCACACCCCCACACACACACCCACACACACCCACACCCACACACGCACACACACACACACCCAGTGAGGCACCTGGGCGAGTCACCACTCGAACCCAGGTGGGTGGCTTGGCCCCAGCCAGAGCTCACCAAGTGAGCTAAGCTCACTTCTCTTCGGCTAATTTTTGCATCTGCATACATGCATCTCGCGGCCCACCTGCTCCCAAACCTCGCACAGTCACACTGCTGCACACGCCCTGGTGCACGCGTGCACACAACATATGCCCCATGTGTTGCACTTGCACTTGGATCATGTATTGCATGGGCATGCCCCTTCTCTTCTTTCTTCTCAGAAAATTCTAAAATTAATTCATACGTAACAATTTGTACACAATAACTAAGTTTAGTAGTAGGGTTATTAATCATAGCCACCACGTGAGGGTAGTCAGTACCCTCAGCTGCCGCAGACGATCCCACCCAGGGTGCATCAGCGACCAGAACGAAAAAAGAGAGCAGGTTTTGTTGGCACGTTCCAAACCGGATCGGGATTCCAACACGGATGATTTACCCAGGGCAGCGCCAACTTGAGTCCAGCTCACGTTTCCCATCCCAACCCGTTCCAATTCCCGATCCCCCTCCCCTTCTCTCCTCCTCGGCGCCGGATACTTGGAGACGCGCTTCCCGTTTCCGACGTCCCCTTCCCGGTCGGAATAGTACGCGCCATCCTCCTCCTCCTCCTCGCGCGTTCTCGGGATAGAAGAGGGTTTCGTGTCGTCGCAGGAACTGTTCTCTTGGCTACACGGCGACGGTGGGAGGGCGACGTCGCTGTCGAGGTTGAAGGCGAGGGTGGGAGCGGCTGTCGCGGTTTCGGTTTATTGGCTTCAACAGTTTGATTCGGTCTCGCCTTCTTTACTTCTCTCTCTTTTGGTGGGTATATTCCTCCCCGTCTCGGTTCGTTGCTTGCGCTTCTTTAGTGCGATCCCATTGTTCTCACCTTTTTCTTTTCTTTTTCTGTGATTGGGTTGGATTGGATTAGGGAAGGTTTTTCATAGTTGGCTCTGTTGCTTGGTTCGCTTGGTTGGAGTGAGTGGGTCGTCGACGCCGCCGGAGGCAGCTATCACCGCCGCATCGACCGGCAAACCGCTGCAGCAGCGCAGCGCCTGCTCGTCTCCTGCGCATCCGGCGGGCCGCCGCCGCCGCCTCCACGCAGCAGGCACGCCGTCTTCTCTTCCACGTGTCGGAGTTCTTGCTCAGGTGAGGAGGGGTGGCTGCTCTGTGGTGCCAAGATTGGATCTTTCCTCAGAATTCGGTGCTCAAGGAAAACCCTGTTTTTTTTTGTGAACTCTTGGAGGTTCTCGATTTGCTCGTTGCTCCCAAATGTTTGGACCAAGAGTTTTCTCGATCTTTGTTCTTTTTAGTTCTTACCTGTTGGGAACACGCGGCTTCGAATTCTTTTGCTCCGGTTGGAGATTTCTAGCTGCAGAAAGTTTCAATCTTGATGAGCCTTGCACTTTTTTCTTGTCCACCATCAGGAATTCTTGGCCAAAACAGTGCTCCGACAATCTTGGAGCTTCTACCCTTCAGCTAGTTGTTCCAGAATTTGGTTATCTCCCGCTTTTGATTTCGTGATTTGGGGCTAAATATTTCATCGATTTTGTGCTTTATCGATGGAGTTATAGTGATTCCTCGTTCTCTTGGAGGAAAGTTTAAGGCTTCTTTTTTTTTTATCTCTTTGGACTTCCTTGTTATGTAGTCAATGTTTAGTAGTCGCTATCATTGTGTAGCAGCCGTCGGAAATACTGTAGCATAGCACTATTCACAAACACGGTATCGTTGTTTTGAACCGTTCTTTCCGAATCCGATAGCTCAGATCTGACTAATGTTACGGCACTGTGCTCCTCTGGAATGACAGATGATACCAATCCCATTTCATTATACCCTTTCTAGGTTATTTTCCCAATAACCTTTTTATTCTAGCAGATTCCAAAGCACATGCTCCCCCTTATTTGTTTACTTTTGAGGTTTTCCTGTTTATGCCACATGACGGATGTGTGTCTCAGCACATGGTCAGTAGTGTTCTATTCTTAGGAGATGTACCCTGTATTAATTTTTAATGGATTCTTGTTTTGCTACAATTGTAGGTTCAGAGATTCCTTGTTGAGTTTGCCTAGAAAGCGAAATACATTGAGGAAGATGAGATCAGTAGTTCGGTCGCTTCGCCAGCTCCGTCATTTCACCCAACACCATGCAGAGGGACACTCATCAATGAACAGATTGATCAGGCAGCAGAATGCTCAGATCTTGTGTAGTTCAGCATCCCGTTCGCTGAGCACACTACGCCACAATGGTGAAGTTTGCAGATTTGCGAGTCCAGGTGTGGAATTACTGAGGTCCATGTTCTTCACTGTGGCGGTTGATTCCATCAAAGGTTTCAGTTCTCACTACTTTTTATGCATGTAGCCTTTTATTTTCTGTTGGAGGCATTTGAATCAACTTATTTACTTTCCTGAACTGTGTCAGATGTTGCAAGGGCTGGTCCTATGGGGGAATATGAGAGGAGAATCGCATCAGGAGAGCTTGTAGATGGTGATAGCTTTCAGGTTGTTCAACTGGTCCTGACCAATGTTTTTATTGGATGACTTCCTTCAATGCTTTATTTAAGATTTTTCTTACCTTTTACTGATTGATACAGCTTAACACTATTCTACAAATACAAAGGCTCTATGAAGAGCTGATCGAGAATGAAGAAGCCTGCCAGCTGGATAGATACCAATCATCTGAGAAATCTGGAAGGCAATCACAGTTTGAAGGCACTGAATTCAGATAGTTTGATGATAGTGAATTCTCCTAACCTTACTGGTTTCTGTTTGACAGGAGTAGATGGCTTTGGTCCCGCCTCATTACTCAGCCTTCTACCTACGCACCGGTGAAGGGGCTGTATCTGTATGGAGGAGTCGGAACAGGGAAGACAATGCTTATGGACTTGTTTTATCAGCAATTGTAAGTGTGTCAATTCTAGGATTTTTAGACTGTCTTGATGCTACTTTAAGATTAGTTATGAATTTCATAGTGCAAATACTACTCAAGATGGCAGCAGAAGTATTCACAAAAGTCTATCAGTTTGGAAATATATCTCCTTTATTGTATTGCTTTGCCTAAATAAGCTCATATCAGAACTGTATAGCAACTATGCAGGTCCCAACAACCCGTTATTTTCTTCATTCTTTTTCAGTTTTCTCCATCTTTTTCTTGTTTACTATACCTGTATTTACAATCATCTTCCCGGGGAAGGGACATAAACAGAGCTACATAGGACCTTAGTCAACAGATACAGTAGTATCCACATGTTATAAAGTTTAAAAGACCAGTGGCATGTGAATCCACACAAGGAAGTAACAACAGGAAATTGCTTTCCTTTCAAGAATTTGGTTGCTCCTATACTGTTGTTTGATTCTAAAATGGTATGAAACAGAACTCTTGAGTATTCACCTTTTACTTCTCAAAACTTACTTTTGAACATATTTTACTGTCAACACTGCAAGGGAGGATGTTGGCATTATACAGCTTTTTACATTTTACGAGTAATACCATGCGACTAGATACATAAAGATACAACACCTACCTTACATTTGAGATTTCTTGATGTTTATCTTCTATGTTTCTCTGCTTGGGAGAAGCATGTCAGATAATTGTTCAATACATAATATCCGTTCCTTGATTCTAATATGATAAAACTTGTTTGTTCACATGTATTCTACTTTGAGCTAGTGCATTGTTGGTAGCCCAAACCATATAAAAGAAATTGGCCTGAAATCATTCACTGTGAGCTGCCCCTTCTTAGGCACTAGGACAATGGGAGAATTACTAATGGAAATCAGTGAGGCCATCCCATTATATAATTAATTACACATCACACAAAAATCATCCTTGCTTATGTTCCTACAATCCTGAATTGTTCTGGTTTATATGAAGCCAAATTGATTCCTGTCGACCAAACCAGCAATAACCTTCTGGCTTCTGCATTCTGTTAGCTAAAAGCTTTCTCAAAACCTTAAGAGAGGAGTTCAACAAAGAAGTTTGCCTGAAATCATTCGCTGTGAGTTGCACTTCTTAGGCTCTTAAGGTAATGAGGGAATCATTAATGGAAATCAGTGAGGCAGAGGCTTGCCCATTATAGAATTGATTACACAGAACATAAAACCTTCCTTGATTAACATTTAAGCATTTTCTTTAAGAACGTATCATTAAATCTATCTGGTCCAGGAGCTTTGTCCATTTATGGACTGCCAGCATAAAAGGAAAGGCATAGATGAAGTATATGCAAACCGGTCAAAAGATTGTGTCTATTGCATTTATAGTTCTTTAGAGATGCCTAAGAAGCTCCAGTTGTATCTTGGTCAGTCATTTTCTTCCTATATTATTGGTTTCCAACAGTTAGGAACCTACAACATTTTATCATATTTTCCCTGATGAAGAAAAATATACTTTTAAAAAAGGAAATGCTGGCATGTCTTCCTTTTGTCCTTTTATATACGTAGCAAGATATTTTTATTTCCCAATGTAAGGAAATAGCAGTGTTTGCATCAAAACCATATGTCTTAGTGGTAATAATTAGGCAAAAAAGTGAGTACCAACACATATGTTTCCCTTGTACACATTTTTTGCTTGCGTAATCCGATGCTATTATTTCTTGGCAGGCCAGCTAATTGGAGAAAAAAACGCATTCACTTTCATGATTTCATGTTGAATGTACATAGTCGTCTTCAGGTATTTTTGTGGTTATAAGAATTAAGATGTGACTATCTTGTTCAGTCTAGTCCAAGTGATATCTTTATAAATATATGATCAACGATTTTTATAATCGTCAATTTACATGCAGATGCATAAAGGTGTTTCAGATCCCCTTGATGTGGTAGCAGCTGAGATTTCGGATGAGGCCATCATATTATGCCTTGATGAGTTTATGGTGTTGTATCCTTATCCTTACTGAGGTAAATATTGGGTTGGTGTGTTACTATGTATTTTAACTCATCCGAAACATACTTTACAGGTAACTGATGTTGCTGACGCTATGATATTGAACCGGCTGTTTGGACATTTGTTCAGCAAAGGCGTTGTATGTGACTACTATTTTTTCATTTTCTTATGGCACTGAAACTACTTAGTTATCTACAAAATTATACCTTGATATTTCACACTTTTTCTTGCATGATGATTTATGCTCAGATTCTAGTTTCGACTTCTAATCGTCCTCCAGATCAGCTTTATGAAGGTGGCTTACAGAGAGACCTTTTCTTACCTTTCATTGACACCTTGAAAGTACGAGCTGTTTGTGTTTGTCAATTTCGCCACTGCCAGTTAAAGTTTAATCTGCTGGTATGCTCATGTTATTTTTTGTGGACCATTGCAGGAAAGGTGCATTGCGCACCCCATTGGTTCTGCAGTAGACTATCGTCAATTGGGTTCAGTATGCTACCTACTTTTGCAGGATGTTAGTGTTTGTTTTTTTTTTTTCTGTTTTTCCTTTCTGACATCTTCCATCTGATACTTGAGCAGGCAGAACAAGGTTTCTATTTTGTTGGAAAAGAATACAGTACACTTCTTAAACAGAAGTTCCGGTCTTTAATTGGAGATGAGGAACCTAGTCCCCAAACAGTCGAAGTCATTATGGGACGGCAATTGCAGGTCTTGTAGAAGTTGGATATTCAAAGGAGCTACTTTTGTTCCAGTAATACATACTGTACAATTACTGAACCTTGACTCTGCAGGTTCCACTGGGAGCAAATGGGTGTGCATATTTCCCATTTGAAGATCTATGTGATAGACCTTTAGGAGCAGCAGATTATTTTGGACTATTTAGTAAGTATATTGGTGCGATGCAATTTCTACAGTTAGGAATTACAAGTTTCTACTCTTGATGTGATCTAATTGATACCCAATTGTTAATGTGCAGAAAAATTTCACACCCTGGCGCTTGATGGCATCCCTAAGTTTGGGTATCGAAACAGAACAACAGCTTATCGGTTTGTCACATTGGTTGATGTATGGTTCATATTTCCTAGCTCTGCCACTTTTTATGTTAGTCTGCCTCATCCTCATTGTTTAGACATCCTTTCATTGTTCTATTTTGAACAAGACACGTTCAACCTTAAAGGCATGACTGACATGTATTTGCAGTTTCCTTAGTAGTAATGCACTTTGTTATGTTGGTGCTCTAAGGAGTTTTCTCATGAATCTAGGTTAGGTCTGACTATATAAGAAGGTTCATCATAGTTATATATTTATTATTCTTGAATGTTGACGGCTAGAACAAAGTTCCACTTGATCTGAACTTCTCTGCTAATAAACATGTATACTGTATAGTGTATACTGTATACTGCAGCACAAATGATCTTATCTCTAAAACACTACTAATTTTTCAGGTCATGTATGAGAACAAGGCGAGGCTATTATGCACAGCTGAGGCTGCACCGATAGAACTGTTTGAGAATATAGTGACGGTGGCTGAAGCACAAAAAAATTCACCTAGATCTTCACGTTCACAGAAAAGTGATGATCCTGATCTATGTGTGGACAATGAGCTAGGATTTGCAAAAGATCGTACAATTAGTAGGTAATGGGAAATATGTGCTTATGCATATGATTGTAGCGGGATGTAGGTTTTATATGAGCTCTCCTTCTGTCATTCTAAATTATAATTACCCCTTAAAATGGTAATGAAATTTGGATACTATCTTTTGCCCCTTCTTTCGTTTTTACAGGTTGACGGAGATCAACAGTAGAGAGTACTTAGAGGACTTTGAAGTGAAATTGCAACAGCCCTTGCAAGGTGTACATAATGGTGGTGATGTTTTACTTGCATGAGTAGCAGCATTTTATGCCTCACATTATAATTTCATTATCTATTTGCCCACCTGGCTTACAGAGGAAGGGGGAAAGGTTTGCTTTTCCAACAGTAATGCATGTAAATTTGTAATAAGCCATGTAAGGATTTTTGGAAATGGGTGGATGATCCATGAGTTTTTAGCTTAAATGGCACGGTTGGCGCCATTAATAGCAAAAATGGCTGTCAGCATGTCGCAATGCCAAAAATGGCACAGTGGACACGCCGACCTACTTGAAAGTACACATAGATACATTTTCTTAAGGTAATTTACTGCATTATTGACAGTCAAAATGGTTGCCCCTTGAAAGTATGCTTTCAAAAGTTCAAATTGAGTTCTGATAAATTTTTCTGTTAGGAGCCCAAAATCTTATGGGGGTGCTGTTTTGGTAACACATGCATCCATGATGAAAGCCATATTAGTTTCAATTCACTATACAAGGCCATAGCCATATATTAATAGCTTCGCTGAACTTTCAGAGGTGGAAAAAAAGGGGTAGCAGCCACTGCTAATTTTATGTCTAGATCATCTTCAGTTGCTTGAAGACTCTATTTGACCCTAAATTTTAAAATCTTAGCTAAGCAGAATATATCACGAGTTGAATGTAAACTGTCAACTTATTTGCAACATTTATCATTGTCATTCCTTCGTTGCCTTGGCAGGAAAGCCTTGATCTTTACACTGCCGTTCCATCCATGTCTCCAGGCAGCTCTGCTTGTTGAGTCAAAGAAACCTGCAGGGAGTTCTCCATGTCTGCAGGCACACAAAAAAAGTATATTTATATATTTTTGTTTCAAGGAGAGGTGCTTTCTATGTTTTTATACAACTATTAAAACATGAACACAGCATAGATGAATTGAAAAGGACAATAAATGAAAAATATGATCCCTTTCTTTGCTAGGACATCAAAATTAGCAGCCTAAAAACTCTTTCCCCTCAATGGTTGAAATGCTCACCTAGTTCGGGTCAAAAAAAAAAGAAATACCTAGTTATCTTAAGAATAACGTATCAAGACCTTAATGGAAGAAAATAAAGTACTCTTTTGTGAGAAGTATGTTTTCTAGAATCAACGAAGCTAACAAGGTGTCAGCACTGGGTTTCTGAATCTAAACTCTCTGTATATTTTTACACTAGTTCTATATCAAGTTAGTGCATATAGTAAAAACAGTGATAATAACATAACCAAATCGCAATAGAAAATATAAAATAAAGTAACAGTATCATCCTTATGGCCACTTGTTACATCAACGGTCACAGACTCTTGCTAGCAGCGGAAACAGAAATAAGTAAACTCCCTGAGTAACCTATAAATTACCCACGGGCAATCGATTGAGGATCGCGTCCTGGTAAGTGTCCATCAAAACCATAAGCGTGGTAGTTGTAGTTTTCATCGGTATCTTCATTGACCTTTGAGATTGTTTGTATTTTGTACGGTGAGTATAGAGTACTCCACAAGTCTTCGGAAACATGCAATTTATTATATACAAGTATAGAGTACTTCACAAGTCTTTGGAAACATGCAATTTATATGCAAGGCTTGACAGAGAATGGATAAATATGGTTCTTTTGGCGTAAAGCAACATTTATATTTTCAATACGCATAGTAACTTCGTAAAGCGCAATTGACCAAAAATAACTGTAGTAAACTAGAAGTAGTTACAGAATGTGAACGGCCAACACTAGTTCTAAGAGCATCTTTAATGTATTGAACCGACGTCGATTCAAAGTCATGCCATGTGAGCATTCTAAGAACCGAGTTTGTTTTTCTTCAATATATTGAATCGATTCCTATTAATAGCTGGGACCCACATTACATTAAAAAACCACAAAATAATAATATCCTCTCTCAACTGCATTCTCTCCTATGCAGTTGTTTAATGCTTATATAAGTTGTTTAATGCTTTGAATCGACTCCTAAGTAGAGTTCGGTTCCATGCATTTTTTTTGTTGGAATCGACCATTCCAATGTATTGAATCGATTCAATGTCTTCTCTCTTCTTATTTGAACCGGCTAAAACACAACATTGAAGATGGTCTAAGGTTCACTCTTCCAGAGTTTCATCATTTTTTGGGTTACATCCACCCAATGTGAAGCTAGCTATATCTGCCAGAACACCCAAGAGTTCCCAAAAGTTTATTGCTTACAACCAAAACAAAAGATTTACCATGTGAAAGCGCACCTTACCCGCCATTAACCATAAATATGGCTATTCAAATAGTTTTACACTCTGCAGAGGTTGTACAACTTTACCCACAAATATAACCATGATTGACAGGTTATAACATGGCCTTTGCAATACTTCGCCCCTGACATTAGCCTGTCCGATGAGTTTAACCCTAAGTCATGGACGTCAATTACTATCGACCCGAAACTCACCGTTGTGAGAGATAACCTGCTGGGACATGAACGTCAATTACCATCGTTTAGCACAAGTACATGGACATCAATTATCATCGTCTGTATGACCCAAATAAAAACCTACCGACTAGATCCTGTGGGCTTAATTTTTGAACTCGATAAATTACTTGGCCACGGCTGCCCCCACTACAGCCATGTGGTTGTACGGTGAATGTTCGGTTTGAATAACACAAGCGTCGGAAATCAACAACCAATCCACTCGCCCCAGTCTAAAAAACAAGCTTTCTACCATTTTATTTTATTTTTTTATTTTGCAAACAATGGCAATACCTATTGCCATAAAGTTCATAAAATGACATTTCCAAGATTGTGATAGTATCCCATAATAAGTTACTTACGTTTCATTTAGCTTGGCTAAGCACATCAACTTTACTACACTACTCCACTAATAATGTAACCATTAACGTGGATCTATCATTCCATGGTGACAAAGGTACATGTAATCAACATCAATGGAAGGTATAAAAGTCAGGGTTAACTACACATTCTACAATTTAAATTCATCATTTTATGAAAATAGCGATGCATGTTAATTTTTAAAATATAATTTTTTAAACCGAAGGATCAATATGGTCAAGAAAGATTTGCCTTCGTTGATGGCAGCTGGTACCTCTTCTTGTTGCTCCGGGTTCTCCTCAACGGCATTGACGTCTAAACGCACAAAATGAGAGCAAATAAATAGAAAATAAAAAAATACTGGCAAGTAGATCATGATTATATATGAATTTAGAAATTTGAATCGCTTGATTCGAAGTTCGGACGGTGGAGAATGGGGTGTAATTTGACTGGTTTAAATAGAAATACTTGTGACAGAAAGGAGAAGGGCGGCGGCGTCGCGGCCGGAGGTGCACGACGGCGACACTGGCGACAGTAGAGGCGATGGCTAAGGAGGATTACAACAACTGTGATCTAGAGAAGATGAAGTGAGAACGGGGTAGAACGTGACGCGAGGATCACTATGGTGGGTTGGATGAAAGCAAGAACTCAACGATGGAGGCGTAATCAATGATGGTGGTGGTGCAGGCGTAGAGGAAGAAGACAGTGAAATTCTGGCGAACGGCTGCGAGAAAACGGGGCTGCGAGAAAACGGAATTAACTTAGCGGAGAGATAGAGGGAGTTCAGGAACACAACTTGATGTGAACGGATATATATGTTGCTCACCGGAGAGGGAGATCGGATGGACGGAGCGGTGGCCGGCTCCGGAGAAGACGATCTCGCACGCCGGCAACGAGGGCACAGACATTGGTGGGGCTTTGGGGGAAGTGCAAAGGGGTTGAACGCGGTCGTGAGGCCCCAATTTAAAGGCTCGGGCGAGGAGCAGAACAGGCGCGACCACGATGGGATCGACGGCGTTGGCAAATTGATTTGAGCATTCATGGCGCGGTGATGACGTGATCTGAACGTGTTGGTTTCCAAATGAAACGACGCGCGAAGTTTCGACAAGGCAGTGCAGGTGATGCAGGCGACGCGAGCGCGGCGTAGTGCGCGCATGACGCGAGCGAGCAGAGGCAGGGAGAGATGCGGTGGTGGGCTGGCCGGATGGGCTGCAGCCCAGAGAGAGGGAAAATGGGCTTCTGCCAAAGAAATTTGGAGAGAGAATTTAATTAGAGATTTGGATTTAATTTTTTAATTTTTTTTTGCAAGAACTTCAAAGGCTTTTAAATACTTAATTTGAAAATAAATATTTAAAGAAAGCGCAAATTTGGGATGTTATAAAGAGATAGGCAGATTTCAACTGTCAATTTGTTAGCTTCACAAAAAATAAAATCATTTCTTTTGGGAGCAAATCTGGTCATAATGTTACCAAGAAAGAAGTAAGTCACAGCTCTTGCATGTTAGACGCTCGTTCTGTCACTACCTTCAACGCTTGGAAACGAAAGACAGGGAGGAAGAAAGAAACACAGGGAGGTGGGGGGTGGGAGACGTATCTTCCCCTCAAAAAAAGATTCTGATGACACGTGGAAGCTACCAAATGACCAGATGGCGGGTCTGCACCAAGCACACCAGGAGATTTGGCATTTGTAAGCACTGATTTTTAGGAGTACATACACAGTGATATAGTGTGAAGCGGTGTTCCGTGAGGTTTTGGTTGTCTCTGATAAATTTCAAACGTGGGTGTGCATAGGTGATGTGAGCTTGATATTGTCGAGTGTGTGCGTCTGCTTTGTACTCCCTCTAAAAAGATCTGCACGACGTGTCATTCTCTTCACACTAAACTTGTGAACTGACACTTTTTAAACCGCTTATATGCATTACGTAAAAAGATATAATTGAGTAAAAAATGTATTTCATTTCGTAAGCAAAGCTGACAGCTGCTTTGGTTTAGCAACGTAACCAAACTGTCCAAACATGAGTTTGTGACATTGTTTGCTTCTATTTTTTTTTGAAGTTCGAGATTTTATCCCATCCGGTTCACATTATAGAAGAAGAAGCAATATATCTCATGAGGCGACCACTAAGCCAGCCGTCAACCAGATGGACCGGTGAGGCTCTATAGCTCCTCTCATTTTTACCAGTTGAGCTCCAGCACAGTCCTCAAACAATCCCCCTATACCCACACCCACACCCCCCACCCTACCCCACACACACACACACTTAAAAAGGAACTTGGGAGTACAAGAAGCAGATGCACAATATCTTTCGTCTTAAGTGCCGAAATAAATCGAGCTTAACCCTATGTCTTTTGGAGCACTGAAAGGTCACTATGGTCAGTTGCTTCAGGACCAGAACCAGTGAGCCACTATGTTCTCCAAAACATTCATTCAGATCTCTGGTTCTTAAATAGCAGCCAGCAGGTGTTTTTTGGAAGGCAGCTTTTGCAGGAAGCAAGCAGACACAGAGATGACATGATTGGGGGTCCGACCATGCAAATTTTGCAAGAACTAGGTTAACGCTCTCGAAATGGCTTTTCTGGGGAGGAATTAAGCTTTGACTTAAAATCATTTGTCGAAGGTTAACCTCTCCTGGCTTCAGTTCGGATCAAAATAAACCATCTAATTGTAAGATGCTTGGTCCATTCCAAGCCATCTAAGATTTTTATTCTTCACTGGAAGAGCTTTATTTTTGTTAAACAGTAAACCACCAATTTCTGCAGAAACGATTATGAGTTCTATGACCTCCATTCCTTGCGTCTTACTCCCTCCGTTTTTAAATACATGACGTTTGGCCAAGCGTACAGTCAAATTTATATAACTTTGACCATTACTTTTCATATGATTTTGTTAATAAAAAATTACAAAATTATTATATTATGAAAAATCTAATGATACTATTCACTCATGATCAATCTAAATAGTTTTTCATATATTATTAGTCAAATTTAGATAAGTTTGACTGCACGCTTGGTCAAACATCATGTATTTAAAAACAGAGGGAGTATTTAATACAACTCATTTTTACCCCCTTCTAGAAACGCTCAGGTAGATTATTTAAGTAATCTTTGGTAGTGGCATTCCAATTATGCCTTGGTCTGGATTTATTACAGCTTGGAGTTTATTAGTGTGTTGACTGGACTCCGCTCTAATCAAACACAACGCAAAGGTTAAGGTTTGGTTTAATTAATCCCTGTACCGACCTTCCCCTAATCTGACCTAATCAACTTTTTTTTTGGGTGGGGTGGTGGGTGGGTTGGGGGGCAGTTCTCAGATCTCACTGGAGTAGTCTAACCCATTGCTACTGACCGGTAATCTTTGCATTTCACCACTTACATTTCTGTAGAATTTTATAAATTCAGTAAGAGTTTTCAACAATAGGTTCTTTTTTCTGCGAAATTCAACAATAGGTAATTGACGGAAATTATGTCTAGAAGATGGTAATGTTTGAATGGTGCCTTATCAATAGTAGGTTTGGATGAAAACATATTGGGAATACTATTTCTTTTAGACCATGGGAATACTAGAATTGACATTCGATTATGTTCATGTTTTTTACTAGCTTGGTAATGATTTTGTTTTTAGTACATCAATTTTAATTTGACTCGAGCATTAGTACTACTAGTTCTACTACTTTTAGGACTTCGATGGTTGACTCGCCCAAAGAAAGCGAAGAGTTTGCTGACTAGGATACACAGTGCATGAATCATTATTAGAACGACCCGTTGCATTTTTTATTCTAGCACTAAAGAATGTTCTCATGCCATGAACATAAAATCATCACTATACTTTGTGGGAAATTTATGCATATGCCACTATGACTTTGTGATATTTTGTACGTGCCACTAATGTTTAGGCAATTTTGTATTTACTATTTTAGAAAGGGAGCAACTAGCGTTCGGACGTAAAATGGAAAACTTCCCATTATACACTCTCAACTCCTCCCTACAACATGTCCGACACACACATGCAACAAAAAAATTCAACATATGCAACAAAAATAATTGGATCTCGAAAGAAATAGAGCGGGATGCATATTCTTATCAAAATTCGCTTAAAAGTTAAAAGATCTCGTTAGCATACATAGATATACTTGAAAAATTAACACAGAAGTTTGGAAAAACATTAATCGATGATGTTATAACCTTTGCAACATTGGGGGGGGGGATTATTAGAACCCCTGCAACAATTCGTCTCACGTGGGCAAAAAAAAAGGCAAAAATAGAGGGTAACATCGCAACAATATCTCTTGCAGCACTGAATTTGAGTGGAGATAATGCAACAAAACAAAACACTTTCAGCAACAATCGAGCAAATGCAATGCAACGTTCGAAAATACATACTGCAACAAATTAGCGTCACGGCCAGCACTCGACAGCGACGGAGGAGGTAGCCAGGCGCGGAGGAGATGGCTCGGGCCCGGTGTAGTGGCGGCCGGGCACGGAGGAGATGGCTTGGGCTGGTGCAATGGCGGTCGGGTCTGAGGAGGAGGTATGGCCATGTGATCGGTATTGGAGACCTAGGCGCGAGGGGGTGGGTGTGGCGTGTGTGACCAGCACCAAGAGGCTCGGTGTGGGGCAATGGGTATGGCCGAGGTGGGGAGGCAGCGCAGGGCAGAAAGGGGAAGGTGGTCAAGGCTAGGAGGCCAAGGCGGCTGGTGGGGTCTGGCCGGGCACACTGTGAGGCAGGTGTGGTAGATGGGTTTGAGGAGGAGATAGAGCGAGAGCAGGATAAGGAATGGGTGGTTGTGGTCGAGTGGACATGGTTCGAGCACAAGTCGAGTGGTTGTGTGGGTCCCTGCCTATAGTGCAACATGGAGGAAGCGTCCGGCGCGGAGTGCTTGCTTCGGACGCATGACGCGTAGTATTACCGTTTAAAAAAAACAAATTGGTGTTGTTCTATGTCATTGTCAACTGTGAAACATTTGACCTTGTAAGATTTCCGGTGAAAAGGAAAAGATACCTCTACCATCAACCTCCTTTTCTCTTTTGCCAACCTCCCCACTTGACCCACTCGCCCATCTCACAGAACCCCAGTGCTCACCCTCAGTGATGATGTTTTCCAATGAGCTGTTTTTAGCTTATATCCCAAACCAGCACACCATTGACAAGGGGACAAGAGAAGGAAAAGACGGAGAAATTTGGTCAATATCTAGCAGGTCAGTGGGATGATCATTGACAAATGGCATAAAACAACAATGGCCAACTAGGAATCATCGACAGTTTGCAGAGCGAGACCCACTGACAGTGGCGTAAAACAACAGTTTGCAAACTAAGTTTGTAAAAGATACTGACAAAGTGAGATCTGCTAGACAGACCATTACTCTAACATAGTAACATGACAAGGGATATCACTGGCATCAGCTAGCAACCCTCTTTCAGTTTCTCTTCAGACATTACTTGCCCAAAAATGAAGGAAAAACGTACGTAAACAAGGAAAAGAAACCAGGAAGGGCCTATCTGCAATTCCAGGAAAAGGTGAGACCTGAGATGCTTAAAATAAACAAAATCCAAGAGATGTTGGGGGTGGGGGAGGAAGATTAGGAAGAGGCTCACAGCGTCGCGCTATAAATAACAACCCTTCCAATTTGAGCTATCTATCGCTCGCAGCTCGCAAAGCATCCACCAATGGATGCGCGATAAATTGCAGCGAAATACTCCTTCTCTTTCCTTCCCATTTTTATTTTTTGACCCTTCCTCTCTCTCCTCTCCTCCTTCCCAGCTCCCACAAACCGCGTCTCCCTCCCTCTCTTGAGCTCACCCACACATCCCCGGAGAGAGAGAGAGTGTGTGTGTGTGTGGAGGAGGAGGAGGAGGAGGAGGAGGAGGAAGATCTATTCGGTTCGGAACGGAGTAAGCACTCGACCCATCGCCTGTTCTCTCTCCTCGGATCTGAGCTTCGTCGTGTTTTTATTCTTTTCTTTTGCTTATCCCTTCTTGATGCTACCTGACGCCTGTGCCATGTGCCTTTTATGTTTATTGGTTCATCTTTCCCTTGAATTTTTAGGGTTTTTTTCTCTCGCAGATTATAGATGCATAGTTCGCTTACCATATGCTTGTTCTTGATTTCTCTAATTTGAGTTTGATCCGGTTAGTTGGTAGTCTTGCGAATTGTTTGCGCTCGTGAGTTCGTCAAACGGGTCAAAATTTTGAGCATATGGATGTATATTTATTTTTTCCAAGATTTGACATCCAGTAATTGAAACAAATAGTGTAGAGATAAAGATCTAGGCGTCTTTCGCTTCGCGTAGAAGCTAACAGTCATCGTGGCGCCCATATGTATATTCACTTTACTTGCGATTTTTCTAAGATTCTACATTCAGTTGTAGTACGAATGATACCAGAGATGTGCTAGATGAGATGCATCTGTCGCAGAATCATATGATCATCTCTTCTTGGAATTAGAATCCATCTGCTTCGGTTACCAATTGATGCGACAATCGGCAACCTGATGGCATCTTAGGCGCCTAAATCATGGAATTCGCTACCAATTGCACAAGGATCGGAATTAGAATTCGACCAGATGAAACGTTAGTTCTTTGTCTGACAATGGTTTCCAGTTTTTGGAAACCACCTAGTGCGGGAATCGACCCGAATCTGGAGCTGGGGATGTGTTTCTGGCTTGGATCTTGAACCATTAGAAAGAAAAAACGGTTTGGAATTCATGGTCCAACACTACATAAGTGAGGTTTATGCTATTTCGCTATTGACAGAGACTGGAATAATGCTGCATAAAGGAGTCGTTTTCAGTGCACACTTGTGGTTCCACTTAGGCGACTCAACTATTAAGCCAGACAAGTTTGGTGTCAGAATTATAGTTTTGATCCCCCCAATCCAAAAACTCAGACAAAAAATTAAGTATAGGAAGACAGAAATTGTATAGTAGATAATATATACTTTAGTATTCATTGCCTTATGATCTGATATATGATGAACTATTGAACTTCACCTAGTAATGCAGTGATATGATACTCCAGATCTATTGTGGCATAAGATATGCTTTTCAATTTATTGAAATGCAACTAAATGAAGCCATGTAGAGAAAGTGTGTGGAGTCGTGGATGTCTGTCTCTTGTACAGTGTGTTTGTTCAATGAACTATCTTTCTCATACATGGCATCTAAAGCATGTTGCTACACTTATACATGCTTTTGGTGCTGCATTTTGTGGCCAACTGATGTAATGTAAACATTCACTGCTTGACTAAAATTCCAATGCGTGTGATATCAATGTTTCTGCAGGTTTTAGTTTATATATGATTTTTACATAATGCAGGTGATAGATCCTTGTCCTTTTTAATGGAATAGCTTGGACTGTGATGTGGTACACTAGGCAATAATTGTTTCCAGAAATGCTGATTGTCCATTAAGGTTGTAGTGTCAGTTAACACTGCTAGTATTTTTTTTTTGCTTTGTAATACACTTAGTGTGCAAATGACGCTGCAGTATGAGGCATCTTAAACAACAATCATTATTTGTTATACAAATTTCTATGCACTTTTTTTGCTTCACAAATACTAGTTTGGAGTGGCCTTACTCATTCCTATGCCTTTCTCCTTCCCGTCCTTGTGGATTTATTCTTTCCTTCCCTCAAAACATTGAATTGATTTGTTCTAATCCATCTCTTCATATCTCACTCTGTGTTCCTTTGGAGTTGCTCATTAGATTGCTGGTTTGTTTGTAGAATTGTTTCACTCTTAAAACATTATTATGATTTGAAGTTAAGAATGCATGATTTTAAATAATTGAGGGAATAAAGTTGTGAAATATGAAGTATGACCTATGCTTTGAGAATATCTAGAGTTAAGCAGGAGAGTGAATGCTTTAGTAATAATGTCAACTGTTATTTCCTGCATGATTTCTGATTCGGCTTTGAGTGGTCTAGACTTGTGCATCTCATGTTTACTTTTGAATAAAGCTGTATATCCAGATACAAAATATAATTTGTTTTGTTTATTTTATCTGGTGGTTGGTAATTTAGTTCTTGTTGAATTACCGAATTGTCATAGCACATGGGCATGTGTGGCGGTTGATTTGAACATTTGAAGGATTTTGTTTCCTTAGTGCAATTTTTAGTGTAAGTATATAGCTTTAAAATATGTGTTTCTCTCATTAATCTTAGTTATTCTTTGGCTGGACAGGATTCGGACTAATCAGCTCATCGCCATCATGGTTCTTGATGCATTATCATCTCCTCACATGAGGTCACAAAACACATTCTTCTTGTCATCCCCGAAGAAGCCTCAATCATCTCGCGACGACGTGGGCAGTTGGTCTGCACTGTTTGAGCGGCATCGGTTCCTCTTGACAATGCTAGTTGTGCTTGCCTTCCTGTGCACCATCTATTTGTACTTTGCAGTAACCTTGGGGGCACCAGATGCTTGCTCTGGATTGGCAGCCGCTGAAAGGGCTACATGTCAGGCAAAATCTGCTCTGCGACATGGAAAGTTGAAATTTCTCTAAGGATTAAGTACATTGTTCGTCCTTGAACTCTTGTCTTAGTTTAATATTCATTCCTCAATTGCAATACCAAATGAAACGTATACTCCAAGTGTCAATACCATACAAAAACCGTCATTTATTCCTTTTGATGGTAGTTTCGTGCCACATGGAAAAAAGAAACATTTCCTCATGCCACCAGGGCATCCATGCTGATGAATGTTGGCGAACCGTTGACTCAGTCGCTCGACTAAAAGAGGCCACGCTCTTGTGAATGCCTCACTCTCTCCCCACAAGAAGAAACACCTCACTCTCCCTCACTCTCTCTCCTGACAAGAAGAAATCCCCAAAGCTCTCTCCTGACTTGAGCTCCCTATGCGTAGATCCCCCCTCGTCAGAGAGGGTAGACCCTGGGCCAATGGACGGATTGCGTCGGCGACATTGGTGACACGTGAGGATTGACAATGAACCCTGGTGAGTTCTTTATTCTTAGATCTGGCATGATTTGTGGCTTGTCTTGCGCGATTTGTTAGGATGTTTTGTGGCCGCCAAGTTCATTTAGTGTTTCGGATAGGGTAGTGTATTAATCGATGGTTATTAATTTTCATGTAGGTATCATTTGATTTAGCAATGGATAACTTGGACAAGTTAGCGGTTAGGTTCCATTACAATGGTGATTTCTTTGATGATGGGAAGAGATTGCATTATTGCGGAGAAAGAGATGGCATGTCTTACATAGATCGTGATAAGTTGTCGCTGCCCGAGGTGAAATGCCATTTGAAGGACCATTGTGAGGAAGTTGAATTGGTACTCATGCATTGGCTTTTTCCTGCCAAAGTTTTGAAGAATGGACTGAGGGTGCTAACAGATGATAAGGCCTGTTAGACCATGGCTGACTGTATCACTAATAGGGGTGTTGTGGATATTTTTGCTGAGGTAGTGGGAGTTGATGCTGCCTCAGATGGTGTGGGTGACAAAGAAGATGAATGCAGTGATAGGAAAGACGAGGTTGAAGCCATGGTTATTAAGGCGTCGCCTAAGTGGTAAGGCCTGCCGCCATATATGTCGCCGCCTTCTTAGTCGCTCATCGCTTTCACCCGTCTTGGTGTTGAGAGCCAAATCCCGGGAGGCGAGCAAAGGAGGCCCGTGTCTGGGATCCGGCGAGAGACCTCGGGACAGCTTGGGCGACGCCACAAGCAGATGATCCGGCGGGAGACCTCGGGCGGCGTCGGGAGTCGGCCGGGACAGAGGGAGCAAGGGCGGGGAGGCTGGCGTGTCGGGGACGGAAGCTGGCGGCATGTTGAGGAAGCAGGGGAGACGGACGAGTCGAGTCAGCGAGGAGGCGGCGGGCTAGGGAGTAGCAGTCACCTGGAACCCTAGGCGGCACCACCTCCATCCCTTGCAGCTCCGACCTCCAACTACGGCGCATCTGCACGGCCATCCCCAGCCCATCCCCGTCGCCCGTTGCCCGTAGCCCTCTCCAGCTTGTGTGGATGTCTGCAGATAGATGACGCGGACTCGGCGTGGATGGCGACGATCAAAGCATGAGATGAGAGCGAGGCGAGGAGATATTTTTGCTTGCTAGTTTGGAGCGTAGTGCGTACGAATGTGGGTTTCTTTTCCTTTGAGTTAGGCTTGATATAGCTCGGGATGCACAAATTTGTATGGGCTTAATTTCGGCCCATATACTGCGGACGAAACAAAAGCACAAAACTACTTTGCATCATGGGAGATAAACTACTTACACACAAAGCCTTAGTGCCTTAGGATGTCTAAGGCGTCACCTCGCCTCACGCCTTAGCGCTTAAAAGGTGTGAGGGGGTGGGTCACCTTGCCTTACCGCCTTAATAACCATGGTTGAAGCTTGGCTGCAGATAGATAATGATGAGGTTGTGTCACATAATGTTAGCAAAGAGGTGGAGGTGATACCAATGTCACTAGTTGAGACTGAAAAGGATATTGCCTGTAAGAAGTTCTACAGTGCACTGCCTGATAGGAAGGGGAAGGGAAAGGTTGGTGTAACACCCGAGCCCAACAAGAGCCTAGAATGTTACTAAACTAAACTATAATCAATTTAAACTAGAATAATTTTCTAAAAATCCGACAGAACCTCCTCTGTATAGTTAATTATACCGGAGGTCCCAACAGACAAATATACCATAAGAGAAAAATCCAACATATGCTAATCAACTAAAACATAATCTTAAGCATTCAAGCTATGCTAACCATCATTATTACAATTAATCCAAGCATGAGGAGTAATCATAATTAATTCTCTAATCAAATTCCTTCAACTACAAAAACTATCATTCTAAACAATTCGATGGTGAGTAGCTCGTGCCATTGTGCAACCACTCTAGGTTTATTCCCTCACATGCATGCTGTTCTTGTAAAGGGTACCTAAAAAACAAACAACAACAGCAAGAGTGAGCCCAAAGACTCAGTAAGTACAATAAATGGCAACAATAACATAAGCAACTGTAATCATCCACAGCCATTCACAAATCTTTACAACACTCATTTCATATGCTCATGCTATGCGAGATGCTCAAAAACACTTTCTCTTTCTCTTTTTCTTTTGCATTTTACCGGTAATGCAAAGTATGCATCCGTCGATGCATACCTATGCCTGTACCTTCTAGCATAGGGACCAATTGCCTATACTCTGCAAGTATGAGGACCTTTAGCCCGTCATAATCATGACGGGGACCTCAACAATTGCTTGGTCATCACATGACCAAGCCTTCAATATGTCATCATGATACATATGAATGAAATCTTAAATCATCATAATCATGCATTCGCAACAACCTCACATATGAATAAACCTATTCATACTACAAGCATTCATGATCATTGACTTCATAATTTTCAAACATCCATGAATAGCACATAATTTGTAACACTATAAAACCTGAATATTAACCTTCATAATATCTTAGCAACCATGAACAGCACATATACTCATAGTATTAGCAAACAATGCCATTCACTCATATTAAGTCAATCAACCAAGGTACTTGCCTCAACCGTGAGACGGAAGACAACGACGAAAACCTCTAGCCCGGGGGTCACCACCACCTGGCAACCATGAATTATACTAAAAATCAACAAAACTTGCACAACATTGCATTGGAACAAAACGAGAGCAATCATTCCTAAACGAAACCTGAACATTAACCGATATACTCCCAAAATCCAAATCTGTCCAAATAGACAGCTATTAAATAAAAATCCATAACTTTTGAGTCAAAACTCCAAAAGTAATGAATCCAATTTTCTTGGAATCCACATAATCTTAGCTACGACTTTTCAGGTGACCGAAAGGTCAAAATACCACATCTAATGCTTTGTTTTTAATCTCGAAGACCGTTCTGTCATCTTCGGTATCTCTGACTTGGGAAAATCATAACTTTTGTTTGGCACAGCCAAACTCATTATTCTAAGACTCCCTGTAAACTACAGAAAACCAGCTATCTCAATAAAATTATAAAAAAAATATTCCTACTGTACAACAATGGTTTCAAACAGCCAAAACTTTCACCTCTGTCCACAATAGAAGGACAGATTATAGTAATAACTTTAAAAATTCATAACGTTTGATCTATCCGTCCAAAATTTATGAACTTTACCTTCCTGGAATCAGAATAAAGTTATCTAAATATCTCATGCAGATCATCGGACCAAATTCGGCCATCTCCAAACTCTAATGTACAGAACTACGACCGCTGCACAAATCCTGAGACTAAATTAGCACCCAGTCTTGCAAAATTCGTAACTAATTCATCCTTTATCCAATAATTATGATTTAATATTTTCTAGAAAGCTAACGAAATTCCCCATCTATATCCAGGAGACCCTAAACACTTAATCTGCCTGGAACTAACCCAATCTTGCGAATCAACAGAATTGCGGTACTCTTAGATCTCTGACAATGAGGATACTACAATGATTAATCGGTAGCAAAACACATCTATAGAACTGAACTAGCTATTGAGAATCACGATCTTACCCACGAAATCCCTGCTTTGGACCACGTTGTAGTCCTCGCGAAGATCACCCCACCTTCTTCTTCTTCCTCTCCCTCCTCCTCTCTTCTTCCCTCTCCTTCCTCTTCCATATGGCCGGCCAATCTGCAGGGGAAGCACCGGAGGAGAGGGGAGTGCTACAGTAGCGCCGTGCTACAGTGACGGTGGTGCTACAGTGTCGTGCTACAGTATTTGGAGTGCTAGGGTTTAGTTCCCCCCACATGGGCCCAAAGAGCTATGGGCCAAAGGCCCGAGTTTTAAAACTCCTCCAAAATTCTGAATTTTCTTTTTCTAATTTCTTTTAATTTTAGAACTAGTCACTTATATGTTTTATATTTGAACGGGATATTACAGTTGGCATAGCTGAAGCAGCCCCTAAAGGAAATTAGGATCACTCCAGCTCAGACAGTAACTATCTCCCTAGAGATGCTGAGACCTCAGAGGATGATGAGGAAGTTGTTGAGAACAAGAAGAAATATAAAGAATTCAACAACAAGTTGAAGTTAGGAGGCTCTTTTGTCCAAGCTGAGCAATTAGTGGCTATTGATGAATCTAAAGTAGACAAGTTGGGAAAAGGACAAGAGGGCAGTGATAGGTTTGGATGGTTGTTTCTTCAAAGGTCCAACCAATGGTGAGCTAATTTGTGCAATGGACAGAGATGCAAACAATCAGATGTGCCCTATAGCATGGGCTGTAGTTGAGAAGGAAATCAATAAATCATGGGACTAGTTCTGTGAGATTTTCTTCAGAGATATAGCAATTGGAGATGGTGATGGATGGGTTATCATCTCATATCAACAAAAAGTAAGTGGCATTACTCAAGTTGAAGTCAGGAGGCTCTTTTGTCCAAGCTGGGCAATTAGTGGCCATTGATGAATCTAAAGTAGACAAGTTGGGAAAAGGACAAGAGGGTAGTGATAGGTTTGGATGGTTGTTTATTCAAAGGTCCAACCAATGGTGAGCTAATTTGTGCAATGGACAGAGATGCAAACAATCTGGTGTACCCCATAGCATGGGTTGTAGTTGAGAAGGAAATCAATAAATCATGGGACTAGTTCTGTGGGATTTTCTTGAGAGATATAGAAATTGGAGATGGTGATGGATGGGTTATCATCTCATATCAACAGAAAGTAAGTGGCATTACTTAACCAGTACTTAACCATTTGTCTCAGATCACATGACTAGTACTTAACAATTTATTTGTTGCAGGGTTTACTAAATGCTGTGTAATATTGGGTATCCAAAGCTGAGCATAGAATGTGTGCAAGGCACCACTATGCCAACTTCAGGAAGACTTACAAGGACAAAGCTTGGCAGAAGAAATTCTGGATATGTGCCAAAGCTCCATGTGTAAATAGTTTCAACCACTGTAGGGCAAATCTTGCAAAGGACACCCCCTGAAGGTGCTAATGCAACCATGAGGACAGATCCACATCATTGGAGCAAGGTATGGTTCAAGTTGGGTTCATGCTGTGATTCTGTGGACAACAACATGTGTGAATCATTCAATCATGTCATAGTTGAGTCAAGATTCCTTCCAATCATCAGCCTGCTTGAGTGGATCAGAAGGAAAGTGATGGTTAGAATCCAGACCAACAAAAGCAAGGCAGAGAAGTGGACAAGTGCAATATGCCCCAATATTTTTAAGAAGCTGAATGACTACATCAATGAATCAGTTTTTTGTCATGCAGTGTACAATGGCAAGGATGGTTTTGAGGTTATACATAGAGATCATATGTTCTCAGTTAACTTGGACAACATGACTTGTTTATGCAGATATTGACAATTGTCTAGTTTGCCTTGCTCGCATGCTATTTCTTGCATCTATTGGAGTACTACCCTTGATGATTACATAGTATCATGTTACTCCATTGAAGGGTATAACAGGACTTATGACCACTGCTTGCAACCTTAAGGGCATGAGTTGATGGCCCACATCTGAGAGGCCAAGTCATAGGAAGAGAGAGCAAAATGAGAAGCCTAAATGAACTAGAATGTCTAAGGTTGGCACAATCATTAAGTGTAGGCTCTGCAAGGGGATTGGACACAATAGGTCTAGCTATGAGACGAGAAATGGCCAAGCACAGCAAACCTTAGGGGCTAGCCAAGGTCAACAAGCTCATTCTACAAATGTTAGCAACTCTGCACCAATTACCCTTGTTCCCCTAGTAATATGCACTACAATTAATATATTATTTATTACATAGTTTATGCACATCTGACATTGCAGGATGTGATTCCTGGTTTACAACAGAGTTGTACAAATATAATCAAGAGAAAGGCTAGGTCAAATGCTAACTACCCACCAGCTCAAACCAAAAAGAGTTGCATTGGGGTAGGAATCTTGTACTAAAAAAGGATAGGGGCAACTATTCAGAATGTGGGTTCATCTGCAAATTCCATACCTTGATTTTTAATTACTTGCATTTGACAAACTACTAACCTCTAGTTGAAAACATCTGTACCTACAGCCTGGCATGCCAAATCAGAGGATCATTAGAACCTCTACTACTGCCAAAGTCAGTACAATTTATGGTGGTTCTGCTATTATGAACTTGGAGGCAACTATGGTATCTACAAGGGCAAAGTCATGCATGAACATCCAAGTGGCCTTTGGTTAATTCTGCTCCTAGTCAAGCCAAAGTCCAAGCACTTCCTTGCCAAAAGAAGAAGGTAACTAAGCAAGAGGAAGCAAAGTTATAGTTCAAAGCTTGCAAAGCTTTTGGGTATGCCAACTAATCAGTGATGTTATCTTAAGCTATGTCATTGCCAGACTTGTAATTTTCAGACTTGTGGCTTTTTTTTATGTGTAGCCATGTAATTGCCTGACTTGTGGCTTGTATGGTGTTAAGCACTATCCTCAACTTGTGCCTTTGTAATGTTCAAGTATTGCCAAACTTCTGGCTCATGTTATGTCATTCTCAAACTTATGACATCCAATTTGTTGTTAACTACTTTGTGTTTTGCTTGCCAAGTATTGCCAATTCTGCTCGGACAATAGTGGTTGTGGATGAAGAGATGTATGTTTCAACATTTGGTTTTGACCTCCATCCTGAGTACTAACTACTAAATGTTTGACTGCTTGCTAAAACAAGCTGGATGTTTACATGTACATAATCTTGTTTTGCGAGAGAGGCCAAAGTTGTGACAAACACATACCACATGATAGAAAATGGAAAATGCACATACCAGAAACAAGAACAATAGCATTCTTTTAATCTTGTTTGACTGCTTGCTGAAACAGGCTGGAAAATGGAAAATACCTCACATTTATAAGTTGAACAATATCTCACATGACAGAAAATGGAAAACAGGGAAACATTCAAGTATTGCCAAACTTGTGCCATACACATACCAGAAACTACCAGAAAATGCACAATAGGATAACATTCATCACAAACAATAGGATTCCCCAAATTCATAACCAACATTCATACATTATGCATGAGATTACAGGACTGGGCAATTTCAGTTTTATGCCATACTCATAGTACTAAGGATCCTAGTATTACTAACATCACAGCAGAAGCACTAAACAAGAACAATAGCATTCTCCTATGTTTCTCTAGCTATGCAACCCTACCTGTGAGTCCAACTAGTGAAGCTTCCTTTTTCCTCAAATTGGCTGTTAGTGCTACAACATATTCTCCATGCCTCGACTTAACCTCACTCAACTCTTGTCTTGCATCGGCAATGCCTCCACTGAGCTCATTGTTTTCCTTCCTCAAAGCCCTAACAACATCGTGCTAGTCTAGTAGAAGCCGCCTCAAGAACGGGGTTATCTCATTGTCGCACCATGCCCAAAACTTGAAGCATCCAGCCTTCAAATACCAATCACAAATCAGAATAGCCTAAAAAACAAATCAACCAATTAGCGAAGAAGACTTACCCGAGCTCGCATGCATGTCATGTATCTCTGTGCCGGGTTAGAGTCGCCCCATGATATCCACTGACCAGCCTTCTCCCCGCAGTGGCAATGGATAGTTGGAGCGTACTCTAGTGGTCGCTCTCTGTATGGGATAGGCGATGTGGAGGGACTAGGAACTGCGCCGATGGAGGGTAGACTCGATGCCGCCGACCTCGTGCTTCCTCCAGTCGCTGCCGACCTCGAGCTCCCAAAGCTCGCCATGGCGCCGCCTCCAGTAATCGAGCGCTGGGAGAGAGAGAGAGAGAGAGAGAGAGAGAGAGAGAGAGAGAGAGTGGCAGCGTTGCGTTCTGCAAAGGGTAAGTTGGGACCTAATTCGAGTCAGCGGCAACGGTGGAAAGATTTCATATCTCCCCGTGGCACGAAACAACCCTCAAAAGGAATAAATGATGGTTTTCGCACGATATTGACACTTGGAGTATGCGTTTCATCCGGTATTGCAATTGAGGGATGAACCTTAAACTAGGTCAAGAGTTCAGAGATGAGCAATGTACTTAATTCTTTCTCTAACTCTGTCTTGTTGGAGGCTCTGTTGAAGACAAAATTATTGAGGTTTACAATGCGCTTCTAGTCGCCCAATTCTTATTCTTTAAACCTTGAATCTGTATATTTTGGTGGTGGATGCGTTGGTTTGTATTGGTGTTTTTCTGCAAGACTTGCTGTGCCGATAGTGGCAACAAATCTAATAGAGTGATAGAGGTAATTGTCTGTGTTGTAAAAACAGTATAATGAAGTAGGCCACCGTATTTTTTTTTGTCATGGTGTACTGAAAACATCATGGCGTTACTAATTCATCCTAGAGACCTTGATATTTTCTCCATTGTGGTAAGCTGTAATTCATTCAAAACTACTTGACTTGTCAAATTTTACCTGTTATTGGTAGATGTTTTTTTGTCAATGTTCATCTCTGTTGACAGTTGCATTTCAAAGAACTATATGGATTATGTTAATTGTAACAAACTTTTGATGTTAATATAACAAATTAAAGGGTGCAGCTTTGTTATTGCTTTATTGTTCAACACTGCATTTTGTCAGCATCCAGGAGGTTGGCATATCTCTGGAGATTTTCCTTTTGATCATTTAGGCTTCTTTGGAATGTAGGAATAGGAAAAACATAGGATTTGAGCGACATATCCAGTTGAATCTTTTGGAATTCTATAACGTGGGAATTGTTCAATTGGGCTGTTTGGATGCTTCACAAGAATAGAGTACACGATTTGGACAGAGATAGACACAAAGGAAAAATTCCATGAGGTTGGACCTCATATTAGAATTCTTTCAAAATTTCTATGGATTGAGCCTCATTCCTTTGTTCCAAAGGGACTTATAGGAAATTTTTCCATAGGATTCCAATCCTACGAAATTCCTCTATTTTTTTCTTTGTTCCAAATAGGCCTCCCCCCTAACACCCATTTTGTGTGTGCAGCCTTAGTTGCAAATCATGCACTCGATATGCTTTAAAATCTGTGCAATCCTGTTTACAGGATGCCATAGAAGTACGCTCACTTGACTTGTGAGGCACTGAATGTGTTCCTGCCATGCCATGTACTCATGTGATGTCGAAGAAGAAAGCATGTTGAATCTATTGCAGTGCCGACAGTAGAAGTTACTAATAAATTACATCGACAATAGAAGCTACCGATAAACAAATGAATATTCTTCAGTGAGTCTACTGGCGATGGCATTTGTCGTTGCTGCTACTGTGATGAGTCATGGCACACTTAAGAACATGATCTTGTGACCACCACAACCACCAGTGCTGCTTGGATTTGCATCACCAGCAAGTTTAATTATGGGATTAAGTTTGTTCGGGTGCTAACGAGATGCACTCCACGAGAGCTACAGATCTCGTGCAGGCCCCGGCGGTGGGATCCAGTTTTCATTTTTAATAATAAAAAAGCAGGACAATTCATCAGCATAGCTATACTTGCCCACCTGATAATATTTTATTAATAAGCTCTCTTGAATTTTATTTTCAAATATAACCCTTCCGTGACGCCATCATTTCTGGCATGGCCACGCTACCAACGTCAGCCATGGTGGCTTGGCTAAATAGGTTATTTTTTTGGCTCAGCGCTGGACTTATTACCTCGTGGTGTGGTAGTGTTGTTTGGCCAAAAAGATCAATTCAGAAATAAAGTCGGGGATAGGTTATTAATAAAAATAAATTTAAAAAGGTTAAATAATAAAAGTTGTTCACCACTGGACCACCACAAAGAGGTTGTGACATTTGCCAAGCATATTGGTTTTTGAGGACCCAAAATAATGTTTTGAAGAAAAAACACAGCAAAATTGGCTACATGACACTACAATTTCGTGGTGTTTGCTCTAAGACACCAAATTTCATGTCTTTGTTGAAAGATACTACGAAAATATGTCTATTTGCTACAGGACATCGAAGCCATTAAAACAATGGAAAAATTGGTCTCATAGCACTATCTAAAGTCGACTTGGCAAACATACTACTCCAAAATTCTTCCTCACTCTAATAGCAGTAGATACTTCCTCCATTTCACTTCGTCTAGCACTCTATCTCATTTGGTAAATTTCAGTTATCGGATTACTGATGAACGACCCAGATCAGATTCATGTAATCCCTGACTCCCACCGGTGCCTTCCTTAATCCTCACTCAGGTCTCTCTCTTCTTTCTTACCCTCCTCGGTTCTCTCCTCACCGGAAAATATGCCACCACCTCCCCTGGTCCGGTGAGTGGAGGAGACACGGTGGCGGCAAATCGCCGTCGTCTCGATCTGGAGGTCCCTTGGTCCGGTGCTCAAAGCTCGATCCTCTTCCTCTATTGCTGCTCGGAGCACAGATCCGTCAAGGTGATAGCCTGAGCACGAAGATGGCAACCTCCAGGGCCCAGGCATGGTGGACTAGCTCCTCCCAGTTTGGATTTGGGCAACTGGATGGCCGGAGCAGCGGTGTCACCATCTTCCTCAGCTAGCCATGGTGGAAGTCAACAGAACCTTGATCGTCTCTTCCTCGGCATCGCTGCTACTAGGAAGACGAGAGGTCACCGCAGTGGTGGAGGAGAAGGATCTCGTTGAGGAGCATCTCCATTTCACTATCAAGCTTCATCTCCAACTCCTCCTCACTTCCTTTGTTGGTCGGGTGCTCTGCCGAGGGAAGGAGAGTGGCAGTGGTGGGGGGACGCCGAGACCAGAAGAGGGGATCAGGGAAGGAAACCAACAGCGGGGGAGGAGGAGCTCGCCGGAGAAGAAGGCTGAAAGGGAAAAGTAATAGAATGCTAGACGAAGCAATCTCTACTATTTAAAAATTAGAGTTCGTGGTCGTCCGTCCTCCTTACTCTTTTCAGCGCCTATTGGATCAACGAGCAGGGCACCGACAGCCCAGATCGCGTCGCTGAGCACAATGACGGTTGACAACCCTACATGATGGGACTATGGGTTTTTTAATTCGTAGCAAAGCACAGGCATTAAACTAGTAACATGAGAAGAAGTAGTGCTATCTGGGCAGGTTAAAAAAGAGAGCTATTTTAGGGTACTCTCAATTTAATATAGGTCATCCATTCTCTTTGATCCAATGATTTAGATTAGTTAGGATTTTGTTATACTACACTTGGTAGTATGAGTAGTAGAATCCTGATAGGGTTGAATTGTAATTGCCCATGTGTAGATCATATGCTACAAGAGTAATATTTTCAATCTTAGTTAGAAAAGTCTATAATACCCACACGAAAAATTATAAATATAAAGAAAAGTCTATTATGTACTTAACAAATCAATAGTCGTATTTGATTTATACTATCACTATATAATACTAGTAAAATGTACAGTAAAATTTCTGGTATGTTTGCCAAATCGACTTTAAGCGGTGTTATAAGAGCAATTTTCGCTAAAATAATATATATGGCCTCACGTGGCGACCTGTGAAATGTACTATTTGCACCCCCTATCTTTCTTGGATTAATTTGTTCAGTAAAATTGTATTCATGTGTAAATTGAAAAATAACATCCGATGTGTGAATGACAAGTGGGTCATAAGCCCACATGTCATACTCAGTAGTGCTACTGATCAAATTGCCCATCTTTCTTCTTCCATTCTTCCTCTCTTCTCCACTGGTCTTCTCTACCTTTTCCACTGGCGCACACCTTTGGCCGCCACGCCGCAGCCCGCTAACCCCGCCTCGATCTTCGTCGGCGAAGCCCTCATATTCTTCCTTCGTCGGCACCGGTGGCAAGCAGGTGGGGGGGGGCGCTAGAAGGTTTCGTGAGCCTGGGCGACCTCGAGGTCCTCGGCCATAGCGCTCATCCGGAGGATGGGCGGCGGCGGTGCTGGTGATGATAGGAATGAGGCGGCGACAATGGTGAGGATAGGGAGCTGCAGCGGCAGCCCACAGCCACGGTGGTCTGCACATCAGAGGCGCCCATAGCTCACCGAGAGCATGATCCACAACGCCGCCGTCTCCATTGGCGCCACCTCCCTCTCGATTCACGACGCCATCACCAAGATTTGTGTTGTCACAGCCTTTTCCCTATAGGGCAACTGCCGCGGCGTGCGCCTTCGCTGTCGATTGGGTGGGTGTTACGAACCACTCCGATGAGTATTTCAATCAACCACCTGCCTCCGACTTGGGCCGTGACCAAGTCCAATATACACACAACTCAGAACCCAGCTCAGTGCCGGTCCATGACAGTGGGGTGGGGAAGCAATTGATTGTGTGTTCTGTAATTGATCTGCAATTTCGCTTTGGACGTGAATTCATAAGATATGAATTGGATTAATGAAATAAATTGAAAAGTTTCAATCTTGTCTTCCTATCTAGAATCCGCGAGCCGGTGAATTCCGGTGGTACTCAGCGCTCCTCTCATTAATTGTTGTGGGTCTAAATGAGACGGACGATTTGGGTAGAGAGGAGGGAACAAGTTAGAGGTGCAAATTGGAGTTGGCGATCTGAGTGAGACATATGATCTGGGGGGAGAGGAGGAAGAAGAGAAGGCAGGAAGGGCAATGATGTTATTTTGTACTGTTTCTCTCCTAACCAGTTATATATATATTATTTCAATTGCTTCAATATCTCACAGCAAATAGATATATTTTTGTAGTGTTTTTCTGTAAAGATACTAGAGTAAACGCCACAGAATTGTAATGTCTTGTAGCCAATTTTGAAAACAAGAGTTACACACGATTGATAGATAAAAAAATCATTTTTTAGAGGAGGCAAAAATCACTTAGACCTTGTCTGGATAGATATGGATTTGATGCGATCCCCATAGATTGACATTTTTTTTAGATAATGGAAGGGCAAGCCTCCCGGCCTCTATATCATACGATGCACACAGTCATAAATTATTACAAACGAACAAATCGGCTTACAAAAGGCAGACCAAAAACTAAATGACAAACATTTGTCATGCTGTGGCCAGCATCGGGAACAGCTAGCTTCTCCTTCATCCAACACATCCTTATCGCCGGTGAACACCAGGCCGTCCACCAGCGCAACGACACGAGAACAATAGCTACGCAATAGGATGCTTGAGGGTCAAGTCACCAAAGCAACACCTCTAAGGAGGGATCAAAGAAAACGTCGCCAGATCCAACCAATGAAGGTCAGATCTAGGGGTTTCACCCCGGTGAGCAAACACCGGTGCTCCAAGATAACGCCTTCAAGAAGGACATGACGCTCATCGTTTGACCCAACCAGTGAAGGCCAGATCAATGCTCAGTACGTCGTCGTCGCCAGATCCAACCACTAAAGGCCAGATCAAGGGTTTTCACCCCGGTGCTCCAAGACAACGCCTTCAAGAAGGACACGACGCTCATCGTCTGACCCGACCAGTGAAGGCGGATCAATCTCGATCGTCATCGTCGCGGATCCAACCATCAAGGCGGATCAAGGGTTTTCACCCGATGGCGAATCTGGGTGCTCCAAGACAACGCCTTCAAGAAGGACACGATGCTCGTCATCTGACCCAACCAGTGAAGGCCAGATCAATGCTCAGAACATCGTCATCGCCGAATCCTGAAGGCTAGATTATTTACCTCGGTGAGCAGATACCGGTGCTCCAAGACAACGCCTTCAAGAAGGGCACGACGCTCGTCCTCTAACCCAACCAGTGAAGGCCAGATCAATGCTCAGAATGTCGTCGTCGCCAGATCCAACCACTGAAGGCTAGATTATTTACCTCGGTGAGCAGATACCAGTGCTCCAAGACAACGCCTTCAAGAAGGCACGACGCTCGTCGTCTAACCCAACCAGTGAAGGCCAAATCAATGCTCAACACGTCGTCATCGTCGGATCCAACCACTAAAGGCCAAATCAAGGGTTTTCACCCAGGAGAGCAGGTACCGGTGCTCCAAGACAACACCGCAATACTTCCTCGTCGCCAGATCCAACCAGTAAAGGCTAGATCGCCACCACTGTCCAACGCAGCCATGAACCATAGCCTAGCACATCCGCGAAGCCACGGTCACACACAACCTCCTCAAAAGGGAGGCCGACGGCCACTGTGGGCCACACACCGCATCGCCACTGGATCCCACCCGAGCCAGCCTCCTGTCGACTAAATCCAGCGCCATCATGCACAAATCCAGAAACAACAGAGAGGCCACACCACGGATCTCGCCGACCTCAACGCCGACGAGCCTCCGGCCAAACCAAAGGCCACTCGCCGTCCGGAGCCACCACCGGGCTCCAGAACCTTGGCATGGAGGCACTTCATTGTGCCGTCGACGTGACATGAATTTTAGTTTTAATTCTTCACCAATCCAAGGTAGGAAAGTGTGAAGAATTACATAGTCAGTATAAGGCTAGGCCCATCTAGGCGTGCCCCTGCAAAGGAAAAGCTTGATCCCAACGAATAAAAGATGCTCAGCTTTGCACAACATAGGGATTGACCGCTTTCGAAAAGAACATAGAATAGTAGAGGATCCAGCATGCAGAACACGACGATCATTAGAAATTAATGAATTAGAAATGCATTAATATACACTTTCCCAAATCTTCTCGTACCAGACCAACCCACAGAAATGCAAATAGGGATCAGAAATGTGGTCAATATCATGAAAAATAATGAAAGACTGCCTATACCCACCACACCCTACACTGAGAGTTTAGCCGAACATGATTGAACCTAGGGAACGACTAGCATCCGGACATACGATGGGAGCCTTCCCATCGTATGCTCCCTTCAGCCGTCAGATCTCCTCCAACCGTCAGATCTCATTTAGATGGACCATAACAAAAAAAAAATTGATTTGGCGCAACAAAAATTGTGAATCACAACACACTACTACACAAAGGGTCATCATAGACGATTCTAAACCGTCATCACAGACGGTTTCGGAACCGTCTGTATTTATGTGTCTGTGATAACAGACGGTGATAGTTTTTTCTATTGAAAAAAATCACTTAGACCTTGTTTGGATAGATATGGATTTATGTGTCTTGTTCAGAACCATCTGTGGTAGTTTTTTCTATTGAAAAAAAAAGATTTTGAATGTTTCAATGTTTCATAAACATCTGCTACTGTATGCCCCAATATTTCAGACACGGTGTTTGTCTTTGCACTACCTATTTGACCATATGCAAAAAAAAATGCTGTTATGGACAAAAAGGAAAGAGAACACATTCAGCGAGTTCATGGAATGCTCTCCAAGTACATAAACGTTTATGTTTTACCTTAGCAAGGTAGACGATGCAAAGAACTAATAAACGATTGAAGACTCTCCTGCGGACCGGCCCAGAGACTTGGCATCTACTAGCGAAGCCTCAAACTGACCTTCATGTTCAAACCAAAGGCAAGAAAAGGAAACAAACTACCACAGTAAGAACCAACCGTTGAGTTCAAAAGGGAAGGGAGTAGAACAGAGCACGAAAATCATGGAGAAAGGAAACTAACAGTGAGATCATCACAACCTGCAACATGGTGCACCAATAGACTTGCACAAAATTGAAAATTTTTTGTATTAATCAAGGCATAAATGCAAATCTACATCACGAACAGAGACCGGAGGAGGGATGAAGGGCGGATCGCTAGCTGCCATCGGTGCCATGGACTCTGTGTGGAGCAGAGGAGGCCAGTGCGAGCAAGCGGAGGAGGCGGGCTGCGGTATAATATATAAGGACAAAGCCAAAATATTTTGCCTCTCGCGCACGCGTTAAAAAATTTTCGAACTCTTACGCTGCAAATCACAGATGATTTTTGTATAAAATCGTTTGTGATGACATATCACAAACGGTTCGTATCACGAACCGTCTGTGATACTTCATAGACGGTTTTTGATACAAACCGTCTGTAAAATCAGAGAGTTAGTGATTTCAAGGCATGGTAAAATCAGAGAGTTAGTGATTGCATACTTATCACAGACAATTTTTAATACAAACCGTCTATGATATTCAGAGACATCACTGACGATTTGTAAATAGAACCGTCTGTGATAATTCACAGACGATTCTTAACAATAACCGTCTGTGATGTCACGATTATCACAGATGGTTCTTCTTAAGAACCGTCTGTGAATTATCACAGATGGCTCTATTTACAAACCGTCTGTGATGAGGCATCCAGTATAGCATGTTTTGTAGTAGTGACAATCAATTCTATGGTTGCAACAAAATTACTACTCTGATGCAACAAACACATACACAACAAAAAATTGTGCAACAAATGAGAACAACTGTGGCAACAAATACAAAAATCTGTTGCAACAAAATTAAAACATTGTTGCAACAAAAATGAAAACCCACTAAATCAATCCCAAAAAATAACCACCGCAACAACTCGACTTACTAGTGCCAACATTTTAGATGGGCTCGGAGTAGGAGGAGGAGGCAAAATCGAACAATCGAAAATCATCACTGCAACATTTTGGAAAAACAGTCGCAACATCTCGAATGACATGTTGCTACAATAAAAACAAATAGATGCAACATTCGGCGAATTTGCCTGTTGAAACAACTTAGTAGGTGAAGGTATGAACCGACATCGATGCAAGCCAGCGGTGGCATGGTCACCTAAAGACAAGGAGGTTAGACACCATGCCTAGGAGCTCGTTGGGGAGGTCGGTCGCTAGAAGCTCGTCATGGTGGTGATAGAGCACAGAGGGGTAGCTAGAGGCAGGTTGGTTGAACCTCACCAATAGCTCGACATAAGGCTTTGATGGTGGCTGCTTGGTTAGATCTAACAAGAGCTGGGTCGCTGGAGCTCATGAGTTCACTAGAGAATGCTCGTGAGAGAGAGACATGGATAAACAAAGAAGTGGTTATGGGAGGAGGAAGTAACTGAGGGGAAAAGGAAGGTGAGCTGAATCGTGAGCATCCGAGCCAAACATCTAGATAGGACGTAAGAGTGGGCCGTGGGCTGTCCGAGCGAACACGCAGGCTGTGGCCTGGATGGAGAAGCGTCCGATAACAATAATATGGCGTATGCTGCGTAGCAATGCCCTTAAACCTAATCCCCGTCTATCCAAATAAGACCTTAGTAAAGCCCGTTCATGGTCCTTCAGCCCGGTACGGCCCATCCAACGTCGACCACAAACCGACCAGATAAGCCCATCAACAAATCGGGTGGCTCCCGTTTACCGCCTAACGGCACCCTTCTTCCCTTAAACAAACGCCGTCACCTCGCACCCACCTCCCCGCTTGTCGAAATGGCCCTCAAAGCCGCCGTCTCTGTCCCCGCCGCCGTCACTCCCTTGCCTCCTCCACTCCGCCGCCTCCTCTCCTCCTCCTCCTCGTCCAGGGCGGCCGCTTCCAGGGCTGTGAAGGTTTCGGCGGCGATGGCGACGACGGCGGTGCAGCCGGCCGTGGTGGTGGGCGGCGGGCGCGTCGGGCAGGCGCTGCTGGCCATGGGCCCGCCCGGCGGGGACGTGCTGGTGGGGCGCGGCGATAAGGTGCCCGAGGAGGCGCCTGGGCCAATACTAGTGTGCACACGCAACGACGACCTCGACGCCGTGCTCGAGACCACCCCCAAATCGCGGTGGCGCGGTACGTACGGCTCCCACGACTCGCCTCCTCTCCGTCTCCCCCCCAAGCTCGTCTGACTCTAGTGTGATGTGGGATTGTGGGTGCAAGCGCGTGCGGGAGATTGTGCGCGCGTGTGGCAGCGAGTTCGTGCGCGCGTTGGTTTGCGCTTTTGCTCTGGATTGCATAGGCTGGTGCTTGCCTGCAATTTGGGCCGGGATTAGTTAACTCGAATGATTGATGGATTAATCCGGTTCTCTTTTACAGATGGAAAATTTCGCCACAGAGCTGGTGATTATTGATGGATTAGTGAACTCGAATTTTTATTTCTAACTATTAGAGCTAACTGAAACATACACACGATTGTGGATACTAGACAACTCATGAAGTGCTTCAGATTGTACAGAAGTTCGTTTGTTGGAACACTCAGTGCACTATATAACTTGTGCACTTTATGTAATTTGAAGAAAATAACTTCACAAAAAAAGTCCTGCTGAACAGCAATTGACCACTAGCTGAAATGTTGAACAAGTACTTCAATTCTGAAGCCATCCTGCCTAACTATAACTCATTCACTTCTTCTCATTTCATTCAAAAGAAATCGCATGCTAGCTGGTGTGTTGTATACCGTGTTTGCTTATTATTGCTTACTGTGGGAATTTTTTGGGCTAATATTGGAGCAGATTTGGTGTTCTTCCAGAATGGAATGCTGGATCCATGGTTCGAGAGCAAGGGGTTGGTGGATGCAAACCAGGTCTTGGCCTACTTTGCTGTGTCAAAGGTTGGGGAGCCACCAGTGGACGGGATTACTGACACCAACCCAGAGGGGCTGACCGCTGCATTTGGCAACTGGGCTCCAGTAGTGGCTGCTCGCCTCCAAAATGGCGGACTTACCTGCAAGGTGGGGTTTTCAGCATTTCATTAATCATAGCTGACGCTCGTAGAATTACATTTCAACAAGTCTGCATTTTCTTCATCAACATGTTCCCATGATTAGTAGTTGAGCATGTTTCAACCAAATTGAGAAAGACTTGAGGTCTAGTATGTTTAGTAGTTATCCCTGATAATTACAGCACATACTTCTATGATGATGTGGGATATTGCTCCATAGTTGCTAAATTTTGCACACCATACATATTATGCCAATCTTTTCATGGTAAGGTGCATTTACTAAGAAGTCCTTGAGCAATATTATTGTTATTGACTGGTTTGACCTAAACTAAAAATTGTTGTAAACATCTGGATATGGTCGGAGTTACCCCATAGCTTTCACAAAATGTTGATTTTTTTCCCCGTGAGTTGAATTGTATCGTTAAGGATTAAACTCCCATTGTTGATTTTTGACCCTTGCCTCTCTGATTTTGTTTACTTTCATCCTGTCCAAATATTTGTAAGAGGTCCTTTCTTTCTCTCTCTCTGTTTTTTTTAGGGGAAGAGATCCTAGTGCGTGTAACTAGAAATGTTCATGTATAAGATTATGGTGATCAAGATGAGAATGATGAACCCAACAAGTTAATGAGCTGAGGGAGATGGGGTTCCGCACCAAAGTTAGTTTTTTTGGGGGTGAAAGTTAAATATTAGCAATTTAATTTTTCCATGTTTGTCTGGCTAGATAATCAAATTCTTTCATCATGTCCTCTTAAGGAATGGTTGATGCTCTAAAATTTACTGCCTTCTGCCATTTCTAGTATTTAAGAGCAAGGGTCATGTAACCGGTCCTGGGATGGATCCCGGCCAGCCGCCGGTACCGGTAACCGGCCGGTTACCGGTCAAACCGGTTTTTTTCCGGATGAAATTCGTTCAAATTTGATTAAAAACCATTTGAATTTGAATTTGAATTTGAATTTGAACAGCCCGGGATTACTGGCCGGGATCCCGTATCCCAGCCCCCCTCTGGTAAGCGGTAACCGGCCGGTAACCGGCGGTTACTGGCTGGGATTTCAATCCCTGTTTAAGAGTATATTCATTTTTCTGGTGCTACTTGCCAATCAGGTGCTTGAAAAGGAAGCCTTTCAGAAGCAAATGCTAGAGAAGTTGATATGGATTTCAGCTTTCATGCTTGTTGGAGCTCGTCATCCAGGGGCTACTGTTGGTGTGGTAGAAAAAGAGTACCAATCTGAGGTAACACTCTCTCATCAATGTTTTATATCTGTCTAAGTTCTGAGTTATCTTCTTTCCATTAGTTCAAAGTTTGAAAAGCAGTAAAAGTGTACAGCCTGTCTTTACCAAAATGAAAACTATGTGAGAAGTCCTGAGATATTCAGAACCATCGAATTGCTGTGCAATGTAGTTGTTTGCTCTTTGTTGTGCATTACAATATTAAGATATGTTATTGAACAAAACTATATTTGTTCCTGTTTGCAATTGACTGCACAAAATTGTCTATTATCTTTCCTACATTTGTCATCTGCTTGAAACAATATCCATGTCTTCAGTTTACTTCAGCAATTTTGGAGATAATGCTCCTAGATAGAGCTTACCAATATCTGTTCAAGACTAAGTAATTCTTGCAAGACAAGATTCATTGTGTTTTTTTTGTTCTGGCAGGTGTCCAGCACTTCAGCCTGATAGCTGAATTAGCATCTGCTGCGGCTGCAGAGAGGGGGCTTTCATTTGACGAAGGCATAGAAGAGAGGCTTTGTGCGTACTCCAGAGCTGTGGCACACTTCCCAACTGCTGTCAAAGAGGCAAGTCCTAGCTCTGACTATCAATATAACACTTAAGCCTGCATCTGTTCTGTTCTATTGCCTGCAACATTGACATCTAAGCATTTCAATGGAGCAGTTCAAGTGGAGGAATGGTTGGTTTTACTCTCTCACTGAAAAGGCGCTCACAGAAGGAAATCCGGATCCATGCCCACTCCACACAGCTTGGCTCAAGGAGATTAAGGTCATATAGAGAATTTTCGTGTACATGAGATGTGGTCTTGGGTTGAACTCTTGAAAATAGAGAAAATTGCCTATTCCGTCATGTATTATGCCTATAGCTATAAGTGCCTTTTTGAATTGAATGTTCTTACTTATTAGCCCATTACACTTGTAATTTCCATACCTGGTTCAAAATAAACCTTTTGCACGTGAAAATTTAGTGCTCAAGCATTTTTTTACAAGGGAAAAATCTTTATATACCACTGCAAAGTTTTCGGATCCCTGATCTGCCATTATAAAAAGACATCTCCCTTTCATACCATTATATTTAACAAACCATACATTTTTTTGCCACTGCCCGTTAACTTCGTTAAAATTTTTCTGTCAAAATTTTCAAAAATATCCAAATTACCCTCGTTTTCTTCCTCCTCCCCCTTTCTCTCTCTCCTCCTCTTCTCTCCCTCATCCCACCGGCCTACGCCCTACACCATGCCCCTCCCCTCCCCTGACCGCCGCCTCCTCCCCCTCCGCCTGCTGCTTGGCTTGGCTTAGCCACGAGTTCCTCTTCCCAATTGAAATAGATAGTGAGAGAGAGAGAGAAGAACAGAGGGAGACAGTAAGAAATAAAGGGGCGGCGGCATTGCAGTTGGGGAACGGTGGCGACAATAGTCGTATGATGAGTCCGTTGGCGAATGAGGGAGGCCGGAACAGGGCAGCGATGGGAACGCCAGAGGCGGAGAACACAGATATGGCAGCGGTGGATTCGAACGAAATATATGGGAATAGCGAAAGCACGGCGTGTTCCCAGATGAGGGGGCTCTGTCTCGGAGGTGTGTCGGAGACGCCGAGGCGGCTGGCGGCGGCAGCCATGGAGAGGCGGAGGAGCTCGGTGGTGGCAGCCTACGGTGGACGAAGTGGCCAATGAAGGTGAGGTATAGCTTTAGCGTGATGGGACGCACCTCGTGACGAGTTCAGCTCGATGAGAAGGCGACGGATGTGGCAAATCGGCGAGAGCAGAGAACGGGGCAGCGGTGCGGCTCAACACCGACGGCGCTCTAGCGGGTCCCGACGAGGAAGAAGGGCATCAGAAGGAAGGTAAGGGTGTTAGTGTTGTAGAAAATGCAGTTTCAGCAAATAATTCAAATTAATTCCAGCAAAAATAAATGACATTTCAACATAATTCAACCAGAGTTTAAATGACCAAAATAACATGAATTCATAAAATTCTACCAAGTCATCTAGAGACAAAATTATGCCCAGCACAAATATGAGGAGAACACTCTCCAGCATAAAGCTCAAATAGATATGATGTTCAAGTGCTCTCAGTAGGTTAATTGCATAGGACATAGTCCTTGCCATCACAACCTTCAAGCCAAATTTCATCATCAATTGAATATGATAATCCTAATCAGACTATGAGCTTAAAAATTAATGCTCTACTGAACTATTGTAATAGTTACAGAACAGAGATAAAAACTATCAGTCAACCGAAGGGAATTTGTTCAACAGTGCATAAGAGATATCACTCCAGATTATTTGGCATTAAAGAATTGATCATCTAACAGGGCATAAGTCTATCAACATCAATAATGAAGACAGTTTAAAGAATATGATCAGCAAGGTCTAAAATAGACAATACCAAATCTATCTGAACTTTTCTGGATATCAACACTAACAAATCCAATCATGATAGAAAATCAACAACAACAGTAAGCAAAATAATCTACAGCTCAAGTCTAATTCTAATTATCATTCAATTTCATGAAAGGCAAACATCATTGAGCAGATTGTAAACCCACTGTTAACACTTTGCACTTCTCCCAGTACTAGAGTCTAATTATCTCTGAAAGAAAGAACTACTAGTACAGCACAAATGCAAAGGATAAATCGAACTGAGCAAAGTCGAAATACTCACAGAGCCGGTAGCACTCAAAGCTACCTAGAAGAACAATCGACAAGGCACGCTTAGAAGCGCTGTCCCAGAAAACCTAGCGCCCCACCGTGGCGCGGTGAAGGACGAGGTCAACGGAGATACAATGTCTTTCTTCGCGCTTCGGAACACATCGAATCACGAAATTGAGGTACTGGGATATGCCACACAAGACAACAAGAACACACTGGCCGAGTGCGTCTCACCACCGAGCACCAAACAACCGATGAACCAAATAAAGGTTCTTTTTCTTCCCAGAGATTAAGCTCACGGCCAGTCAAAGGATTGAGAGCTCACCCACAACGGTGACTCAAGAACTCTAGATCCTGCCAAAACCGAGATCCCCCAAATCAGAGAAGAAGCTCTTGAAAAATTGGAACTCACTGATGTATATTCCGTCGGGAGGAAAGAAGAGAAAGCAGATCCCGCTTAAGAGGAGGAGGAGGCGCCACATCCGCTGCCAACCGACGGAGCATGACCCGCACTTGCCGGCTAAACTGGATGCTTGGCTTCCGCAGTTCACGCCTGCCTCCAACCGAGAGCCAAGGAAAAAAAATTGCCTTCAACCGAGAGCCAAAGGAAAAATATCTCCAGACCTCTCTCCTCTCGGCTGAAATAAAAGCCATATGACTTAATCCTCCCCTCATACCTATGACAGGTGGGTCCCTTTCTAATTTCTTTTCTTTTCTATTTAATCTTTTCTCAAAAGGAGAAATTACCAAATAGTCCCCTTTAAAACCAACAGTTAGGAAGCCAATGGTGTGATCAATTTCAAAAGAGAGATGAGGACGGAGGCGAATTTGGATGGACTACCGAGAAGGGTCACGAGACAAACGCGTCTCGACGGACTTGGAGACGATGCCGATGCTGGCGGAGGCGATGACGGGGTCTCAGGAGGCTGGGGAGAGGAAGGAAGAGGAGCTAGCTGTTGCTGCCGCTATGGATTTGAGGGAGGGGCGTCGATGCAAAGTGAAGCGAGGCAGACGGTGCGGACTTCCACTTGGCTCCTGCTCTTGGCGCCGGACATGGCAGGGGCTAGGTGGCGAGCTATAGTTGGAGACATGTGCTTGAAGCAGTGGCTTGAACAGCAGATTGGTGACCCGTGGAGTAGCCGGTGGCGGTGGCTGCCCTGTGTGTGTTGTGTGCAAGGCGCTTATGTGCAACAGAGAAGAAGAAGAGACGACAATAGTATTTTCATAGTTACTTCATAGCTTCATTGGTCAAATTGGCATAAAAGGGTATGATTTTAATTTTGCAGTGGTATGGAAGGGGAGTATCACTTTGCAATAGCAAATTAGAGACTTAGTGACTCTGCATTGAAATATTAGAGGACGAAATTACTATTCTGAATTTTGATAGCAATCAGATGCGTGTGAGTTTTGCTGCCATCCGTATCTGCAGGTTAAATTAACATAGAGGATATTGTTTTCCTAAATGATATTAACTAAATCGAGGGTGTCATTCTTTTGTGATTTTTATTAATTAGCGTATTTTTAATTTATTTTTTTACTAACCCCTCATCAACCTTTATTTCTAAATATAATACAACAATGTCACGCTACGGGGTAAGTCAACTAAATGACACTTCTTGCCACGCCACTAGTGGTGGCATGGCCAAACACTATCACATCACTGTGCTGGAGTGCAGGATTTGGCCACGCATGATTATTTGTGTGACAGTGTTGTTTTGCTATAAAATGGTTAGAATTTAAAATAAAGTTGACAATGTATTATGAATAAAATATTTGTAGAAAAAGATTATTTAATAAAAAAAATTATTCTTTTGTTCGATCAAAAAGTTAAGGAAGAAGCCCATATTATCCCTCCTCAACTATCATGTTGGTCTAATTTAACTCCTTAACTACAAAACCGAACAATTAACACCCTTAATTATCAATACGGGTACAAATTCCATCCTTCTGTGATACCTTGGTGGTTTCTTCGCTGACGTGGTGTTCATGTCATCATATATACCGACGTGGCAAATAATATTAGTATTTTTTGTCCAATGCATCACGTCTTGTCTTCTCTCTGGCCTTCAGTCGTTCACCGCCTGCTTACCACAAATCGCCGCTGCTCCCCGCCGTCCGCGTGCAGCTCGCCCATGCGCGGCGCACCTCCAGTCTGACGTCGCCACTGCCAAAGCGCTCTCTCTCTCTCTCTCTCCAGTCACACCCACGAAACCAAACAATTATGCTCAAAATGAGCAACAGCGTACAGGAAATGGATCTGATCCCAAGCCGAGCCGAACAAATTCATCCAATTTGATCGATTTGGTCACCGTAATCTAAACAAGAGGACATGAGAGAGAGAGAGCCCTCAAGTAAGATTAGCACACATGCATGAACATATCAAGAAGCTCGACACCATGGCTGCTTCGTCACAAGCTCGACGCCACGGCTAACCACAAACCCAGGCGGTTCACTTGGTGTATATTTCCCGGCTCCTCTATATCCATTACCCAGTAGCCTCCTTTTCCAGGATATGCCAAAATGCATCTAGCATCCGCATCATGGATGATCTAGAGATCGCTGTTGTAATATCCTAATTTTTTGAGTTTTAAAAACCTTTCAAGTAGTTTAGTCCTTTGAAAAAATTCATCAAATTTTATTTGAATTAATCAAGCTTAAATAAGATTTTTAAAAGTCAAAACAATTTAATGCGAGTAATCTGAACATCAATTAATTCCAAAACTATTTTATTTGAGTTCTTTGTGCTTGAAAATATTTTCTAGAGTTTTCTGGAATTTTTCCGAGTTCAATTGCTATTTTTAGTTTGCTATTTGGATTTACTGGTATTTCTAAAATACAAAACCTAATTAAAATCTCAAAAAATTCAAATGGGCCGAAACCTAATCCTATTCCTCAGTCAGCCTGGTTCGCCGTCTCAAATCCCACGTGGCCCGCTCCTTTCTCTCTCCTTGCTCTTTGGCCCCACCGCCCACTACTCACTTGCCAGTCGCGACGCGATTAACGTTCCAACATTGCCGCCGACATGTGGGTCCCGCCTACGCTACTGTTCATTGTCTTCAACCGTGCGTGCCATGGACTTCGCCTCCGTGCCGCCTTCGGACTCTTCTGTGGCCCTGCTGCTACAGGTTATTTAAGGCCTTGACGTGCACATCAAAATGATCGCATCAACCCTAGCCGCCAATCCCCTGGAGCCCAAAGCCCTAGTTCGCCGGAATCGAAGCTCTAACCCTAGCACCACTGCCACTGTTCTTCGTCGATCTCATCGCCATCGGTGAGCTCTGGTCACCATCGACTATACCATCGGGTTCCCCTAGTCATGTTCTAACTGGTGCTCACCTTCTTGTCACTGGAGGATCGCCATAGCACCGTCGCACCGTCGAAGCCCTCGCTGCCACTCTGCTTCACCGTCGTCGCCATGTTCTGGTCGGCGTCATTGACCATTAGTCCTCGCGCATGACCCGGTTGCATCGCCTCGTGTTTGCGATTCGTTTGCGCACACCTAAAACCTCGCTGGAGCCCTTCACCGCCGTTTAGCCATCAACCCGAGCCGCCACCTTCGCCTTCTTCGCCGTTGAAGCCTTTGTCGTCCTCTATCGCTGCATCGGAGCCATTAGATGAGTTCGCTGGAGTTTCCACATTCCAGCAATGGTCACCTTTCGTCACCGGTCGCCGTCGCCACTGTCACACCATAGGAGTCGTCAATCTTTGTCGACGTGGCCGCCTACGTGCCATCCCGTCACTGCCACGTGTACGCCACGTGTGTGGCAAACCAGATCCAAAACCTAAACCCTAAACCCAGTTAAACCTAGTCCACTGTGAGCCAAACCTATGCCATGTGGATCTCACATATTAGAGCTACAGTGCCGTAGACCTATGAGCCTTAGACCCATGGCCAACTTCGTGGACTCGGTCCATAGACTAGAGGGCCCACCTGTCAGCCACTGTTTGGGATTTTTCGGATTTTCTTTTAATTCCGAAATTATGGCTGACGTCAAGATGACACAATAATTCAGAATTTCAAGTAGAAAGATAATTCGGGAAATTCAAAATAGAAATTCCTTTTTCTTTTCTTTGGTTTAGATCTTCCAAAAGCCCATTCTTCCACATACGAACTCCGATTGAGCTTATTCAAATTTCTAAATTTATCTAAATTCAAGCTCTACCTTCCTGAGATTTTTATTTAATTTTTTTGGAGTTGTATTTACTTTCGTTTGCAAGTAGATGTTGATACTTCGGGAGCTTTCGAAGAAGAAGAAGTTGATTAAGCTCAAGACCAGTACCAAGACTTGTTCCAAGGAAAGTTGTATCTGTGACCATGTTGAACCCAATTTTCCAAAAAAATATCTTGATTCAATTATTGTATTTTACTTTTAAGTATTTGTTTAAATGTTTTGGGATTAACTATACATCATTTGATTATATCTACTTTGCCTATTGTATTATCACAATCTTTTGTCACCCTAGTTTGGTTAATTACTAGTTAGTATTACGTAGCACCTACATGGGTTGGTTAGTTGCGAATAGTTTGCTTAGCTATACAACGGGTCATTGATATCATTTGAGTTGCAAATATAAACTTGACTAAGCGATTATGGAACTTGTGTAAAACTGTGTGTAGTATAATGTTACTCGTTGTTGGCATGTGTTGTACTTAACCAATAGGGTGGAAAAAGATTTAGACTAATACGAGTGGATGGAAATGTGTTATGTTGGAGTTGTGTGCGCTTGGGAATTTATAAATGTGATAGTTGGTAGTAATTAGTAGTCTCGCCTTGGTCAATTAAGGACTTAACTTTGTGCGCTATTGAACTGAGCCATAACTATACAACCACATGCCTAATAGGACGGGCCTAACCTAATAAGCTATGGAGTCTTGGTGTTGATTACTTAGCCATATAGTTTAAGCTGTGTATCAGGGTGGAGGTGTGTTTCTTCCTGTGTGGCAATTCACATTTGTGAGCGGTTCGCTGTCATCAGGTCCAACGGTGTGCGATGGGCTAACCACCTGTGTGGGGGTTGTTGTCGGTAGTAAGCACAACGGGAGTGTCAATTATTGAGATGAAGTTTTGAAAATGTTTTGTTGTCATCATCTTTGATCCAGTTGATTGCATCTTGTGGGTAAAGTGTACTACCTCTACAGCGTGTTAATCAATTTATTCGAATAGTCGCGTCCGCGGTCATGGACATGCTGTGTGGGATTTTACACGAGGGGTAGATTTTCATAAAAACAATTGGGAATGGACAGCTGTGTGGGGAACTTATGCAACTGCGTGAAAGAAATTGATTAGGATATGTGAGCTTTGTGAAAATACTTGTTAAAATTATTATTGTTATTTTTTTTGAATAATGTTTTCAATCTATTATCTGTATTCAATTGCAAATGTTGTTTTTATGCAAAATAACCACATAAGTCATTTCCTTTGGAATAAACCATAATCTATAATTGCATTCTATGGTACAGCTTGTTGAGTACCCAGAGTACTCATTCTTGCTGCAATCATTTTGCTAAAGTGGAGGAATCATCGCCTGCTTTCGAGGAGGAGCTATACAAGGATGATGATTGTTAGGTCTTGATTCCAGTCGGTTGCCTGTAGCGAGTCGATGGGTATCCGCTGGAGTTGCTTTCGTTCCGCTACTGTTTCTTTATTTAGTGTTAGCCCTGCATGGCTTAATAATTGTAAACTCAACCATAAGGTCAGAACTGCTATTTATTATTCAAATTAGTCATTTATTCTTATATTTGTCTTTGTGAGGAATGATATTCATCTATGTTGACACTTTGTACACTAGCGTGATCTTGGACTAGTGCAGTATATATAGAGGGTCCAGATTTATATATTTGGGTCTAGACAGAGGTGGTATTAGAGCCATACTGACTGTAGGTCCTGACCTTAGTTAGAACGGCTGTCCTTAGTGTCAAAACTATTTTCTAAAGCACAATTAACTTTCAAGATTAATTAATTGCTTCTCTTATCTCTCTCTTGACTCATCTAAGCGCTGATAATCTTCTCTCCGCTATTTTTAAATTGGTTCTTACCCTGTTTGCCTGTCTTTGATAGATGACATGACTTCAGACCTATGGAGAGCGTACCAGAGGTTTCGCTGCTGAGTTGTGGAAGATTCTATAAGTACTTGGAGGATTTGAGAGACCACTCTACCAGGGCACCAACTGGATGGTGAATGGTCGGAATCGTGGAGTGCTATGCTGGTTAACCATCTACACCCACAGGGATACGAGGGTCAATCGTCCCATGAACATCACCATTCGGAGGATCACCTTCGCTGAAGGGATCCAGGAGTCTTCACGTCTTGCCATCCTATAAGTGTGCAATATCTGCGTAAACGAGTTGAGGGATTCAGTCTTCTGCCTTCATCCCCGTGCCACTACCATGGATCTTTCTGCCCGCTACCCGTCCACCGACGAAGAAGACTCCACTATGGCTCACCTCACTCATTTCGTCGCCGCTCAGGAGGAAGCCTTGGATACTACTACCACAGAGCTGCAGGGAGCTTACGAGACGCTACAACTTACAGAGGAGAGGATTGCAGAACTGGAGGAAGCTTTGTATGTTCTGGAGGAGCCTGAGGAGCCCTAGGAACTCGAGGAGGCTAAGGAGCCAGAGCCAGTCGTGCCTGCACGTGAGCTACCTGTTCCTATTGGGCCAGTTCCAGGACATCATGATCAGTTCGCGAGGATGCCTACACGTCTAACAGTCTACGGCAAGGAAGTGCGCCATCGTGGTTGTGGAGGTTACCTCAGCGATTGAGTCAGCCGAGGTTTAGGCTTAGCCAGTTCAAGCTCAGTGTGTGAGAGCCGCATCAGCTTAACTTTAAAAGTGTCATCCTTTAGACGATATATTTATGTGATAGGTTCGTTTTCGTTTTCTTGTGTGCAGTATGAGCTGCAAAAGCCCTTAGGCATTTGTTGCAGCCATGCTAAGACCTTTATTAATATATAATTATTTTAGTTGAGTTCTTTGTGCTGTGTTTGTTCAGTTTAACCTACCCCTACTTAGTTCTTAACTTATCTTATGCTTGCTACCTTATCTAATCCTTCAAGCTTTTGTCAGATGGTTCAGACTCGCAACACCGCTGCCAGTGGATCAGGAACTAATGGAGCAGAAGGAAATGAATAGCCACCTACAAGAGCAGTTCCACCTCAAGCACCGCTAATAGATCTACAGAATTTTGGAGCATTCATGTCCGCCTAGACCCAGATGATGTATGCCATGATGAATCAGATGCAAAACATGAACAACAACCAAACCAACAACAACAATGTAGCACCAACAACTCATGGTCACCATGGACCATCTAAGTTAGCAGAGTTCATGAGGACTCGCCCATCGACTTTTTCTGGAAGTGTTTCGCTAGTGGAAGCTGATTATTAGCTTCGCGCGATTGAAAGGAAGTTGTTAATCACTCAGTGCAACGATCACGAGAAGATTCTCTATGGTACCCATCAGATGGAGGGAATTGCTGCTGAATGGTGGGAGAATTTTTTGTGCTACACATGAGTCACCGCAGAACATTACTTGGGAATAGTTCTCTACAGCTTTTTGTCAGTACCATGTGCCGAAGGGAATCATAGACCTGAAAAAGGATGAGTTCCGTGCACTTAAGAAAGGGGGTATGCTAGTGTCTGATTACCTTAACAAGTTTTCTCAACTTGCACATTATGCTGTAGAACATGTCGCTACTAACAAGGCTCGGTAGAGTCGTTTCTTCAAGGGATTGAACACCGCACTGCAAGTCAGTCTAACTACTCATACTTTCCCAAACTTTCAAGAGTTGATCAATAAGGCGTTGATATGCAAAGAGTTGGATGACAACCGCAAGTGCAGAATAGCTCAGCAAGGAAGCTATCGGTCTCAGCAGAAAGCAAGGACAGTTGCTTAGTAGTTTACTCGCTTTCTACCACAGAATTCGTTCAGGATGCCTGTACCTATTTCAGCACCTCGCTCAGCTGTTCAGAATTTTCGTAATTCTGCTTCGGTCAACCCCAATCCAGGAGGCAACCAACAGAGTGGAGCTAGAGTTTACTATAATTGTAGAGAGCTAGGACACTTTGCTAACAATTGCCCTTAGAAGGGAAAGATGACTCTAGTTCATTTTAACCTTGGAGCTACACCAACCAAGACACCAGCACCAAGCAACAACCAAGGAGCACCTCAAGTGGCCAGTCAAGCTGGAGGAGCACCACAATCTGTGGTTAGAGGCCGTGCCAACCACATCACCTTGGAAGGAGCTCAGGAAGCACCCGATGTCGTACTAGGTAAGTTTCTGGTTAACTCAGTACCTGCTTCAGTTTTATTTGATTCTGGAGTTTCGTATTCGTTTGTTTCTTGAGTTTTTACGAACAAGAATAATTTGGAAGTTATGCATCTTACGCATACCTTGTTAGTCCAATCGCCTGGAGCGGAGTTAAGGTCTAGAGAGGGATGTTTAGGAGCTAAGTTGCTCATTGCTGGAATTGAGTTTCTAGCCAACCTCATTGTCTTAGACACCCCTACCTTAGATGTCATACTTGGTATGGACTAGTTATCAAAGCACAAAGCTGTGTTAGATTGTGGCCGAAGAGCCGTAACGATTGAAGGCGCCGATGGAAAGAAAGTGGAGTTCCTAGCCACTACAGTGCGTGATGGACAGCTAGTAATCAATAGTCTGAATACCATTTCGTTAGAGGATGTATCGGTTATCAGAGATTACCTGGATATTTTTCCAGAAGATTTGCCGGGAATGCCACTAGATCATGACATTGGGTTCGTTATTGATTTAATGCCGGGAACAACACCGATTTCTAAGAGACCCTATCACATGCCAATCGATGACTTAGTAGAAATGAAGAAACAGATTGAAGAACTGCTTGAGAAAGGTTTTGTGAGACCTAGTTCGTCGCCTTGGGGAGCGCTAGTCTTGTTTGTCAGAAAGAAAGACGGAAGCACGGGGATGTGCATTGATTATCGTGCCCTTAACGAGGTTACTATCAAGAATAAGTATCCACATCCCTGAATTGATGATTTGTTCGATCTGATGAAAGGAGCTGGAGTATTCTTGAAGATAAATCCGCGATCATGTTATCATCAATTGAAAATTTGTTCGAAGGATATACCGAAGACTGTTTTTTCTATGCGGTACAGACATTATGAGTTCTTAGTCATGTCTTTTGGTCTGACTAATGCCCCTACCTATTTCACGAATACGATGAACATGGTATTCATGGAATATTTGGACAAGCTTGCGGTAGTGTTCATTGATGATATTTTGGTCTATTCCAAGACAGAAGAAGAACATGTCGGGCACTTGAGAATAATACTGGAGAAATTTAGAGAATATCAGTTGTATGCTAAGTTCAGCAAGTGTGATTTTTGGAAACAAGAAGTTGATTTGCTTGGTCATGTGATGACAACTAAAGGAGTAGCAGTTGACCCCTGTAAGATTGAAGCAGTATTACATTGGGAGCCGTCCAAGACAGTTACTCAAATTTACAGTTTCTTAGGAATGGTAGGATGTTACCATAGTTTCATTGAAGGATTCTCAATGATTGCTAAGCCTCTTACGCAATTATTGAAGAAAGAGAAAAGTTCGCTTGGACTCCGGCTTATGAGGAAAGTTTTCAGGAGTTGAAGAAACGTTTAACATCAGCTCCAGTGCTAGTTCTACCAGATATTCGAAAGGATTTCGATATCTATTGTGATGTGTCGTTACACAGGGCATTCAAGATGGCAATAAGGGAGCTTCGCTTCGAGGTACTTTGCAGGGAGAAAGGACACCGCGAGACGAACCACAAGAGGATCATCCACGAGTGCACGCTTCGTCGCGCTAGTTGCATACACACTTTTAACAAGCCACTTCTTCTGCATTGGCCAGACTCACATGTGATGGCTGCATGTTCGACGGTAGCTCTGCATCCCGGTCAACACCTTTCTGAATATTTCACCAAGAAAGAGGTGATACAAACTTGGAATGTAGAGATGTATGGTTACAGCGTGGTTGGCCATTTCACCGACCATCCTACCTGGGAGCAACTAATCTGGGCCGCGGATATTGATAGGCTGAAAAGAAAGGTTGGCCAGCGGCAGAGACGGTGTATTAGGAACGACATGGATGACGAAGAAGTCGGGCGTCGTACGAAGAAGTGCTCTATTTGCAGGGAGTCCGGGCATACCTTCAAGAATTGCCATACGAGAAATGAACGGTTTGAAGGAGAGGTCGGCTGTCCCGACGGTGCCGCGGGGACTTCATCTGACTGCCCCACTCGAGGTGGGCATCATGTTGGTCGACATGGCGGACGTTGAGGTCGCAACCACTCGATGGTTTATCTTATTGAAATATGTTGTGCTGAATGATTTGCTTACTATCATTGTGATTTGTCGAGAAACTATATAATGACGTCTATCCTATCTAGTTGTGTTGTTTGATGTACTAAGTTATGTCGCACGTCGAATTATTATGTGTAAACTATGTACTACTGCTAATATTATTTCTTATTACTTTTTTTTCTTATTATGTCGTGCGTCGAAATATACTTTCAGATTTCTTTTGGAAAAAAATTCCCTCGATTTTGTCGCGATTTCAATTGGCGACTTAAGTCTTTTCACCCTATTCTAATGGTGACAGTGATCCTTTTCACCATTTCAAATGGCGACAGTAGCCCATTTTTGTAATTGTTTTGTTCGACTATTTATTTTCGTAATTCTCTATTAAAATAGTATTATTTTAAAAATTCAACAAATTTGTGCTTTACAATCTTCTTTATGTGGACACGTCACCATATTTCTTATCGACCGTCGGATTGAGATTGGGTGGCTAGTATCAGCTGAGGGGGGAGATGATTGCCCTAGGCCCATAGCATCCATTAGAGCTGGCCAAATGGGATGTACTCACTGGCCGCCAAGCACTCTGATCAGAGTGAGGCCTGACCAATTATGGCACGGCGTCTTGTTCATGGGTCAGGTCACCCCAAGACGAAGGTCGTGTCATGCTTGGGTCGACACTCAAGCAAGGTGGGCTAGCTGACACCAAGATTTAACAAAGGTCTTGGTCAGGCCAGAACCAAGCATGTGCACAGCACGGCCCGAGTAACCAGCGTCGGCCAAAGGCAAGAGAGAGCTAGAGGCGACCACAGGGAGCCCGAAGCCCGAGGCGACAGCGGAGAGGAGGGGCGAGATGGCGGCCCGACCACCACTTCGAGAGGAAGGGATGGCGGCGGGCCACCAGATGTAAGGAGAGAAGGAGGGCGGCGCGGATGGCTCGGGAAGAGAGGAGCCAAGGAGGGTGGAGGAGGGCGCCCTGGACCGTCGGAGCAAAGGGAGGAGGTGGAGCGTCGCGTTGCCACTCTTGTCTTTGCACTCTCGCGGCAGTCAGGCGATGGAGGAGACCGAGGCGAGGCGGTCGAGCTCGGAGGTTCGGAGCGGAGGGAGGAGGAGGGTGGACCGCCAGAGCGGAGGGAGGAGGTAGAGCGCCATAGAGGGAGGCGGCAGCGGGACAGGTTGGCACGGAGGGAGGCAGGGAGGCGGAGGGTTGCGGCGGTGCGGTGCGGCATTGCCTAGTCTGCACACGCAGCAAGGCGAGGAGAGGGGCGGGCAACAGGCAAGTTGGGCAAGTGCCCAAAGTGGCTCGTGGGTTGTGCCTGGCACAGCACGACTCGACGAAAATTGAACGTTGGGGGCATGTCTGCCCGTTTTTTTTTTTACCCTTTTTGACCCGTCTGGTCCTAAAAAATAGCAAAAAAGTTCAAAAAATCCCAGAATTTTTTCTATAAATATACCCCTCTCATTCATCACCCCTCCATCACTCATTCTCTCTTTGAAATTCTACTGTGCAAATTCAAATTCGTGTTGAGCTTATTTGGCAAAATTCAAAAAAACTTTGTCAAATTTTGAAAAATTCAATTTTCGGCAGCAAGTCAGCAAAAGAGGTACAATACTATTTTTTGCATATTTTTATTGTTAGTGCCTGTTATGCTAAGATGAAAGTAATAATAGTGTTAGTTTCGATTTTGTAGTTTTCGTTATGGACAGTCCTTACGACAACTTTGCTCTTGGTGATTACGGACTTTCATTAGAGGAAATTGCGTCCATGGAGGCGGTTGTGGCTGCCTCAAACCAACCGGAGGTTTCACCAAAAGGGCAAGGCGGAGTTCCGTCATCAGGCTCCATGGTAGCATCATGTTGCACGCCAATCGGAGAAAAGAGATCGAGACCGTCTACATCGGGAGTGTGAGAGAATTTCGACGGGACAACCAAGCAAGACGCAGCGGGAAATGAGGTATCCTATGCTATTTGTAAAAAGTATCGCAATGAATTGTCTACAAAGTCTACAGGTGGAATGGGGCACTTGCTTAGACATGATACAAGATGTTGAGCCAAACAAGGATTGGTGATGAGGCAGACGTAGTTGCAATACAACCCCAACGGTACAGTACGTAGCTGGGACTACAATACTCTAGTTGCCCACCAATCTCTCTGTCGTTTAATTGCTTATGAGGATTTACCGTTAGGCTTTGGTGAGTTTGCTTCTTTCCAAAAATTACATTAGGACTACGCATAATCCTAGATTTTCTTCCATTTCTAAACAGACAACAACTAGGGATCTAGTAAAATACTACAATGAACGTCGTAATAAAATAAATAAACTATTTAGTACGTGCACATTTTTGGTGGCCCTGACCTCGGACATATGGAGTGGTCGGGCTAGGGAGGATTACCTTAGTGTAGTTGCATATTATGTTAATGACAACTGGGTAATGGAGGAAAGGATTATAGCTTTGAAATTAATTGATGTAGCACACATGAGTGAGAATATTGTGGACTATATTATCAAAGTCGTGGAAGACTTTGGTCTTACAAACAAAATATTCACAATTACTTTAGATAAGGCGCTTTAAACTCTAGGGCCATAGACATTCTTACTCCAGTGTTGAGTGCATACGCCGATTCCTTCTTGCTACATCAACGATGCCTTTGTCATATTATCAACCTTATAGTCAAATGTGGTTTGAAGAGGTTGAGTCCGTATATTAAAGCTTTTCGCAATGCGATTTCTTTCTTCAGTAATTCTAACGTAAGAATAGCACAATATAAGAACTTCTGTAGGGCGATAGGTGTACGTCCAAGAAAGTCTAGTTTGGACATGGAGGTAAGGTGGAACTCTACTTACCTCATACTTAAGAGTCTTTTATCATACAAGAGCACTTTTTTATTTTTATTTAAATGCACTCTCATAGCACTTACGGTAGTATACTATTAATTGAGCAACATTGGTTCATTGCTGAGAAGATACTACAATTTTTAGAAATTTTTTATGAGGCAACCGTGCTTTGTCTGTTATCTACTATCCAACATCTCATATCATTGTGCATAATATTTTACAGATTGCTACTCAATTGAAAATGTATGAAAATAATTTAGTTTTACGCGATGCTATTATTTTCATGAAATCTAAATACCTTAAATATTGGAGAGAAATCTCTTACCTATATGTATTTGCATTTCTTTTAGATCCTAGGGCTAAAATTGATGCATTTGGTAGTGTACTTGATCTTCTTAGTGATGGTACAGGGCTAAACTATATTGACTATTTTGCAGAAGTTCGTTCTCAGTTATACAAGGTTTACCAAAAGTATGAAAATAAGTTTCGGAGAGTCCGCTCGCAACGACCTCTAGTAGCCCCCGCCTCGAGTGGGAAAACAAGTATGTGAGGCACGATCTTCAGTGTTCTTCCTCCAGGTCCAGGTCTTTTTCTTCTTCTACACCGTTGCCTGCTCAGCCAAGACCCAAAAGGAGTGGGGAACTATCCACATATCTGGATAGCGATACGGTGGATTTCAACTCAGAAAGCTTCGACATTTTGCAATGGTGGCAAGCCCATAAGTTAACATATCTCGTGCTATCTATACTTGCACGTGATGTGTTAACTGTTTCTGTCTCTACTGTTTCCTCTGAATTTGTTTTTATTCTTTGTGGAAGAATATTGGAGGAGAGAAGAACAAGTCTCTCAAGTGAGATAGTGGAGATCCTTCTAACCATGAAGGACTAAGAACAAGCTGATTCACGAATACAACACTATGTGGAAAATCTAGAGTTGTCGGAGGTGTTCGAAAATCTGTACTTAGACAATGACAATAACACCGACATGTAGAACAATGATGTATTATGTATGTAGAGCTATAGGTTATACTCCTTTTCCTTTGCTAAGGTTTTCTCATTTTGAGTTTTTACTTGGCGAAGGTTTTACGAGGCAGCCAGTTAGATATTAATAAAACTTTTTATTATATTTTCAATATGATTGTCTCATTTTTCTCAATTTTCATATCTACTTTTGAATTCTACATATTTTTCTATTTTTTCTTAATGTTTTTATTCTGTCTGGCCAAACGGGCTAAATGAGCCACACTTAGCTGGATAAACTAAACGGGCTCGTACCGACATAGCACGAACGGCTGACGGACTGTGCCCTGAGTCGCCATCCTAGCACGTGGCCGACACGACACGGCACATCTAACAGCCGAACCGGAATAAGCCATGCCCAGTCGTGCCTGGGCCGGACCGGGCCGGACCGCCCATTTGGCCAGGTGTCCATGGTCCTCCCCTCCCAGTCGACGCCTCCTCCTCCTCCCCCCTCCCATCTTCTCCTCGCACCCGCCGCCGCCGCACCGCCGCCTCCCCTCCCCGCTCGCCCCTCCCTTTTCTCTCCCTCGTCCCGCCTCCTCCCCGCGCCGCCTGCGCTTCCTCCCCCACGCCGCCTCCTCCTCGTATCTCTTAAGCCCCCTGCACTCTATTCTTTCCTGTCTCACGGTCCCCCTCGCTTCTCCTCTTGTCTCGCCCTCGCCGGCGCCTCTTACCTCGCCGTGCCCAAGATGTGGGGCAGCGCGGACGGCGGGACACCGGAGGTCACCCTGGAGACATCCATGGGCGCCTTCACCGTCGAGGTACCATCTCACCCCTTGGGTACATCTCGTTATCTCTTTAGCTTCATCATGTGTGCTCGCTTCTGATGGCTCTTTGTTTGGTTGGTACTCTAATTGGCAGATGTACTACAAGCACGCGCCCAAGACCTGCAGGAACTTCGTCGAGCTCGCGCGCCGCGGCTACTACGACAACGTCATCTTCCACCGCATCATCAAGGTCCGCCTTTTTCTCTCGCTGTGGAGTTGTTCTTGCTCGGGCTAATCCGGTGATCTTACTTCATTAGTAATATTTTTGTTTCTTGGGATTCCTGTGTTGTAGGATTTCATCGTGCAAGGTGGGGATCCTACTGGAACTGGCAGAGGTGGTGAATCCATCTATGGGTGAGCGATCTGTCTACTGTACTGAATCTTGCTTTCTTCTTTAATTAAAATTACATTGTCACTGAAGCCAAACGGTAGCTTACAGCATCAACAGGTGTATACCATTGAATATGGATAAGTGTTAACAATGTGTTGTTTGGGATAAAAGTTAATTTGTTATTCACCAGTGGTTAAATGAAATTGTACGTGCTATTTTGTGCCATTCTTGCCCTTTAATTGGATGATGTTTGGATCCTGGCTTAGATTGTGTGCTAGCTGTTTTTTTGCTGTCTTTGCAGAGCAAAGTTTGAGGATGAGATAAGGCCAGAGTTGAAGCACACTGGGGCTGGGATTCTATCAATGGCGAACGCTGGTCCAAATACAAACGGAAGCCAGTTCTTCATAACTCTTGCACCTTGTCAGTCACTTGATGGTGAGGCTAGCATTTTGGATCATTGGTACCCCCATTCCGCATCTTTGCTTTTCACTGTTTGGCATTTGCTATCTTCGAATGGTGTTTACATTTTCACTAGAAAGCTGGAATTCATTCGACAGTTGATTCATCCACGGCTTTTCCGATTGCCCCTGAAAAGATGTAGATTAAGATTGAATTAATTCATCGTTTAATTCCATTTTGAAGGAAGTTGAATCGGCTTTTGAAGAGCCTTTTTGCAAAATGACTTGGCTACAAGGAGTGTAATTCTTTTAAACTTTTGCAGATATATGACTTTCCCTTTTTATTGTGTTTTCATGGCCTGCATGACAGCATGAGTGCTTTTTCTTAAGACTAAGAGGGGAGAGAGCTGGGGTACAAGATACAGTTTTCAATTGAACAGTAAAAGTTGTACAAATTACAAAATGGCACACTCACGCAGAGCAGCGAGGGAGAGACAGAGAGGTTCAGATGTTCAGTGCTGCGTACAAGATATACGGTGCACTTTGTGTTTTGACATACGGTACAAGATATACATATTAGTGCTTTGATGTTCATGTCTAATGCACATTGTCCAGGAATCATAGTGGCAGCAAAAACTGTATTTCCTTCTTGTAACTGCCATCGTCCCATATAAATATAATTAACCAACAGGGATTTTGCCTCTCAGGACGTCGAAATATACTTATGTATGGATTTGACATCATAGATAACATTCTGGATTGCTTTTACAAAATCGTTATTTTGGGAAATTTACACATTGGACTACATTTTCAATACTAGGAAAGCATACAATTTTTGGGAGAGTCTGCAGAGAAATGGAAATCGTCAAGCGCCTTGGAAGTGTGCAGACTGATAAAAATGATAGGTAATATCTCAATTATATCCCATAGTTGTACATATCACACTGTATATCTTGCCTCTGATTTCTCCTGAAGATGCTTGTATACTTGCATTATAGGGAATTACAACGTGTAGCGTGCATATTAGGAGTTTCTGTATATTGATTCATATTTGTTTCTGTGAAATTGAAAATACACATGTCGCATGATCCAATCTGCTGTTCTGCATGATCCAATCGACTTCTTAACAATTCTGGAAATGGATAATGAAGAGAAGTTATTTTTGCAAAAACCCACCTGTAAGTGGGGGGGTTTGTCAAACACCCACCTATATCTCAAAGTTCGTAAAAAACCCACCAGCAAGTTCTATGTGGTTGCAATTCCACCCCCAAGGGTCGATTTACTCGCTGAAGCTCCTACCTGGCACATGCGTGGCAATCCCAGTAGACCGGTCTTGTGGACTATGAGCAGGGAAGATGTGCCAGCACAGGGTAGGGCGCACGAACTGAGTGTGGGAGAGTAAAGTGTGACTCAAGAGCGGGAGAATAGAGGAACAAGGAAAAGGATGATCAGGGGCGATCACCGACATTGCGGCCACGTGGGGGGATTCTTGCGGTCTGGATGGACTTGGATGCGATCCCCGATTAGCAGTTCTTGACTTCTAGGAGATTCAACGAGTAAATTGGCCATTTGGGGTGGTGGGGATTTGAAAGCACATATAACTTGTGGGTGGGTTTTTGACGAACTTTGAGATGTAGGTGTGTTTTTGAAAAAAAAATCTCTACTTTTTTTTGGAAACAAGGGATATTATTGACAAATATGCAGAAAAACAAGATTTAACAATTATACAACCGGGCTAACTGAGCCATTAGCTCCAGGGATAAAAAACAAGGAAAAAAAGAAAAGCATCTATTGTACCCTTATAACCATTGATTGGAGACTTGTTCCCAGGGATACTGACATTGTTTTGCGTAAAGGATTTATTCTGTCGCATGGTGAATAGGCTATATATTGATTGATAAACCATGTATCCACAAATTCACTTGTGATCAATTCATGTATTCTGTATTTCGATATAGTTCTGAAACTCTTTTTTGTGGCCTTTTTTCCCTGTTGAATCTTACTCAACTTCATTACCTTTGTTGATTCAGGCCCATTCATGAAGTGAAAATCCTGCGGACTGTTGTCAAAGATTGAAGCACGGCAGTTCTACTTGCTGTCATGACCTCCGATCTTTGGTTTTAGCTGCTTTGGGGGACTAATATTCCTACGGATCATCTGTTTCCTGTTTGGTTATGTGGTCCTGTAATGTAATACATGATTTTCGAGAAGAGAAACCGACAAATCCCAGCATTTACTTAGGTGCTACGTTTTTAACAACTAATGAATCCTTCCTCTAACTGACCTGAATGCATGATCGGTGATCAGTAGGGAAAAGAACTTTGGTAAGATGTATGATGGCTATTTTTTATATGGTGTGTGATCATTCTCTTAGCATAGTTTCATTATGTATGGACGATCGTAGCCTGATCAATCCCCCTAAGTCCTGAATTGGAGGATATGAAATGAAACGGTGGGAGCGCAGTCAGGGTGGAGTTCAACTTGCTACGACAGTTGCTCCTGACCCCGGTCAGGTTCAGCACTTCAGCTGATAATGTTTTGTATGTGAAAAATGAAAGGTTATGCTCCCCATACACATGCATGAAATGTGTATATACTAGTTTCAAAACTCACTTTGGCTGACATATATTATCTTGGAATAAGTATATTTTACGCCCTACAACTTTTCAAAAAGTACACTTAAAACACTCAACTATCGGCTATTTAACCTCAAACTTACAAAACCGGGTTAATTTATACCCTAAGAAGGTTTTGAAGAGCGGTTTTGTTGATGAGGATCCAACTTAGGGTGGATTTTGCCATTTTAGCAGCCATATTATTAGATTTTGTTGACACTGATTCAAAGGAGGACGAATGATGATGAGAAGAATAAAGAGAATGTATATAGAGAGAGAATGAGCAAGAAGGAGATCGATGATGTGGATGTAAGCACACGGCGCTAGTGACTCTAGGTCCCTATGCTCGATGTCTGTAGCATCGCACATACTCCCCCTGGCTCATGTTCTGGCCAGAAACCCTTAAGGATCCCTCCTGTGCCAAATCCCTTGCTTGGTCAAAATCGTTGTGCCGCTCAACGCCGTCGAGCCGCCATCTTTGCCCTATATTCTGGCCAACACCACCACCCACAGCTTCACCATCCTCTCCCCCATTCCATTTTACCGGTTGCCCGAGCCCCATCGCCATCCTACCACCACCGGTGAGCTCGCCTAGCCGCTCGGCCAATGGCTCCATCCCGGCTCCTCTGTTCTGAAGAACAAGATTGTAGTGCTGACAAGTGGACCCTACTCGGATTAGATTAAGTTAATCAATGATTAGTTAGAATTTAATTAGGAGATGATGTTAGTATGACAAGTGCCCCAACACAATTAAAAAAATCTAATTAAGGCATAGATTAACATTCGAGTCTATGACATGCAGGCCACACCACTTAAAACCCATTGCGTAGACCCAGTCCATAGACCAAGCCACTGACATGTGGGCCCTCAGGCCCTGTACGCCGTCGGGTCGACCGAATCCATGTGGACCGTGACCCCACCTCTTAGTCTCTCGGGTTTTCCCGAATAAAAAATAAATAGAAAAGAAATTAAAAAATCCGATGGACCCCACCTGTCAGTCACAGAGGATTTTCCTAAGAAAAAAAATAAAATAATGAGAAAATGAAAATCCAACGGGACCCACCTGTGAGAAATTTTAGATTCTATGGAATTTCTCTCGGGTCAAATTTTGGAGAGCTCGTTTTCCCTCGTTTTAAATCCAAATAATTTTTTTTTGTTTTTAAATTCAAGATATTTATATAAGTACCAAAATCATAATTTTTGGAGTTCATTTGAATTTATTTCGGTTATGAGCATTTATTCGAAGTCGTCGTTTTGCGTTTAAGTAGATTCCAATGCCGCTGAAGACTTGGTCGCTGCTTCAGGCCAAGACCAAGACCAAGCAATATCCACTCTTTAGCAAGGAAAATCCTTACAATTGATCATGTTCAACGTACATTTCAAATTCAAAGTATTTCATTTCAAAGTATTACTTGCATGCTTATTATTATTTATGAAATGCTATATTAAAGGTTGATACCTAGCTATGCCTAAGGTTTATTATTATTAATTCCCCTCATTGATCGTTGATAACCCTTATACCTTGTTACCCTAGTTAAAAAAAAACATAACTATTGAATGTGCTTCGACATTGCTTACTAAATAAATTGAATAGGACACAAACATTGTCACTACAAGAACTTGGGATATGTTGTGATTCGTAGTGTGGTAACGTGGGATACCGCTGGAAATAGGAAAATTTTATTTATTATGGTGGAGACTTGGGCGAGTGGTTGGTATGAGATCGGTGTAGGGTGCATGCGAGTTGAGTTTGTGGATTGTCACCTTAGTCGATTAATGACCAAATCATGTGATCCATTTGTTTGTGGATTGTCTCACCTTAGTCGATTAATGACCAAATCATGTGATGCATTTCTAAACTACTAAGTCGTACAACCACAAGTCTATTCTGGGATAGATCTGGCCAACTACTTTATTGCCGGGACCTGAATATGTTAATTCGGACCCTCTATGTATTCTACACTAGTTTAGGATCATGCTAATGTACATAGTGGCAACATAGATGAAATATCAACTATACAATGAGAATAACTAAGAAAGTAGCAAAATATTATTAAATAGTAGTAGGGGGCCTTATGGTCAAAGTTTACATAACTTGCCACACATGGCTTAGGAAACAAATAAAAATCTTGCAGCGGAAATAAAATAACTTGTGGTAGCCATCCGACATGCCCATAGGCAATCGAGTAGGTAGCGCATCCTAGTTCGCAAAGTCTTCATATTACTTCTCGTAGAACTCTGAGTTCCCTAGTTCTTCCTCAGCAACTGATCAACAATGTATATAGCTGTGAGTGCATAAAGTACTCAGCAAGTCGTAGGGGAACAATATGCAATTATTTATTCATGCAATGCTTAAACAAAAGGAATAGTCATACAACTCTTTTGCAGAAAGCAAAGGTTGAAAGTAAATACAATAAATAGATTGTAAAGCATTTTTAAAAATCATATAATAAATAAAGTAAACATTTGCATTAAAACAACCAATGAACTACCTGTTCACTTGCCAACCATTCCACCATCCAAAATCTTTATAAAAACTCTACACCTCATATGAAATCCCCAGGCATTGTTCATAACTAGGGACACGACTGTTCGAATAATTTAAACACTCAACAGAGATTGTACATCTTTACCCACAAGATACAATCAACTTATCATGTCAGCAATGACTCGCCATACAGAGGTATGCGATTGAGCGATCATAACAAAACATTTACAATGTTATGTCTTAACCCAGTCCTGCCCGCTAATATTTCAGCACCGAAGGGTTACATCCACCACAGTCAGGGGGCCTCTTGCATCGTGTGAGTCTACCCTTACATCCCGGACCCCACACCACCACATGGCAGTACCAAAGTAAAGACATTGCAAATTAATCAGTCAGGTCCATCCCATACTAGACAAGTGGTTGTACGATATGGCTCGGTTCAATAACGCACAAAGTCCTTAGTGTTTACCTAGACGAGACCACTTCATCCAAAATGTGCTAACCAATTTGTAAAAATTTTACAACAGTGGCTACCCACCACGATTCCATATCTCATTAAGTCAAATTGATATAATAAATGATCATATGAGTATGAGTCCATCGTATAACTAAGCATAGCTAAGTATAATCACGTCAACCCATGCTGGTAGTACAATTATGTCCAACTAATAATTATCCCAATCCTAGGTTGACAATGGATACATGGCATTCAACATAATTGTAACATCCCAAAGTTCTGTTTCCAAAAATAAAATTAATAAAGTTATTATTTTGTTGGATTTTCTAAAATTTAAAAGAGTTTTCTTGGTTTTTTTAAAATTATTTAATTTCCTGGTTTTAAAAGACAAAAAGAAAATTTATTTAAGTTTTCTGTGATTTTCCTAGATTTAAAGTTAAATAGGAAAATTTAATTAATTTCTTGAATTTTCTGGATTTTAAAAAGGCTTTTCCTATTTCCCAGAAATTACAAATAATTTATGGGAAAAATTAAAAGCCAACTTTATGTTGGAAATAATTTTATTAAGTTGGAAATAATACAAGGAATTTTCGTGAATTTTTCTAGAATTTTGGAACTCTATTTGTTATTTTCTAAAGCCCTTTTATTTTGCTGTATTTTCTGATATTCGAAAAAACAATTAAATTCCCTATTCTCCTTTCAGCCGAAACCCATTTTCTCTCGGCCCAATTGCCTCTTTCTCGACCCATTTCCCATTTCCCCCCGCGGCCCAACCAACCTCGCCACCCTCTCTCACTTCCACCCCGGCCCCACCGGTCAGCTCCTTCCCATTCCTCCTTTGTTCCTCCCTTCTTCCTTCTCTCACCCCGACCGCTATGACCGCACGCCAAAGCTCCGCACACTTGCCATTTTTTCTTCCTCCTTTCGCACACACGTGTGCAACCACTTCCTCACCCGCCACCGCGCCCGTTTTGCCCATCTTCCTCCCTCTTTCACGCCCGCTCTCACCGGATTCCGTAACGGCTGCTGCGATCTTCGCTGCATCGATCTCCTTCCTCGGTGCCCCTTCGCCCCTATAAAACGGAGCACAAAGTTCCCTTCTCACTTCTCATCACACCCCCAAGTTTCCCCTTTTCTCTCCCTCCTTACCGCAATCGAAGCTTTTCTCGCCGCCGACCGCAAGCCCCTCCGCCGCCAGTAGCGCCACCGTCGAAGGAGCCCCACCGCCTTCGTTGCCTCCTCCGGCATCGCCTCTCCACGTTCTAGCCTTGCTTGCAGCATCTACGCCGAAGCATCAGTCGAACCGCCGCGCCACCGTGAGCCGCATCTCGCCGCCGCCTACATCCTCGCCGTGGGCAAACCCTACATGCGCAACGGCCGCCGAGGTGAGCACCACCATCCCTATCGCCTCTCTCCATTTCTGTCCTCGCCACTGGCCACCACGCCACCGTTCGCTGGCGACCATCAGTCTCAGAGCTGTCGCTGTCCCGAGCTGACGTGCCACTGCCACGTCACTACCACGTCATGCCACCTCAGCGCCCATGTCCTCAAGGCCATCCACATGTGCGCAAGCTTTTGCTACTATTATATGGACTTATATGTGTTATGTACTCTGTTGGACTTATGTGCTACTTTGTTGTGCTTGTAATAGTTTAATCCTGTGTCCTTTAACTTGTTGAACTTGTTGAATGCTGTTATGTTTAGGTTATTATCTTAAATCTAATTTCAATTATTGTCTAATCTTAATATTGCATTTCCTCAAGTTCAAATATGCTAAAGAAACTCCACCAAAATTTCACAAAATCTTTACATGTGCTTACAAAACTTTCTATCCTTAATATGCACATGTTTAGGGGGAGCTTTCTTTAAATTAGACTTAACAAGAAAATAATTCTCATACACTCATTTGTGCTTATTGCAAGAATTGCTTTATTGTTAAGTCATCAAAAGAATATACATTCATAGTATATTCAAACCAATCTTTCTCACATATTAATAGTGTTGTCATCAATTACCAAAAAGGGGGAGATTGAAAGCATCTAGGCCCCTAAAAATTATTTTGGTAATTAATGATAATATGTGAATATGGGATTAACGTGTTTGTTGAGTATTTACAAGGTTAAATCCTATTGGTGAATTTATTGACGCAAAGTTGCATGAAAATGGACTTCATGAAGATCTTTTGGCTCAAAGACATGGTACAAGTAGTCTAGGTTCCTTTTTCTATTTTACCGGTCTTAGGAGTTTTGGTTGGAAGACTGGATTATAGGATAAATGCCGTACTATTAAGAGGGATCATGGCTAGTAGCTTGATAGCATGTTCTTGTATCATATGGATCAATTTAGGATCATGCATGCATTTGAATTTGAACTTAAAATTGAATTTAAAAGCATTTAGTGCTTCTGTTCAAAATCGGTAGTACCACAGTTATAATTGCGGTCGTACCGCTTGGTGCGGTATGACCGGACGTTACTTAGCGGTAGTACCATATTTTGAAGGGAACAGCCAACTGAGCGCACATGCGGAACGACCGGCTGCTTGAGCGGTTGTACCGCATTGCGGTCATTCCGTTTCTTAGTTGGCGGTTTAAGAAAACCAGAAGCGATGCAATTTGCCTCAGAAGTGCTCATGGAAATCGGTCGTTCCGCTCGTGACAATCGGTCGTACCGATGTGCGGTCGTATCGAAATTTGTGAGGCGGTTCAATAAAAACAGAACAAGTGTAAATCTGCTCAAAAACTCATTTTGGAAATCGAACGTTCCGCGCTTAGTATCGGTCGTACCGCTCTGCGGTCATTCCGATTTTTACATGGCGGTATGAAAATTCCAGAACGCTTGCAATTTTAAGTGTTTTGTGAAACCCTACAATCGGTCGCACCGCTCGTAAATGCGGAACGACCGGGGCATTTCAGATGTACCGCTCATTAGCCTGCGGTCGTTCCGACTGGGATTTCCAACGGCTATATTGTGTATTTTTGGTAACTGTTCTAGCCGTTGACTGTGCTCAGACCGAAGTGCGGTCGTACCACCCATTGCACTGCGGTCGTTCCGATTTTCACTGAGAAGTTGGGGTTTCGTCCCCAACGGTCATAATTGTTGGTGGGGGTTATAAATACCCCCCCCAACTGCTCAAGTAAAGGCTGCTAGCGCCCATTTAACATCTATAGAGCCTTGAGAGCTTTGTGCATTCACTCAACACTCAAAAACACTTTAGTGCATTCATTGTGAGCTTGTTGAGATTCATTCAAGTGCATATATACTCCTAGTTGATCCATTTGCACTTGAGTGCTGTCAAGTGAAGACCGTTGGTCTATTACTCTTGGAGTGTTGCCGCACTCCTAGACGGTTTGGTGGTGGAGCGCGGTGATCTCTTCAATGAAGATTGTGAAGAGGCCCGGTGCAAGCTTGTGAGTGGTTCGGTGTTCACCATCTCCGGAGCGGAGGAAGAACAACCATAGTGAATCGAGGGAAGGCTTAATTCGTGGAGCCGGCTTGAGGTGTCAAGCTTCCTCAACGTGGACTAGTGAAGACCGGCAAGTCTTCGATACCACGGGAAAAACATCGTTGTGTCTTTGTGGTTATTTCTAGTCTTTACTTTCCGTATTTATATTTCTAGCTTGTTTATTGTGATTGAATTGTTTAGCTAGAAGTGTAACTTGTTTAGACTAAGTTTTAATTTGGCTGAAAATTGTTAAATTGTTAAAAATTTAAAAACCTCCTATTCACCCCCCTCTAGTTCGTTATCCTTGATCTTACAAGTGGTATCAGAGCTTGGTCTCTCATTGATTTAGACCTAACCGTCTAAGAGAATAAAGGATGGCTAGTGAGGGAATTGCTATAGGAAAGGCTCCTCTATTTGATGGCTCTAATTATGCTTATTGGAAAATTAAAATGTTAATTTATTTAAAGGCCATGAGTCCAAGCATATGGAAAATCGTAAATGAGGGTTACGTTATACCTCTTAATCCACTAGCTCCCACGGATCAAGAGACGCGTAATGCTCATTTAGATGTCCAAGCTATGAACGCTCTTTTTGGCGCTTTGAACGTGGATGAGTTCAATAGAGTGAGTAATTTGAAAACCGCTCATGATATTTGGACCACCCTCTCAGAAATCCATGAGGGAACATCCACAGTCAAAGAAGCCAAATTGCATAGGCTTCGGATCAAATATGAGACATTCATGATGTTGCCTCATGAAAACATCAATGAGATGTATTCAAGACTCAACAACATTGTGAATGAGCTCAAGGGCCTTGGGACTAACCTTCTTGATGTTGATATTGTGCGCAAGATGCTTAGGGCTCTCCCAGATAAATATGAGATGTTGGTGGCGCTATTTCTCAACTCACCCGAGTTGCCAAGGATGACACCAACGGGGCTTTTGGACAACCTCATCACAAATGAGTTGTTTAAGAAGGACAAGGAAGAGCTTTTGGAGATATCTTCCTCAAAGAAGAAAATCACCGCTTTCAAGGCCAAAGCGGAATCAAGTGATGATGAGGATGATGAAGATGACTTCGACGAGGAGTATGCACTCCTTGTGAGAAGAATGAAGAGGGTCATGAAGAGACGCCCCAATAGAAGCTACAACTTCGACAAGTACAAGAAGGGGCAATCCTCAAGTGACAACAAGCATTATAGCAACATTCGGTGCTATAATTGTGAAGAGAAGGGGCACATCGCTTCCCGTTGCCCCGAAAAGAAGGATGACAAGGGCAAGTCATTCAAGAAGGAGTTCAATGGCAAGAAGAAGCTCTTTAAGAAGCTTCACAAAGATGGCAAGCATGAAGCTCACATTGGAGAGTGGGATTCAAATGATGAGTCAAGCGACTCCGATTCCGATGAGGAGGAGTCCCCCAAGAAGAAGGAACTAGTCGGCATCGCCATCAAGGAAGCTCCATTGCTATTTTCCACTCCTACTTGCCTCATGGCAAAAGGAGATAAGGTAAAATCCATTTATAGTGATGAACCAACTTATGATGAATTAATGGATATGCTTGATGATTTAAATGAATATCTTGGAAAAGAAAAATCAAAATATAAGGTCTTAAATAGAGAATATAATGCTATAAAAGATTCTTATGAAGAGCTAAAGAAAGCTCGTAACTTTCTTATCCAAGAATATTTAAATAAGTCTTATTCTAGTATAAGAATTACATGTGATATTATTGATAAAATGCCTAGTGTAGAAATTGCTAAGACTAGTGCATCTACTTCATATGATGATCTACTTGCTATGCCATGTTGCTCTAGTGTTAATGCTAATCATGATATTGTTGAGCAAAATGATGCAAAGCTTGTTCATGAGAACAATGAGCTAAAAGAGCAAGTGACCAAGCTAAGAAAGAGTTTGAAAAGATGTTTCAAGGGTAAGGCCACTCTTGACAAACTTTTGAGTGAGCAAAGGTGCTCATTCAACAAGGAAGGTCTTGGGTATGTGCCTAAGAAAGGTAAGAAGCCGGCAAACGTGCCCACAAGATTTGTGAGGCAAAATGGTAAGTATTGCCATAAATGCCGGGAAATAGGACATATGCAACAAAATTGTTCTAAGGGTAAGACTCCATCCATTGGTATATATGATTCTTGCTATATGCTTAGAAAGACTAAGGATGGTAAAGTAATTGCTCGTTTTGTTGGCACTTCAATTCTAGGCGCTAAAAAGAATGCTATTTGGGTGCCTAAATCCTTGGTTACTAATCTCCAAGGACCCAAACAAATTTGGGTACCTAAAAGAACTTGACTTTTGTTTTGTAGGTGAACTATAAAACCGGTGGAAAATATTGGGTGCTTGATAGTGGATGCACACAACACATGACCGGTGATAGAAAAATATTCACCACATTCGAGAATAGTCAAGGAATAGAGAAGATCACTTTTGGCGATAATAGCAAAGGAAAAGTATTAGGATTGGGTAAAATTGCTATCTCAAATGACCTTTCCATCTCTAATATTTCTTTAGTAGAATCATTAAACTTTAATTTGCTATCCGTTGCTCAATTATGTGATCTTGGACTAATTTGCTCATTCTCTAGTGAAGGTGTAACCATCTCTAATGCAAAAGATAGCTCTTTAGCTTTCAAAGGCTTTAGATTTGGAAATCTTTACTTAGTTGATTTTAGTTCAAGTGAATCTTGTTTGAAAACTTGTTTAATGGCAAAAACCTCATTGGGTTAGCTTTGGCATAGAAGGCTAGCTCATGTTGGAATGGTTCAACTCAAAAAGCTTTTCAAATATGATTTAGTTGTTGGCTTGAAAGATGTGAAGTTTGAGAAAAATAGACTTTGTAGTGCTTGTCAAGCCGGTAAACAAGTCGCTAATTCTCATCCTTCCAAAAGTATCATGTCAATTTCTAAGCCATTGGAACTCTTACATATGGATTTGTTTGGGCCAACAACCTATAAGAGTATTGGAGGTAATAGCTATTGTTTAGTCATTGTGGATGATTACTCTAGATATACATGGGTATTCTTCCTAGATGACAAAGGTGAAACCTCCGGGATTTTCAAAAGATTTGCAAAAAGGGCCCAAAATGAATTTGATTTCAAAATAAAGAAAATCCGTAGTGATAATAGTTCCGAGTTCAAGAACACTAAAGTTGAAGACTTTTGTGATGAACTTGGAATAAAGCATGAACTTTCCACAACCTACACTCCGGAGCAAAATGGAGTAGTAGAAAGGAAAAATCGTACATTAATTGAAATGGCTAGGACAATGTTTAATGAATATAATACTTCCGATATCTTTTGGGCGGAATCTATTAATACCACTTGTCATGCCATAAATCGTCTTTATTTGCATCGGCTTTTGAAAAAGACTTCCTATGAGCTTCTTGTAGGAAGAAAACCGAACATCTCTTATTTTCGAGTTTTTGGTTGCAAGTGTTACATTTTAAAGAAGGGTGTTCGTCTTTCAAAATTCAATAGTCATTGTGATGTTGGTTTCTTGCTTGGTTACTCTTCAAATAGCAAGGCTTATCGTGTCTTTAACAAAAATTCTGGTTTAGTTGAAGAAAGACATGATGTGCAATTTGATGAAACTAACGGCTCTCAAGAAGAGCATGAGAATTTGGATGATGTAGGAAATGAAGGCTTAAGAAGAGCAATGGAAGATATGCAAATAGACGACATCAAGCCCGAAGACGATCCATCATCCTCCACTCAAGTTGAATCACCCACCTCTTCCACAAATCAAGTACAACTTAGTGAAGAGGACAACAAAGAAGATGATCAACCATCCAATCTACCACCAAGAATCCACAATACAATTGCAAAGGATCATCCAATAGACCAAATATTGGGTGATGTAAGTAAGGGTGTCCAAACTCGCTCTCGTGTTGCTTCTTTTTGTGAACATTACTCGTTTGTCTCTTCTATTGAGCCAAAGCATGTAGAAGAAGCACTTAAAGATCTGGATTGGATGAATGCTATGCATGAAGAACTCAACAACTTCACCCAGAATGAAGTTTGGACATTGGTGGAACGACCCGAAGAATACAATGTTATTGGTAAAAAATGGGTCTTTAGAAACAAACAAGATGAAAATGGTTTGGTTGTTCGGAACGAAGCAAGGTTGGTCGCTCAAGGGTATTCACAAGTTGAAAGTTTGGATTTTGGTGAAACCTTTGCTCCCGTAGCTAGGCTTGAGTCAATTCAGATATTACTTGCTTTTGCATCATGCTTTGATATTAAGTTATTTCAAATAGATGTTAAAAGTGCATTCTTAAATGGTAAAATATCCAAACTTGTCTTTGTTGAATAACCTCCCGGTTTTGAAGATCCTAAAAATCCTAATCATGTCTATAAACTTTCCAAGACGCTCTATGGTCTTAAACAAGCTCCTAGAGCATGGTATGAACGCCTTAGAGATTTTCTAGTCTCAAAAGGATTCAAAATTGGGAAGATTGATTCAACTCTATTCACTAAAGTCATAAATAATGATTTCTTTATGTGTCAAATTTATGTTGATGATATCATTTTTGGGTCTACTAATCAAGATTTTTGCGAAAAATTTGGTGATATGATGTCTAGGGAATTTGAAATGTCAATGATTGGAGAATTAAGTTTTTTCCTTGGACTTCAAATCAAGCAACTCAAGGATGGGACTTTCATAAGTCAAGTCAAGTACGTGAAGGATTTACTTAAAAGATTTGACATGAAAGATGTAAAACCCATCAAGACTCCTATGGCTACAAATGGTCATCTTGATCTAAATGAGGGAGGTAAACCGGTAGATTTAAAGCTTTATAAATCTATGATTGGTAGTTTGCTTTATCTTACCGCATCTAAGCCCAATATCATGTTTAGTGTTTGCATGTGTGCACGATTTTAAGTAACTCCAAAAGAGTGTCATTTAATGGCCGTTAAAAGAATACTAAGATATTTAAAGCATTCCTCTAGCATTGGCCTTTGGTATCCTAAGGGTGCTAAATTTGATTTAATTGGATATTCAGATTCCGATTATACGGGTTGCAAAGTGGATAGAAAAAGCACCTCGGGTAGTTGTCAATTCTTAGGAAGATCTTTAGTATTATGGTCATCCAAGAAATAAAATTCCATAGCATTATCCACCGCCGAAGCCGAATATATTTCCGCGGGAAGTTGTTGTGCTCAATTGCTATGGATGAGGCAAACATTGATGGATTATGGAATTAAAATTGATAAAATGTCTCTTTTGTGTGACAATGATAGTGCGGTGAAAATTGCTAATAACCCTGTTCAACACTCAAGAACCAAGCATATAGATATTCGCCACCATTTCTTGAGAGATCATGTGAGCAAGGGAGATATTGAGATTAGCCACATAAGAACCGAAGACCAATTAGCGGATATTTTCACCAAGGCATTACATGAAGACCGCTTTTACAAATTGAGGAATGAGTTAAATATCATAGACTATTTAAATGTTGTTTGAACTCTTGCCTCATGTTTTGTGCTTCATTTGATGTTATTTGAATATTTTATGAAAGTATTTTTCAAATCTTTTATTAAGGATAGCTATGATCATAAAGATTATGTTCCTATATAGACAATAGTCTATTCTATGCATAATGATCCTTAATGATATTTATTTGAGTGCAAAACTAGGAATCATTTGCAAAATAATCTAAGTTCCAAGAAAATTCTGAAAGCTCCAGGAAAATTGGTTCAACCGGCGTTATACGCGCGGTACGACCGGCGTTATAACAGCGGTATGACCGCGGTGCGATTCTACCGACAGTGTTTTATCGGTACGACCGCGACGGTTTGTGAGAGGGAAATAACTCCTTGCAGTTACTATTCACCTTTACTCTTAACTCCTTGAAACGGTTCAACCACCCCTCGTCCGTTTCTTTACCTTTCAGTCTCTCTCTCTCTCCAACCCGTGCGACACCAAAACTCCACTCTAGAATCCACTCCAAAACTTGGTATTTCCTTGATTCCTCGGTGTTTCCTGTCTCTCTAGGGTTCATCTCCTCCAGATCTCAAGGTAAAACGTCGTTAGATTTACGTTTTATCATCATTTGGAACCCTAGGTTGTCCCTTTTAGGGTTTGCTGAAAATGCGATTGATTTTTGTAGTTCTAATTGAGCAAAAGTAGATAATTGATGTCTAATGATGTTTGCGCATCAGATCCATGGATTCAATCCATGAAAAATCATCAAAAATTCAACATTTTGACAGCCCTAGAACTCAGTCAGGAAAATCGGAACGACCGGTTCTTGAGCGCGATGCGACCATTAGTCTTGGTCGCATCGCCATTGAACGCAAGACGTCCGATTGTCTTGACAGAAAACAGAAACTTCAATTCTTTTTCACTAAATTCTATTCCAATTATTTCTTTGAACATCTTGTAACCTATCATATCTTTCTAAAGATGCCTAGGATGAGGGTTGCGACAAGGAAATCCCATGGACCACCTAGAGGGCAGTCGTCTCCTCAATCTTCTGCAGCTCCAATTCAACAAACTCAACGTCGACGACCTGCAGCTCCTATGCAAAAATCTCGCTCTGTTCGACAGAAGATTGTGGATGGCAAAGGGAAAAGGCCAGCACCTGCATCTGAAACAGAAGAGAGTGAAGAAGAGTATTCTGATGAAGAGACTCAATCAGAACTAGATTCTCCAGATGGTACTTTTGATAATTTGGGAGAATCTTCAGCATCTCCAATTGATTTACGCCTTCTGTCAGCAGATGAATATGCTATTAAGAGACATGCAAATCAGTATCTTTTCAAATCTGACTGCATTAATTCAAGGTTTCATACTGTTTTTCAAGAACAAGTCTATGAGCGGCTATATGGACGTAATAGGAAATTTGCTGATCACAAATGGATTAAATGGTCTCATATAAACACTTTGGACAAATATAGTGATGTTTATGAGCTGTTTCATGAAGTAGGCCTTCATGACCTTGTGGCTTTGAAGCAAAATTATGATGATGAGCTCATTAGGTAGTTTTACGCCACAGTACATGTATCTGCTGATTTGCAGTCCTTCAGATGGATTTCAGTCACTAGAGACTTGCAGAGCACAAAAGAAGAATTTGAGCGAGTTTTAAGAGTTTGGTCCAGCTCTTGGGAGAAGATTTTTGATAGTCCAGCTTTGCTAGCTCCTGCTTGGTCTGATTATTATGACTCCACTGTCAAGTGTAAGCTGGGGACCATCACTGGACTTAGGCCCTTACCAAGCATTATCAACAGGATCATTAATCATACCTTTTACCCCAAAAGTGTCAATTTTGATGCAGTTAGGGGACATGCTTGGAACATTATAGATCATATCATGAGGGGCATAAAGTTTGATGTTGTGGATGTAATTCTTCAGGGCATAGTTTCCTCCAAGAATGATAGTGTTAAGAGAATTTACTATGCACCATATATCATGGCATTGATTTCATAGAAGATCGAGTATCATGGTGGATTGGGTTCAGTCCACAAGTCCTATAAGCCTCGAGATGGTGCTCCCCCTAGTCATGCCAGTGTAGAGATTGATACCGACGAGGCACCTGCTCCTGCTGATGTTCCTTCTGAGGGTGTTCTTGCACAGGTACTTCAAAGTCAGCAGCTCATTCTTAATACCTTGCAAGAAATGAAGGCCGAGCAATCTGAATTTGAAAATGAGACTCGCAACAGGTTGGTTGAGATGGCATCTATTCAGAATGATTTCTTTGAGGAGACTCATAACAGGATGTCTGCCTTGATGGAGAGTATTAGTGATTTAGAGGGGAGTTTGAGGACTCCTCAGCGATATACTCGTCGTCGTCCTCCTCCTTCCAGGTCATCTTCTGCGACACCTGTTCCTTCCTTGGCTCCTCAGCCAGTGCCAGATCTCGAGCCACAGCCTCTGCTTGACTCGGTTGCTCCCGATTCAGCTCGGCTCAGCCTCCTCCTCCCAAGACCACCACCGAGATAGTGACTTAGGATCCAGCCCCGGCTACAGAGTCAGCAGCTCAGGACCCGGCACCTATTGCTTCAGTTTCTCAGGATCCGCCATCAGCTCCTCCTCCAGAGCAGGCCACTGCTTCTCAGGTTTCAGCTCCTCCGGCCTCCGAGCCTCAGGATCCAACTCCAACTCCTGCTCCAGTCCAGGACACGACTTCCTAGGACCTCGTCTCTCCTCCTTAGGACCCAGCCGTCTGAGTTGTTTTTGGTACCTTGATGCCAAAGGGGGAGAGAAGTGAGAAGACATAGCTTTAGGGGGAGCAAGCGCAAGCTTTTGCTACTATTATATGGACTTATATATGTTATGTACTCTGTTGGACTTATGTGCTACTTTGTTGTGCTTGTAATAGTTTAATCCTATGTCCTTTAACTTGTTGAACTTGTTGAATGCTGTTATGTTTAGGTTATTATCTTAAATGCAATTTCAATTATTGTCTAATCTTAATATTGCATTTCCTCAAGTTCAAATATACTAAAGAAACTCCGCCAAAATTTCACAAAATCTTTACATGTGCTTACAAAACTTTCTATCCTTAATATGCACATGTTTAGGGGGAGCTTTCTTTAAATTAGACTTAACAAGAAAATAATTCTCATACACTCATTTGTGCTTATTGCAAGAATTGCTTTATTGTTAAGTCATCAAAAGAATATACATTCATAGTATATTCAAACCAATCTTTCTCACATATTAATAGTGCTGTCATCAATTACCAAAAAGGGGGAGATTGAAAGCATCTAGGCCCCTAAAAATTATTTTGGTAATTAATGATAATATGTGAATATGGGATTAACGTGTTTGTTGAGTATTTACAAGGTTAAATCCCATTGGTGAATTTATTGACGCAAAGTTGCATGAAAATGGACTTCATGAAGATCTTTTGGCTCAAAGACAAGGTACAAGTAGTCTAGGTTCCTTTTTCTATTTTACCGGTCTTAGGAGTTTTGGTTGGAAGACCAGATTATAGGATAAATGCCGTACTATTAAGAGAGATCATGGCTAGTAGCTTGATAGCATGTTCTTGTGTCATATGGATCAATTTAGGATCATGCATGCATTTGAATTTGAACTTAAAATTGAATTTAAAAGCATTTAGTGCTTCTGTTCAAAATCAGTAGTACCGCAGTTATAATTGCGGTTGTACCGCTTGGTGCGGTATGACCAGACGTTACTTGGCGGTAGTACCATATTTTGAAGGAACAACCAATCGAAGCCTTTATGCGAACGACCGTTGCTTGAGCGGTTGTACCACATTGCGGTCATTCCGTTTCTTAGTTGGCGGTTCAAGAAAACTAGAAGCGATACAATTTGCCTCAGAAGTACTCATGGAAATCGGTCGTTCCACTCGTGACAATCGGTCGTACCGATGTGCGGTCGTACCGAAATTTGTGAGGCGGTTCAATAAAAATAGAACAAGTGTAAATCTGCTCAAAAACTCATTTTGGAAATCAAACGTTCCGCACTTAGTATTGGTCGTACAGCTCTGCGGTCATTCCGATTTTTACATGGCGGTATGAAAATTCCAGAACGCTTGCAATTTTAAGTGGTTTGTGAAACCCTACAATTGGTCACACCGCTCGTAAATGCGGAACGACCGGGGCGTTTCGGATGTACCGCTCATTAGCATGCGGTCGTTTCGACTGGGATTTCCAATGGTTATATTGTTTATTTTTGGTAACTGCTCTAGCTGTTGACTGTGCTCAGATCGAAGTGCGGTCGTACTGCCCATTGCACTGCGGTCATTCCGATTTTCACTGAGAAGTTGGGGTTTCGTCCCCAACGGTCATAATTGTTGGTGGGGGTTATAAATACCCCCCAACTGCTCAAGTAAAGGCTGCTAGTGCCCATTTAACATCTATAGAGCCTTGAGAGCTTTGTAGATTCACTCAACACTCAAAAACACTTTAGTGCATTCATTGTGAGCTTGTTGAGATTCATTCAAGTGCATATATACTCCTAGTTGATCCATTTGCACTTGAGTGCTGTCAAGTGAAGACCGTTGGTCTATTACTCTTGGAGTGTTGCCGCACTCCTAGACGGTTTGGTGGTGGAGCGCGGTGATCTCTTCAATGAAGATTGTGAAGAGGCCCGGTGCAAGCTTGTGAGTGGTTCGGTGTTCACCATCTCCGGAGCGGAGGAAGAACAACCATAGTGAATCGAGGGAAGGCTTAATTCGTGGAGCCGGCTTGAGGTGTCAAGCTTCCTCAACGTGGACTAGTGAAGACCGGCAAGTCTTCGATACCACGGGAAAAACATCGTTGTGTCTTTGTGGTTATTTCTAGTCTTTACTTTCCGCATTTATATTTCTAGCTTGTTTATTGTGATTGAATTGTTTAACTAGAAGTGTAACTTGTTTAGACTAAGTTTTAATTTGGCTAAAAAATTGTTAAATTGTTAAAAATTTAAAAACCTCCTATTCACCCCCTCTAGTCGGTTATCCTTGATCCTACACTATGCAATGCGCTTAGTCCACTGTGGACCAGCACAAATCCATGGACCCAGTCCACTGACATGGGGGCCACCTATCATTGGCTCATTCCCTTTTCCTTTAGAAAAACAATTCGGCCAAAATTCATTTACCCCCTCACTGACATCATCATGACACGGTAAATTGTTTTTCCTTCAGAAAAACAATTTCACAAAACTTTGAAATTCCAATTCTATCATTTCATGTGAAATTCAATCTTCCGATAGCCTGATTCAAATTTCTAAATCCATATAAATTTAATATATATTTGCCAAAACCTAAATTATTTAATTTTGAGTTTATCTGAATTTTGTTTGAATTTGGCTTATTTTCGAGTATAGATTTCGATGACTTCAGAGAGCTAGATTTCTACGCTGTTTGAGAACAACAATTAATTGAGCAAGGCAAGCTACATCTGTGATAATATTTGATCTTAGTATTTCAAATTATTTTAATTCTTTTTTAAATTGATATTGCATGCTTATTTATATTCAAGTTAATTTAAATATGGAAAAATCTTGACATTGAAATATCCATACCTTTTCACCTTAGATAAATTATAGTTGATGCAATGGTATGAATTAGAACATTTTGAGGAAAATTAAGCTAAGCCATGCTTAGACCTGAAATATTTGACTTGGGAATTTTCAGCCAAAAATCAAATGTGGTTTAAATTATATCCATAGCATTGGTGTGCCATGGAAGTTTATAAATAACTTTGAAAAAATAAAATAAAATAAATTTGGTTTGGACTTGGGCGAAATGGATAATTGGTGGGTGCAGGTTTATGCACGGGCTCAATTCAACAAATGGTTGAGGCCTAGGGGATGTTTTAGAAGTCGCCCAGTCAATTGAGGACCGGTCTGCGAGCTGCAAATTGTAAAGCCCTTTCGTACTACCACAAGTATGGAGGAGGACAGACATGGCTATCTAATTTGCAACGTTTCACTGTGGTTGTGCCATCCGGTTGTGTGAGTGTCAGAACGACCTACTTTTTATTGACCCACGTGGTGCAAGAGGGGGCTTCCGTTTGGCGTGAACCTTGCGGCAGCGAAACCTTAGTGGGCATGACTACTTTGGGATGGTGCATTATAAAGGCCTTGTAATAATCACTTAGTCGCACACCTACAGAAGTGTATGAAGCGGACATTACAAGTCGATTATCCCTTGTGGGTAAAGTTGTACAACCTCTACAAACTGTCAAACTATTCGAATAGCTGTGTTCATGGTCATGGACATACTAAGCAAAGCCTTTCGCGGATTAGATTATGGTTTTCTTTTCAAAATGATTTGACAAAATAATTTCATGGATAGTTGTTCCATGTGGGAAATTTGGGCAGAAAGCCTTGGTGTAAGGGGGTTAGTCCTTCACCATTTGTGTATGGAGGTTTATCCTACACTCAAGAATTGATGAATAAAAATTAAATTAAATTTTAGATATTGTAAAACTTGAGCTTTTGAACTTAGCTATTATATTTAAAATATCAAATATTGCTTTTGCACAAATAACCCTATAAGCCTTCCTTTGATAATATCCATGTATGCATTAACTCTGTTATGGATATAACTTTCGGAGTACATTTTCGTACTCACCCTTGCTTAATACAATATTGTTTAGAGGGAAAGGACTTCGCAACTGCTGAGCCTCTCGACGACTAGGTTGCTACCCTAGTCGATTGCCTGTTGCAGATTAGCTGGGATCTACTACTTTTTCTTCGTATTCTGCTGTGTTCTTTATTGTTGGCTCGTAAGCTTTTCTTGTAATAAACTCTGATATTTATTAATAAAGTTGTACGAATTATGGATGTTACCATATTTGTTTACTGTGTACACTAGCTACTGTTTCAGGGTCTAGTGTGGAATACACAGAGGATTTGAGGGTGTTACTCCCGGGTTCGACAATAATCAAGGTGGCAAAACGTTAAATAGGTATATAGCTACTCCCAGCAAACAATTGCGTGTTGATATAAAGCAATATACTTTTGCAAATATAGGTTCAATATGATCAAAGGTCTACAACTTGCCTTGCTCGTACACTGTTGTTGTTGGATCTTGCACTTCGAATGCTTTGTTCGCTCTCGGAGGATCCATATCTATCGAAAGAGAAAGCGACAAACACTAATAAATACCAAATAGAGGCTCACAAGAACTCCAAATCAAATAAAACAATACTAAAATGAATAGCTCAATTTTAAATGAATTTAGAAACTTGAACGGGCTTAATCAGAGCTCGTATGAGGGAGAACGAGCTTCCGGAAGTTTGAAGGCGAGAGAAAATAAGAAAATTAACGGAGGAGATGGGGTATGAGTGACTCACAGGTGGGTCCTACAGGATTTTCTGAATTTTTTGAATAAAGAAAATTTGGAAAAAGCTTCAAAGGCTAACAAGTGGGCCATGGTCCATGGGCCAAGTCCATGAAGCGGCTCGAGTCCACGATGGACTGGGTGCATGTGGCTGGGTGTATGACAAATGGGGCCTCATGTCATAGGTTTAGGTTTTCAGGTATGCCACACACGTGTTGACTGGGACGACACAACGATAGGGTGCTGACAGGGTAGTAAGGTGGCGTGCCACGACACCTCAATGGCGGTGGCGCTCGGGGATCGAGGGTCTCCGGCAACAGCGAGGCACGGCGGAGCTGGCAGAGTGGCGCATCGCGGAGAGTGGGACGCGGCGAAGGCGATGACACGGATGGCTCCCATCGGTGGTGACCACAGTGATGGCGGCGAGGGAGAAGGCGGCGGGAGCGGCGAGGGCGTCAGTGGCGGTGGTGATGCGACGGATTCCCAGGGACGGCGAGGTGAGCATCACATAGAATGCAACGAGGTGAGTTTAGGGGTGAGGTCAACGGCGGCAGAAACTTACCAACGACAATGAATCGGGGCAGTGAAGTTGGCACGTCGGGTTTGATTGAATGGCTTCGATCCAGCGAGGTGGCGGCACACTTGGGATGACGCCCTAGGGTTTCGGGAGAAGGGGATCAGGAGAACCTCATGACACAGGCGACGCCTCTATTTATGGGTGGCGGTGATGTGGGGAGCTCTATGAAATACGAAATAAATTCCAATAATTCCCAAAAAAATCCTTGGAACTCGAGGAACTCAAATAAAATAGTTTTGAATTTAATTAAAGTTTACTTTATTCATATTATTTCATTTCTGAAATTTTAAATTAAGCTTTAATTAATTCAAGAAAATTTAAATGGTTATTTTTATTTTGAAAACTTCAAAAAAGACATTAAAATTGGGATGTTACATTTACGCAGTTTTTCAGCATGAAAACCCGCGCCAAGAGTAACTTTTATATATATCGGGAAGGGTAGTGACTCCCTAACAAGAGAGGGTCCCTCATTGAAAATACGCCTGGTTAGGGCATTATGGGGGTGCCCCATAGTGGTCATTGTCCCAGTGTTCAGTGGTTCCTCGTCGAAGCATGTCTAGTGTTGGGACTGGGAATTGGAAAAGCCATGTTGTGATCGTCTCCGCCGCACGCCCAAGGAAGCGTGTCATGGCCGATATTTTGAGTTGATCATATCTTATGGGTAAAACTATGCAACCTCTGCAGAGTGTTTAATCTATTCAAATAATCATGCCTCCGGTTATAGATATTATGCAGAAAGCCTACTTGGTTAGTTTTAATAAAATATGAACCGAGACATGTTGGCGTAAACATGGTTAGGGTGATGATGCAGCCATGTAGGTGGATGAAACCTCATGAGTAGTAATAGGAGGATGGAAATTGGTCACTTGATGAAACGTGCTTACACAAATGAAACATTGGTTTTTCAAGTTGAAAATGCTAAGTATAGGTTTGGAAAATAATTACAGTATTTGGGGAAAAATTGTTTTGTGCTAAAATAACCATAAGACCACTCCATTGGTAAGCCTTGCATCTATATAATTGCATTTATTGTAATGGCTTGCTGAGTACTTTTGTACTTATGGTTGCTATATATGTGGATTCAGTGCCCGAAGATACCAGCTGGTGAACAGTTACCTCTACCCGTCGGGAGTTGAAGATGACGTCAAGTATTAGGTCATTTACTCCAGTCGATTGTCTGTCGGCATATCCTGAGAGTCACTGAGGTTATTTATCCTTTCTCCTGCAAGACTTCATTTGTAATTGGCCTTCCCGGCCCCTGATGTAAGACTTCGGTCATGCGGTCTATTTACACTTATTTACTATCTTTTTATTCCAGCTGGTGAACAGTTACCTCTACCCATCAAGAGTTGAAGATGACGTAAAGTATTAGGCCGTTTAGCATATCCTAGGAGTCATTGCGGCTATTTATCCTTTCCCCTATAAGACTTCATTTGTAATTGGCCTTCCCGCCCCTGATGTAAGACTTCGGTCATGCGGTCTATTTACACTTATTTACTATCTTTTTATTCGCACATGTGGATATAATATTTATCGATATTGTAATGTGTGAGCTAGCTAAAGATCATGAGACTAGCTTGGTATACATAGAAGAGGTATGGATGCAAATCTGACCTGAACAGGGCAGAAGGCTTGGGGTGGTACTTTAGGCCGTGGGAAACTGGAGGTGGACGGAGGGCGTGTGGGCCTGAGAAACGTAAGTCTTAATGAGCTATTTGAGCTTGGAATTGGATGCAGGCTCAAGCTCGACTCGATTTCCAGTAGAGTCGAGCTCGAATCATGTCTGGCTCGAATAGCTTGTCGAGCCTGAGCTTTTTTTACAGCCTACCTCCGGGTCATTCCTCTTAAAATTTTTAGAAAAATAGGCGAATGTTAAAAAGACATCTTTTTTCAAACGGTAGAAATTTTGGGGTCAGCAGAACAATGTTTCAGGATCGCATACCATATTTCATGAAATTATCAATCTCACCTTTTTCTATAGGTTTGCCGGCATCTGTATTTTGAAACCTGCCATGGCAAAATTACATAACTTACTGTTCTGGAGAAATTGCAGTGAAGGAAATGTTGCCCGTTTTAAACTCTGAAGCAGAGCTCACATTGTGCACACTGGCCATACTTTATCGCTAGAAATTATCAATCTCACCTAAACTAGATCCCAAATGTTTGCTTCCATGTGTTGTAAAAAGGCATGCATGAAGTTATAGAATCCTTTCTGGCAACGCAGGAACATGAAACTGAATAAAATTGAGATCGACAAATTATTAGCAACCTCTAAATTCGATGAAACCAATGTCTACATGAACAATTCTACAACTTATGCTTCGTTACAAATGAATCACAACATCCTATAGCGAAATAATCTCAAACAATGAAAGTTATTTATTTCCAGAATCAGAGTCCAAAATACACATTGCTCATGTAGTCACGTCAGTCATGAGTACAAAACTTTTTATTAGCATAGAACCACGAAAAAGGTGGTGATCCTATGCACTAGACTTATTTGCAGCTCCATCAGCCACTTCCATCACTGTTCAAAACAATAACAGATCATAATTTACAGAATAAACTAGCATGGCTAATAGTGTAGGCGAAAAGAATGGTTCGGCGTCCCTCGCTCTGATACAAGGAACTGGAAAAAAAAATACATTCTACACTACATACAACGATTCGGCTCAATCTTCCTCCTCGATGATAGATGTGAAAGCGAAGGGTACAAACTTGTACCCATCACCCTCATAAAACTTGCTCTGGAACTCCACCCAATGGAGCCTTAAGGCATGGAGGAATGCGCTTAGGGTCTCCATCACGAGCAAGACGCCAATAGTCGCAAAGATAAAGAAGATTACTCCAACGACAAGGATGATAATGTTGTTGTATCTGCAGAGGGGACACAACACATACAGAGAGAGAGAGAGAGAGAGAGAGCAGCTTACCCCCACGCCAGAACAAGAACTTTTTCATAGAAGACACTGGACAGCTCCGAGTGTGCAAGACTGCACGAATAAGAACATCAATTGATTGTCAATGTCTGCCTAGTGAGAAGGTTGACTTATTCGCGGTGATGTATAATATTAAGTACATCAGTACCTGAGAGCCCAAAGACGGAGGTAAGAGGCGGTATTTGAGACTGCAGCGAGCACAAACTCAATCGTGTGGATCATCTGGTGAACAAAAACTTCACTGAACTCAAACTCCTCGTGGTGTGAATCATCATGTTCTTCCAATTCCGTCACTGTCATAGTCTATCAACGCAGGCAACCAAGTACTTCAGCCCGTCAGGCAGAGTTATCGGAAGTAGAATAGTTTCCTTTTGCTATTAAGTTTCCTTTCCAGTTTCAGAGTTTGTTTCGGAATTCATGTAATAGCTTTAGAGTTTGATTCGGTTTCCTAGTATAAGCTGTTAGTCTACTCTCTATTTAAAGGAGAGATGCACTTGGGTTTAGACAAGAAGTATAATAAACAGGTTCTAGTTCCCTTCCACTCTTTGTTACGTGATCTGCTTTTCATCTACTCCCTGTTGCGTGATCTGCTGGTTCTGGAGACGCTGGGTCGTCGACGGGGCAAGTCTCGTCTGGCAACGGGCCATCAATACGCCTTGCGATCTTTAGGCTCTGACAACTTGGTATCAGATATGCCGAGTTCCGATTCCGGGGAAGAGGCCAACTCCGTGAGCGCCATGTTCAAAGCGATTCAAGACCAGATGGCTGGGATCGTCCAACAGAATGCAGACATGAAATCGAAGATTGCAGATTTAACTCGTTAGAGTATCGCTACCAATGCAAAACTCGCAACCTTGGAGTCAGGAGGAGCCTTCTCCTTCTCAGCGCCTGGATTACTGCCCATACCATCATTTGCAAACCCCACAACAGGTTTGTCAGCAACTTCGCTCACCGCGCCTCCACAGGTTGATGCCTCTACTGCAGCTTACACACCACTGCGAATTTTGACCAACGTATTCGAGGCTTTGGCAGCGAACTTCACACCCCACCATCACTCCGGGGCATCCAATTTTTCATGCCCACAGCCATATCAACCGACAGCGCCACATTACTCGTTTCCACCACCATCCGTGCCACATCAATTTTCGTTTCCCACTCAGCACCACATGCCCACTGGGTATACTCCTTCCCATTCAAGTGCACCAAGATACCACAAGCTCGAGTTTCCAACGTTCGACGGTACCAAAGATCCTTTGTCTTGGATCAATCGATGCGAACAGTTTTTTCGCAGGCAACGAACGGAAGAGAGCGACAAAGTCTGGTTGGCATCGTATCATCTCACCAATATTGCACAGCAGTGGTATTTTCAGCTCAATCGGGATGAAGGACAACCCACTTGGGACCAATTCAAAGAATTTTGCCACATGAGGTTTGGACCGCCTATACGGAGCAACCCCCTGGGTGAATTAACACGCCTGCAGCAGACTGGATCAGTTAGTGAGTATCAGGATAAGTTCCTCTCATTACTCTGTCGTGCTGACCGATTACTCCCAATACAGCAGGTCCAAATCTTCACAGTAGGCCTCACCGAACCTCTTCGGACCGACGTCGAACTCCAACAACCACCAAATTTACAACTCGCGATGAGTTTAGCTCGTGCTTATGAACGGCGTGCACAAGCTTCCGCAACTGCTTCAACCCCACAGCCACGTCCTTGGCGGCCACCGCAGAAGCCGTCCACTCCGTTTCGGCCTCAACGTTCCCGGACACGCGGCTACAACCCCGTCGCGCCAGTCCCCGCCTAATAAACCGTTTCGACGACTTACACCGACGGAATTGGCGGAACGTCGTTCTAAAGGTCTCTGCTACAATTGCGATGACAAATTCCTCCCGGGACACCGTTGCAAGCAGCCCTTTATCACATATATTGACATGAGCAGCGAAGTGGCGGAAGGAGATGACGACATGGGGTTGCATGCCATGGAAGCGGAGGACACCGCTCCAGAAATATCTCTGCATGCGGTCACAGGTACATCTACGGGCGGCACAATGCAGCTCCAGGTGACCATTGGCAACACTAACCTCATCGCCTTGGTGGACTTCGGCTCCACACACAATTTCTTAAGCGCTCAGGCAATTCAGGAAACAGCAGTGGATCTGCTTCCGCGGCAAGGCCTCAGCGTTAAGATCATCAATGGCGAACAGGTCACCTGTACCGGAGTATGCCGTGCGCTACCTCTACGGATCAACCACAACCAGTTTGAGATTACGGCCTATGCAATACCCCTTGCTGGTTTTGATGTCGTTCTGGGCGTCCAATGGCTCAAAACGCTGGGACCTATTCTCTGGGATTTCGATGACTTGACAATGACTCTCTGGCTGGCGGGGCAACGCATTCAGTGGCGCAGGTCTGTCGACGGATCCATCCATGTAGGCTCATGTGCACTCGGGTCAGGAACTGCTGCAACCCTTACTCGATGAGTTTGCTGATCTCTTCGCGGACCCATCCGGGCTTCCTCCAGTGCGCCAGCAGGACCATCGGATCCATCTGCGACCAGAGGCGGCACCTGTATCCGTCCGGCCTTACCGTTATCCCCACCATCAGAAGGACGAACTGGAGCATCAATGTAAAGACATGCTCCGTCGAGGTATCATCCGCCGCAGTACATCCTGTTTTTCATCTCCTGTTTTATTGGTTAAGAAACAAGATCATACTTGGCGTTTCTGTGTCGATTATCATGCGCTCAATGCGTTGACAATCAAGGATAAATTCCCAATTCCCGTGGTGGATGAATTATTGGATGAACTACAGGGTGCCCGTTTTTTCACCAAGCTCGATCTCCGGTCGGGGTACCACCAAGTGCGCATGCACCCTGATGATATCTTCAAAACGGCGTTTAGAACGCATGAAGGCCTTTTGGAGTTCTTGGTCATGCCTTTCGGGTTATCTAATGCGCCGGCCACCTTTCAAGCTTTAATGCATGACATTCTTCGTCCGTATTTTTGACATTTTGTCCTGGTATTTTTCGACGATATCTTGATTTATAGTCCCTCTTGGACGGAGCATTTACAACACATTCGTATGGTTTTTATGCTTATCCGTCAGCACGTTTTGTTTCTCAAGAGATCAAAGTGTTCCTTTGGGTTAGCTTCTGTTTCCTATCTGGGACACATCATTTCTGAAGGTGGAGTTGCCATGGATCCATCTAAAGTACAGGCGATTTCAGATTGGCCTCAACCAAAGACAATCAAGGCCTTACGGGGATTTTTAGGACTGGCAGGCTATTATCGCAAATTTATTCGTGATTTCGAGAAAATCGCAGCACCTCTCACCAATTTGTTGAAGAAAGATGCTTTTGGTTGGTCTCCAGAAGCACAACACGCTTTTGCAGCCCTTAAAATGGCTCTCTCTTCGGCACCGGTTCTTCATATGCCAAATTTCACACAATGGTTTATCGTTGAGTGTGATGCCTCAGGGTCTGGCATTGGGGCTGTTCTTCACCAGGGCCTCGGACCAATAGCATTTTTTAGTAGACCTGTGGTGCTACGTCATTCTAAATTACCAGCTTATGAGCGCGAATTAATTGACCTCGTTCAAGCAGTTCGTCATTGGAGGCCATATTTGTGGGGCAGAATTTTTCTAATCCGCACGGACCATTATAGTTTAAAATTTCTGCTGGATCAGCGTCTTTCAACAATTCCCCAGCATCATTGGGTGAGTAAACTCTTTGGGTATGATTTTACAGTGGAGTTTCGGCCAGGCCGTCTCTATACAGTAGCTGATGCTTTATCACGCCGTGATTGTCCTCCGACCAGTTTAATGGCCATCTCATCTCCTGCCATGTCTACTTTTACGGAATTGAGAAACGAATTCACATCAAATTCTGAGATGCAACAACTCCGTGCGCAGCTGAGTTCGGGGCAGCTGGGAGCACCATGGTCCCTTCAAGATGGTATGATAACTTACAAAGGCAGGGTCTATCTTCCACCGTCCTCTCCTTCATTACCCATGATACTCACCTCGGCTCATGCAGCCCATGAGGGCGTCCAGAAAACGTTGTGTCGTTTGCGTCGGGATTTTCATCTTCCAGGTGCAAAACAAATTGTTCAAGATTTTGTGAAGGCTTGCCTTGTTTGTCAGCGCAACAAAACTGAACACCTACAACCCGCAGGACTACTTCAACCCCTGGACGTTCCTTCCCAACCATGGTCTGATATCGCCATGGATTTTATAGAGGACCTTCCCCGTGTTCATGGAAAATCAGTCATTTTATCCGTCATTGACCGTTTTTCTAAATACGCTCATTTTATTCCACTAGCTCATCCCTACTCTGCTACCACCGTGGCCCGAGTTTTCTTTCATGAGATAGTGCGTCTTCATGGGATACCTACGTCAATTGTCAGTGACCGGGATCCAGTGTTCACAAGCAATTTTTGGCAAGATTTGTTTCGATTGGCTGGGATTCACACATATCTCAGTTCTGCTTATCATCCACAATCTGATGGTCAAACTGAGGCTGTCAATAAGGTGATTGCAATGTATTTACCTTGCTTAACTGGTGATCGCCCTCGTCAATGGTTGGAGTGGTTACCGTGGGCAGAGTATTCCTATAACACTTCCTATCACTCGGCTCTTCGGGAGACGCCTTTCAAGGTAGTTTATGGGAGAGATCCTCCTTCATTGCGTACTTATGAAAAGGGAACCGCTACAGTTCAAGCTGTGGAGGTATCTTTGTTAGCTCGGGATCAACTCCTTGAGATACCGGGATCGCCTTCTTGAGCACGAGATTATGCCAAAAAGTATTATGATAAAAATCATCGTGACATTTCTTTATTTGTGGGAGATTTAGTATGGGTGAGGTTACTTCATCGATCAGTGGCCACTCTGGGTGTTAGCTATGCTTTGGGAAGTTGGCGCCAAAATTTTATGGACCGTATAAAATCAGAGAACGCATTGGTTCCGTTGCTTATAAGCTGGAATTGCCGCCAGGAGCTAAACTCCATGATGTATTTCATGTTGGGTTGTTAAAGAAGTTCTAAGGAGATCCTCCATTAGTTCTGCCCCCTATACCTCCACTACAGTAGGGTCGGGTGCTCATACAACCATTGCGCGTTTGAAATCACAAGTTCGGCGAGGCACATTGCATGTGCTTGTCCATGGGATGAGAACCATCGTGATGCTTCTGGATTCAATTAGCACGTTTCCAGAGCAATACCGAAATTTCAGCTCATGCGAGACGAGCTACTTCATGAGGAGGAGAGATGTCATAGTCTATCAACGCAGCAACCAAGTACTTGACCCGTCGAGCGAGTTGTCGGAAGTAGAATAGTTTCCTTTTGCTATTAAGTTTCCTTTCGGTTTGAGTTTGTTTGAATTCATGTAATAGCTTTAGAGTTTGATTCGGTTTCCTAGTATAAGTCGTTAGTCTACTCTCTATTTAAAGGAGAGATGCACTTGGGTTTAGACAAGAAGTATAATAAGCAGTTCTAGTTCCTTCCACTCTCATTCGTGATCTGCTTCTCATCTACTCTCTGTTGCGTGATCTGCTTGGTTCAAGACGCTGGTCGTCGACGGGCAAGTCTCATCCGACAACGGGCTATCAATCGCCTTATGCGATCTTTAGGCTCGATATCACTTGATTCATCTATGGCACGAAGCATTGTGTCTTCTTGGCCTTGGTGCCTCTGATGAAGCCAAAAACAAAAGGTCAGCATGTGGGGTTGGAAGTCAGCGAAAGAATTCACAAAGTACACAAACACATACCTGCTCATGTTGCTTCTCCAAGAGCAATGGCTTTGGAATAAGCATCCAAGGTACAGACACCAGAGCAAGCAGAAGTAGAACAAGCTATAAGAAAACAAGAAATGTTAGAAATAGTCCACGTGTACTACACAGAATCAACATATAGCAGCAAAAATGAATATGACCAAACCTGCACTATTGTCTGCCCAGGAAATAGCTGGTTCTCTCCAAGATCATCTCCTAAGGAACATATGTATCATTACATGGTAAAGGTCAGCTTTTGAGCCCGTGCACCACTTAATAATGATGAGGAGTGATAGGTAACCAAATAAGCTGTTCAAGAAGCAAAACCAGACTGTTGCTGCTCTTATAACAATAGTAAACCAGAACAATCAGGTCGCTGCCATGCCGCCACCACCACCAGCCTATCCACAGTTAAAGATGGTAGAGTTTTTGAGGACACATCCACCTACATTTTCCAACCCCTCCAAACCACTAGACGCCGAGGATTGGCTACGCTCTGTTGAGGAGAAACTCACCACTACTCAATGTGATGATTGTGAAAAAGTTCTTTATGCCACTCAGCAGCTAGAAGGCACCGCAGCAGCATGGTGGGAAAACTACTGTACAGGACATGAGGATCCCCAAGATATTACCTGGGTCGAGTTTGTAGCAGTTTTCCGTCGCACTCACATCCTAGATAGCGTAATAAAGATAAAGAAAAATAAGTTGCCAAGTATCAGTAGCGTAAGAGTTTTCAAGCCACTCTCATCTAAGCCAAAGAAGGCATGACCTCAGGTACTTCTGCCGAGATATCCTAAGAATCAGCAGAACCAAACTTCCACAAGACCAATCCCGAGGCACTCCTTTTAGAAGCTACCTGCCATCACCCGGACAATTGTCACAAGAGGAAGATGGTGAATGAAGAACAAAATGTTGCAAGAAATCCCAAGAATCGGGTGATTCAACCTCAACCAAACCAAGCACCACCAACAACCCCACTGATGACTCCAGGATCAACACTACTTCCATCTATGCAAATGTCCTGCGACAACAATGGTGACCAATCTCAGCAGAACAAAACCTCCAGGGCAGGGGTACAATGTTTTAGGTGCCAGGAGATGGGACATTTTGCCAATAAATACTCGCAAAGACATGTAGCGCTCCCCTTAGATAGCATTCCAGAAGCTACTTTGATCGCAACAATAACACCAGCAGCAGGTGGTAAAAACAACAGAACATATCACAATTGCGTAAATACAGAAGTTTAGGCTTGCCAATGCCTCAAGAAACAACCGTGAACCAGCCGGCCAGCTTGTTGCTCCCCAACACCTCCATAGCAGGCCCGTCACAAAAGAACATCTCTCATGCCGCAGGAATCATATGTTTTAACTGCCATAAGATGGGTCACTATGCCAGCAATTGCCCACTAAGGAAAGCTTCAACATCAGATAGTCCCCTCTTAGAAGTTAGTTGCTTCTTGTGCCAACAGACAGGCCATTATGCTCACAGCTGCCCACAGAAACGCCGGGCCAAGACTCCAGTTCCTTCTGCAAGAGGACAAGTGAATCGTGTCACCGTGGAGCGAGCGGGCTGAGGTGAGCAGCGAAATGGGCATGACGCGGCCTTGCTTGTAAAAAAGAATGGGCCAAAGAGATTCAGCTCGATTACTATTTCGGGATTTTAAATAGGTTTTCTATTTTAGAAATTAGCAGAAATTCCAAATAGCAATAGAAAATAGAAAATGAACTTGAAAAAATTCTAAAAAAAATATAGAAAAAATATCCAAGCACATAGAATCCAAATAAAATAGTTTCAACCGTGCTCATGTTGACTTTAATCATATTAAATTGTTTTAATGCACAAAGTCCATAATTAAGCTTTTGAATTAAATTCAAATAAATCCAAATGGTGAATTTTCTCCCTACTAACTATTCAAAGGATTTTTAAAACTCAGAAAATTGGGACGTTGCAGAGAGGCCATGGAGGAATGGAGAAGAAGAAGCAAGATGAGAAAAAACAAACCAGAGACCTCCTGCTCCACGCGGGGGCACTGAATCGGCGCCAAAAGGCAAGGGCAGCGGCTCGCCGTGGGCTATGCTTGCTCTTGCCCCCGTCCCTTTTGTGCTCATCCCAAGTTCAAGAGCTCGGTTCATCAGGGAACGGCCAAGCCCCTTTACCCAGGTGATTAGCTGACACCTCTAAAAAGGCAGCTGCCCATGTGCAGCCGAATATGAGGCTAGCAGCCTGAGTAGTTTACATGCAGATGCTCAGCTTGTTTTGGGGGCTTGATTGCCTGAGAAAAGAACAAGGCACTTCTGCCGAAAGCACCAAAAAGAATGAAAAAGCAAGAGGTGGTAGGGCCCATGAAGGCCAGAGACACAAGGGACACGTAAAGGCCAGAGATGTTCTTCTAGTGGTGCATGCAAGTCACGTCCAAAACAAATGCAGCGGGCCCATGTTCCGGATCCAAAGCAAATGCAGCTCAGGACAAAGTAAAGCCGAGAGCACCATTTTCTCTGGAAAATAGCCCGGGTGTTCCTTGGACGAAGCGGTATACAAAGCTAGTTAAAGGAAAATTTCCAACAACATTGGTGCCCTCGTGCGGCCTCCTCGGTATCTCCATCATTTCGCACGGTCCCACGTCAGCCATCTCGTGCCTCCAGAGCTCCCCGTGCCTCCGAAGCGTCCGCCGCTTCGCACAACCCCGACCGGCCCCTCACCGTATGGAGTCCACCGCTCAGGAACAACGGAAGCAAGGCATTGTGGAAGAAGTTGCCGGTCAAAGACAAGGACTGCCCCTTTCGGCGTTTACCCTAGAATGACAAGGGACAGGGGGCTACTGTTGGAAGAATATTTTATCCCCTTATTAGTAGGACCCACTCCACGGGGAAAACATCTGCTTAACAGATTAAGAAATGTAACTGTCTTGCAAAGGTCGATTGTACCCCTCACATGTACTCATAGGCTAACTACCCTCCCAAGGGGTATTCCTGTCATTTGTACAGGCTTGGGAGCCTATAAATACCCTATGTATCTCTCATTTGAGGGGGAGAGCTCTCTTGAGCAATAAAGAAGTATGTTCAAACTGGTGAGCCCTCAGGGCTCCCTCTCCGGAGGTAACCCCCGTTGGCTCACCGACAGGAGTAGGACGGTCCTCTCGGACCCCCGAACCTGTATAAATCCTCGTGTCATTTTTTACTCTCGTGGACGATGGCCCGTCAGACAACTGACGTCCACCCCCTCACTCGTATTTGGTTTTTACACCTACAACAGGTCTGCTGCTGAAGATTTGGAGCCTGCAATCTTGTGGAGCCTGAGCCTGTTTAAGGCATAGCAAAGTGTGTGAATGTTGATGGATGAACTTTGTTTGCAAAATTCGCTTTTGTTGTACCGGCACATTAGAATTGGCAAATTGCCTGCTTAGCAGTATTTTTTGTTTGTTTTGAGTTGTACTCTCAATTTGTTATCTGCATTCCAGTTCCTGAAGATTTTTTTATTTAATCCTTATTTTAATTATATTTTAAAGTTAACCCTCGTGAACTTTATTTTCAATTCTGACCTTTTTGGTCATGCCACCTCCGTGGTATGACAAAACAACACTGTCACACCACCTATAGCAGCGTGGCCAAAGCTGCCACGCAAACCCTTGGCCGCGCGCCATGCTAGTGTGGAGCTTGCGTGTGTCACGCCATATCCCATGGTGTGACAAGTATGCCTTGTCATGCCTTTGTATGTGTTGTGATGGGGCCCGATGAGGAGGAGACGTTCGGACCGTTCTATCGGAATCGGACGGTCCGAACAGACGGAGACGTTCGGATGGTCCAAACGTACCTTTTGTCATGCCATTTAGCATGGCGTGACAGTAGTGTTGTGTCACGCCATCCAGATTGGCGTGACAGGGCCTAATTCCACTTGGTTTGTAAATTATGATAATTATTACATTTGGATTTATGGATTTGGAACTTGTGGTAAGATGATAACAAATGGACTTTTGAAAGATAAAAAACAATTGAAGGTACGGTGATACATTAACACCATGTATATGTAACATCTAACAATCGACAAATTGAAAATAGAGACCTCTCTACGTAACCAAATATAACACCATCCTTTTAACTAAGAGTAAATACATATATGGACTAGTAATCTTTTTTGTGATTTGAAAACCTTTGGCACTTCATAATATTTCCAGTGCGTGTCCCAGAAGTGATACATAATGCATCCTGGAAAAAATGACTAATATGTGGATTGTGTGGTACAACATGATGCACAATTATGCACATATGCTAGACAGTACTGCTGATGAAAGATGCGTAGACATCCTACTAGAATGATAGGTGGTGCTCTTCATCACTTTGTGGTCGTAGACCATTTTGTGCCCACTTCTAGAACTCATTTTTTTCATGTTGTTGGATGTCTTGCTACACGAAGAATTGAATGTGAAAAAACGATGAGATTTGAAGTTGCAAATTAAAATAAACTTCATAATAAAGCTTGGAATAACACGGCGCACAGGGTTTGGTTACATGCATAAGAAACATCATGCACGATGTAACAAATCGAAGTACTCCTATGATACATATGCGACTTTTTGGAATGGAAATAAATTCGACCTTCCGGGAACTAGTACGGAATGGTCCGACCTACTGCGTGGACCGGGGCCATTTTTCCTTCCTTGCTAGCTCGGCGTTGAACTCCTCGCCAGCCTCTTTGGCCTTGGCCGCCATTTCCCTCTTTCTCTCGCGCTCCCTCTCGCGAGCCTCGCGCTCCCTACGCCTGCATGCCTCGAGATGAGCTTTCATCTCCCGACGTATGCGCTCGTTTTGCTCGTCGTTGCGGCATTCCTCCTCCCAGATCTTGCAGGCTCTTTTGGCATCCCACTCGTCGAAGTCGAGAGACCACTGGTCATGTGGGTATATCTCTTGGTCGATCCACTTGCGGTAGCCACATAGCGGATCCGGGGACTACAGGTAGACGGGAAATCTTATATGCAGAAAGGAGATAAGTCATATTTTTTCGCCTTCAGACTATATTTCATTTCTTTAATTGGCTAAATTGTTTCTAACCAGAACATCATGTTTCAGGCTTCTAGAGATAATGTCAAAACTCACTGTGAATTCTACACGCCACGTAGCTGTTAGGACGTCACAAATGTTCCATGCCACCCAATAATAAGGCCACAGGAAGAGAATAAGATATGTGCAGCCAAAGCAAAGCTTCAAACATTGTTATTTTTATAAGAGCTTATGACGAGAAAGGAAACATAGGTGTCAATCTCTCTTCTTAGCTAAGCATATCGCTTTCACTTTTCTGTACTTACAAAAAAACATATAGTGGACCCACAAAATAGTACATTCTGACTCTAAGAAGCTTAAGGAAGTTCTAAAACAAATGTACATGTTATTACTTGGTCCTAATTTTCTATAAGTGTAAATGTGCATTAAGATATCTAAGTGTTTCAAATATTCAGAATTGCATAATTCTCATTTGGGTGGTTAAAAGTCCATGTCAGCACAAAAATTATAAACATAGGTCAACTTCCATTAGATAGTGCCATAATGGTTAGTTGTCTGCTTAAGTTATTTAATCAACAACTTGAGCAAAAGGAGACAATGCATAGTTGGTTTGGCACTGGAAAACTCGACATGTTCCATAGTTCCCATGTCTTCTATAGCCTCTAATTTACATTTCCCAACCATGTGGAGTGCAGGAGGATTGCTTCCCAAAAATCTCAGTTTTTCCCAATCACACATTATGTATCAAAAACAATTTTCCTCGTTTTTGATTGCATCTAGTGGCCAGGCATAGCAGCACAAATACTCTTGGAGCTACTAAAGGACACCAAGTTAAATCACCAGTGTTTTGTTTTGCTGATGAGCCACTGTGAGTTTGATGTCAACCATGCACCTGCTCTTCCAAATTCACTTTAGTCAACAAACAAAACAAGCAGCAAGCAAACACAGATACTATTTCGGTACCAATTGGACTAACTTTAACGAATCATGATAACTACACCATGATAGCACTAGTAACCAACAATTTACAATTTTCATCCCCTAATGGTATTTTCATAGCACACAACACTGAACCAAATGTTACTTTAGTCCTATAAAAGACCAGCATATCTTCTCAGTCCAATCCCTACACAAGAGTTGACTTTTCACAACACCTTATATAACTACTTAGCTAACATCAATTCACAGTAATAGTGCATTTCTGGTGGAACACCCACATACAGTCATTCAAGCACACATGTATACCTCGATCTAGGAGAAGCCGAGGGGGAGGGGGGACAGGCGGCCGGAGGAGGAGGGCCATGGGGAGAAGCGTACAGCCGGGGAGGATAGGCGGCCGGAGGAGGAGGGCCAGGGGAGGAGGGCGGGGGGAGACGCCCCGTCGGGGAGGACAGGCGGGAGGAGGAGGCCCGGCGGAGGGAGCACTGGTCGGCGGAGGGAGGAACGGGAGGGAGGAGGGCCGGCGGCGGGAGATGGGGAGCTGAAGTCGCGAGGGAATTGGGAGCGATGGGGAGAAATGAAGAGGCGCCTAGCTCTAAAGACTTAAGTCGCCACTGTCACGCCACGCGAGTTGGCATGACAAGGGTCATTGTCACGCCACTAGCGTTGGTGTGACTATTGCCGCGCAAACCCTCCACGCTGGCACGAGGGCTTGCGTGGCAGCTTTGGTCACGCTACTATGGGTGGCGTGACAGTGTTGTTTTGTCACGCCAAGGGAGGTGGCGTGATCAAAGAGGTTAGAATTGGAAATAAAGTTCGCGAAAGGTTAACTTTAAAATATAATTTAAAAAGGATTAAATAAAAAAAATAGTTCCTGAACGTACTTGCTCACTATTATATTTAGTCTCGGTAAAAGCAATGTTTTTTTTTGTACATGTCATAGCGCTGTTATTTCTGGTCATTCCCGGATGACTTGTCTCGACATTTCTGCAGCTAAGCGCATTACTCTATTCCCATAAACGGATGACATATTTCATATTTGTCTGATGCGAATGCTGTAACTAGAGTTGCTTGTGACATGCACCAGTACTCCCATAAAATCATCTGTTCATGAAACGAAATAGAATTGGATTTGTCTGGGCACTTGCTTATCGGCTTGATTTTGCCTCAAGTGGCCAGTAGCCTAAAAAGAGAGCTATCTGCGTTATGACAGTTTCGCTGGGTCCGTCATTATGACACGAGCTTATACCATTTGTCAGATCACTGAATCCTATGCCTCAAAATCAGCCGAGGTCACAGGTCACAACTTTTTGGCTTTTGGCTTGTCCACTGTCATGATCAGAGTACAGCGTGATGTACCCATGCTACAATTCTTTCTTCAGATCTAGCAATCAATCTGTGAGGTACCAGTCGTTGGCAAGGTAGGGTTTCAGGCATCCAGCTCTTGTGAGCCTAGAAAGAAGGGGCTAGCACGTGAGACATTCCCGTAGTAATAGGCTAAAAAGCTTTGTTGGACATAGGACCGGTTTGGAATGACTTAAACTTTGGCTTTTCGTTTAAAAAAACAGGAACCGGCTCTTTTTCTTCGAAGCCACTTCGCATTACAATACGCGAAAACCGAAAACCATCCACAGAAAGCTTCCACGGCTTCCCGTAGCCCATTCCGCATTTACCCCCCGAAGTTAGGAGTAATTACCTGTAGTTTGCCACCGGACAAAATCCACAGCCCCCCTCCCCCTGGCACCAATCCTAACCCTAGCCTTGCCCCGCCCGCGCTGGCAAGGCCGCGCCGCTCTCCTCCTCCCCCTACGCGCTGCCGCGCTCCCTCCTCCTCCCCCGATGCGCCGCTGCCCTCCTCCTCCTCCTAGATACTAGTATCGTCCTCCCTCCGGTCTCCATCCACTCTCCGCCACCAACCGCGATTCCTCCCTTCCTCTCGAAGCTTCTAGTATCGTCTTCCAAGCTTCTCTACCCCTTCAGCGCTGGCGCTGGTGGTTATTGCTGGCTAGTGGTGGTGGGTGGGTGGCCGGGTGGTGGGATACCTGCCGCAACGGCGACTGCTGCCCGCTCTCACTTTATTTTGCGCCTCCAACCAGCAAGGTCTTAGTGATTACGATGGTTCTGTTTTCTTTCATGGATTGCTTCATTCTTTAGCTTCCTGGTTATTTTGTTGTTTCAAAATGCTCTAGTTTATGTCTTTTCTTTGATAATTTGACATATGTTGTGTCCTGGGGAAAAACTGACTACAATCAGTTGGAGAAAGTGTTAAACTGAGTGCCACTAAAACTTCAGGTCGTGATATGAGTAACTAATTGGTTAATGCAATTGCTAACTGGTAAGTGATGATTGTTGTTATCACTAGCCCCAATTCTCAACTTCTATTGTGTAATGTTGAGTATCACCAAGAGGCAAATGCTATTGCTATGTGGTCCTTTTTTTTTTCCCTCAAGAATTTTCAACTAAAACTCATTATGTGCTTCTAACATTGTTTCTAGGGTTAATCCCTTATTTGCCATTAGAAGTTGACCGACTTCCTAAAATGCCATCACCAAATTGCTTATCCCCTTTTTGCCATTCGTTCTCAAGTTCTCTCCCTTTTTTGCCACTCCGTCGGTGGCATGAATTTAATCGTTAACTTGGCATAAAAGATGATTTGCCCTAAGTTAAGTTAGCAATGCTAAGATCTTGAGAATTATTTGAATAGTAATAAAAGTGAAATTTTATATAGTAGATTATAGTTTTTATATAGTTTCATTTTCAACATGTTTTTCTCTAAAATCTTTAAATCTTGAAAGATTTTAAGAGAAAAACATAGTGAAAATAAACTCTATAAAATAATTTAATATATAGTTTCATATAAAATTTCATAATTTTTGAAATTATATTACTATGTCAAATAATTTTCTAAAGATCTCAGTATTGCTAACTTAACTTAGGGGCAAAATCATCTTTTCATGGCAAAGTTAACGGCCAAGTTCACGGCCAACTAACGAGAGTGGCAAAAAAGAGAGAGAACTTGAGAATGAGTGGCAAAAACAGATGACCAATTTTAAGATGATATTTCAGAGAGCCGGTCAACATGTAATAGCAAATAAGGAATTAACCCTTGTTTCTTGTTTCTAGCCTTACACGGACACTTGAACTTAGTATATGTGGGCATGTGGCCCTAGGGCTATCTGCTAGTCAACCATAAGCTGTCCCACAAAGCCCACTAATTTGTTCGTTCAACCGGCTTGGAAGTAAGATGCACTGTATGCCTACATATTTGGCCCAAAACCCATCATTTTAACTCGGCCTGCATGCATAGTGTGACGTTTAGATACCTGGTCCGCCGTCACATACTCACATGCTTTTGTATTGCTACCATCTGTAGGGAACACAAATCAATTCTTGGGCTTGCCAACATTGGTCTGAAAGGGTTAACCTTATCAACTTGTATTCACCCTAGACCATAGTTATCAAGGCGTCGCCTAGACGTCCTGGCGCTCCAGGGTGGATGCCAAAGGTCATCGTCTAGGTCACCCCCGCCTTGCCGGGGTGGCACAGATCCGGGGGCAAGGGGCGCAGGGTAGCGAGCAGAGCTCGGGGCAGCACGGTCCGAGCTCGGCTGGAGCGGATTCGGTTGTCGGGTTGCTCGGGGCGGCGTAGCCGGAGCTAGGCCGGCGCGGGGCGGCGCAGATTCAGGGGTAGGGGCTCGGGGCGGCGCAAATCCGAGGGTAGGGGCTCAGGGTGGTGACCGGAGCATGGTGCGGCGACCGGCCCATGCCGAGGCCAAGGCAGGGGTGGCGCGGCTCGGGGCGACGCGGTCCAAGTGTCGGGCAGCGCATGGCAGCGAGCAGAGCTTGGGGCGGTAGCCGAGGCAGAGGATATCCAGGGGAGAGAAGAGGCACAGACGTCGAAGGAGCAACAACTAGCAGGAGCAGATGGCGGCGCCAGCTTGAGCAAGAGGGGTAGCAGGGAGCAGTGGCTAGGGCATAGCACCCCTGCCCCTACTCCTCTTATATATGCAAAGGCTGGGCCGTTTTGGGCTGGCTTGGCCTATTCCACCTCCTTCTCTTTTTTTTTTCTTTAAATGATATATTACAACTCAGATTTTGGTCATTTCTATTGTAATGAAGTTGGTGTGTAACTTTACTAACTGGACCTTCATTTCTTTTTTTCTTTTTGGTTTGGGGGTAATCTGTTGTATAAAATGTGCTTTTAGCAAACACTCGGAAATAATTCTAGCATAATTAATAGAAATTAAAGCATAATTCCACCATAATTTAAATGACCAAATTAACAAAAACTCATGTAAATCTTCCAAGTCATCTAAAAGGGATAATATGCTCATCACATACACCAGGTGTACACTAGAAGTCAGCATAAAGCTAAGACTTAAAAAATTAAAGATTGCTCTCAAACGACTAGTTGCACAAGACATAATCTTGGCCACCACAGCATTTATGCCAATATTCTTTATCAATTGAATATGATAACTCTAAATCAGACTTTGAGCTCAAAATTAATGCTTGACTAATATATCAAATTTTATTTCAATACCGCAAATTAAACTCTCAACCAATAAAAGATCTTGAGATTAACAGTGCACAAAGACACTATTCCAGCATATTGAATTTTCGGCTAGCAGAGAATTGAGCATATGACAAAGCACATGAAGCAAAATTGCTTGTAGATAATGTAAACTGAAAGCGAGCCATGACAATATTTGATTACAATGAGACGATCAAAATTTGTCTAGTCACAAAAAAACACCAATAGATAGGATGGCTGAGTATATAACAATACTGATAGAAACAAAATAACAATAGTAAACAATTCTAAATAAGCTCAACTCTGATCCTAGTTAACAATTCAATTTCATAATATGGCATCAAGCATCATAGAGCTATTAACACCCATCAACAAATACACTTGCAATATCTCTCAGCACAATTATCAAACTGAATCAAGACTTTAATAATTGCAGCTCATATATGCAAAGTGAATATAAAATGGGTAACTGTGATACTTACAAAACCAGTGACAAATAAAGCCACTGGAAGAACCGGCCAAGGCACATCATTAAGACGTTGTCTCAGAAAACCTAGCACCTCGTTGTGCTGTGCGCAAATAAGATGAGCTTGACGAAGATACAGTGCCGATCCTCGCAATCTGGGACACACCGAATCACGAAGTTGAGGTACAGGAGATATGCCGCTCAAGACCACCAACGAATGCTCTGACCAAAAGCACAAGTAACACCAATTACCAAAAGAAACCGAACTCCTCCTTTAGCAGGATCAACAAGAAGCACACCGGAATCACCTCCAACCAACGCACCAATAGGAAATCTCACAGAACCGAATGGCGCAAGAGGGATCTACTAGAATACGCATGGAGTTGGGTTCAGGTCTAACAAACGACACCACCGGAACAAAGCACGGTGGAGCCGGAGCTCCACCACCTAACGGCGCACAACCCGCCAGATCCGGCCAGCATCCATCGCCCGAGTCGCTCGCCGCCGATTTTGCGGGGAGCCAAAACTGCCGAGCACTCAAAAGAACTACCGTAGCACAAAAACACGAAGCACAGGCACAGCAGCCCTTCGGTTGAAGACCTGGTCACCAGACCTTATCCTCCCCTCAATCCTATGACAAGTGGGCCCCCTCCATATTCCTTTTCTTTTCTATTTATCCTTTCTTCAAATGATAAATTACCAAAAAGTCCCTCAAGAAACAACATAATCTAGCCAATTTTTCAGAGGTCGTCTAATCATCACCTAGGCGTCTTGGCGCCTCCGGAGCGCGTCGCCTCACCTTGTCGCCGTGACAACATAGCCCTAGACGGTATATATTAGCCAACCAAGATACCTACTGTCAAGATGGCAGTATCCGACTAGATTCACTTGCATGTGTACTTGGGGTTATTTTAACCGGTCTTTTATTATTTTTACCCAAATATCCAAGAGCATCCTAATTTTCGTTTGCTAAAAGCCATAGGATTTCCTGGTGTCTACTTTAGTGTAATACAACTATACAAGCATACAACATGTGGGAAATCATGCATTTCTAAGTTACAGATTTTAGCATTTCTGGTTGTTTTGTGATGTCCATGGCTTGCAGTAATCTAGTGATGTGGACCTAAATTGTCGAGCTCAGCAAATGTGGCATTAACAGTTTCGTTTTCTTGCCGTAGGCAGTTCATGCTTCTTTCTAGCTTACTCCTAGACCTATTTTTGCTGGATGTGTATGAGTGCCATTCATATTTGTCCTTTCCATTCCATCTTCTTGTACCTATTGTTTTTTATGTTTATTGCTCAATTGTTTTGCTTTGTTAGGTTCACAGCTCAATGTGCAGTGAGCTGACAATGATGTCAGATAAAATCTCCCCCATTCTTCCATCAATTGAGGCAGCTCGACCAGGGATGTAAAGCTGGTATACAGGAATTGTGCAAACTATACCTATACAATATAGTTGAGAAAGCGAAACTAATAATTCAGCACTGCATCGAATGTAGTAAGCTCTACTCGGTATGTTATTCCTTTGTTAATGGGAAACTTAAGATTCTAATATGCTACATTTATTGCTGATTTCCTGAATCTTTTGTGATTATTTGATGATTATTTGTTTTTGATTTAGGCTATTACTGGAGAGGCAATTATTTTTATGGTCATTGGTTGGGTATGGGCCCGAGGACCAAAGGTAGGACACTCGCCCTCATCTAACCGCCGGTAGGACTCTTTCCTATCGAGGCTGCGAGACTCTGAGGCTTAGTTGAACTCTTGATTTTTCATCGCTTGATTGATAATAGATACATACTATCCCTTTTATAGGGACAGTCTGGCTTGACGCCTAATAAATAATCTATAAAGAAACATATCAATCCAATCTAATCTTTTCAACTATTAAAAATAACATTCATAATAATTAAGATCCTATTCCTAACAACAATTAGATAAATAAGGAATCTCAAATAATCTACCTAACTAACTATTCTTTATTCTAGGAAACAAATCAGTGTGTATGGAAAATAACGTGCTATAGTACCGCTGGGTAGTGTTCACACGCCACTGATCTTGGCGGTACTATTCACAAGACCTCCTCCTCTGCGCCTTTGCGCCTTTCTCCATAACATTACACCCCTTACGGCGAGGCAGCTCATCCTCGAGCTACGGTGGTGGCCATGGTTGAAGTCTTGGTGGCCCCATGTTGATAAGAGTATTTGATACTGGCGTCGGTTCACTTGAAAGCAGATTAGCAACATTCTGACGTATAGCACCTAGGGAAGAAACGCCTTAACATGTTGTGGCGTTGAGGAAGACGCCGATGACATGGGCAATCGGCATTGGGAAGAAGTGACGTCCGTACTGCCACGGAGCGTGATGATGGCCGGGAGGACGCGAAGGTGGCGTTGGCTCCTCAGCTGTTGCGCTTTGCATCACCTAGGGCACAGTGTTGGCCAGCCACACAAAAATACCACCACCGACAGCAAACCCTCTTCGTGGCGCACGAAGTGCGGCCAAAGCGACGTTGCCCGTTGAGGAGGTGTTGGTGACGATGGCCGGAATGGCATTGTTGGCGGTGCTAGTTCTGGAGGTGATGGAAGTGGCGGCGCAGCCATGTTGGCGACGACAGGCGTCACCTCCTTCTGCTCCATCTTGACCAAGGTCGTAGCCGGCGGGGTTGCCGTCAAGGCTAGTGGATTGGTGGAACATTCCTTGTTCCCGATGTGGCTTCTCTCCTCCTCCGAAACACCAAGCATCTTTTCAAGCATCTTAATCATGCGACCCAGCATGTCGCTGATTGTCTTGGAATTGCAACCCTCGCTGCCCGACATGGTGGAAGGGGCAATGATTGGCTCTGATACTAAATGTTATGGTCGTTGGTTGGGTACGGGTCCGAGGACCGAGGGTAGGACACTCGTCCTCATCTAACCGCTGATAGGGCTCTTCCCTATCGAGGTAGCGAGGTAGTGAGGCTCTGAGGCTTAGTTGAACTCTTGATTTCTCATCGCTTGATTGATAATGGATACATGCTATTCCTTTTATAGGGACAGTCCGACTTGACGCCTAAGAAATAATTTATAAAGAAACCTATCAATCTAATCTAATCTTTCCAACTATTAAAAATAACCTTCATAATAATTAAGATCATATTCCTAACAACAATTAGATAAATAAGGAATCCCAACTAATCTACCTAACCAATTATTTTTTATTCTAGGAAACAAATCAGCACGTATGGAAAACAACGCGCTACAGTACCGCCGGGTAAATTGTAATAATCCTTAGTTCATAGGGGTAAACATCCATCGGCGGGAGGTCGAACGGTGACAACTTGAGGTAGAACATCGCTAGGTGAAGGAGGGCACTGATTGGGGAGGAATAGATCTAGAATAGCCGGTCAAGGGAACGACCACAGCTGGACTTTAGGGACTAGGAACTTGTCTATTCATCTTTGCTTAATCTTAACGATTACAATATGCTTCCTTATATAGAGGGTTCTTCTAACAATTATGGATAAAATCAATCTAAATAATGACCTTTCTAACTAATAGATGACATTTCTAACTAATAGATAATCTTCCTAACTAATAGATAACCTTTCCAATTACCTAATCTCTATATAAGGAAACTAATCAACTATTTAAGAAAATAGATATTCTTAACAAAGGAAACTACTCGTGGGTAAACAGTACATGCATAAAATGTAAGCACGCCCGTGACAATTATATCGTGGTGTGAAAGGATCAGAGACTCACTTAGGCGGAACTTGTTCCTGATTCAGAATAATGGTCCCACCAGCATTAGCTAATCAGGTTAGTTGATTTAGTTTGATGTTTGACTCTATACTTTGTCGGTGTCACGAACTCAATTTATGCTACTATGTATAGGTTACAGAAGAAAATGATCAGCTTCTCTCATGCGCACATGTTGTACTATGTGTGATTTTCTTGTAACCTATAAAAGAAAGTACCACTGAAATACCTCAAGTTTCTTGGACTTCGATTTCATCTTCTATGGCCACCAATAAACTGTTCTTTTTAGGTTCTCCAAACCTACTTCTGTAAAATAATGCAATTTAACTTGAAATAATTTGTAGAAGCACATCTGCATATGCAGTAAATGGCAAATCAATCAGAATATGCTTCTTTTAACTTGGTTATTTACCACATTGCAATTTAACACAGATTGCTGAAGTGCATCATGATTGAGCAATAAACATAAAGGAGGGTGCTTATTACCAGAACTGGTCGATGTCTTGGTTCCATTGCAGAATATCTGGACACAGGAAGCCCTAAAGAACGAGAGCATGCAGTGGTTATCCTTTTATCAATACTAGGCAGTAAACGCACGCATGCCGCGCCATTGATTACAGTCGTTGATTATAGATTGTGACAAAAAAGATCTTTTTTATCTCATTGGTTTATTTTCTGGTTTGTAGAAAGCAGTTGTGTGTGTTCATAGGATTAGTTAGGGTATAGTACTGTAAAAAGTAGGTAATTTGCTATCAGAATGACATAGTAGAACGGAAAGTAGTAAAAGACAATGCGAAGAACACTTTATAGTTGGGTTATAGGTAGTCTTAGTGTAGGTGCGTTTAGTTACAGGTTGATTAGATAATTCAGACTATACATTGCAGCATTGAGCATAAAGATCAAACAGGAAGTACATGGGGACCGATGCTATGGTTGAGCATGGGTGTAATACCAGTCCTAGTATGATATGAACGTATCTGTAATTATAATTTTAGTGTGATATTCATTATTGAAGCAGGCTTGCCTTAGCGAGTAACATAGGACTATGTGTAGAGAGCAAAAGCGTCTAGTAATAGGCAATCTAGTTCAAATGCCAGTCACATGGTGGCGAGTATATTGTCTTAGCAAAAGCTGCACAGTACAAAGTCAGTGACCTGTTGGTAGATATGTTGGGTGTTTCCTGCAAGATACAAAATCACATAAGTGTTTATGCAGTCTAGGTCTAAAATGGATGTAAGGCTGAGTATAACTTAGCGCAATTCAAAAAATGGTTTGTGTTCTGAAAGGGAAATGGATGTAAGGCTGAGTATAACTTTGTGTAGTCTAGAAAACGGTTTGTGTTCTGAAAAGTTTGGTAAACCGAAGAGTTGGATATTGTTGTTTTGCAGAGACACTTCTAATAATGAGTTCAAACAGAGAGCTAAAAGGAAACTGTTTTAATAGAAGAACTGCTTTATGAGTACAACATGAGTAGGCGTGAATTATGAAGAAAATGTGACAATTGGTAGGAGTTGTAACAGCGACTACAATTTGTAGGGGCTAAGGTAGTTATAGTGGTTTTGTGAAAACACATAATAATTCTTGCATTTCTTTGGTTTGGAACATATTTTTTTTCGCATATAGGAAGTGGCAAGTTTTTTTATTCGAAAGAAGGTAATGTATAGTCAGAACTATATCGTTTAGAGCTAAGTCATTCAATCTAGACTTTTTTTTCAATGCATGTTGGGAATACGAAGTAAAACTGGAAATTTTATTAGAGGTATAGAGGAACAAATCTATTTTGCATTCAAATCTGAAATACACCCTATATTTGTGAACAAAACCATTCAAAAAATATGCCTTATATTTTTGGACGGATGGAGTATAGTTGAAGGAAACCTGGAAAATATTGTCAGTAGTGCAATATACATGGCAAAGCAGCAAACGTAGAGAATAGGGACACTTTTCACCTTGACATGATATATATCTTAAGAACTTCCAGATAGATAAAAAAAACATCTTTGTCATTGATTTGTACATATGTATATTTGCTGAAGAAGCGAACAAGTGTCTCCACAATATGAAACAAACATTCGTTGCTGTCGATTTTAGAACGAATTCCCCGAATCTGAAATTTAATATAAAATGGAAAGGGTAAGGGCAAAAATATATATATAATAATGATCCAACGGTAATATAATGAAATTGATGATTAAAAATTTAGTAGTGGGCAACTCTAGAAGGTAAAGGTACAAACCTCCCAACGTATAGTCCTAGTGGTAGCTGTAAAAAGTTATCCATAGCAAATGCTTCCAAATGAAGTCGTTAGAGCATATTGAAGTGATCTTATAAGTGGTTTTGGGGGCATCGATGTAGTAGGTTGGTCATCATGAATGAGAAAAAGGAAAACCATTCGCGATACTATGACATGGACTGTATTACTAAGGATAGCTCTAGTCGAAAGTAAACTGACTGAGAAAACCTGTAAATTACAGGATAAATTCTTAGAAAACATCTATTAAAACATCGTAATTTTATATAGAATAATGACAAAAACTTGCCCGCTCATCAAAAGAAGGCACCATTGTCCGCCATTAGGCACGTGGAAAGAAACGATACCAGAAACTTCGAAGGACCATAATGTTATCCCAAAAAGATGATCATTACAAATGCATATGCTACTCTTATAACATCAGGAAGTTCCCAAACCATTCTTATTGTCTTTTGCAGGAATGGCATGTGTCTCCGAGGGGTTTTGTCTTTGGTTGGGAGCATCTTTTTGGTGATTTGTAAGCAAGCAATGTCTATTATTGTAAAATAAGATGATTGTGGTGAGCAAGTGATAAGGTTGTACAGGTCATTGATTTCTGGTACTCACAGTTGATTGTTCTTTTGCTGTTATGTTTGAGATGGATGTCTCTACGTGCTGTGCTGAAGGGCTGTCAAGATGTATCATTGAAGCTTCTGCAATACACTTAGGGTCTATTTTTTTATTAGTGTTATCCTGCTGTAAAGGCAGATGTTTATTGGTTTGCAGAATGGATGGTATTTCTAGCATGGATGGTATCTGTAGGAACGTAATAAATCTATCAGTATCAAAGCGAAAGAACCAATTAGTATGCTGCATGTATAACAGATTATGTAACTTTGTTTGTGTAATGAAAAGAATAGTCTAATGTATGTTAAACAAATAGTAAATGATTACCTGATCGTTGCAAGGAACGAAAGAAGCATTGTTTTTTTTGGCAGCAATTTCAGGGGTAGCCATGGTGGTGTCTATATTTGTTTGTTGGATGGGGGCACTGTGTATCTGAACAGCAAAAAGAAAAGATGTAGTTGCAAAACAGTATAGTCCCGAATAAAGGCTGTCAAAGAAAATGTGTACAAAGGCATATTTAATCCGAAGGGATAAGGTGCAAATACTATAGTATGGCACTGTGAATTGAAAGAACTCTTGTACATAAACGTAAGACGACGTAATTGTACTTACAGATCTTGTATGATTTCCTTGTAGACTATATTTTGTGTTGAGTTTCCGCTGGTGCCATCTTCATTTTCGATCAACACGTAGAGCCCATCAGGCGTCGTAACACGTGAAACAGCCACATAAAGCTGTTCGTGCGAGAAAACCAGATTTTTATGGTATAATCCGACTTTTGCTAATGTTTGGCCTTGGCTTTTATTTATGGTCATAGCATAGCAAAAACGTATGGGAAATTGTTTTCGCTATAGAACAAATGGCCATTTTGATTTGGTTGTGTTCAGAGAGATTCGAGGAATACAAATAGATTGTCCAGTGGTTGTACCTATCATAATTTTTCCTTCTATTAAACGATTGCCCAAACGAGTGATAATCATTCTTGTTCCATTGCAAAGACCCATATTTTGATTCAAATTTCTAAGTATCATCACAGGAAGGCCAATTTTTAGCAAAATGCGGTGTCGAGGGAAATTAGGGACATTTATAGAGTTCAGGAATTCATGAGGGTACAGTCGGTCCATATCAGCGGTTTGATCTGTAGAATTAGAGATAGTATCACAACTTAGGTACTCTCTGAAATCACCAGGCACTTTATCGATAATAAAATCGTTAATATCATCTACGATAGCATTCGTGGGGTAGACGATAGCTCTTTTTGCTAGATAAGACGTATTTGCATAATTGATCTGAAATGAATCATACAAGCTATTTACCATCGCTGTTACCTTGTCATGTTCAGTTGTCAACAAGAATCTATTTGGTATGCAATCCATGTAGCCTGTGATTCATTGCCTTTTTTACGTGCAGGTACAGCACCATCTCCAATCGCAAGGACCCATTTCGCGAAAACCTCTAGTTCTGCTCTCTCGTTTTCAGATAATGAATCATTGGATAATCTCATGTTGGTTCGAAGAGACCGTAATTTTATGGTGTGCCATATAGGTGATTTGGTTAAAGAGGCAAAAACAATATATGTTTGGCAACCACCGTTAATAACTGGAAGAATCTGTCGAAAGTCGCCACCTAGAACCATGGGCATGCCTCCAAATGGTAACATAGCCATTGCGGGTTCTTCGTCTGAAAGTAAGTCACGAAGAGTTCTATCCAATGTTTCGAAGCATCTACGATGGGTCATAGGTGCTTCGTCCCATAGTATGAGCGATGTTTTCTTGATAAGATCACCTAGCATAGTACCCCTATGGATATGGCAAAGAGATGTTTCATCAACATCAAGAGGGATGCGAAATCTCGAATGCGCAGTACGGCCTCCAGGTAGTAATAGTGCGGCGACACCCGAAGAGGCAACGGCTAGTACAATTTTGCCTTCAGATCTTATCTTCGTGATTATGACATTCCAAAGGAATGTTTTGCCTGTACCACCATGTCCATACACAAAAAATACACCTGGTTTTCTTGCAACCACATTATGAATAACCTCATCATATATAGCTAGTTGTTCTTGGTTTAGTTTTTCATGAAGGTCTTCCCATTCACTTACGACAATATTTGAACCGTATGACATTTCGTTTGCAATAAGCCTATTGAAATTGTGATCCAAATTTTCAGAATCAATAGACGGAAGATTATAGGATGAAAGGGATGCTCCGTTAGTTAAGAATAGAGAGTGGGGTTCCTCAATTAGTTGTGATCGTAGATATGTATCTAGTATAGCATATGTATGGTTGTTTAGCGCTCTTTTTATTCGCAAGGCTATGTCGTTCGTTAAATAGGTCCAATATTTTTCAAAAAGTAATCGAGGGTTTGAAACATCACAAAAAATCAAGATCGTCATGAATAGATTTCGTAGTTGGAATGACGTAGACGATATGATAGCCTCATCAAATAGGGTGAACCATTCGTTGTTGTCCTTGAGTAAACCACGAGCATGACACGCCTCTCTGAATGTATTGTACAAAACGTTGTCATAACGTCTTACATCCTCATAGCTTGTTGCACCACGGACAATCATCAGGAGCATTCTCATATAGAAGAGTTCTCCAGTACTAGGATGAACGTAATATATTCTACCAATTTTCGTTCTTTGTTTTCTCTTTTTCCATAACTTAGTAGTGTTATCCCACGTCTATTTACTTGGAAATTCGCAATACGTAAGATTTCTCGCTGTTGGACTTGTTTGGTTTGTAACAAACCATTTTGTAAGCGTTGTTTTCAATTGTAAGTCATCCTGAAGGAGGTTATGCAGATCAACTTCCTCATGGTACACCATTCTATTCATTCCAGGTAGGTGTATTTGAAGTCGTTGTATGGAGGGTATTCTTTCGTGTATATCAAAGGCAAGCAAACGCCAAAATGCTTCACGGCATGATAGGTACCTACAATTTATGTATTCTTGTATTTCATCAATTTCTTTCGTTGTGATAGGCTGTGGAATAGAATTTGATGAAATTGATGATGCAAGAAATACACGTGCTCGATCATGGCCCTTTGTAACATATTTGAAAAGATACTTGACCAAGTTGGTTTTGTTACACCATTCTACGTTAATACGTGCTTGGTATTTTTTTAGCAGGTCAAGATTATGGGGCACAACCCATCTATTATTAAGTCTAGCACCGTTCTTTATCACGAAACGATTATCATCGCGTCATCTATAAATGGGGAAACCAGAATCATCAATGGTGGTTTCTTCACGAAAGCATTTTGGATATCTTTTTGAACAAACACCGTCCTTCATACAAGGGCACCTGGTGTTAAGCTCACCACAAGGGCCATGGATCATAAATTCCTCGACCAAGGCATATCCTAGTGGATCAATAGATATATCCGCAATTCAAATAGATACCAAACCATCAATGAGCGCAGAGAAGACTTCGGTTTGGCCCATGAACACCAAACATATGCGCATGGGGCAATCCTCTTTTTTGGAACTCAATTGTGTACATAGCTAGACAAAAGTAACAATAGAGGATAAGGCAAAAGTACATCATAAATTATTAAAAACAAACGAATAACATTTGGGAGTAAAATTGGAATAAACCTATACGTGCCAGCATTAATTGGCCCAAAAACTAACCCTTGTTTGATACCACCAAATAACTCGTCAAGTTTCATCTTGAATACACGACATTCCATGTCCGATCGATCTTGTGGACGTTGACCAGGTTCTGTCCTTAGTGCATCAGCAATCTCGGGCCACTTAGGATTGCATGTGAAAGTTACGAATAAATCTGGTGGACCATACACACGGCAAATCGCCATAGCATCATGGAAATTCATGTTCATATAACGGCATGACCCAGTAAAAGTCGCAGGAAAGGTTTTTTTATACCAGCGTTTTTACCACTCGCATCCACGACCAAGCGCATCAGTTACCTTGGTATGTCTCACTTCTTAGTTGGTCTTGGTGTTCGCAATGAACGTTAGTCTTGAGCATTCAACACAAGAATAGGCGTTGACTGTGGCTTGGTCAGACAACCTACCACAATGGATGTATGGATTGGTTTGTCCTTTCCTATAATGACACCAATAACCATAATATTCGAGCATGCTAGCATTTTCTCTCGTAGAAGGTAACATGCCATCAACATCAACAAATTTAAGACCAACATAGAATCCCTTATCGCCATATGGGAAAAGAAGTGGATACTGCAGTGCCATTAAAGCAGGATGCAATGGAGACACACGGTGCAATGGACCCGATAAGGACTGTGCGATTATATCAAATTTGTATGTTTCAGTGGTTAGATCGCCTACAATTAATGCTGCTAACTCCGGTGCAACTGGAGGTATATAACGGTCACCTCTAATTGACTCGGAGCCCAAAATACGGATCGCTATGTTGTTTTCTGCTGATGCTAAGATTCTTTGTTTTGCACTTCTGAATATTTTGACAAGTGGATTGCATTGATCAAGCATCTATATCAACGCGTTCACAATTGATGGATCAGGCAAATCACCTTATTCTGAATTCATATTAAATACATTAAGACGGTTTTGAAGTTCATGATTTGTGTCATACACGTACAGCTGCACATATCGTGGAGGTTCACCCAAAGAAGGTAACATAGAACCAATTCGATGATGAACCACACCGTTTATTCTAAAAACATAAGGTCCATGGCCAATATTAACGCTTTTGTCAACCTCCACACCAAGAGAGGTAAAAGCGAAGAGGGAATTATATGATCTTATAAGACGCATGAATTCCCGTGATCTAGCGTTACCGTCGAAACGTATTAGCTCCTGTAAGGGGTGTGGCCACGGTTTAAATGGAGGTAAAACCAGTTTGCCTCCTCGACAACAGGCATTGTAAGCGATACGACGATCGGTGAATGCGCTTTGTTGTTTTATTCTTTCACCATACCAGAAGATAGCATCGTAGTGTATGCAAGAATAATCAGGGCCACCGTAGTAGGAACGGCCAGCAAAAGATGCTGTAATTTTTTTTGGGGAAAGCAATCAAAGAATAGAGGCAATAGATGATAATCCAGAGTAATAGAGTGAGGATAAAACGAATGTATGATCAAAGGAAAGGGATGTTAACAAACCTTTTAAAGCTTCGATATATTCTTTGGGAAGCTGGTTAGTACCACTGTAATGGACACAGAGACTGGAAGCCCTAAAGAGAGAACATAGGAACACGAAAATTGATAGTAAGAAAGTTATAACAACAGAAGCCACTACGCAGGTGATCTTGATGATAAAATGTAAACCTCTTTTTCGGGTAAAAAAACAACTTGTTGTGCCAAACGCCATTGTTGTCTTGCCAAGTACCTCCTAGATCGATTTAGGAGCGACGTTTGTCGTGAAACAGACGGATAAAAAGATTCATCTAACAATAATAAGACGTTAACAGCGGAGTAAGCACGAGAAAAATGGTAGTCTTGAAAAATCCAATAGACTATGTAATTTTGTTAAAAACAGTATACAGTGTTTGTTATAGTATTATGGACCATCCCTAAAACCTGCAAAAGATCTGCAGTGACATATTTCACCTTGATCATGCGTAGGGCCAACAAACGTAGAATGTGGTCTATCACGTTTCCGTGACATCGGTGCCGCGGTGGCCACGGATGGAAGCGATGACCACCTTTAATTTTTCAACACTTCTTATCTCTCTAGTAGGAAATTATTATATTGTGACTTCTTCTCAGGAAGCACCAACCTGCATTTCAAATTTGTGTATATGAGCATACATGGAAAAAGAATGTTTAACCTATAGCATCTAAAACCATCATAAAGCCAAAATGCATTACCGCTAACCCAACAGAGCAAAAACACAACGGAACATAACCAATTCCTCAGAACTATAATCGGAGACTGATACATGATGAAAATTGCAAATTAATTTCCATTATAGTCTACTGACAAACTCGGTACACCATGTGAACTCATTAGTATTTGGAATTTGGAGATTATTTAGTTTTCAAATTCAACCTTTAAGCACCGTCTACTTATACTAAAAATGAACTGAACTTTGTAGATCAAACCATAGATCACCTCTGAATAAAGCAAAAACACAACGGAACATAACCAATTCCTCAGAACTATAATTGGACTGATACATGATGGAAATTGCAAATTAATTTTCATTATAGTCTACTAACAAACTTGGTACACCATGTGAACTCATTAGTATTTGGAATTTGGAGATTATTTAGTTTTCAAATTCAACCTTTAAGCATGGTCTACTTATACTAAAAATGTACTGAACTTTGTAGATTGAACCATAGATCACCTCTGAATAAAGCTAATGCTTTCGTCAACACATAGCAAGAACACAATTGAAGAGATCAACAAACTGACAATGGGAGCTAAACTGACAATGATATCAAAGCCAAATGCATTTGTGCATCCCCACTGCCGCCAGCACCTGTTTACATTTTAGCCAGGTGTTTTTTTAATGTGAGAATGAGTATATCCAAATTAAAAAAAGCAGACTAACAGAGTAGTCAAGCTAATATGCATTTATGATAAGAATTTATAGTTTACTGGTAGCTAAAATGCTAATAGCAATGAATAGATCAACACATAGCAAGAACACAATTGAAGAGATGAACAAACTGACAATGGGAGCTAAATTGACAATGATATCAAAGCCAAATGCATTTGCGCATCCCCACTACCGCCAGCACCTATTTACATTTTAGGCAGGTGTTTTTTTAATGTGAGAATGTGCATATCCAAATTAAAAAAGCGGACTAACGAGTAGTCAAGCTAACATGCTTTTATGATAAGAATTTATAGTTTCTTGGTAGTTAAAGCGCTAATAGCAATGAACAAAAAATCAAATATATAAGGAAAATAGGAAAAATGCAAAGAGCGGTTACATAGTGAATATATTATTTTATAATTACTCCATCCGTCTCTAGATATAGGTTGTCCTAGAAATCATGCAATCAAACATTTTTGTTATGGCCATCAAGATGTCAAAAGGTATCAAGATTACGTACCCAGCGGCACCTCCAAGCAGATCATCCGAGAAAACTACAAATTAAAATCGTGATAACAAAATTTGACGCGTACCCTACTTAATACAAAGGGGATAAAAAGGGCCTAATTTAAACCCAAACCCAAGTGAAATCAAGAGACATATCACTGAAAATCCCACCATTCACGGAAAACAAGCGGGAAAAAAATCTTCCTTTCGCTGTGACCACCGCATGAGCGGTGGTGGGGATTGGAATCATGGCGTGGGAGCGAGATAGGGAGTAAGCGAGGTAGCGCGTGTGTTGGGGCGAGATGGAGAGGCGAGGGGCGACGAGAGAGAGGATGGGAAATGGCGATTCGTGTTGGAGGAGGTGAGGCGAGAGAGAGGATCCGTAACGTCTTGGAAGGAAGGCGGCGGCGGAGAGGAGAAGACAGCGGCGGGAAGCGGAAGACAGAGCGGTCAAGGCGGGAAGAGGAGCGGCGATGGGGACGGAGTGGAAGCGGGAAGCCACGGCGGAGAGATGAAGCAGACGGTGGAGGCTTCTACAGCGCCTAAGCGGTCGTGAGCTCGAGATAAGGGAGGAGAGCGGCAGCCTGCTTGCCGGCGTGATCAAGCAGCGAGCAAGCGCGTCCACGCGATCTGACAGCTAGGACAAAACATATGACGTGGATAGCCTGAGAGGCCGGCTAGAAACTTTGCTTTAATAAGAGGTAATATATGTTCCCATAGTATTGAGGATTGTTTACTTGTAATGAAGGAGGGTGTAATCCCTACCCTTGTGGACTTGTCAGTGAATGGAATTGATGAAGCCAAATGTTAACAGACCATGACAAGTTGTTCAATCTCAAACATGCCCTTAGGTACTTGCAATTTTTCTAATGTTGTTCCTGATAAATACGCACAAGTTGCCATTCGTCATCTGTTGCTGTTCTGCACAAATTGCCATTCGTCATCTGTTGCTATTCTGCTGTACTCTGAAGAAATTGGTAGCATGACCACCATACAAGATGCAATCATGCAAATCCCTTTTGAAGTCCACATTGCCTTTCTTGTTGCCAATTGTTCAATGTATAGATGTTGGTCTTTCAAAAAAAATGTATGAATGCTCTGAATTTATTTTTGACTGAATGATGCTCTGAGTTTATCTTTAGACAGTGCTTGAAAGAGTGCATATTTGTTCTTTTTGTCATTGCACGATCGCTGAAAATTAAGAGTTCTGTCAGTTTCACTCATCATGATGATTGAGGCTACTAGTACTGCTAGTTGTGGCTCAATAACTCTAGACCGGCATCGTTAATTGCTGTAGTTGTTGTTAATTGTGGTAATTCTCGTTAATCGTGGTAGTTGTCAATTGCGTTAACTGTCGTTAATTGCGTTAGTTGTCGTTAATTATCATCAATTGTCGTTAATTGCTGTTAAATGACATCAAACAAGTCACTACTATTCTTAGGGGAATTTTAGACATTTCCTATATCAAAAGCTACAGCCAGCCTACCTAAAAACCAGATAGCCAAATATCAAACCTTTTCAGCTCAGTTGTTTAGCCCTACAGTCGTTTAGCCTTATAGCCCAGTTAGAAGCCACTTCTCAAAAAAGCTATAGCCATACCAAACAAGCCCATAAGCTATTAAGCTATTTCTTGATGCATGCAATTTTGCGAGTTTTTGGCTTATTTGACATTGTTGTGCATCAAAAATGCAAAACTAGCCCTTTGTGTGAAATGACAAAAATGTCACCGCGGACGTGCCGATAGGTGAAATGTGCCGCTTGCCGCGTGTGCTTGGGCTCGCGGTCACGTTGTTCTCCCCCTATCACGCCCATCACCCTCATTGCCCCCTGCTGCATGCCCACCGCACTGCACTGAATTAGGGTTTGCACCCTAATCAGGATTATTGCTTGTTTGTACTTACGGATGACCATGGGCATTCAAGTAGCATGAAGATCCAATTGAAATATTTGAAAAAGGAAAATCTTAGGATTCTGGTGTTGAAGAAAGCTTTAGATTCTCATTGTTTTTGCCATTTCGCAATGGAATTAGGGTTTGCACCCACGCTATTGTTACGATTGTAGTATTTGCACAATCGATTTTTTTGAAAAAGTGAGAGAATTTTATAGAGAGAAATTGTAACATCCCAAAAAAAAAAATCTAAACTTGGGATAGATGTATTGTTAATAAAGTGAGGAAGCATTTTCAATATGTTTTTGAAATCTTTCATAAATCAACTATTGAATTTGTATACAACAGCAACTCGAAAGAATTTTCGAGAAAAATTTAGAACAAATAAAATTATAGAACAATTACACAATTAAATACATCGTGTCAGGAGATTCCACAACAATTTTCATAATTTTTTGAGCTCTTTTGCTATGTTTAGAAATTCATCAAACACTCAGCCTTTTCAGAAAAATTACAAACCAAATTTAAATTTCTCACACGCCTATTGGGCCGAATCCGCACCAGCCCATTTCCTCGCACCCCGCTCTAGCCCACGCCAGCACCCCCGCTCTCCTCTCACTGACACGCTAGGCCCGCATGTCAAGCACCTTCTTCCACCTCGCTTTGCCTCTGCGCGCCAACTCGCTCGCTCGCACCTGCTCCGACCCCGATTAGCAACCGCCGCCCACGGTTCCTCGCTTCACCTACTCCCGTCGCCTCCGCCTACACCGTACGTCACCGCACGCATGCCTCTCTCTGCCTTTTCCCGCACTGGCGGAGACGCTAGAGCGCGACCGCGAGATTATTGTCGCACTCGCCACCTTCTCGCCACTCTTCTCGCACCAAACCCAATTGTAATCCCCCTTGTACGTAAGCCCTAGCCGTGTCATCTTCTTCCTCAGCTCTCCCCTGTTCCATTTTCATGCAAAACTGAGCTTCTCACTCTGTGTTTTCGCAAAGACGTTTGCATCGTTCTCAACGTTGGTGAGCACACCTCCGCGGTTCTACCGCCCTGGTGAGCTTCTTCTTCCACGACGTGCATGTCATTTTGATCCTTGAGCTTCCCTCATCCTTCTCCTCTACTCAATGCAGCTTCTGGAGCCACGTAGTGCAATCGCACTGCTTCGTCTTCGTCTCCGGTGCGCACCTAGATCTGGACCAACAGGTTCCCATCACTCCGGTGAGTTCGAGCTCAACCTGAGCGCGTCACAACATGTTCCACTCCCCAATGATGCTATTCCCCTACTTAACGTTAACAATCTTGCAGTGAATCAAACCCAGCCCTTTCCACATTTTTGAACGCTGCCGCCATTTTCGTTGATCCCTGCCGACTTGGTGATTACGTGTTCAATTCCTTCCTCCTCCTCCATCCTTAGCATGCGTGCAATCTAACACGCACCTTGTTGTAGCTCCTCCATCGCCGTAGATGCCGCCACCATGAGCATCCCCTGTGCCACCGCTGCTCACTGTCAACAAGCCACTGTGGTGAGCCCACAACCTCATCAAGGCCATTTTTTCATTCTTACTCTTCCCTAAAGCTATTCCTATGCTCCATTTTAGCCCGATTTCACCAAGGAGCTTGATCACCATGAAGCTTGATGCCGCCGCCGCTGTTCATCACCGTCTGGCCACCCCAGGTCATCTTCGACCTCACCATCTTCACCTTCGTGACTATGGTAAGCTCTTGAACCTCATGCGCGCTTCAATTTGCCAAGGGTGAGTAGTTGGCGAAGTAGAGCCTGTAGCCGCATGTCGAACCGGGAGCGAAGGATCCCGAATTCTCTGTGTTCATACACCAGTCCAGGATTTCCGGTGTACACAATTACAAAAATGATAACATAACCAAATCTCACATTGCATTAATGGTAAATCAGAGTTTAATACAATTGGGCATGAAGCCAAATAAAAGATTAAATAACACAGCGGAAGACGAAAAAGTAGTGGAGTCCAGCTGATCTGCCATAGGCAATCGACTAGGGTAGCAGCCTAGTCGTCGAGATCCACACCGATGGTGAAGTCCTTCTCCTCTGAAATTCGTTTGCATAAAGCAAGTATGAGCACAACTACCGTGCTCGCAAGTTACACCCAATATGGAATTGTAATGCATGCATAAGGTAAACAAAGGACATTGGTAGGGTTATTTTGCGTAAAACAACAGTTTTAGTTTAAATAATCATATTAGATTGCAAGGCCATTTTCATACAGTATTTAAAATCATAATTTAAATGACAAATGTATAATGTGGATAACCTCCAAGAAAGGTGATGGATATCCTCCAATCACAATGGCTAACCGCCCAATTTTCCCGCAGGACTAACCATCCTGAAAACATCTGCTGAAATCATTTTAAAACCAAAAACAAGTCTAACTCAAAGTGGCTTTGCTAGCATATCCATGACCACGGACGCGGCTATTCGAATAGTTTTCTACTCTGCAGAGTTTGTACAGCTTTACCCACACGAGATAATTTGCTCTTTGAGTCGGCCAATCCACGCTTCCTAAGGCGTGTGACAAATCAATTATCACAAGACAGTTACAATGATCTACCTCAAAGTACTCATGCCCGCTAAGGTTTCTCTCCCATTGGACTAACCATCCTCCGGGAGCCCCCTCTTACGCCAAGTGGGACTATAGTCTAACCGACACCCACTCATACAAAATGGCACGAATATCTACGAGGTATCCCAAATTATTAAGCCAGGTCTTGCCCAAACAAGACGAGTGGTGGTACGGTAAGGCATAGCAAGATGCGGCTCCAAGACCGGTCCTTAATCGACTTGGGCGTCTTTCAAATCAAACCCTGGGTTTTAATCCTAACCAGATTAAACCCGTGCATAAACCTGCACCCACCATTCATCCGTTTCGCCCAAGTCTAAACCATTTTTAATTTTATTTAGTAAAACCACCTTTAATAAGCTTCCATGGTAAAACAATACCATAGATTCAGATTTTTAAATCCATTTGAAATGATTTGGCTAAATTCCCCAAAATTGGTAATCATGGTCTAAGCATTTGCTAAGCATCTGGGTTTTTACCATACTAGTTTATCTAGTGGTGACAAAGGAATGACATGTCAATATCCAAATTGGCCATACAATGACAGTTGGAATATCTAATGGTTAAAATAGGAATTTGAAATACTTGAATAGAAATATGTATGCATTTAATAATTTGAAAACTGAATTTAAATAACTTTAAAATAGTAGGTGCAACATGGTCAAAGTGTAACTTGCCTTCGTTGAAGTCTTGAAATCCTAAATCCTCAGAAGGATCTAACTCTCCGAAGTCGTCAAAGTCTATACGCAAAAGTACGATAAATTCAAATGAAATTCAAATAAATTCAAAACGACAATTTAAACTAACTCCAAATGAAATAATTTTATTTTATTTAGCTAGATAATAATTTTCTAAGATTTTAGCAATTTGAATCACCCAATTTGGAGTTTGGATGAAAAAGATATGAATTTTACAAGTTTAAACCTAAATCTGTAAATTAAAAGGATTTCCCGAATTTTCAGAATTATTTTTGTGAAGAAAATTCGAATAATGATGTCAGCCCTCATGGATTTGATTTTTCCACCGATTTATTTTTAAAAGGAAAACCGGAATCACTGACATGTGGGGCCCTCGGGTCAATGGACCTTGTCCATGGCCTGTCAATGGACCACGGTGAACCCGGTACACAAAATAGTGCGAAGGGGAGCGTGTGGGCTGGCGCTGGCTTACGTGTCACCACGTAGGATCCCGTACTAGCGTGGCGTCAACGTGGCGTTGACGTGGCCATGCCACGTAGGCACGGCGAGGGGTGGCGCTCGGTGGCGGGCTCGCCGGCGTTTCACGCCGGGGCGAGCCGTGGGTGTGTGCAACGGAGAGAGGGCGGTGCGGCGATCTCGGTGCTTACCAAAACGGCGGCAAAGGGTGTCGAGGTGGCCGGCGGCGAGGACTTTGGCGGCGACGCAGGTCGGGTTGTGGCGGCGGCGGCGTTCCCGTGGCTCTCGGGGCGAGGTGACGCGCGCACGGTGTAGGCGGTGGTGGTGCGATGCCGACAGTGGGTTTGAGGTGGCCGGGGAAGACTTGACGGCGCCGGAGACGGAGAAGGAAAGGCGCTCGGCCGCGAACCTTCAACGGCGAAATCCGGCGAAACGAGAGCGGGTGGGGAGAGGTAAATGAGGGGGAAGGGATGAGGGTCTCAAGGGGCACCTCATGCTCCTATTTATAGGAGCGGAGGGGCCGGGAGGAGGGGAATCGGGCGCGAGATCGTGGCGGGCGTCATGGCGGCCGCGGTTGCGATCCGGGTGAATCGGGCGCGGAGAGAGAGGGAAAACGCGGGGGTGGAGGCGGAGGTGGGGCGCGGGACTCGTGCGCACGTCGCGCGGGTCTCGCGGGCGGTTGGGCGGCGGTTTGACGGAGCTTCTGCGGCCGAAAATGGCGGCGGCTTGGTGCGGTTCCGAGCGGAGAAGAAAGGGAGGTGGAAGGAGATGGCGGGGCCCGCGTGGAAGTGGGGCGGTCGCTGGCGGGTGGGGCCGGGAGGTGAGGGAGAGGGGAGCTCGTGCGGGCCGGCTCGGGCCGAAAAAGAAAATGTTGGGCCAGTTTCAATAGGAATTCGGCCCACAAAGAAGAATAGGATTTTTATTAGTTTTTCAAATTTCAGAAATTGAACTATTTGATTTAGAATTTTAGAAAATAGCAAATAAAGTCCAAAATTCTAGAAAAATTCTTAAAAATTCCTAGAATTATTTTGGACTTAATAAAATTATCTCCACTTTTAAATTGGCTTTTAATTTTGCAAAATAAATTATTTTGGTTTTAAAATATTTAAGAAAAAGCTTTTAAAATTTCAGAAAATTCTCAAAATTTAATTTAATTTTTATTTTTTCAAATTCAACTCAAATAAAACTTCAAAAACTTTTAATTTTTTTTTTGACTTTTAAAACTTCAGAAATTCAAATAAAGCAATCAAACTCTTTCAAATTTCAGAAAATCCAACAAAATAACAACTTTAATTATTTTAAATTGGTATGTAACTTTGGGCTATTACACTCAAGACATGGCACCGCTTCGATCGCATGCCGCTTCGGCTCGCGTTCGATGACCCTAGGTCTGGCGCACTGTGCAGTAGCACTATGTGGACTCACTAAGTCCAGTGCACCACTCCTTTCACCCGGAGGGAGCCTCTTACGCGAAGTCCATCGCAGACCCAAGGCGCTCCGCCACTCCTTGTCGCCATGACGCCGCCTCTAGTCATCTCTATTGCTGCCACCAACACCCATGGCTTCGCCCTGCTGCCCTCTTTCCATTTCGTTGCTCAACATCGCCGCCCATCGCGCCATTCGCCGCTGGTTAGACTATTAAGTTCAAAATAATTCAAGGATTTCTGTGAATTTTTCAAGAATTTTTTAACTCAATTTATTATTTATAAAAGCCTTTTGGATTTCTTACTTTTTCTGAAATTCGGAAAGGCTTCAAAAATCCAAAAATTGCAATTGGACTAGATGCTTTTCTCGGCCTGCTTTCCCTTTTCTTTTTTTCTTTTTCCCGATCGGCCCACTCCCACTCCTGGGCCAGCCCACCCGCCACCTCTCCCTCTCCTCTCTCATTGTCGCCCGGGCCCGCCTGTTAGGCTCTCTTATTTCTCCCCATTTTCTTCTTCCTCCAGCCGTCCGCGATTGCCACGCACCCGCCAAGCTCTTTAAGTCGCCTGTTTCTTCCGTTTCTCTCGCGCATTCAAGAAAAATGAAATCCCTTCTTTCTCCCGCACTCACTCCGGTTGTTTCCCTCTTTTACTCGCATTTGCGCCATTGTCGCGCCGGTGAAGAACTGTCGCCCACGATCGCCCTCCTCCGTCCCCCTCCGGCCCTATAAATAGGAGCACCAAGCGCCCCTTTCACCCCTCAACTCATCCCCGTGAGATCCTCTCCCCTCTTCCTCTCTACCCGCCGCAATTGAAGCTTTGCGCCATTGGCCATTGAGAGACACCGCCGCCTATTCCACCATTGACAGTGGAGCTTCGTCGTCGTGGACTACGCCATCGCCTCCGCCACGCCGCGTTCTACGCCGTGCGCTCCTCTCCACCACCGGAGAACCGTTAGAGCGTAGTTGTCGCCACCCTCGCCACTGACGATCCCTTCGCTCTAAGCTACCACTGTGGAGAGCACCACCCTCCCCGTTCCTCCCTCTTTCATTTTTGCAACTCACTAGCCACCGCCGCACCATCAACACCGGCGATCGCTGGGCTCTGTGCGCCACCGCCATCGTCACTGCCGCATCAGTGCCACCTCAGCGCAACTGCCCGTGTGGCAGCCATGTGGCAGCCCACGTGGCTGCTTGTGTGGCAAAGCACTACTCCATGCCCCTGGTCCACTGTAGACCAGGCACCATTTCATGGACCTAGTCCACAAACGTGGGGCCCACCTGTTAGTAGCCTAATCCAATTTCCTTTTGGAAAATAATTCGACTAGAAAAATCACTCGCTAACGTCATGCTAGCGTAGTAATTTTTTTCCTTTAGGAAAATAATTCAAGAAATTCCAAAATTCTATTTCTATCATTTCATGTGAAATTCAATCTTTCGAGAGCCCGTTCTCCTTCATTCGAGTTCCGATTCAAGTGATTCAAATTTATAAATTGATATAAATTCAATATCTATCTCCCAGAACCTAAATTACTTAATTTAGAGTTTATTTGAATTTTGTTTGAATTTGACTCATTTTCGCGTATAGATTTTGATGACTTCGGAGAGTCAGATTTCGATGTCGTTTCAGAATAACAATTATTTGAGTAATGCGACTTACATATTTGATCGTATTTGATCCTAATATTTTAAATTATTTAAATTCTATTTTATATTGTTATTGCATGCTTATTTGTATTTAATTTAATTTAAATTCCTGTTTTAAAATTATAGTAATTCCCATTACCATTGTATAGCCAACTTTGACATTGAATTAAACATACCTTGACACCTTAGATGAAAATATAATTTATGCAATAGTATGAACTAGAACACTTTGAGAAAAATAAATGCCTAGTCATGCTTAGATAAAAAATATTCGATTTGGGGGAATTTTAGGCAAAGATTCAACTATTGATTTAAAATGAGTCTATGTCATTGTTATGCAATAGAAATTTGCAAATGATTTGAAAAGCAAAATAAAATGAGAAATAGTTTGGACTTGGGCGACTAACATGTAGGTCCCTGTTTTCGTAATTAAAATCAAAAATAAAAATCCTGAGAGACTAACATGTAGGTCCCACATGTAATTAAATGATTTTTGGAAAAATGTAAAAATAGAAAAGCTATCTTCAGTATAAAGGAAATACACATTCTCTGTTGGTAAATTTTAGGAAATACGTTTTCGATGTCACCATTTTTATTATTTTAGGATTTTTAAATCGAGCAAAATTGAAATATTAATAACTTTTGCATATGAACTCCAAATTGGATGAATCGTTTTTCTAACTTCATATAAAATCTTGCTCTATATGAATATGCAAAAATATTTGGATTTTGTTTCTGTTGAATTTATTTTACTCTTTATGATTTGTTATTGACTCTTTTGAATAGACATCGAAAACGTGAACGAGATATTTGCCGATCCACCATCCTCATTCTCTGAGCAACCAGATAAGGGCAAGCACCTTCTTTGACCATATTGATCAAATTATTTCAATTATTGTATTTTATTTTGGAAAGTCTATTATGCATGCGTGTATGTTTGGCTAAAATTGCTATATTTCGGGATAACGGTAGTTAAATTCCTATTAATTGTACCATTCCTCCTTGTCAAGTTGATATCCTTACTGTTGTAACCTTTAGGATATGGTTTGGACAATAGATGATGTCAATTTGGGTATTTTGATTAGGAATGCCAAATAGACGCTTAGTGAGGCTCTAGTTTCGCTAAAATTGAATAATCATTGAAAATGTGGATATGGATTTGGGGGAGTTTGAAAAGTGGCAAGAGGGGTTAAATCTGTTATTTTGTATAAACTAGCAGAGTGCCCATGCGTTGCAACAGAAACACAAACTTTGCACGAGATGAGAGAGGTGAGGGAGGAGATGGCAACAGGGGAGTGGGTGGAGCGGCGACGATGGAGCCTAGGGCAAGAGTGGGAGAGAGACTGGGAATATGATGTGGGGGGCTCTGCAAGCACTGAGGGGTAGGGGATGCATACGAAAGGTTGGTGGCAAGGGTGGTTTTGGCGACAGCGAGGTCGAAGGCATGCGAATAAAGGGCGACAACGCCGACGTGGGTCTGGCGGGCGGGACGGGGGGGGGGAAGGAGCGGAATCGGAGGAAGAAGAGTGGGGTGGCGATGGCGTAGATGTGAGGAGCGACCATGTTAGGGACGCGTCATGGCTGACACGATGGTCCCAGTGTGCGCGGGGGTTTCGTTGGTTTTTTACGTACGTAGAGGTGAGATGATCCTCCTGCTACGCAGGGGTAAACTCCTTCTTTTATTAGTTAAGAAATGAAAATAAAAAACTTAATTTGTGGCACGGGCAAGTTATATTATGAACTAAGAAGTGTGAGGTGTATCTTACAAGTAGATAAGGGGAGATCCTCACCCGAGTCGATTAAGGACCGAACGCTTGTGTATCCAACCTAAGCCTTAGCGTGCAACCACATATACTAGTATGGGATGACCTTAACTAATTAAGTCATTTAGGACTAGCCTTGCATGTTGGTAGACCGTAGTAGTACAAGCATGTTTGGGTAGGCTTGCTTGAACGGGCTCTATTCACCGAGGCGTTAGAAACAAAGCTTACCGATACAGAATTAAATGCCTCACCGAGACGGGGGTGTACCTGAGTGAAGTGAGGGTGTTCATTCGTTGGGCTAGTGTAAGGTTAGGACTAGGTGATGTAAAAGCTTCGTTATGATCTCTAGACTGCATACTATCACATTGTGTGTGGTTGTATCAACGGATACTGAACAAACGAGAGACCTCATATACTGTGGGAAAAGTTATACACCTCTGCAGAGTGTAAATCTATTTAAATATCTGCGCTCGCGGTCATGAGCGTGCTAAGTGTCGCTTTGCTGGGTATATTTTTAATTTTTGCCAAAATGGTTTGTTGGAAAATGATGGGGTGGTCGGTTTGTGTGAGTGCCATGTCTATGGCTGAGAATGAAATGTTGATCGCAGCCAAGGAGGGTTGTGATTTTGTTACTATTAAGTTACATACTTGTTATTTCAATATCTACCAACTGCTCTTTAAAAATTTCAGTTGCAAATTACTATATATCGATATTGCAAATTAAACTTGCTTAATGATGAAAATAACTTGTAGTGTAGAGCATCATCCTTTGATAGCCTTGCATTTATAATTATGTTGCGAAACACTACAAGTCTTGCTGAGTACAAAATATACTCAATCTTGCTTAAATTGTTGATCAGAGTATGAGGATGAGCCTATGCCGGACGATGCGTTCTTTGCACCCGGTACCAGAGGGTTCGGTGATGGGTCTTGCTAGGGTATGGATAGGAACACCGCTGGACTTTTGGTCTTATTACCATGCTTCCGCTGTCTTTCTTTTGAACCTTGCAGTTTAATTTGGCGGTTGTCCTTTTTGTAATATAACCTGATGTAAACACTTAAGTTAACGTCCTACATTTGTTTCATGTTGTATGCATAATGTATGAATGTGATTATCGATGTTGTGGATGTGTGTACTAGGCACTGCTCATGGGACTAGTACGATACACACACGAGGGCTTCGGATATTCGACGCCTAGGGTCCGACAAAAATATTTTAAATAGACAAAATATTTGGGAATTAAATTTGAAAGACTTCATAATGTAGTTGTAAATTACATGACGCATAGGGTTTGGTTATGTGCATTATAAATGACAGCATGCACGAATCATCAAACCGATCTACACGTAGGATACATGTGCGCCATTTTGGAATCGAAAAAAGGGCAATCAGAAAGAAGTTAGTCTTGAGGGCCCATCGATGCCTTCCCCTTGTCTCCTGCAGACTCGTGGGCCTGCCTAGTCCTGAAGGAAGCCTTGTACTGGGAGATATGCGGCTGGAAGATTGTACTGGGAGACGTGCGGTTGGAAGATGGAATGATGTTAGGAGAACGTAAGGCCAAATCAATAATCAGGATGTAAATTGAACATAACTTACCCCTTCGATCCGCAGTGCGGATGACCGACGAGGAGCGCTAGAATGACCGCTGGTCTCACTAGTAGGAGACTTCCCTTGTTCGCCACGCGCTTGGCTCGGCCATCGTCAACATGCTATTCGACGCTCTTGGGCTCCATCGCCGCATTTCACTTGTCTTCCCCACTTTCGGGTACGTAAGATTTCCAACGATGAATGGTCTTAGGTGGCAACGCATAGTTGAGCATGTACTTCTACTCGATGAACGCCCTATCATACTTGTCCAGGTTGTCGATCCATTGGAAGAAAAAAATATCGTTAGTTTAGTATCAATCTTATGAATGAATGCTGGGGGCTCTCCTAGAGCGAAACCACACAGAAAGAGAGGCGTGAATTTTATATAGGTACATGCCTTCTCTTGAGAGAATAATAACCATACTACTGTGTTTGCTGTATTGATTGTATTTATTGAAGAGAAGTCACCAAAGGCTAAGACTAATGACTTCTATCTCTTTCGTTACTTGATCGCCTCTCGTCTGTCCCTTCTCTGTCCGTCGACTTTACTCCTTATATAGCACATGAAGGTATGTCAGCTGTTCACGCCAAGAGGCACGTTGTCGTTTGATGCAATGCACACGTTTAAGGATAGTTATTGTCATAGACGTATCCCCTACATCGTCTTACGGTTATGTCAGAGACAGATTTAATACATGCAATTATTTCAGGAATAATGACACATATTAACTATTGCGTGTATTAAACATAGTGCACAAATGTCCCTAGTCGATTGGGCACACATGTCTGTATGCTTTATCATCCATAGGGTGGTCGTAGATGACCTGGTCGCAGTAAGACTTACGATCATGAGATAATCGTAACAGGGCTTACAATCAATAGGTGGTCGTAGAAGGACTTACGACCACATATGGTGATTGTAGTAAGACTTACAACCAATAGGTGGTCGTAGAAGGACTTATGACCATATATGGTGATTGTAGTAGGACTTACAATCAATAGGTGGTCGTAGAAGGACTTACGACCATATAGGGTGGTCATAAAATAGCTTACGACCACTAGGTGTGTATGGTTTCCCTCATTGTTAATAGTGAGGGGTACCTTTGAAGGTTATATAAAATACATTATTTATCTATAAACATTGTAGATAAATAACTTAATTAATTGAGGATTATTAGATCCTAGTCAAAAAGCAACTCTCCTCCACCTGCCATTATGCACGGATAAAGTTAGCGATATGTGGAATGCAACGTAAAATATGAAAAATCGATGTGTGTGTGAGATCCCCTTACGTGGATATCCTCGCATGTGTAGTACTCCCGGGTGACAGTCGCCTAGTGTGTGGACTGAATGATGTACGCTGGGTTACCATAGTCACATTGTGGGCATGGAAACTCTGGTGGTACATACACATCCTTCATCGAACGATTCAGGTAGGTTCCCGCCTTCCCGACAAGCTACTTGCTCTTCCGCATCATCCTCGCATAGCCCGACATCTCCAAGCCCGACCTAATATTCTCCTCTAGCTTGCTTTCTTCTCCCTCCTTGCTCTCTGTTCCGTGAAATAAGTTGGACTGGAGTGTTGGCTGTGGTGGTGTAGTGTTCTCCTCTAGCTCTCTTCTTCCTCCTTTTATAAGCGGATATGGTGTATTGCTGAAGGTATAAATTTTGAAGAATGACATGCTGGGATGGCTGGTGAGTGGTGTCTACTTACTGCGAAAGGCTGGTCTGTGTTGATATTTCGGTCTGAAAAGGTGTCATGGCAGTGTGTGGTATATTCGGTCTGAAAAGGTGGGGTAGCTGGTGAGTGGTGTGCACTCACTGAGAAAAGCTAGCCCGGATTGCCATTTCGGTCTTAAAAGGTGGCGAGACAAGGTGTGGTCAATTCATTTTGAAAAGGTGGGACGACTGGTGAGTGATGTCTACTCACTGAGAAAAGCTGGTCTGGGTTGTCATTTTGGTCTGAAAAGGTGGCGTGGCAGTGTGTGATTAATTCGGTCAGAAAAGGTGGCATGGCAGGGTGTGGTCAATTCGGTCTGAAGAGATGGTGTGGCAGGGTATGGTCAATTCGGTCTGAAAAGGTCCTATAGGCTAGGACGAAGGTGGGGTGTACTGATCTAGTATTGTAACGTGAATTGAACCTGACTTGATAGCTTAATTTAATTTTGGTATTGTAATGTGAATTGAACCTGACTTGGTTGCTTAGTTTCATTTTGCTATTTTAATGTTATGCAAAATATGGTACTTAGACTCAGGTTGTTGTTGTATTGTTGTAGTGTAATGTTCTAGGTCTACGCTGAATATTGTAATGCTATTGTCCCTTGTCATGTTATGTGCATAAAAATGTTGTTGCTAAAAGTTAAAGATCTCTTGCAATTTATACAAATCTAGTACAACATAAGTGTACAACATCCTAGATATATACACACATACTGTATACAATCTGATTACATATGGACTAATATGAAGTAAGTACATAAGCAATTCAAAGAAGTACAATGCTACACTATGGGCTACAATATGGCTCTCTTGTTTCAGTCGCTTTGTGCTTGCTACGTCCACGTCCTCGTCTTGCGTTGAACTTGACTTGTGGGGTATGTGAACCAGTCTGGAGAGTGTGTTTCTGTGCAGAGAACGTAGGGAGACCGTAGAGTTAGCTGAGGAGCTTCAACAAGCTGAGTCTGGCCAAGCTCAGTGTCGCCAAGTTGAGTCATGACAAACTAGCTACCACCTAAAATCATATCAGTAATGTATGACTCCATGAATCCCCTCGGAGCCATGGCTCCCCAGGGTACGATGTATGAATGTCCCTATGTGCAGCGGAGCTCTGGCTGTGATGGTACGATGTACCAACATATGCGAAAGCCACATTCCGATGCTGCTACAACGGCTCACTCAGCTCACAAGTGTGGTCGATCACCATCGTGAATGTGAAGACCGTGCCATAGCCCTTCGCCTTGTGGGCGCTGACCTTGCTAGGACAGCCTTCCACTACACACTTCACTGTGTAATGGGCAGGGTTAGACCAGTGCACCTGGTACACACGACTCATGGACTCGACGTACCGTGTTAGCTTGTTGCACGACCACCTTGCTTGGGAAGTATTGCCCAACTAACAGGGTGTCAGCATCAAACCCTCATTGGGACTCGTCTTCCTGTGGTAGTACGAGCGACCGCACTGTGAGATCATCCAATCTGGATGATACGTAAGGTACCTTCATTGACATAATTCCGCCAACCGGACCACCACCCCCTGTACCTTGGGGTGTGTCCTCCTTGCTACCATCTGAGTGTGGGTCGACGTTCTCATCGGACTCCAAGTCAGCTAGCTTGTTCAGCAAAAACTTGTGGCAGTCAATGCAGGACGACCACCATTCTCTCGCCCCCTCATTTTGAACAAAATTCTCTAGAAGTCTTTTTTCATAGTCTTCCTTGAAAACAACATATTTCGTGCTCTCGTCTTCATGCAACGCCTGCACTTCCCTGCTCCCACTCGCACCAATATCATCAAGGTTTGCTGACACCCTGTGTACGAATTGCACGTATACCATCGATCTCCTGTATATCGCCGCCACGGGCTTCGCAGTAATCTGCATGTACTGGCCCCACGCAACGCTACCATTCACCTTATATAACGCCCACACGCCATGTCCTGTGCCCTGTCCTCCCCTATTCGTGCAGGTGATCACCTCGACGACAAGCTTCTTCGTTGCTGTCTCTGTGTTGAACTCACTTCGGGTGCAGCTACCCAGCTTGTGAATATTCATCACATCTAGGCCATCCTCCCGGACCACCTTGAATGGCATGTTGGACATTACCTAAAGCCACAATAACCCAATACACTTTAATATGCATGTTACCCGCAATTCACCATTCTTTATTATACACAATCAAATAAACAGTTAGCATTATTTAGACTAAATTCCCCTGCCTCCGCAAAATAACTACACTTCGGTAATCCTACAATTGTCATAGTTTTTGGTACTCCAGACCTAAATATGTTAACTAATAAGTGTGTTATGTAGTAATTTGTTGTTGAACATCTTTAAATATTGTTCCTACAAACCCAACAATCCTGCTAAACACATTCGCAACATGCACCAGAATTTGTACACAATCACCATAACAATTTCCGCTACTTAATAGTTTCTGTAATCATTTTCTAATTATGCTGCCTAATCAGTGTCTAATTAACAATATACTAAATTAATTGTGACTATATTCCTAACATTTTCGGAAATCTAATTTAACAATAATTAAAATAAAACTATCCTTAAAATAAAACTGAAGGATGTAATGTGGTTCGCCGCCCTTGATTTTGGAGAAAGCACTCGCGAGAAGAAAATTTTCATATGATCGTCGTATGGAAATTTGCATTTTTGGACTTTGCAATAATGCAATGGGTGGATGACGAGAATTGAACTCGTTGACGGTGGATTCACAGTCTAGGTTTGCAATTTGTGTGACACATACAACACTCACATGTTGGCGGCGTATTAGATAAAAATGCAAATACGGCGAAAATTCAAAAAAATTTTACAAAGCTTACAAGTTTTTTTTTAATAAAAAATACCACATGTAGTAGATGATATGTTCTACATCTCTGCAAAATTTCAAGATCAAAATCAGTCGCATTTGTGAGATACAAAAACGATAAATTCTTGTTGAAATAGTGTTCAAAATTCTAATAGTGTTTCATTGTTTCATCAAGAATTTATCTTTTTCTATCTTGCAAATACCATCAATTTTGTTCTTCAAATTTAGTAGAGATCTATAAGATATCCTCCACTAAACATGTTATTTTTTTAGAACTTTTGAAACTTCTAAGTTTAGTGAAAAACACATTTTCATTGTATTCGCATTTTTATCATATATGTCGCCCCACATGTTAGGGACCAGGGGTTATTTTACATTTTTTTGTAGTCTCCTAGGTGAAAATCTAAGGGAATCATGAGAGTAGGGAGTATTTGGAACAGAAAAGGCGATCTATATCGTGTCATTTTTATTGTTGATGATCTTTTGTGAAAATACCAAGAATGGCTTCCTAGTGTTTTGTGTGTGTTTTTTTTTTTTGCAAATTTTGTATTCACAGAACACCCATAGGTAAGTCTTTAAAACAACAATGACCCTGTTTAGAGAGTTTTAAACCGATTTCGGCTTTAGAAAAGCCAAAAACCCTCTAAACAGACTAACTTTGCAGCCGTTTACCTCTTAAGCCGCAGCCGAAACACACCTCGAAGCCGGGAGCACTTTTCCGCACCTTCCAAATGCTAGGTTAAAAGGCGCTCTCCCGTTCGACCCCTCCCCACTCATACCCTTTCGCTCTCCCAATTGGTGGAGCACGCGACGTCGAACCTCAGGAGCGACGCGGCAGAAGCCCTCCTCGCCGACTGAATCGTGCTCCCCGCTGGCCAAAGCTCCCTCCCCGCTGCCTCTCGTTCATCCTGACGCTGACCCGAGGCCCGCCGTCCAGACGCCCGACAACCGTGCTGGCCGCCGCCCTCCTCGCCTGCCGTCCTCCGCCCACCGGCGAAGGTAAGCATCCTCTTGTACATATCCATGGTAGTTGTTGTATTCTGATCCGAATTTCTAATATGGAAGGATCCGGATTAGTTACCATATTAGCGGATTAGTTTCCTACTTGGACTCTAAGTCCTTTTACCCCTTTATATACCTCTTGTAAGCCGCACGGGAGAGGGACGCCTCATTGTAATCCCCTGCATTTTGTAATCGCTCCTCATATAGTGATTATCGCCGGTTGGCGCCCGTGGTTTTTTCTCGCAAGGGTTTTCCACGTAAAAAATTCGTGTCTCCTTTGTCCCTATTTTTCTAACAAGTGGTATCAGAGCACAGGAGGTTTAGGGTTTGGAGAAAGACACGAAGAAAAAAAAATAGCAGATCAGTTTTTTTTCTTCACAGCGCCGCCGCCGTCTCGAGCAGATCGTCATCGTGACGCCATCAGCCGACCAGCTTTCGATCGTGTGCCATCAACTGTTCGCGCAAGCCGTAGCATCGGTTGGCGCGTCGTCCGTGTGCCATCAACGCCATCCGGAAGACACACGCGTCTCTCCGCCTCGGTTCAAGCGTCGCCAACTTCGCCTTCGGTCCAAGCGTCGTCGGTCCACGCGGCGTCATCTCCCTGTGGTGTGCGTAGCCATTAGCCGAACCAGCGCCGAGCGATCAACCGCATCAAGCGACACCAACGCGTGCGTGCGAACAGAGAACAGCAGACCAAGCCGTTTCTCCAGCACAGGTCCCAAGCCTTCTTTCTTTATTCACGTGAAGGGTTCTGTTCGTTCAATAGCAACTAGCAGCACAGGTTCACGTGGAGGATCAGGTTTTGGTGATTTTTGGCTAAGTCCACACGAGAACAGTACCAGAAGTTGTGAATATCTTTGATTCGTGTACACAATTTGTGTACCAAAGAGGTCGTGATTTTTGCTAGGTTTACACATATCAGTATCAGCAATTTTCAGGATTTATTCCTCATGGCGACTTTGAAGTATGATCTTCCACTCTGGTCGAGACACAAGATTCTCACTGTGGCAAGTTAAGATGAGGGTCGTGTTGGCACAGATGGATTTGGATGATGCATTGGAAGGGTTTGAAAACAACCTATCACATGGATCGCAGATGAGAAGCGCAAAAGACCGTAAGGCTTTATCTCGATTCACCTTCATCTATCAAATAATATTTTGCGGAGGTTTTGAAGGAGAAGACAATTTCTTTGCATTATGGTCAAGTCGGAACAACTTTGCATGACAAAGGATCTCACCAACAAGATGCATCTCAAGCAGAAGTTGTACTCTCACAAATTGCAAGAAGGAGGATCCGTGCTTGATCATCTTTCGTTGTTTAAGGAGATCGTTTCCGACCTTGAGTCGATGGAGGTAAAATATGATGATGAGGATTTGGGTCTTATTCTTTTGTGTTCACTGCCTAGTTCTTTTTCAAATTTCAGAGATACCATATTATATAGTAGAGATACTCTCACTCTTCATGAAGTTTATGAAGCTTTGCATGCTAAGGAGAAGATGAAATATATGGTACCTTCTGAAAATTCAAGTCCAAAAGGAGAAGGCTTAATTGTTCATGGCAGGCAAAAGGAGAAGAACTCAAACAATGGATCTCAAGGAAAAAGTTCGAACGACTACGAGAACTGGTCGAAATCGAGAGGCAAGTACAAGTCGTGCAAATATTGCAAGAAAAGTGGGCACGACATCTCCGAATCTTTGGAAGTCGCAAAATAAAGAAAAGAGAACGGCAATTATAAGCCAAAAGGTAAGCCGGATGATGAAGGTAATGCCTCCCTTGTCTGCGATGATAATTACGATGGAGGAGTTCTTGTTGCTTTTCTTTGGATGTGCTAAGATCAATGATGAATGGATTCTTGATTCGCTGTACCTTTCATATGTGTCCTAATAGGGACCGGTTTGCCATCTATGAACTGTTGAAGGTGAGTACTGTCTTGATGGGTGATAACTCATCTTGTAAGGTTCTTGAGAATTGGTTCAATTCAGATCAAGATGTTTGATGGCATTGTCGAACTTTGACAGATGTGAGGCACATTCAGATTTGAAAAGAAACCTCATCTCTTTGAGTACTCTAGATGGTAAAGGGTACAAGTATTCTGGTGAAGGTGGAGTTTTGAAGGTATCAAAAGGCTCTCTTGTTGTGATGAAAGCTGAGATTAAATCTGTCAATCTGTACCATCTGCGAGGTACTACAATATTAGGTAATGTTGCTGTAATTTCAAGTTCATTACCGATTCGATACTACTAATCTTTGGCATATCGCCTTGGGCATATGAGTGAAATTGGTTTGGCGAAATTGAGCAAGAGAGGACTCCTTGATGGACATAGCATCGGTAAGCTAAAATTTTGTGAGCATTGTGTGTTTGGCAAACACAAGAGGGTGAGTTCAATACCTCGATTCATACCATGAAGGTATTTTGGATTATGTGCATTCGATTTATGGGGCCATCTCGGAAGACATCTCTAGGAGGTGCTCGTTATATGTTAACCATTATTGATGATTACTCTAGAAGAGTGTGGCCTTATTTCTTGAAGCATAAATCGAAGCATTTTCAGACATTTAAAGAGTGGAAGACTATGGTTGAAAGGCAAAGCGAAAAGAAGGTAAAGAAACTTCGCACCGATAATGGGATGGAATTACATTACGATGAATTTGAATCATATTGTAAATTTGAAGGCATTGTTAGGCACTACACCGTTCTGGTACTCCTCAACAAAACGGTGTAGGCCGAGCGTATGAACAGGACCATCATTTCAGGGCCGTTGCATGTTGTCAAATGCAGTTTGCATAGACATTTTTGAAATGAAGCCGCTTCCTTCGCTTGCTATCTTATTAATCGGTCACCCTCTCTTGCAATTGAAAAGAAGACTCCAATTGAGGTATGGTCCGGTTCCCCGACAAATTATTCGAATTGAGAGTTTTTGGTCAGATCTTGCTTATGCTCATGTTGATAATGGAAAATTAGAGCCTAGAGCCGTTAAGTGCATCTTTCTTGGTTATAAATCTGGTGTTAAAGGATATAAGTTGTGGAATCTGAAACAAGGAAGGTTGTGATTAGCGAAGCGTTGTCTTTAATGAATCGCTATGCTTCATGATGAACCGCCCACTAATGTTCTGTTGAGAGTGAGCGAATTCAAGTGTTGAGTAGACTATTTTGTTTGTTCAAATGACACATCGATAAGGAAAATATTGTTGTTCATGATGCACCTATTGTTGATGATACTCCTATTGTTGAGCAGCCACCACAGCGGTCTATTGCGGTTGGTAGGCCTAGGAGGAGATTAATCCACCCAAGAGGTTGATTGAAGAAGCTAATATTGTTGCTTATGCTTTGAGTGTGGCGTAAGAAATTGAAGGTAATTGAACCTTCATCATACTCGAGGCTATTAACTCCTTGATTGTAATAAGTGGATAAGCGCCATGCATGATGAAATGGAGTCACTTGAAAAGAATGGCACTTGGGAACTAGTGAAATTGCCAAAGGAGAATAAGCCTGTTCGTTGCAAGTGAATTTTCAAAAGAAAGGAGGGTATTTCTCCTACTGAACTAGCAAGGTATAAAGCAAGATTGGTTGCTAAAGGTTATAGTCAGATTCCAAGTATTGATTTTAATGATGTCTTTTCTCTAGTTGTGAAGCATAGTTCTATTCGCACTTTACTCAGTATTGTTGCTATACGTGATTATGAACTTGAGCAATTAGATGTTAAAATTGCATTCTTACATGGAGAGTTGGAAGAAGACATTTATATGGACCAACTTTGAGGGTTTTGTTACTACGAAAAGAACACCTTGTTTGTAGATTAAAGAAATCTCTTTATGGTTTGAAGCAATCTCCTAGGCAATGGTACAAGAGATTTGACTCTTTTATGCTCTCTCATGACTTTAAGCGGTCTGATTATGATAGCTGTGTTTATTTAAAGACTGTTAATGGTTCAATATTTATTTACTTCTCTATGTTGATGATATGTTGATTCTTTGCAAAAGATAAGTCAGAACTAGCAAAACTGAAAGCACAATTGAGTAATGAATTTGAGATGAAGGACTTAGGTGCAAAAAAGAAAATTCTTGGCATGGAGATTATTAGAGAGAGCAATCGGCAAGTTATACCTTAGTCAAAAGGTTATATTGAGAAGGTCCTTCGTCGTTTTAATATGCATGATGCAAAACCGTGAGTACTCCATTAACCGCATTTGATTATCTTGACCTTATGTCACGAGTCAGATTATGATATTGAGTACATGTCTAGAGTTCCATATTCCAGTGCAGTTGGTTCTCTTATGTATGCCATGGTTTGTTCTCGTCCTGATTTATCTCATGCATTGAGTGTTGTTAGTAGATACATGGCTAATCCTGAAAAAGAGCATTGGAAAGCAGTTCAATGGATTTTCAGATATTTGCGTGGCACTTCTAATGCTTGTTTACAGTTTGGGAATTCTAGAGATGAACTTGTTGGTTATGTTGACTCTGATTATCTTTGGTGATTTGGACAAGAGGAGGTCTCTAACGAGTTATGTTTTCACTATTGGTGGTTGTCTTTGTTAGTTGGAAGGCAAGTTTGCAAGCTCTCGTTGCCTTATCAACTCTTGAAAGCGAGAATATATGGCTATTTCAAGCTTGTAAAGAAGCTATTTGGTTGAGAGGTTTGTACATGAGCTTTGTGGAGATAATTCTTGCACTACTATATTTTGTGATAGTCAAAGTGCTATATGCCTTACAAAGGATCGAGATGTTCCATGAGAGAACAAAGCACATTGATGTGAGATATCACTTTATTCGAGTGTTATTGCTCAAGGTGATGTCAAGGTGTGCAAGATAAGTACTCATGATAATCCTGCTGATATGATGACAAAGCCGTTCACATTACTAAGTTTGAGCTTTGCTCAAACTTAGTTAATATCTTGATTTAGTCCTAGTGACTAGTTGGCGCACGGTGATTTTTATCTTATTGGGGAATCATTTGGTGATTGATGATTATTTATTTTGCTACAAGAGGAAATTCGTCTCAAGGTGGAGATTGTTGTATTCTGATCCGAATTTCTAATATGGAAGGATCCGGATTAGTTACCATATTAGCGGATTAGTTTCCTACTTGGACTCTAAGTCCTTTTACCCCTTTATATACCTCTTGTAAGCCGCACGGGAGAGGGACGCCTTATTGTAATCCCCTGCGTTTTGTAATCTCTCCTCATATAGTGATTATCGCCGGTTGGCGCCCGTGGTTTTTTCCCGCAAGGGTTTTCCACGTAAAAAATTCGTGTCTCTTTTGTCCCTATTTTTCTAACAGTAGTGTTGGCTCAGATCTGGTTTTTGAGCCTATGGGAATGTGACTGGTACTAGTAGCTGGTCTAGGTCTTAAGATTTATAAATCTGGGATATTCATAAGGATGCTATTAGTTCGATCTGAAATTTTTTGTACTTAGCTCAACCGGTTGCACTTGGCTCCAACTAGTTGGATCCCTCCCGACGAATGAACATATTAGTTCATAGCTTCCTATCTATCTACAACTTCTTTATATGTACTAAGGTGTCCAAAAATTTTACTGCTAGGCTGCTGCTACCTCCCAGAGAAAAAAAAAGTTAGAGCAGGTGCATTTTGGGTAGAGAACCTACATTGTCAAAACAATGTGCCTTTCTTCACTGTCGGATGTGGTAGTATATACATGCTGTGTACTTGTATAAGATGCAACATGAATGAATTACTGACATTGTTGAACTGATAACTTTGAGTATTGTTCTTCACTGTCGGATGTGGTAGCATATACATGCTGTGTACTTGTGTAGTCATGATGGTCTGATGGATCCATGTGTATATAGCTCTTCAATGACAGCATGAATGGAACTAATTTTGCCAAAAGAATTTGTAATACATGGTGTTATGCTAGTATAGTCTGTATGACACGGTGTTATGCTAGTATTTTCTTATGGATAATTATCAAGATGAATCGATATAATGCAAATTCTAGTATAGTCTGTATGCTAAAGGAAAAAATGAATTCAAGACTCATTGACTGACAAAAGAATTTCTTCATATATCTATTGTTGATTGAGCATCCTAAATTGGCAAGATTAGGGATGTCAACTCCCAAAAGTTTGCTATATTTCTCTCTTTTTTCCAGTGTCATGCATTTTCTTATGTACATATTCCGATCTTGCATGTGTTTTTTTGGTTTTTGTAGTTGTAGCTAAACCAATGCCCGTACGCATGGAGTCGACAGTGAGGCGATGAACTGGCTGCATGTGTTTCTTGCGTAGGCAGCATCTTGTTATTCAGATATTGTCCATTTAGGAAATACACTGACTGCATGTACTTCTTGTGCTAAAATGTTGTGCACAGATCAGGTTGAGATTACGACCTTGTTATTGAATTTGTACAGGAGTCAAATGTATTGTGCGAGCATGAAAATTGTAAAATTATGTGAGCCAAATGTATTGTGTGAGCATGAAAATTGTGAAATTGTGAACCAAATTTCAGATTTGATTGATTTATGCACGTAGGTTCTTGTTATACATCAATTCAATGTAAAATATTAATTGAAACATGTACATACATATCTACATGTGATTTTGGATGGTGCAAAATGTTGCTCAATTGTTTCAAACTTAGTACAATAAATCGTTACAATTTGGTTAATCACACACTTTTTTGTGTGTTCGTGTTTGGCTAATCACACTTTTTTTTGTTGGATCCGAAATGTTACAATTTGTGTGTTGGTGTGTTACAAATCCAAAAAATTAACATCAAGATGATCTCAACATGAACTACAAGAATACAAGCAAATAAATATGTGATTTTTATGTTGCAAAATGTTTGTCAATTGTTCTTAGCTTAGTAAAATTAAGTTGTTTAATCAAAATTTCCGTAAAAGAATAAAAAAACAATGATATTTACACTAAATTAGCACACAAACATGCCTTCACATACACTCAAAGGTATTTTAGATATTTTTTTTTCCATGGCTGAAGTAGGCAGCCAATCTAACAAAAAAAAAACTAGACATTTCAAAAGGACAAACTTGTGTGATATTTACTCTAGTACACTGGTTTTTTTGCCAAGCTAACATACACTAAATTTTTGCGACTCCTTGTGTAGGACACCGGACTCATTTTGCCTCATTATAATAGTACTAGATACCTGGCACGCATTTGCGCGCTCGTGGTATTTAGAGTAAAAAAAGCTACAAAAAAATGAAATCGGAAGAAGGAGAATAAGCATTTTGATAAATAAGTTTTGTGCGATTAAAGGATGTGGCATTTGTGTGTCTGACGGGTGGACTACTGTACTGGGAAAGAGCAAGGATAACACGTGTGAAATAGTGTTTCATGCATCCATTTATAAATTTGTAGTCTCTATAGAGGGCAACCCATCTTCATCTTAGGAGTTAGTACAGAATAATGGATCCCCAAACAGCAGTAAATTTTTATGAAGCTTAAATAAATGAGTAGATCTTGCCAAAGATATATAACAAAATGCATTAAATATATAGTATTGTCAAGGTTTCAGGAAACCAGTTGGTTCAAGATTGGAAAAAAAATGCTAATCAACAAAATGTCATAACTCATAAGTTATAACTCAACTCATATTATTAAATGTACCAAGAGAGATATTATAGCATACATGAATAGTAAAGTGAGCATATGCACATCTTAGGATCATTGCCACTTTCAATAGCGAAAGCAATACTCCAATTTTGTTTCCGTGCCATTCTTCCGTATTATTGTACTAGCAGGGCTAACTGATGTAATAATTCCAAACAAATCTACCATGGCATCATTATCTATGTTCTTTATTTCACTGATCTGTCAGAAATTGTACTGCTGCCTAAGGATGTTGTTATCATGACCAGAACAAATTTCTATAGATGTTGAGGCATCCAGAGTTACTTCATAGACATTGTTTAAAGAATGAAACATCTTCTAAGCAAGTTTCACTGATCCTCTAGATATCAAGTACAACTTACGAACCTCAATTAGGTCATAAAACTAATTAAGCATCGAATTGAAGTAATGTGAATTAAGGATATCAAATGAGAAGACTTTTCCTGCACCTTTGGCGTTGTTGCAGTGCCTGAGATCAGCTTTGCAATCACCCTAGCCTTGATTGTCCATCTACCTTAGTATGGGTTCAATGCAGAAATTGGGACGACACGAGGAGCAGCTTCATTCTTAGCAAGAGGGCTTGTATTCATATACACCGGAGGTGGCTGCTAATACGAAGGCTTCGCAATGCAGTCATAATTATTGCCAGGAGGACCAAAGCCCTCACTTGTGGCAGGAACTGCAAACATTTGGTTTTGATGAGAATTCAGTAAAGGTTGCTGAGATTTTAGCTGCACCACGTTGGCGTTTATTGTGTTCTATGTTGATGTTGTACCGTAAGATCTACCAAGTAACACATTGTTAGGACCAGGTTCTACTGTTTGACCAATAGAAGAGGCCACTATGGCTTGAATACCATTATAGGGCCCACCATATGATAGGTTGATAGCAACCTGCTCTGCCCTTGGAGCAATGGAAGACCCCAGCATGCATGGCCTTGCTGGAAATGGAATAGGTTCACTATTAGTTTGAGCAGCATTGGCCGCCAAGTTAGGGCCCTGTTCCTTACTTAGGCTTTTCGGCACATAGATTTTGGGGCTGCTGATTATGGCGTTTCACCTTGCAGAATATCAAGTTTGACAATGATAATGATCCTAAAAGCAACAGGAAAGAGTGATCAACTTAACTGATAAGTAGTAATCCATAAAAAAAACTTTTTCGAGAGGTCGGTTGAAGGATTGCCGGGGCAAAAAAAAGTATCAAGAATAAAAAGTTCTACATAGGATATTCCTCATTTTAAAAGATAATCTGGTTAGTTCTACCAAAGGTCATTCTTCTAGAAAATTAGCTCAGTTCATAAAACTGAAGTAGTTAGACAAACTCTAAAAAGTTCTAGAAAAGATAGAAAAATACAGTACTTACACCTCTTCAGATTTTATAGTCCAGCCTATGCATGCTATTGCTATGATTATTCTAGTAGAATTCTAGAACTATACATGTTAAGCTACGGCCACAAGAACAAACAAGGTTCCATACTAATTTATGGAAGTTCTACAACTTAGTTCATGACAATATGTGATGTGACATATTTCATTAGTTTGAGATTGCAATCAAAATGAAAGATTGTAGGTTGTAAGCATTGGAAAAAAATGCAACACCTTTTTACTGCAGCAAGCATCATCAATGATGGCATGGACTGATAAACATCGCATACAACACAAGGTAGTACGCATCAAATTAATTTTTGCAGAGCTTTCTTGTCATTGGAACCTTGCTAACAACAAGAAAAACAAAGAGAAATGCATCTTATTGGATCGGAACATGCTCACAAAGTGGAATTGGAAAATAAACCTTTCTTAGAATCCAATGAAATAATGAGATTCCATGAAGGCATATGTATATACTTGGCAAAATGGCAACATTCATTAAGGTAACACTGACACAACACCAAATTGCAAAGTGCCGCCCACTTTCAATAGCGAAAGCAATAGTCCTTGGAGCTATAATTAACACTGTGTTATATATACCATCAGAGTTAAATTCTAATGTAATTTTATGTAAACTGTGTTTGTCCCCAAGGTCAAAAAAATGCTTTACTAAACCTCAGTAGAGTTGCTTGGCTTTCTGTACGCTGCTAGCAATGTCCTCATATAATAATAATTTAGCATTATAAAAGAGATATGCTTTACAAGAATATTGCAACTTGCTTTACTCATTTCATGGTTCATATATTAACCACCACATCGCAAATGTGACAAGATAGACCTAACTTTCGAGCACCTATCACATAATTCTCACAAGCAGGATTTAAAAACAATCGTCACATGATCACTGAGATAGTGAGATGACTGAATAATATTAGTGAGTTTCAAGTATTGCATAATTGTCATTCACAAAAATAAAAAAATAAAAACTAATAAGGCGCATGTTTCTTAAGTATATAATTCATATATTAACCACCACATTGCAAATCTGGTTACTTTTACCAAAGGTCGTTCTTCTAGAAAATTAGCTCAGTTCATAAAACTAAAGTAGTTAGGCAAACTCTAAAGATTTTATAGTCCAGCCTATCCATGCTATTGCTATAATTATTCTAGTAGAATTCTAGAACTATATATGTTAAGCTACGGCCACAAGAACAAACAAGGTTTCAGACTAATTTATGGAAGTCCTACCACTCAGTTCATGACAATATGTGATGTGACCTATTTCATTAGTTTGACATTGCAATCAAAATGAAAGATTGCAGGTTGTAAGCATTGGCACAAAATGCAACAATTTTTTACTGCAGCTAGCATCATCAATGATGGCATGGACTGATAAACATCACACACAACACAAGGTAGTACGCAGCAAATTAATTTTTACAGAGCTTTCTTGTCATTGGAATCTTGCTAACAACAAGAAAAACAAAGAGAAATGCATCTCATTGGATCGGAACACACTCAAAAAGTGGAATTGGAAAATAAACCTTTCTTAGAATCCACCAAAATAATGAGATTCCATGAAGGCATATGTATATACTTGGCAAAATGGCAACATTCATTAAGGTAACACTGAAGCAACACCAAATTGCGAAGTGTCGCCCACTTTCAATAGTGAAAGCAATAGTCCATGGAGCTATAATATTGTGTTATATATACCATCAGAGTCAAAATCTAATATAATCTTATCTATACTGTGTTTGTCCCCAAGGTCAAAAAAGTGCTTTACTAAACCTCAGTAGAGTTGCTTGGCTTTCTGTACGCTGCTAGCAATGTCCTCATATAATAATAATTTAGCACTATAAAAGAGATATGCTTCACAAGAATATTGCAACTTGCTTTACTCATTTCATGGTTCATATATTAACCACCACATTGCAAATGTGACAAGATAGACCTGACTTTTGAGCACCTATCACACAATTCTCACAAGCAGGATTTAAAAACAACCAACTATCACATGATCACTGAGATAGTGAGATGACTGAATAATATAAGTGAGCTTCAAGTATTGCATAATTGTCATTCCCAAAAATAAAAAAATAAAAACTAATAAGGCACATGTTTCTTAAGTATATAATTCATATATTAACCACCACATTGCAAATGTGACAAGATAGATCTGAATTTCGAGCACCTATCACACAATTCTCACAAGCAGGACAACCAACTGTCACATGATCACTGAGATAGTGAAATGACTGAATAATATAAGTGAGCTTTAAGTATTGCATAATTGTCATCCCCAAAAATAAAAAATAAAAACTAATAAGCCGCATGTTTCTTAAGTATATAAAAAAACTCATGAATTCACAGCAAAAGTGTAAGACAAATTACTACACGTCAGTATTAGGGACGAGGGGTGCCCGCACCTAAGTCGTTAGAGATACTGGGTGTGCGTCGGGATACCGTACATGTACAAGCCTACTTTGTATAGCATATTTAGGCCATTGTACTAAAATACCCTCTCTCTCTCTCTCTCTCTCTCTTAACATTGTGAGGGCGAGAAGGTAAATGTCCCTTCTTGCCCTCCTATAAATAGAGCCCTAAGGGCATGTATAAGGAGGAGGCTCTCATTTTCATATACACGATGCAACACATACATATTCAGTGGTCTTTGGCTCCTCTCCCTCCGGTCCATTCCCAAGACAAAGGGTACCCTGTACCCACTGTCTAGTCTTTTTACTACGACAGTTGGCGCCATCCGTAGGGACCGAAGCCCCCTTCGGCACGGCAGCCTCCTCCAACCCGGGGCAGGGCACCTTCGGCGTCATCCCGAAGAAGCCTCCTCCGGCCCGGGGCGGGGCACCTTCGACATCATCCCGAAGCAACCTCCGCACAGTCATCACCAGCGCGGCATCCCCGCAGCACCCCCCCCTCGGGCATGGCGAAGCCCCTCCGGCGCGACAGCCTCCTCCGGCCCGGGGCGGGGCACCTTTGGCGTCACCCCCATCGAGCCACCGTTGGAGCGCCACCTTCGGCCAACCCCTCGCAACCTAGCCGAAGCTCGTCTTCGACCGAAACGCACCCCCACGAGGCCAGGATTGAGGTCCCCTTTTCAACCAAAGCCTCGCGCAGCCCCCTTTGTTGCGCAGCGGTGCTCGCCCCCAACGCAGCCCTACGCACCTTCGGTCACTGCGGAGCCTTCGGATAGCGAAGCATTTTCGACACCTCGTGAAGCCCCTCCAACTACCTCAGAGCCTTCGCCCGGCGAAGCACCTTCGGCCACCTCGCGAAGCCCCTTCGGCAATAGTAGAGCCTCCGTCCGGCGCAGCCCTCTCGGGTCCCTTCCCTCGGGCCCCCACCGGCGTCGGATGGAGCTTCACTCGGCATAGGACCCCTCGCATCAGCTATGCCGGCTCCGGTGTGGGCATGGCGCCGCCCCTGGCCGCGCTCGTCGCACTCGCTTCGGCTGCAATAGCGCCCAAGTGCCGAGGTAAGAAATAAGGTAAGAAATACTATCTTCAAAGAGTCCTGCACTTCCAAAGTAAGAAAATAGTGCTACACAGCTAGAAGCAGCATTACCTGCGCAAACACGCATAAAAATAGGAGGCTAGAGCACGTAGCATGCAGCGTGCACTTTGTGATTCCTTGGAATACGGCATACTAGTACATGAGCAGGAGGCTAGTACAGTAAGTACCAACAACCAAGTCTAGGGGAGCTTTAGCCACAGCATGATTTAGTACTATACATGCTGCTTGTTTTCCCTCTCATGATTTAATACTTTGCATGGAAAAAGAACTGCATGCAGGTGAACACTACACACTAGACAAAAAGTTGCACCTAGGCGGACCTAGCTAAAGCCTAACTGTGCTCATGGCAACCACCCCAGCAAGCCATATATATGCATTCGGAATGACTACACTCTGCTACAAGGTCTGGTGATAAGTTGATAATTGTATGACACGTCGCTCACATGTGTACACAGCACAAGTTAACCTCATGTCTCTAGGGATGCATACAACACAGCAGCATGCGCATAAGCACTACGACCCCGTCTGCGTGAGAGGCCCCTAATCTCGACGCAGGTACCGAAGGAAAGAACTCAGCAACAAACACGCGGTGCATGGCTCCGAGTTCCGGTGCATACTAACTCATCCTTCGGGGTGTGAGGTGTATAAACAAAGACACCGCATATAGTCCCGAGCCCCAGTGAACACCAATTCCCTCCGTAGGCACAAGTGTATAAACAAAGACGCCGCGCATGGCCTCGAGCCCCGGTGCACACTAACTCACCCTCCAGGGTGTGAAGTGTATAAACAAAGACGTCGTGCATGGCCCCGAGCCCCGGTGTACATTTATGCCCTCCGCAGGCATGAGTGTATAAACAAAGACGCCGCGCATGGTCCCGAGCCCCGGTGCACACTAACTCACCCTCCGGGGTGTGAAGGTCTAGGGAGTGTCCCGCCGCGAGGGCCTCGCCCCGGCGGAGACATCTCAAATCACGCTCCAACGTGCATAACCCTAGTCGCTCCGACGGCCACGCCTCGGCGACTAGGGAGTCTCCCGCCGCGAAGGCCTCGTCCGCGAAGAGACATCTCAAATCGCGCTCCAACGCGCATAGCCCTAGTCGCTCCAACGGCCACACCTCGGCGACTAGGGAGTCTCCCGCCGCGAGGGCCTCTCCCCAGCGGAGACATCTCAAATCGCGCTCCAACGCGCATAGCCCTACTCGCTCCGACGGCCATGCCTCGGTGACTAGGGAGTCTCTCGCCGCGAGGGCCTCGCCCCGGAGAAGAGACATCTCAAATCGCGCTCCAACGCGTGTAGCCCTAGTCGCTCCAACGGCCACACCTCGGCGACTAGGGAGTCTCCCGCCGCGAGGGCCTCGCCCGGCGGAGACATCTCAAATCACGCTCCAACGTGCATAGCCCTAGTCGCTGCGACGGCCACGCCTCGGTGACTAGGGAGTCTCCTGCCGTCAGGGCCTCGCCCGGTGAACAGACATCTCAAATCACGCTCCAACACGCGTAGCCCTAGTCGCTCCGACGGCCACGCCTCGGCGACTAGGGAGTCTCCCGCTGCGAGGGCCTCGCCCCGGCGGAGACATCTCAAATCACGCTCCAACGTGCATAGCCCTAGTCACTCCGACGGCCACGCCTCGGCGACTAGGGAGTCTCTGCCGCGAGGGCCTCGCCCCGGCGAAGAGACATCTCAAATCGCGCTCCAACGCGCATAGCCCTAGTCACTCCGATGGCCACGCCTCAGTCACTAGGGAGTCTCCCGCCACGAGGGCCTCGCCCCGGCGAAGAGACATCTCAAATCGTGCTCCAATGCGTGTAGCCCTAGTCGCTCCGACGGCCACGCCTCAGCGACTAGGGAGTCTCCCGCCGCGAGGCCTTGCCCGGTGGAGACATCTCAAATCGTGCTCCAACGCGCGTAGCCCTAGTCGCTGCGACGGCCACGCCTCGGCGACTAGGGAGTCTCCCGCCACGTGGGCCTCGCCCCGGCGGAGACATCTCAAATCGCGCTCCAACACGCGTAACCCTAGTCGCTCCGACGGCCATGTCTCGACGACTAGGGAGTCTCCCGCCACGAGGACCTCGCCCTGGCGAAGAGACATCTCAAATCGTGCTCCAATGCGCGTGGCCCTAGTCGCTCCGACGGCCACGCCTCGCGACTAGGGAGTCTCCCGCCGCGAGGGCCTCACCCCGGCTGAGACATCTCAAATCGCGCTCCAATGCACCTAACCCTAGTCGCTCCAACGGCCACGCCTCGGCGACTAGGGAGTCTCCCGCCGTGAGGGCCTTGCCCCGGCGAAGAGATATCTCAAATCGCGCTCCAACGCGCGTAGCCCTAGTCGCTCTGACGGCCACGCCTCGGCGACTAGGGAGTCTCCCGTCGCTAGGGCCTCGCCCCGGCGAAGAGACATCTCAAATCACGCTCCAACGCGCGTAGCCTTAGTCGCTCCGACGACCATGCCTCGGCGACTAGGGAGTCTCCCGCCGCGAGGGCCTCGCCCCGGCGGAGAGACATCTCAAATCGCACTCCAACGTGCATAGCCCTACGCCTCGGCGACCAGGGACTCTCCCGCCGCGAGGGCCTCGCCCCGGCGGAGACGTCTCATATCGCACTTCAACGCACCTCCGATGGCCCCGTTCGGCGACTAGGGAGTCCCCCGCCTCGAGTTCTTTACCTCGGCGAAGAGACCTCATGTATGATGCTCAAACGTGTAGAGACCTGGTCGTTCCGGAGGCCCCGCCTCGGCGACTAGGCACTTCCCCGCCTCACATATAAGACCTCGTCTCGATGAGGACACCTCTCGAATCGGGCACCAGCACTCCTAAATGCATCGGGCGTGAAAAACCAAAAAGTATATATTTAAGGGGGATGATGCTCTCTACTTCGCCTCCCCCTCGCTAGCTTTGCGCTCATAAGCAGGCCCAATCAAAAAAGTTGGGGGCGGCGCTCTCGGCCGCCTCCCCTCGCTAGCTTTGGGCTCATAAGCAGCCCAATCAAAAAAGTTGGGGGCAGGCGCTCTCGGCCGCCTCCCCTCGCTAGCTTTGGGCTCATGCAAGCGAGCCCAATAAAAAAAAGTTAGGGGCGGCTCTCGGCCGCCTCCCCTCGCTAGCTTTGGGCTCATAAATGAGCCCAATCAAAAAAAGTTGGGGGGCGGCGCTCTCGGCCGCCTCCCCTCGCTAGCTTTGGGCTCATAAGCGAGCCTAATCAAAAAGTTGGGGGCCGGCGCTCTTGGCCGCCTCCCCCTCGCTAGGTTTGGGCTCCTGGCGAGCCCAATCAAAAAAGTTGAGGGGCAGGCGCTCTCGGCCGCCTCCCCTCGCTAGCTTTGGGCTCATGGCGAGCCCAATAAAAAAGTTGGGGGGCGGCACTCTCGGCTTTGCCTCCCCTCTACCTTTGGGCTCCATAGTGAGCCCAATCAAAAGTTAGGGGCGGCGCTCTCGGCCGCCCCCACTCGCTAGCTTTGGGCTCCTGGCGAGCCCAATCAAGAAAAGTTGGGGGACGGCGCTCTCGGCTTCGCCTCCCCCTCACTAGGTTTGGACTCCGCAAGCGAGCCCAATCAAGAAAAGTTGGGGGACGGCGCTCTCGGCTTTGCCACCCCCTCGCTAGGTTTGGGCTCCGCAAGCGAGCCCAATCCAAAAAAAAAGTTGAGGGACGGCGTTCTCGGCTTCGCCTCCTCCTCGCTAGCTTTGGGCTCCGTAAATGAGCCCAATCAAAGAGAGAGAGAGAGAGAAAGAGAGAAGAGGAAGCAAAACCCCTTCATGCCACTCCAAGTCACGGGTACACTCGAACAGGAGAGGTTGAAGGGGGGGATGGTACCAGGCCCCCCGCAGGAGGATCGCAAATGGTTACACCAAAGCAATCAGATACGAGGACAGCGGCGACTGTGACTCGAGGCTATCGCCTCGGCGTGGCGGTCCCACGTCGACTTCGCCCCCTCGGGCTTCGCCCGCCTCGAGGCTATCGCCTCGGCGTGGCGGCCCCGCGTCGACTTTGTCTTGCGGGCTCATGCCCTCCGCCCACCTCAAAGGCATCGCCTCGGCGTGGGGGCTCCGCATCGACTTCGCCCCCATAGGCTCCGCCGCTGCTCACCGCCCGCCTCGACACTATCACCTCGGCGTGGCGGCTCCGCGTCGACTTCGCCCGCCTCGAGGCTATCATCTCGGCGTGGCGGCTCTGCGTCGACTTCGCCCCCACGGGCTCCGCCCCACCGAGGCTATCGCCTCGGCGTGGCGACTCCATCGACTTCGCCCCACAGGCTCCGCCCCATGAGGCTATCGCCTCGGCGTGGCGATCGACTTCCCTTCCGGGCTCTCGCCATGCTCGGTTGTCGCCTGGCGTGGCGACTCGCGTCGACTTCGCCCCACGAGCTCCGCCGCTCACTACTACGAAAAAGGCTTTCCGCAGAGCGGTTCAAAACGTCATCACGAGCGGTTTCGTGAGCCGTCCGAGTTTATAAATCGATGATGACATGAGGTCATCACGAGCGGTTTTGAACTCGCGCGATGTATACTCACCAGCGGTTTGTGGTTCAAACCGTCTGCGATAAGCATATATCACGAGCGGTTTCATCCACAAACCGCTCGTGATAATCATATCCTGAGCGGTTTGACCTGGCACCGTGCGTGATAATCACATATCACGCGAGCGGTTTGTGGCTAAAACCGTGCGTGATATATGATATCACCTGAGCGGTTTGTGTAACTCATCTGTGATGACTTTTCTCTATAAAGCGCCCAAGCGATGGTACTTTCTCTATAAAGGCCCAGCGTTGGTATATTTGTACCATTAAATCCGGCAACCATTCTATATATCAAAAGAATTCTCAACTTACAGTTGCTTGCTATATTAGAAAATGCTCTTGTTGGCTTTTGGGAAGACAATTACATGCTTCAAGAATTGTTGGTTGCTAATACATGATGCCACTCATCCCAACTTGAGCTTAGTTGGCGATCAACGCCACTTCGAACATCCATACTTCTATACTTGCTCAATGAATTGCGATGCTGACTCGAATAAATATATATATATATATATATATATATATATATATATATATATATATATATATATATATATATATATATATATATATATATATGCCTCAAGGCTGTCGCCTCGGCGTGGCGCAATCCGTAATTAGATGTCCGAGCCTCTTTGCATCCATACTTTATACTTGCAAGGGCTCAATGAGATTGCCCGTGATACTGCCTCATTCTTCTCATCTATTAATAATATATATATATATATATATATATATATATATATATATATATATATATATATATATATATATATATATATATATATATATATATATATATATATGATGACTAGGAGAACTTGACCTAAGATGAACGCCCCATAGGCTCATAGGACTATTTACATCATTACATCACAAAGCAAGCTCAAGACTATTAACATCATTGAAGCGGTTCATCGAAGAAGAGAACAAGCCTGCCTCGACACTATCACCTCGGCGTGGCGGCTCGCGTCGACTTTACCTTGCATAAATCCCATTAAGCTAACAGATCTAGAGGAGAATAGAGGAGGATGGGGAAAGCAAAGCGGCCAGAGCTAGCGGGCTTAAAGGTTTCCGGGCGGCGACAACTTGACGACGAGGTTTAGCGCCGCCCTCGAGTTTAGGTTATCAGAGAGTGACGCCTATCATCTCGGCGTGGCGGCTCTGCGTCGACGAGAGTAAGGTCATACTGGGAGTGACGAGTTAGAGCGCGAAACCCTAGCGCCCTAGCCCTACTTATAAAGACTTATCGCTCACTCTATTATGGAACCGTCTGCGATATCGGACTCGCCTGGCGGTTCCATTATGGAGCCGTCTCGTGATCGACTTCCATTATGGAACCGTCGTGAAATGTTTTTTTCTCAAGTATATACACTTACATGACATGTGAAGAAATTACATGTTTATATTAAAAAAGGTAAACCTATAATTAAACAAGGTTTTTCTAGTGGCGGGTAGGCTGCTATCTCCATCCGGGCTACCTGCCTAAAGGCTATCGCCTCGGCGTGGCGCTCCAAGTCGACTTCCTATCTCCGCCTCTTCAATACTTCATAAAGCGGCAGCTTGCATTGGACGGATTCCCCGATCATCGTGAATGAAGCTCGAATAGCCCACTCACCGACGCTACTTGTTCAAGTGTCTCGAAGACCCTCGATCGTTGAACTAAGAAGAATTGAGCCCATAGGCTCTCTTCCTTGCTTGAGGGTATCGGCTCGGTCAGACGGCCGCTCGCCTCGATTCACAAATTGAAGCGGCAAGCCTCCGGAGACGCAACGCGCCGTTTTGAGGACTATGTCGATGACGCGCTGCTAAAGTGGGAGATCACCCGAAGACACGGCGGAGGAGGATGTCAAGACGGCGGAAGGTGGCCGTCCACCGCTCCGCAAATTCTCCGCCGGCAGAGGAGTGAAGACACATGATCAAACAAAGGTTCTTCCACAGAGAGGTGCTGCGACAAAGGAGGCTAGGAAGGCCATCGGCCGGGCGATGGTGGAAGAGGCGACCATTTACGTTTTTAATTTTATAAGTATGTGGGGATGATCATCTTGATGGCGGATGATCCTTTTATATCAAACAAGGAATAAATTCCGGGAGCCGGGCGGCTCCGCATTTAATGCTGCCCGCCTCGAGGTTGTCGCCTCGGCGTGGCGACTTATCATGTCGACTTTAAGCCCCAGCGAATCGCGGTTTCTTGTTTGTAACCGCTCTCGCGCCCGCCTCGAGGCTATCATCCTCGGCGTGGCGGCTCCATCCACTTACGCCCGGGCTCGCGCCTCTCGAGGCTATCGCCTCGGCGTGGCGGCTCTCCATGTCGACTTGAATGCCCCCGGCGGGCTCAACCGCCCGCCTCGAGGCTATCACCTCGGCGTGGCGGCTCCACATCGACTTCACGCCGGGCGGGCTCCATGTCCACTTTCGCCTCACCTGCTCGGGCTCACCGAGGCCCTCGGCGTGGCGGCTCAACTTTGACCACGGCCCCCACCTCGGCCCGCGCCGGCTCACGCCCGCCTCGAGGCATGCCCGCCTCCGGCGTGGCATCTCGTAGTCTTCGCCCCACGGGCTCGCTTGCTCGAGGCTATCACCTCGGTGTGGCGGCTCCACGTTTGCTTCGCCCCCATGGGCTCCGCCCGCCTCGAGGCTATCGCCTCGGCGTGGCGGCTCCACATCGACTTCGCCCCCACGAGCTCCGCCGACTACTCACCGCCCGCCTCGAGGTTGTCGCCTCGGTGAGGCGGCCCCAACACGGATCTTCCTCCGGCACCCCCTCGACACTCTGCCACCGGCCGCCTCCGGAGCCCCCTCGGTGCTCCGCCTTCGGCCGTCCCTGGAGCCCCTTCGCCGGTTCACCTACGTCTCCTGGGGGTATTCCGACTCCTGAGGGGCCGGGGGCGACAGGATTGCGTCCGCTCGCCCCTCGGGACCGCGAGACCTGCCCTCGCGACCTCGGACCACTCAGACGAGGGAGTTGTCGTATTAGGACACCGAGGGGGTGCCCCGCACCCTAGGGTCGTCAGAGATAGTAGTGTGCCGTCAGGGATACCGTACATGTACAAGCCTACTTTGTATAGCATATTTAGGCCATTGTACCAAAATACCCTTTCTCTCTCTCTCTCTCTCTCTCTCTCTTAACATTGTGAGGGCAAGAAGGAAAATGTCCCTTCTTGCCCTCCTATAAATAGAGCCCCAAGGGCATGTATAAGGAGGAGGCGCTCATTTTCATATGCACAATGCAACACATACATATTCAGTGGTCTTTGGCTCCTCTCCCTTCGGTCCATTCCCAAGACAAATGGTACCATGTACCCACTGTCTAGTCTTTTTACTACGACACTACTGCGAGCTAAAATCGATCTTCCACCGTATCTTTAATGGTTAAGCGAAAGACAGGTGGCAGACCTGAGTCGCCCAATTTTGTGTGCTCTATCAACTATCCGGTCCTCGGCATAAGGGTTCCACCAAAGATCAAGGAGAATTACATGGCAGCGACAACCATGTTGAGACCAAGATTACACCTTTTAGTGGCATAATCATAACCACTAGGGTATCTTGGTGCCACCACGAAGAAACGAGCGAGCGGTGGCGACTACGGCTTGGTGGTGGCGCCAGAAGCGGCGTGGCGTGGCGGTGGCAACCCGAAAAATGGAGCGATCGTGGGGTGGGGCGAGGTAAGTGGTGGCGGCGATCTCGCAGTGGCGCGGCAGCGGTGGCGCGCTTGGGCGGTGCCGGCGCATGGGCTCCTGCGAGAATCGGTGGCAAGGCGCTCTGGAGACAGTAGCGTGAGCATGGGTTGCGCCTCGGCGAGGGGATCGTCATGGTGTGGTCGGGGAGGCACGGGGGTGGCCAGAATGGCGGGGCTACAACGGTCGAAGACGGAGAAGAGGAGGCGGCGGTGGTGGAACTTCACGGCGACGGAGAAAGACGAGAGGAGGTGGGGATGGGTGGAGAATCTTGAGAACGCACCATGACATGGCTAGCTTGGCGAAAGGTGGACGGAGAGGAGATCAATAGGAGGTGGCGGCTGACTTGGGAAGAAAGAGGAAAGGCGGCGGGCGTGGGGTGAGGTCGGGCATGTGGCGTCGGTTGGGGAGGAGAAGCGTGGGGAGACGAAGGAGAATGGCGGCCGGGCGTGGGGAGGGATTTGGCCGGGCGTGGCGGTGTTAGAGCGATGTGGCGAGAGAGAAGCGGCGTTAGACATCGGGGAAGGAGGCCAAGCATGCGGCGTCAGCTAGGGGAGGAGAAGCGTGGGGACGAAGGGGAGGGGGCGGTAGCCGGGCGTGAGGGGAGGGGATTTCGGCGTCGAGCCACGTGGAGGAGTGCCTGCGGCCGCACAAAGATAGGGACGTGGAGGGAGAAGCGAAGCATCGCGAAGGAGTACGTAGGCGCGCGGTTCGCATGGAAAATCGGACGACCGGGAACAGGCGACGCGTAGGATCCGACGGGTGAAATGTTCAGAGCGACGTGGATCGGCTGGTTGCGCTCCCTTTCTTGTTCCATTTACCTGGTAAGATTATCTTCAAATTCAGGAGAGAAGACAAGTGAAATGTCTGATTTGCCATTGGGAAAAAAAACTAGAAAAAAAAAGCTTCTACCTTGAGAGAGAGAGGGACCGTGGATGGCTCATGAGGCATACCTCAGCGATGCAGGGGTGACATCGAAGCCCTATAGACCACAAAAATCGGTTGGTGGCGGCGAGGCAACTCATTGATGGGGAGGTTTGCGGAGAGACACACCGAGACATGCCAGCTGCGAGTGATGGTGATGCGGCGGTTCGGTTGAAGGCGGCGGCGGTGCTATGGTGGACAGGAACTTCAACTGAGCGCATCAAAATGTAGAGGAGGAAGATGAGGTGGTTCAAAGCAACTGAATGGAGAAGCAGACAATGATGAACCAAGCACTGAAGATTGTCAAAGCCAGTGAAGGAAAGAACTCGGTTCAGGTCACTGCAAGCAAGGAAATCTAATTAACTTCGGGTAGTAGGGGAGAACGATGTGGAACATGATGTGACGCTGTCAGATTTTGGAAAAGCTCACCGAATTTGGAGATCGACTCGGCGGGTTGTCTTAGGAGCTCGGGCCTTCCGTTCCATCACCGTAACACAAGCAATACAAGCTCACACAAGTGCTTCATCTCCTCGGTGTAATCGCGTAATGGCTTCTTTCCTTTGGTAGTGGGGATGGTACTGAGCCTGGCCAACGATCTCTTTGGCCTAGATCGAGCGGCTCGCGGCGCGTGTCGGCCGCAAGAAGGGCAGCATCTCTGATCTTCACCGTCGACGTCGAGGGCTTCTGCAGCAGCCAGTTCAGCACGTCTTTGCGCCCTGGTCGCCAGTCCGCCGTCGGAGCTCGGCGCTGCAGCGCTCTAGCCGACCCTGTTTTCCCCTCGCTGTGCACTGGAGAAGACGGAGCACTGTGCTCCAGACTTGGCACTGTTCTGACTTGTTTGAGCCGCACCTAGATATTGAGCCCATGGTTCTCCTACCGATCTTTTATCGAAATTAACACAGTTTGTATTAATATCATTTTATTTAAGAAGAAATTCATTTTACCTTCTTAAATATTGATGTGTGGACAAGTAACCCTTGAACTAAAAAAGCGGACATTTGACACCACAAAGTTGCAAAACTAGACAACTTACCCCTTGAGGCTGTTTCGTGCCGTGGTATTGCGCACGTGGCATCTGTTCGACCTGGTTTCGTTAGGTTGGCCGCTAACTCGGCTAGGTGAGCTAGCAGAGGATTTTTATGAGTACGCTGGTGCAAAATCCCCTCCAAAAAAAAAAGCAAATCACACAACTTGTCAATTTTTATAGTCAAGCATTTCGGGCATAGTGGCGCTGCCACCACCGGTGTGGAGATAATCGCGGCCGCCCTGCTGCCAATGAGGTCGTCCCCTTTCTGTTCGACTCGGCGACCAATTCGTTAACATACCACTGAACCACTTTTTATTAACATAATGACAACGAGCCCTTATTGCAGCTGATGCTACTAAATCCGCTGCTCTTTTTTTGGTACCAACAATTAAGAAGCTTTTTCTGTTCTAGCGAGATTTGTAATATGAGTACCTTTATGTTTTGGCAAGATGTGAGGGGCCATTTTAGGTCATCCCTTCCCCTCCTCGTCAACACATCCCACCCCTTGCACACCGACCCATTGCCTCCCCCTCGCGCCCACAACACTGTCCTAGCCAAGAACACCTACCACCGGCACCCGCCGTGGTTGCTACCGCAGCCAACATTGTTGCCGAAGTTGCCTCCTCCTCTTCCTAATGTTCGTCGCCCACCCCCTCGAGCTCCCCTTCGAGCTCATGTCCAAGAGGTTGACTAGGCTCTTGGCGTGGCGCAGGCGGCACAACCTGTGCACCTCCTCCCTCACGTGTTGTAGCAGCCGTAGCTTGAACCTCTCATGGTCGCCCCCTCCACGGCGGTGGCCGCCAAGTGCCCCATCGAGTGCGATCTCGGCAGCCTCGTTACCTGCCACTCGCTGCGCAGCATCTCAAGCTCCACGACTTCCTCCTTCCTGTCATCCTCATCCTCGTCCTCCATCGGTATCGCCATGGCATGCGGCGGCAGCGACGAGGGCTAACGCCACGCCACTTGCTCTGGGGATGGGGGTGCCACGGCCGGCATTGGCTTCTCGAGGTTGGCGCGATAGAGTGGGCACGTGACCTGTGCCTCGAGCCATGAGTCGATGCACTCTGGGTGGAATGTGTGTGAGCAGTGCGACAGCAATCGGACATCGTCCCCGTCCTCGAACGCCATCAAGCACGCGTCGCACTCCAGCACGCTCTTGTTGATCTTGTGCTCCGTAATCTCCCTATATGGCATGATCGAGAATGTGGCCACCACCGTGGGCTCCGGCCGCTTTCCCCTCTGGGCGCCCTTTACGGTGCGTCAATGTCGGTAGTGTGGCTTTGGTTGATGTCTGTGAGAAGAAGAGTAGGAAGAAGAAGAAATGATGGGCCTTTGTGATGAATGTCGACATGGTGTGCCCGGCGTGAAACAATCTTCTTCCGCGGCGACAAGGATTCTTGCGCTATCGGCCATCTTGCGTGTGAGGAGGCACCTGGGCGAGATGGTGGCGAGTGGAACTGCTTGGGCCGAAGAAACACGAAAGGGGTAATGGGGATTTTGCGCTAGCGAACTCATAAAACCCCTGTCAGCGGCCAACATTGTTGCCGAAGCTACCTCCCCCTCTTTCTAATGTTCGTTGTCCCCCTCTCGAGCTCCCCTTCGAGCTCATGTCCGAGAGGCTGACCAGGCTCGTGGCGTGGCGCAGGCGGTGCGACCTGCGCACCTCCTCCCTCACGTGCTGCAGCAGCCGTAGTGTGAACCTCTCATGGTCGCCCCCCTTGGCGTGGCGGCCGCACGCCGCCCAGCGAGTGAGTGCCTCGTCGAGTGCGATCTTGGCAGCCTCACCGCCCGCCACTCGCTGCGCCAGCATCTCAAGCTCCATGACTTCCTCCTTCCTGTCATCCTCGTCCTCGTCCTCCGCCCGTGTCGCCCACGGCATGCGGCGGCGGCGACGAGGCGTCTACGCCACGCCTCTGGGGATGGGGCGCCACGGCGGCCGCGGCTGGTTTCTCGAGGTTGGCCGGTGAGGCGGACGCGTGACCGCGCCTCGAGCCATGGGTCGATGCACTCCGAGTGGAGCGTGTGTGAGCATTGTGGTAGTAGTCGAGATCGTCGTCGTCCTCGAGCGCCCGTCAAGCACCTGCGCGACTCCGGCCGCTCTCTTGCGATCTTGTGCTCGTAGTCTCTCTATATGGCGGGATCAAGAACGTGGCCACCACCACGGGTCGACCTGCGCTTCCCCCTCTTGAACTCCCGCCCCGCGGCCGCGCGTCGGACCCTGCGGTCATCGGCGTCGTCGGCGGCACTAGTTGATGTACGCGCGAGAAGAAGAGTAGGAAGAATAAGACGCGATGGGCCTTTGTGATGAATGTCGACATAGTGCGCCCTGAGCGTGAAAATTTCTTGGTGGCAGCGGCAAGGATTGTGCATCGCCAACGGCCATGCCGATGCCGAGGAGGCTCAGACCGATGAGCTGGCAGAGGGGAACTGCTTGGGTGGAAGAAACGTGAAAGGGGTAATGGGGATTTTGCACTAGCCGAGTCAGCGGCTGACTTGGCGAAATCGAGCCGAACGGACGCCATGTGCGCAATACCACCGCATGAAATAGCCTTAGGAGGTAAGTTGTCTGGTTTTGCAACTTCTGGGTGTCAAAGGTTTGCTTTGTTTTGTTCAGGGGGTTGTTTGTTCGCATATCGATACTTGAGGCGAAGTGAAATGGACTTCTTCTTGTTATTTATAGTTTGAAAGTATTTTTAGAATCGAGTTAACGAGCCGAGCCAGAGTGAAATCCAATTTCATTCGAAATTGATTCATTTCAATGTTTAACCAAATAACGAGTCTAATTGGAGCAATTTTGAACCGAACCAATGAGCCCTACTAACGACTTTTTTCCACCCCTAGCCGCTGGGGTGTAATCGGAGTGGATACAGATGAATATTGCTCATCCTGTATCCTATTTCGTTTTTTTTCTTGAAATTGGAGTCGAACACGAATAGTGCCGGATACCCATTTCTCTATCCCATATTCGCTTTGCGAGCTTTCGGTCGGTCAGACGAAAATTATCTGCTTCTTTTGCATCCCCTACATAGGATATTAGACAGCAAGATTGCAATCAGAGCAAACACGGAAAGACTAATCGCGGAGTTGTCGAAGGAAAAACACTCAATATCCATTGCTTGCTAAGATGCAATAACCTACCTATCTATTATCATGTTCCTAAGTGAAGTCACAACAGATCTTCTTCATACCACCTGACGTACGGATACATATAGATGGATATCGCTCATTTTGTATCCTATTCTGTATTTTTTTCTTAGAGTCAGAGTCAGACACGGATGGTATCAGATACCTATTTATCTTTTATGTATTCACTCCGCAAGTCTTCGTTTAATTAGTTGGACAGAATTTATCTGCTTGGTTTGCACCATACTATTACTAGCCACACCGCTTTACCAAGTCCTACTGAGATGCATGCTAGTTGGCTGAGCCAAGCCGCGACGGCGCAAGCTGGACTCCGATTGACTCAGACATGACGTTGAATTCACTGACATCTGACATGCGGGCACTGTTTGTAAGGTATACCAGCACAGCAGTAGTTTACAAAATTTTCTGTCTCCAACTCAGCGAAAAATAATACTTTAAAGAATGCGATATCCTACGACAAACAAACACGTAAGTTCAGTGTATTTCAGCGAAATCAAAAGATCCAGTACACTATAGCAAATACCACAAGATTTCACAGATAGTCAATGTTGCCTTTAAAAAAGACCAATAATCAATTAGAAGAAAAGGACCCACGCCGTGCCGAGCAACAAAACAAGTCAAGCGAGAAACGCAGAACACACGCACACCCCTGCCCGCGCCGACCGAATGAATGCTACCCTTGCAGTGACGGCATGGCAAAGCACCGAGAAATTGCAGGACAGAGAGGACGACAAGCAGACGAGGAAGCGAGCAAGAGTACTCCTCCGTTTACTCCGTCCATCCCTCTCCGGTCCAGTGTGCGTACCATCATCATCACCACCTAGGCTGGCGAGGATTCCCTCTCCCTCTCCCTCTCCCTCATCAGCTTTTCTCTCCTGCCCAAAGACCATGTCAGGGCAGGGGTAGTTGGGTAATTTCCCAGCCTAACATCAGCAAACAGCAGCATTTAATTGGCAGGACTACGATGTCAAATACTGCCCCCTGCGCGCGCGCGCCATCATCCTCCCCTATCAATGCGTACGAGATACAGTTGCACTTTTAAAATTTTTACTAAAAAACTGATTTATATCTCTCTTAATATATAAAGTATACACTACGTATACAACCCATTTAGCATTAGACCCAACAGAATCTGAGAATCAAACCCAATTCAACTAGTCAAGGAGACGTTGTGCCCAAGCTCATCGCGGCATCAGCGCATCACGGCGCTCTGGCGTCGCTTCTGGTTTCTGAGTCGACGATCTTGGTCTCGACGGCGGTCGCGTCCCTCGAGTCTCGACCCCAAGGATATGCATCAAGATACAAGGTTTCGAGAAGTGGAGAATCTCAGTGAGCACTCTATTAAACTTGTTGAGACAAAGAAGCATGGTCGCTATAAACTTGTTTATTTGCTGCTCAAATTGGTATTGATCCTTCTTGTGGCTACTGAAAGTGTAGAGATGGTATTTTCGGCAATGAATCATGTAAAGAACAAGTTAAGAAATAGCGTGGGTGGACAATACTTGAATGATCGTTTAGTTACGTACATTGAGCGTGAATTTTTTCTACAAGTTAGTGATGATGTTGTCATCAATCGCTTTCAAAGCATGAAGGAACGTCGTATCAAGTTGTAATTTTCTAAAAATATTTTTGTGATGTTGGTTATAGTACGAACATGTAATTTGACATATTTGAACTTATGTACTATATCATTTGAACTTGTGTTGGAACGGATCACTCTTTGGATTCCTAGCTCTTTCGAGTGCCTCGAACCTTTGGGCAAAACTCCTTTGCATTCGGCAAAAGCTTTGCGAGTGCGACACTTCGACAAGGGCACTCGGAAAAAAATTTATCGGCAAGCGACCTTTGCCGAGTGCCTTTGTCGGGCACTCGGTAAAGGCTTTCTTAGAGTCTTGAGTCAAGACTCGGCAAAAAGAAAAGGCTGATCCACGCAGCGCCGGCCCGTTGATGGCGCTTTCTTAGAGTCCAACCCGTGAGGCACTCGGCAAAGATTTTTAATTTTTTTGAAAATTTCTTTGCCGAGAGTCGGATGGTGGCACTCGGCAAAGTTTTTACAATTTTTTGAAAATTCTTTGCGAAAGTGTCACGGCTTGGCACTTTCGGCAAAGTTTTAAATTTTTTAAAAATTAGTCGAAAGTGCCCCCATCTGAGGCACTCGGCAAAGTTTTAATTTTTTAAAAAATTCTTTCTTGAAATGCCATGGTCATGGCACTTTCGGCAAAGCTGAAAAGCTGGGTTTGTGCGCCCATATTCGGCTTTCTTGAGTGCCATGACCATGGCACTTCGGCAAAAAATCCTTCTTAGTGTTGCACTCGGCAAAGTGACCCAAAACTGCGTTTTTATTTATTTTTACATTCCATCACGACAAACAAATCCATCCAAACATATATCACATCCATCACATATATATCTCATCCATCACATATTTATCACATCCATCACATATATCACATATATAACAATAAGTGCTCAAGTCCATCCAAACAAATCCACAAGTTCATCACAGTCGACAAGTGCATCACAAGTATATCACAAGTCCATCACCAAGTGAACAACAAATGAAAATACAACTACCATTCATCTCGAAGGTGGCCACTGCGACTGTGGTGAAGGAAAAGCTCCATCATTCGGAGGCGCATGAGGTGGATTATTCGAACCCGCCGATTGAGGCTGCACAAAGGAGAAGAGATTGCATGTGAGACAAGATTACATTAGATACCTAATCTAGGAAGGTAGAGGTCATACAAGCAAAGCACAAGCGAAAGCAAAAAACTTTCATACTCACAGGAGTAGGCTGCACTGCAGGGGCGGAGGCGGAGGTGGAGCCAACACCCCACCGCACAAATAAGCCCGTATGTTGCCCAAGACCTTGTAGGAACTCCGTAATGTCCTTGACCTCTGCGTCTGGGCTCTGCCGCTCGGCTGCTTTCGGCCTCGGTGGGCCGACATCCTCTGGCTGCTTCGGCCTCCGGCTCCGACGTTGCCTCATTTCTTGTTCGGTAACCGACTGCAATATTTCACTCCAATGTTTGATAATGCAAAGCTAATAAAGGTGTGTAAAGATCAATGTACGACGAGTAAAACAGGAATAACCTCGAGTGCGTCGACCCGGTGCTGTGCAGTGGTATGCCATGGGCGTATGGCCGGGCTCTCGCTCGTGCTCCGTGCTCGGATCTGGGAGAGAGATGGAGTAGAGGCCGTGTCGATGAGGCCGTCGCCAAGCCAGAACCGCCCATGCTTCTTGCCTTGTCCCACCCTCATGACGATCTCTCCATCAAAGTCACGGTGCTCGGATCATAGTGCGGCCCATGGACCGACCTTGCCACCGAGCGATGTACTCACCGATCTTGGTGTGGGCCTTCGGGTTCGTGTACGCTGGGCGGGTCCTCGAGTTGAAGGAGGCGTCGGACGTCGCCTTGCCCTTGTGGGCCATACACCATGCCCGAAGTCCGAGCAAGGTGGCCACTATGTGACGCCGATCGCAAGAAAGACAAACAAGATAATTAGAAATCGAGCGAATTAGCGTCACAATAGATAAATGAATTCGTGTACCCATGCTTGTTTGTATGCGGAGAGGTCATGGCGCTTTGATGGTGTCTTTGGACCTTGCATCATCAAGCAGCGGTCCGGGCATCAACAGCATCTGGAGATACTCCTCCGTGAACCACTTGTCCACGATCATCGCCCGAAGACTCGGGATCGATTGGCACCACTAGGGAATCATCTACACGTCATCAAGTATTTGACATATAAGAAGATCAAATTAAGCGTGCTTAATCTCAAAAGCGAATCAATATTAATGTTCTTCATCTACCTCAAGGTCTTGGTCGAATTGGTCGTCATGTTTCTTCGTCATTCTTGGTGACCTTCTCTCAAGCTTCGACCCGTGGTAGGTTCGATGGCTTTGATCGCACCTCGTGATGCATGTCGGTGATGAGTTTTTACGAGCTTTGGTAGCCACAGGTCATACGGCCTCAAATCCCTCATCGCATCTGAAATAAGTCGCACGCATACAAACGCGATGTATCCATTCATTATTTCAAGAAAAGTCCAATGAATGCGATGTATTGAGCAATGTTGTGCGAGGAGACTTACCCAAAACTCCGCCTTCACCCGCCGCCTTGTTGGGGTACTCAGCATCGGGGCGGCCGTAGTGGTCAAGCAGTAGGCGGCTCCGTCTTCCCGTCGTGACAATGCCGGGGTAGTGTTGCCTACATGAAGACCCAGATGCCATTGGCGGAGCGTCGCTACCACCGACACAACCACCGGTTCTGCACAAGTGATTAAGAAAAATTATTAGTTTCTCTTTTTTTCAACATATCATATGAGTAGTGGTGACAACATCTAAAGTTACTTACTTTTGCCCTTGAGGCGAATCATCTGGCGTCGGTGAGGATCACGGAACTGAGGAGGCTCGCGGGACCTCGCAAGTAGACACTTTCGAAGAGGAAGAGGAGGAAGCGGAACCCGTGCCTACCGCCTCGTCGTCGCCCTCGTCGCCCCTCCTCCTCGCCTGTCTCACGAACCATCTCCTCGTCCAACTCGTCCACAGGCGCCACCTCCTCCTCCAAAGACCTCCTCACGCGGCGTGGGAGGAGACGCCCCTCTGCGGCGGGAGGTCCTCCTCCTCCTCCTCCTCTGTCCGACCCCTCCGCCTCCTCCTCCGCAGTCGTGGTCTCTGTAAAGCGAGGACACGTCCCTCACGACGATGCGCCCGCCATCTTTGTTCACTCACCGCAATTAAAAAGAATAAGCAAGGCGTAATTAGAAATAGATGCAAAATAGACAAAACATAATTACAAAAAACATAGTAATACATGTATTAGAAATAGATGCAAAATGAACAAAACATAATTACAAAAACATAGTATTACATGTATTAGAAATAATCTTCATTATTGGGATTAAATGGATCATAGGTCTCGTCATCACTATCAACATTGTCCAAATCATCAACACTATCCAGAAGGAGGAATGTTGTCTTCATTGTCATTGCCTAAGCGTAATCGCTCAAGCATTTGTAAGTCCTTCACATTTCGCACCTCGTCTCCGGCGTCCTCGTCATCAACCCTTTCATTGTCTACTTCCATTCCTATCGCTTGGTTAAGTCTATCTCAAACCTCCCTTGTAGCCCCTCTTCTTGAAAGAACTCTCCATCATATGTGTTTGGGTTGAAGTTGTAATCTTCATCGTTTGGGGACGAGTAGTTTACCGTGTGGCGATACCTTGTGCACAATAGCCCAACCCTTAAGATGCTCTTTGTCTTGGCACGCGTATGGCGTATAATAAACACAGACGGCTGTTGAGCCACAATGTAGACATCTTTTCTGGATAGATTTTAATCTGTCGAATCTCGACTAGCCCAAGCTTAGGGGTTCGTCTCGTTACTCGAGATGAAACCAATGGCATTTGAATATGACAGATTAAGAGGTTTGGAACCATAAAATGGAAGTTCGTAGATTTCTTCAATTCTTCCATAATAGTCGAGGCCATCGGTCTTGGGGCGTAAAAACTCATTGTTTGTGGTTTTTCGATTGGGCGACTCGCTCGTAACTTGTCGTGTGAAAGCGATATCCATTCACGTCATAGCAGGTAAATGACTTGACCCTAACGACCTGACCGTTTGCAACCTCTCAACTCGTCACTTATAGGCGCGCCGGTTTGGGCACGCAAGCTCAAGCGGGATAGATCGTTATATTATTGAACGTCACGATCAACTTGGAATGTCGAACTAAGTCTGAGCTAAATTGGACAAGATACCTTCGTTTGAACCAAGAAATGAAATCGGGGCTCCTGGTCCCGCACCTGTGAAAGAAGGGTATCGGTTTCTGCGGGTAGGATCCCTTGATTCATGCGAGATTGATGAAGAAATTCCTGCACTAGCGAGAAACAAGGGGTTGGACGAAGAAACAAGGAGTGACGTATTGAAACAAGTTCGTTGAGAACTTACCCAATGAGCAATTGCACCTCGACAAGGTTGGTCAACACATATAGCATGATCTTTGCGCCACTCTTCATTTTCAATTGCTTAGTGGTCGATGCACTTGCGCTTCGAGTTGCCCTTGGAAAAGGCCGAGGTTCGATTCATTTTCGCTTGACATTATAACGAGGGGTGGATTATAAACGCTAGGAAGGTTCTCGGTGTAGTATTTCTCTGTGAAGTTTGACACCTCCTCCGAATGTATGCCTCTGCAATGGAAGCCTCAATTTTGGCTTTATTTCTACATTTTTGCGAAGAGTCTTGAGACATCTCGATTGGATAGCACCAGCGGCCTGCACGGCCCCCCATACGTGCCTCATACGAGGTGCACAATCAAATCTTTGCATCGCCAAGAAAAAGCCGGGTGGAAAGATCTTCTCCAACTTCTGAGCAACACGGGTGCCACTTTTTCCAAGTCATCAATGACGGTCAGAGATAGCTCCTTGGCACAAAGTCGGCGGAAGAAATAGCTCAACTCTGCAAAGACTTGCGGACATGCTCGAGGACATAGCCTCGAACCATCGCCGGAAGAAGCCGCTCAATCCATATGTGGTAGTCATGACTCTTCATCCAGTTGATTCGCGAGTGCCTAAGTTCCTCCCTCTTGATTATTTGCATACCCATCGAGGAACATTAGCGTCTGGATCCATTCAAGTACTTCCCTCCTTTGGTCCTTTTTCAAGACGAAATCGGCCTTAGGCCTTCTCCATGTCTTCTTGCGACTAGGAGGTGCATCTCTTGATTTGGTCTATCGCATAACGTTGCGGAGTCCACTCTAGCCTTAGGGTTGTCCTTAGACTTTTCGGTGTCCATGAGTGTTGCCCAAAGTGCCTCGGCGACATTCTTTTCAAGTGTGCATTACATCAATGTTATGTGGCGAAAGAAGGTCATCGAAATAGGGAGCCTCGTCAAGCCCGACTTATGAGTCCACATATGTTGCTCACCATATCCCACAAAACCACCTTCTTGATTGGGCACGAGAGCATCTATGTGAGCATGAACCTCGGCACCATCATCATCCATGGTGCAGGTGCATCACTCGACACCTTTCGTAAAGTTCTTGATGTCTTATGCGAATGGATGGTCAAGAGGAGGAATTGACGATGTCTGTCGAGCGAGCAGTACTTGCCACCCTTGTGCAACCAAATGAACCTCACACCTTCCTTGCATATTGGGCATGGGAACTTCCAGTGAACACACGGTATGAGAATAACCCATCGCCAGAAGTCATGCAGGAGTAGTGGTACCAAACGTGCATTTTGAAGCTTGTCTTTGTAGCTCGATCGTATGTCCATACCCCTTCGTCCCAAGCACGGACCAATTCATCAAACACGGGCTCCATGAACACACCCATATTACTCCCCGGGTGTCGGGAATTATCAACGACAAGAATCGTTATGTCGTTGAAAGGAGACGCCGGGGAGATTGAGGGGATAACGAACACGGGCCAACATGTGTATGGGGCAGCCATCGGTCCATAAGTTGAACCCATCTGCTGCCGGTAGCGACACGTACATTGCGAGCCTCATCTCGCTTTCTCACGATGTTTGTCATCAAAGCGGGTCCATGCTTCACCATCGGATGGATGTACCATCTTGTCGAGGATTGTACCGCTTGCCATTTTGTGCCATGTCATCTGCTTCATGGATTCCTCGGTCATGTATAGCCGTTGGATCCTCGGTAGGAACGGAAGGTACCGTAGGATTTTCACGGGATCGTGGTCGCCTCTTGGCCATCACGAGTCTACCTCCAGTGTACCGGAGGATTTACACTTTGGACGATGCTTTGCATCCTTGTGTTCTTTCCTAAATAGGACGCACCCTTCGAACAAGCATGTATCCGCTCATACGGCATCTTAAGTGCACGAAGGAGTTTACGTGACTTCGTACATGCTCTTTGGCGAATGTGGCCCTCCGGAGCGTGGTGCCAATCACGGCCAACATCTTATCGAAGCCTTCTCGACTCAGGTTTAACTCGGACTTCAACCCCATTAAGCGTCCAATGGCATCCAGTTGAGACACCGCTGACCGTCGTGAAGGGGTTTCTGCCTTGAGTCCATCATGTCGTAGAACGCCTGTCTGGCGCCTCCATCTCCTCCTTCTCACGTCCCTCATCGAATCGTCCTTGGTGAAAGTCATCTAACATATACGCTACCCGGCATCGAGATCATAAGCCTCGACGCGTGGTCTCACCACCTCCTCTCTCATCGATGGGCTTCACCATGGTGGACCCACCGGTGTAGTCGGCGTAAATCCATTCTTCAAAAGATGTTTACCCATGTCCACCTTGTTTACCATTCTCCTGTTTCCACATTTGCCGCGAGGACACAAAACTAGACAATGTCCTTTAGCGGCCTTGCCAAATGCACTGTTCAAGAAAGCATCGGTCTTGCTCATCCATTCCGTGGTGTAATCACTCGACTTCTCCTACCGTGTACATCCAATGACGGTCATCCATCCTCTAACAAATGTATCACGAGTAATGTAACCATCAATTGCATCTACGGAGACGCCATACAGGTTACGTGATCTACGACCATGATACTGAAAAGAGGGTTATACCTAGGGTGGCGGTGGAGTCGCTAAGCGGGCCGTGGCGGGTCGGTCAATGGCGGCGGCAATGTCACAGCGAGCAGACCGCGGCGGCGCCGAACTCGACTTCGGCTCGGCGGGCTCTTCTCTGCAAAAATGGAACAAAATCTTCATTATTTAAAAAAAATCGCAGAACCTCCCTGCGCAGTGCGGGTTTCCAAAACCTGCAAAAAACAACGGCACGATGGCCGACAACCACATATACAACCACAACCACAACTACACCGCCACAACCACCACGCCACCTCCTCCACAAGCACATATATCAAGGGAAACCATATAGTTTAATTATGAAGCCATGTACTACTACTACCTCTACCACTACTTCTACTACTACCGCTTCTACCTCCACCACCACCACCTCCTCCACCACCACCACCACCTCTACCTCCACCACCACCACCACTCCACCACTCAAACCGCCACCACCACCACCACCACCACCGCCACCACCTCTACCTCCACCTCCACCACCACCACCACCACCACCCACCACCACAACCACCACGACCACCACCACCACCTCCACCACCACCACCACTCCACCACCGTCCAACCACCACCACCATCGCACAAAGAAGAACCTAGGGAGGGAAGGAAGGCCATACCTCGTCGCCGGTCTTTGGCGGGGCAGGTCGCCGCCTGGGAACGGCCATGGCAAGGCTGGCGGTGTGTGGGCGGCGGCAGCAGGCGTCACGGCGGCCTGGGCTCCTCCTCCTCCTCCTCCTCCGTGGTGGACGGCGGCCAGGCCTCCTCCTCCTCCTCCTCCTCCTCCTCCTCCTCCGGGCCTTGAGCCATGGGCTGCCTCCTCCTCCTCCTCCTCCTCCTCATGGCTGGCGGCAAGTGGCCTTGGTTGGTCGGGCGGGCTGGCTGGCGGGGCGTGGGCCCACGGCGTGTGCGGGCAAAGCAAGTGCGGCGCCGAGGCGGTGCGAAAGGCGAGTGGCGGTGCGCAAGGCGTGTGCGCGGGCAGGGGCGCGCAAGGGCCTTGTGTGAGCGAGCGATACAAGCAGGGCGGCGGTGTGTGCGTGTGTGCGTGTGTGCGATGTGGTGCAGCTCTAAGTCATAATGAGAAGGTTTGCCGAGTGCCCGCGATCCGGCACTCGGCAAACAATTTTTAATTTTTTTTAATTTTTTTAATTTCTTTGCCGAGCGTCGGATCACTCCACATGTGATACTTATATCCCAGATGGAGATGTCCTGGTTTGAAAGCATCGTACGTGACAACGTGCACGAAACCTTCTCAAATTTTTATCACAGCCTCCACATATGATATCATGACATCTCCACAAGTTTCATAATTTTCAGACTTTGTTTGCTTTTTATAGAATTTAAAAACACTTCGCCTGCAAGTTCACGGTCATGTTTCGTCAACAAGATGTCCGAAATTTCGGGTCCGTTCCTGGATACGGCCTCACACTACACTCAATAACATGACTATCATTTTTTGAATCATTAAATTCCATTATTCGATGCACGCAGCGGTTCAAATTTGCATTTTCCGAAATAATTATAGTAAATGAAATAAATTAACTAAATATAACAAAAAGCCACAAAAATGTACCAAATTCTAACATAGAGTACCTGGTACTGTAGGAGGGCTGCACAAAAAATTTGGAGGCCAAAAAAAAAAAAAAAATTTTGCCGAGTGCCAGGGACTGGCACTCGGCAAAGATTTATTGTGCCGAGTGCCAAACGGCCGGCGCCCGGCAAAATTTGACGTCGAGGAGCCGTTACCTCAGCCGCCTTTTGCCGAGTGCCCTCCTTTGCCGAGTGTGCGGCACTCGCAAAGCGTCGCTTCTGAGTGTTATCATTTGTCGAGTGCATGGCACTCGGCAAATATGAATTTGCCGAGCGCAGCTTCTTTGCGAGCGGCACTCGGCAAAATAGCTCTTTGCCGAGTGCCCGATATTTGGCACTCGGCAAAGAGTTTTGCACTCGGCAAAGACGCTGAGTTCGGTAGTGGATGTGTCTTAAGTTCGCACCCCCATCGCCAAAATCCTAGCTCCGCCACTGCCGTCGAATTTTTGCTAGTATTGTCAAGTTTTTATCGCGTACTTACATATATGGTCGTGTACATTTTTTTTTGTAGATTTAACCGCCATCGCACAAACCATCAGATCAAGCACCTCACCGTCGGCCACCACGTGTCCACGCCGTACGGCCACCGTGCGGTAGCGCCACGGCCCGCCACGTGTCCCCCCTCCGGAATTAGGGTTAGGGTTTCAGCGATTTTCGTTTGAATTTTAAAATATAGCAAACGACTTCAAAAAATTATGAAATTTTACGTGGAGCCTCCCGATACAGTGTAATTGCTTGTGTAATTTTTTCACGCAATTTTATATAAGTGTACTGCTTGTACAGATTTGTAAATGTAGAAAATGAGCTCTAAAAATTATGATTTTTTTTATTGTGTAATGTTTCGACAATTTTATATGTGACTGGAATTGTCTCAGAAATTTAGGATTTAGGTCACGAGAATTTGGATTTTAGGTTTTGAAAATTAGGGTTTCATGATTTCATGTGACTTGGAATATATTTGACATTTGCTGATGTTTCAAAGGAGGCCTGGTTGTATGTAAACATCCTAGGTTATATTTTAGTGATATACATATCTTGATAGCAAGGTGTATTAGCAGTCTAGAGGAGGTTGTGGGATATTCCAAATATGTATACGTCTTTCTACTTCTGGAAAACTATATGTTTGACTCGCAATAACATTTTGTGATCGTCGTATGTTGTTGTAGTGCGCTAAATTTCTAAAGATTTTTGTGAGGACGATAGAGGTAGCAATGATTCATAAGTACGAAGGTAGGTGATATTATGATGCGCTAGGAAATTCATACACGGTGGAGAACTTTGGAGAAATGGCGCAACGATAACAACACGACAGTTGATCCGATAATGGGCTTACATGGCACGTAGGCTAACGAACCAAGGACGGTACACGCCTGCCTTTAGGGAATTAGAAATATATGGGACATATGGACGAAGAGGTTTAGACTACTGCGTGGACCGGGGCCATTTACCCTTCCTTGCGAGCTCAGCGTTGTACTCCTCGCCGGTCACCTTGGCCTCGACCGCCATTTCCCTCTTTTTCTCGCGCTCTCTCTCGCGAGCCTCGCGCTCCCTGCGCCTGCATGCCTCGAAATGGGCATGTGTCTCCCGTCGGATACGCTCGTTGTGCTCTTCGGTGCGGCACTCCTCCCTCTTCTCGCGGTCCCTATTAGCATCCCACTCATCACAGTCAAGAGTCCACTGGTCGTGTGGGTGGATCTCTAGGTCGATCCACTTGCGGTAGCCACATAGCGGATCCGGAGACTACGGGTAAACGAGAGAGGTTGTTAGTGCATACTTTGAAAGAGAAATGGTAGGGGAACATACTGTATCCTGTCTTTACCGGCTGCCGATGGCGGCTCGTGCCCTAACGGCAGTCAGGATAGTCGTAGGAGTAGTTCACGCAACCCTAGTAACGCATGCCTAGGCTGAGCCGGTGCTTAGACGTGAAGAACTTGTATCTGTCCCACACCAACAGTGGGGCGGCGTCTCCCCCTCGGGCGGGTCTTGCGGCGAATGCTCGGATGGGATGCTCTGGTAGGGGTTGCTGCTACAAGGGGGCGACGTCATTACGGGGAGGTGGCCTCCTAGCACACTCTCTTTGCAGTTCATGGATCTCCTCCAAGTGCATCTCCATCTGAGCGAGATTGTGTTAAAGTTTGGATGCAGGAGAACCCGGCGTGGAAGGGGTAGTACTTATATGCAGAGACGGCGCTGCATACGTGACTGGATTGTAATTTGGTTGAAGGAAATTCGCATCCACAAGGCAGCGGCCCTGAGAAGACTCGTTGGGTCACGTCGCTGTGCAAAGCTGACTCGTCGAGTCACGTCGCTGCGCAAGACCTGAGGAGGAATCATGTGGCAGCGCTGCGTCACGTCTCTGCAGGAATCAGACTCGGTGGGTCACATCACTGCGGGAAGCGGCCTCGTCGGGTCACGTCGTCCTGAAAATCTCAAGAGGTAGAGTTGTCATTTCCCCCTGAATCGTGTGGTCTTGTCGTTCGAAAAAGTTAGCGTCGCAGTGTGTTGTCTTGTCGTTCTGAAAATTCGAAGATGTTTTTATACATAAAATTTGAACCGTTAGAAGCATTACATGATATACACTCTGACTCCCTCAGGATTTATAATCATTACATGAACCAATTTAAGACCTTTTTATACATAAAATTAGAAGCCCGAGTTCACATGATATAATATGGCTCACTCGTTTGAGCCACTACCCTCTGCTCATTGCGTCGGCCTCCGCATGCGCTTGGATGTCTTGCGTCGGGCATGCCCCGTGGAGTACGTGAAGCGGTCGGGTGAGCGCGTGTCCGTTCAGAGGGGGTATAGAGACCGTTGAGGTGGCGGAGGTGCACCGGTAGGCTTAGTATAGCCCAGTAGTGTCTGGTAAGTGTACATAACGTCGTGATGAGGCATGCCGGCCTGGTAGAACACCTCTGAAGGAATCATGAGCGACGGGCTCGAAAAATTCACTCCCGGGGTACGATGCCTGCAACTCCGGTCGCGCAGTTGAGCTTTGCCCTTGGAGGTAGGGTGGGACAGCGAACCTGGAGGAGCTCTACCCTACATAAGCTCCAAACCCTGGTTGCCATGCTCCATACCCTGACGGTGTGTACTGCTCCCTGGTAGGAGCTGGGAAGCCCGTGTCATCATCATTAGTCGTCGTGAACCGACTGTCACTCCCAGGGTCAACTGAAGGCTGCAAGACGAAACGATGTTCGTACAGATAAACACTCGGGACATGAACTAAGAATCTCATACCTCCCAGATGTGCAGTGCAGATGACCGATGGGGAGCGCTAGTTTGTGTACTGAACCCGGCCGGTAGAAGTGATTCATCTCGATGGACCTGCAGCGGGTGAACGACATGATATTAGCACAACGTAAGGCACAACCAAAAAACATAACATAGATTTGTACATAACTTACCTCCCCGCCAACATGGCCCGCGGATGACCGACAGGGAACGCTACGATGGCTACCAGACTCGCTAGGTCATGCTGACCTAGTGGGTGAGCACGCCCCCCACTTGGTGCCTGATGCACAAGACGTTGTCCGTCGAACGACCGCAACTCAAGTTTTTTACAATCTTCTTTAACTCCGCAGCGACGTACCTCAAAGTTTTTAGCATCCCCGCTAGTGTTCTGTCTGGGTTGCCGATGTCGGCCTCCACTACACCATAGCACAATATTAAGGGCAATGCAACTGCTGGGAAAAACGGCTTTTCCCGGCAATTTATCTCGAGAATGTGTATTCCTGCGATTATTACTACCGATAAGTGTCTTCGGAAAAATATTTCCTACAGATATGTGTATTCCCTGGCTAAAGTGCCCTAGATAAGTTGGTTTTCCTGGCGCTTAGAGTTTCCCGGCGATTAGATTTTTCGGCGATTGGAGTTTTCCAAATATTATATGTATTGCGGCGATTAACATGCCCTCGATTGTATGTTTTGCCGCGAGCTAACATGCCCTCGATTGTATGTTTTGTCGGCGATTAACATGCCTTCGATTGTATATTTTGCTTGGCGATTAGCATGCCCTAGATAAGTTTGTTTTGCCCGGCGCTTAGACTTATTCCGTGAGCTAATCGCCTAGATTGTGTATTGTCCCCATGAATAGACACCTATATACATATAAAATACCAATATAATTTAATTACGCCGCCAAGATATTTTCTCAATAGTTTGCACCATTCAACGAATTTAGAAAACATACAATTTTCTCGATCTTACCACTTAGAAAATATCACATCAACAATCAAATACAACAACACAAAGATGAAATTCAGATGATGCAAAATACATAAACACGAAATATGATAATTCGATAAGCATAACGAACACATGTGCAAGACACCATACAAATACAATTTCGAATCCCGAGCATTCTAATATAGCCACGATCTCCTTAGCATATAGAAAATATCCATACAAAAAGTTGAGAATACTAGTCTATCATTGGCACATGTAAATTCTCGAGCCCTTCTATCATAATACTAGTCTATCCTTGGTATTTACAAAACATATACATAAAAAGAAGTCGACAATGAAATCATCATACTATCACCATTTGCAAAATAAGGACGATCACTTTATCATCAAATAATAACTTCAACAGCCCTTATGTTTTGTACCTGAAAAGAAATTCGAGAAGTCAATAACCACAAACCATATATCTCTTGTTGTATGAGTTTTTCGTTATTTTATTGCCAAAAAAATAGCATTGCATTTCCTACAATGGACTGCAAAGGAATGTCAACGATTATTGAAGGGCGGTAATACAGATTATGTTAAAAAAAAGGTTAAACCTCTATTTGTGAGAGATGTTCAATTCATAGTTTGGAGAACACCATGAGCGTAATCTTTGAAACTTATATATAGATCTCGTAACACACGTCCGAGAACACCCACAAGACAATAACTCTTTCGGACACCATTTGGTTGCAGACTAAACCATTCCACTAACATTACACGGTTCGGGGTTCGAACAAACATGACAATAATGTAAACTGAATGATTCAATGCCGCATTGGCTGCCCATTTCAAGCAAACATGCGGTTACTGGCATGCAAATATTAGATTATAGGATAAGATGCAACAATCTTTGCTTACATTGTTAGTATCTGTTTTTTTTTTGGCACATGTTAGACAATTAATTTGAATAGCGACTTCATTGCGGTGATGGCATCGATCGAAAGACGATAAAGAGAACAAAATAGAAAGGAAAACTTGCAAACTACTAAGAGATAAAATAAAAAAAGAATCGCCGAGGGCTTAATGCGTAATCACTTGAAAGTATTACTCAACCTCCGATTGTCGATGTGATCGCATAGAAAAACACCATTATGCAATCATGGGGTTGATTTGTGATGCTCAAACATTAGAGTAAATGGCTATTATATTCGACGGAGGAGCGAATAGTTAACAAGTTCAATGGCACAAGTCGTAAAATGTATTAATCGACATTATATACATGTAGGATGTTGTAATACTAGTCAGAAAAGAAGCAAAGATGCAATGAGAGATCTTTTCAACGTGCATAAAGACACTAGTTATGAAAGTTCACTTACATATACTAAATCCAAGAATATATCATTCTGATCAAACAATGGATGTATCATCCGATCCTAGTATTCTAAGTTCATTCATCTCATCTTAATCCTAACTACTATAGTTACGCTGCGCGATCAATGGAACCACAAACCATATATCTCTTGGTTTGGTTTTACTGGTTTAACTAAACAATTCATTTCCCAGCACATAAACAATGTAAAAACACGTGTTGTTCTGTGGTTCACATGTGTGCAAAGATCTGACTACAAATGAATGTGTGCAATCTCAGAGAAACATGTCATACATTGTTAAGCAAGGAGGAAGCACCTACCACAAAGTCATCATTAAATATGCTAATAAATAATTAGTACCACAATATTGACTACCTTGCATGATCGTTTATATAGCAACTTATGCTAACCCAATAACTACATGCATGCACTCATATGGAAGATCTCGGTGATGATACCTTTGTCATTAAAATATGCGACTTGAGACCTGAACTAGATAATTTGAATTAAATAAACCAAAGTTCAATAACTAGCAAAAGCTCATGGAACCAGCACATACTAACACACAAATGACCACACAACTAAAATGAGAACTTAAACTCAGTTAACAAATTGGCTCTCGGTCTCATGCAAGTTCCAATTGCTAATTCCTAGCACCTCTGTTGATGGATTCCGCCATTTCATTTCCAGTATGAACAGCAACTGTGTGAAAGGTCATATGGCTGTATTGCTCTCCACTCAATTCTAGTCATATTACAAGTAAAGGCCAGGCTACATGAAAATATTTGAACTAGAGAAGTCTCATATGATGATTTATAAATGAAAATGGACGCATATATTGTTTTGGGGCAACTATGGAAGAGTTCCAATTGCTAATGGTCCACAAAAAAAGGCTCTTTGAAACATCTAAATATCTAGTTTAAAAGCAAGATAGGAGAGAACCCATTTTCTTGTCCTGCTAATCGATCATGCAGTTAGCAACAAACTCAACAAATTAGACATCATGTTAAAACATGGCGTGAGAATATATCTTACAAAGTCCAATATTTAAACACTAGCACTATTTCATTAAAATACAATACATAAAGAGTTCATCACACCGCAATATAACCATAGTAAAATGTATTTAAGTTGCGAAGACAAAAAGAAAAGTTAAACTCACGAAACTACATAGAACTTTCACTTTTAATCAACAAAATGCAATTTTACATAAGTATGGGAAACAAAAGCTTATTACACATGCATAAAATAGTAACTAGCAAATCGAGTCTAAATTAAGGATGGGCAGAGACACATCAATCCGATAGAAACCTAAACGACAGAATGATCACAACTTCCCTCTAGACTTAGCCGCTCTTGAGGTTCCTACCAAAATGCATAAGAGACAGAGTTATCCCCGCTTTTCGAGCTCTATTTTTCAATTCCTATAATTGAGGCTCACTAAAATGCAAAATCTAAAAATGTGCAATCAACAGCTATTTACATTAGATTTTAAGGGGTGACAATGAATGACCAAGCACATGTTGGTTAGACTTAAGCATGACCTCCAACTTTGAGCCACCAATGTTACTCACATTATAAATATGCCCAAGAACAAGAACAACATTATCTCGAGTATGGAGCAATAAGGATCTTGATTCCTATCCAAATAGCGACAAACAAGATTACAACAATATTGGTCACCGTTACAATGAGATACTTTCGATGCTTTGTGCATGCCCGTAAAATCGAACAACATTTTCATGATCAACACTCACGGACACGATTTAAGCGTGTTAGAATTATCTGGAATAAAATGATTCAATGTCTTGTTTACGTATGCGAATGATTCAATATGAAAGCTTACCTTAGAATCATTATTTCTTCCAAAAACTCCACGTTTGAAGAATCATTAACATGCTCGATTCTTAGGAACTTCATTGCAACATCCACGTCAAGATAAGTTCCTCGATATCTGCAGAAGACAACACAAACGAGACCTCTTGGTTCTTGAACTCTCTGAGTAATTCCTAGAACATTAAAAATATAGGTCAATGCACCCGAGAAGATGTCTCCACAAGTCACAATGTCTGAGATAGTTTCTTAACTATGTTTATTGACAATGTACCCTCATGAAGCCATTTCCTTGTTCAAAGATGCAAGAAAAGGGCATGCAATCCACACTAGCAGCTTGAGTGGTAGCCGTGTTCTAAATAATTAACTTCATGTTTTCCTAGTATTCCTAACTAAGTGTTATAAAGTTCTTACAAGTCTCCGTAAGATCCAGATGCAAGTCTCATAAAAAGGGTATTCAATTTGTAACAAGAAGTGTAGATATATAGATATCAAAAGACTCTTTGAAATATGAACTATTTAAAGCAAGTCAAAGTGTGAATACCAACAATGCTAATCATTGGTGGACTGCCAGGAGGTAGACTTATACATGTCAAAATTTGAAAAGAATCATGTAAGCAGATAATCATTGGTTAAGCTCGACCATAGAAAACACGAATATTGGTTCACTCACCAAAGCATGTTTAGAAACAAGGAGCACTATACATGTCAAAATTGAAAAGAATCATGTAAACAGATAAGCATTGGTTCGCTCAACCATAGAGAAACGAATCTTGGTTCACTCACCAAAGCATGTTTAGAAACAAGGAGCACTATACATGTCAAAATTTGAAAAGAATCATGTAAGCAGATAAGCATTGGTTTGTTCACCATAGAGAAACCTGAATATTGGTTCACTCACCAAAGCATGTTTAGAAACGAGGAGCATTATGTGTTTGAGCCACTTGACAAATATGGTATTTTCATGGTTAGTGAGCACTAGGCACTACAAATGCCAACTAAAGCATGATTCCAAACTACTTAACATTAGATGTTTGGGGCATTTCATTAAGGTTTGTCATAGTTAGTAAGATTATATGCTCATGCAATCAATACAATTTGGAAAAAATAATAATAAACAGGCAAACAAAATTAAAAGTACCAAGCGAGATTACGAGGAGCTTAATCGACTATAACAACCAAGGTTATCTTGCAAAATACTAAATCGACTATAACAACCAAGTGTTATCTTGCAAAATACTAAAGATTGTGTTCCTGAAGAGAAAGTGCTAGACAATTTGTTGGAGCCGAGATATTTTTCTTCTAACTATATTAGCTTACACAAGATAACAAACTGATGGGAGTAGGAGCAATGAAGCTTATTCTTTTTCTGGCTTACAGTCTTCTAAAACAAGTGACCACAGAAAAGAGGAACCAAAAATTGAAGCGTTCATAGACAATATGGGGGAGGGGGAATGTCTTTGTTGGGATAGTCCCCCCCAACAAACATTGCAAATCCCCTTATAAGTGCATGCACCGAAACAAAAAATAAACGAACACCTACACAAATGACACATCAAAACCAAATGCCCGTTTAACAACATGCACCAAATATATAGTAGAACATTTTTCTCTACAAAAATATGAGTCCATAATTCCCATAAAATAGAAAATGTATATTCACAAGATAAAGTTAGGCATCGAAAAACAATGACAATACTTGCAAACAATTGATGTAAGCATAGAGATAACTGTATAATGTTTACTATACATCTGCAAGCCCACCATCCAATGTGACAAGCATCAACTGTTTGACTTGTTGGGCTACACATCACACCCTCGTTCACCTTTAACAAAAGGAAAGAGAACACTTTATCTTAGAAGAAAGAACAATACATAGAACATTAGATCTTGCTGCGCAAGAGCGAAGGTGTTTTGAGGGTTTGTTGCCTTGATTGTAACGAGACAATATGAGTTAAGAAAATGTAGCATAGCCAAGTTCTACATTCCATAGATCATAGAAGCTATGACATCTGAAAAAATTGTGAAGAAATAATACAGTTGAGATCTTACTTTTAGGCCAGCCAGCTAACATCAGATCCTCCCAACATTGCCCAGCTGCCTTTCGAGGTACTGCCTTTTTGTTCGCTTCAACCTTCTTGTCTTTCTCACTATTCAATCATCTAAATTTTGGGTATGTAAAATAGTCCTGAAGTCAACTAGTTAAAAGGCACATCACTACCACTAAAAGAAAGTAGCATATAATGTTTTTTTAGTACATGAACTGCACCATCCAGTGCTTGGTTAGCATTTTGCCATTTTCAACTGTTGTGATTCCATGACATGCCTAAGCTTCATGCATCTACTTGACACAACTAGGCTAACTACAATAGATTATTTACCTCTTTGAGTCTGTCATAGAAATTGTTAAAGATATCATTTTGCACTAGCGTAGTAAGATGGGTTGTGATCTCATCCTTCCTAGCATTGTCCTTGTCCTCATAGATTTCCACCTAAATAAGACATAAGTCACATTAGCACAAATCAACGTACATAGAAAACTACCAACCCCCCAATCGCATATTGTTCACCCGAAAACAAAAATGGGGAAATAGCGGCATGGAAAATAAAACCGTGTAAAACCTCTAATTCAACACAAGACGGCATACAACAAATGCATTAACTTGTAAAGAATTTTACAATCGATGAATACTGGGAGTTGATCAATTGCACATGCTAGTTGATATCTTTGGGAACGTACAAACTACCAATACTCTGATACTTGATAATTAACTAAAAGAGATATGTACTTACATGTGTGTCATGTATACATGACAGCACTGAAACTATAGGCCAATGTCGGCACTTGGTCCTGCAAGCTGAGTGCAAGCCCAACCATTTTCCTGAGAAGCAAAAACACTAAACACGAGAGACAGCACCTTAATGCCTTTAGTGGAATAGAAATTAGCCCTTCTTTCCAATTTATTGAGCACATCTCAACAAACCATCCAATGAACACCAATATATCCTTACCCACACCTCATAATCTCCAATGCAGTGAACTACACTACAATCCGGCCTATCTAATTCAAAACACACTACAGAATGAGTAACAATTTACTAATTTGAGTAACAATTTACTAATTTAGCAAGCAATTCAAACCAAGAACCAGTCTTATATATGTATGTATACTGTTAAGTCGGCAAGCTCGACCTTGTTGAAGACGAGCACGAACAGTATCCTGCAGACTTCGGCCGACGAGAACACAGTGAGCGTGGCGAGGCTCGGCCGCTGGTGGTCCAATGAGAAGAGCACGACGAGCTGGTCGGCGTTGCCACGGAGGTTGGCAACCTCGCTCGGCGCTCGAACCGTCCTCGATCATCCGCCGCGGTCGGTCCAATCAGCGGCCCGACGAGCACCCTATCCCCGACGAGCACGGGTCATGCGGATCTTCTTGAGCGGCGCTGGACCACGCAGAGAAGGTCGGCGCCATTGTGGTGCTCGAGCCCCGTGAGTGGAGCCCACGATGAGCCGGCCGGTGGCGGGAAGCGGTAGTGGAGGCGACGCCATGAGAGGGCCGAGCCGAGGAGAGAAGCACGGCGTCGTGTGCGGGCGGGGCGCCAGATCCGGGAGGAGGTGGCGTCGCGTCTTGAGTGGAGGCGCCAGATCCGGGAGGAGGAGGACGGCAAAGCTTGGAGGAGGGAGGAGGCGGGCGGCGCTCGGGAGGAGGGAGTCAGGGGAGGAGGCACTGCAGCGGTGGCGGAGGAGGGAGCCGGACGTGCTTAGGAGGAGAGAGGAGGAGGGCAGGCGCGGGCGCGGAGAGGAGGAGGAAAGGTGCCGAGCGCCATGGGGGGGCAGGAGGGAAGGGGGAGGGCGGCGGGGGCGGCGCAGGAGGGAAGGGAGAAGGACGGGGAGGCGGCCCGGGGAATGGGGAAAGGAGGAGCGCTGGGAGAGGAATTGGGGAATTTGGTTGCGCGCCTCGGTCCAAAAAATTTTCGGTTGCCCGCCCAAAGGGATCGCTATTATTCCCGGCAGATACCTCGACCTGGATGACCTTTTCTAGGGCAGTTATACCGTAGGTAATATAAAAATATTGCCGGCAGATAAATTGCTCTAGACAGTAATTATTTCTGGCAGATAATAAGACCTTTAATCTCTTGAATATTGCCGGCACATGTTTTGCCACTAATCCATTTTTTTCCCGGCAGATTATTGCCCTTAATACTATGCCATGGTGTAGTGCTCCGATGCGCCCAAGATGCGCTGCGCCCGCTCTAACTGTAGTGACATACATAATAGATTCATTAATGAAGAGTACAAATATCGTCAATGAAACGACCAGAGGTTGTCAGTGTCCTACACTATCGTCACGCTGTGAAGCGCTGTGACGATCGTATGTGCGGCAGAGGCTCTCCTGGTGCGTATCCTCTGACACCAGCTCTGGGCGCTTCGGTGGAGGAATGGTGAATCTTGCGTGCGTCCGTGGCACGTACCACTCCAAGTACGCATCGTACGTCTCAGGGTCATACGAACGTCGCTGAATTAAGACATCCATGTGCACCTCCTCTGTCCATACCGTAGTCTACTCCTATTGGACCAGGCGCCAATCCTTTATGTGCCCACCTGCCCTCGATTTCCTACATTTTCGAAAGGATTGATGTTAGAAAAGAAGACATAAGAACTGTAAACATTATTCGGATGAAGTTTGACTCATAGATGTACGGTTCGCTGCAGGAGCCTACCGTCCAGGGGGCACGACCTGGTATGAACCAAACTGGCGCATTACGCGCTGCAACGTGTAAGGCTCCACCATATGTGCGAGCACAAGGTGGCATGTTGTCCTCTATAACCCGATGTCCTAGGTGCATTGCACAAATAGCCCGTGCGGTGCTACCGTGCGCACGAACTGTGGATAACATGGATTCCATATGATGTCGCTCTCGTGCAACAACTCGAACTCATTGTGGTACAACGAGTAGCACCTCACTGGCCTATCCTTGGCCCAGGGCAGATGGCCAGTAGTCCACCGTGAGCCCATGGTGGCCCGTCTATCGCGTCGATCGGGGGGGGGCATACGGGTGCACCACTGTCTCGATGGACGACCACCCAGCTAGGAAGTGCTCCCAACTCCACAGCTGCAGGAGCACATAGCAAAGGGCCAGGGTGGGGGTGCCACCGGTGCCGCGCCGCGAAGTGTCTCACAACCCCCGGTATGTGGCGCAAAGGACGGTTAACCCCCAGCTATACTAAGGCATCAGCCCAGCCCCCACATCAACCGATGATTCGGCGAGGCGGACGTAGCTAGGGTAGCACCAATCGCCCTGTGTGGTTGGAAACAGGACCCAACCAAAGAGCTGAAGTGGGTAAGTTATGAGGTGCATCCTAACGACCTTGTTAGGTGCACCCTGCGGGCAATCATCGAACTGCCTCAACCAAGCTCAAGGATGCCATATATGTGCACCCTTCGAGAGAGGTTGGCTGAATCGCTGCTCCAGCATGGCCTTGCAATGCGCCGATGGAGGCCCCGGAACAAGTGGCTCATCCCGGATCAGGAGGCCGGTCAAGAGCGAGACGTCCTGTAGGGTAGCCGTCATCTCACCCCACCGAAAGTGGAAGGTGTGCGTCTCGGGCCTCCACCTGTTGACAAGTGCCGACAGCAGGCTGACATCTAGGAGGAACCGGTGTCCGAGGGACACCAGCCTCGCAAGGGGCAACAAGCCGTGTCCCGGAGGATCGGGACATAGTGATCGTCTAGCTCCCAGGAATCCCTCCCTGCCCGAAGCTGCAGAGGCGAAGGAATCCATAGCTTGCACCAGTGGCCCTCATCATAAAAGTGTTTTAGAAGCGCTGACATAGACATAGCTTGCAACACATGAAATAGATGGAATATTAGTGAGAACATTGATAATGACTATAAAATAACTAGCACGAAATAATTAATTGCATGAATAACTAGCAGTGCATGTTGTCGTTATTTTTCTATTTTCTAATTGTTTAAAACTAATTAATTAAGATAAACTAATTATTTCGTAACAAATTAACCTCGCCCCAATAATTACACACGTTAACCCCTGTTCTTTCCCTTTGCTAAAAAATATTAATTGCATATGTGTGTGTTCATTGCATGGTGCATGCATACTTAAGTATGTAGCAACTAATTGCTTGCATGGTAACTAGCAGTGCATGCTGTCATTATTTTGGCCAGCATATGCATGCATACTAGAATAACTTGCATGTCACTATGAACTACCACGAAATAATTAGTTTCATGAATAACTAGCAGTGCATGCTTTCATTATTTTTGTATTTTCTAATTGTTTAAAACTAATTAATTAAGATAAACTAATTATTTAAGTAACTAATTAACCTCATGACGATAAGTGCATCGTATGACATTTTCTTAACTACAAATTACGAATTTAGAACTAATTATTTACATAACATTAGGTAAATTGGCTTCTAATAAAGAATTTACAAACAACAAAAAATTGCACGCAGTCAATAAATAATTTACGAACGATCAAGTCTGTGGCCAAAAAATTGGCTTCTTGGTACATTGCTATACTACTACAAAAAGGCTAACACTAGACGCCTGATCATAGAAGGTTGATCAAAACCGTCTGTATTAAACACAATCACAAACGGGTTTGGTTTAGCAACTGTCTGTGTTACTTTCTGCGCTAAAAAACGTCTGTGAAGAGGTAATATCACAGACGGATCATGTTGAAAACCGTCTGTGAAGTATCATAGACGGTTTTCAACATGAACCGTCTGTGACTTCCCGTCCTCTTCACAGATGGTTTGCATTAAAAAACCGTCTGTAATAATCTCATTTATTGCAGACCTGACCCTCACAGATCGATCTATCTTAAATTTCTGCTCTGTTCTCGCTGCTGTTGCTGGAGGTGGGGTTTTGAGGCGATTTGGTGAAAGGAGACCACAGATTTGGTAATTGTTCTTGACTATCGATGGTTAGTACGTAATTAATTTGTTCCTTGCATTATATTCTAGATATAGCTTGATAAAGAGAGAATTGAAGATGGTTTAGATCGGTAAAGAGAGAATTGAAGATGGTTTAGATCTAGCTTTTTGTGTTGTTTTGCAAGTGTTGGCGTCTTGCCATCTGAAGTGGGGCATGGGCTATCTATAATGTGTTTGTGATGAACAATCTGACCCTAGGGTGCATTGGTGTTTTTTCAGTTCATTAGAAATACATATTTAAAATGACATATCAAAAGTTGCATATATAGTATACTAATTAATCAATTCAGTATTTAACACCAAATTGTTATATGCGTCGCGTAGATGGACCGAAGCTGGATGTACGCTGGCAACCGTGTGAGTGAAGAGTACATTAATGGCATGTCTGCTTTTACAAGAGCTGTCGAGGAGGATATGTTGAATAAGGGGGGGGTGGAATATATGTATTGTCCATGCATTGACTGTGAGAATCTGAAGATATTTAAGAACCAAGCGCAGATCGAAGCACACTTGATTCGAAGGGATTTAAAAAGGGCTATACACGTTGGACCAGTCACGGTGAAGAACAGATTATACAGGAAGGTAGTAATAATGACATCGCCGGTGAATTCAACGATATGCCGCCGGATGATGTCGATTGTGGTTCCGATTCGGATAGGCTGCATGATGACAATCTAGATCAGATGCTTCGCGATGCAGAAGGGAACTATGATGAGAGGGAGTATGTTAAATTCCAAGGCTTGATGGAGGACTCAGAGAAACCTTTGTTCCTGGGCTGCAAGCCGGAATACACAAGGTTGCCATCCATACCTAGATTCTGTTCATGGATTAACGAAAATGTGCAAGAGCTCTATTTGCCTCTGCCATTCTATGAGTCGCCTGCTTGAACTGCTAAAATTGAAGGCAAGCAACAATTGGCCCGATAAGAGTTTTACGGCGTTGTAAGGTCTCTTAGCGGACATGCTTCTGGAGGGAAATGAGTTGCCCAAAACCACCTACAACGCCAAGAAGGTTCTTTGTCCATTGGGAATGGAAGTAGAAAGAATACATGCATGTCCGAACGACTGTATCCTCTACCGTAACGAGTATGCAAACATGCATGTATGTCCGGTGTGCAATGCATCCCGATACAAGCGTAAGAATCAATCAGATAATGGCGAGGGAATAGAGGTGAAGAAAGGATATCCTGCTAAGGTGGCATGGTATTTTTCTGTAATTCCCCGTTTGAAGCGGTTTTTTGCGAACCCAAAGGATGCAAAACTACTGCATTGGCACTCGGAGGAGCGTAAAAATGGTGGAAAGCTAAGACACCCTGCTGATTCCGCCTAGTGGAGAAACATCGATAGGAGGTTTTCAGACTTCGGTGCGGAATCGAGGAATATAAGGTTTGGATTGAGTACAGATGGAATGAATCCTTTCGGTAACATGAGCAGCCAACATAGCACTTGGCTCATGACTCTCTGTATCTACAACCTTCCTCCTTGGTTGTGTATGAAGCGGAAGTATATTTTGCTATCGATACTTATCCAAGGGCCGAAGCAACCTGAGAATAATATTGATGTGTACCTAGCACCATTGATGGAAGATCTAAAAATACAGTGGATTGAAGAGGTATAAGTATGGGATGCATACAAACGAGAGAACTTCACTTTACGCTTCTTGTTGTTCTACACCATAAATGATTATCTTGCCCTTGCTAACTTGTTCGGCCAGAGTACAAAAGGAGCCAAAGGCTGTACTCACTGCTTTGATGGTACCGAGAGTGTGTGACTGAATCACTCGCACAAAATCGTGTACATGCGTCACCGTAGGTTCCTTCGGAGGGCTCACCCATACCGTAGGATGAAGAAACAATTTGATGGAGAGAAGAAGGACAGTTCAACTCCAAGGCATTTAAGCGAAAAAGAGGTCTATGACATGGTTAAGGATTTATATGTTCTGCTCGGAAAGGGATATAAATCAAGGACCCGTGAAAAGAACATTTAGAAGAAGAGATCAATATTTTGGGACTTACCTTATTAGGAGCACATAGAGGTTCGCCACTGCATCAACGTCATGCACGTAGAGAAGAATGCATGTGACAACTTGATTGGTCTCATACTGAACATTCATAAAAAAAACAAAGATGGTGTCAATGCACGGCTTGACTTGGTTGATATGGACACCAGACCTGAGTTAGCACCGACAAATTCCGATAAAGGACGAACATACCTCCCCCCTGCTTGTTACACTCTGTTTAAGGCTGAAAGAACTGAACTATGCCAGTGTTTGCATGGTATGAAAGTTCCGTCCGGTTACTCCGCCAACATGAAGAAACTTGTTTCGATGGAAGATTTGAAGTTAATCGACATGAAGTATTTTGCCGATCAAGGTCCGAGAGACAATCATGTGGCTGTGTTATTTCTTTAACACAATTGCTCAGAAGGTCATCGATCCCGAAGGACTAGATGCTTTGCAGGATGGGGTGGTGACGACTCTATGTGATCTTGAGATGTATTTCCCTCCGTCATTTTTCGATATCATGGTCCATCTAATTGTTCACATTGAGAGGGAGATAAAGATGTGCGGGCCCATGTTCTTACGTAGCATGTACCCGTTCGAGAGGTTCATGGGAATTCTCAAGTCCTATATACAGAATCGATCTTGGCCGGAGGGCAGCATCGTCGCAGGTTATGCAATCGAAGAGGTCATTGAGTTCTGCGTCGATTAAATGGCTTAGGTCAAACCGATAGGTGTGCCTCGATCTCACCATGGGAGGAGGCTCGAGGGTATCGGGACCATCGGAAGGAAAGCAAGCACTCCAGATATGGATGCATATGCTCAAGCCCATTTCACGGTCTTGCAACACATGACTGAAGTGTCCCCGTATATCGACCAGAACAAGGACGTGCTTCGGCAATAGAATCCGGAGCAGCCGAATGTTTGGATCGCGAGACAACACAATAGTCGGTTCAACCAATGGTTGAATGAGTGACTCGCTAGGAGCTCGTCAAGTGATATGTTGACATGGTTGGCAAAAGGGCCAACATTTACAGTTGTGATATGGCAAGGATACGATATAAATGAGTATACATTCTATACGCAGGCTCAGGATATAAAAAGCACTAACTAGAACAGCGGTATCCGCATATATGTGTTCAGTACCGATGGGCTAAGGAGCTCCTACTATAGGCTCATAGAGGATATATGGGAGCTCGACTGTGTGCTTTTCAAGATCCCCCTATTTCGGTGCCGTTGGGTCTATCTCCCATAGGTGAAGGTCGACAAGTACGGCGTCACTACTGTGGGCCTCGAACGTGTCGGATACAAAGACGAACAATTCGTACTCGCTAACCAAGTTGTTCAAGTCTTCTATATAACCGACCAGGCAAATAAAAAGTGCCACGTAGTTTTCCATGGAAAAAGGAGGATTGTCGGAGTTGAGAATGCAGTGGACGAGGAAGAATACAATCAATTTGACGAGTTGCCTCCTTTCGAAAACGGCATAAGGGTCGAGGAAGAACAATGTGACGGAACTAGCTACATACACGCCGATCATCATGAATGGCTAATTTTTAAAGATTGAACAATATATGTATATGTGTTATGAATGGTTAATTTTAGTTCATTTGAGTTAATTGATTTGTATTGTGAAATGGATGTGCTTGTTTCTGAAATGAATGTGAATTGGATGTATACATGTACTTGTTATGTTTCTGCTTGTTTCAGAAGGTATGGCTAGCATTTCCTAAGGCTAGCCAATAAACAGAACTATATTTACCAATACAAAAGAATATCACAGCCAGTTTCATCTACAAACCGTCTGTGATACACAATCTATCACAAATAGTTATTTATTGGAACCGTCTGTGATACACAATCTATTACAGACGGTTATTTATTGGAACCGTCTGTGATACACAATCTATCATAGACGGTTATTTATTGGAACCGTCTGTGATGCCCAACCCTATTTATATTCGGACTCTAGGGTTTACCCGCTTCCCCCACTCAAACGATTAAGTTTCTCAACTCTCCCTCCTCCCCTGAGCCCGGCGCACCTCCTCCTCGAGCCCGCTGCTTCCTCCCCAAGCATGAGCACACGTCGTCTCCTCCTCCCTCGAGCCCGCCGCCTCCTCCCCTCCCCCGAGCACGCGTCGCCTCCTCCTCCCTTGAGACTGGTGTGCCTCCCCTTCGACGCCGCCCTACTGCTCCAGTACTACTCCCTGCTCGTCTTCTCCTCGACGCCCAAATGTAACCCATGCCGAGTTGCCGACTCTGACGCCCCTTTCCCTCACTCTTTCTATCAGTAATCTGTCATGCTGTCATGGTCCTCATGGACTCATGATAATTGCGCTGGTATCTGGTTCAAACACTGAGTAGTATGAGATATTGTGCTTGTTTTAGGAATTTGTATTTTGTTCTAGTCAGTGATTCATATGGTATTTGTTTTGATACTGCTACTAGAATATATTGTAATGTGGTGTGGTGGGTTTGAGATGAATGCCTTGTGATGATAATAGTCTTGTACTGAAATTGTTTTGATAATCAGGTTTGAACTTGAGCTCTAATTGGAATGCTTACTCTACATCTGTGAGCAATATCAAAATGTTAAATCATAGCTTTGTGCTGATTTCATTTGTTCACATGATGTTTGTGTTGAGCATATTATTCCTTTTAATGACTTGGAGGATTTACATATTTGTATGTCAATTATGTAAATTGTATTGGTCCTAATTTCTTCCCTACATATCTCAATTATTTATTAACTGGTATGTATACCCATACACATAGAGATCGAATCTTATGATAATATGTTCATGCGTGTCAGAACTTCTATTTTTTGTGAAGATGTCTTCCACTCATTCTTCTTCATCATCACCTCATGTGTCTAATACGCTGTCCTCCAGAATATCCAAGCGCAGTAGAGGAATATTGAAAAGGCCCGGGGACCAATTTACCATCACAGAGGTTGATGAGTCTAGGACCCCTATCAATCCTCGCCGAGCAGCGTCCGCATTCCGAAGAACGGTCGGAATAGTTGCACGGGAACGGGTCAACATCACCTACGATTCGTGAAAGGTGAGCTACTGATGGATATTTTCCAATCATTCGAGATCCCGAAACAACACCAGGACTCCGTGCGACGACACGCGTTGCTACAGGTGTGCAAAGTGTGGAAGAACTTTAAGAGCACGCTTGTCAATAACTACGTGGAGAAGGATCTGAGACGCTTCCACAAGTATCCGTTATTGAAAGAGTACTGGGAAGACTTTGTGGTGAAGAAGACGACATATGGTTTTAGGAGTAAAATTGCGGCGCACAGGGCCTTTTAGGCAAAAAACACACACCTCCACAGATTCGGCACCGCTGGGTATGCGGGTAAAATCCCTCAATGGAGGGATCAGGACCAGCAGGCAAACCATTCGAATGCCTCCCCACCATTTGTCGGGATCCCTGATGAGTGCGCCCGAAACTGGCTAAGAGTGAGGTTATCTACCCTGTCTTCGGGGGCCATCTCCTTTCCAAACCCCATAGACGAGGAAGTGTTCCAGCGCCTGGTAAGGTATCGAACTACCTATAGTTTGTAATTACTCCATAACTTCATAGGAAGTGAAATGACATGTCGGGCTATTGCAGGAAATGCTGAGTGCACAATCTTTCCAAGGCTCATTCCATGCAGTCAGTGTGAGGACATCACCCGAGAGCACCCGGAGGGATCTCCCAGGACCACCCAGGAGGTCCAACAGAACCACCCAGAGGTCTGGGAGGTCCTCCAAGAACACTCGGAGGTCTCCTAGGACCACCCGAAGGGGCCTCCAGAACCACCCAAGAGGACTCAAAGGCCCACCCGGAGGTCCTGCCAAGACCATTCGGAGGTCCCAGCCTCTGTGTACAACGAGCTAGTCCCAAGATCAGTTGCCAGCTCACACAGACTCAATATTGGTGTCATCACAACCAAACAAAACAAGCCAAAGATCAAGCATACAAATTAATATATATAACAAAAGACCTTATGGTCAAGCTTGTTTACAGAGGAGCCACGCAGGGCAAACAACAAAAGAAAACCTACAGCGAAACACTTTAAAGCGTGGAAACCAGTCAACAAGACCACAGGCTATCGAGTGGAGGACGTTCCCTAGTGCGCATGGTCCTCAAAAAACTCTTCTTCAAAGAGCTCGGAGCTCCCAGGGAGGTCTTCGGCTGCTAATTAACTAGAGGGCACAAGCCATGAGTACTTTGAATGTACTCAGCAAGTCATAGGGAAAATGTATGCACATAATATTTATGCAAAGCTTGATAAGGAATAACTGTATGGTTAGTCTTGCAGAAAGCAACATTTAACAGAAATACAATAAGTAGATTGCAAAGTATAAGTTGACAAAAACTAATACATAAGTAGACAAGTTTTTCTTTGAAAGCAACACACGACCACCTTGGTCGAGTGCCCAGACCACCCACGACCACCCATGTTGGGAGCCCAGACCACCCACGACCACCCAGGTCGTGAGCACCGACCACCCACGACCACCCACCATGACCACAATTTTGAGAAAAGATCTACCCCTTGCGTGAAAGAATCCGGGCATGTCCATAACCGAGGAAGCGGCTATTCGAATAGATTTTACACTCTGTAGAGGTGTACAGCTTTACCCACAAGACACGACTTCTCTAGTTGGTTGGACATCCGTCGATGCCTCTGCTCACTACCTTGGGTAAGCAGTCTAGAGCACGTGCCAAGGCCTTTACAAAGCTCTGCCTTGACTCGGTTCTGCCCGCTAAGGATTCGCCACATAGGCCCCCTCTTGCGCCAATTCGACAACCCAAACAGAACCAAATCAAAACAAAAGCTAATTAGTTGGCCAGGTCTACCCCATCCTGGACTTGTGGTTGCACGGTAATGACCCAGATCAATGGTTCAAGGTTAAGTCCTTAGTTGGCTGCTCACGCGAGTCTATCCACAACCCACTACGCACACAGCACCCACTACTCACTTCCTGCCAACTCACCTGAACATAAATCGTTTTTCCTGGTTCTACCCGGCCAAATGACCACCGAGGTCATGGCACTCAAATTTTATTAGCGGTAACTCATGCCGTGGCAACACATGCCATAGTTCCATAGTTCGTTAGTCAAGTTTATCATTGTTGGGTCCAACCCAGCCAAAGGACCACCCTAGTCCTGGCACACAAATTTTAGTTATAACGGCAACAGATGCCGTGGCAACACACAGGCCACACTTCGCATTAATCAACAACACAGACCGTGCCAACTCATGTCACAAATCATGTGCGCTGGGGCAAAATAACATTTATTGATTCATGTGAACGAGAGACCAACGCACCCATGTTGGTATACAAAGACATCCAACTAAAATAACCCATCCTACAGGTATCCAAGGGTACATGTCAACATGTTGCATTCAACCGTACCAAGGAGTCATTTTGACAAGTGGTGATTAACTACTCCGAAAACCATTTTTCTATAAAACTAGCCATGCATGTTTATAACAAAACAATATACTTTTTGCAAAATGGGTTCAACATGATCAAAGATCTATGACTTGCCACCAGCGAAGGGTTGAGCTGCTTCAGTCGAGGTCGTCGGGTCCAAGAACTCTTCAGGACAACCGGATCCTACACGTGCGAAAAGAACCAAATAAATAAAGCGAATCCAAAAAAACTCCAACGAAAGAATCAAGCCAGAGCTAAAAAGAAAGACGTTGGATCAAGACGAAGGCAGGAGCTTGAACCACTCGAATTAGAGCTCCAATTGAAGGAGAAAGAGCCCTTCAAGAGGAGGTCTGAGTTGATAGAGAGGTCCAAGACAACTAGAAAAACAAAAGGGGCAAGAGGTATCTCTAGTGCTTCATATAAGCACGGGGAGGGACGAAGAAGGACGGCGCATTCAATGCGCACGTCGGGAGTAGGTAAAGGAATGATAGGAGCAGGTAAAAGAGGTGACAACAGGGTCAAAAAGGGTACAATGGGGGCGACAGCATTTAATGTGCGTGGACTCTCGTGGTACTAGGACACGACGAGAGGAAGAAGAAAGTGAGCAGAGGACCTAACAAGGTGGTCCCACTGGAGAGGTGGTCGTGACCAAGGGAAAGTCGTGACCGCAAGGGTGGTCTTTGCAAAAAGACCAAGGGGAAGGTCGCAACCGCGAGGGGAGGTCGTGGCCCAAAGGGGGGTCCTGACCGCAAGAGGTGGTCTTGACTAAGAGAGTGGTCTTTACAAAAAGACCGAGGGGGTGGTCTTTGCAAAAAAGACCACAAGGAAGGCCCTGGCCAAAGGGGAGGTCATGGCCGAAAGAGGAGGTCGTGACCACCAGGGAGTGGTCTTGACCACAAGGGTGGTCTTTGCAAAAAGACCACGAGGAGGCGGTCTTTACAAAAAGACCGAGAAGGGTGGTCTTTACAAAAAAGACCATAGGGAGGTCCTGACCAAAGGATGTCATGGCAAAACAACAAAAGGAGGAGGTTGCGGCCTTAGAGCGAGGTCGCGGCAAAACGATAAAAGAGAGGAGGTCGCGGCCTCATAGGGAGGTCGTGACCAAGAGGAAGGTCTTGACCACAAGGGTGGTCATGACCAGGAGGGTGGTCTTTGCAAAAAGACCACGGGGACGTAGTCTTTGCAAAAAGACCACAGCAGAGGTCTTGACCTAAAAGGAGGTTGTGACCCAAAAGAGAGGTCTGGATCTTAAGGGAGGTCGTGACCCAAAAGGGTGGTCTTTGCAAAAAGACCGAAGAGGGTGGTCTTTGCAAAAAGACCACAAGGGCGAGGAGGTCCTAGGGCAAGAAGGATCTGTAGCAAGATGAAGCGAAATTTGTCCGATTTTGATCAGATGGTTCAAACTGAGCACGCTCACGCGAAGAGAGAGAAAAAGGCTGTCAGGCGGTGAAGTCCAAAAACGAAAAAGAGAGGTTCGGACTGGGGGGAGATCCTGACGGTCAAGATGGACACAAGGGAAGTCCTGACGGTCAAGATAAAATCAAGGGAGGTCCAAAGGACATGGGGAGGTTCAAATGGGTAAAGAAGGAAAGAATATTAAACAAGGGAGTTCCAGAAGGGAGAAATTCAACCCGAATTTGAATTTCAGAACTCAAGGATGTTTGAAACACAAACCCGAGCTTGGGAACATCTCGGGGGTGGTCAAAACCGAAGGAAAAAGTCTGGACCAAAAGGGAAGTCCAACCAAAAGACACAAGAGGAGGTCCAGCGAGATCAAGGGAGGTTTGCTGAGCCTAGGAGGACACATCATGGATCAAGGAATAGAGGTTTGGACCAAAGGAGTGGTCCAAATGGGAAAAAGGTTTGATCAAAAGGGGAGGTTCAAACAGAAAGGTGGTATAAACCAAGAAGTGGTCTAAACCAAAGGAAGGTCAAAACAGAAGAGGATATCTAGACCAAAAGGAGGTCTAAACAGAGATAGAGGTCCAAACCAAAAGGTGATCTAAACCACAAAGGGAGGTCTAAACCACAGGGAGGGTCCCAAAAAGAGAAAAAGATTTGGACCTAAGAAGAGGTCCAAACGAAAGACACAAGGGGAGGACTACAGGAAAGGAAAGTCTGAACCAAAGAGAAGGTTCAAATGAAAAGGAGGTCTGGACACAATAAGAGGTCCAAACCAAAAAGGAGCAAGGCTGAGAGAAAAATGGGACGAGTTGAGAAAGGGGAGAGACAGCACCAAAACCCAATCAACTCCAAATAAACCAAACTTTTGATTAGTTGAAGTTTGATTTAGTCATTTTAAACACTAGAATTCTGAAAATCTCAAGTTAAGCTTGAGCAATTCAACAAAACCGAATGGTTATCTTTATTTTTAAATTTTTTCAAAAACTCCTGAAAATTGGGATGTTACAGTCGGGGAGAGAGATATACTCTCTGCGGCCCTGGAAAACAATGAGCACCCGGGTCGCACGAGAGGCCTTAGTATTTATGTTCCATGGAAACATGGATTCCCAGAGGACTCTGAAGCATACCGGAGTAGGAAGAGAGCCAAAGCCGAGCGTGATGCAAAGCTACGGGAGGAGATTTATGAATCCCTCAGAGATGAGATCACTGAATCCATCAGAGATGAGATCAACGATCGCGTCAGAGATGAGACGCGACAACAGATGGAGAGCCTTGAGGAAAGGCTTAGGGAAAATCAGTTGCAAGTCCCTGCCCCTACTGTGCTAGCTAGCCCCCCTCCCCAAACTTCTGAGTAGCCGTGCATCCAACCCTAACCCTACCCCAAAAGGTGACGACAGATTTCCTGTCGATGACATCCTGGTAATAATAATTATCTTTGGAATGCTCGATTCATTGATAGGCCTGTTGGAGTAGCTAATTTTGTATCGTTATGTAGGTGGCTATGAAGTGCAAGCTCCAAGTGAGATATGCCTCCATTGCCCTAGATGCTGCTTGGGGCCAGGTGTATCCATCCGGTGTCGGGGCTTTGGTGCACGGTGTAAATCCAACACTGGGTTTTCGCAAAAGTGAATGTGGACGGTGTTTATACCAATTTCGCGGTCGTCCCACTACAGATTCCCCCAGACGACGTGGTCATGACTCTAGGGCAAGCCATTGAAATATTCATCCAGTGGCCCAAGAAGGGAATCTGCTTAGAGCTACCTACTCCGGTGTCAACTTCACGGGAATGTCCTGCAACGGTGTCAAGTCCACGGGAGCTACCTGCACCGAAGCAACAAGGGCCCGGTGCATTAGATGCATCTACACCTCGTGCTCGGTCGACTCTCGTGAATTTGACCTCTTAAAAGTGAGGCAGCAAGGGCAAATCGAAGACGGTCGACTCCTGTTCTGGTATCCCCTTTTTGCCGTTGGCCCAGAAATTCATGCTAGGCCAGCCATTGGTCGAGGCGGTAGAGCCCGATCGTAACCTAGGATTCTCTTGCACGAGATTGCATACATGGTACATGGAACAGGCCAACAAGACGGATGAACAATGACGCTCGGGTGTCAACGTCAGGTTCAAGAAGGATAATCTTAATCACGTGGTTCAAGACTGTGTCTTCACGGTGACCTTCGAGGACTTATTCTTTCTCTTCAACCTCGACGCCCTCGACGCCTCACTCATGCGATGCTGGACACTGTAAGTGTGTACAATCACAACCAATGTTCGTGTAATACCGATAAATGTTATATATATAACTCCTTGCTTTTGTAGACACACACACACACACACACATTTCTGAAGCCGAATTAAGGAATTCACCGGCAGGTTTCCTTAACCCACACTTGGTCTCCTTGCAAACCATCAAGGAGAATGCAAAATTCGTGGAGGATTACATAACGGAGTCATTGTTGGCTCATCGCGACATGGAATTCATACTTTTGCCCTACAACCAGGAGTAAGTGCTACACTAGTGGCTATACTTGTTGATTTGTACTTTATAAGCAATACGAACTTAGGTTTAATGATCACGGTGACATACCTGTGTAGGTTCCACTGGATTTTAATTGTAATTAGACCAAAACGGAACAGGGTAATATACCTACATTCCCTAAAGAGGGCCGCACATGACTTCACAATTGTCCGACAATTAATTGAGGGGCAGACACATTTCCTCCATAGATAACTCTATTGTGGTCTTTCCTTTCTTTGCAATGGCTAAGACTAACTTCTTGGAATCACGTAGGTCGTTCGCCGTGTACTTTGCTAAAGGAGGAAATTGCAATGGAAGGATTCTGCGACACGATTTAAATTTCCCGGTATTCTCTACTACATATTACTCATATATAACACTTCGTAGTAACGCCTCTCGAACTAACCAATTCTATTTTTGCGAAGGCCACCAAAGCTGGCGGCCTACAACATCTGTGGATACTATGTTTGCCACAACATGAAACTACTTGTCAGTTCCGCGATGACCAATGATCCTCAGGTTTGTCAATCTTACAATAATTATTTTATACTTATCAATTTATATATGCACGAATTTAATCTTCCTAGCGACAGGTTGCGAGCATCGTCTGTTGCGTTGGAGCAGGCGACTCATAAACATTCGAGGACGGTTTTGCGTGAGGCATTCTTGAGCCGTGAGGTCATAAATTCAGATGAGAAGTTCCACAATGTAGATTAAACTTGATTGTGATAAGATTTAACTTAATGGTATATGTGTGTAAATGTACATGAATGGTTAATTTTAGTTAATTGATTTGTGAAATGGATGTGCTTGGTTACGAAATGAATGTGAATTGGATATATATATATATATATACTTGTTGTGTTTATATATATATATTTATACTTGTTGTGTTTCAGAGGGCATGGCTAGCATTTCCTGAGGCTAGCCAATAAACAGAAATAAGTTTAGCAATACAAAAGAATATCACAGACGGTTCCTTAGTACATACCATTTGTGATACATCAGCTATCACAGACGGTTTAATCTACAAACCGTCTATGATAGTGAACTATCATAGACGGTTTTCCGTCTGTGATAGTCTGTATCTCTGTGATGACCTTATGTCATTACTAACCTATAAACTTAGACAGCTCACGAAACCGTGTGTGATGACGTTTTTGAACCGTCTGTGAAGTCCTTTTCTGTAGTAGTGTAAACCTAGCAAACCTAACTACTTAAGTATGCAGTTAATAAATAATTTACGAGCAACAACAAATGACAGAGATAAAAATTACCGGCTAAATTGGCTTATAATGACGGTGGCGGTTAATAATGCTAAAATGTCCCCAGAAATATAATCAACACAGAGAGCAACCGAAAGAGAGAGCGAGTGAGTGAGCGAGTGAGTGACTGCAAATGAAATCGCTCTCGTCGCTCGCTAATTTATAGCCGAGAGGGAATCCTTCCTCGCGCGCGATCGGTTTTAATTTGCATGCGGCAGACAATGATTAGATGGTGGAGACATGAATAGAAAGATGTGACGGGATGACAAGATTGCTTGGTGTAGCTTTCAGTGGAAAAGAAAAATAGATTGATTGGTGGAGCTTTAGGTGGGAAAGAAAGACGATAAAAATTTAATCAACACTAAGGTTATATGAAATTGCGAGAAAATTCTGGACGAATAAAATTATAACAAATTTACACAAGTAAGTACACTGTGTGTCGGGAGACTCCACGTAAAATTTCATAATTTTTTGAAATCGTTTGCTATATTTAAAAATTCAAACAAAAATCGATGAAACCCTAACCCTAATTTCGGAAAAGGGACATGTGACGGGCCGTGAGCGTTACCGCACAACAGTCGTGTGGCGTGAACACGTGGTTGCGGACGGTGAGGTGCCGCATGATGGTTACGTGGTAAGCACCAAAATCTGAAAAAAAATTGTACGTGACCATATCGAAAAATACGCAACAAAAAACTACCAAAAATTCCACCACCATCACGCCACAAACACCGTTGCACCCACCCACGATCCACCCACCTTTTCTCTCTCTACATCCATTGGGATTCTCTCAACAGGAGAGGGCAGGCAAATAAAGTAAACCGACAAGGATCTTATCCAGCCATTCATGGAGAGGGAGACGGGACGGGGTGGGAGGGAGAGACCATGACATTTCTAGAGAGAGAAACAAGAGCATGGATTATGCAGTGCACAGTAACAGGGAGGGCTGCACTGCACCATCACATTCACAGCACCAGCACCCCTCCTTCCGCTTTGTACCCTTCTGTCTCTACCGCCATCAGGGACACGAGTTCTAACTTGGTGGAGACGGAGGCAAATCAAAGCCGAGCAGGGAAAGGAGGGACAGCGCCCCACTACTTCCATCCATCTACCATTAGTCCAATCCATTACCACCGCACCGCAGCCTACCTATCCCCTCCTCTACTACCGCCACTAGAGTCTAGATAGAGAAACAAGAGAGGTAGTTGATAGAGATGAGAGAGGAGCTGGTGTTTCTTGGCGTGCTTGCTCGCTCGCCCTCCTGTCCCCAAATGCTACCATGGGCCTTTTTGGGTTTTTGGCACCACCTCATGGGTCAGAGGAGCCCCATCCGTTGCCTTCACACGGCGCAGGAAGAGAGAGAGGGGAGAGAGAAGAGGAGAGAGAGAGAGAGAGAGAGAGAGAGAGAGGATTGAAGCAAGCGCAAGAGACTTCCCCAACCTCCACCTCCACCTCCCCTTCCCCTTCCCACCTTTATTTCTATATTGTCTCCTTCCTTCCTCGTTCCTATCTCCTCCTCCCTCTCTCTCTCTCCTTCGTCTTTCTCTCCCCGTTCTGCTCTCCGACGGGTTTCTTGGTCTTTTGGTTTATTGGGTGTTTGAGGGGCGGCCATGAAGAAGGGCAAGAAGGTCGTCTTGGCGCAGCCTGTGGTGGCGGCGTCGTCGCCGCTCTCTCGTGCGGCGAGGCCCGTCCATGGCGGTGTTGGTGGCGGGGGTGAGGCGTACAGGGCGAGGCTCAGGTACCAGAGCCTCCTCCAGGACTACCAGGAGCTCGTCAAGGTGGGTTCTTGGAACCCCCTGTTCTTGCTGTGGTTGGTCTGCGTGATCTGATCTTGGTTTTGGGGGGTTTTGCGATGTTTGATCGATATTTTTTGTGTGGGGGGTTTGTTTGATCGCATCTTGATATTGGTGTTGGTTTTTTGTGGGGTTTTGTGACGTTTGATCGGTCAGATCTTGGTGGTTATGTTCTTGTTTTCATCTTGATGGGCTCTCGGGTTTCACGATTTCTTTGGGGTTTTGTTGGCGTTGTTGCAGATCTGGTGTTTCCTAGGTTAATGTCCTGGTTGCAACTCTCGGGTTTAGATTTGGGGTTCTCGGATTATCTTTTTGCCTCTTAACTTGATATGGCATCATGTTGATGTGCTCTATAGTTGCTTGAGAGGCGTACTAATTCATTTTGGTTTGCAATTCAGCATTTATCAAAAGGTTTGTGTCGTTTTGGTACTGATAATGGTTTGGGTTATCTCAACGCACAGTTTGATGGTATCTGACGATTAGCTCATCTTTGACTTCCTCAGGAAACTGAAGCAAGGAAGAAGCTATTGCATATGAAGAAGCTGAAGAAGCAGAGGCTTTTGGGCGAAGTCAAGTAATCATCATATCTTAATCATTTCATTTTATATGTGATTTTCATTCCATCCTGCTGATAAATAGCAATTTCTTATGTAAACCTATGATAATCACAGGTTTTTGCGGAGAAGGTACAAATCCATGTCTGAAAATCCTTCTCAGACAGTTGTTTACAGACTGAAGAATCCAGCAATGCCACCCGCATTGCGGGCCACTGCTTGGGCTCACGACGAAGAGCACAGGCCGGTTCAGGCTGTTGGGAGCTCAAGCAAAGGTCCATCCGTGCAGCAGCGAAGACAACATTCCGCTCCAAGAGCATCTCCAGTGATCGACCTCAACGAGGCTTGTGAGCCGGTATAGTTGGGGAAACCTCAGTTCTCTAGTTGCATTGTCTGAAGTTGCAAATTTGTTATCTGAATGATGATTGGTTCTTTTCAGAGTTTTGAGGAGATGGAGGAATTTCATGGTCACCAGGAGCCTGTTAGGGCTGAGAAGGCGAAGAAGTGCCCATTGGAAGGTGACGTTGCCACCGGTCCCGGTGATGCAAAAATACCGGCATTCTGGGATGTCCGTAATGCGGCGGGGCGAGCTGGGAAGAGGAAGATCTCATGGCAGGATCAATTAGCTCTGAGGGTCTAGGTTGATAACTGTACTGAGTGTGATAGTAGTAGGAAGTGTATTCCATCTCTGGTCCTCGAGTTGTCAATGAATCATCGGAGGAATCGTAACAGCCTATTTTGGTAAAAAATTCATGAATTTCAAAAACTTTTGTTGCATTTAAAAAATTTCTGAGAGCCTTGCCTTTAAATTTTAACAATTTTATTGTCTTAAATTTGGATTTGCAAAAATCTAATTGTTTAATTGTGCGCAAAGCCATCTTTGAATTCAAATTCAAATCAATTCTTGAAATTTAAAATAAAAGAAACCAAATCCTTTCTTCCCCCCTCTCTCCCCATTGTGTTGTTTTCCGTCGTTGGCCCACCTTCCCCTCCACCTCTCCTCCCTTGGTCCAGCTCAGTCGGCCCGTCGCGTTGTCGCTTCCTTTTCTCCTTCCCTCATGCCTCGTGAGCAAGTTGAGCCCACACGCAGCCGCTGTCCAGTAGCAACCATCCTAGCGTCCTCGCTCTCTCATGCGCATGCTCACTGTCATGCGGGCCTGATTCCACTAGTCAGCCGACACTGTTCTTCTCTCCTGCGCTTTCTCTTGCTCTCACTCTCCATGTCGAGCCCCTATGAAGAAGAGGCACTCGAGTGCTTGTAGCTGCTGTTCTCGAGCCTTGTCGTCGTGAGGTCGTCCCATCTGTGCGCTAGTGCCTATTGCCCGCCACTCTGCTTAGTTGCCTGCGCCATGCCGACCGCCTCCTCTTTCTTCCTCTCCTCTCTTTTTAAGGCCAAGCTGAGCGTGTCACGTGAATCGACATCTTCTCCTCTGTTTTCCCCAACGTTTCCCCCTTTTCTCCGCTCCGAGTAGAGAGGAAGTTAGTCGTGCAAGTTGTCTTCTCCAACTCCAATCGCCCGCACTCGTCCATCGATTCTGGTCATTGAGGTAAATCTCCATCTTCGTCGTCTTGCAAGTTGGAACTGCCTTGAACTCCTCTTCATCATGATTGCCTTGATGAGACCCTAGATGTATCTACTACGATGGTACATATCCTTAAATTGCAAATTAGTGCTAAACCACAACTTGAGCCTATTTTGCAACAAAGGGGAAAGAAACAAGAAAGAGCTTCGGCTAAGAGGGAGGAGAGGGAGATAAGCCGAGGAGGATGGAGATCAATCTATGGAGAGTCGCCATTCAGCCAAATCAAGAAGAAAGAAGCCAAGGAGATAACAAATTCGAATTGCATTCGGATTAAGCAAAATGTGGGAAAACAACATTGGATTCGGATTGGATTAACCCCAATTCGAATTTTCATTGAAAAGTATATTTATTTTCAGCAATTAGGTTAGTTTAATTTTTGAATTAGAGTAGCTTTTATTTTTGAATTTAGAAATAAGGGAGAGAGGGAATTCAGCCACATGGCCGAAACCAAGTGGAATTCGGATTCCCCCTAATTCGAGTGGAATATGTGTAGAACCTAAGGTTAGCACCTCATTTATCACGTGGGTCTCAGAATAAGCTTTCCAACATGTACTCGTGTATTAAAAACGGACTCTGTATGTGAAAGTTATGTGCTTTTCAAGTCCGGATCCTTCTGCTGATTCCAAATTTGATGCCAATTCAGAATTAGAAAGGGTTTCTTCCCTAATCCGAATTGGAAAAGGAGTAGGGGTCCTATTCCAAAATTGAGGTGGAAAACCACCCCCTTGGCCAGCCATGAGGAGGAGAGGAAGTCCTATATATTTAGGGGTAGACCCCCATTGTAAGCAAGTTTGAAGTTGAGGAATAAATAGAAAAGTCACATTTTTGTGGCGCATATGGCTTTGCCGTGAGGGAGAGGAGAACCGAGGTAGGATTTTCTTGATTTTGGCGCAAGGATTGGAGGAGCTTCATCCATCTAATCCCCGTGATCTCGTGTGGATCAACTCATCAATTCGTGTACAAGGTGCATGGTTTGGTGGTGTTCTTGTTGTTGGTTTTGTTTCTCTCTTTGATTGATTCAACGCCAACCGATTGCCATATTCTTGTGATTTGCTTCGGCCGAAAGAGCTAGGATTTTCCTTCGGTCAAGATTGAAACTCAAGTACCGTGAAAGATTGAGCCACATTACGTATCAGCCACACGTTGACCCGTATCACACCTCCCCTGTGCTTTTTATCTTCACAGGAAGGACAGAACACCGTTGCCGCCCGAAGAGCTAGTAGGAGCATGCCCGCACAGTCACTGCCTCATTCCACCTTTCTCGGTGAGCTTCGACCTCAAAGCCCTTGTCTTTCGTGGTCACATCGACCTCCTCACTCTAACGTGCACCTTCTTCATCCTTGCCGTGCACCAAAGATATCGGAACGCGTCTTCGTCCCCGTCCCCGGCCTAAAGCATGCCACCTCGCTGCCACCATCGATCTCCTTCCTTGCTTGGACCTCGAGTGAGTCCATCTGTTCCCTTGCACTTCTTCATCTCGCAAACTTGGTAGGCTAGTCAGTGAACCACCTAGATGATCATAGCGTAGCCGCATCGTAGTACCTCACCTCGCCACTGCAAGCCGCTGTAGAGAGCTCGACGCGTCGCTTATTCTGGAGCATTGAGAGCACCCCTAGCTTCATTTTAGCATGTAGCTAGTAGTTCAAGCTTCACTTTCCAAGTTTAAATCGTGCTGGGTACCTATAGTATCGCCGTCGTCTTGGACCCCACAACCCATTTTGGACGTCGTGGGTGGTCGTCGGAGCCCTCTCCGCCGACGCCGAGCTCTCTTAGAGCCGGCTATGGCTACTCTACCCGCTCCCCTATCTCGGGAGGAAGACGACAATTGTAGAGTCACTGAGGTGTTGGCTTGAGGTAGTTGAGTTGACCATAATTAGTTACCGTTTAATTAGTAGGTAATGTCAGTATAACATGTGGGCCCGACTATCGGGACCCGGATTTACACATTTGAAAGCCTCTGTGTATTCCAAACTCATCCTAGATCAGTAGCTAGCTCACACAGGAAACATCAATGAAATATCATCCATTTACCGATTTAACTGAAAAGATATCAAAATAACAAGTAGTAGTAAAAACTGGACCTTATGGTCAACGTTTACTTAACTTGTCTCACAGGGCTAAAGAAACAAATAAACTCTTGCAGCGGAACGGAAAAACTTGGAAATGCCAATCAACATACCCACAGGCAATCAAGTGAAGAACGCATCCTAATTCGCAAAGCCTTCACAAAACTTCTCTTCATAGAACTCTTGAGCAGCTTGATACTCTTCAACCGAGCAGCAAAGGTTAAAGCTGTGAGTACATAAAGTATTCAACAAGTCATAGGGAAACAATATGCAATTAATATTCATGTAAGGCTTGAACAAAGGATTAGCTGTATAGTTCTTTTGAATAAAGCAATATTGACAATAAAATACAGTAATTAGATTGAAATGCATAATTGAAAAGAATAATAAATAAATAGACAATTACTTTGAAGTAAACAGTGAACCTCCCCGCTCACTTCCCAACCAAACCACCAAGTGAATATCCCATCCACTATGTGAGCATCACATTCACCAATCGACACATTTTTATAAAGAAACTCTACATCTTGTGTAAAATCCCCGAGCATGTCTATGACCACAGACACGACTGTTTAAATAATTTTAACTCTGCAGAGATTGTACAACTTTACTCACAAGAGATAAATCAACTTATAATATCCGATCACACACTTCCGTAGGTGCGCGACTAAGTGATTATCACAAGGCCTTTACAAAGCTCCTTCTCAACCCAATTCTGCCCGCTAAGGTTTCAATACTGAATGTCATCACGACCAGATAGGGCCCCCCTTCTTGCGCCATTGTGAATATCCATCACAAAATGTATGCTTTAAAAAACAGAACTAGAATTAAAATATTGCTAATTAATTAGCCAGGTCCATCCCATACTGCACATATGGTTGCACGATATGGGCCAGTTCAATAGTGCACAAGATTAAATCCTTGACAAGCTACTCATGCGAGATTACCTCATCCAAAACAATGTGCCTCACACACCCCTTTACTGCACGATCACTCACCTAAGCATAAATCATTTTGTTCACCAAAACCAATGACAATCCTTGCCATGACACAAAATTTTATAATAGCGGCATCGCACCACAACTTATACAATAGTGGCATCGCAATACAATTGCACAACAGGGGTATTGTACCACAATTCCATATATCATTAAGTCAAATTTAACATTATTGAACATGTGATCATAAGCCCATCGTAACTAAGCATGACTAAGCATCTCTACGATAACCCATGTTGGTGATATGAATATGTCCAACTAATATTGACCATCCTATGGTGATAAATGATTCATGGCATTCAAATAATCAATGGAGGTGTAGTGACGAATATGTGATTAACTATTCCTAAAAGCAGTTAATATAAAGATAGCATGCAATTTGATATAAAACAATATAATTTTGAGATCATAGGTTCAACATGATCAAAAGACTACGACTTGCCTTGGCTTTGCTTAGTTACCACACTTGGATCTTCGAAACTTGCTTCTGCTCCTACTCTTTGCAACAGATCGTCTAACGAGAGAGAAAACAATAGACGAAGCACAAATAAATCTAAAATAAATTCAAATAAAAACCAAAAATAGAAAAACTAACTCTAAAAGAAAGAGCTCAATTTTATAAGAATTTAGGAATTTGAACGGACTGAATCGGACCGGACAGAGCATAATAGACTCTCGAAAGATTTGCTGAAAAGAAAAAAGAGAGAGAGAAAAGAATATTCCCTAGAATATTCATTCGGTTGAAAAGAAGAAAAAGAAAAAGGAAAATAAAATAAAAAGGACACTGACAGGTGGGGTCCACCTGTAAGTGAGAGAGGGGGAAAGAAAGAGATTGACAAGTGGGGTCGGGCTGTAAGAGAGAGAAAGAAAGAAGGAGAGGGGAATGACAAGGGGGTCCCAGATGTGAGAGCGAGAGAAAAGAGAGAGACAGAGGAAGAAAGCATAGGGGGCATGGCCAACGGCGATGTCGCTGGTGGCGATGGCGGACGACGGCGAGGAAGGTGGCGACGATGAGAAAAATAGAATACTGGGGAGGAGAGTGTGCTAAGGGAGGTGGCGGCGTAGCGACGGCGCTATGGGTGTGCGATGGGTTCGGTGGAGCAGCGGTGCCTGGAGAGAACTGAGACGAGCACCAGTTCGGCGACAGCTTGGGGAATGTGAAGAGCACCTTGGAGTGGCCGGAGAGTGACCGGAGCGGCGATGAGATGGAGGTGGCCAGAGAGGAAGAGGAAGGATGGCGGCGGGGCATCTCTACGGCGGAGAGAGAGGGAGATGGGAGAGGAATAGAGGAGAACGATGAGGGGCACGAGATGACGCGCTCGGAAGGGCGAGGAGCTCATCGGAAAGGGAGATCGAAGAAGGTGGCGGCGGTCGGCGTTGGGGAGGACGGGTCGGTGATGGCTCGATGGCGCTCGGGCGAAGATGATGGGAGCACGACACAGAATGTGGACACACGAACTCAACAGGGAAGACGGCTCAAGTGGAGGATGTCGGACTGGGGCAGAACACAGCGAAGAGGAGCTCGCAGCGGCGGCGACTTCTCAATGAATTGCGGCAAGACAAAGCCAAAATCGGCGAAAGTGACTTGAGGATTTTGGAGAGGAGGGCTTGGCAATCATTTTGACGCGGAGAGGCGCGCTTATAAAGGCCGGGATGGGAGACTTTGAGTTGTAGACGGTGGCGTGGTTTCGTACGGGACTCGGACACGGGCTCGGTGGAGTCCAGAGGAAGAAGAAGGAAGGGGAGAGAGAGACTGACAGTGTGGGCTCGCTCGGCAGTGGGAGAAAAAGAAAAGGAAAAGGAGGGTGGCTACTGGGCTACGACGCAAAAGGAGAAGGGCAGAGCGGGCCGGACCAAGAAAGGAAAAAGGTTAGGGAAAAGAGAGAAAGGGCTGGGCCGAAAGAAAAAGAAATGGCCTAAAAGAAAGGAATTATGTCCCAAGAGAAAATCCGGAATTAAAATGATTTCCTAATTTCAGAAAATAGATTAAAGTGAATCGAGCTCAAATAAATAGCAAATAAATTCCAAAAATTCCTACAAAACTCCAAAAAATTCTCTGGAACTCAAGGAACCCAAATAAAACAAATTTTAATTTAATTGAACTTTAGATTATTCATATTAAATTGTTTTGATTTCTAAAAATTCAAATTAAGATGGAACTTAAGCAAGAAAATTCAAATGGTTATTTTATTTTTAAAGGCTTAAAAAAATTCCAAATTTGGGATGTTACACCGACACAATTAGAAAATATAATTAAGCCATAGTTTAGTGTATGTGTGTATGACATGTAGGCCCTACACTTAAAAACCCATTGCATAGACCTAGTCTGTAGACCAAAGCTTCTGACATGTGGGCCCCATGGCCCTATAAACCGTCACGTGGATTGAGTCCATGTGGACCGCGGTCCCACCTACCAGTCTCTCAGGTTTTCCTGAATAAAAATAATTAGTAAATAAAATAAAAACCCAACTAGACCTACCTGTTAGCCACAAATGCTTTTCCTTAAAAGAAATAATTAGAAAACAAAGTAAAAACCTGGTTGGATCCCACCTGTCAGTCGTAGATGATTTTTTTAAGAAAATTAATTGAAAAATAAAAATAAAATCCGACCAGACCCACCTATGAGGGATTTCAGATTTTCTGGAATATCCTATCGGGTCAAACTTTGGAGAGCTATTTCTCCCTCATTTTAAATAAAAAAACTTGATTTTTTTGTTTCTAAATTCAAAACCATAATTGTTTGGAGTTCATTTGAATTTATTGGATTTTGTGTTGAATTTTTTTATATTCACGATTGTAGACTTTGACAAAGAGGACATCGCTGTCGCTATTTATCAAGACCAAGTGATATGCATAGTTTATAAAGTCAAGTCCTTATAATTGATCATGTTGAACATACTTTTTAAATGCAAATTACTTTGCTTTAAAGTACTACCTGCATACTTATTATTATTTATGAAATGCTATGTTAAATATTGATACATAGTTACTCCAAATGTTGTTACTTACTATTCCCCTCCTTGATTGTTGATATAATGATTACAATGCCACCCTAGGCTAATTATCATAATAAGATTGCTCTTGGTTAAGTAAACTTGGATAATGGTCATGCCTAGAGATGCTTAGTGGTTGAATTGAATAAGACACAAACATTGCTATTACAAAACTTCGGATATAATATTAATTGTAGTGCGGTAACATAGGTTACCACTGGAAAACAGGAAAATATTTTGTAAAATGGTGGAAATTTGGGTGAGTGGATGGTATGAGGCCGGTGCAGGGATTGCACGAGGTCAAGTTTTGGATTGTCTCACCTGAGTTGATTAAGGACTGAATCATGTGGCATCGCACTTCTAAACTAATAACCGTGCAACCACAAGTCAAGTATGGACGTGACTTGATCATGTACTTTGCTTAGTTTTAGCATAACTCCTGCGTAGTAGTGGTTGGATCTCTATACGATGTCTATCGTGGAGAAGGGATGCTGACTTCCCTCACAACGGTGGTCCCTCATTGAAAATGTAGCCTGCTGATGGGAGTATTCTAGGGGTGTCTCGTAACGGTCACTATCCCAGTGTTGAGGATTCACCCACCGGGCATGAGAAATGTCGAGATTAGATATCAGAATAGTCTTGTTATGATCGTCCATGTCGTACGCCTAAGGAAGCATATCATTGGCCAACATTATAAGTTGATTATATCTTGTAGGTATTATACAATCTCTGCAGAGTGTATAGTCTATTCGAATAGTCGTGCCCCCGGTTATGGGCATAGTGAAGAAAGCCACAATTGGTTAGTTTTATTAAAAATGTGGGATGGGAACATGTTAACTTAAAAATGGTTGTAGCAATGAGATAACTGTAGGTGGATGAAACCTTGATGTCTAGAGTCAGGTAGATGGAAACTGATGTCTAGAGTCTGGTGGATGGAACCATGTGATCTAGAGTCAGGTGGATGGAACCTTATTACATGATGAAACTTACGTATAAACAACATTTTGGTTTTGAAGTCAAATGGATAGGTCATAGGTTCAGAAAATTTACTATAGTATTTGACCAAAACCTACTTTGTGCTAAAAGAACCATAAGACCCCTCCTTTGGCAAGCTATGCATCTATATAGTTGCATTTGGTGTAAGGGCTTGCTGAGTACCTTCATACTCATTGTTGCTCAAATATGTGGATTTAGACGGTGAGACTGAAGACCCAATGTATGGATACTTCTATGCATCCGGCTTTGGAACTGAAGATGGCGACGATAACTAGGTCGTAGCCCCAGTCGATTGCCTGTGGCAGATCATGGAGACCCCTTTTGGTTTATTTGTCTTCCGCTGCTATTTACTCTTTTGAACTCGTCGGCGTCCAATACGTAAGAACTTGGCCTTAATGCTTTTTTCCGATTGTTCATGTAATATTAAGTACTCTTTTACTTAAACATATGTATGGATGCGATATTTATCGATATTGTACTGTGTGAGCTACTGATTATGGGACTAGCTCGGTATAGAAAGAGGATTTGGATGCAAATCCGGGCCCGACAAATCCATGGATGGATATTTGTTCCTGGAAAAATATTAAAACCATAACTAAATATAATCAGTCGCTGATTTGTTGTGGTTTATTGTAGTGTGGATGTTACGTCGACAACTCTAGGTCTACTGTTGTTTGTGAGCGAATAATAATGAAAATCTAGTAAGGTTCTTGTAGGAGCAGTAGCTTTCCTTTTGTTCTTGTAGAGATGTATAATTCATGAGGTCACCTTTTTTTTTATGTAAACACTAACCTCAAGAGAGAAAAATGAGGAAAAGAATATAATCTGTTACAATCTTTACTTCAAATGTATATTTGGGTACTCTTTCTTCTGTACTGTTTGCAATGTATATGCATGAATGTATTTATTGTCAGAATGTAATGACACTTGGTAGGATGGATCTTTTTAGTGGCATAATGTGATCTCAATTTCCTTTTGTTTGCAGCTTGAATTTTCTTGTCCTTTGCTAAACGTGTCACTTGTTCTATTGTCCTGCTGTTTAGCTTGTACTGAGTTCGAAGCAGTTAAAGCAGCATTCCAGCCCCAGAAGTATCACTTTGACTGCTGGGTTTCCAAGTGTTTTACATAATAACAGCCTCGAATCTGTGTATACGAATTGACCAGGTGCCGTTTATATTCTGATCCGGATCATGGCCCTACTTTCACATGCAAAAAATGACTGCCGCGACAAGTTCGTCTCATCTTTTTGCAATGTCTGCAGGCAAATGTTTCTTGCAATAGAAGACTGGTGTTTCACAAGGCATTGATTGGAACACTGATGGAGTGACCATCTTTCTTTTCTTTCCCTCTTTACAAGGTTAGAGGCGTAGAGGGGTGTCTTGTCTGCTAACCATGTAATCACTCAACGATGTTGGATTTGCAAGGTTGGACCAAAGTTCTGGGCAATCATGTTGTGCTTTTCCAGTTTTCCTGCCTGATATATGGAATGAGCTTGGATCGAGTTACCAACTTACTGTATTGTATTAGCTCTACTATTTGTACTACTGTCTTTTTGGAGAGGTCCTTAGCTGTTGGTTGATCTTCCCCATTATACTAATGCAGCATTGCTACAGTCATTTTGTGAAATCGCCATGAACAGTTCAACACGCGCTTCACCGTTGGGTGCAATTCAGCAAGTCTAGCACCTCCGAATGATGGTGCCCACGGGCGAGAGGTTCAGACTTCAGACTTCAGGCTTGTTGGTTGAGCTTGCGATGTTCCTCTCCACAGTCGGAGAGGTCACCCATCTGCTAGTCCTGGGGTAGGAAAAGCGCATGGTGGCGCGCAATGGTTCCACTGCCAAGGCATCCATTCATGGCGTGAGGAATGGAGTACCGCCAGTCTGCATACCTGAGCAGGCATCTGGCTGTTCCTTTGCCCGCCTGATAGGTGTTAGCCCGCTTGCCAGTGTCTATGCACGCGAACGCATGCTTAACTCAAATATAAACACCTGGTGCACCAATCAACAGAGGTGAACAAGTGAACATAAAGACGTTTTTTTGTGCTGCCAAATGCCACGGACTTTTTTGTTTTTCTCTCTTATTTATGCTAGCAATGCTAATGCTAAATGAGTAACTGCTAATGCACGTTTCACCCTAATGCACATGCAACTGTTTCTAGTCTAGCTACTAACATGTGAACGTTTCTACTAGTAATGCTCTAATATACATGCAACCGTTACATGCAAATAACACAAAAATAAACAGCGCATTCAGGATTATTCAACAAACACCCCTAATCCTTGATGCACTTTCTTGATCTTGACGCAGCCCAGACGCTCGTCGTGCTCTTGCGACCGTCGATGTTGCTGGCCATGTCGCTATCGCTATAGTCGACAAATCGTGGCTCCTCAACTTCTTGGCGTAATAGCGACCATAGCTCTCATCACCGACAATGTACCGGAGTATATGTTTGACCGCCACGCGCGTCAGTGCCGTCAAGACTTGACTGCGGCACCACTGTTAAATCAATCTAGCCATGCCACCGCCAATGAGTCAGCGCCATGCATGCGCTCCCATGCGCGGCCCTGTCGGCCTGACGTCGGCGCTCGCCATGTAACAGCCCAAAATCCCTAAGTTGGATTAGTTAAGTATCTACTATGCATTTGTGAAATTTTGGACCTTTTTAAAACTTTTTGTTGCAATGCATATATATTAAAACCCGGTTTTCCAAAAACAAAGAAATGAAATCCCTAAAACCAAAAATAAAAGTTTGTCAAGAATTTGAAAACTTAGTTCAAAGTAGGGTATAAAACCCTATGTAGAAAATCCCTTAATTTTGAAGACTAAATTTGAAACCTACTAATCCAATACTCCATTTCAAACTTGAAAATATATTTTCTATAGCTCAGAAATACAAACTGATTTCTATTTTGAAAATATAGTGGGACTCAAAGCTGGGAATATATTATTTATATTTGATATGCTCTGTTATGCTTGTTTGGGCTTTCTGAAATTTTTGGATATTATTTGGTTCCTTATTGGATTTGCATATTCAAATTGAGTTTGAATTTAAAATGCAAGCAAAACTTGTGACAGTGCCTGGAAATATTTTTCCTAGGTTCTGGAACATATTAGAGACTCACCTTAAAAATTTCATAATTTTTAGAAATTATTTGCTATTTGAAAACAATCAGTCTAAGAAGGGATTTGAAAGTCAAACATCAAAAAGAGGAACTCAAAATAATTATAGAGAAAAATATAATACATGAAAAACCCTAGAAATTTTACTCCATAATGTTCACTAGGTCCTCTGCCTGACCTAAAATTTTCTTGAATTTTGGAGCTAGAAATCTATATCTAAAAACTCCCTTAAGTCTCAGCCTTTTTGGAAAATCAGAAAATCCACTATTCCTCCGACCGGACCCATCCGCCGACTCGATTCGACCTAACCCAACCCGGAACAGTGACCGACTGAACCACCCCCTCCCCTCTTCCACTGACCTGCGGGCCCCACCCGCAGGCTCTTCTTCTCCACGCGGCCGTCGCATGCTGCGACGCGTAGGGAACGCGCGCCACGCCGCCCGGCCCTCTCCGTCAGTTCTATCGCACCGCCACCCAAGATAACCATCCAGGGTCTTTCTCCTACCGATGCCGTCGCTTCGCTCTCTATCCATGCTGAGAAATCGCGGGAAGGCTGCCACTACCGAGAAGAAAGGAAGCTCGAGTTCTCGCGAGGAACCCTGCCCTTCTCGCCCCTATTTCAACCGAGCATTGAGTGCCTCTCATGCTCTCCTTCACTTCCCTACTTCTTCATCTCCAATTCCCCACTTCCCCGAGCCCAATCGAGCGAAGCTCCGAATGCCGCTCATGGACTAGCCGAGCCGCCTCCAAGTCCTCCGGCCATTCCGGCGATCTCCGGCCACCGCCGACCCCGTCACGGCGCGCCTTACATCACCAGGAACCCAAACCGTCCATCAATTCGAGGTTTGTGCCACCAGACCGCCGCACGCATGCCATCTTCTCTGGGTTCGGCCAAATCCGCCACCACCGCCGCCGCGTCTCCTCCAGCGAACCCCAGCTCAATTCCTCCCGCCATGAGCATCCCCTAACCTCCCTTTACCTCTCCCCATCACTCACCCACTCTCTTTTCCTCCCCAGGTCACTACTGCCGTGAGACCTCCCCGTGCCACCGTCGGTTGCCGCCGCCAGCCCAACTCCGGCCACCTCGTCTCCCTCCGACCACTCCATCGTGTTCCTGGAACCCCAGGTATGCCCATGCTCCCTCTATTTTTGCTCCAACTCCACCCTACGCCGTCGCCCTCCTTTCACTCCCACAGCCGGCCGTTGCTCGCCTTGGCCGCGCGCCACCGTGCCACTTGAGCCCCAACTCCACCACCTTCATGGTCGCCTCCCCTTCCCGGATCCATTTCAGCCCTCTCCGTCGCCTCGCCGCCTCCCAATCGCCGGTGCCGATCCATGACCCAAGCCACGGCAGGGCCGCCCTGTCTATCCTGTAGCTTCATCTCTGAACGTTTTCTTTGTAACTGAAATTAGAACTCATTTGTAATCTCAACTCTTTTAAACTAACAAATTTTGTGTATGTCAGTTGAACACTCTAATATAAATGACAAATGAATAATTGAACTTCTAAGAAGTGAGTTGACAAAGTAATGAAATTCTTTTGATAACGGTTGAGCAGAGAGGATTTTTCTGGAGATGATTAGTTTTGTCAGTAAGCTAATGATCTTGTTAATGCAGTAATTAGAGTTTGTTTGAATCTAATTAGTCTGTTGCAATTATCTATCAAACCTGATGGTTGTCAATTGAGTCACCCATTGAAAAAGCTAATCTGGAAATTGAGATCTAAGTGAATTTTTGCTAGTAGAGTTTCAGTTCTGAGAGATGTCTTGTTAAAGGTTGTATAGTTAGTTATCTGAAGAAGTTCAGAATTTGTCAAAAGGCTAAAGTCCTGACTAATTCTAGTAGAGTTTAATTCAATTAGTCAATTGACTTTCTTCTTGCAGCAGCTTTCAAATATGAAAACCAATTTGAAGGTGAATTTTTAGAAATCAGCACAGTTCAACCAAAACTTGGTTTTAAATTGTTAAAGACGGTAGGAATGAGAATGCATCTAGGAGCAACAATAGCTTCTGTCTGGTTAATAGCTTTTCTAAAACAACAGGAGCTAAAATCTTGTTAAATGCAAAGATCAATAAGCAAATAACCTTTCTAGTGCAAGAGGGAACAGGGTTGTGTTGGATTAAAAAGACATTAGAAGTTGACAGTAATTTAGAAAAGTGATTGGTCAGTGAACCCTCTTGTAAAACCAACAGTTTAATACTGCCAAATTTTAATGAATGTCATTTAGCAGTACCCCTATGCCATAGTTATGTTAATAGCATTAGAGGCACTAAGTCACTGAGGTAGTTTATAAAAAGTTTGGTTTAAACTTAAAAAATTCATAACTAATTCGAATCAACTCCAAAACGAGTGAAACCAATTTTGTTGGTTTTCATTCTTAATGTACTTTAACTTGGAATAGGTTGGAAACATTTCAATGTCCCAGAAAATTTCGAAATTAGGATTAATTTCTGGAAGGAATCATTTTTTTACACTAAAAATTGAATTAACTTCAAAAATTCGTAAGTAATTCATTTGAACTCCAATAGGGATGAATCCAATTGGGTTGTTCATATAATTTTATCCTCTATCCATTTTTGTAATCCTTATGTCCACCACTATCCTACAAAATTTCACTAAATAATTATAATCGGATCAACAGTAATAGAAGTGAATTTCTCAGCATTTCCCAGAAATCTGATTTTCAAACTACTATAACTCTCACATACAAATTCAAAATCAAATAATTTTTGTTTCTAAATTCATATTAAATCATAATCTAACAACTGTATTAATTTCATAATTTTTGAAGACTTTTGGAATTTGGTGTTTATTCGGTGTTTTCGCTTTGTCAGTTCTTATCGCTAGATGACGATGATTTGGGAGTGCAACGGAGATGATTATGTGAATGTACAGAGTACCAGCAAACAAAGGCAAGCAGTTGTTTCCATTTGATGCATGTTGATCCTATTACATTCAAAAACTATTATCTTGTTTTGCAACTTTATGTATGCATGCTTTATTTGTCAAGTTATGTTTGCGATTAGAGGTAGTTAATCCTATTGCATGAATTCCCTAAAATTGTTTATCCCCTGCCACTAGCCTAAGTTAATAATTCCGTTGGTGAATTAGAGCCCGGTGGATGTTATATGGTCTATTTATATTTATTCGGTGTCATGCTTAGCAATGCTTAGCTTCCGGTAGATTGGGCGGTTGTCGACTCTGTCGATGACCTTGATCACATAAATCATTTTGTTATGTTATATCTAGCACCTTGTGCTATTTTGTTTGGGAAACTAAAAATGAAAATAAAACAATTTGGACTTGGGCAAATGGTTGTTGGTGTGGTTATTGAGTGTGTGGCTCGTGCCCGAGTCAACAAGGACCGAATTACTTGCGCCATTGATCCAATCACTATTGCGTGCTAACCACATGAGAGGGATATGAGATCTATCTTGACTTAATACTTTGGCGTGTGTTAGCTCCGAGTCGCAGGTGGTGGGTGCGTGTGTTGTGTTAAAAGAAGAAATGTGTCTATATGTGTTGGGTGTGCGGGAGTGGAATCCTATCTAGGTTCTCCACACCGAAGGGCATTGTAGTTGTCCGGGGGCTTTACCCTATAGGGTAGTTGACCTTCGGCTTTACAATGACTCTGACACAATGTATGGGTAACATACGGGCGGCTCGTAGTTAATACACAATATTGGAAATGTCTCGTAGGATTTAGCCGTGTCGTCATACTTAAGGAAGTGTGCTTAATCTTATGGCGAAAAGGCGGTCTGGCGTGTGGGTATATTGGTACACCCCTGCAGGGTTTAATCTATTCGAATAGCCTCGTCCTAGGTTATGGACACGCTTGGTTATTTCCTGCAAGAATTAGACTCAACTTTTTGGAATTTAAACTTAAAACTTGATCGGTGGTATTGAGAGTGGTTCTCATGCTATTATTGTGTGCTGCGGGGCAGCCACCTGTAGATGTTTTATTGATGTCTAATGTTATTACTCGCTGTTATTTAAAGTATTAAAAATATTTGCTCACTTGCCATTTGAATCTACTACATTGTATTTAAATTGAAATATTGTTTTGTGCTAAAAATGAACCCTATAGTCTTCTCATTTGATTCAGCTTGCATGTAGCTATGTATAGGCTTGTTACTCGTAAGTCTTGCGGAGTACATTCATGTACTCACTGTTTGCTTTATTTTCTAATCTGGACAGCAGGTATTGAGATCGAATTGGGTAAGAAAAGATTACGCAGGAACGTCGTTTTGCTATGGTTTAACCCCAGTCGGTTGCCCTGTGGGTTATGGAAAGCCATTGGGACTTTAATTATGGTTAATCTTTGATTTTATTTTAGTTTACTCACCGTTTTTCGCTGCATACTTCATATTTTATCTTGTTATTTGGCCGGTCGGTCCTTTGTACATAATTGAACCTTGTATGTTCATATGTTGTAAATTATGAAGTTTTGACTCTGTAAGCACTTGTGTATGGATTGATATTGATGTTTGCGATGGTGTATATGTACCGCTCCTGGGAGGTACATAATATACCAATGCGCGGGATATTTGGTTTGTGATGCTAGAGTCAAGTAGATGGCTAAGCATTACGAGCTAAATACCACAGGGTCTCACACGCCACACCACTGTCTTGCGCTTCTGAAAGCCGCCGCGTAACCGCGCCACTTGCGAGACCTCTCGTGTCGCTCGTCGCGCCCTTCGCGCCACTGGCTGCCGGCCTGACGTCATGCCACGTGTTCACGCAACTGCTGCGCCTCACGCTTGCGTGCGCGTGTGATCCATGGCTGCCGTCGTCTTTGTCGGCGCATGCGCATGCGCTACCATCGCTACACCGCCATCTTCTGCGCCCGTGTCAAGCGACCTCGCCGCCCTATGAACTGCCAGCCACATTGCGCTAGTCTCTACGCGTTGTCGCCGTACCTCACAGACGGACCACCGGTAATGCAATCTTGAGGTGAGCACATAGAGCTGGTTGCAAGTGTGGTTTACCCGAGCAAGTATGCGACGCTGCTGGTCGTGAATCCTGGGCACGCTGTAACATCCCAAAAACAACTAAATATAAAAATACGAGATTTTTAAAACTTTTTATATAATTATCTGTGCCATCTTATTTTCGCTTGTATTTTCGGGAGTTATTTGATCTATATTTTCTTCTTGTCGGCACAAGTAATGTACAATAGAAACCTTAGAACGGGAACCCTAGGAACCTAAATCGTAAAAGCTGAAATCATGTCCAAAATCCGATTAGAATTCTTAAAGCAATTGGCAGAATTTTAGCAAACCTAAAGTTCTATTCTTTTTCCTAATACCATTTTCTTTTCCTAAATCAAGTAATAAAATCAGGGGAATAAAAGATTTTTAGGGAGAAATAAGGAACAAATAAAATTCTACAAAAATTACAGTTTGAACTAGACTTTGTTAGGAGACTCCCCAAAATTTTTCATAATGTTTGGAGTTAAGCATCTATATTTAAAAAGTCGTTTAAACCCATGAGCTAATATTAAAAAATTTGGAAAATTCTGGAAATAGAAATTTCTTTTCCATCAGCCAGGCCCACTTGGCAGTGCTTCTCTTCCACGCAGCCACAGCCTCGTTTGCATGCCCGCCACACCGCCTTGCTGCCCATGCCGTCGGCCACCTCGCTGCCTCGGCCCGCTCCCCTACTTAAGCAATGCCGAGCCACCTAGCCCTCTCCTTCCCATTCACTTTCTCTACTGAGCTTGAGCCGAGAAGAAAGGCCACAGAGCAAGCAAGCTTTGGCCGCCAAACCGCCGGTGCTGCGCTCGCCGTTCTGGTCGTCTGGCGACCTTCATCCCCAACTACCTGTGTCAATTTGTTCCCCCAAGTCTCCTCTCTTGAACCCCTCAACTAATTTGGGGTTTCCCCCGCAGGGGCCCGCAACATCGTGGTCTTCCTCCGTCTGGTTGAACCTACCGCCTCGGCCGCCCCACCTTGGCCGGAGCATCTCCGCTCAACTCCTCGCAGGAGAAGCATCCTCAAGCCTCCATCGACCTCCCCCATTTGTCAACTAAAGCACTCCCCCACTCGAACACCGCCGCCACTACGCCCTCCACGCGCTGCCGCCGGCTCCTGCCGCCACCCCGCCTCCGGCCTCCTCGTCCTCGACTGACTGCACCGGTGAGTCCCATTGGTCCCTCTGGAGCTCATGCTCACCCTAGAACTCCCTCTCTTCCTCTCCGGCACTAGCGCCCTTTTTGCTCCCCCACGGCCGGCTGTCGCATCCAATCACCCCGCCGCTCCTGGCCATGTTCGGCCGGGCCTCCACCGCCCACAGGATCGTCCCGGTGCCATGGTTCCATTTTGGCCACCTCTGATCACCGCTGTTGTCCCCCTCGCCTGGTGATGTGTGCCCGAGCCGCCCTTGTGCCCTCCCTGTTCTGACCTCCTGTGTTGCTTTGCGTGTGTTCTATGTATGTGTCTATACGAGAGTGCCTAATCAGTGGGCCCATAGGCCTAGGTTAGCAAAGAGTTCATTATTACAGTAAATTGGTATATATACATGTTAAATTAGAATAACAAGTGATCAATTTAATCAGTTAACCTAAAGATATTAGGAGATCAGTTAGTATATAGATAATCAATCGACAAATTGTAATTTCAGGCAATAACAGTGAGTGGACAAACTTAATTAGAAATCATACTAGTTTGTTTTGCAATGCAAATTGAGTAACTGATAACTACGATAACCAAATTAATTTAGGCCATTTGTTATAATAAATAGCACACCATGGTAAGTGACCAGTAGAACATATCAGTTAGGGTTTGTACTAAATATAGTCCGATGCTTAAAAATGCCTAATTAAAAAGATCCTAAACCATTAGCGAATAAAATGCGGTTTTAAGTGACCAGTGATCAATGATCAACTCAGGTAGTTAGAACCTAAGAAAGCATAGTCATGTTTAAGCATAGGTATACACACATGATCCAACACTAGTGAACCCTAGACCATTATTGTAATTATAAAGACAAAAATTTAATTAAATAGTTGATCAGGGTAATAAAGCAATTAGATAATAATCAGGTATCATAAACATATAGAGCCTTATGTTTAGAAGTACCCAAATGAACATAGGGTTAGATCAAATGATAATAGTTATAATGGTAATGGATTATATTAGTGTATGTACATTCAGGTTAGGATGATTAGCTAAAAGAGCAGTAAAACCATAATTCATTTTAAAGTAGTAACTTGTGTAGTTTAAATAACAGTGGGAGGCCTTGTAGTTAAAGATCATCCTAATACGAAAAGTTTACCTTAGTGCATGCTAAGCCACACGGGTAATAAAACTAACCAAGATTACCTCAAAGTGAACCTAAAACCGCAGAAACCATAATCCAACAAGGCTAATATCTAGCCGATGCTTGGAAATTCCAGCTAAGCCTCATGGAATTTTCTTGATAAATATAAAATAGTGAAAGAAATTATTAAATGAGCTTGGTCCCATGTGTCGGTGAGACTTATGTCTACCCATAACAAAACTTGCACTCATGCACAGGTCTCACCTGGATATCATGGAACTTCCTCGATAAATAGGAAGTAGTAACTAAAATAATCATGAGAACATATAAGAGGATTGATTTTGACTGCATGATCATTGTGGATGTATACATAGAATGCCTGGTGAGAATGCTTGTGAGTACTAGGTGGCCTGTTAAGGAAAACAACACCACCTAGGTTCTAGATATCATCCGTCGTTATCTGTTTCCAGTAGAAGGACCATTCATAATTCAAGAGCAAATCTGAGGGTATTACCTGACCAGGTAATCTCTCCCATCTAGGTAACCAGTGAGGAATGTTCCTACGAACATTCTCTCCCCCTGTTAGATTTATCTACTTTTGTCTGTAGTATTTCCTTCGTCAACTCCTTGGTTATACTTCATCTAAAGTATTTCCTCCATCAACTCCAGATGAGTATGATTTGGTCTCATTTGAAGTAATCCATCTTTCAAGGTACCATTAGATGTGTTTACTTTAATTCGAAGTATTTCCTTATATTTGTATGTATTTAGACTTATTGGATTTCATTTGGTTGTTTTCAGTCGCTGTTGGATTTAATCGTATACTACATAGTTAGACTCCGAAACTATGATGGGATAGCAATCCGAGGCAGAACAAGAGCAAGACCAGGATTATCATGATATTGGGTTTTATCAAAATATGGAACAAGACTATTATCAACATATCGAGCCTTATCAGAATATTGTGCAAGGCGAGTCAATACTTCGATCATATTGCACCTATTTTTTGTAATTATATTATTTTAAATTATGAAATTGTATTGCTATGTTTTATCCAATTATATTGGTCTAGATCATAGTTAATGCCTTAACAATAATTATATATAAACTTCCAATCCTTGAATTTGGACACTATCCTTGTCACCCTAGAATTAATGGTTAACATACTAGTTAATAAGTCTGTATCTAAGTGTCATGCTTATCATTGCTTAGATACATTGTCATTCGGGCATTAAGTTGCCTGACATCAATCAACACTCTGAAAATGAAATTGGGCAGTCGAGGCTGGGAGCCTAGTTGGTATGTTGGATTAAAGGTTATTTTGAAAACAAAAGAAAAACCTGAAAAACAAATTTCGACTTAGGCGGCTGGAAAGTGTGGCTGGTGCCGGGTGCATGAGAGAGAGGTGAAATGTGGATGTACCACCCATGTCAATTAAGGACTGAATCTAGTAATGACCTCTCATGTAAAACAGTGCAACCACAATTCTATAACACTTAAGACCTGGCTAACTAATTTGTCTGCCTCCTTGCAATTTCACCACTGGTGGATGTGTGGAGTGAACAAAGGGCAAGGGAGTCACCGATCTGCACGGCGCCAATGGGAGACCTCCCGGGGGTACGGCCTAAGGAGGTGATACTTAGCGGCATGAAAGTGCGATGAGGTGGGACATTGTAAAGGCCTTGTGATAATCAACATTAGCCACACACCTACGGAAGTGTGTTGGGGTAGTATAAGTTGATTTATCTCTTGTGGGTAAAGTGTACAAACTCTGCAGAGTAAAAAAACTATCTAGATAGCTGTACTCATGGTCAAGAGTAGTACTGAGAACTTGCTTGATATAGTTTTCTTTTTTATAAAACCATTGGTGTGTGTGTGAAATGAAAAGGGTGGCTTGGAGCTCAGCAGTTGGAAATGTTGGGTTGTAGCCCAGAGAATTGAGAAAGCCTGGCCGGGGACCAGTGGTAATTACGGGATAGCCTGAGCATTGAGTGGACATACTCACTCAATGATATAGGAGATGGAATCTCCACTAGTACTTTACAAACAAAAACTCAGTTTATAAAACTTGTATTGGTTAAAAATATTAAGTCTCAGGATTTGCTATTACTTAATCTATTTTAATAAATGGCTCTGTGCAAAATAAAAGAACCATGAGCCTCCCTTTGATTAGCCTTGCATGTATAATAATTGCATTGTGTATTGGCTCACCAGTACGGTTGTGTACTCATGCTCGCTATTTATATTTTTTTAGTCAGTAAGCACAAAAGAAGACTACAGAGATAAATATGAGCATTGGACAAGACTAAAGATCAAGAAGGCCAAGAACTAGGTCGCAAGCCCACAGTCAATTGCCGGTGGGCATATCATGAGGGTTCCACATGTTATACTTTGATTCTACTTCCGCCGCTGATTCTCTGAAAGTATTTGGTCTGTTCGGCCATTCTGCAAGTCAAAAGCTGTAAGGTATATTTACACTTTGTTTAATATTATGCAATAGCTTTACATTTTTATGATATGTGTTTGAACCAACAATGTAACTGTGTGTGCCAACTACTGATCCAGGGAATGGCACAAATACTTGGTACATGGACACCGGTGCCAGCAATCACATGCCCGGGTGCCAGGCCAGCTTCATGGAGATGGATGAGGACGTCACTGGCTCTGTCAAGTTCAGCGATGGCTCTGTGGTGGATATACGCGGGCGTGGCACTATCCTGTTCACTTGCTGGAACGAGGAGCACCATGTGCTGACTGGGTTGTACTACATCCCACAACTGCACAACAACATAGTGAGCTTCGGGCAGCTCGATGAGAATAGCTACCAGACGCTCATCCAGGACAGCATGCCCACGATTCACGACCAGCAGCGTCGCATACTTGCTCAAGTAAACCACACTTGCAACCAGCTCTACGTGTTTACCCTCAGCATTGCACAGCTGGTCTACCTGTTTGCGCAGTGCGGCAACGACGTGTGGTGACTGGCACAATGTGGCCGGCGGTTCATGGGGCGGCGAGGCCGCTCGGATGTGGGCGTCGTGTGGCGGTGTGTGGCGGCGCACATCGGGCGCGAGAGCTAGCGGCGTCTTGGCGGCAGCATGGCGGCGCGGCGTGGTGGCGTTGGCATCGGGCAGCGAGGGCGCTGCGGAGCGCACGTATGACGCGCGGCTTAGTGGCTGGTGGCACGGCGCGGCCGACGCATGGTGCAACCACGCTCGGGGTGCGATACCAGGTGGCGCGCGGCAGTCAAGCATATACTCTGGTACATTGCTAGTACGTGGAGCTATGACTGTCATTACATGAAGAAGTTAGAGGAGCCACGGTTTGTCGGCTACAGCAATAGCGACATGGCCGACGACGTCGATGACGTCAAGTTCCGAGAGTTACGCACAAGGATCGGCATCGTCGAGATCAAGAAAATACATAAAAGATTAGGGGATGTTTGTTGATTAATCCTTGATTGCATCTGTTTTTTTGTTTGCATGTCTGTGCAGTCGTGGGCATGAGAACGTTAGTAATGCATTTGTGTGCATTCATGCTAATAACGCTAGTAATGCATTAGAATGGCAGTCATGACGCTAATTATGTTTCGGTTTCCTTGTTTTTGCATGGCTGAGTGCAGCCAGCATTGACGCTAGTTAAGCCAATACTCTTTTTGATCAGAATAAAAGGAGAAGGAGAAAACAGTGAAAAGCTGTGGCAAGTTGAGCAGCACCAAAAAGAACTTTTGTCTTCGGTTCATTTTTAGCTATCCAGACGAGTGTGCTTGTGTTTGTTCTGTCCAGACCGTTGGCGTGAATCAGCGAGGCTAACAAGTTCCAGATTCAGAGCAACCGTGAGTGAACAGTACAACACATAAAAGCTATACACTAAAGATTGACGATTAAGAAGAATATCAACATTTCGCTGGATTAATGTCCGCAATGCTAATGTTCGATTAGCAAAAAACGACATTGTTGGAGTTAATCTTGTAGCGTGTTACATGTTGCATGTAGATAAATGTGTAAGCTCACGCTGTGATGGCGTGCTTGCACCTATGACCAAGTCTTGAGCACTTACTTGATAAATTTGTTAGATATTTGGTAAGTTAGATCATGGTGTGATTCCAGGAGTTAGTTTTGGCAAGTAATTCCTTCCTTAGGTAATATGATTAGTTTTTTTCCTCAGCTGATAAGCTTTCTTGTACTAGTCTATTTATTTGTAACGTGAAGAAGAGAGAAAAGCATCGCTACGCAATTAGCAACGAAGCACCAAAAAAGTGTTTCTTGTGCATGCGTGTGTGTGTTTGTGAGAAACAAAAGGAGAGAGAGGGGTTGTGTGCGTGAAGCATATAGAGTTGAGTGAATCAACTCCAACAATTTGGTGGTCCCACACTTGGAAAAGAAGAGAAAAAGAAAAGTAATAGAGAAGTAAACGTCGTTAGGCTAGAGGAGTTCACCGGTCGGCCAAAAAGAGTCGTCTTTGTTCATCTTCTTGCTATGCATGTGTTCTAAGAAGTCATGTGTGAGTTCTCGTCGGGTGCATGGACCAACAGACATAATTTTCCAGCGTGAGTACTAGCCTGCTACCAAGACTACAATGCGGCCTTCTCCATGACCTCAGTGCGGCGGCGGACATTGCCGCTGCTCGTCCTGGTGAAGAAGTGCTGAAAAATGCTATGCTGGCCATGTCAAAGCCCGTGCATGGCTCGCGCTAGAAAGTGCCGTTTGCCTGCTCCAACATGGTGCACGCGGTGCTCTCGACCATGACCCTGATTGCCTTCTCCATCTCCAGTGAGGCTACCCTGGTATTTCTATTTTTTAACCGCATCCGTTTTGCGATCAGCATCGGAGAAGTATCAAATTTTAATTTCTTTCTACGAAACATAAAATAATTCTGATACACCCTGGTGATATGCCAGCTCCAAAACCCGTCCTTCAAGGAATTTTTTTATTTAACCTTTTTTTAAATTTTATTTTAAAGTTAACCTCCGGCGCACTTTATTTCCAATTCTGACTTCTTTGGTCACGTCACCATCCGTAGCGTGACAAAACAACACTGTCACGTCAGCCCATTTCTGATCAAACTCTTGTCACGCTACTGGAAGTGGCGTGACAGTGTTATTTGGTCACGCCACAGCCACTAGCGTGACAAAAAGTGCTATTTTGGGGACTTATTCTGGTATGTGACAGTGTTGTTTTGTCACGCTACCACCCGTGGCATGACCAAAAGGGTCGGAATTGGAAATAAATTACGCCGGGGGTTAACTTTAAAATAAAATTCAAAAAAAGATTAATTAATAAAAAAGTTCTCCTTCTAGTGTGTCTTAAGGAAAACAAAACCCCTTTTTAGTCTTTTACTAGTTTTTTTTTTGAATGAAAACCGGCAGGAGGACTGCCCGTTATATTAATAGAGAAGGAGCGGAGCGAAACCGCAAGGGAACAGAGTTTAAAGAAACAATGCCTAATTACATAGAAATGAAACGATCCAAAGATTTAGCTCCCGCAAGGAACCAAACTCTTCCCTCCTCCTTAATCTTAGCTAGGAGAACAAGAGGCGCTAAAGCTCTGTTGTTGAAGATTCTTGCGTTTCGTTCCTTCCAAAGCTCCCAAGAGATTAAGATCATGATCGTCGTCCTGATCTTTTGAGAGGAGCCTGACACCTTTGCCACATTTGCCCACTAATCTAGGATGTTCGTGTAGCAGGGCCAGGTGGAAGGTTGGAGGCTTTCAATACCTGTCCAGTCTACCATAAGCTTCCAAATGCGGGCAGAGTAACGACACAGTGCAATGAGGTGTAGGAGTGATTCCGGGGTGTGTCTGCAGAGGGGATAGAAGCAATGGTTTAGCCACCCCCTAACTTCGAGCCTGTCAAAGGTCCAAAGCTTGTTTTGAATTGCTAACCAAGCAAGTCTTTTACTAGTGGTATTAGCGTTTTTGAGCAAGGTTGTCAGCACCGTGATATTGAATCGAATCGGAGGTGCTTGGTAGGATCGAATCCTATCCGATTTTATTTATTTTTACATCTACCATGTATTTCACAAGTTATCTTAGTGTTTAGTTAGTCATTTGACACTTACATTGACTAAGAAGTGTCATCACTCTCATTTACTTGAGTCCCAAAATGCTTAAAAAACTCCTCCCAAATATTAGTTAAAACTTTTTCACAAGATTTCACAGTACATCAACTCCTACCAAATGATGCTTCAATATACAAATATCTCCTTAAATAGTGAAGCAACCATTGTATTTTATTGTCCTGGTTTTTACCATCATTGTCCTCCCATGCTCCTAGCTAGGGTCAAATCAACTTCCATGACATTCTTCCTCTTAGGTTTAGTATTTTTGTTAATACTAGTAGCTGACAAAGTAAAAGAAAAATAATCAAATTAATTTTTTAATCCCAATCCTCTATCTAAATGTCTAAACTACTGACTACTTAGTACTTACCATCCAACTTGGATACAGGGCCTGGACACAACTAAACACCCGAGTCTTTTGTAATCTATAAGATCCTACCTAAATCCTACCAATTATGACTCAAGGTATGATGCGAGTTATAATTGTGTTGGTGAGATAGTAGGGTCGTGATTTTGACAACTTATTATAGAGGTTTCTAATCTCTCGTTAGATGAGCTAGAGTTTAAACTTTAAACCTATGATGTAGCATCCCAATATTTGCCCCTTCTAAAAGTTTTCAAAGCCAAAACCCTTAATCTTGAATTAATACCTACATAAATGAATTTTCCAAATTGCAAAAAAAATTAATACTCCCTCCAATTTTATATACATGACGTTGGGTGCATGCAAAGGCTTGTACAGGACGTCATGTATATAAAAGCAGAGGGTGTATGGCTCAACAACATAGAAGTATGTAGTGAAAAAAATTTAGTTAAATCCAGCATATTCAAATATGCACCTCTGTATTTTCTTGGAATTTTTTGAGTTTAATTACTATTTCTTTGAGCTCAATTTGATTTAATCATTTTTTTGAAATTCCTAAACCATTCTTTTTCCTAAAGTCCCTTTGGGCCAAAATCCTTGCCGACCCAACTCCGTATCTCTGCCACCCGCCGGCTAGCCTCGCATCTTTCCCCACTGCGCTCACGTCCCTCTCCCTTCCCTAGCACCGCACCACCCCAGCCTATCTTCGCCCGCACGTGTGCGTGGCCCAGCCCGCCGCAGCCACCCTATTCCTCTCCTTTGTGTGAAGCACATGTGCGCACCACTGCCAAGTCGGTTTCGGCATCCGTGCCCAACACGCCATCCCCGCCTATAAATAGCAAAGCCTACCTACGTCACGAGGTTTGGCTCGTCCTCCTTTCTCAAAACACTAGGACGTCATCCTGAGTTGTGCCGCCATTCAACGAATCAGAGCCAAGAAGCTCTAGTGCCACTGAATTCATCGCGGCTGGTGAGCCTTCGCCCGCTCCATCTTCACCGTCAGCTTCGACTCGTTGCGTTCTATGTGGTGCTGGCATTCTCTCCCTCGGGAACCAGTTGTACCATCCTCACCGTAGTGAGCTGCGCCGCCTTTGTCCTTGTCTCCGATAGCCGTGGTCGTTGTCAGTGGAATGCATCCACATCATCTTCTTAACCATGGTCCCTTTGCCCAGATCCAAGTCTTCCCCGTCACAACCGTGTCATCCAATGTTGTCGCCGCCGTAGCCATCCTCATCATGCCAGCAGAGTTGTCGTCGTGTCACCCTCATTAGTAGCCTACATGGCACAACCAAAACCCGAAATCCAAAACCCATCCCTATAACATGTGGCCCCCAAATGTCATCCACTCAAGCCCGATACACCGAGTCCACCGTAGAACATAGCCAAACCGCAAATCTAGTCCAAATACCCTAGCCCACCTGTAATGCACATGAGCATTTTCCCAAATTCCTTTTATTTCAAAAATTCTAAAATTCCATAGGACCCACTCATATCCTCTCTCCTCTATTGTTTTCCTGATATTTCCTCCCGTCCAAACTTATGGAAGATTGTTCTCCTTCATACGAGCTCCAATTGATCGTGTTGTTTTTCCTAAATTCCTCTAAAATTGACCTCTTCGTTCTAGTACTATTTTTATTTCATTTAGAGACCATTTGATCCTTTGTTTTGTTTTTATTTGTATTGATTGTTTTCTCTCTCGCGCGATAGATGTTGATCCTCGGGGAGTGAGAGAAGGATTCAAAGACTAGGATCCAGTAGTAATAGTGTACGAACAAGGCAAGTCGTAACCTTGATCATGCCGTACCCTAGTTGCAAAAGTATTGTAACAGCCCAAATTTTCATAAATGTAAAAATATGGGATTTTTAAAACTTTTTCATGTGATAACTATTGTTGAACCTCTTGAATGCATTGTCGAGCTTCCATGCTAGTTGCATCGTGTTTCTCTTGCTAGTATGCATGACACTAAGACTAGAAATCTCTAAGATATTAGCATACCAACACAATGAAAACCACTCTAGAGACTCCTAGTATTTTTCCTTCCCATAGTACACTTGTTCCCTCATGGCCACTCGTCAAGCACAGTGCGGCCAGACCTCTGGTCAGAGACTAGGCGATTCTCTCTCTCTCTCTCTCTCTCTCTCTCTAGGCACCAAGTGCAACTAGGAGTGCACATTGGCAGAGGCTGTCAATCGGTCATTAATGACCATCACAACACCTACATTGTGCTACCAACTCCGGTAGCAGCACCAGCCACGACTCATTGTCAGGCTGTGTCAAGGTGCCCATATGTATATAGCTGCTACAAGCCCCTCATTGCCTTTTCTTCACCATTCCAGTGCTAACCTCATTCTTTTTCTCCTCCAAGTGAACTTGAGCTCCAGACAAACTCAAGTGCTAGTCCTTGTCGAGCGCCACCCCATCGCAGCCTTCACCATTGACGCCCATCGGATACTCCAAGACCTCCTTGACGGACCATCTATCTGCTTCTAGGGAGCAACCTTGAAGACCGAAGACCACCCGCCTTCCTCAAGTTACTTGTAGCGCGGAGCTTCTCTCATAGTCGGGGTCCACGTCGCCAGCATCAGCTCCGACTAGCCCACTCCCCAGTTCCGTACTGGTAAGTTTCTAGTGGTTAGATACTCTTCCTAGTTTGAGCCGCCTTGTTCTCTCTTGGATGTTCCTCTGGTTCTCCTTTGGTTGTTCCACTGGTTCATTGGATTGCATCAATACCGTCAAACCTTTGTTTTCTTTTGACCTCTGCTGTGTAGTCGAACATTTCTCTCGTTTGACTACGTACGGTTAACACTCCCACGACCCCCCCTTTTTTGTACAGATCTCCCATTTTACAGAGACCACCCTCGTGGTCACGACATTCCATTTTGCAAAGACCACCCTTCTGATCAAGACCACCCACCTAGCCGCGCCCTCACCTCTTATGGACCGCTCGATCAAAGTTGGACGAGCTCCACTTCACCACGCTTTACCTCCTTGACCTCAGGACCTCTTTCTCAAGACCGCTCTCTTGGTCCTTTGCAAAGACTGTGAGGTTTACCACCTAAGACCAGGTGCCTTCGACTAGCCACTCGGATGAATAGTACTCGGATGAACAGTAATTGGATGAATAGTGCTCAAACGAACAGTACTTGGATGAATAGTGCTCGGATAAACAGTACTCAGTTGAATAGTGCTCGGATGAACAGTTGTCGTAATAAATAGTACTCAAAAAATCAGCAAACGAGACAGGGCTCTTTCGAGGTGCTGCAATCACAATTTTTCTCACGATAACTCAACTTACAACCACTTCTAAACTTTCGACTCCTCTTGACCCCTTCATTCTTTTTGCTTGTGGTATCTCCAAGACTGCTATATCCCCATGCTTATGTACCCTACACTAATCGACTAAGACTCAGACTCAAACTCTTATCTAATTTTGTACAAGATTACAATATCAACAAAGACCACCCTCCTGGTCATAGCGCTCTCACGACCTCCCCTGGTCGTAACGTTCTCACGACCTCCCCTAGCTACAGTGATTCCAAGACCTCCCCAAGCCACTGTAGCTTCTACGACCACCACAGATCCGACGACCACTAAGTTTCCAACTGTGCTGGTCTAATATTTCTAATTTACAGTTTGGCATTATTTGGAGTTCATTGCATATTGAAAACGATTTAAGTTTGAATTTATGCTTATTTGCCTTTTCGGTTGTTTTGCGATTATAGAAACCGAGGCGACTGAAGAACCGTTCGTTGATCAGGATCTCAATCAGTAGAACCCTGAACAAGGCGAGTCAATCCTTTGACCATGTTGCACCCACTTTTTGCAAATTATGTTGCTTTAAATTATGAAACTGCATTGCTATGTTTTATCAAACTAAATTGGTCAAGATCATAGTTAATGCCCTAACATATACTTGTGTATAAACTTCCAACCCTTGAACTTGGACATTATCCATTGTCACCCTAGACTTAATGGATTACATACTAGTTGATAGGCATGTATGTAAGTGTCATGCTTAGCCTTGCTTAGATACATTGTCATCAGGGCATTAAGTTTCCCAACCACAATCCTTAAAAAACTTTGAAAAATGATTTGGGCAGTAAGGCTCGGAGCCTGGCTGGTATGTTGAAGTAAATGATATTTCCAAAAACAATAAAACCTAAAAAATTGTTTTCGACTGGGGCGGCTGGGAAGAATGGCTGGTGCCGGTGGCACGAGAAGCTATTGGTATGTGGATGTACCGCCCTGGTCAATTAAGGACCGAATCTTGGAATGACCTCACATGCAAAAACAATGCAACCACAAGTCTATAATGGGTACGACCTGGCCAACTAATTTGCTCGCCTTGGCGTGGCCTCACTATTGGAGGAATGTGGCGTGGGTAAAGGGGAAAGGGAGCCACAGAGAAACCACATGGCGCAAGAGGGGGCCTCTTGGAAGTGCTTGGCACCGGGCGGTGGAAACCTTAGTGGGTGGGGTCACGTCAAGGAATGAGCATTATAAAGGCCTTGTGGTAATCTCCCCTTGATTCGCATGTCCAAGGAAACGTGTGTGTATATCAAGGCGATTACCTCTTGTGGGTAAAGTGTGCGAACTCTACAGAGTAAGAAAACTATCATGATAGCCGTGCTCACGGTCAAGAGTGGTGCTGAGTACTTACTGGATATAGCTTTCATTTTTACATGACCATTTGTGATGAAAAGGGAAGGCTGGGGTGGGACCCTAGGGATTTGGGAAAGGCCTGGTCGGGGACCAGTGGTAATTACAGTATAGCCTGAGCATTTGGTGGATGGAGCCACTCAATGGTATAGGAGGTGGGACATCCACTAGTACTTTTCAAATGAAAACTCATTTATGAAAACAGATTTGTTAAAATGCTAGGTCTCAGGATTTTTCTAATTTAGTTTAATTCAAACTTGGCTTTGTGCAAATAAAAGAACTCTAAACCTCCCTTGACTAGCCTTGCATATATAAGAACTGCATTATGGGTTGGCTCGCGAGTACGGTTGTGTACTCAGGCTCTGCCAATATAATCTTTTCAGACCCGAATGACCAAGACCCCTACCAGTACTTCACGGGGGATGAACCAGATGGTGGTGATGATAACGAAGCTTAGGCCGGGACCCCCAGTCACTTGCCTGTGGCAGAGTGAATGGATCCACCACAACTTATTTTGCTTATGTACTTGCTTTCTACTCTGTGTTCTTGACTTTTGTAAAACTCTCGCCTAAGGGGCGCTTTTGCAAAAACAAATGGCCGCTCGGCCGGATATTTATGTAATATATCATGGGCATGCACTGTTCATTTTGAGTATCATTTACATTGAGCAAAGTTCACGATTAGTGGGCATACAAACTCTAAATGGATGACTCACGACCACCCCTAGATGGTCTAAGACCACAACCAGATGTCTCACGACCACCCCTAGATAGTCTAATACCACTACCAGATGTCTCAGGATCACCTCTAGATGGTTTAAGACAACAACTAGATGTTTCACGACCACCCCTAGATAGTCTAAGACCACTATCAGATGTCTCATGACCACCTCTAGATGGTCTAAGACCACAACCAGATGTCTCACGATCACCCCCTAGATAGTCTAAGACCATTACTAGATGTCTCACAACCACCCCTAGATGGTCTAAGACCACAATCAGCTGTCTCACGACCACCCCTATATGGTCTAAAGATAACTTCCAGATGTCCCAAGACCTCCCCAAGACCTCCTCGGAACCACCCTCGGCTCTCTGGACCTCCTCAGGAACCCCACTCAGGACCTCCTCGGGATCACTATAGAACCATCCCAGGACCTCTTCAAGACCTCCCCAGATGTCCTTCATGTTCAAACGTGGTTGCGGTTATGAACCCAAATGTGTGTTTGCTGTGAGCTTCCGTAGTTATACGAGTGAACTTAAATGTAAATGTGCTTGTCAGCTACTGATCTAGGGAATGACACCTTATGCACAGTGGATCCCAAGCTCCAAATTTGGGGTCCGACAAGTATATTGTTTTATATCAACATGCATGCTACTTTTATATCAAATCTATTTAGTAGGATTATTTAAGTGCCTAGTTACTCATTACAGCCACCTTGATGATTGTATGCCATGTATCCATTGTCAACCTAGGATTGAGTCATTATTAGTTGGACATAACTGTAATACTAACATTGTGTCAAACCCGGGAGCAGAAGAATCTCGGATTCTCTGTGTTTACCACACTAGTCCAGGAACAACGAGTGTACATAGTTCAATAAAAATGGTAGCAAGTCCACATCATGTATTTTATTCATAATATTAGAGTTTTTATTACAATAAGGGCACATGGCCTAAAGAAAATTACAACAGAAAGCAAAAGGTAGTAGTAGGCCACATGATACGCCACAGGCAATTGTCTGGGGTGCAGCCTAGCCATCCAAATCCTCCTCGTCCACGTAGTACTCCTCCTTTGAGCAACAATGTGTTAAGCAAGGGTGAGTATAAAGATTGTACTCCACAAGTTACACCCAATAACAGAGTATAATGCATGCTTGGATTTAACAAAGGAAGGCCTATAGGGTTGTCTTTGCATAAAGCAATGTTTTATTTCAAATACTTGTACTAAGTTCCAAAGAAGTTATTTATAACTAAAATTCATTTTCTAAATTCTCAAGTTTTATAGTAGAATAACCTCCATACAAGAATATAGTGAAGGATACCCTCCTATCACATAGCATACCCTCATATCACATGGCTAACCGCCTAATTTTCCAATTGGATAAACCATCCAAAATTATTTGTGTCAAAATTATTTTGAAATAAAAAATAAATTCTAACTTTGAGTGGATTTGCTCAGCATGTCCATGACCGTGGACACGGCTATTCAAATAGTTTTATACTATATAGAGGTTGTACAGCTTTACCCCCAAGAGATAATCAACTTTCATCGTCGGCCATGACACGCATCTGAAGGCGTGTGACGAAGTGATTATCATAAGGCTGTTACAATGATCCACCCCAATGCAGTTATGCCCGCTAAGGTGTCACCTCCATTGGGCCACCAGCCCACCGGAAGTCTCCCTCTTGCGCAAGGTGGGAATTTTCGTCTACCCAACACCCGCACGTCCAAATGGCACAACTAGCAAAGGAATGTTGCAAATTATTAAGCCAGGTCTGTCCCATTCCAAACTTGTGGTGGTACGATGGAGCTTAGCAAAAAGCGGCTTGAAGACCTGTCTTAATCAACTTGGGCAACAATCCAAAAATCCTAGACTCGATCATTGAAACGAATTGATCCTGTGCATTGACTTGGACCAACCCGACATCCAGTTTGCCCAAGTTTAAACTGACTTTGATTTTATTTTTCTTTTCAAAATCATTTACAAAATTTTGCATTGCAAACCAATGCTAAACCTAAGAGGATCGATTTTTCACAAAAGGGTGAAAAACCTGGGCTATGGGCCTTTGGCCGAAGAGGGGGGCCACCCTTAAGAGGGTCTCGGGGGGGGGGGGGGGCAAACCCTAGCCCCACCCCCCTATGCCTCCTCCCATTGCCGCACAGCCCCTATTGCCCTTCATCTAGGACACCTCTACCCAAGGCACCACCCTTGCTGTAGAGTAACTTGCAGCGCTGCTGCCGGCCAAGAGGAGGGAGGTTCAAGAGGTCTCGGCTAGCAAGAAGAAGGAATGAAGGAAGGAAAGGGAAAGAAGGAAGAGTGGAGAAAGATAGGGATCTCATGGGAAATTTGTGATCTTTGTCGTGATCTCCAAGGGTAATGATCTGAAACCCTTTAGATTCCCCTAGCTTAGTCATTATTTGAGTTGTGGGATGTTTGGTCAATAGGAAGAGTGATCGCTATTCTGTCCTAGTTCGTCAAGGTTAGGTACAGAACCTTGTCGGGGTAATTAGGGTTATTTAGAATCAGATTTTGTGGCGACCTGGAATCGGATCCGTTCCAAGTCAAGTGATTGCACCGGAGGCACAACACTTAATAAGAAACAAGAACGATTCCAAGTGCCTGTATATGTGTCTCATGTTAGCTCCCAAGAATCCGTGGCTAACATGCACATATCCAAATAACATTGCATCACATTCATAGTCACGTATGCAAAAATAATAGACGCATTATTACAACATCAACAAACAGGACCTTATGGCTCGATTTTGCATAAGGGGCAGACCGGCCAAATCTGAACATAATACAAATAAATTGCAGCGGAATAAACTTGGAAAATAAAAAGAATTCACCAGGTTGGCATGCCCAAACCCACAAGCAACCAACTAGAGTTAAAGCCGTTGCATCTGCCGATATCACCCAAAATCAGTATGATTGCTAAAACGGATTCATACGACGTTCTCACTCGAACAAGTGGAGAATCCTGTTATGTACAAAGTTGTACACGCAAGTCTTACAAGCAAAAGAAAAATAGTAGATGCATTCAAGTATCAAAGGAAAGCAAAAAGGGTTCATTTTCAGCATAATACAATGTTTTACATTGAGATAACCAGTATAGATTCAAATTGCCATTTGTCAAACATTTAGAAACATTACATAACAGTAAGTATTCCAATTCATAATCAACAAACAGTAGGTACTCCAATTAATAATCAACACACGAACTTCCCGTTCGTGACACATATCAATTCGGAACAAATCGACAGACGAACTTCCCGTTTGTGACAACATAACATTTCCAAACATACCCTGACCCAAATCCCATAAGTTTAGATGCTAACTATGCATGGTTTCACCAAGCAATGTCCATAACTGGCGACACGGCTATTCGAATAGATTATTTCTCTGCAGAGTTGTACAACTTAACCCACACGATATGAATATCTCTCAATGTCGGCCAATACACTCTTCCGTAGGAGTGTGATTGAGATACCATAACAAGGCCTTTACAATACCATGTCCTAACTATCAAACCACCCGAGGAAACAACACCAGGGCAATGTCGCTTATTGTCACCATGGGTGTACCCCGTTGTGTAAGTAAGTCCCTTACGCAGCTACCTGCAAACGCAAAAGACCCTTAAGGGCGAGTAAGACGACACTTAACATGCCCTACTAGATTGACAACAACAACAAGAAAACATGAGCCACCAGTAAAGCTGCATCAACTTCCGATGCTCCTCAGGCAAGGGAACCTTCCCAGATCCCACCCTACACATTGTCAATCTAAATGTGTTTTGATAGCTAACATACAACAAATTATTTAGCCAAGCCATCGCCCATAAACCCGGCGCGTGGTTACATGTGAGACTTGGTTCAACACACCACAGACCGGTCCTTAATCACCCAGATGGGGCTATATGAATCCGGGACAACCTCCCTTCATCACTCTATCACCCATCCAAATCAAACCACAATAACCACTACCCAAACAAGTCCACACTAACCAGATTCGGAGATCTAGACACATTCCCCAAATTCCATCAAAATTCAATTCAACTCGGTCGATGGACTAGCTCCATCAACCATTTTTTACTACAACTACTAGCATGACTAAGCATCATTCTACAAATCACCAAACACCCCCATATAACATATAAACCTAAGCATCAATGGTAACAGGATAATCAACTTTTAAAGGAAGGGAAATGTAGCAAGGAGGACATAACTAATCTACCCATTTGACATATAAGTATTCAAAATTAAAGAAATGCATAGAATAATTAAAATCAACATAGATGCTTGTAACATCCCAATTTTTCGAGCTTCAAAAATCTTTTGAATAGTTAGTAGGGGAAAAGTCACCATTTGGATTTATTTGAGTTTACTTCAAAAGCTTAAACATGAACTTTGGATATCAAAACAATTTAATATGATTAAAAGTCAACATCAACAATGTTCAAAACTATTTTATTTGGATTCTATATGCTTGGATATATTTTTAGAATTTTTTTTCAAGTTCATTTGCTATTTTCTATTGCCATTTGGAATTTCTGCTATTTTCTAAAATAGAAAACTAATTATAAATCTTGGAAATAGTCTCGGGCTGAATTCCTTAAAGCCCAAATTTCTTTCCTTCGCTTCCCAAATTTAACTCATGGCGGCCATTCACTCAAGACGCTACGCGTGCCTCTACACCCGTTGACGTGTGTGCTTGTGGCCATCGTCTCCGCAGCGTCGCCTTCTTCTCCGTGCGAGGCAGCGCCCGCGTCCACCATTGAATCTTCTCAAAGCTCCGTTTGGCAATGCGCTTTCTTCAACTAGACCCTATTTGGAAATCGCGTAGAATCCTAGTCTTATCTCCCCGCAACCGAATCTGGATCATATCGTCCCCGAATTCCTTTCTATCCCCGAAATCCTCGTGTTTTCATTTCGGACTCCTTTGAACTTCACCGTCTATACGCCGCCCTAGCCCTACCCGACCCCCACAAATAGGACCCTCGGGATCGCAGCACCGCCCGCATCAAAACCCCTCAAGCCCCTGCCCCTCTAGAGCCCAAACGCCGCCGTAATCCATCATCTAGGGTTTTTGGCCGAAGTTTGAATTCTTCAAATTTCTCCACCGCCAGTGCCATCTCGTTGACGTTGAGCACACCGCTGAGTCCACCATCGCTTGGGCTTCCTGTAGCGCCCATCCGTGTCGCCGGAGCGTCACCGGCACGGAAATCCGACAACAGTCGAGCCGTCTCCGCCGCTTAACCCTCACCGCCGGTCGTCTTTGTCAGCCGAGTCTAAAGGTGTCACCGCCGATCTGACGTCATCAGATGACACGTCATCCAAGTGTGTCGCCGAATTAGCATTGTAATATCCCCTTTAAATATTTGAATACTTAACAAATTAGAAGAAGTAATTAACGAATTAATTCAGGATTTTTGGGGGGTTTTGGGAAAGAAAATGGGCCATCGGCCCATGGCCCAAGGGGGGTGACCACCCAAACAAGGAGAGGAGGGAGGCTACTGCCCTAATCCATCTCTCCCTCTTGCCAACCGCCACAAGCCCTCCCCTGCGCAAAGTCCCTGCATGCATGTTGCTGCGGAAGCATTTCTTCTTTCCCTTGCATGCTGTCTGCTCCCTACATGGCTGCTGCTATTTTTTTTATGCCAGGCGCATGCTGCTACTAGCACTGCTGAAGCATTGCTTCTTTCCTTGTATGCCATCTGCTCCCTACATATCGCTGGCTGCTTTGATGCTTGATGCTAGCTAGCAGAGAGAGAGAGAGAGAGAGAGAGAGAGAGAGAGAGAGAGAGCAAGAGGGAAAGGAAATAGAGGGTCATGCACCAAAGGTTGCGCTGCATGCTTTTGATGTGTGGTGCTGAGATTCTTTGTGCTGTTGCTTCAAGTTGACACCATGAGCAAGATGGAGGAAAAGAAGAGGAAAAGAGAAGGGAGAAGAGGGGAGAAAGGAGGAGAACAGGAGAGTTCTTCGTGGGGCTTGATCATCGACTTCCTGAGAATCTTCAAGGGTAACGAGTGGTTTTCCTCACTGTTTGATTCGTATGAGATGCGTAATTGGTTATGATTTAGGAATCGACATCCCGCTGTGATTAGATCAGATTTTGTCCAATTACTTGTGCGCCTGTTTTCATGTATTTAGATTCCTAATTAGAGGATCTCATCTCCTAGAGTTATGTGGGATTCATTCTCAGATTTCCATAGATTCAAAGATCACTCAATTCCGAGTTGTGGCCTAAAAGTTATGTTGAATTCATGTCTGCTGTCCAAAAAGTCTGATGAGAATTAACAGTCACTTTGTTTATTAAAATATGATTATGTTAAGGGCTGATTCAGGGTTTCCACCCAACTATATTGTTGTAGAAAATTGGATAAGCTTTCCAGATTCTTAAAATATTGAAATTTTATTAAGCCAATCAAAAGTTATGTACGTTTCAATTTTACTATCCAGATTGTATGTCGGGTTCTGACAGAAGATTTGATCTGTGTGCTACATTTTGTTAAAGGCAAAATCTGAGTATCATGTCAACTATAATACAGAAGGTTATATTCTTAGCTTTCCAGAATGATAAAAATCTTGGATTTTGGTTAATCCAATCAAAAGTTATGAATTTTTTATTTACTGCTGTTTAATTATGTTAGACAGATTGTAGATTAGACTTTCATCTAAATGTTAGCCTAAGTTGTTGGCCTAATTAGAGGATTTATCCAACTATTTTATTATGGAGTATTTCGTTATCTTTCCAGAGAGTCTAAGATCACTCTTTTTCGAGTTTTAGAGCAAAAGTTATGAAGGTTTTAATATCGCTGTCCAGTATAGTCTCCTACTAGACTATCGTCTAAATTGAATAAAAAAATTGTATGAACCTTGGGTTTAGGAAGATGAGATTAAGCGTTGTGAGTAGTATCATGTTCACGTTGTTCTTATTCAAGTAATTCAATTGTGTAGGAGGAGAGGGTTCGAGATTAGTGGCTTCATCTTTGCCTCTTAACGCATCGCAGTTCGAAAGGCAAGTACAATTGAATTGACTTGATTGTTATTTGTTCCACTTGATTGGTGAATATGCCATGGGTAATTCCGGTATTACTTGTTTTCCTTCATAATTGATATACCATGATTCTTCGATAATATGTTTACGTTCAATATATTCATTCGTTACTTCTTTCATGTTCACCCACGGGGGTGGGTAGTGAAGTCCCATCATTCCAATATGGGCAAGTACATTGTGTAATGTATTGCTATTGTTTGTTCATAGTGCTTTATGTTCATGCCATGACTGAATACTATGGTCTGTGAGTAGGTTTCATTGATTTATGTTTCGTTCCATGTATGTGAATACATGCTTCTTGAGTTTTCGTCTTACAATTTTATATATTCATTCATTCATGCATTATTCATGATTCACCAACGGGAGTGGGATGTAAAGACCTATCAATTCCAATATGGGCATATAAGACCCACTATTCTAATGTGGGCAAATTGGATCCCCGTTATGAAACATTCTTCATACGGGCCTTGGATCCCCACATTATGGATAATACGGGCATGAGTGAACACCGACGGGTGTTCACTGGCTATACCGGTATAAGCAGAAGAGAAGATCATGCATTTCATCCATTCATATGATTCCTGCCATTCTACATTCGAATTCTATTATGTGATGTTATGTTCTTATTCATCCATTCTACATTCGAATTCTATTCTGTGATGTTATGTTCTTATTCATCCATTCTACATTCGTATTCTATTCTGTAATTGTTATTGTTCTGTTGTACTTGCTGAGTCGTGGACTCATTATTGCCGTGTTTATTTGTTTTAGGTGAACACTGATGACGACATTCTTGGGAGGGAATAGTCACGGATTTCTGCATTCACTTCACATTATTCACTTTTAATTAGATGAATTTGTCATTACCTTCTATTGGATAAATGTTGGATTGTAATGTTTGCAGTTTGTTGGTTGATGTCCTCTTTCATTATGATATGCTGAGTTAGTAATTGCCTAAGATCTTCGTATAGTCTATTGATAGGTTTATCATAGATAATTCAATATGATTAGGTAAATTGAGTTTAATATGCTGTTGAATTCTGATTCAATTCTTATGATCATTCTATCATTTGTTGATTCTTACATGTTATTAGTTGATAGATTGCTGAAATTATTTTGTATTATTGATGTATGTTAGACTTCTAGGTAATATCTTGGCTTCCGCATAGCCAGGGTGTTACAAGCATCTCCTCTGGTGTGTCGCGTGCGTGGCTGCTCCGTCAGCGTAGGCATGGCATGGTCCACACCCAGACCAGGTCCATTGGTTTGGTGAACCAAGTTCACCATGAACCGTGCAACTGACATGTGGGTCCCACATGTCAGATTTTCTTTTTATTTCTTTTATTTTTGAAAATCCTTCGCTGACATCATCGTTGCCAGTAATCCGATTTTTTCCATTAAGAAATGATTCAGAAATTCGGAATAAATCCAAATTAGGGTTTTTCTTTAGATTCAAACTTCCAAAGTCCATATCTTTTGCATCCAAACTCCGATTGAGTCCATTCAAATTTATAAATTCATCTAAATTCAAGATCTATTTATTTGAGATTTTTATTTAATTTTTGGAGTTTTTGTTGCCTCTATTATTTATTTGTTTTGTTTATTTGCTTTGTTTGCGAGTAGACGTCGATAGTTTGGGGAACTTTGAAGAAGGAGTGCCTCAAGAGCAAGATCAGTACCTAAACCTATTTTAAGGCAAGTTATACCTTTGATCATATTGAACCCAGTTTCAAAAGTTATGTTGATTCACTTTAAGTATTTATTTAAATGCTTTTGGGTGTAGTTATTAGTCCAATTTGTTATATCCACCTTGTCTATTGTTATGTCATAATCTTTTGTCACCCTAGATTGGTTTCTTATTTAGTTGGTATTATCGTAGCACCAATGTGGGTTGGTTAGATACGATTAGACTGCTTAGCCATGCCACGAGTCATCATTTCATGTATCTTGCAATTATAAACTTGACTAAGTGATTATGGAACTATGTGATAAAATTGTGTGTACTATGTGCTATTACTTGTTGATGGCATGTATTGCACTTAACCAATAGGGTGGAAAAGGATTTAGACGGAGGCAAGTGGTACTGTGTGCTTTGGTGGAACTGTGTGCATGAGAATTATACACTGTGTGCTTAGGGAATAATAGCTAGAAATGGGACGTCTTACCTTCGTTAATTAAGGACTTGACTTTGTGCGCCATTGAATTGAGCCTTACTGTACGACCACATGCCTGGTATGGGATGTGCCTAACTTAGTAAGTTATGGATTCTTAACACTGATTACTCAGGTAGTAGGTTAGGCTGTGTTGCATGGGTAGAGGTGTGTTCTACCAAGTAGTCACATTGCGGGACGGTTCACCGCTTCCCTGTCCAACGGTGTGTGTTATGCCAAGGCACTGTGTTTGGATTGGTATAGCGGTAAAGCACACTGGGAGTGTCAATGCTTGAGATGATGTTTCTGAAATTTTTTGTTATGATTAGTGCTAGCTACACTAATTGTATCGTGTGGGTAAAGTGTACAAACTCTGCAGAGTGTTAATTAATCTATTCGAATAGCCATGTCCGCGGTCATGGACATGCTCGGGGATTTCACACGAGGGGTAGTTTTCATAAAACTCTTGGGAAGGGAGCTGTGTGATCTAAGTCATATGGCTGTGTGAATAACTTGTTTAGGCTATGTGTCTTTGTGAAATCAAACTGTTAAATTAATATTGTTAATTGTTTTACTTTTTGCTTTCAATCTATTATTCATATTCAAATTGCAAATGTTGTATTTCTGCAAAAGAACCACAGAAGCCATTCCTTTGGAATAAGCCAATCATGTATAAATTGCATTCTATGGTATGACTTGCAAGTACGGTTGTGTAGTCATCGCCTGCTTTTGAGGAGGAGTTCTACGAAGGTGCTTGATCGTTAGGGTCTTGATCCCAGTCGGTTGCCTGTGGCGAATTGATGGGATTCCGCTGAAGTTATCTGTTCCGCTGCTTATTTATTTATTTATTGCTAGTCCTACGTGGCTTAAAAAATGTAAACTCGACTATAAGGTCAAAATGGTTATTTTTTATCAAATTACTCGTTTATGCTATTAATCATTTTGTGTGGATTGATATTCATCTATGTTGATATTGTGTGCACTAGCGTGATCCTGGACTAGTGTATTATACACAGAGGGTCCAGAATTGCATTTTTGGGTCCCGACAATACTTTTCAAAACTAATAGGAGCAACATGGTAAAAGGAGGGAATTGCTTACCTTTTCTGGTACCTCTCTCGATTACCCTCTGATCACACTCACGAATTTGTCCGGATTGTCGAGAATATATTGAAAAAGCGATATGAGCAATAAACACCAAATAAAGCCGAAAAATTCAAAATTTTCAAAATTGCATGAACATTTCATAGTGGTTATATTAATATTTTATATAAATTTAGGTGAAATAATTATTTTATTTGGAGGTCGTATGTGAGAGTTATGGTCTTCTGAAAATCAGCTAACAAGAAAATCTTGAAAAATCAGGGTTCTGTAGCTTCGGTTCGAAATTAAATATTTTCACAAAAATTTGCAGCATAGTAGTGGATATAAAAACCACATTTTATACTAGAGAATAAAATATTATGAACAAAAAAAGTTGAATCACCCCATTTGGAGTTCATATGAATTTTCTATGGATTTTTGAAGTTAATTCAATTTCTAGTGTAAAAATAATTCTTCTCTGGATTTAATTATAATACCAAAATTTTCTGTTATAGTAACATGTTTCAAACCTATTCCAAGTTAAAGTACAATAAAAATGGAAACCAACAAAATTGGTTTCACTCAATTTGGAGTTGATTTGACTTAGTTATGAATTTTTGAAGTTTAACCAAGTTCAAGTTGTAACAATTTATTTTGGATTTTTAACTGGGAGCATGATCTTACGACTTTAAGCTAAGTACATACTAATGATTTTTAATTCTTTAATTGTTTTACCAATTTGTATGATCTATCTCATAGACTTATAGCTACTATTGCTATTGTCATAACCAAGGGATAAGGTTACTGTCATTTGACATTCATACAACCTAACTCTTGCCTTCTAAATAATTTTACTCTTTTAGATTAAATACTAATGGCCAGTTACTATGAGGTTTACTCAACTGATCTTTGGATATTACAAGGCTTTAGCTCACTGCTTTTCTTCTAATTACCCTCTAAAAGCTTAACAATTCTATTAGGAAGCATTAACTTATTTAATCATCTCACTAACTACTTTGCCAACTAATCATTTATCTGAAGGAGGTTCATATTTTATTTTGGAATGACTATTCTCAAAACTTGTTTTTCAGATTAGTGTGCTCTTTTAGATCAATCTCTAAAGGCTATTTAATCCAACAAAAACTTTTCCATTTACTTGCATTCAAAAACACAATAGCTTACTGTTGTTCCTAAATGTACTCTCATTACCTTCTCTGTTCAACATTGCATAAAAATGATTTTTTCTATTTTGAGGTGTTGTTAACTTAATCTTCTCACTTAATTCAATCATCCATTTGTTTACTACATTTAAACATGCAACAGTAGAAACAATGCCACGCTTTTGATGAGTATGCAACATGGATCACTAATTATCATAAATGCGGTAACGCGATTTGACACTAACGATTTTTATCGTGGCACTAGGCATGCGAAATATCACCGGACGTCGTCTTCTCGGCCACTCGTCCACGTCCGTCGTAGTCGTTGCCGAACTTGTTTGCGTTCGCGTCCCCTGTAGTCGTCGCCAAACTCGTCCGCGTCCGTGTCCGCCGTAGTCGTCGCCGATTCCGTGTCCCGCTCGGCCTCTCGTCCACGTCCACGTTCGCCATCCCAGTGCCACGCATGCATCACGCCGTTGGCGCTGCATGCACCACGCCGTCCTCTGTTGCCGCTCTTCCTCGACATCTCATCCTCGAGCCGCTACCGACCCACGCCGCACAGTCCGGGGCTGCCGTGCCGCATGCATGGTGCTTGCATGTGCCGAAGGTGGGTCTTGCGCCGCATCAGCGCCGCCACGCCAGCCCCGCAAAGGGTCCTCACTGGCTGCATGGTGCTGCTACGCTGCTACTCGACCTCACTTCAGCTCGCCTCTGCCTCGGTGTCGCACCACCGTGCGCTGCCACATGCATGCATGCATGATGTACTGCTGTGTGCCGCTGGCACCGCACCGCACGCCGGCCGAGCCTCGACCGAGCCATTGTGTGCATGTGCCGCTATCATTGCTGCTCATTGCTCGGCCACAACATCGCAGCTTGGACCACACCACGCTGCGTTTGGGCACACCAGATGTGCCTTCTCCTTCCTCAGATGTAAGAAGCCACCTGCCACCATGCTCTTACTGCTGCTTGCTTCTCCTTCCAACCAAAGCCAAGCCACTTCTTCTCTTCTCTCGCGAATCGCTCAAACGGTCGTGCATGCGAAAACTAATTGGATGAATAGAAGGCTTAAGAGATGATGAACGCAGTGGTATAGCATGCATGGATTGATTTTGTGTTTTTGGTGGTGATTGGGAGGAGAGAAGGTGTGTGATGAACTTGTGTTGGAGAATGAAAAGGGGAGGTGTTCTGTTTGGGGGAAGAAGCAGTGTGGAGAGGATGTGTTCGGCTGTGTGCTGGGAGGAATGGCAGTGAGTGCTTTTGTAGTTGGGAAATGAAATGGCAGGAGGAGAAAGATGGTTTGGCTGGGGATGGGCAGTGGGGTGGATTGGTGATGCTGGAGAGAGTTGGCAGTGAGGAGTGCACCATTGATAATTGAAATGGCAGTGGAGAGAGATGAAGTGTGGTTGTGTAGAGTAGTGTTTGTTGGGAGAATAAAAATAGAAGTGAGTAGGTAGGGGTATGATTCGATTGGGGCAAAGAATGGATGGTGCTATAAATGAATAGAAGTGGCAAGGGGTTAAAAGGGTAGGGCTGCAAAATGTTTTTGTTAGATGTTGAGGGATGATAGGGGAAATAATGGACACGCAGGCGTTTCACCTATGGTCGGCCTAACCAGAAAAGAGAGCGATACTAATGCATGCATGATGACATGATTTTTGTGATGCATGCAGATCAAGAAATCAAAACAATTTAATTTTTAAATGTAGTTATTATGCAACTTTTTAAACAACTCGATTTAACTTTAACTGCAACCTTTTAATTAATTCAACTGATTTTAAAAGAAATATTTTACTTAAACATGGGAAAATTTTAAAACACCCTAAAATATTTATTAGCCTACGAAATTAAATATTAACATCCCAATTTTGAAAATCAAGGCGTCTTGAAACAAAATTTTATTTTGTTTTAGAAAATTCATTTCTAGGATTTGGAAGACCAGGTTTCAACCTATTGCTTTGCAACAAAAAGTTTTAAAAAGTCCAAAATTTCACAAATGCATAATAGATGCTTAACTTATCCAACTTAGGGATTTTGGGGACGTTGTAGATTTAGAGGTCAATCCAATTATATAAAAGGTAGAAAATTTATTTAGATTTCCAGGAAGGTCTGGATCATTAAAATTGGAGTAGCGAGCGAAAAGATACAACCTCGGGAAAGTTGCTGTCCAGAAACAGATTGCTGCCATACGCAGTTGTGGGAAACTATTAAATTGACTTGGTAGATGGCATAATTGAATTTTGGGCATAACTAGAAAGAGGTAGATAACTTTCTATAGATTCCAAAAATGATATGATTTACAGTACTAGCATGTGTAGATTAATAGATATGAAAATATTAATCCTGTTGTCCAGAAAATGACTAAACAATCTTCTGGGTTAAAAACGGGTGGTTAAATGATTTAATCAAGAATTGTGGCCAACTAAAAAATTATGGGGAATTTTGTGTAGATTCCAGAAATGGTGTGTTTTGCCATGATAGGGCTTGGAAGACAAAACTTATGCTATTTTTAGTACCGGGACAGTAGGGGGTGACTGACGATAAAGGGGGAGTGTTGCGGATTCGGTAAACGTGTAGGAGCGATGTCATTTAATTGTTGTTCTTTTACTTCTGTAGCTTTTTATTGAGATTGGGTGTTTATGGTAGGAGGAGTGGCGTTGGGTTTGTTGTCATCTTCTAATCAAACCGTTCCTCGCAACTAGAAGAGGCAAGTGCATGATAGACTGTGTTCATTGGTTGATCAATATATTCTTTACCACTCATTACCATTATATTGTTGGTGCTTTTACTTTATTTAATTGCAAGCAATGCGAATGGTCATGATTTATTTCGTATTGTTGGATATGAGAGAACATTGGATAATGTTAATAATGATGAATCTATGAATAATTATGCATTCATAAACATCATTGTAGATCATGTTGATCACAACTCCACGAGAGTGGAGGAGGTCCCCAATCCTTGAGGAGGATGGGCTTGAGAGTGTGTCATCGACAGGTGAACACTCACACTATACCGATATACGTGAAAGAAGTGCATGTGGATATGTAGTGTAGAGATGCATTGAATGAAAAGTATTTGATAATTGTGCATGAGAATAAAAAGAAGAGAATTGAGTGATTGAGCATGAAAACAAAGAAAAGTGAACAATTGATTTTGATGATGACATTGTTTACTTCTGATTAAGCTTTGCTCATTGTTTATTAATTTGCTTACTGAGTCGTGGACTCACCCTTGCTCTACTGTTATTTTTAGGTGACCATTGATGACGTCGCTCATGGGAAGGGCTAGCATACACTTGGATTCACGTCATTTACTCAATTACAAGAACTATTGATCATGAGATGGTTTATTAGTGTGATAAATCATAATTAGGAATGGATATTATTGCTTAGCCTTAGTTGATTATTTATTAAATAGACTTGATAAGTTTGCTTTTGTGTCGAGCTTGGTTTATTATTTTGGCATGCTTCCTATGAATTATTTATCCATGATTTCTTTATTGTCATGCTCATGTTATTGTGACCCGTTGACAGATTTTGTCTTTGATATGCTTGTTGTAAATTAGCGTTAATTGTTGTTAAAATTGATAGCTAGGTTAGTTTAGTGACATTCTGGGCTCCGTGTTGGGCCGGGGTGTTACACATATACTGTGTTGTGTTGCTTTGAAAAAAAATATCAGAACAGTATATTATATTATAGGATATTCCATTTTCAGAATTTCCATCATTTCATGTGAAAATCAAACTTTCGGATGTTCTTTCTCTTTCATACAAACTCTGATTCCATCGATTCTTATTCCTAAATTCATCTAAATTCAAAATCTCTCTTTTGGTACTAATTTTGTAATTTCTGGATTTTATTTGTTTTTCTGTTATTTATTTATTTGTACCGTTTTGCGCGTTTAGATCCCGTCGTTGGCGAGACCGGCTCGGATCAGTCTACTGTCTGCAAGAGTATCTCCATCCTTCGACGAAGAAAAGTCGTAGACCTTTGATCATGTTGTACCCATTTTGTAAAACTATATTGTTTTAAAACAACACACATGGTAATTTTATATTAATTGTTTTTGGGAATAGTTAAACACCTATTTGACAATATGCCACCTTGAATAATTAAGAATGATATATATCCTTGGACACCATAGGAAGGTTTGTTATTAGTTGGAAGTAATAGTAATACTAACATTGGTGGCGTAATATGCTTAGTCCTGCTTAGTTACGATGGGCCCATGATCACATGATTAATAATGTTAAATTTGATTTAATGATATATGTAATTGTGGTGTAGCCGTTGTTGATAAAACTTGTTGTGCCATGGAAAGAGATGTCATTTGGCCGGGTTGAACAAAAATGGTTTCATACTCAGGCGAATGATTGTACATTAAACGAGGTGCATTTGGGATGAGGATGTTTCGCCTGAGTAATCACTAAGGACTTAACTTGGTGCGCCATTGATCGGGGACTTACTATACAACAACATGTTTAGTACGGGATGGACTTGGCTAATAAATTAGCAATGTCTTGATTTTAGTTTTGTTTTGGTAGAAATGTGAACCCTGGGTTATACATTCACACTGGCGCAAGAGGAGGCCTCGACTGTGATGTATGTTGTGATGGAATTTTGTGAGTTTGTGGAACTAGTCGGTGGCGAAACCTTAGCGAGCAGAACTAGGTTAAGATAGATATTTGTAAAGGCCTTATGATAATTGTTTAGTCACACACATTCAAAAGTGTGTCAGACGGACATTATAAACTGATTATCGATCTCTTGTGGGTCATGTTGTACAACCTCTACAGAGTGTTAAAAACTGTTCAAACAGCCGTGTCCCTGGTTATGCACAATGCCTTGTGATTTCACACGAGGTATAGAGTTTTTCTAAAAAGGTTGGACTGGTAGTTTGGTTGGGAAGTGATTGGGTTGTTTACAGTTGTTTCAAAGAAATTGTTACATTATTTAATATATCTTTCCAGCATGCTTTACAATCTAATTATCGTATTCACTGTAAACATTGCTTTCTGCAAAATAAACATACAACTATTCTTTGTTCAAGCCTTGCATGCATATTAATTGCATACTTTTCCCTACGACTTGTTGAGTACTTTATGTACTCATGGCTTTAAGCCATTGTTGACTAGTTTCTAGGAAGAATCTGGGAATCCATAATTTTTTGTGGAGTACTTTGAAGACTGTATGAACTAGGATATGCTCCCTACTCGATTGCCTGTGGGCATGTCGGATTGCCACCACAAGTTATCTTATTTCTACTGTAAGAGTTCTATTTGTCCTTTGAATCCCTACGTGACAAACTATGTAAACTTTGACCTTAAGGTCAGATGCTTGTATTTAATAATAATTTGCTTATTCTTAGCTATTTTGTTGTATGGATATGATTGTCATCTATGTTGTCACTGTGTGAACTGGATACTGATCATGGGACTAATTCAGATACATAGATGGCCCGAATTTGCAAGTTCGGGTCCCGACATTAGCCATGCTTGGTTTACGATGGGCTCATATCACATGATGAAGTATGATAAACCTGAATTAATGAGATATGGAATCGTGGCGGGAGGCTAAAGAATCTAGGCCCTATTTTAGTATTTTGGTAATTAACGACAACCGTCATATGTGGGCTAACATGTTTGTTCAAGTGATTGAAAGGGTTAGTTCTGGATAAAGATAAAAAACACAAAAGGCACTCAAAGATTGGATATCAAGATCATCTAGCTCAAGGAAAATGTATCTAGTTGAATAGGATTTTTTCATAGTTTTACTGGTCTAGGAGTTTGAAGTTTAAAAGACTGGATTGCTAGTGTAGGTAGCCGTAGTATGAAGAGGGATCAACAACTAGTAGCTTGATAGCAAAGTGTGCCACAATGCTCATACTCACTTGGGTGCAACTTCAATTTCTTAGTTGATCTCACGGCCACAAAATTTCTATGCCTCAATTTTTGGCTAGACTGACCGTAGTGGGACGGTCGGACCGTCGACGTAGTCAGATTTTTCCCGAGAGCTCCTTTTTCTTAGTTTTGCTGGCCATACTAATCGCAACGTAAAACCCGGATTGACTAGACCCCCGGTCTGAGTCAGGCATTCAGCATTTTCCATAGAGCCTCTCTTTTTCTTCATCCCTTCCCTATTTTGTTAACCTCGACTGACCGTAGCTGGAGGGCCAGACTGATCGGACATCTGGTTCCTTGATGCGATCAACTTTTTCTAGAGAGGGAAGTTTTTTTGACTTGCTACTGAATTATTCACACCGGACTAACCGCAGTGCTTTCACTGGTAAGACCGAACCCTAAGATTGACAGAGGCGGTCAGCTTTTTCTAGTAGCAATTCTTTTTCGTTTGGGAAACTTTTGAACCCTGTCTGACCGAACCATGAGTGGGCGGACTGAACAGACCTAGAGTAATGGATATATTATGAAGTAATGATTACAACAGAGTTTACTGTTATACTGTAGTCTAGTCTAATCGGCCCTATGCCCACGGTCTGACTGACCGTGCCGATTTTGCACATTCTCGTGTGCCAACGGCTACTAGAGGGGATTGAGGCTATAAATAGCCCTCCTCCTGCAGCAAGGGTGACTTTAGAGCCTCTATTGAACACTCTTGAGCCCTTGCCACTTCTTGTACTCCTTGAGAGCAAAATTTCTATCTTGCAAAGGTTGTAGAGGTTTTTAAAGTGCATGGAGTTGAGTTTGATCTTTGTGGCACTTAAGCATCTTCAAGTGAAGCTTTTTTGGTTTATTACTCTTGGAGGTTGCCACCTCCTAGATGTCTTGAAGAAGGTGAATCGGTGATCTTCTCTAGAAGCTTGTGAGAAGACCTGGTTGATTGTGAAGGTTGGAGCTCGGCTTTCCGGAGTGGAGAAGAGCTACCACTAGGGACCAAGGGATGTGGTCATGTGGAGCTGGCTCGAATCGTTCAAGACTCCTCAACGTGTATTAGGGGAGACCGGCAAGTCTCTGAGACCATAGGAAAACATCGTTTGTCTTCATATTGTGGTTTATCTCTTTTACTCTTCTCTTAGTGCATTTTCTTATATAGAAATTATTTGTCTCTTGATTAGGTTGTTTAGCTTAGTCTAGAGTGTTTTGTGCACTTAGAAAGACTTGTATTATTTAGGCCTTGAATTGTGAAATCGAATTACATTTCATTACTTGCTAAAAATATATTTTTAGCCAAAGTTTTAAAACCCACCTATTCACTTTCCTCTAGTCGGTTATCCTTAATCCTACATGTGGTATGTGAAGGAATTACTCAAGAGATTTAGCATGGAGGGTGCAAATCCCATCAAGACTCCCATGACTACAAACGGTCATCTCGACCTTAATGAGGGAGGTAAACCGATAGATTTAAAGCTTTATAGATCTATGATTAGTAGCTTTCTTTATCTTACCGCATCTAGACGCGATATAATATTTAGTATTTGCATGTTTGCACGCTTTCAAACTTCTCCAAAAGAGTGTCATCTTATGGACGTGAAAAAGATTCTTAGATATTTAAAGTATTCCTCTTGCATTAGCTTATGGTATCCTAAAGGTGCTAAATTTGATTTAATAGGATATTCCAATTCCTGTTATGCAGGTTGTAAAGTGGATAGAAAAATCACATCTAGAAGTTGTCAATTTCTAGGAAGATCCTTAGTCTATTGGTCATCAAAGAAACAAAATTCCTTAGCCTTATCCACGCCTAAGTAGAGTATGTCTCTGCGGAAAGTTATTGTGCTTAATTGCTTTGGATGAGACAAACTTTGATGGATTATAGGATTGTCTTCTCTAAAATGCATCTTTTGTGTGACAATGATAAAGTTGTGAAGATAGCAAAAAAATCGGTTCAACACTGTAGAACTAAACACATAGATATTCGCCATCATTTTCTTAGAGATCATGTAAGACAAGGTGATATTGTGATTAGCTACAAAATAACCGATGATTAATTAGCGGATATCTTCACCAAGCCACTATATGAGAGCCGCTTTTGCAAATTGAGGAATGAATTAAATGTCATAGATCTTTCAAATGTTGCTTGAACTCATGCACCTTGCTTGGTTCTTATTTGCAAGACATTTGGATTTCCTTGTGGTTTTGTTGTTTTGGATAGTTGCAAATGGGAAACACATTTAGGGGGAGTGTTATACAATCTTCATGTATACCACATCTCTATTTTGTAAACATAATGAAATCCATGCTTGAATATCTTTCAAAATAAGCTCATTTTGGTCAAAAGTCAAAATTCGTGTTTTAAAAGACAAAAATCGTGAAACACTAGTTATATCTATTCAAATATGTATTTTAAAGGTTTTTTGTTGGTTAGAACTAAAAAATAACTAACTTAAAAAAAATCAAGTTTTTGGCCCAAAATGAACTTCTAGTATCTAGTTCTTGACCAAAACTAGATTTTTGTGCACAATCTATTCCAAAAGGAATTTGATATTGGCTCCAAAAGGAAAAAAATCCTAGAGTTGGCTATTCTAATTTTTTTTTTGTATTAACAAGTTTTTCAAAAAAACAAACCTAGTGAAAGTTATTTGATTTTGAGTTTCGCCGAAAAACGTCATTTGACCCGAAAAGTCATGTTCTAGCATATGTTGACTATTGCTATTTGGGCCATTTTCTTGAAGTATATTGGTTCAAGATAGTATTTCATACCCACACATTCCAAAACATGTGACAAATTCCCATTCTTTGACCCTTTTGGTCCCCTCAAAGTGTTTTCTCCGAACTTGTCCTAATTTCTTATAAATCTATGTCAAAATCTCATTTGGTGATCTAATCTTGTTGAAATTGCTCCAAGTAGGATTTATGTTGTGTTTTAAGTATTGGGAGCAAGACCAACATATCATTCTGCATTTTTCTTTTTTTTTTTCTGAATCACGGTCTAACCGCCATTCTATCCTCGGTCTAACCGCACCTAACCCAGTCTAATCGTGCATGTCTCGCTGCTCTGACTGCTCCCCATGTAGTTAATTCTCAACCTCCTGACCTATTTTTTTTTTTTTTACCCCCGTTTTTACCCCTTCTCTCCCATCAGTTTCACCCCATCTCTTCCTGTCTCTCTCCCAACCCCGTCGCACTCCACAACGCCGCCGTCGGACTTCCACTTGTCCTGCCGTCGCCTTCTCCTCCCCAAGGTCTACCCCCGTTTCTTCTCCTTTCTCCTCTCTTTTCGTTCTAGTTGGATCTAGATCTGAGATGAGTTACTCGCCTTCCTAGTGCTTATACCTTGCTACATTGTTCCCTTGTATCAATGTACATCTTTTGTTTGTGTTATCTCATCGTAGCTCTGTAGATTGATTGATCCTAGGGTTGAGGTTCTGTCAGGCACGGTCTGACCGGCGCACACCATGCGGTCAGTCCAGCCTGCGGTCTGACCAACATGTGTTGCGTGGTCCGACCACCCCTGCCAAAATCTTGCATATTTGATTCTATTTCATTTTTTTAATTCTCCGTATCTTTTCCCTCCAGTCATCATGCCAAGGACCAAGACTGCTGGCCATCCTAGGGCTTCTTCTTCCTGTTCTCGTCTGCCCTGGCAGGCCACTCGTTGTCCTCCTATCAATCACAGCGACTTTGACAGTGTTGAGGAGCTTCATCAGTCCTCCCTGTCTCTTGTTGTCAGTGACCGCGATGATCAAGACATTGATGAAGATTATGAGGAAGATGAACCAGATCAGGCATTTGAGGAAGTACCTCGTGTTGACCTCAGATCAATAAATAACAAGGACTTCATGATTCTTAGGCATAAGAATCAGTATAAGATGCCTAGGATTGCCACTGATGACCGGTTCCACACCTTATTCCAAGAGGATGCTTATAATTAGGTGTTTGTGCACAAGCAGTTTGCTATTCATATGTCAATTGGAACTATCTCAATTAGCAAACTCGGTATGAAGGATTGTATTCCCGGTTTCGTGGAGCCGGCTTGCATGGAATTGTTAGTTTGAAGTGCAATTTTCATGAAGACCATTATTAGACAGTTCTATGCAACCATTCATTTTGCATCAAACCTTTCCACTATTTCTTGGATGACTGGTTCAGTGCATTATTCAGCCACCAAGCGTCATTTTGAGGAGGCTCTCAACTTGCCCCAGCGTGACTATGTCAAGATTCATCTTGAGCTGCTCCTTAGACTCCAGAGCAAGTCCAATACTATGATGCAGCTTATGATGGCTTTGTCACTAGGAAGGTAGTCGGGCTTCTCCCTCTTCCAAGTGTTATCAACGGGATCATAAGATTAACCATTTTGCCGAGGAGCGGCAACAATGATGCAATTCGGGGACATGCTTGGAATGTGATTGACTTCGTTATGAAAGGAAAGAAGTTTGATGTGATGCATTTGATTTTGACTGAGGTTGCGTCATGCAAAGGGATCTTGGGAAAGCAAATGTATTTCGCTCCTTTTATCATGAAGCTCATCCTTTGTGTCACTAACTACCATGGTGCTCTTCCTTTTCCTCACAAGCAATACAAGCCGGAAGGTGAGCATCAGAGGGATTTGATGAACCAGCCTTTGGAAAGGCAAGCCCGACAGCCTGTTGATGATGATCAAGAGCAGCCACCACAAGGACCACAACACACTCCACAGCAGCATGGTGGAGTTGATCCCCTTTTCTTGGACGCCTTGTATTTTGGGACCAGCACCATTGTTTCTCGCATTGACACCGTGGATTGGTGGCTTGGGGTCATAGATCATCGCATGGATGCCATATATCGCCATTTTGATGCCATGGATAGTCGCTTTGATGCCATTGATCAAAACAACATTGAAGTGAATCAATGTTTTGATCAACTTTATGGATGGGTTTCTGAGATGCAGTTAGTTCAAGGGCAAATTTTGACCAATATTTCAGATGTGAACAGTAGGGTGTCTTTGGTTGTGCAAACTGTCACTTATTCTTGTCGCCGCCACATCGATCCTTCTCCTTCGACAGACGCTTCTTCTTCTTCCTCTTAGACTTTGTTGTCAACTTTTGGTACTTGATGCCCAAGGGGGAGAAGAACGTTTATCTACTACTATCTACTACTATTATTATGTTGGACTTTGTGATTTGTAATAGAATAGAGGATAAGCTTATTACCTTTTGCTTTATCTATGTAAGCTTATTGAACCTCATTACTTTTATCGCCTGGATGCTTTTGGACTATTGAAATGTTTTCTATTTTCTCTATCTTGTGTTTGTGTTTCTATTGATTGCATGAATTGATATATCTTGATGATCATATTATTGTTGTTTGTTGAATCCAAAATATAAAAGAAACTCTGTCGATTTTTTAAAAATCCTCATATGTGCATAAATTTCACCTCTTGCTCTTGTGCACATCTTCAAGGGGAGTTTGTCCCATATTTTGTGGTTTAGTTAGCATTTGATCAGATTCAATTTCTTTATCCTAAATAAGACAGTTGCTATCTAAACATATCATAGAATGTGCAACTTCTTTGGTACTTGTTGTATATTCAAATCATTTCATTCTATCTCCTTATTTGAGGTTGTCATCAATTACAAAAAAGGGGGATATTGAAGAATCTAAGTCCCATTTTAGTGTTTTGGTAATTAACGACAACCGTCATCTATGGGCTAACATATTTGTTAAAGTGATTGAAAGGGTTAGTTTCGGATAAATATAAAGAGCACAAAAGACACTCAAAGATTGGATATCAAGATCATCTAACTCAAGGCAAAGATATCTAATTGAATAGGATTTTTTCAGAGTTTTACTGGTCTAGGAGTTTGAAGTTTAAAAGACTGGATTGTTTGTGTAGGTAGCCATACTATGAAGATGGATCAATAACTAGTTGCTTGATAGCAAAGTGTGCCACAATGCTCAACTCAGTTGGATGCAACTTCGAATTCTTAGTTGATCTCACAGCCACAAAAATTTTGTGCCTTAATTTTTGGCTGGACTGACCGTAGTGGGACGGTTGGACTGACCAGACATCTAGACCGTCGACGCGATCAGCTTTTTCCAGAGAGCTCCATTTTCTTAGTTTTGCTGGCCAGACTGGCCGCAACGTAAAACCCGGACTGGCCGGACTCCTGGTCTGAGTCGTGCGGTCAATATTTTCCAGAGAGCCTCTCTTTTGCTTCACCCCTTCTCTATTTTGTTAACCCGGACTGACCGTAGTTGGATGGTCAGATTGACCGGATCTCCTGTTCCTTGATGCTGTCAGCTTTTTCCATAGAGGGATGTTTTTGTGACTTGCTACTGAATTCTTCACACCGGACTAACTGCAGTGCTTTCACCGGTCAGATCGGACCCCCGGAGTGATCGGCGTGGTCAGCTTTTTCCAGTAGCAATTCTTTTCCGTTTTGGGAAACTTTTGAACCCGGTCTGACTGGACCATGAGTGGGCAGACTGACCGGACCTAGTGTAACAGATATATTATGTAGTAATAATTACTGCATAGTTTACTGTTATACTGTAGTTCGGTTTGACTGGCCATGCCAATTTTGCATAGTTTCGTGTGCCAACGGCTAGTGGAGGGGGTTGAGACTATAAATAGCCCTCCTCCTACAACAACGATGACTTTAGAACCTCTATTGAACACTCTTGAGCCCTGACCTCTTCTTCTACTCATTGAGAGCAAAATTTTCATCTTGCAAAGGTTGTAGAGGTTTTCCAAGTGCATTGAGTTGAGTTTGATCTTTGTGGCACTTGAGCATCTTCAAGCGAAGCTTGATTGGTTTATTACTCTTGGAGGTTGCCGCCTCCTAGACGGCTTGAAGAAGGTGAATCGATGATCTTCTCGAGAAGCTTGTGAGAAGACCCAATTGATTGTGAAGGTTGGAGCTCGTCTTTCCAGAGTGGAGAAGTGCTACCACTAGTGATCGAGAGCTGTGCTCGTGTGGAGCCGGTTTGATTTGTTCAAGTTCCTCAACGTGGATTAGGGAAGACCGGCAAGTCCTTGAGACCACAGGAAAATATTGTTTGTCTTCATCTTGTGGTATAATACCCCGAATGTTTCTAAGGAAGGAGAGTAAACAAAAAAAGGATTTTCCTGTAATACTCCAACTTAGTCTAATGAAGGAAGTAGTGAAAAGAGAAATTAGACTTTAGATGAGGGGAAATCTGCAATTCTTTGGCAACCTGGGCTTCGGGCTTTGGCCCAGGAGGCCCATGACGGGCCGGCCACTGTTAAAAGGAGGGAGAAACCCTAGCCCACCACTGTGGCACGCACTACGTTGCCCCCTCTTGGTGGTGCTCTCCCATTGCTGTCGGCCAAAGAGAAAGGTGGAGGGAGAGAGGAGAAGAAGAGGACAGGAGCATCTAGCAGGGGAAATCAGCGGGCACGCGTGTCTCCAAGGGTAACGAATGTCGTTTTTGTTGTTTGATTAGTCGTAGATGTGAATTCGATTAGAATTGATTGGATCGAACTCTGTCTGTTAAAGATTCAATTCTGTCCAGAGGTTGCGTGGACAGTTTCGAGTTCTTAGATGACGAATTGGAGGTTTCCATCTCCAAGAGATATTTAGATAATATTCTTAGCTTTTCGTTTCCGCCAAGAACATCTGATTCCGACGTACGGATCAAAAGTTATGATAGTTTTAGTTTCTACTGTCCAGAATTCTGATGCGATTGATCTGTCAAGTTGTCTCCTAAAATATGATTATGATAATGGAATATTCAGGGTTTTCACCCAACTAGTTTATTGTAGCAATTTTTATAACCTTTCCATAATGTTAAAGAACTCCCTAATCGGAGTTGTAGATCAAAAGTTGTGATCTGTTCTTTACTGCTGTCCAGAATCTTAGCTACGTTTCAGCAGTCATTTTAATTAGTAGATTGATTATTGTTAAGGTCCGAATCAGGACTTCTCCATATTATGAAATTTGTAGGCCTTGGTCTTATCTTTCCAGATCATTAAAGAACATCCAATTTGGAGCTGTAGAACGAAAGATATGAATTTTGGAAGTTCTTATTGTAATTTGTCTCTCTGTTGTGGACAGTAGAGAAAGATTGATTAACTTGTTAGCGACTTTTCTTGCACCTTCGGAATTATTGAAATAATTTCATTCATTTCACCTTACACCAGTTTCAATAATAGAACTTGATTCTGTCTTTCATTCGTTAAGTGATGGACTGTAATATAATGGAGTTTGATGTTGGTTGATATCTTTCTCTTTTCGCCTCACGTTAAGGTTGTTTAATTAACTCGCTTATGTTCCATGATCATTCATTTGGTATGATTATCTTAGTGGATTCAATGAGACTTAAATAATTGGAATTTGTGAACTGTTGTTGGATTCAGTTTTAATTCTTGCTTAGGTTTTAAAAGATGTTGATCCTTATATGTTAGTTGATGAGTTATTGTTAAAGTTCTTCCGTAGTATTGTTGTATGTTAGTCCTTTAGGTAGTATTTTGGCTTCCGAATAGCTAGGGTGTTATAGTTGGTATCAGAGCGGGCTTTAGGTCCATGGTGAATAAGTTAGCAACCTAAGTAACCCGATATGCTAAAATTTGTTAATGGTTAATTAACCTAAAACTTGACATACCGGGTGCATGAGGATGGGATGGTTCAAGCAATGTGTTTTCGTTTTCGTTATGTTGCCTTGTTACTCTATGATATGATCTTCTATACCTATGAATTTGTTCTGTGATTGTTATGAGATGATATTCTATATTCATAATTGATTATTAGCTATGGGTGATGTTGAGAGGTTGAGGTTGTGGTGGTGGCCCTGGGTTTTGTCAAGTTATACCACCGCTCGTGGTAAAAGAATAGAGTAGTAACTACCCTAATACCATAGTTGAGTGTTGAGGGTGAGTTGTAGTATTCTCTTCCTTGATCCCTAATGTGGTCGATTCGGTATTAGTTGCGGTTGATGAAGTTTTCTTGAGTTAGTGTACTACATTTCTTCTGATGAGTTTTCGTTGGACTTCCTTGGTTCCTTAAATCGACTACTTGTTCTCCTGACTGCTGGTCTAATATTGTTTCTTGGGAACGTTGGTTATCGGCAAAATTTATCTTTTCTTGGGAGTTCTGCCCTTCTTATTGGAAGATGTGAATCATTTATTCTTGATACTGAAAGTTTTCTGTTGCAAGTTCTTTAACATGTGAAAGCTTTGGCTTTATGTATTTATTTTGGATTATTTCGAGTGTTGAAATTTAATACCTCTTTTTCTAAGAGATTGTGTTAAAATCTTTAAGTGATGTCTTGTCATGCTTAAGTAAGAGGTATTAATTAAATGAACTAATTGTTGTGGTAAGAGTTATCAGATTGGGTTATTAGCTTTGTGCAAGCGGTTTATTCTTAACTAGTATCCATGGAAGTGAAATTGATTAATGTGAAATGTCGTTGTATTGGGTACATGATGAAAATTTAGATAAGAGTGTGTCCGTATCTGTTCAAGAACCTATTGTTGTTAAGAAGTGTGGAAATGTTGTTGAACCGGTTTGATCTTTACGATCAAGTAATCTACTAAATTTGTTAGATGAATTGGAATCTAGGTCCTCTTTCGGTTATTCTAACCGCTAGTGAGGGTTAAGATAATGAGGTGTTCGAATGTTGCCTTGATAAATATTAATCTGGAATCTGTCTCCTATTTTGGATCTTGATGATCTTATTCGAATGATAGCTTTACCTAATTCTTGCCGTGCTAAAAAAAATTATTGAAACATGTTTAAATGACTAGATGAACGATGATTTATCGCCTTGTGAAACCTTGTCTTATGTATCCTATATTATTGAAGTTAAAGACCTTTCATTCTAATTACTGAACATAAGGTAGAATGTTGAATATATCCTCTTAACTGTTGTGGAGTTTGCAAATAGAGGTAGGATCATGATTGTACCCATGTATGGCTATAGAGCTTTTAGTGTGTACTATTTTGGCGTTAAGCGTCAGTAAGAGTTAAATGGATGAAATCTAATAAGAAATTCATATTGGTGTACTTTTATGAGATGGTCATGTTCTAGTAAGATCTTGTTAACAGAGTTCTGTTTCAGCATTGTGGCTTGAGCACTAGGTTTGTTTTTCTAGAGCAAGTGATTATTGCAATCCTATTGTGATGATGGAAATAGTATGTCACGATTGTTGTGTTTCTTTTGGAAAATTTTTTGTTGGGATATTAAGGTATGTTAATAAAATAGTCAGGAATGTGAGGGTGATATTGATCCTTTTATAGAGAGTGAAATGTGACCGCCTTTCGTGATGTCTCTTAAATGAAGATAATTCAAGTTTTTGAATTCGTAATCTTTTGGAGTTCAAGAGTTTCGTGGTAGTTGAAATTTGTTGAGTAAAGCGACGTATTGTAGAGTTCTATTGGTTCTTAGTTTATTCAAGTGATTTGATTTTAAAGACTCGTTTGTTTGAGTTGGCAAGTAAGGTTGTATTCAAAGAAAGTTGTTTCTTTCCTAATTGAAAGAGTGTAGTAGAAGTATTTGAGGGTGGATTCAAATTTTGTAACTCGCAGTTTATTTGAAGCGTGCTTAACCTTGTTGTTTGGCCGCATAAGAGTTACTCCAGTTTCAGAAAACAAGGTTCTGTTCTTATTGGTTGAGGTTTGGAATTCTATTCTTGTGGGACTTATGCCCTCAACTGTTGACTTTCCCTTATGTTTTTCGAGTTCTTTGCCTAAGTGACTTTTTCCCTTGGTCCTGTGTTTACTTCGAGCGGTAACTGTCTTCATTTGCCTTTTCCTTTGAGGAAGGATCCACCGATTCATCTCATAGGGGTCTTTCGAAGTGGTTATTAATTGTTGTTACGAGACCTTGGGTTGTAAGTTATTCGAGGAGCATTGGAGGATGAACTGATTTCAGGTATAATTCTTGAAGAGAATTATATTTATACAGAATATTTGTCTTTGAGGCTAAACTATTTGCATTGTTTCAACCATTAGAACCTATAGAGATTTGTGATCCAAGATCTTTTGTTCACTTCGGGTGGAACATTAGAATTTTCGAAAGGATGGGAAATCTTGATCGATGTATTAGAGTGTCGCGATTGGGTACCTTGCATGGTTGTGCAGATGAATTATGATGGTGTTGTAATGAGAGTAAGATTAGCGAAGTAATCTGATTGTTAAAGCGATTAATGAGATAGCCGAGATTGTTGGATTATGTCAGGAATGACTTGGACTTAGTAAATAAATCTCTAAGAGTTAGACTCTTTATAAAGATAATTGGGTCGAGAAAATGTTTCCATGTTGATGTTAATGCGCGAGTATGTTTGGATTGTGATAATTTTAGAGATTTAATCTGAGGTTTTCCCTATCTTCTATATGAGAAGTTTGTTGTAGGGTCTTGGAGGTTAAAATTGGGCTTTGCATTTTTTTTATGCTAGAACTTTGGTCGCCCAATGATTTTGTGTAGAAGAAGTAGAATAAGGGTGGATTCCGAATAATGGGATGATCATTGATAGAACCCTTTGATGAAGTATATGAATGTGTGTGCCGAGGATTCGAGTTGTTTATTCTTAAAAGATTGAGGTGATGTGATTGCGTGAGATCTATTTTGGGATACATTGGGAGTCATCTGTCAAATTAATTCCATCAGTAGAGGAGTTGTCGAGAGAATGTTTCTGTGGAGTTGTTAGAGCCTCTATACAGAGGTGGGGATGATGTATTTCGGCTTGAGCACAGTGTTGAGAATGCCAAGTTAAGAGAGATGAGTTAGTGTGGTATGCGATGAATTGGAATTCCAAAGTTTGAGAGAAATTTTATTCCTAAAAGAGAAACTGAGAAATTGATGCTTCCTCGAGTAGTGACATGTTTTCTTGATTCTTATTTGTGCTATGTGTTTATGACGGATGTCTTTCGCAAGTTGAGCTTGACTTTATGTTAGCATGTGTGGTTCTTATCGCTTCGTAAAGAATAAAAGAAATTTCGATTTGGGCATTCAAGTGATTTCTCCTTTGGCTTTAGTGGACGTTTATTCGCAAACCGCCACTTGGAAAGTGGAAAGGTTTTCGTGATGAATTTCGATTCTGATTTGACTCTTTTAGTACCGAGCTAGTAACGCATGGTTGCGATGTGAATCCTTTATTTTCATATGGGTTTTGTCGGTAAAAGAGTTTGTTTAAAGAGAGTTCTGTTGTGTGTCCCTGGTTAAAGGAGGTGATCCTTGTTACGGTGAAGAGTTTGATTGAGAGGTGGAACAAGAGTTCCGTGTACTATGTGCATGTTGTGTGGTTTGGTACCAATGGGGAGGTTAGCCCAAGGTACATTGGGTTATTTTCGCTAGTTGGCGATCGCTAGGACCGCTTTGGTCCCTACGCGGTGAACGCAACTTTTGATATGTTATGGTGCCGAGTGAGTACCTGGGAGATCCAGAGTTTGAATATTCGTTAACGTTGTGGACCATCGAGTAGGATCTTACCTTCGATTCTCTTCCGATGAGTGTACCTGGAAATGTTGGGACGAGTGTTAGGACAAACGTCGTTCTACGTCTTTGTGTTGTGGTCTCATCAGTCCGAGAGAGAGGTCACTTGGAAGCTAGAGTCTTGCATGCGCGAGCAATACCCGGATTTGTTCATGTCTGGTACGTGTTAATCGTTGTTAATTTCTAGACGCCGTTTTCTTTTGGGTAGATCGGTGAGTAGATTTGGGGTCGAATCCTGTTAAGGGGGGTAGAATATAATACCCCGAATGTTTCTAAGGAAGGAGAGTAAACAAAAAAAGGGTTTTTCTGTAATACTCCAACTTAGTCTAATGAAGGAAGCAGTGAAAAGAGAAATTAGACTTTAGATGAGGGAAAATCTGCAATTCTTTGGCAACCTGGGCTTCGGGTTTTGGCCCAGGAGGCCCATGAGGGGCCGGCCACTATTAAAAGGAGGGAGAAACCCTAGCCCACCACTGTAGCACGCACTGCTAGTGCTGCTACAGTGCATGCCCTCCTCCTTGCACTCCGTTGCCCCCTCTTGGTGGTGCTCTCCTATTGCTGTCGGCCAAAGAGAAAGGTGGAGGGAGAGAGGAGAAGAAGAGGAGAGGAGCATCTAGCGGGGGAAATCAGCGGTCACGCGTGTCTCCAAGGGTAACGAATGTCTTTTTCATTGTTTGATTAGTCGTAGATGTGAATTGGATTAGAATTGATTGGATCGAACTCTGTCTGTTAAAGATTCAATTCTGTCCAGTAGGTTGCGTGGGCAGTTTCGAGTTCTTAGAGGCCGAATTGGAGGTTTCCATCTCCTATATATATTTAGATAATATTCTTAGCTTTTCGTGGCCGCCAAGAACACCTGATTCCGATGTACGGATCAAAAGTTATGATAGTTTTAGTTTCTGCTGTCCAGAATTCTGACGCGATTGATCTGTCAAATTGTGTCCTAAAATATGATTATGATAATGGAATATTCAGGATTTTCACCCAACTAGTTTATTGTACCAATTTTTATAAATTTTCCATCATGTTAAAGAACGCCCTAATCGAAGTTGTAGATCAAAAGTTGTGATCTGTTCTTTACCGCTGTCCAGAATCTTTGCTATGTTTCAGCAGTCATTTTAATTAGTAGATTGATTATTGTTAATGTCCGAATCAGGACTTCTCCATATTATGAAATTTGTAGGCCTTGGTCTTATCTTTCCAGATCATTAAAGAACATCCAATTTGGAGCTGTAGAACGAAAGATATGAATTTTTGAAGTTCTTATTGTAATCTGTCTCTCTGTTGTGGACAGTAGAGAAAGATTGATTCACTTGTTAGCGACTTTTCTTGCACCTTGGGAATTATTGAAATAATTTTATTCAGGAAGCTAGTTCCTTGTAGTTTCAAGAAAGGTTTAGGTCATTGATTTTGGTTGTACCAAATGGAAGTTATGAATTTCACAAGTTGAAAGTACAGAAGATGATAGAACGATCTTCGGGGTTAAAATCAAGGGCTTAGATGGGGTAATTTGTTCTGTCGATCACCTGGGAAGTTGTATCTAAGCTCGTGTAAAGTCTGGGAAACTTGGATTCATAACTTTTGGGGCTGGAACTCAAAAGTTATGGATTTTTCTTTGAGAACCCAGATTGGACAGATTAGAGTCGGGTGAAATTGCTAGTTTTTGTGTTATGCTCAGAGCGATCGCTCTCGTTATGTTCTATCGCTTTGTTGAGCACTCTTGTTTAGTATACTTAGTATACTTTACGGTTGCCAGTGTTGGTGAGCATCGGGGTTGAAAGTCAGTCTTGTCGCCATCTTTTCGCCTCACGGTTAACGCAAGTACTTTGATGTTATTATGATTGCCGGATGCTTGATGTTCAGATTGTGCTTTTCTCGTGATCCATGAGAATGTTCAAAGTTTATGTTCCTTTCTTATGTGTTAATTCCAAGTGTAGACATGATGTCTTTCATAGTTCATATTTCAATACATGCATCCATTTTCATGTTCCTTCCACGGAATGGATTATAAGACCCATCAATTCCAAAGATAAGCACGTAAGACCCACCATTCCAATGTGGGCAGATTTGGACACCGTATGAAACGTTCTTCATACGGGATTTGGATCCGCATTTTGTTAAATGCGGCTTAGGTGAACACCGACGGTGTGTCACCGGCTATACCGGTATAAGCATGTGTGTAGTCCATTCTTTTCATTAATTCCATTCATTCCATGCATTCATGTATTCATTCAAGGTAATGCTCAAATTCTTTAATGAAGTTGTCTTTTTCATATTTGTGGTATGTCCAGCTATCCATGTACTTGCTGAGTCTCGAGACTCATTCTTGCTTTGTTTATTTATTTTAGGTGATCGTTGGTGATGATTCTCTTGGGAGGGAGTAGACACGCACTACTCATTCATTTCACCTTACACCGTTTCAATAATAGAACTTGATTCATCTTTCATTCGTTAAGTGATGGACTGTAATATAATGGAGTTTGATGTTGGTTGATATCTTTCTCGTTAAGGTTGTTTAATTAATCGCTTATGTTCCATGATCATTCGTTTGGTATGATTATCTTAGTGGATTGAGTAGACTTAAATAATTGGAATTTGTGAACTGTTGTTGGATTCGGTTTTAATTCCTGCTTAGGTTTTAAAAGATGTTGATTCTTATATGTTAGTTGATGAGTTATTCTTAAAGTTCTTCCGCAGTATTGTTGTATGTTAGTCCTTTAGGTAGCATTTTGGCTTCCGAATAGCTAGGGTGTTATATGTTGTTTATCTCTTTTACTCTTCTCTTAGTGCATTTTATTATATAGCAATTATTTGTCTCTTGATTAGGTTATTTAGCTTATTCTAGGGTGTTTGGTGTACTTAGAAAGACTTAGATTATTTAGGCCTTTAATTGGGAAATCAAATTACATTTCATTACTGGCTAAAAATCTGTTTTTAGCCAAAAGTTTTAAAAACCGCCTATTCACCCCCTCTACTCGGTTATCTTTGATCCTACAGAGGCCAATATTGTAAAATTTATTGTGACATGATAGGGGATGCTATTGGTGTTGGCTAAACAAAATGGTTTCATACTCATGCAAGTGATCATGTAGTAAAGAGGTGCAATTGCGCATTGGGATGAGGTTATGTCGCTTGAGTGAACACTAAGGACTTAATTTTGTCCACTATTGAACTGGGTCATACTGTACTACCACATGTCCTAGATGGGGTGAACCTGACTGATTAATTTGCAATGTCTTGACTTTGGTTCCGCCATTTGGTGGTGTGGGTTCCAGGATGGACGGTTAGACTCGCACGGTGCAAGAGGGGGCCCTCGACTATGGTGGATGGAACCCTTCGGTGGTAAAACCTTAGCAGGTGGAACTAGGTTGAGATGGAGCATTGTAAAGGCATTGTTATGATCGCTCAATCGCATACTTCTACATGGCAAGTCACGATAGACGTGGTGAGTGAATTATATCTTGTGGGTAAAGATGTACTACCTCTGTAGAGTTAAAGCTATTCGAACAACCGTGTTCTCGGTTATAGACAATGCCTGAGAATTTCAGATGAGGTATAGAGTTTTCATAAAACTTCTAGATGATGGAATGGTTGGGAAGTGAACGGGTAGTTCACTTGATGTTTCAATGCAATTATTTACTTTATTTATTATATCTTTCCAAATAATAATATGCTTTACAATATATTTACTGTCAACACTTTCTTTTAGCAAAAGAATAATATGACCACTCTTGTTCAAGCCTTGAATAATTATAATTGCATAACTGTTCTATGCGACTTGCTGACTACTCTATGTACTCACGACTGTACACATTGTTGCTCATTTGCGAGGAATAAGCAGAGAACTCAGAGTTCTACAAGGAGTACCACGAAGACTTTGCGAACTAGGATCACGCTACCCGCTTAATTGCATATGGACATGTCGATGGCTTGAGTTGTTTTATTTTCGTTGCAAGAGTTTGTTAGTTCCTTAAGGCCCGCATGACAAGTTATATAAACCATGATCATAAGATCTGCTGCTACTATTTAATAATAATTTACTACTTTCTTAGTTATTTCGTTGAATGATTGATTATATATATATATATATATATATATATATATATATATATATATATATATATATATATTATTGTATGTAATAGCGTGATTTTGGACTAGCGCAAAGATACACGGAGTGTTTGGATTTGCATATTCAATCCCGACATATGACATGTGTACGAGCCAACACATGAACGTTAGTGTTAAGAAACCGAGCCCAGGACCAGAGAGTCCTGGCCCAGGTGGACACCTTATCCATCCATAGCCTATATAATGGAGAGGGGACCCGTCATTGTAAACAAGATTTTAGAAGAGCAATAAAGAGAAGTCTGAAATCCCCTGATATCTCTGTGTTCAATCTATTATTCTGTTATTGTGTTCTTGTATTGTTCTTACGATTCTATATGTGTCCATGAGGTAATCGTTCGGACTGGACTTGCCAACAATGGTTCCTCAACACGTTATCAGCACGATCGACTCTCCTCGGATCGAAAGGTAACCGTCGAAGAACGACACTCGTAGATTGAATCGTTTTCTTTCTAGATCACTTTCAATTCTGTAAATTTGCTTTCTAGATTGATTTTTACGTTGCAAATCCGCTCTGATCTACTCGTGAGCCGACTAGAAGTCGCTGGAACAATGTCGATCGGTGGATTACATGAAAGATTGGATGTCGATTGTACCGTAGATTGAAAGTTGCAAATCTATTCTTACCTACCGTGAGCCGACTTGAAGTCGCCGACCAAGCCGATTGGTAATTGCATTAATAGTATCGCACTAAATAGTATCATAATAGTACCGCAATGAACAGTATCATGATGAACAGTACAAACAAAAAAAGGCGACGGCCTTGTACACCACGCCGCCGCTGACTTGAAGCCGGCCGCCCCACGCGCACTTGAAACCGCCGGTCCTGACCGCATCCGATGACACCCGCAAGGCACCAGCCGCTGCGTGTGGCCGCCGCCAACTCAGCGCCCACTGCCCCGACCAGTCGCCGGCACCGGCCGCCTGTGCGCCGAGCCGCCAAGCATGCTCACGCCGATTGCCCACAGTGCCGCCGCTCACTCGAGAACGGCATGAAGCCACCGCCGTCGCTTGGGAACGGCATGAAGCCACCGCCATCGTTTGGGAACAGCATGAAGTCACCGCCCACGCCGGAGCCGGAGCCATTGCCCGCAAAGCCGCCGCATCGGCCCTTGCCCGCCCAGCACTGGCGTCCCACTCGGCGCCGACCCCACAAAGGCCACCGTTCGCCCATGGCCACCTCTCGCACGAGGCCAGCACCGCACTGCCGCCCAAAGCGCCACCCGTGACGCCAACACTTGGCGCTACCACCCGCGCCACTTAAACACGACCGCCTCCGCTGCTTGAAGTGGCGCACCCGCCGGAGCCACCCTTGAAGCGCCACAGCCTGCATGGACGACGGTCACCGCTGCGCCTTGTAGGCCGCCACGCCGCGCCACTCCCATGAACCCGCCGCCGATCGCCCACTCGCCCCGGATGGCCTTGTGCATGGCTACCATGGAGGGAGCTGCCGCCATCTGCAAGGACCGGGGGTAGGTTTTCCTAGCCCGTGAAGTCCATTCTTAAACCGGCCGCATGGGCTTTTTGGGCCGGGAGGAAAGGCCACATGGGCCTTGCAATGCGGCCCGCCCGGTAAAGTTTTCCGGATGAAAAAGAAAGAAAGGGTGCGGTGGGAAATTTGGCGAAAAATCCCTCAAAAATTCTGAAACTTGCGAGTAAATTTTCTAAGAACTGAATTTTTCACGTTTTAACCCCTGAAATTGCAGTATTCGCGGAAAACACTTTTTCCAGCAGAAAAAGGACATTGGTAATTCATTTTTTGAATCAGTTTTTGCATTTGAAGTATGTTTAACTTTGTTATTATTATTTCTATATAATTTATTTATTGTATTTACTATTTTGATTATTTGTGATTGTTTAAATTACTTTTAATCACTGAAAATAGCAGTAAATCATGAAAAATACATAGAAAAATATGGGATCATGAACCGGGAGTTCGAAGAGCATTATGAGAATTTTACAACCATTTTATGCAAATTACCAGCAATAATCTTATGAACTCATTGCATGAATATAAAGATGACTGACATCACGAACCAGGAGTTCAGTGAACTGACCCAGCATGGCTAGAATTTGTACAAAATTTGTACAAGTCTTCAACTCTGTGAGAATGTAATCACGGATGAGTAGAAGATTTAGAAGACTCTCTCTACCTTTCACCCAAATGCGGTGCAATCTGCACGCAACTATCGTCAAGATGGCTACAAGGAGTATGCTGCATTACTTGACACCATGAAAGTTGCGGAAGCTCAAGATGATGTTCTAAGGAAGAACTTCATCTCACAGCCACCTAGTAGCAATGTTGGTAATGAAGCTACTGCTAGCAGCTACAAGGTGATGAAGCCTCTCACGAAGGAGAGAGGCAAGAAGGGTAAGGTCGTGGGTCGCACGATACTGATGTTTTATAGTCTAAGAAAAAGGGCAAAGGATAGCATGAGGCACACCTCGCCATTGCAGGCGCGAAAGATCCACACCCATTAATTGCACTCATGGATGTGGACAGCCTAGTAGCAGCCCCCATCATCCCTCCTTTGGACATCACAACGGCCACAGCCGCAATTGCCCAAGAGGAGAAGATCGCCATGTAGCAGATTGAGGCATAAGTTTCTGAATACTTTACTGATTCGATCTAGTGTATGCATTGCACTTGGATCTTTTATAGTAACTTGCAGTTCGTAATTGAAGCAGAACATTGAATTATTTTTGAATAATGGTTGTAAGCTCTAGGAGAGCAAAGCATTGAATTCTTATTATGAGTCCTGCAAGACTTATTCCCGTATTTATAATACCAAGTTATGTTCTGATATCTGAAGTATTTTATTTATGTGTTGCTTGCTTTCTGATGCATATCAATAAAATACATTATCTTAGAACGCGTGTGGCGCCCTATTGGAGGAAGTGTGCTTAGCCGGTAGCAGCACAATGAATACCATCTTGAGAGAGACAAAAATCTTTCAGTCGATCAGCAAGAATGCTGGTAACGCGATGCTTGTATAATAGGCTCAGGAATGGCCACAATTGTACTCCCAATAGGTACAACTTTGGTCATTGAAGAAACCTTATTGTACCCAGAATCGACTAGAACTCTCAAGGATATTTGCGCAAACGGTTTCCACGTAGAGACTGAAGAAGAGTATGGTAAGGAATAACTGTTCATTACAAAGCGTGAAGAAAGTGGAAAAGAGAATTAAAACGACTTCCTTCATTTGAAACTGGGCTATACTACACTAATATTAAGGCATCTGCAGCCTATACTGCCCTAAAAACCGTATTTAGAAGCTCTAAACCTTTTCTATCTTTGGCATGATAGATTATGCTGCCTAGGTCTTAGGATGATGAGAAATATAATTAACAATTCACAGGGATATAATGTCAATGTAAATAATTTCCCGAATCAGGAAGATTTTGTGTGCCCCGCATGTGCCACCAGGAATTTAATTACTAAACCTTCTGCTCTGAAAGCGAAGGATGAAGTCCCTACATTCCTAGACTATATCCAGGAGACTTTTTGTGGTCCTCTACTGCCCCTGTAAGGGTCATTTAGGTATTTTATGGTGCTCATCGATGCTTCCTCGAAATAGTCGCATGTATGTTTATTGTCTACGAGAAACTACGCTTTTGCAAAGCTAAATTTCGTGGATAATTAATATTAGAAATAATTTCTCTGATCATCATGTGAAGTCCACCAGAATAGACAATGCCGGAGAATTTACTTCAAAGACATTTAATGATTATTGTATGGCAATGGGAATTAAAGTTGAGCATTCCGTACCGCATGTCCACACCCAGAATGGACTAGCAGAGGCATTAATTACAAGGATTAAATTTATTGACCGACCACCTTTGAAGAATTGTAATTTACCAACTACATGTTAGGGGCACACGCAGTCCTGCTTGCAGCAACTCTCATTAATTTTAGACCACCGGCATATAACATCCATTCACCTATGCAACTAGCGCAAAGATCAGCACATAAAATTTCTCATCTTTGAAGATTTGGTTGGAAGGTTTATATACATATACCACCACAACAACGAATTGCAATGGGCCTTCTCCGAAAATCTGGGATATACGCTAGTTATGAGACATCATCTATAATCAGGTATTTGTACCCTATAATGAGATATTTGCATACTACCCGATTCACTGATAGTATATTAGATGAGGCTAGTTTCCCGTCATTAGGAGAGGAAATCAACTCCTTGATGAAAATGTCAGGACGTAGAGAAGTCCAGAAGATAATTGAAGTCCAGAAGATAATCGAAATTCATGACCCGCGCACTAGTGAAGCAAATAGAGAAGTCCAGAAGATAATTGAAGTCTAGAAGACAATTGAAGTCCAGAAGATAATTGATGTCCAGAAGATAATTGATTTGCAAGCATTAGCGAATCAACTGCCTAACCACTTTAGTGATTTGAAGAGCGTGACCAAGTCGCATATGCCTCTACGCAATGCACCAGAGAGGGTTGAAATACCGATGAAGGTATCCCTAATCCCGTCCTAAGGCCTCTGAAAGGATGAGAACTCCGACTCCTCGAATCCGAAGTAACCGGGGACACCTGGTGAAAAAGGATAAGAAGGACTTGACACAGCCGATCACCGAAGTTCCCTAGAACTAGAAGGGGAGCCAGTTGAGACCTAGCACGTGTATGGCACCTTCAGAAAAGGCATACCAGAATTGAACATCCCCATGAAGGAAGACATCAGCATAGATGTGTGTGAACACATCGGAGCTGAAACACTAAAGGGACTTGCCCCTGTAATTGAAAGCAGCGGTGAGCAAGTAGACGCATTAAAGGCATTAGAAGAACCACCCCTTGAAGAAATAGCTATAAACTTTGTGACCATGGGAGAATCTATGAATAAGACAACAGCCAATGTCGACATTGATTTTGCAAATAAAATTACCACAATCATCGATCTTGATCCAGAGCATGTATCACTCGTTGAATGAAAGAAAAGATTAGATTGAGAAGATTAGAAGAAGGCAATAAAAGATAGGTGTTCGGACCTGTAAGCCACATGCCTCCCTATGTGCGCCCCATAGGGCATAAGTGGGTATTTGTTCGAAAGAGAAATAAAAATAATGAAGTAAAGCAAGGCTTGTTGCATAAGGTTTCACTCAACATCCAGGAGTTGTTTATGAATAAACCTATTCCCCGGTCATGGGCGGAACCTCCCTTTAGATATTTAATCTCAATGGCAGTAAACTTGAAGTTAAAAGCGAAATTGATGGATGTGGTAACAGCATACCTTTATGGAATATTGGATTCGAACATTTATTTGAAGATACCTGAATCTATCTCTGTCTCAAAGCAAGACAGAGCAAATAGAAATATGTACGGTGTGAAACTTAGAAAGTCACTGTACGAAGTTAAGCAATCAGACAAGATGTGGTATAATCGCTTGAAGCGACTTTCTATACAAGAAAGGCTACACAAACAATGAGAATAATCCCTGTGTATTTATATGATGATCCTAGAATGGATTTTGTATAATCTCAATGTATGAAGATGATCTGAATATCGTTGAAACCCTGGAAGGTATTAAGAAAATAAGCTCTTACCTGGAGTCAGAGATCGAAGTGAAAAAATTAGGTAAAACCAAATATTGCTTAGGCTTACAGCTTGAGCATACCCCTGAAGGGATTTTAGTGCATCAGTCAACCTACACTCATAAGGTGTTAGAAAGGTTTGATTTTGAAAGGCGTACCCTTTGAAATTGCCAATAGTCGGGAGATCTTTGCAGCAAGACAAAGACCCGTACAGACCTAAAGAAGAGGGGGAGGAAGTCCTGGGACCGGAACTCACGTACTTAAGTGCAATAGGAGCACTCATGTATTTATCAAATTGTACTAGATCGGCTATTGCATTTGCCGTTAACCTATTAGCAAGGTACAGTGCAGAACCTACCAAAAGGCATTGGTAGGGAATGAAGGACATCTTCCGATGCCTCTAAGGAAGCAAAAAACTTGGTTTGTTCAACAGAAAGAACCAAGACCTGAATATGAATAGCTATGCAAATGCCGAGTACCTGTAGAACCCGCATACAGCTAAGTCGCAAATAGACTATGTATTCCTATGTGGTGGAACTGTAATTTCATGGAAATCGTCTAAGCAGAGTCTTGTATCGACTTCGACGAACCACTCGAAAATCATAGCACTGTACGAGGCCTTACGAGAATGTATTTGACTTCGGCGGATGATTCACCACATTTAGCAGTCATGTGGATTGAATACCGCGCAAACCCCCACTATTATTTGTGAAGATAATGCAGCTTGTGTTGCACAAGTGCAGATGAGTTATGTAAAGAGTCCTCTCACTAAGCAAATCAGCCCCAAGTTCTTCTATGCTCATGAATTGCAAAAGATGGACGAAATTAAAATACTGCATACTAAGTCATGTGAAAATCTAGTAGATTTATTCACTAAGTCACTTCTAGCGTCTAGCTTTGAAAGATGCATATGTGGAATTGGAATGATGAGACTTAGAGAAGTGCAAAATTCAGGGGAGAACCTTCACAAACTCTTTATTAAAGCTTGATCATGAAGATCAAGTACCCAAAGTATAAATCCTAGAGATTAAATGAAATTGTGTGGATTGTACTCTTTTTCCCTTGACGAGTTTTTCTAAAGTTTCTCGGCTAAGGTTTTTAATGAGACAATTCGTGCAACACAACAGAACACATGACATGTACTCTTTCTTCAAATTTTTCCTATTGGGTTTTTATGGAGTTTTGACGAGACATGAACATGTCGGATGAATGTCTAAGGGGGAGTGTTAAGAAACCGGGCTCAGGACCAGAGAGTCCTGGCCTAGGTGGACACCTCATCCATCCATAGCCTATATAAAGGAGAGGAGACTCCTCATTGTAAATAAGATTTTGGAAAAGCAATAAAGAGAAGTCTGAAGTCCCCTCATATCTCTGTATTCAATTTATTATTATGTTCTTGTGTTCTTGCATTGTTCTTACGATTTTATACTTATCTATGAGGTAATCGTTCAGACTGGACTCGCTAGTGATGGTTTCTCAACGGTTAGAACGTCCTAAAGGCATGTACAGTGGGTGACATCAGCAGTCTATAATCTTTGCCACATAAGATTTTTAATGACGTGGATGAGAGAATAAAGCTGTCTAGCATGCTACAGACAGTCTTAAAACCCTTATAGACAACACAAAATACCATTGTATGAGTTGTTGTCTATAACAAATATTTTTTCCAAGCAAAAACTAAAAGATTATGGAATCTCAAATAGACAACTTAACAGATAACTCATTATATGAGCATCTTTAGTGCTGTCTATAGATGATATTGATAGCTGATATAGACACTAGTTGTCTGTATCATTGAATATGCCCTAAGGAGCCGAAGCAGTCACGTGGAAAATAAGAAAACAACAGTTAAATTTGTACGTACGTATAGTTCTTGTTGGAGGTTCGCCTGACAGCGAAAAACCGATAGGAAAATAGGAAAACCGTCACGAAACATATGGTCTCTGTTAGTGTTTCCTGGCATCGAATGAGTTCGAACGAGATTAAAATGAAACCGGACATGGTGAAAACTAAGGATTTTATAATCGTCACGGACCTGTTAATAAAATTTAATCTAGCGTAGATACCAAATGTTTCAGTTTAAATATCAAATCAGTATTATACCTTATCGGGAATAAAAAGCTGTACTACGCCATTATGCTACACGTTTCAAACTTAACAACCACCCACCCTTTTAAATATCAAATTATTATTATACCGTATACTGCCTGTAAGTCCCAGAGCTATATCTTCCTTCTATTGTCAGCATTTTCTTTCTCGATCAATATTCTTGGAGCCCTCTCCCTCTCTTGTTTTAGCTCTAATTGACTTTGTTCTTTCTGCATAAATTCTCTAAAATTCCAAAACTTAGACAAGTAGGTATTATTTAAAAAAATTGTATCTTTTAAATTTATTTGTATTCATTTTTTTTATCATGTATAGAAACCGATGTTCTATAAATCACCAACTACGAGCATGACACTGCCAAGTGCTCACTGAGCAAGGCAGCTATACCCTTGATCATGTTGATCCTATATTTCAAATATAAGTATCTTGTTTTAGCAAATTACCATGCATACTTAATTAATTTTGTAGAAAAATGCTATAATTTCATTTAGGGCTTAGTTAATCCTGAACAATTGCAATGTAAATTCCTTGTTGTGTACATGAGTACCTTGTTGCATGCCCTAGGATAATATACCATTGTGGGTACCATACTTTGGTAATATTAGCTTAGTTTAATTATCAAGGGAAATTTTATTTTTGCCTCTAGTTGAAGCCCCTTCTCACATCACCACTAATTTTTGCAGCCTCTCGTTTTCGCCATCCATCTGTTAGGTCAATGTGCTTTGACAAACCCAAACATGTCAGCTTTCTGAAAAATATGACAATACCCCTTACTCTCTCCCCCCTCTTTCTTGGCTTGCTGGCCGTCGGGACACCGTTCTGCACCCACTGCCGCGCCGCCATTCTGCACCCATTGCCGCGCCGCTCCCAGGCACGCCAGTGTGCCCTGCTGCTCACTCTCACTGCTGCCCCTGTTCAATAGAAGCAGGAGCAGTAACAAAGTTCCATGGAACTTTTTTTATTAATTAATCTTTTTGAATTTTATTTTAAAGTTAACCTTGGCGCGCTTTATTTTCAATTCGACCTCTTTAGTCACGTCACGACGGTAGCATGACAAAACAACACCATCCACGCTCCCGATAAATCTCCAAAATAGATTTTTGTCACGCCACCGGTTGTGGCGTGACTAATATCGATCGCACGCCATCGAAGTGGCGTGACAAGAGTTTGACCAGAAATTGGCTGGCGTGATGAGTGTTGTTTTGTCACGTCACGAGTGGTGGCGTGACTAAAGAGGTCAGAATTGGAAATAAAGTGCGCTGAGAGTTAACTTTAAAATAAAATTCAAAAAAAATTAATAAATAAATAAAAAATCCCTTAGTTTCTTCCCCGAATCCTCTCTCCAAAATTACACAGATCGAATGTCAACTTCAGCAAAGATTGGGGCAAAATTATACAACTTGGGACACAGATTACAACATATTAAAACAAAATTTTGCAACAAAAAATTGAGAGAAAACAATGGAAAAGATCGGGGCAAAATTATACAACATGGGACACAGATTACAACATATTAAAACAAAATTTTGCAACAAAAAATTGAGAGAAAACAATGGAACAATCGTGCTCTCCTCTGGTGTGGCAACAACACAGAACACAGGTGGCCACGTTTTTGGTGGTACGGGCTGGGCAACCGTACCACTAGTCGTATTGCTTGCTGGAGGTTGTTTGCGGCTATCCAAAGATGGTTTTCCTTCTCTTGGTGATATACTTCCTTTTATTCTCCTGGAATCCCGGGATTCATCTGGATCCTGTGGACATAGACAATAAAAACATATCTTGCGCAATTGACAATTAGAGGATTAGCTGAGCAATTAATGATAAATACATTAAAAATATATCAAGTAAGCATTGGAAAAAGGGCGCTGCTTTGGCTCGGACGTACGGTGGGAAGGCTTCCACCGTACGGTCCGGATCCATGACGCAAAATATGCAACACCAAAAAATACCAGATGCAACATTTTCTTCTATTGTATGCAACATATCAAACACTCATATGCAACATTACCTCAAAATATCATAATCAAGCAAACAAAACATTTTCATAATCAAAACAACACACCTATTCTCGGAATCAAACACACAAACACATCTGGAGACATCAAACATATAAAAAAATGCAACATCTCGAAAATTTGTATGCAACATTTTTTTCATTGTATGCAACAAAATTTCCTCTCGTGTGCAACAAGTTTTTTCCACAGTTGCAACACTACGGGAGGCGCCCCGAGGGGCTCGCCGGCGCAAGGAGGGCTGGGCCGGGGAGTGCGAGGAGCCGGGGAAGAAGTCGGCGGCGGCTTGGACCGGAGTTGGGGTGAGCTAGGTGGCGGCGCAGCTTGGGAACCGTGGGGTGGCTAAGAGGCGGCGCTGGTCGGCTGGGGCCGAACCGAGCCGAGGCGAGAGGCGGCAGAGGCGGCGCAATGGCGTGAGCGAGCCGGCTCATGGAGAGATGTGGGCGCGGCGCCGGCCGATGTTGAGGCGGCGGAAGAGGCGGCGAGGCCGGGCCGAAGCCGGGCGAACGCAGCCGTGGCGGCAGCAGGGACCGGCGGAGGCAATGGGGTCAGTAGAGCTGCCGGGTCGGCGGCAATGCCGGGCCATGAACCCCAAAGGCGGCGGTGGTTGGGGGAGAGAGAGAGGATTTGTGGTGTGTGAGGATGCGGAGAAAGGGGAACGTGAGAAAACGAAGTGACTTGAAGTGTTGTGGAGGTAGAGATGGGGAGATAAGGGAGCTAGACAAGATAACGAAGTGGTGTGGAGAGCGGTTTGGCGTCCGGTGCATCGGACGCACGCGTCCTATCATTACCCTTGGAAAAATGAAACACAACTGAGGCATATCGCTAAGGCAAAGTAGTTAACTCCAAATCTCAAATGTGTTGTTAGTAGAATCTCTCAACTTCAATTTACTTTCCATTGCTCAAATTTGTGATTTAGTCTTCCATAGACTTTTCTCCAAGAAAAATATTTTAGTTTAAACAAAAAATATAAAAAAATTATTTTGAAAGGATTTTATTTTGGAAACTTGTGTCTTGTGGACTTCTCCTCAAAGGCTTCTTGCCTCTTGATGTGCCTTGTTGCCAAAGTCTCAGATGGTTGACTTTGGCATCGCCGTCTTGGACACGTGGGGATGTCAATTTTGAACAAGCGCTTCAAAAACGGTCTTGAAGGATTTGAGCTTTGAGAAAGATAAGCTTTACAGTGCATGCCAAGCCGGCAAACAAATGGCAAATTCCCATCACACAAAAAGTATCATGTCTACCTCTAAGCACCATTTGAGCTCTTACATATGAATTTGTTGTTGGGACCTTGGGATTGCATGACCCAGAACCCTTCTGTGTATTACCTTACTAGTCCCATGATCAATGGATGGTACATTAATTTGAATAAAATAGTACTTAGATAATATTAAGCAGTCTTACAAACTGTGCCACAAGGCCAGATACATTAAACTAGATCTGCAGTGGAAGATAAAAGATAGTTCCCACATGGTTTGCCATAGCCCAACAAGCAACCGACTAGGGTTTGCGCCCTAGTATCCAGCCTCTTCATCATCTCCAAATCCAGCGGTATACAAGTAACCCATTGCCGGATCTTCTTCAACTTGTAATATTCAACAAACAAGGTGAGTACTTTCATACACCGCATGACCTGTGCAAATGCTATTAACTACATGCATGTCTATTCAAAGGAAGGTTATATTGTCTAGTTCTATAAAGCTTTTAAATTTAAATAGGAATGATATTAATTTCTAAACGATAATGGTAAAAGCATGAATTTAAACATAAACTAAGTACCTAACAAGTAATGATAATCAAATATCCTTTGAAAAGGTACTAACCAAGTACCTACACTAGTATGGTAGCACAAGCTCATTAGTGCACCATTTACGATTTATCCCAATGAGTCCAAAACCATTTTCTTATATCACTTTCTAAAACCAAAATCTAACCAAGTGTGGCATTTTCTTGAAATGCCCATGACCGGAAGCACAACTATTCGAATAGATTCGATATATCACTCTGCAGAGGATGTACAACTTTACCCATATGATGTACCCATCTTATATTGTCCGTTTGACACACAACATGAACATGGTAACATGCGACTAAGATGTTTACAAGAAGGTCGTTACAATAACTCACCCTAACATGGGAGACGGTAAAAAGGTGGGGTGAGGCGAGAGCTTGGGTAAAGAAAAGGTGGACATGTGGGTGTGGTGGTGGACAAGAGAGGCATGGCAAGGCCAACTCGGGCGAGGAAAAGAGGGGAGAAAGAGAGGAAGGAGGGCCACAGTGTACTGTGGAGAGAAAAAGAGGGGCGAAGCAAGGTGGGGATGCACGTAAAAAGGCAGGTGCATGTGCTGCTATAGTAGCTTGGTGTGGTGCTCATGGCGTCGGGCGAGAGGAAGATGATGGAGCTGACAGGTGAGGTCGAGGCATCAGCGACAGTGAGTAGGAGTAAGAGAGAGAAACGATAGGGTGTGGATAGGCTGATAGGTGGGTCCAAGGCCCTTCTGTCGGGTTAATTGAAAGTGTAAAGTTACGATAATACGCTTTCCTACAAACGTGACGAGTTTTCGAAAGTAGCTTGGCTAAGGACAACGTTGGGCCAGGATTTGGACCGAAAGCGAAGGTGGGCTGGGCCAGTTCTACTGTTTTGGCCCAGATCAAGTTAGGGGTATTTAATATGAATTTTGATTTTAGGAAGTTGTAGAAATAGATTCTGAGCTCTTAAAAATAGCAAATGAACTCCAAACATTCCGAGAAAATTCACAGAGGTATTTGAGGATATTATGAATCCAAATAAAATATTTTGGGCTTTTAAAGTGTTTTAATAATTCTGCAAAACTCTTTTTAGGTTCGAAAAAATCGGGGAAAACATTTTACAATTGGGGAAAATTTAGAAAATGGCTCACAATTTCAGAAAATAGTAAAATAAATAATTTTAGCTGGAAAACGAAATTGAGGCTATTACATTTGTTTGGCCCAATTTCCTATCAGATAAATGAGGCAACTCTTTATGTTTAGTTTTTCTAGATGATTACTGAAGATTCACTTGGGTATTCTTTTTTGAAGACAAAGTAGAAGCTCTCGATATTTTCAAAGATTTGCAAAACGGGCCCAAAATGAATGTGAAACTTTTATCAAGAAAATCCAAAGAGACAATGGAAGAGAGTTCAAAAATACTAAAGAGTGTTGACTATTGTGATGAGATAGAAATAAAGCATGGATTCTCCTCCACCTACACACCTCAACAAATTGGAGTTGTTTTTTTTTTATTGTCCGGATTAACCCCATCCGGCCCACATTAAAGAAGAAGAAGCACCCTATCTCTAAAGGTGTCCACGGGAGTAGCGCTCGAACCGTGGCGGACTGAGAGCCTAAAACTCCCTTATGCCACTGTGCCCTGCACAGTTCTTCACCTTGAGCCCTAGCTCAAACCACACAAATAACCCAGGTGAGGTACCATGGACGAGCCCCTAGACTTTGATCCCTGGTCGGCTGTGAGGACCACACCTCCCCTAGCCAACGAGCCCCAGCTCGTTCCTCAACAAATTGGAGTTGTTGAGAGGAAGAATGTTGGCTAAGACAGTGTGGAGGCAGGGACAGTTGATCTCCTTGATGAGAAAATATGCTCAACAGAAGACTGGTGTTATTGGGCTGTGTGCATTCTTGATGCAGATGCCAGGAGAGATTTTTTCTCTTCTATTATTAAAAGGAAAAAGTCTAGTTTACTCCTTCGAACTATCAGAAAAGTCTGATTTCCCCCCTGAACTACAAAACCGGTTATTTAACCCCCCCCCCAAACTTGTCAAATCCGGTCATTTAACCCCTTAGGCCGGTTTGGATGGGCGGTTTTGCTGATGTGGCAGTGATTGTCCAAGTTAGCATCCACATGGCATCCACATCAACATCTTCTTGCTGGTTCTTTCTCTCCCCATTTCCTCAAATCTCCTCACCTCCCTTTCCGCCACCGCTCTCCCGGAGCTCTTGGCCCGCGCCGCTTCCTCCTATCTCCGGCTCGACTCCTCCCCCTCTGGCCTGCAGTTGCCAGCGCCGCATCCCCACTCCATTGACACCTGCCTCCCTTTCCCCATTCCAACCCACATGGATTTCACCATCACCGACGTCGCGGCGTGCCGGCCCGGCGAGGTAGCCAGCGGCGACGCAGCTGCTACAACACCGGTTCGTCGCGTGGTGTTGCGGATGGCCAGCCACAGCATTCCTGGTGGCGTCGGGTGGTGGGCGCGGCCGTGCTGCATGGTGGAAACGCCGTGGGAGGGCCCGGTGGTGGCCTCAACGTCGATGAGGAGCACGTAGCGGCCGTAAGAGCCAAGGAGGAGGAGGAAGGGCCCATCGTCGAGAAGCCAACGGTCCATGGGCACACACTGCGCCTTGTGCACGTGCGGGAGCAGTAGTTGGCCGCACCGCAAACGGAGCACCGCCGAATCTCGTGCCGCTGGGTCTCCCTCCGCCCGCACCGCACGTGGGAGCACAACCGGAGCTCACCGCCGTTGCTATCACCGGTGGCTACCTCGGTATCGGGCTTCTTCGCGGCTGCCTGCCCGCCTCGCGACGCCCACCAGTCCACCATGAAGAGGTTTGCGGGTGGGGCTTCGCCTCGGAGGCTCCACCCAAAGTCCGAGAGGAGGCGGCCACCCCCACCGCTAAGGGGAGCGCGGCAAAGGGACGGTGGGAGGTGGCAGCGGCGCGAGAGAGAGTTCGCGGGCGTTAGCGGCGACGAGGAGGCGACGACCTCGGTGGGGTCGCGTCGCACCCGTGGCCGCCTGGAGGCGAGGCCGCCTCAACGTGGCCTGGCCTTGCAAGACGCCCAGACAGCCAACCCCAGCAGTGTCGTGGTCCGACTTGGTGCCCCCGCTCCCGTTGAACTGTGACCGCCAACGAGTACCGCAAGAGAGAGAGAGAGAGAGAGAGAGAGAGAGAGATGGGGGATTGGGGATAGGAATAGAGAGAGATGGAGAAGAAAAGGTGATGTGAGAGATGACTAGGAGCGCCACGTATCCATTTAGTATGACACATCAGCAAAACCACTCTAAATGCGGCCATGTCAGCAAAACCGTCCATCCAAACCGGTCTGAGGGGTTAAATGACCGGATTTGACAAATTTAGAGAGTTAAATAACCGATTTTGTAGTTCAGAGAGGAAATCAGACTTTTCTGATAGTTTAAGAGAGTAAACTGGACTTTTTCCTTATTAAAAAGTAGACTGGCGTTATTCTCTGCAAGCATGTATTTCTTATGGACGGCAAGGCACAATAGACGGCACGGTGTTGAACTGATATATGAAAGCCGATCAAGCGGTGCGATGGTGCGAGAAGTAGAACCGGAGGTGTTGCCCTCACCACAAGAGGCACCGCCGTTGGCTTTAGAGGTCGGTGCTCGGAGGGTTCCACCTATCAGTTGGGTCAAGGCCAATGCTGATAGATCGAGCTCGATGTTTGCTTTGTACGACGAGATGTAAATAAGTGTCGGCGAGCAGACATAGGTACCTTGTGGCTAGATGAAACAGATGATTTCCCTGCTCGGTGTATCCAGGATGATTCTAACTCTACCAAACAACAAAACTAGACTAGTACTTCAGCAAAGGCTCGTGGCACCGACCATTTAGTTACGAAGGAAACATGCATTTACTGATACTAGTTATCAACCCGTGCATCCGCACAGGCAACATATTTTAAACGGTGTTTCTCTATGTCACAGAAGTTTTACTCCCTCCGTTTGTTTTTTTATAAGGCACCCACACGTTTTGTGAGTCAAACTTTGTAAAAAAAATGGCCAATAATTAGTTTAACAATATAAAGGTTACTACAATCATGATTTTGTATTTATTATAAATAATCTGGCTAAAAAAACACAGTCAAGTGCTGAGTCGTTTCAAGAGATTATCCCATATATAAACATAAGAGCATGACATTGCTGAGCCAAAAGTATCTGAACCCCGAAGGTATCTAAATCAGCAGGTAAAAAGTAACTGAACCAATCACAGCTAACATACATGTAAGCCCATAAATTCTACCGGATCGATCTGTACCAAGAGGCAAACAACTCCATCAGTAAGTAGAACTAAATAATATTCATGTACCCATAAAAGCTCGAACAGAAGGATATAACGACTTTTCCAATCTCTTCAGCCTTTTCCTGTCACTAACATAATTCTAAAGATAGAAAGTTTACCTGCACGTTATAAGGTCCCTGCAAGCCCAGAAGAGATTTGATGAAATTAGAAATAAACTAACATGCTAATCTAGAGAAGTATGCATAAAAATGGTGAATGTTTAGATCTGGCAAATATGAGTCTATAAATAATGCGTAAGCAAATTCAAGTTATAAACTATGGTTCCTTCCAGCCATATCAATAACTCTGTATTAGCTATCCTGTAGGCTGAATGACAAAATGGCAGAAAACTGTCCTCCCTAAACATTAGGAGGGATCACCTAAGATATTTAGGATAGTGTCGTACCAGAGTTAGGAACCGGAGCTGGCGTGGACCGCAACGATAATCCCTGAAATATTATGCAGTCCTACAAAGTAATTGTGGGGAATGTACAATTTGGGCGATGGGAAAGTATTTGTTGTGGGCAGTAAAAAATGATATAAAGGAATAGTAAGATTGAACATTCATTCAGATGGCAATCAACCAAATGTTAGTATGCTATTCGTGTAGCAATCAATCAAATACCCGGACCAATGTACCGGTATAGGTTGGACAAAAGGACCAATCATCTCGCAAGCAAAAACCTGAAGGTGAAGTATTAAAAAATAAAGCAGAGAAGGTTTAGGGATGGGAAGTCAGATCGGGAAGTATCTGATGTGATGGCGGATTGGGCCTGGTTGAGAGAGGAGACGCGAGGTGGAAGCTAGAGGAAATATGATCCAAGAAAGCCGGAGGAGGATATCAAAGGCCATTGCCCGTCTCCTTGGATACCCGCAACGGCTGCAGAAGCTGATAAGCTCGTCGACAGTTACAGAGGAGGAACGAACGTCGAATGCGTAGTGCGAGATGGTTTCTGGTGGCGTGTCTCGCCGGTGAAGATGGCGGGAGGAGAGAAGATGGATTGGGCCAGGCTGCTTCCTTCAAATTATTGCCTCATCGCTGGCCTTGCTGATAGAACGGAGGACGTACTGTCTCGTGGTTTGGATTGGTCCAAATCTGGAAACCTGAGCCCAATTGGGCTATAAGCTGTCTGCATGGAAAGCCTAACTGAAAGGGGTGAATTCGGGGCACAAATCTAGATCGTATAGCATCAATCGGACGGCCAGAATAAACCGAGGAGACGTGGCATGCTGAGAGAAGAGTATTAATGTGGGAATTTCTAGCCTTTTTATCTCTTAGAATTAATATGGTGGTTTCTAGGAAAACCTCCAATTAGTATAGATATAGATGGTTGTAATATACCGTGTGCATGTATCATGAATTTTGCTAATTCAGTCCTACATATAATTTTTTTTCCCTGCTCTAATCACTGTATGAAACGGTCCTTGCGTACGAAAAATTTGTACTATATAGTAATGCTAACAAATGATATAACTTTCATACACAATCTCATTCATGATTCACACTCACGTACCCATCTCTACCTTTGTGGATGAATGTTTTGTGGGCAAGCAGCATCAGATCAGCAACCGTAAACAAGAAGTGGAGCAACAAGGGAAGACTATATACTGAACAATTATAGATTGATGGTGAAGGAAAACATGCAGATTTTTGTTGTGTTCATGTCTCAAATGCCAGACGAGAAACATAAAGATTTACTTAGGAGTACGGACTAATCTGCCCGTCCAGACAAGTTGCGTGCACACATACATTATTACTGAAGTTCAACACACAACACCATCAGATCTGATTATCCACAACTGTCGTCATTAGTTCTCCACCTGAGCCGCTCCCTCAGTGGCTGGGTTGCCACCGTCGCTGTCCTCGTTCACCACCGCAGGCGCCGCAGCCACCTGCTCCTTCTCCTCGTCAAGAGGGACGTTGTCCCAGTGCGCCCCGGTGTAGAGGTGCAGCAGCATGCCGTCCTTGTCACGACCGTGCACGCCGCACGGCTCGCACGAGAGAGTGCCGTTCGCCTGCCGCAGCACAGTGCACATCTTGCCCTCCACCTGGATCTTGACCTCCTGCGCAGGCGCAGCGATGCCATCAGTCTTCCCTTGTGTCGACGAGCCGTTGACTTCGGCAGCCGCGTTATCTTCTTCAGCGATGGCAGTACCATCTTCGATCTTTGCAGGTTCATCAACTTCCATGGGCGCCATGGAGACACCGGCACAAGCGGCGTCCCCTTGCGGTGTTGCCAGTGGCGCCACCTCGACCTCTCCCGCTGCCTGCCCCTTCACGGAGTCATTTCTTTGGATATGGCCCGTGCCGACGACGACAGAGGCCTCCTTGGGCTTGGCTTGTGCCAAAGCCGCCTCCTTTTCTGCTTCACCGACATGAACGGCGGCGACCTTCACTTTGTTCTTGTGCTTCTTTCCATTCAAGTGAGACCGCATGATGCAGTCTGACGGAGCCTTCAAGTTGCAGCACGCGCAGAGGAGGAAGCCATCCACCCGCTGAACGACGTGCTGCACGCCGTCGACCTCCACGACCACCGGTTCAGAGCCACCGGCATTGAGGGTGTCGGTGAAAGCAGCAGCAGGGGCATCAAACTTCTTCACCTCACCGTGATCACCAACTTCGGCATTGATAGTGTCGACGTTGGTGGGTACGTTTTCTTCTGCCACCTCTACCGTTTCTTGCAGCTCACCGTGATCACCAACCTCGGCTGTCATGGCGGTAGCTTCTCCAATCTCTGCAATTCCATCTGCTAGCTTCAGCGTCACATAGACGCTGGCATCAGCGGCTTTGGCTTGCAGCGTAGCTGATGCCACTTCCACCTGAGCAGCGCCAGAGATGGAAGTCACATCCTTGCCCTTGGCTTGTGCCACTGCCAGGCTGACCTTCGCTTTGTTCTTGTGCTTCTTCCCAGCCAGGTGAGACTGCATGACACACTCCGAGGGCGCCTTCACGTTGCAGCATTCGCAGAGCAGGAAGCCGTCTACCGGCCGCACGGTGTGCGGCACACCATCGACCTCCACGACCACCGTTTCAGGATCACCACCAGCGACAGGGGCAGTGATAGCCAGCGCTGAGTGCCCTTTCAAGTCCTTCTTGACAGCGGCTGCTGCGCTCACCGCCCGTGGTTTTCCGGCTTGGCGCAGCTTCTGGGCCTTGGAGGTGTGCTTGCTCCCCTCGAGGTGGCACATCATAGTGACACGATCGGTAGTCCTCACGTTGCACAGCTCGCAGAGGAGGTACCCGTCCATCTGCAGCACCTCGTTCATTGCCCCGGCGTTTGTCAGCATCGTGAGCTTGCTCCGCGTGTAGCCGCCGGAAGGCGGAGTCACCACACCCTCCTCCTCCTCCTCCTCCTCCCGCTGCTGCTGCTGCTCGGGCATTGGCTGTGCAAGCGCGGCGGCCTTCCTCCTGTGTCCCTTCCCCTTGAGGTGGTCTTGCATGGCCTTCATACCCGTTGCCGTGACGCCGCACACCGTGCAGGTCAAGTCGGGCTTCTGCTTCTTGCTGCTTGTCGCGGCGGAGACTGCGGATGCGGCGGTGACATCAGGGCTCTTCCGCTTGGCCGAGAAGGTTGCTGATGTATTTGCTTTCCAGCCAACCTGCATAGGCTGCATGAAATGAAACAAGCACGTATCAGTTTTTGTAGAGCAGAAAAACCACTGCACGATCAGTACATATTATTTTAGAGAGTACAAGCCAAACACACACCACACTCACGCTACTCTCTCTCTCTCTCTCTCACACACACACACACGTACAGGAACCCACACACGTCTGGAATTAATCGGAGTCACTCAAGGCCTCAAGGACCGTGAGCACACGCATTCCCACTAAACGTGCATGCGTACGCATACTTCTAAAATCAATGTACACCATCATCAGGATTGGGACATGAACCCCGGTGAGCTAGGTTCACATCCATATGCCTAGCCATCTGACCATAGACTAGCTTCCACGATCATTAAATACTCCATATGTTACTATTACAAAAGAAGAAGAAAACTATAGCAAGCTCTTGTTTTTGGGTACCACACACAATTTATCTTAGATTTATATAAACTAATAACACCAGAGACATCCTTAAGGATAGAATTGCATCCACATTGTTAAATCTGCTTGAGCTCAGAGCTATTTACTTTTTAGAACTTATGAAGCATGCAGCTGAAACACTAGCCATGCATATATATGTGCAATTGTGCATAGATTAACTTGCAGTGTGACAACTAGGTCGCCTTGTCACACTACTACAGAAAAGGCTTTCACAGACGGTTCAAAAACGTCATCACAGACGGTTTCGTGAGCCGTCTGAGTTTATGGGTCAGTAATGACATGAGGTCATCACAGACGGTTTTGAACCATCTGTGATGTATACTTTCACGCATGCTTTGTGGTTCAAACCGTCATGCGATAAATAGATCACAGAGCGGTTTCACCACAAACTGCTCGTGATAGTACATATCACGACGATTTCATCCACAAACCGTGATGATGATAAATATATATCACTGCACGGTTTGTGGTGAAACCGCTCAGTGATGACTTTTCTATAAAGCCCCAAGCTGGTCGCTTGTACCATTAAATCGGCATCATATATATATATATATATATATATATATATATATATATATATATATATATATATATATATATATATATATATATATTGTTACATAGCTCTCGGCCACTTTGGGGGATCGTCCACATAGCATGAGAAGGATGAGGCAGTATGACAACCTTATTGAGCCCTCTGAGCATGAATTAAAAGTATGGAAGCAAACCATTCTCATATTTCAAAAGAATTTCAACTTGTTGCTTGGTGTTCTTGTTGGCTTTAAAGACAATTACATGCTCAAGAATTGTTGGTTGTCGATAGATGATGCCACTTCCCAGTGGCATAATTACGCATCAACGCCACTTTCTTGACATAGCGACGCCCAATCCGTAATTGATGTCCTAACGCCTCCTTGCATCCATACTTTTTAAACTTACAGGCTCAATGAGGTTGCTCGTGGATACCGCCTCATTCTTCTCATGTCAAGGTGGACTAATTTCCTAAAGTGGTCAGACTACTATATATATATATATATATATATATATATATATATATATATATATATATATATATATATATATGATGTCGGTTTAATGGCACAAGCACCAACGCTGGAGACTTTATAGAGAAGAGATTATGAATGGAATGGTAGGACGACTGCACGCAAGAGATAGGAGAACTTGACCGGCATGAACAAGGGGACTATTAATATGAACTAATTATCAATTCAATTTCAGCATAAGACTATTGACACCATTACATCACAGAGCAAGGGGGACTATTAATATGAACTAATTATTAATTCAATTTCAGATAAGACTATTGACATCATTACATCACACAAAGAAAAGGACTATTAATATGAACTAATTATCAATTTAATTTCAGCATAAGACTATTGACATCATTACATCACGAGCAATGGGACTATTAATATGAACTAATTATCAATTCAATTTCAGATAAGACTATTAACATCATTGAGCATTTCATCAAGAAGAGAACAAAACCAAGGGTGTCCAAACCCACCACACCAAGAGTAGCCCTCGGATCCATCGCAGAGCACTAGCTAGCCATTTTCATCACAGAGCAAGGGGGTAGAGACAGAGAGGACCTTACTACAACAAGAAACCACGGTGGCGACCCCACCACCAAAGACAACCCTCATCCATTTCCTTTACCTTGCATAAATCACACAAACAATGAGGACACAACTTAAGGCTCATGCATAAAAATCAAACTCAACAAAAGACATTAAGCTAACAGATCTAGAGGAGAATAGAGGAGGATGGGGAAAGCAAAACCCGGCCGGGGCCCTAGCGGGGCGCAACGGGGTCGAGCGGTGGCGTCAAGGTGGGGAGGAACGGAGTTAGGGTGGGCGCAAACCCTAGCGGAGCTGAGGGAGTGACGAGAGTTTACGCGTCATCAGTGGTTAGAGACTATCGGTGGCGCTACAAAAGACACTCTTATCGTGCACGAGTGTCTTTTGTAGCGCCACCGTGTCTGCTAAACCGTCGGCGACGGAAGAATGGCGGCGTCAAGCGGCGGACGGGAGGAACGGACGAGAGTAAGGCATTGGGAGTGACAAGTTAGAGCGCAAACCCTAACGGCCGGCCGCTAGCTCCTACTTATAAAGAGACTTATCACGAGCGGTTCTATTATGGAACCGCCGGTGATAATTATCACAGACGGTTCCATAATAGAACCGTCGTGATATGGGACATATCACGAGACGGTTACGGTATGGATATATCACATTATGGAACCGTCTGTGATATGTTCTATATCACGACGGTTCCATAATGGAACCGCGTGAAATGGTTTTTTCTCAAGTATATTTATCTTGTATATACACTTACATGACATGAAGAAATTACATGTTTATATTAAAAAAAGCAGAAACCTATAATTAAACAAGATTTTTCTAGTGGCGGAGGTAGGCTGCTATCTCCATCTGCAATACTTTATAGGCGATGGTGTCGGCATCGGACGGTTCCTGATCATGAGCGAACGAAGCTCAAATGCGCCCACCGTTGACGCCATTGCTCGAAAGTGTCTCCCAAGACCTCAAACTGTTGAACCAAGAAGAATTGAGCCCATAGCCTCTCTTCCCTTGCTTGAGGGGTCTCGGCCTGGTCGACTCGGTCGCCTGTCGCCTCGATTACACAGTCTAAGTGACGGCAAGCCTCCTGGAGACATGCAACGTCGTTTTGGAGGACTACATCGATGACGCGTTAAAAAGTGGGAGATCACCCGGAAGACACGGCGGAGGAGGATGTCAAGACGGCGGAAGGTGGCCGTCACCTGCTCCGGCAAATTCTCCGCCGGCAGAGGAGTGAAGACACTGTTGATCAAACAGTGTTCTTCCGCAGCACGGTTCAACTTACATCGAGAGAGGTGCTCGTACAGTGCGCCCAGGAAGGCCATCAATGCCGGCGACAAGGAAGAGACAGTCATTTCTGTTTTTTTTATAAGTATGTGGGGATGATCATCTTGGATGGCGGATGATCCTTTATATAAAACAAGGAATAAATTCGGATTGTGAGACGAAGAGACGCATCGGGGAGCCGAAGCGGATCGATGCGATGAAGAGACGATCGGGAGCCGGGCGCGATGGCGGCGAACAGACGACGGGCGATGAAGAAACTCACCGTGGAGTCAGAGCGATATTATCACGAGCGGTTATTGTTAAGAACCGCTCAGGATACTAATTAATATCACAGACGGTTCTTGTTGAGCAACCGCTCAGGCATTACACGACGGTTGTGTTTTAAAACCGCTCGTGATACTAATAATATCGCAGACGGTTTATTCGTAACCGCTCGTGATACTTTACGACGGTTTTCAACATGAACCGCTCGTGATATTACCTCTTCACGCGAGCGGTTTTAGCGCAGCCCGAGAGTACGAGCGGTCTCTAAACCAAAACCGCTCGTGATTGAATGTAATACCGATTTTTGGTCAACCGTCTATAATGAGGCGCCCAAGATAGCCTTTTGTAGTAGTATCATTCATCGATAATTTTCAAAGAATGAGTGATTCCTTGTTGAGTTTCTTCTTGACACTTTGTTATCCCTCTTCAAAACACTTTTCACAATCCTAGAAGTCACTTTGACATGCACTTGATTAATTTACTTTGATTTTGGTGGTTCAACTGCCAGATAAATCTTGCAAATCCAACTCTGAATTAGTATTTGACATAGCTCATTTACTTATCTAAAAATGGAATTGAATTACTATTTGCCACAATTCATTGCAACTATTTATTTTTCCTCCTGAAATATTATGTCAGAAACTAGTGCATCAATTCAGGTATCTAGAAAATTAGAGCATAAACTATGTTATGATATTTGTCTTTGAAATGTGGAATATAATAAAAATATCTATAATCTCTTCTGAAAACATTGCACACTAACTGTTTATGGAAAGACACGATTAGAAAATCTCGAGCTATGCTAGATCAACGAATTCAGGGAAGGAATATACTTTATTCCACAGATCTGAATAGTATAGGGGTATGTGTATGTGGTGCAATTTTCCACTCAAATATATCCAAGATAGACCAAGATAATACGATTGCATGATTGTAGCAACATATCTATGTTAACTTGATTAGAAACAATTAAGCACTTAAATATCCCCTAAAAAAGCACTTAAATAATGTAGATTACATAGAATAAAGAGAATGATAGGGAAATTACTTGTTTTTCCCTTTGTTTCCTGAACATAGTAATTGTTGGTCGATCAAGAAAATGCATTGAAAAGACACCTTATCCATGTTGCTGAAGAAATTTAATGTTACTTGTATGAGAACTATGTCCATGTATATATATACTTGGACTAGCTTATTTGTATTATTTATGTGATTCATTTATGTAATAAATTACACTTAACCAAGCCATGTAGTTGTGCTGGAAATTAAGGTAGTTCAGCAAAGGTATGGAAAACTTATAAGCATATTAAATTGCAATTGATATCAGTCATATTGATGTGGCGTGGTTTTCTGTGGGATTCTAGAGCGGGAAGAGGCTGTGTGTGAGAGGTTGGATACGAACGAAGGGGATAGCGAGGTAAGTCATGCTCGCCCTCATGCACACGCATTTTCCTCCCAAATGATGAGGCTCTAAACTACAAGGGAATTCTGGAACACTGATTTTTATTGCTTGCTTTCAATTACAAACTATATGTCCTTATACAGAGGACTAACCAAAACGTATCCAGAAGGGATATCTAAAGTATTCAAAAGGGATACTACTTAATTAGCTAACCAATCTGAACACGATCTCTAGTTTCCTAACTTATCTACTAATGCCTTCCTTTTCTAACTCGTATTCAAGCCGCATCCGCATGCCTAGCTGCTGCTTCCATCAGGACTCTTGCACCGGCGCTGGTAAGTCTTGCCAACAAAAGAGTCCACAACATTTCTCCCGTTCTGGAGAAACAACTCGTCCTCAAGCTAGAAATACGGGTAGCGCTCCCGAAAATTAGGCAATAACATCCAAGAAACACTACTACAGATAATGCTATACTAGACACCTCATCATAGACGGTTCCCCAGAATCCGTTAGTGTTGTAATTATCACGCATTTCCCTCGTAATCCGTTAACGTGACCGTCTATGTTACTAGCAATGGCTAGAACCGTCTGTGATAGATAATTATCACAGACGGTTTTTAATAAGAACTGTTTGTGATAATTACAGACGTCACAGACAGATTTTAATTCAAACCGTCTGTGATAATTGCAGATGTCACAAACGGTTTTTAATCCGAACCGTTTGTGATAATTCATAAATGGTTCTTAGCAAGAACCGTCTGTGATAATTTTGTACCACAGACAGTTTGTGGTTGGAAGTGTATGTGATATGTACTCTGTTATTAAATACCCAGCCCATCCCAACAGATGTCTGTAGTAAGCGATACCGCAGATTTGGGGCGTTTGGAGAAAACATACAACAGATTTGCAAGTGTGCTTGTAGATCTATTTGTTCTTGGTGATCTAATATTAGTATTTGGTTCTAATTATATGCATTATAATCAAGAGAGATGATAGCTAGGTTTAGATGTAGATTTAGATCTAGATTGGTAGTTTGCTACAATTTAAGAATGGGTCTCACTGCTCCTAGTCTACTTCAATATATTCTTGCTTGATGTATATATTGCTTCATGATAGAGGCTAGCTACTTTAGATGGACAATTTAAAGTGAATGATATGTGTAAGTGTAATGGCTAGCTAGCTATAGGAGCATTAATCTAATTTAAAACTATTTTGTTACATGCGTAGCTAGATGGACAAGGATTGTCCATATGAGTGAAGAGTACAATGATGGTGTGAAGAGCTGCGGTGAAATTGAAGGCAAGCAATGGTTGATCCGACAAGAGTTTCATGGCGTTGTTAGGTCTCAAAAAGGGTAGTGGACATCCTTCATCGTGAGAGGAGAAAACGTGTTGCCCGATGAGGATATGTCCACCTACCAAGCCAAGAAGGTTCTTTGTCCATCGAGGACTCGGAGAATGGAAGCGCAAATAATACACGCATGTCCTTGAACGATTGAATTTCTCGTTGTTAGGTCTCCTAGTGGACAAGAGTGAAAACATGCATGTATGTCCGAATGGAAGCAAAGCATCCCGACATAAGCATAAGAATCATGCATGTATGTCCGATGTGCAAAGCATCCCGGCATAAGAATCGAGGGCATCGAGGTGAAGCAAGAACCTCCTGCTAAGGTGTTGTCGATTCACCAGAATTCCCGCTTGAAGCGTTCATTTGCGAATCGAAAGGAGGCAAGATTGTTGCGTTGGCACTTGGAGGAGCGTAAGAAAGAATGAAAGCTAAGACACCCTGCTAATTCTGCCCAGTGGAGAAACTTTGATAGGAGTTTCGAAGACTTCAGTACAGAGCCGAGGAATATAAGGTTTGGGTTGAGTACATATAGAATGAATCCTTCGGTAACATGAGTAGCCGACATAGCACTGCCCGTGAATTTATGTATGCACAACCTTCCTCCTTGGCTGTGTATGAAGCAAAAGTACATTTTGATATCACTACTTATCCAAAGGCTGAAGCAACCTGGGAACGATATTGATGTATACTTAGCACCATTACTGGAAGATTTTGTGACACTGTGGAACGAAGAGGTACAGGTATGGGATGCGTACAAACGTGAGAACTTTACTTTATGCTCTATGTTGTTTTGCACCATCAATGATTTTCTTGCCCTTGGTAACCTGTTGGGGTTGAGTACAAAAGGAGCCAAAACCTATCCGCACTGCTTAGATGAAACTGAGAGTGTCTGGCTAAACAACTCGCGCAAAACTATGTACATGTATCACCGTAGGTTCCTTCCCATTATCACCCATACCGCAAGATGAAGAAACAATTCGACGAAAATAAGGAGGACGGTTCAGCTCCAAGGGTTTTTAGAAGGAAAGAGGTTTATGATATGGTTAAGGATATCGATGTTGTGTTTGGAAAGGGACGTAAATTGAGGACCCGTCAGAAGAACTTCTAGAAGAAACGATCAATTTTTTGGGACTTACCTTATTGGAAACACCTAGAGGTTCGCCACTGCATCGACGTCATGCACATGGAGAAGAATGTATGTGATAGCTTGATTGGTCTCTTACTGAGCATTCATGACAAAACAAAGGATAGTGTCAACGCTCGGCGTGACTTGGTTGATATGAACATAAGGACCGAGTTAGCACTGAAAGAGACCGATAAAGGCCGAACGTACCCTCCCCCAGCTTGCTACACTCTGTCCAAGGCCGAGATAAATGAATTGTGCCAAAGCTTGCATGGTGTGAAAGTTCCATCTGGTTACTCTGCCAACATGAAGAAACTTGTTTATATGGAATATTTAAAATTAATTGGTATGAAGTCTCATGATTGTCATATGCTGATGACACAAATGCTTCATGTTGCAATTATAAGTATTTTGCCGAATAAGATCCGAGTGGCAATCATGAGGCAGTGTTATTTTTTTTAACTCAATTGCTCAAAAGGTCATCGATCCCAATGGACTAGATGCTCTGCGGATCGAGGTGGTGACGACTCTATGTCATCTTGAGGTGTATTTTCCTTCGTCATTTTTTGATATCATGGTCCATCTCAGTGTTCACCTTGCGAAAGAGATAAAGATATGTGGCCCTGTGTTTCTACGTCATATGTACCCGTTCGAGAGGTATATAGGAATTCTCAAATCCTATGTACGGAATTGATCTCAGCTGGAAGGCAGCAGCATCGAAGGTTATGCAACCAAAAAGGTTATTGAGTTCTGTGTCGACTACATGGCTCAGGTGGAATCGATAGGTGTGCCTCTATCTCGTCATGAGAGGAGGCTGGAGGGTATCGGGACCATCGGAAGGAAAGCAATCACTCTCGATCTGGATACATACGCTCAAGCCCATTTTACGGTCTTGCAACACATAACCAAAGTATCCCCATACATCGACGAGTACAAAGACATAGTACGCCCACAGAATTCAGACCGGTCGGAGGTTTGGATCACGAGAGAGCACAACCGTTGGTTCAACGAATGGTTAAAGGTGTGATTCACTAGGAGGCTATCAAGTGATGATATGCTGCGATGGTTAGAAAAATGACCAAAATTTACAATTGTGACATGGCAAGGATACGACATAAATGGGTACACATTTTATAATGACAACTCGAGATAGGAAAAGCATTACCCGTATTAGCGGTGACCGCATAGATGCGTTTCACGAACAGTTCAATACCGCTGGGCCAAACATAATGAAACGTGGGTTGAGCTCCTACTATGAGTCCGTAGAGGAGATTTGGGAGCTTGACTACGTACTTTTTAAGATCTTCTTGTTTCGGTGCCATTGGGTCAAACTTCCACAGGGTGTGAAGGTCGACAAGTACGACGTCACTACTGTGAACCTCGAACGTGTCGGATACAAGGACGAACCATTCGTACACGCTAAGCAAGTTGTTCAAGTTTTTTATGTAACGGACCCAACAAATAAGAACCGTCACGTAGTTCTTCATGGAAAAAGAAGGATTGTCGGAGTTGAGAATAACGTGGATGAGGAAGAGTACAATCAATTTGACGAGTTACCTCCTTTCGGAGACGACATTAGGCTCGAGAAAGATCCCAGTGAGGAAGCTAGCTATATGCGCGTCGATCAACGCGAAGGGCTATTTTTTTAAAAGGAAATAGCTAAGTGGAATCATCCCACATGCTGAACACCTATTTGGAAATTGTTCCATTGTAATTAAGAAACTCAGCATGTTATTACGAAATTATTCCATTGTAATTGATTCAGTAATTAAGACATTATTCCATCTGTGATTGTATCCGCTTTCTTGTTTTCAAAGGGCATGACTAGCATTTCCTGAGGCTAGCCGAAAAACATATTATTTTTTAGCTATAGAAGGAACTATCACAGGCGGTTTAGTGGAACAAACCATCTGTGATACGTATCAGACGATTCTAAAATAGAATCGTCTGTGATATGGTTGCATATTACAAACTGTTTTTAAAATAGAACCATCTGTGATACTTATCATAGACAGTTCTGGAATAGAACCGTATGTGATATAGAATATCACAGATGATTTTTTTAAGAGAACCGTCTATGATATCCCTTTATTAGTAGGGCGCTGCTAGGGTTTGCGCCCTTACTCCTCACTCGCCCGTCCCCCTCCCCAGCTCTCTTACTCCTCACTCACCCATCCCCCTGCCCACCCGAGCGCCCCTGACCTCGGTGCCACCGCCCCCGACCTCGACGCCACCGCCCCTAACCACGACGCTGCCGACCCCCGACCTCCACGCCGCCGCCCCCGACCTCCCGGGCTTCACCTTTGGTGAGTCTTCGTCCCTCAAACCTTTAGATAGTGTTGGTCTCTAACAATCTATGACTCTATGGTTCAAGATGCAACTGTTCCTTTTACAAATCTCTAGGTATACTTGTATTGCAGTTGTCCTTAAGGAAGAGCAAATTGCAGAGGCTCTCTCCTGTATTACAGACTATATTTTCCTTAGCTATCAGAACTCATTCAACAATGAGATGAAAAAGATTGATAATATTTTAATGCAAGTTGGATTTTTAGCTTCAACTATCATCTCCTGGTACACCTAAAGAAAACATGTCTTGGTGTCACAAACATGCAGTAGCTCAAACCTAATGCTCATTTCATTTTATAGATGTCATATGTTGCATATGAATATAGACAATTGGGAGGTCTTCCTGCTGCTAATTTTTTTACCAATAAATATTAGTCGCTAATCATTACATTAGTCTCATAGTATTACGGGTAATGGGCAAATTTAGTCAAGTGAGCTTTTTTTTATGAGAGACGAGCGAGATTCTAAATACAATTTTGAGATGGGTGGTAGGAGGCTGAGAAAAAGGTCACCTTTGAACCTAGTTTTTCTTCGTAGCATAACTCACACTTGTGGTGTAAAAGTAAAACCCTTGATCCGCACAAAGCCTTCATAGCACTTACAAAATTGATATGTCACAATCCTTAAAAGTTGGGGCCAAGGGCTAGTGTTAATTATTTAATTGTGGGAGCTTGGGGCTAAGGTCTTGTGTTAATTAATTAAACTCACCAAATCAAAACTATCAAATGTTCATCCCTCCTTCATTCATGTTTCTTTTATGTTACAAAGTATTGTGGGGAGGGCATCTATTGATTTCTTCTTATGTTGAGTTGCATTGCATTCCTAGTTTTAGACAAGAAAATTTTCAATCAAGAAAAAATTCTTTTGTCTTTTGCTGAAAAGATTCCATAGATAGCAAGTAAGCGAGATGATGTCCGCACAGTCTTTGCCGCCGTCATCGACGTTGCCGAATGCGTCTGGCACTCCGATGTACCAACATTCAATCGAGCTCGACTGATTTCAGCAGGTTCTTGCATATCACGGCTATGATGAATTGGAGGGAGTGCTATCACGACAGCTGGATGTTCACCTTTGAACTTTTTTATAAGAGCGATATGAAATACGTCATGAATCCTAGCCTTAGCGGGCAACTGCAAACAATATGCAACTGAACCAATGCGGTCGATCACCTGATAAGGTCCAAAGAAGCATGGTCCCAACTTACAGGGGGATTGTCTAGCAACCGTGATCGCGGCACGATGATGAAGGCGCAACCAAACCCAATCGCTAACTGAAAATTCCACATCATGATGACGCTCATCATACTGATTCTTCAAGAGAGCTTGTTCTTGAAGGAGCCACTCTCTTATCTCAGCCAAAAAATCATCCCTTTGCATCGTCTGATTCTCAACAGAAGCCATCTGTGCCTTGCCCAGCTCACATACTAGCAATGGAGGTTGATCACGTCCATACACGACTCAAAACAATGTCGCATGCAGTGCTGTTTGGAAGGAAGAATTATAGCAATATTCGGCCTAAGGTATCCACTGCAACCATTGACGAGGACGGTCACCAGAAAGACAACGCAGATACATTGTGATGAAACGGTTAACAACCTCCGTTTGGCCGTCACTTTAAGGATGAAAAGCCAAACCCATGTGCAACCGAACACCAACAAGCCAGACAAGCTTAGTACAAAAATTACTAGTGAAGATGGAATCACAATCACTAACAATGGATGAAGGCATCCCATGGAGACGAACCACCTCATGAAAAAATAAGCCAACTACTGAACTTGTCGTATACGGATGAGCCAATGGAATAAAATGAGTATACTTAGAGAATCGATCAACAATAATCAAGATAACTAATTTACCGTGAACCTTGGGAAAGCCTCCCATAAGATCCATTGAAATATTGGACCAAACAGACGTCAGTATGGGAAGAGGCTGGAGGAGACCGGCTGGATGTAGATGATCAATCTTGTTACACTGATAAATAAAATACTTTGAATATACTCCCGAACCAACCGATGCATGCCAGGAACATGAAAGTGGGCACGCAAGCGATGAAGTGTTTTATGGACGCCTTCGTCCCTTAAGTCATGAAGGGCAGCAAGAAGTCTAGGCCACAACGGAGAGGATTTCAGAACAAAAACTTTGCCATCATACAATAGCAAATCGTATGCCATAGACCAAGCAGCCTCCTCCTGTCCAGCACGTACATGGGCACACAAATCAACCATGGCCGGTGTGGAAGCCAACTCTTGTCGTAGTTCACAAAACCACGAAAATTGTAGAGAGAGCATGTAGCACCGATAGATCCTCGTCACACCAGGACAAAGCATCCACCGCAGAGTTTTGCCGACCAGGATGGTATTCCACTGAAAAATCATAGCCAAATAACTTACCTACCCAATGATGTTGAGTAGTGCTCAGACGTTGATCGAGAAGGAATTTCAAGTTATAGTGATATGTCTGAACCGCAACGTTCCCACAAATACGACCATTATTGCTGAACTGCCTGGACCAAACCAACTAGTTCGTGCTCGTATGCGACCAACTTGGCTTGTTGTGGTGCCATGACTCAACTAACAAATGTGATCGGCCGCTCGCCATGGTGAAGAACACCAAAACCCGTTACAAAAGCATCATAATCCACCACAAATATCTTAGAAAAATTAGGTAGCTAAAGAACAGGAGCCGAAGTGAGGGCGACTTTGAGCGCCTGAAAAGCCTGACCGGCTTCCTCAGACCACCAGAAGGATTATTTCTTGAGGAGCTCCGACAACGATGCAACCACTTCACCATAACACTTGATAAATTTACGATAGTACCCAGTTAAACCGAGGAAACCCCACAAAACCCTAACAGACTTGGGCATCGACCATGCCTCTACGACAACGACTTCATCTGGGCCCATTGCCACCCCATTGCTAGAGATAATGTGGCCAAGATACCCCACCTCTTATTTGCCAAAGAAACACTTGCTGCGCTTCAAGAATAGCTTGTGTTGGCGCAAAAGTTGGAGGACTACCCTAACATGCTGCAAATGTTCGAACCAGGATGAGCTATAGATAAGAATATCTTTAAAAAAACCAAGACAAACCGATGAAGAATGGCTTGAGGACAACATTCATAAGTGCTTGAAAGTGGTCAGCGCATTAGTCAAGCTAAAGGACATGACCAAAAATTCAAAGTGTCAAAGATATGTACGGAACGTCGTCTTCTTTATGTCATCCGGGTGCATACAAACCTAATGATAGCCACTACGGAGATCCAATTTGGTGAAAAATCGTGCCCCATCCAGTTCATCGAGCATTTCATGAACAACGAGAATTGGAAATTTATCCTTCACTGTTTGGGCATTCAAAGCACGGTAACCAATGCAAAATCACAATGAGTCATCTTGCTTCTTTACTAGGAGCACCAGTGCTGAAAACTATGAGTTAATAAGGCGAATAATCCCCTGTTGCAGCATGTCGTCACACTGCCATTCAATTTCATCCTTCAAGAGCTATGGATAACGGTACAGACCAACTACTGCTGGAGGAAGGTTGGGTAGAAGATGAATGCGATGGTCATAATGGGGCTAGGGAGGTACTGCTCAAGGAGTCTCAAATACGTCAGCGAATTCATCCAATAACTCCACCACAAGATCTTGGCCAGCACAAACCCGTGCTAAAATCCCATCCAGGGTAGCACCCAGTCCATGCCAAAGAACACAATGATCCACATGCCAAAAAGACATTGAGAGCTTCTTTAAATCCCACTAGATTGGCCCTAAGGTCCACAGCCACTAAATGCCAAGCACAACATCGAAACCACCTAAAGGAATGTTGTAGAAATTGATAGTGAAGTCCTCCGGACCGATGGAGACTAGCAGGCTGCCGCACAACCCTGAAGTAGATACGCGGTCGCCATTAGCGATAGACACACGTAATCCTGGCCAAGGCAAAAATTCCAGCCAAAGCCAGCTAGCCACCTCCTCGGACACAAAATTATGAGTCGAGCCTAAATCCACCAAGGCCAGTAATTCCTTCCCATGGATGTCGATGTGAAGTCGCATGGTTTGGGCGAAGCTAATGCCGATGAGGGCATGCAAGGAGATGACGTCGTCCTCCACCTCATCCTCCTCTTCAAGGGCCCACAAATAAAAACCCTTCATCATGCACTGGCTTGCATGATCCCGAGTAAATTTATGAGGGCAATTGAAACATAGCCCCTTCAAACAACGATCGGCCATCTGCTCAGCCGTGAGCAAGCAGTGCGAGCTCACCCACGGGATTGTTGTGGATAGGCAGCCCAATGCGCATGTTGACAAAATCGGCGAACTAAGGCCAGGTGAGGATGCCCTCGTTGCGTTCCAGTTGTTAGTACCATTGCCGCGTTGTCCCCATCATATGATAGGAGGCAAGCCAAACTTTCTCCTCCAACGTTTATATATGCAGCTATTAAGCCACGGAAGAGGGTCTTCGTTGCCGTCAAATGTTGGGAAGAACAACTGGAGATACCGAGGGGCACAACGGCGATCACCTCCGCGTTCATCTGTCGTCGAGTTCTGTCCACGCTCCAACTTGCCCATATCGAACTTGGTGAAGTCGGTGCACGATCTTGGCAACATAGTAGTGTGCGCCGACTACTTCATGAAGATATCGTCCAAAGACTTAGTATCTCCCATGGGAAGAGTGGTGGTTGAAGGCTCTGATACCAAATTGATGTGGTGTGGTTTTCTACAGGATTCTAGAGGGGGAAGAAGTTGTGCACGAGAGGTCAAATCGGAATGGAGGGGATAGCAAGGTAAGTCGTGCTCGCCCTCCTGCACATGGTGGGGCTTTTCCCTGGCCAGCAACAAGGCTCTGAACTATGAGGGGATTCTGGAAGACTGATTCTTATTGGGTGCTTTTAACTACAAACTATATGTCCTTTATAGAGAGGACTAACCAAAACGTATCCAGAAGGGATATCTAAAGCATCTGAAAGGGATACTACTGGATTAACTAATCAATCTGAATGGAATCTCTAGTTTCCTAACTTATCTCCTAATGCCTTCCTATATTAACTCGTATTCAAGCCGCATCTGCATGCCTAGCCGCTGCTGCCATCATGACTCTTGCACCGACGATGGTAAGTCTTGCCAACAAAAGAGTCCGCAACACATATCAAAGGAATGTAATTGATATACGAGCAATTCATGACACAACAAAAGCGCTTAAGTAATGTATATGTAGGTTAAATAAAAAACAATACTGGAATTGACATAATTAAGAAAAAGACGTTTTAGAATCCATGCCTCAAAAAACTTGAACATCTATATGTTTAAACTATTTAGATTGCCCATATCAAAACTATAGTTTTATCATTAAAAATACTTTCATAATATTGTGATTTTATTGATACTATATACTAATATAAAGTTATAAGATGTAACGACCAATGTCGCATATCAAAGACCGTGAAAAATCAATGACATAAAAAGAATGGAGGGTAAGAAACGACATAATCTAGTAAGGGTGGGGCTCGAACACGTGGCATCAACCACCGTTCCTAATGGTATGTACAATGATATAGACAATTGTCGTCTATAATATTCCTTTATATCATCTATAGACAACAGACAACACTAAAGACAGCTTTTATAATTAGTTATCTTTTTATATATCTCTATAAATATTTTCTCAATGTATAATGTGTCTTGTTTAGTGTTTCCGTCGACTACTGTATGAGAGACGACTCAATTATCTATGCCCCTTCTCTTCTCCACATCATCTCGTGTCCTACGTGTCAAAGCTTATGGACAGGTAACCATTGTACATGCTCAAAGTACTCTACCACTACAGTATGTGGTCTCAACCGAATCTGATATAGAAAACGTGGGAGAGGGATTTAGGACCTGTTTGGTTTGTGACCCCAGGAAGTCATACTAAAATTTTGGCAATGGCAAAATCGGGGCAGTGCCAAAACCGGGGCAAAAAAAAGTGTTTGGATTGCAGCCATACCAATTCACGGGCAATGCCAAAATTGATGTGTTTGGATTGTAGCCATGCCAAAACTTGCACAAAAAAAAGTGAGTATGACATGTGGGGTCCGCATAACATATATTCTTTTTGCACCAAAATATGCTAACAATGGTCTTGTTTTGTTGATTAAATGACAAGGAACATAACGGTTCAATCGGATCGTAAATCGGATACTCGATTTAGGAAATACGGTCATTTGAAAGTGATTAATTACACTAACATTGCATTTAATACACCAAAATATAGCCAATCTCAGCTTGCCACCTGTCCCAGCTTTGGCAGCACTGCCCAGCCGATTCTTGGACGCCCGAATCGGCCGCCAGATCGATGCCAGGAACACGTGTTCAAAAAAATTGGCATGCCAAAATTTTGCAGGTGAAGCCAAATATCGATAGAGATTCAAACGGTAGTTAAATTATTAGGATATTATCAAAGTTTTGATTTGATAAGTTAGGGCTGCAAACCAAACAGCCCTTAGACCCATTGGATGATCAAACATCGAAAAAAAAAGGTGATCAAGCAACCCAAAAAGTGAAGTGTACTAAAGAAAAGCAACAAACCCGGAGCACAATCGGCGATGAGGAGTCCGCTATCATCCCCGCCGGCGCCGCCATAGCGTCCGATCCTCGGCGCGAAGCGCCACGACCGCCGAGCCCAGATCGCGGCAAGGGAAGAGCTGCCCATGAGCTCGCGCCGCACCTCCGCCTCGCGCCCAAAGGTCGCCTCCCGCAGATTCCTCCTTATCTTATCCTCGCCACCTCGCCGCGGCTGCCGGGATCGGCCGGGCCGAGGCGGTCGTGGCACCACGGCCCAATTCTCCCATGGTCTCCCGCACCGCCATCGCCGTGACCATCTTTCACACGCATGACTTCACATCAATAAAAATAAAGAAGATCGAGAGAGATCATGAACCAACCAAGAACCACCGTCGGGAGCTCACCTGCAGACCCATAATTCGCCGACGCAGCCGCCGCCCCCGTCGGCGTCGGAGGGGACCGGCTGCGATCGTCGTCGGCACGGTACTGGAACTCCATGGCAGTTTCGTTTCGAGATGTGGGTTTTGGGGGTTTTACGGGATGGGAAGCTTGGGAGTTGGGATGTGATGCGCGTGAGCAACGGTGTGCGAGGGGGCCAGCGGAGCCACGCTAGAGTATGGGTGCAGTCGCACCTTTAAAATTTTTATATACAAATTTTTTATACAGTATATATATCTAGTATAATATATAGATTATACAATAAATTACATTATATTATTCTCAGTAATTAATAGTCAGTAGCCTACCAGCACAAGCAATATTTTGTGATATCGATTGTACTAAAAACATGTAATTTATTATTCTTCAACCTTTACTATGTCATTTAAACTTTTATATTGAAATATGTCATTTAAGTTCGTACCTTTATGCACATACGAAGTGCAATATCAGTAGATATTTTGTAAAGTCGCGGATTTATTTTCGGCATCCGTCTTTCTAGTTATATGATATAAGACGCACTCACACGTATGTGATGGAATATGTGCATATGTGTCTTTATTGTAATCGCAAAAAAAAAGTTTGCATCTTCATCTGCAAAATTTGGCTCCGCCTATGAAGATGTAAACGCACAAGTGTGGCATAATCGTACTATTCGTAAACGGACACGTAAACACAATCCTTGGGTTTTTTTTTCATCGGGAAGTCCATGGGTACTTGTTGGGAAATTTTTACTGTTTTGGCCCTGTAGCAAATTTTTTTTTCAAAAGTAGCCTCCGTTCGCCATAATTTACAAGTTTGGCCACAAAATGCAGATCTCACGCGTCACCGGGCGTCCCAGGACTCGGCCCGCGGGGAGTCACCCGCCTCGGCGACGCTGAGTGCCCCCATTTCTTCATTTTTCTCTCGTCGTCTGCTAAAATATTATTTCATTATATTTTGTAAAAAAAACAAATTCCATTATATTTGATTGAAAATGAATATCGGCACTAAGATTTATAAAAAATTTCATTAAGAAATAAGGGCAAGGAGTAGGGTTTTTTATCCCAAATCGTGGTTTCGCCATAGTTTGAGCGCATATATATAAAAAGGTATCAGACTATTGGAGTGTTCCACGATGAAATCGTCTCGAGCGTATACATGTATATAGACGATAGTCGATGAGGTACTTTATGAAGCTTATATGAGAATGTGATTGGAGGGGTTGGGAACGGTCGTTGATGATGAAGATGTCCGAATACGGAGTGTCTCCTCGATGAAGACATACTTGCAATATATGCTTAGCGGAGACACGGAACAAGAACTACATTAGAGTATGCGATGAAGCACGTTTCACGTGGTGACATGGCATGATGGTCCGGCTAATTGCTTTAGTCATCCTCGCTACTACTACGATACATCTGCGACACAAGCATCCGGACCATATAAGTACACATGCCTTTAGGGATAGTAAAATACATGGGGTAGGACGGGAGACTACTACGTAATGATCGACCCATCGCGTGGACCGGGCCATTTTCCTTCCTTGCTAGCTCGGCATTGAACTCCTCGCCGGCCTTCCCTTCTCCTTCCCTTGTCGCGGAGTGTCCACGTCGGGCCGGTATGTCGAAGTCGTCCATGTCTGCGATTTCACGATGTAAGTTCATCGATAGTGGAAATCGGAAGAATGATGTAAATTCTTCATAACTCACGCCGTCGACACGATTCGCCGGACGATCGGATACATCAGGCTTGCCGCTCACCAAGATGAGCCTTTCCCTTGCCCTTGTCGCGGATCGCCCACGTCGGGCCGGTATGTCGAAGTCGCCCATGTCCCGCGATTCCATGATGTTAGTCGCCCTATAGTGAAAATCGTAAGAATGATGTAAATTCTTCAGAACTCACGTCGTGATACGGAGTACGCCGGCGGCCGGAACGCCTGTGGCGGCGAGCTCACCAAGATGAGCCTTTCCTTGCCCTTGTCGCGGATCGCCCACGTGGGGCGTATGTCAAGTCGCCCATGTCCCGTGATTGTATGATGTAAGTGAAAACGTAAAAGGATGTAAATTCTTCATAACTCACGCCGCTCTACATGGATTACGCCGGGCGACTCATCGGGCTCTTCGGCGCGTCCTCAACAGGTCCCAGACGTAAGGTTTCCACCGCGACGAAGTTCTCGCCCGCACCGAGTAGTTCAAAGATATACTTCGCCGATGAATGCCCCGTCAGACATCTCCGCCGCCGATCCATCGAAGAAGTGGCAACGATCTCGGCTGCCATTTCATGGGGATGAAGTTAAAACTTTACTAAGTCAACGCGACGAAAAATCAATGCGCGAAAAGAAATGCTTACGAGGTGGTGCCCGCGACGTAGTACGCCTGCCGCGGTGGTCGGGTGTGTGGACTAAATGATCTCTGCTGTTCGCCACACACACATTGCGGGATCGAAAACGTGGTGGTACCGGAGCATCTTTCATTGATTTATCTGGGTATTGTAGCCGCTTCCTCTTCTCGCTAAGCCAATTTTGCTTCTTCAACACCTCGCGTAGAAGTTTGTCAAGAGTCCATAGTTTGGGTATCTATTGTGTAGTGTTGTGTAGTGTTCGGTTTGGTTTAACCCCTTATATAAGCCCTATGGTTGGCATGGTGTGGTTAATTTCTTGTCATTTGCAAAATTTGTCTCCTTTGTCTGCTTTGGTCTAATCATCGGGCAAAGCCGCCCGTGTGGTCTTGTCCTTTGCGCAAAGTCGCTCTACTTTGTGCTGCTGGTCTTATCATCGGGCAAAGCTGCCCGTGTGGTCTCTTCATCGCGCAAAGTCGCTCTCCTTTGTCTGCTTTGGTCTTATCATTTGGGCAAAGCTGCCCGTGTGGTCTTGTCATCGCATAAAGTCGCTCCTTTGGTCTTATCACCGCGAAAGTCGTCTCCTTTTGGTCTTATCATCGCGCAAAGCTTGCCCGTGGTGGTTTGTCATTTGCGCAAAGTCGTCTCCTTTGGTCTTATCATCGCGCAAAGCTACCCCGTGGTCTTGTCATCGCAAGAAAGTTGTTTTTGGTCTTATCATCGCAAAGCTACCCCGCTGTGGTGTTGTCATCACAGCAAAGTTTGTCTCCTTTGGTCTTATCATCGCGAAAAATCGTCTCCTTTTGGTCTTATCATCGGGCAAGCCGCCCGTGTAGGACCTCCTCAGACCTCGTGCAGACCTCCTTCGACCTCTTCCAAGACCTCCAGAACCTCCTCAGACCACGCCCAGACCTCCCCTAGGACCTCTTGAGGACCTCCTCCAGACCTCCTCAGACCTCCTGCAGACCTCCTTATAACCTCTTCCAAGACCTCCAGAACCTCCTCCAAGACCTCCTCCGGACCTTAGGACCTCCTCACGACCTCCCTTAAGACCTCCTCCACGACCTCCTCAAGACCTCCTCCAGACCTCTGACCTCTTCCACGACCTCCCTCAGACCTCCTCCCTCCTCCAGACCCCCTCAGACCCCCTCAGACCTCCTCCAGACCTCCCTCAGACCTCCCTCCTCCTTAGGACCTCCCCTAGACCTCCTTAGGACCTCCCTCAGACCTCCCCAAGGACCTCCCTCAGACCTCCTCTAGGACCTCTCCCTCAGGACCTCCCTCAGACCTCCCCAAGGACCTCCCTCAGAACCTCCTCTAGGACCTCCCTCTAGGACCTCCCCTCAGACCTCCGTCAGACCTCCTCTAGGACCTCCCTCTAGGACCTCCTCAAGACCTCCTCCTCACGACCTCTTCCAGGACCACCTCCAGACGTCCTCGAGGACCTCCTCGATGACCTCCCTCTAGGACCTCCCTCAGGACCTCCTCCAGGACCTCCCTCACGACCTCTTCCAGGACCACCTCCAGACGTCCTCGAGGACCTCCTCGAGGACCTCCCTCAGGACCTCCTCAGGACCTCCCTAGGACCTCCCCTAGGACCTCCCTCAGGACCTCCCCAAGGACCTCTTCAAGGACCTCCGTCAGGACCTCCTCTAGGACCTCCCCAAGGACCTCCCTTAGGACCTCCCTCAGGACCTCCTCCAGGACCTCCCTCACGACCTCTTCCAGGACCACCTCCAGACGTCCTCGAGGACCTCCTCGAGGACCTCCCTCAGGACCTCCCCCAGACGTCCTTATCACTGCGCAAAGCTGTCCCCTTTGGTCTTATCACTTCGCAAAGCTGCCCCTGTGTGGTCTTGTCACTGTGGAAAGCTGCCCCGTGTGGTCTTGTCCCCTCCGCCAGCGCCAGATGCAGACTGCCCCCGCCGCCACCATGGTAGGGACCTACCCCTACGCCACGCTATGCGTCTCAAGGCTCGGCTATTTAAACGCTGCCACACACTCGCCGATCGTTCTTCTCGGAATCTCTCCCTCTTTGTGAGGTGCCTCCCTCTCCCGTACCTAACATTTTTCTATGTCCTTTGTCTGAATTCGTTAGTCGTTACTAATGCGATGCATGTTTGAATTTGCAGTCTTCCGTGTCTGAGGTTCAAGAGTTGGTAACGTCGTAGCAGTAAGTTCATTTCAAAGAACGCACGATGGTTCTTATGTTGTGTGTTGGTTGAAATATTGTCTTATTTTATGTCGTAAATGGAGACACTTGTCGTGTTCCATGGTAACGTCGTCTTGCGGTCGAGACGGAGTTGATTTGTCCACCGCCAAGACGCTTTGGTAAACGCTCCCAACCCGCACGCCGATTTGCCGGAGCTACGACGGTGCATTCGGCGGCTTGTTTGATAGCCACGCCGCTAGGAACAAGATAGTAATAGAGGCGGTCATCGCCACCATGGTCCCACAACACGGCGGATGTTGTGGGGCACGTGAAGGTGACCAGCGAGCGGCATGTGGGCAGAGTACATGGAGATCGTTAGCAATCCTCACGCCCGATCTATGGACGACCCATGGTGTACGCCAATTTTGTTTATCCCGCTCAATCCTCCGGGGCGCCGTTCAAGGAGCCGCGACGCTCTTGTCCCCTTTTGGTTTAATGACGATGGGAGAGGTCTCGAGGCGCCAGACGCCGTTACGCAGATGCTCCAGTTGATGGAGATTCGGTACTTTCCAACCAAATGAAGGTGTGGATAGATGGCGGGATGCTCGTGTTGATTGTCACGAGATTATCGATGGCATGTCCGAGGGCACCGCCACCAAGATGAGGATTTACTTTGACTCGCAATCCAAATGAGGACGGCCGATGATGAGGCGGGATCGTCGGTGGCATTGTTTCGACCGACACGGACTATGTTCCAAGTCGGTTGGATTGCTGCGGCCTCTTCCCTTGTTCTCGCCCAGAGCACGAGTCGTCAGGCCTTCGATGCGACACCCCGCTGGGGGCAACATTTCCACACAAGGTCGCCGCCAGCAAGCTATCGTGAGTTTCGCGGTGAAGACCAGTCGGACTTACCGAGTGTACAGGTGAGTTTGAACTTTGTTTGATGTATCTTCAACCATCTACAGTACGTTGTACTAACTAATATATGTCGTCTGTTATGTGTAGGTCTAATCCTGACACTTACATAGTTAAGTCGCGTTTTACCTCTTGCCTTGCAAAGTCCGGCGCAGAGATTCCCTAGGGCGGGAACGGCCTTCCGTATCACAGTCGTGACGAATCACACATGTGAGCTTCAGGAGCCATTGCAAACGCATAAGAATGTAACCTCGGCCTACATCGCGAGCATTGTAAGCCATGCGGTTGTCGCCGATTTGACCATTTCGCCAAAGGTTCTCATGGCTAACGAGCTAATACAATAGGGTATGTCGTTAGCTACAAGAAGGTCCGGCGAGCGGTTTAAAGGTCCTTGAAGGGTTGTACGGTACCTACAAGGAGGCGTTTACCTAGTCCCCGCATCTTCAAGCAAATTGCGGATGCTAATCCGGGACATGCGCCAATAGGGACGATAGGTCTGACAGTCCAACAACCCAAATTCCCTAATCCTTGATCGAGTCTTCTGGGCTTTTGGCCCGGCAGTCCAGGCTTCCACCACTGTCGTCCCGTCCTGAGTATGGACGGTACTTTCCTTTGCGGGAAATACAAGGGCACCATTCTCACCGCTATTGCCGCTGATGGCAACGACCAATTGCTCCCAGTTGCCTTTGCAATTGTGGAGAATGAGAACACTGCCAGTTGGCTATGGTTTCTAGCCAACATAAAGCAACATGTTGTAAGGGATCGGCCGAATGTGTGTGTCATAACCGACCGTCATGCCGGGTTGTTGTCCGCGTTGCGCACCATGCAGACCGGTACTAGGGCACCGTTCCAATGGAACGACATGCGCACACGTTGGTGCATGCGGCATCTAGCTGCCAATTTCCACACACGCTTCCGGAGCAAAGACCTCATGAAGAAGTTCAAGAAGCTCTGCCTACAGAACCAGAAGCGCAAGTTCGATGCCGTGTGGCGGGAACTTGAGGTCGAAACCCAGCGTGCAAGTGGAGGTTCTGGCCCAGGCGCACCGCAAAGTGAGTTCGCTGAGTGGATGAGCGAGCATGCCCCCGACTATGAGAAATGGTCCCTTCTTCACGATACCTATGGTGCTCGGTACGGCATCATGACAACCAACATGTCCGAGGTCTACAACGGTGTGTTGAAAGGGGTCCGTGCCCTCCCCATCACCGCTGTTGTAGACGAGACATGGAACCGTACGGTCGGTTACTTCGTAAATCGGGCAATGATGGCCAAGCAGCATTTGGACGAAGGGAAGCAGTACTCGGAGGTTACCCTTGCCTACATGGAGAAGAAAATTACGGCGTCTGATCCCATGTAGCTATCACAATGGATGGCGTGAGAAGGAAGTTCGAGATCCGCTTATGGACAAACGCGTCATGCCACATGAGAGGTGACCGGAAGCATGTTTGTACCATAGGCGATGTGGCGCTTTACACCGCAACAAGCCTCAATCTACCGCACAAGCCTTGCTCCCACGTATATGCCGCATGTCTCAGATTTCACCAATCTTCTAGCATGTACATGTCGGAGTACTACGACATACGACACTGTATGATACTTGAACGGGAGTTCAACTCCTACGGAGTGGAAAGCCACTCTGAGGACCTATGGCGGGAGCGGTGAAGTGGTCACCGAATGAAGCATCACGGCATCCGTGCCGTGGGAGGCATCGATCAAAGCGCATCCGCAACGACATGGATGCGAGCCAACGTGGAGATCGCCAACACCAATAAGGTGTAGGCTATGTAAGACTTCGTGGGCACTCATTCAGGAACTGCCCGAGTAGACCTTCTTCCTCCGGCGCCACTTAGTATCTGTAAGCTATCCGGTGTATTTGAGTCATGTCAGTGTTGTAGTGATGTGAGTGTTGTAATGATTTGCGTTGCAACCTGTACCGCCGAAGTTATTATTACCGCCGCTTGGGTTACGTCGTGCTTTGCGTAAAGTAGTCGCGTCCCCTTTCCAGAGAGTTGTCACTTCTCGCTTCCAGAGAGTGGTCACATCCAGCTTTCCAGATAGTGCTCACTTCCTGCTTTCCACACTGCGCGGTCACGTCCTCCTTTCCGCAGAGTGGCCCGTTCGTGCTCCCAACGCTATATATGGATGCTTTGGCTGCCATTGACCTCACTCTTCTCTTCCTCTTCTCCTTTCCTGCACTGTAAAACAAGATGTCTTCGGCCTCATCGAACATTCGAGTGAGCAGAGAATTACAATCACTACGAGAAGCGGCTTGCTTTGCCCTCGTTGCGAGGATCCGATTAATGTGTTTACCTCTCATACGCCAACTAATCCGTCCCGAGTTTTCATGAAGTGTTCAAATCTTTCGTAACTTCGCAAACTCAAAGACGTAATGAATTGTGTTGTACATATCGGGTTTTCTTACTTTCATTTGAAACTTCAATTCTTTTGTAGAACACAACATGTCGATTTTGGCAATGGGTCAATGGCGCCCCAGTGCTCCAAGATATTGCAATGCAAATTGTTGCCTTGCAAGAAGACTCCCGTGGTGTTGCTGCAATTCGTGCAGTGCCTCGAGCGTCCGATGAACCAATGCAAGACTCCCATGGTGTTACTGCAATTCGTGCAATGCTCGAGCGTTCGATCAACCCATGCAAAGTGAAGAGAAAAGGCTTCAAACACTACATGACAGGATGGAAAGAGTTGAGAAGCTGCTTCACAAGTTACTTAAGTTAGTTACTTTTGCGGTCTTTCTTCTTTTGTATCTTGTTCTTGCCAAGTAGAACGCGATGTGTAATGAGATTGTAATGTTCACTGCTATCTATGCATCGCAATCCTTGATGAATGAGAATAAAATTGTTCTATCGGCATAGATAACGGTACAAGAGTCCAATTACATTCCAATTAGCACACTCGGCTTGGATTACAAATCACTTAATGAAGCACAACTTACAACATACAATAGACTACTAATGCTACTCTCGCCACGCCGCTTGCTCATCATTGCTTCGGGCATAGTACCTCAGTGGCCTTCCGCGCTGTTCCTCCCACAGTCTCTCGATTTAATCATTCGTGGAAACGCTAACCTATCAGTGACCGTGGGTTCTCGCCGCAGTCATACCGAGGCTCCTCAACCGCCGTGTCGGGCGATACGGGCAAGACTGTAGAATCGGGCGTTGAGAACAAGTCTGTGACCCAAGCATTAGGATCCGTAGTAGGATCCGTGGAGGCACCAACTCGCTCAAGTTGCGGGATGGATGGGTGAATTGCTCGTGGTGCGGGATGGATCGGGTGAATTGCTCGTGGTACGTTCGCCTTGCGGGTGAACGCCGCAGGTACATTGTGTACCCGACTCATACCATGGTGCCAGACGCCCATTGGAAATTGTCCAACAAAGCAGTGGGCTGCAAGGGAGAATCTGATAACATCCGCCGCGGTTCCGGGTTGCACGTCCGTGCTCTCCGGAATGTCCTCTTCGTGCCTCTGTGATGACGGCGGCACCGGCGTAGGGTCCCTCCGAGACGAGGACGGCATCAGCGTAGGGTCCCTCCGAGATGACGACGGCAGCAGCGTAGAGTCCCTGCGTGGCAACCGCGCGGACGATCCGCCGCCCATGCCGCCTTGGGCCATTGGTCGACTTCGCCGGACGGGAAGATGGAGGGGGCGAGGGTACGCGACGACGCTCCGTCCGATGCCTCGAGTCGACATCGCTGGGCCTTCCGCAGCTCATGTTACGAACGACCTGCTTGACATCATCAATAACCGTCTTCAAGGCCGTAAAAAGGCGCTCCACTGTGTTTTCAGACCCGCCGAGTTCCGCGGCGCGCTCGATAGCGATATTCAAACGGTCCACCTGCATGGTTACGTAACACACAAAATTTTGTTAGTTAACCCTATTTGGAGGGTGGTTAATCTACTACATGCTCAACGCATCAATCGCCCCGGCGTCTTTGCGCAGACGGGTCCATCCCTAAGTCCAAGCGTTAGCGTGGCTAGGATCTCGCATGTCGGGCGGGCGCTGTCAATCTCGTCCCGTGTTCCAGACGCACCACTCCAAGTACGTGTCGTAAGTCCCTGCCTCGTAAGGCTGTGCCTCCTGCAAAATGGAATCAGTGGCCGTCTGCCATGCATCTACCCACGGCTGCTGCGTCTGAAGCCAGTCATCACTCTTGCGACCCTTCTTCGCTCGCACTGCAGGTGGAACAAAATAAATAACTTATGGTACCGGCATAACGTATGTCTAAAGGATCTACAACATTATTAAGTAATGCAATGTACTTACAAATGACTACGCCTTGCAAGCGGTCGCCCTAGAGCAGGGGGGATCTCTGGTGCGGCTGAATCGCCTCATCACCCGCTAGGGTTGTACGGCTCAACCATGTGGGCGAACACCGGATGACAAGTTGTCCTCCAAGACGCCGCATCTGGTGGCATAGCAAGCTCGAGCCGTCGGGCGCCGTGCCTGCGTCGCGCGATCCGCCCAAGGAGCCCATACTATGTCGCGTTAAGGTGCGGTCTCGAATTCATTGTGGAACTCGGGGTATATACGACGACTCTCTCCCTAGACCACCCCAAGATCGCGATCCCCATCGGGATCCCATGGTCGGGCCTTCCACGGATCCTCCTCGTCGCCTCCGCCTCACCATAGAAATGTTGTGTGTGCGGTAAGGTGGATCGGGCGCGAACAACGGCCGTCCGACCGCTGGCGTGCTCCCGACCACAACAGAATAACGTGTGGCAACCCGAGAGCACGGCTCCGCTCCGTGCCCACGCTGCAAGCGTCGCCAGACAAAGTCATGATGCGTCAAGACAAGATACTGGTGAACCCCAATCAGCATGCGGCACGTCCTCATCGTCGGCGTCCACGATAGACTCGCAAGGTGAATATAACTGGTACACCATGTCCCCTGCGTGCTAGGGAACATGATCCACCGAATATAAACAACAAATATGCAATAAGGTGGCATCGAACCACCTCCTCCGTAAGCGTCAATTGGGCAATGCATGAATTGTCGCAGCCAACCGTGGAATGCCCTTGACCTCTCGGGATAGGGCTGGAAACGATGATGCCCTTCGGTCCGGCGACCTCGGAGGAACAAGCGCACGGCCTCGCAATGGAAGGCGGTAATAAAGTGACATCTTGCGTTGTCACCGCATCTCCCCACCGAAGTGGAACGTGTGGGTCTCCGCCGCCAACGATCAACCAAGGCGGAAAGAAGAGAGGCATCAATTAAGAAGTTTTGCCCCATGTTTCGAGATATGCGAACGAAATCGACCAAGTGTGACGGTCTCGGAACATACCGCTCGTCCGGTGCCGAGGTCTCCCTCGGTCCCGTGTCACCAGACTTGGCGGCCCATCGCCATCGATCCAAGCGTGATAAATATGCTTGCCATCCCATGCCGCTTCAAGTAGGGGTGGTATAGTGCGTAGTAATGCGTTGCCATTCAAATAGACAAAAACTAACAATTAGCAAAATCTAAGCACGTATTTAACGGTACAAAATGCAATAAGCAAAAATTAAACACGAACTTACCTCACTAATCAAAACGCTACTGCGTTTACGAGCTCGTCGATCGACAAGCGCTTATATAGGGCTGGTTGTGAAGACAAGGAAAGACGCGACGCGATGTAAAGAAAAGCAAATAGGAAAAACGATATCGCCAAAAAATTCTTTCGGTGCAAAGGAACGGCAGCGGCAAGAGGACAAATTTAAATTGCGCGGGCGCGGGCGAGCGAGGAGGGAAAATCGCGCGTGGGGGAGGCACTGCCGCGCCGTCACCGAAGCGAGTGACTGCCGCGCCGGGCGGCGGCCAGCCGGGGCGGGTAGTCCCTACGCCCCGTGGACGCGCAGATGCGTGCAATCGCTTTGGGGCCAAACTTGTAAATGATGGCGAACGGAGGCTACTTTTGAAAAAAAAATTTGCTATAGGGTTAAAACAGTAAAAATCTCACTTGTTGGCTTGTACATGTCCATGGACTGGGTGCAGAAACCATCTTTCTCTGTTCGGCTATAGCACTCCAAAGACAAAAAATTAACTACAATATTTTGGGATGTCAATCGATTATCTTACCGCTGGATGTGTTAAAGAGGACAAGAGATTTTTACACCACCACTCTTTCGTCACTGGTTCCGGCAAGAGTCGCTGTATGTGTTTGGCAAAGCAAACGCCATGTCCCGATGTATTCGGCGAAGCCAACGCCTCCATCTCCCAGCTTCAGCAACAATGTTCCTTCCCCTGCACCGGGTGCCACCGTCTCCCTGCAAAGATCAGTATTTTCTAAATGATTATGGCGTTGGAGGCGACGGTGGCCTTCTTTCACCAACGGTAGAGGCGGCAGCTATGGCGGCGTTAGAGCCTTAGAGCAGATGACGTACGGCTGGAGATGGGCAGCCGTTGTTAGCCCAGCTCTCGGACTCGGAGAAAACTCACCTATGGCTTTCTTTGGAACACACACATGTTTTCTCTTCTTATTCTCTCTTTTCTTGAACCCAAGAAATACAAAACAGACTCTAGTACTAAATATACATCATTTGGCCAAGAACTAACTACTTGATCCGATTATTATGCCCCTACAACCAGATCGTGCACAGCATTTCCTCAACACACGCACGACCCACTCTCCTACATGCAGCCACGTGCAAGACTAAATCAGTAAACATGCACATGTGAACTAGTACCATGCATGAATCAACTTTACGTGCACAATTATGCTAAAACAACAAGATTATTCTAACAGTCGTCGTGTGGGTGCGAGCGTGGAGGTGGCGGCTAGAGTTTGAAGAGGACGGGTGGCTATGAAACATGTGTTGTGGAGAGGGAGAGGGTAAAAACTAACAGCCGATGGTAGTCCCTTATATGCTTAGCATGGGGAAATGGAAAAAAATATAGATTTTTTAAAATAATCATTTTTTATTCCAAGATATAGTAATACACCTCCCTTTTTTATTTTATAGAAATAATCCTATGTCGCTCGACCGTTCGGCGACTTGGAACTAGTCATTCAACCATTAGGCGACTGATCGCCCAGTGGTTGAATGACTTATGACAGTTCCTCAACGGTCGGACGAATACTCAACTTGTTGTTCGACCGCTGGGCGATTTAAAAACAATAACATTATTATTTTATTAATCTGATGGAAATAATTGTGGGAAATAAATGACAATTTTTGTAGGTAATACATTTAGCAAATCTTGTTTGTAGGTTGTTAATTTTTTTGGAAATAAAAGGGTGGTGACAAGGTTGGTTGGCCTGATTTTCGTAGAATTTCAAGGGTATGAAATCTGTTTGACTCGCAGTAACATTTTGTGATAGTCGAATGTTGTTGTAGTGCGGTAAATTTCTGAAGAATTTTGTGATGACGTTTGAGGTAGCAATGATTAGTAAGTAGGAAGGTAAGTGATATTGCGATGCGCTAGAGAATTCATACACGGTGGAGAATTTCGGAGAAATGGCGCAACGATAACAACATGACAGTTAATCTGACAAGGGGGTTACATGGCACGTCGTGGAACTAACTAAGGATGGTACACGTATGCCTTTAGGGAATTAGAAATACATGGGACATATGGACGAAGAGGGTCGAGCTACTGCGTGGAACGTGGCCATTTACCCTTGCGGCCTAGCTTGGCATTGTACTCCTCGCCTTGCGCCTTAGCTTTCGCCGCGATGGCCCTCTTCCGCACCCTCTCCGCCTCGCGTCGCCTGGCATACTCGCGCTTCTGCTCCTCGTGCAGCCTCTCCCGCCTCTTCTTCTCCTACATCTCAGCCTACAGCTCTTCGAGGCGCCTTTCACAGCCCTCGTTGTCCTCCCTAGCCCACCTCTTCTGTGACAACAACATCCACATGTCATAGGGGTGGATCTTGTCGTCAATCTACTGGCTGAAGTCGCATAGGTGCGACAGACACTGTGGTGGGAAGAGAGACGTGGTTATAGCGTAACGGCAAGCAAAATAGTGGTGTGCACTGAAATACGATTTCAATACTGGCTGCCTGCGGCTCGGTGTGTCAAACCTATAGTCGGGGTAGTCCACGCAGAAGTTTGGGCAGCACCAATAGCACTGCCTAATGGATCACTCATCGGTTGATTTGACGCACTTACAGGCGTCCCGACACAAGCAAAGGGGTGGCGCCACCCCCGTCGGGGGCCCTTTTTGAGGGCGTTCAGTGAGCATAGGCCGGGGGGGCATGGCTCGACCCGGAATCGTTGGGAGTACTACGAGGCAGCCTCCTTAGATCGATGAACTCTGGAGGTGGGTGGTGAGTGTAAGGCTGCTAACTAAACGCCCTGTGGTGAGCATCGGTTTTCTGGGGGAGCCTCCTAGTCCTTCAAAAGCTTGCAGATGTGCTCTCATTCCTTCTCCTTGTCCATGTTATCTAGGTAGTGTTGTTGGTGTGAAGTTCCTGTGTGAGACTCCAGGGTATTTAGCTTGTAATACTTAGTCATCCAATTGACCCTAGCATCACAAACAAAATATCCCGTGCCTCGGGACAATGTGTACCTCCCAGAATTGCTGTACACACACCATTTTACAAAATCATGCATCAATTCTATACAAGCACAGAACCGAAGCAAGAACTTAATTAAACAAAAGACATACATAATAGAGTTATTACAACAGAGGGCCAACCGGCTAAAACACAAGCTAAAGAGCTAAATAACAGCGGAAGCAAAAGCCATAAGATGGTGATAAACAAAAGCCACGGTTTGCCATTAGCCCACAAGGCAACCGACTGAGCCACCAACCTAGTCGTCAAAGTTGAAGTCCTTCTCACGATAGTCGATCCCTTGGGGATCAACCTCCTTTGCAACAATTAAGCAATGCAAATGACACTACTACAAAAAGGCTAATACTGGACGCCTCATCACAGATGGTTGACCAAAACCATCTGTATTAAGTACAATCATAGACAGTTTTGGTTTAGCAACCGTCTGTGTTACTTGCTGCGCTAAAAATCGTCTGTGAAGAAGTAATATCACGCATACGCAGGTTGAAAACCGTCTATGATACTACTAAATATCACAAACGGTTCTTGTTTAGAACCGTCTGTGACACTTCACAGACGGTTTTCAACACGAACTGTCTGTGACTTCCCATCCTCATCACAGACGGTTCGTGTTGAAAACCGTCTGTGAAGTATCACAGACGGTTCTGAACAAGAACCGCTCGTGATATTTAGTAGTATCACGAGCGGTTCTTGTTCGTAATCGCTCGTGATACTTCACAGATGGTTTTCAACACGAGCCGTCTATGACTTTCCATCCTCATCACAGACGGTTCGTATTACCATGGCTTCAAATCACTAACACTCCGATTTTACCATGGCTTGGAATCACTAACTCTCTGATTTTACCATGGCTTGGAATCACCAACACTCCGATTTTACCATGCCTTGGAATCACCAACACTCCGATTTTACCATGCCTTGGAATCACCAACACTCCGATTTTACCATGCCTTGGAATCACCAACACTCCGATTTTACCATGGCTTAAAATCACTAACTCTCCGATTTTACCATGGCTTAAAATCAACTCTGTGATTTTACCATGGCTTGATAAACACTTGATTGGTTTGGCTCAAAATCCGATTTTTTTTTTGCAATAGAAAAAACTATAATTACTTATCACAGACGGTTCTTGTTCAGAACCGTCTGTGATAGTCTATTTTCACAGACGGTTCAAAAACCATCTGTGATGACTCATGTCATCACTGACCCATAAACTCAGACGGCTCACAAAACCGTCTGTGATGACGTTTTTGAACCGTCTGTGAAGACCTTTTCTGTAGTAGTGTGAGTACAAAAAATGTACTCACAAGACTTACAAGTAATAGTATATACGTAGCTACATGCAAGCCTAGTCAAAGGAGAAGGCTATAGGGTTTATTTTCAGCATAAAGCAAGTTTTCATTTGCAATAATGTAATAACTTGAAAGCAATTTCGAAATCTGTTTTTATTGTTCAAATAACAACGAGACAAATAATTAATAACAACAAAGACAACTTGGAAGTGGCTAACCCAATAGCCACCACAACAATAGCATGAATTACCCATTCGTACCACTCACATCAAGTTTTAATTAAAAGGTTATAGTCTAACTCTCGAAAGACCTCCCCAAGCGTGTCCATAACCTAGGACAGGGCTATTCGAATAGTTTGAACCCTGCAGGAGTGTACCAATGTACCCACACGTCAGACCGCCTTTTTGCCAAGCTATTTAGCACACTTCCTTTGGTATGCCGGCACGGCTAAGTCCTACGAGACGCTTTCCAATGGATTGTGCTAATTAAAAGTCACACATATGGGGGTTAACCCTTAGTGAATCACTGTCCCGGTTCCCACTAAGGACCCACACGAAGAGTAGGATGCACCGGCCCAACCTAAGCAACTGTGGGTGCTCCCCTCCTTTTCCAACAACGAACATTTTCCTCTATAACTACCACCAGCGACTCATTAATTAACACCTCCCAAAGTACTAAGTCAAGAGAGGTCCCATATCCCCCTCGTGTGGTTAGCACGCAAAAATGCTTGGTTTAGTGTAACAAGATGCTCGGTCCTTGTTGACTTAGGCATACCACCACACACCAGATAATCACACCATCAACCATATGCCCAAGTCTAACACATTTTATTTTCAGTTTTATACTTTACAAAGTAACAAAGCACAAAGTGTTGGACATAATGGATTAATAAGATTTTTTGTGATCAAAGTTATCGACTAAGTCGATAACCGCCCAATTCTACCGGTAGCTAAGCATGACTAAGCAACATCAACACGTAAACTACTAAGTCAAGAGCTCATCCAGCGAGCTCTAACCATAGCAAGATAATCCTAGGCTCAGTAGTAGAGGATAAATATTTACCTACAGATTATGCATCTAGAGGACCAACTAATCGATTGATAGTTTAACAACAAAATAGAGCAATGCATACATACACTTTGTAAACAAGATATTTAGACTTTGAAAGTAATGGGATTAATATGATCAAACTGCTTGCCTTGCTGGTAGCTTTCTTGCTGTAGAGGATCGCTTTTGAAATCAACGAACTCGTCGGCACCTAACGAAAGAAACGAAAAGAACCGATAAGAACGAAGAATACTGAAAAGACTCAAAAACCAACTTCAGCCAAAAGCCCTGAAATTTTTACAGTAGGTAGAGCATGGTTTTTAAGGAATTTAGCAACAAGAACCAATTGATTTGGATACTCAATGCTAAAGTTATGGCCAAAACAAAATTGGTCTGTTGGAAAAAGGCTGAAAAATCCATTTCGGTTACTATTCATCTGAAATTAAATTTTTGGCACAAATTTCCAGAAAGGTGGTACACCTAAAATTTTTATGGTAAACAAAGCACCTCATGAGATGAACAACACAATTGGATTCACCACATTTGGAGCTAGGATGCATTTTCTATGATTTTTCAAAGACAAGAAAAAGAGCACAAAACAGATGCAACCACAGAAAACGTAAGAGCAGTAGCATGCCTAAAACTTATTCTACAAATAAGCACACTAACAGAGGAAACCAACAAAGTTGATTTCACTCAAAAAGGAGCTACAGAGAAATACTTATGCATTTTTCAAGTTAAATGAATTTTTAATGCAACAATAAAGCCTAAACCTAATTTGAATTTATTAACAAATTTTTCTAGAATAGAACCAAGCCTCCAACCATTTTTAGATTAAAGCTTAGTTAAAACTATAACTAACAAAATTTGAATCAACCCAAAAGGAGTTAAAATGAATTAGTTATGCAATTTTGAAGTTTAACACATTTTATAGTTTACAAATAAAAGCTCTCGGGTTTTCTTTTAAACTAATTCAAAGCGGAAAAACATGGGCCGTTGAGATCAAATCGAACGGCCCAAACGAATTGAGGCGTTCGGAGCGCGCACAGCGCCAACAGAGCCAACCGTTGGATTAGATCTAACGGTCCACAACGGAGAAGACGTTCGGACGGTCCGAACGTCCAAACGAATGTGGATCGTTGATCTAAAGATGGATGGCTCAGATCAAGGTAACGTTCAGACGGTCCGAACGTTCATGTGATCTGAGCCGTAGATCTAGAAATGGACGGCTCACAGAGACTTAGGAGATCCGGAGGTCCGAAAGTCCCTTACGATCTGGGCTGTTGATCAAGATCGGAGGGTCCACAGTGAACACAGCGTTGTGCACGCGCACAATGCGGGGTTTAAATGCATAGGCCCACATGTAAGTGACACATTAAGCCATTTTAGATAGCCATTAACTACCAAACCAATGATTAGCAATGATTAGTTGATTTAATGACTGTATCAGTGTCTTAATGATGTCGCCACAGTGTTTACTTCGTCCGACAACGAGCCCGATGCAGACATGGCCTCACCACCGGCGACTACGGTCACGGCGGCGCAAACCAACTGCACACATGGGTTCACAATAGCCTTGCGAACACACAGAGGCTACTCTCGACGGCGGAGCCAGCCTAGAACGGCGGCGAGCTGGAGATGAGCGGCGACGCAAGCACGGCCACGACGACAATAGCAAATAGCTCCGCAGCAGTTCAAGGAAGCGGGTGCCATAGCTTCTATGGACTAACAAGGAGTTACCTGAGCACAGGAGAGGTTCGAAGGTGGACGGAGCAGCTCCGGCGACGTTGACCAACGCCGGCGTTGAGGAAGACATCGTGGAGAGGAAAGCCTAAGCAACAAGAGCAAGACCGGGTGATCAAGATAGCTTCAACAGGGCTCATAGAAGGTCCACGAGCAAGGAATTGAAGAGAGGAATAGCTTACCGGAGTTGAGGACGAAGGGGATTAACTTCGGCCGCAGACGACAAAACTCAAAATTTGACAATCCCTGAGAATGTCAAACAAAATTGAGTTAGGCAAAAAGCTAAGGGTAAAGAGAGGAACAAGGATACACGATTGGATTTGAAAATGAACCACTGAAGCGTCGGGACGACAAAGAAGCTTCCACTGCCGTCAATGGCGATTTGGGGTTTCTCTGTGGTTTTGAGCTCAACAACAGAGAGGGAGCAAGGTGGGTGTTTAAAGGAACAAGAGGAGGAGCTTGGAGGCTTTTTATAGCCGAAGGAGCAAGGAAATGAGCAACGGCAAGTCCACGGTGAGCTGGGTTTACAGTGCTGCCATGGGCGAGCCGAAGCGACGGGAGCAAGCGCGACCAAGACTTTGGGGGCGAAAGGCACTGGCGAGCATTTAATGATCAGAGCAAAGAGCCGTTGACGAGGACGCCAAGGAGGTGACAAGGCGCTGCCTCTCCTCTGCCCACGCCATGGCGCTCGTGCGCGAGCCAGAGGAAGAGGAAGGCCAATAGGAAAAGACGAGGGCCCACATGGCAGTGAAAAGAAAAAAAGAGGCTCGGGTCGGGACATAAATGAGTTGGTTGAGCCAAACCCAAAGACATGAGCCAAAACACCCGATGGTTGGATTAGAAATGGACGGCCACGATTGAACGAGACAACTGGATGGTCCGAACGCTCACGACAACGAGGGCGGTCCGATTGGAAAAGAACGGCTGAGATTGATTTGGCTCTCGGGCGGTCTGAACGTTCACTCGAACGTGGACGGCCCGATCAAGATCCAACAGCCCAAAACGCACGCGCCAACTGGGACGAGCCCGAGTGCGTTAAGATGGTTGGGTTGGACCAAGGCTCGGGTCGTTTTGAACAAAGCGACTGAGCGCAAAAACGATGGTTGGATCCACATCCAACGGCTAGAACGCGTTGGTCCGAACGGCACACGCGACGTGGGCTGTCCGATGGAGATCGGACAGCGCAAAACCAACGCGCGTTTGAATGGGGCCGAGCCAGGCGCGGGAGGTGGTTGGGTTCAACCAGAAAGGGGATTTGGGCTCGAGTCCGACTCAAACCCAAACAGGACTTTGACCAAGGGTTTGATATAAGCTGAAAACTTGGAAGAATTTTTAGAGGTAGCAAACTAACTCCAAAAATTCTGAAATTTTGACTGGAGGTTCCTAGCTCTAGGATAAACCTTGCATAAAATTTTCAGAGGTTTTTATGCAAATGCAGAAATTTCTCAAGGCTTGTTCTAGGGTTTGACCAAAAGTCAAACTGGTTTGACTGGCCTCCAAAAATTATCAAATAATTTCTAAAAATTATGAAATTTTTTAGAGGAGTCACCCAGCATCCCTAGAACCAAAGAAAATTATTTCCAGAGGTTGAACACAAGATTCTCATCAAGGATTGAAAAAGGGTTCATGACCTTAGTCAATTGGAGATTTAGGTTTTTGAATTCTACAATTCCTTTACAAGAATTACATAAAAGTTTAAAAACTACAAGATGCAAGAAAAGTTTTAATTTCTTCTCATTTTCTTACATTTGAAACACAAAGCCAGATTTTGGATATTACAAAACCTCCCCCCTTACAAGAATCTTGTCCCGAGATTTGGCTCACTCGGAAAAGAAAGATGGGTAGTTCGCACGCAGACGATCTTCCCGTTCCCAAGTAGCTTCATCCTCGGAATGATTTGACCAATGAACTTTAAGGAATTTGATGGCACTATTCCTTGTTCTTCATTCAGCCTCTTTAAGGATGCGAACAGGGTGCTCGCGGTAGGTCAAATCTTCTTGAACATCGAGAGTTTCCAACGAAGCCTCCTCGGTTGGAACACGGAGGCACTTCTTTAGCTGGAACACATCATGTACCCCCCCCCCTCAAGTGCAGCAGACAATTCCAACTTATAGGCAACAGCTCATTTCTTCTCGATGATGCGATAAGGACCAACATATCGAGGAGCTAACTTGCCCTTGACACCGAAACGTTGATGGCCCTTCAAAGGAGAGACTTTGAGATAAACAAGTCATTGGGCTCAAAGCTCAACTCACGATGACGACGATCCGCGTAGCTCTTTTTCCTTGATTGAGCCGTGCGTAAACGATCACGAATAAGCTGAACTTGACTCTCGGCCTCATTGATCGAGTCTGGACCAAAGAAGGGTCTTTCGCCGGTCTCAGACCAATTCAATGAGGTTCTACACTTCCTCCCGTATAAGGCCTCAAAAGGTGCCATGCCGAGATTGGCTTGAAAGCTGTTGTTGTACGAAAACTCGACGAATGGTAAGCATTTCTCCCAATGCTTCCCATAGGAAAGAACACAAGCACGGAGCATGTCTTCCAAAACCTGGTTGACTCTTTTAGTCTAACCATCAGTTTGGGGATGACATGCTGTGCTGAAGAAAAGGCGGGTTCCCATAGCCTCTTACAAACTATGCCAAAACCGAGAAGTAAACAGAGAACCACAATCAGAAACAATCATCTTCGGTATCCCATGCAAACTCATAATTCGGGAAACATAGAGTTTGGCTAAGAGACCCACGCGAAGCTGAGTCTTGATAGGAAGGAAATGTGCCATTTTAGTCAAACGATCGATGACAACCCAAATGGCATTATTTTTCTTCGGAGATCGGGGTAGACCAGTGATAAAATCCATCCCGATCGAATCCCACTTCTACTCGAGCACCGCAAAGGTGAAGCGCACTGCTGACACTAATACTCACCCTTCACACGACGCACACGCCGTCACTCAAAGAACGAACCGCAATCTCCCGCTTCATTCAGGTCCACCAAAATCTCTGCCGGAGATCTTGATACATCTTCGTGGCCCCGGGATGAATGGACAAGGGAGAATCATGGGCTTCGTGGAGAATCAAATTCCGTAATTCTATGTCCTTTGGAACCAAAAGGCGTTGCCCGAACCTCACAACACCAAGATCATCTTCTGAGAAACACTTGGTTGTTCCGTTCTTAACATTCTGCCTGATTTGGTTCACTCCAATGTCCGATTGCTGAGCGGCCTTGATCCGATCCACCAAGGTTGGTTGCACAACTAAGGTAGCGAGGAAACCATGCTCAACTACTTCCAAGTTGAGTCGCTGAAATTCTTTCAGAAGGGTGGGCTGCTGCTCCTTGAGCAACAAGGCATTACAATGCACCTTTCGACTAAGTGCATCGGCAACAACATTAGCCTTGCCCGGATGATAGTGAATACCCATGTCATAGTCTTTGATCAATTCCAGCCACCTTCTTTGCCTAAGGTTCAGATCGGGTTGGGTGAACAAATACTTCAAGTTTTTGTGATCCGAATACACTTCACAACAGTTACCGATTAGGTAATGTCGCCAAATTTTCAGTGCATGAATCACAGCAGCTAGCTCCAAGTCATGGGTAGGATAATTGAGTTCATGAGGTCTCAATTGCCTTGATGCATAGGCCACTACCTTGCCTTCTTACATAAAGACACACCCGAGTTCTCGACGAGAAGCATCGCAAAAGATATCGAAGCTTCGATGGACATCGGGAAGAACGAGAACGAGAGCTGTGGTCAATCGCTTCTTGAGTTCTTGAAAACTTTCCTCGCAATCAGCGGACCATAGAAACTTCTTGTCCTTCTTGAGCAACTCAGTCATCGGCTTCGCGATCTTGGAGAAGTTCTCGATAAAGCGACGATAGTATCCCGCTAAACCGAGAAAACTCCTCACTTCGGTTAGCAAACTGGGCTAACCCCAAGAGAGCACATCGCTGACCTTACTAGGATCCATGGCTACGCCTCCTACTAAAAGAACATGGCCCAAGAATACCACTTCCTTCAACCAAAACTCGCACTTGCTGAACTTCGCATACAACTGGTGCTCACACAGCTTTCCCAACACAAGCTTCAGATGCTCAGTGTGTTCTTCATCGTTCTTGGAGTAGATAAGAATATCATCGATGAAGACCACCACAAACTTATCCAAATACTCCATGAATACCGAATTCATAAGATTCATGAACAAGGCAGGTCACGGGAGATCTAACGGTCATTTGGTGGTCGCAGATCGCGGTGGTAAGCGTGATCTTTCGATCATTGCTATGCGTTTGACCGTAAAAAGACTTGGTTAAGGAGGTAATTTCGCTTGAGGTGTAAAAACAGACCGGACTTCCTCGAGCAGACAAATTTAAGAGTCCCAATAGACTCCCTTACCCTGTCTGTTGGAGCAGTTCCTGAAGCGTTGGCAACCGTTGGGGTAGCCACGTCTTTTGGACTTCGGGTGTGCGGTTATAAATCTTCACTGTGGGTGAGGATAAGGTCCTTTACCTTCCCCCAAATTGTTCTTGCTGTTCGAACTCCCGAGTTCTCTGCCGCCGACCAAATCAAGCTTTCTTCTTCAATCTTTCCACATCCAAATCTTCGACTTTTGGAGAAATGGCTAGAGCCGCTTCCCAGTGGGCCGAATCAGAGATGGATGCGACCAGAATCCAGGCTTTGGTCGACTCCGAGAAGATTCTGAAGATGGAATTCATGCGGTGGATTAGGCCATCGGGCAGCATTGGCCGTCGGAGGAGATTGGGCAAATCCCCGTCTTCCAAGCATTCTGTGAGTGTGGTCTTCGATTACCAGCTCATCCTTTTCTCACATTGGTACTCGAATATTTCCAAGTGGAGTTGGTGAACCTTGTCCCCAATTCTATCACAATGTTGGGGGTGTTCGTGTCCTGTGTGAGGCCTACCTGGGGATTCCGGCTGATCTGGAGTTGTACCGGTATTACTACGGAATAACCCGATTAAGTGAAATCGCCGGTAGTTGTAGTCTAAAGCTCCACGACGGGAAGTCGAGGGAGTAAATTCAGATGTTTACCCTGTCATCGTGGCCGGGGTGGAAGAAGAGGTGGTTCTATTGTGAGATCACCAATGAGGACAGCCTCTTTTTCACCGGGAAGCCTACCGAGAAGGTTCCCGCTTGGGATTCGATTCCCAAGGATCTTGGCCGGATCGTCCCTTTCATTCAAGCTATTGCAGACTTGAAGGAAGATGGGCTTACCGGATGGCACGTAGTGAAGGATTTCATCACGCACCGCATCAGCCCTCTGAAGAAGAGGGCTCATCAGATGTGGAGGTACTCGAGCCCGATGGACCCGATGAGGGACTACACGGAGGGTAAGTAAACCTTGAGCTTTAGCCTTCTTTCTGTTAGTTTTAAATTAGGCTTACTGAAGTTCTCTTATCCTTGCAGACCTCTCACTAGAGGAGATTGACGCTCGGGTCAAGCTCATCTGTGAGAAGACCCCAGCCCATGTTGTGGCGCCTCCAATTCTGGCTGACTTGTCTCCAGAGGACAAGGTGGAGCGCCTAAAGGTAATCAAGAGTCGATTTCGTCTATAGGACTTTGTAGTCATAGAAGAACTTATGACTGGGTACTAATCGTAGGAAGGCTTACGATTAGGTTCTGGTCGTAGAAAAACTTACGACCAGGGGGTTGTCATAGAAAGGCTTATGACATGGTGATAGTTGTAGAAGAACTCACAACGGCTTTATAATATCTCTCTTTCTGATTTATGCAGAAAGTAGGCAAGGAGGACCGTCAGGACAATGAAGAAGTCGAACTGATGGTCATTGGTGCAGCCGTAGAGCAGTTTATTTCTCCTCCGGCTAAGAGACGCCGACTTGTTAAGGCCGCCGATAAAGGGAGGCTCGAGCTCGAGCCTCATTGTTGAGCAGCGATGCTCCTCGCACTGGGGGAGGAGGCTCGCAAGTCGCTGATGAGGGCGGTGTAAGCTCGAGCTCTCCTACTAAGTCTGCACCTTTGGCTAATCTTGCCGCGAAAATAATTGCTGCAGAGGAAGCAATCGCGACAGAAATAGCTGAAGTATTTAAACCTAGGGCCCCCAAGGCCAAGGTACCCTTCTATTATGACAGTAAAACCTTCGCAGTTTCTGTCTCTCGTGGCTTTATCAAGCGATTAGAAAAGGAGAACTGGAAGAGTTTCATGTCTTTTGTGAAGGATACTAATGCGCCAGTAGTGCCCGTGGTCGAGGATAGTGCCGCTGTTGAGGTGGACGAGACAGGTCTTGGCCAAACAGAGAGCCAAGAGGCTCAAGGAGCAATGGTACTCGATCAAGCTCCACGATAAAATGTGGTCGTGACTGTTCCTCAACTTGAGTCTCGACCCGACGTGGTTGAGAAAAAGTCGAAGAAACCTTCCTTAGGGAGGGTTGTTTCCAAACTTAAGATCAAATCCAACACTTCGAGGCACGTAAAAGAGATGTATGTAAGAACAACATTTACCTTTTACTTTTTACCACCGATCATGTTTTCCTTTTTATGATCTTAGCTTGGCTCCTTTTATCATTAAGGACGTTCCTGCCAAGGAATCCACTACGCTTTTTGGCGAAGAAACAAAGCGATGGCGGTGGTCGAAGAGTCAACCACCGCCCAAACGGTGGAGGGTGTCATTGTTGTTAACTCGCCACGACTCTTTGGAGTGGTCGAGGGTCGGATGCTCACGACCATGGGCGCCGAGATGCAGGGGTGAAGATGGTAGCAATGACACATCCGGCCATGGGGTGAAACATCAATTCACCGTGCTGGGAAGGAGGTTGTTGCGGTTGATCCTCCCAGCTCCCAAGGCCAAGCTACTGGTGCCGCCACCTCCGAAGAAGAAGAAGAGTTCGAGCTCTTCGACCGTACCTTCGGGTTCTTCGCTCCTGCCACTATTGTGGGCTCCCGTGCGTTCAGATCTCGTGATCATGTTCCTCACCCTAAGGAAATTTCTAACAGAGAGGATGTCTTCGATGACGAGCGTCTTGAAAGGGTTTGGTGGAACTGAGTTGATGAGATTGATGAACTGAGGGACCCTACAAGGGTGGTATTTTCGTTCGCTCGGACATCTATGAATGTAAGTACCTGAAATTTGGTATTTACATCTATACTTTTTCGCGCTTCTTACTGTCTTTCTTTGTGCAGAACACGCTGAAACAAATTGTCACCGCTTCTTTGAATATAACGAGCAACTTGTCCATTCTACATTAGACAAAGCGCTACTCATGAAAGCAAAGGAGAGGTTGTAAAATCGCTTTTTGTTGCCTTTCATGTTTTGACCACTTACACAGTACTTACGGGGATTTGTCATAGAAGATCTTACGACTAGGTACTGGTCGTAGGAGGACTTACGACTAGGGTTCCGTCGTAGAAATACTTACGACAAGGAGCTTACGACCAGGATATTGTCATAGAAGAACTTACGACTAGGATATTGTTGTAGAAAGACTTACGACAAGGAGCTGATCACAGAAGAACTTACGACCTGGAATTATGCTAACGTCTACCCTTTCCCTTTTCAAGCTCAAGAGTGACGAGAAGTCCTTAGCTGATTCTCTCGACTTTGAGAGAGCTGAGAATAAAAAGCTAAGTGAGAAGGTTGAAGACCTCCGGAAGAAGCTTCAGGAGGCAAACTCTGCAAACCAAAAGTTGTAGGGACGACTAAGCGGTAAGCGCTAAACTTAGGACCGTCTTCAACCACCTTTTCTTTTTCTGAATCTCATTCTCTTTCAGACAAAGACCAAGAGGTCCAGACGTGGGAGCAACGTTACCTTAAGGACACCGCCGCCCACGCTGAAGAAGTCAAGAAGTTAGATTCTCAACTAGTTGGTAAGCAAATCTTTACCTGCAATTGGTTGTGTTTTCCTCTTGGGTCATTTTATTTGACTGACCTTATTCTTTTCAGAACAAGTGGTACAAGTAAAACGACTTCGCGAGGCTTCGACTCGCAATCAGGAGGAAATGAAGGCTTTGAAGATCAATCTGCAAGACAATATTTCACTCCTGAACAATGTACTCGGTGGGCTTCATGCTGAGGGGATTACTCCTCGTGATGACACGTTGTCTGCCCAATCGAGTGCCATTGGTGAACAAGTCGGAACTTTGCAAGAGTTGGTGACTACGCTGAGAGATAACCAATTCGACTCGATAAAGGATGTGATCCAAGAGGGAATAAAATTTGTCTGAGCAAAACTTACATCTCATGATCCCACCCTTAATCTGCAGCCTGTTGTAGATGACTTCGCCTGCCCTGAAGCAGAAGCGGAGCAGTTAATAGCGACAATACAGCCGATCGCTGAGTTAGTCATGGAGGGTATGCAAATTAGTTCTCCTCCGCATGAGTAGTCTGTACCAGATTCCTGTAAAGATAAGTTTTTTGTTGATGTTGATATATAATCCTTCCTTCTTCCTGAAAATCATCTTGTCGAGTAGTTAGTAACTCATAAGATATGAATGGAAAAAGAGCAAGACTAAGAATTGAAGTCAAGTTAATAACTTTATCTTAGCCCCTGACTATTTGCTTGGTTTATTTAAATAAACTGAGTAAATAGTGTTTAATGGGTTTTCTGAAAAAGAGAGAGGTTTAGCTAACTTGTAGTTTTTTTATCACGATAATCTTGCACTGGTCGTAAGAGTAGGAACAAGTTGACACTAGGAAGGTCCTTCTAGTGGGCAGGACCACGTGCAGAGAGGAAAGGCTTCGACTAGGTGATGTTACCATCTCCGACCAGATTAATCAAATCAAGAACGGTCAACTTGAGTTAGATAAATGTCCGAGTTCCATAAAAAATTGTCCAACTTATCTCAATGCACTCAAGATATTCGCCCGTAGCAAGAGTTAGAAAGCGAGCCACGCTAGAAAGTTCCTTCTAGTGGGGCGTGACCACGCAGAGAGGAAAGTCTTCGACTAGGTGTTGCAACTTCCTCCGACCAGTTAAAACAAACCGAGTTTATCGAAAGTAGTCGAGAAAATTTGTAAAGTGTACTCTGCTTAATTTATTTTTCAAAAAGATGGATGAAGAAATAAACTAAGGTACTAAGAGTTGGCTTGACATTATTTCAATCATGTTTCGACCCCAAGCTCTTTGTTTTGGTAAAAAAAAAAGGGGGGGGGAACGAGTCGACTCTAGGAAGTTCCTTCTAGTGGGCGGGACCACGTGCAGAGAGGAAAGGCTTCGACTAGGTGACGTTACTATCCTTTCGACCAGTGTAAAGATGAACTGGGTACTAGTCGTAGAATGTCTTACGACCAGTGTATTATCGTGGAAGAGTGCACGACTTAGTAACTGGTCGAGGGCGGACCTCTGACTAGGGTATGGTTGAAAGAATTGTCAAAGCGCTACTCTAAGTAATACAATAAAGATAGAAAGAACCTGATGCTTTATTGAACGGTTGGTCATTTACACGTAGAATTTGCATAACTGGTCGATATTCCAAGAATTTGAGAGAATTCGGCCGTCTTCCATTGCCAGTCGTACCGAGCCTGGTCGTATAACTTCGACCACTGTGTAAGGACCTTCCCACTTGAGAGAAAGCTTGTTCCGATTAGATCGATTGAATTTTCCTCAATACTAAGTCACCTACAACAAGGTCATGCGAGGTTGACCTTGCGATCGTAGTATTTGCGCAGGGTTTGCTGGTAGACTGCTGAACGGATTAAGGCTTGATTCCTCTTTTCTTCGAGCAGGTTAATGTCATCCGCTCAAAGTTGTTCTTGGGCTGATTCATTGAAACTCTCGACCCTTGTAGACCTGATCTTTAGTTCTGGCGGAAGCATGGCTTTGGCACCAAAAACTAGGAAAAAAGGTGTTTCGCCTGTTGCTCGACTAGCGGTCGTGCGAACTGCCCATAATACTGAGGGTATTTCTTGTACCCAAGCCCCTGAGCGCTTGACGAGCTGGTTGAAGACTTGAGTTTTAATTCCCTGTATTATTTGGCCATTCGCTCGTTCAACTGCCCCATTGCTTTGGGGATGGGCGACAGAGGCGTAACAGAGCTTGGTACCCAACTCGTCGCAAAATTTCTGAAATGTTGCACTCGAAAATTGTTTACCATTATCTATGATTATTCGACTTGGGACACCAAATCGAGTAATCACGCTTCTCATCATGAACCATTTTGCGGCTTCTGTTGTCATCCCAGTCACAGGTTCGGCTTCGATCCATTTTGTGAACGTATCAATAGCCACAAAAAGGAACTCGAAGCCTCTTGGAGCCCTTGGGAACGGTCCTAGGATGTCGAGACCGTAGGTCGCAAATGGCCAAGATAAAGGGATTGTTTGTAATGCCTGAGCTGGTTGGTGTATTTGCCTGCTATGAAACTGGCATTGTACACATTTCTTAACCAACTCTTTGGCATCGTAGAGGGCTATTGACTAGTAAAATCCTTGTCGAAAGGCTTTTCCGACCAACGTTTTGTAGGAAGCATGAGTTCCACAGATGCCCCCGTATATGTCATGAAGGAGGTTTAGTCCTTCTCTCTGCGGCATGCATCGCATGAGTACCTCATTTATAGAGGACTCCTTAGACCAAAGTATATATTTTGGCCTTTCGGGATAAACGATCTGCTTCGAGATCGTCATCGGGTACAGAACCCATTGAAGATACTTGTACATGGGATCCATCTAAGTGTCCTCGTAATCTAGAGATGTTGTCTCAATAGGAGATGTCTCTGGTGTGTCCACCAGAGACAGCTTCTGGAGTTGCTCCAAGAGGACCCCTTTTGGCACTTGTGATCGGGAAGAAGCTATCCGAGCAAGCTGGTCTACGAGAAAATTATCCTTTTGACGGATAAATTGTACCTCAAAACCGAAAAAATGCTTTTCAAGTTTTCGAACCTCCGATAAGTACCGAGACATGGTCGGATTAGAGCATTGGTACTCTTTTCCGACTTGATTCATGACTAGTTGAGAGTCTCCTCTCACGAGTAGTCGTCGAGTCACGAGTGCTTTCGCAGCTCGTATGCCGGCTAGTAAACCTTCGTATTCTGCCACGTTGTTAGTGGCCTGGAAGTTTAACTATATGGCATACTTTAAGGTCTCTCCGTTAGGAGATTCCAGGATCACCCCAGCCCCCGAGCCACTTAAAGTAAGTGACCCGTCAAAGTACATCGTCCACTTGTCGTGGGTATCAGATCGGGGATCCCTAACAGTTCAGATTTGTTCATTCTACGACAAAGTCTGCCAAGATCTGGATTTAATGGCCGTTCGGCTGCGAAATGGAGGTCTAACTCCCAAGTTCTACTGACCATTTAGACATGCGTCCCGCTGCTTTCCTATTTTGGAGGATCACTCCTAAGGGAAACTCAGATGGCACAATTATCTTGTGCACCTAAAAATAATGCCTTAATTTCCTTGAAGACATGAGGAGGGCATAGAGAAGCTTTTGGACCTAAGGGTAACGCTCCTTAGGTCCGTGCAAAACTTCACTTACGTGGTACACCGCTTGTTGAACGTTTTCACGTTCTACAACTAGTACTACGCTCATTGCCTGTGGCATGGCAGCTAGATAAATTAATAGCGTCTCTTTTGGTTTCAGGGAAACCAGAACAGGAGCACTCGTAAGATATCTCTTGACATCCTCGAAGGCAGCGTTTGCCTCTTCCGACCACTCGAAACCCTCGTGCTTCCTCAGAAGTTTGAAGAAAGGTAGTCCTTTTTCCCTCAATCGTGCCATGAAATGACTTAAAGCCGCTATACACCTTGTGAGCTTTTGGACTTCTTTCTTCGTGGTTGGAGAGCACTTTTTGAACAATGGCTTTTATCTTTTCGGGATTTGATTCGATCCCTCATACGGAGTCCAAAAATCCAAGCAATTTTCCCGAAGAGACTCCAAACACACACTTCTCAGGATTGAGTTTCAAGCGGTGTTTTCTAAGGTTGTCGAACGTCTCCTACAAGTCCGAAACATGATCAAGCCGTTTGATGCTTTTTTACGACTAGATCGTCAATATAGGCTTCCAAATTTCGGCCTAGCTGAGGTGAAAAAGTCGATTGCATCAAACGTTGAAAAGAAGAGCCAGTATTTTTTAGACCAAATGGCATTTTGACATAGCTAAATATACCAAATGGAGTAATAAATGCGGTCTTTTCTTCATCTTCTAGACATATATTAATCTGATGGTAGCCAGAATATGCATCTAGAAAACTTAATGTTTCGCAACCAGCAGTAGAGTCAACCAACTGATCGATACGAGGTAAAGGGAAATCATCTTCTGGACAAGCTTTATTAAGATAAGTGAAGTCTATGCACATTCGCCACTTGCCATTAGACTTCTTAACCATTACAGGGTTGGCCAATCACTCTGGGTGGTCGACTTCTCATATAAAGTCTGCTTTAAGTAGCTTGTCCAATTCTAACCTTATAGCATCTTGTCGATCAGAGGCAAATCTCCGTAATTTTTGTTTTACAGGTACTTTGTCAGGCCGTAAAGCTAGCCTATGCTCGATCACTTCCCTGGGACTCCGGGCATGTCGGATGCTTGCCACGCGAAGACATCTGCGTTTGCTCGGAGAAAAGTGATGAGGGCGTCTTCCTACTTGGGGTCGGAAGTATCCCCGATGCGAACAGTCTTCGAAGGTTCCTCCTGATCCAGGAGAACTTCTTTGACTTGGTTGTTCGGCTTGGGCACAGCTTTTGGCTTCGAGCTCTTGGTCGAAGTCTGCCCTTTTTCTTCTCGAGCTGGTATCTGACCCACCATCTCGAGGGATCGACGGTCACACGTGTGTGCCATCTTCTTATCACAATGAATTGTGATTACTCCTTTGGGACCTGGCATCTTAAGACATTGATACCCATAATGAGTTGCCATTAAGAATTTTGCCAAAGCTGGTCGTCCGAGTGTGGTATTATATGCCGTATCGAAATTGACCACATCAAAGGAGATTTTCTCTGTCCTGAAATTACTTGGTGAACCAAATGTTAAAGGAGGAGAAACTTGACCAATGGGTTTGGTCGAAGACCCTGGTACAATACCATGAAATGAATATCTTACCGGTCTTACCTTGGTCCTGGGTACTTGCATTTCGTCCAGGTGCTCGTAAATAGAATGTTTAACGAGCTACCACCATTAACCAACACTCAATTTACTCGACAGTTTTTGATGGTGGGTTCGACCACGATCAGAAAACGACCAGGTCGGGTTGAAGGGATCGGACAGTCACCTTTCTCGAAAGAGATGGTGACTTTCGACCACCTCGGTACTTTATTGACAAGAGGAGAGTCAATGGAGTTTACCTCACGTTCGACTACCTTAAGCTGTCATCTTGACTCGTACGCCGATGATCCTCCAGAGATGTGCTCGATGGTGTGCTCAGGATCTTGAAATGGCATGTCCTCGTTGTCATGCGACCGCAGTACGACAATCGGCTTGCCCTACTTCTTCGAGGGTAGGAAGTGGCCCTTGTCGCTTGTAATAGTCTTGAGTTTTGTTGGAAAACTTCGGCGCTTCTGAGGTCATGCCCTTCCTTTTTATGGAAAAGGTACCACCTAGGCTTATCGTTCTTCCGTTCGGGGTGCTTACCTTTGCCTCGATCGGGGTATTGCTTGTCAGTTCGTGGCTCCTTATCACTTACGGCCAGGATCTCCTTAGAAGCATTGACTTGAAGCTTTTGTCCCTTTGCCTTGTTCTTGGATTTCTTAGCCTTTTTATCCTTCTTTTTGCTACCTTCGCTAGTCTCCTGAGGGTGCTGGTCTTCTCGATCGATGATTTTGGTCCACTCAACTACTTCGTCAGCAGTAGCGTACCGATCAGCCATCTTGAAGAGTTTAGTTATAGTAGCGGGAGGGTTCAAAGCGATGTCCTCCGTGATCCTTCTGCTACGGACTCCCTGCTTGAAGGCTCTGATAACAGATGCATTAGAAACCTCAGGAATAGAATTGCGAACCTGACTGAAACGCCTGATGAATTGGCGTAGTGTTTCGTGGTCATTTTGTCGCATCCTGTGTAGGTCGTCCTCCTTTCCGAGGCGATAGTAGGTGCCTTGGAAATTAGCCAGCAACAGATCACAGAGGTGTTGCCATGAGTAGATCGACTCGACTAGTTGGTTTAATAACCACGATCGAAAGCGCACCCTTTGAGCACAAATCGAAGGTAATTCACCGTGACGCTCTCCTCCTCCCCGCCGCTTCGACAAAAGTTGTGTAGATCTCAAGGAATTCGATGGAATTTTGAGACCCATCAAATTTCTCCATGTTCCTGGTCGAAATTATGCAGCCCGATGAATCGCTTTCGGAGGTCAGGCGAGAATGCCCGACATCCGGTAATCACATCGTAACGCCTCCTTTGTAGAAAAAAGGGTGCTGACACGCGAGACACCCTATTTAATATTTTTATTTAAATATTAAAATGGACATATTGTTTAAACTGAGCGCCCGATTCACGATTTGTTTGAGCCATCGGTTTATTACGACAAGATCCTCGACAGAAGACCCCACTTGCATATATTTTGACTTATTAATGATATTACATGTTATATATTTGAGTACATAAATAAATTCCATGCCCTTACTTACTAAATGTTCCCCTAGTTCATGGCCGATATTTCAACGTGCATCTTTTGAATTGGGTTGGGGAAAGAATCGGGTGAGCGTTGGATGTTCTGATATGTAAAATATAATGTTCCATGCATTTGGTTCGATGTTCCAACAATTCATCTTCGCGCATTTGGTCTCAATGTTTCAATACTTAATCCACGATGTTCCAACTGTTTATCAAAGGATGCCCAGCGATAGTGCAAGTTGGACAAGTGCGAGACAAATCAAAGCAATTAGCTGAACAAAAAAAAAGAACAATAGAGGGGTAATGAAAATGAGGAACAAAGAAATAACTACTGTTCCATCAAAAAAAGAAATAACTACTGTTCCATCAAAAAAAAAGAAATAACTACTGAACATTCTGCCAAAAAACTGCAAAATAAAATGGAAAGAAAAAAAGAAACAGAGGAAACGACCCATAGCCACACTAAACATTTGAATTTTTTTTAAATAATCTATTTTTATTCGAAAATACAGAAATAATCTCGTGTCGCCATACGGTTGGGCGAGTCCGGAAAGTCGCCCAACCGCAGTGCGACACATATTGAAATCGCCCAATGGAACGGCTATTTAAACGTTCGAGGCGTCGTCGCTTCATGGTATGGTGACTTAGATAAAGTCGCCATACGGACGAGTGAATTGCTAGGACCTCAATCAAAGTCGCCCAACCGTATGGCGACTTGGGCACGTGTCACTAAACCCTTGGTCCAGCACTTTCTGCCAAGTCGTCCTACGGTTGAGCGACTACATGGTCATATAGAAGGCAGCCCAGATCCCGTCATGGTTTCTTTCACCATTTGTCTCGGCAGAGGAGAAAAAGGGGAGAAGGTAGGGAGAAGCAGAGGAGCTCGAGAGAGGGATACAATAGGAGGAGAGGAGCTTGGGAGAGGTACACAGGGAGGAGCAGAGCTCGAGAGAGGGCGGTTCGGGAGGAGAGGAGCTTGGGAGAGAGGTACACAGGGGAGCAGAGCTCGGGAGAGGGCGGTTCTGGGAGGAGATGAGTGAAAGACGAAAGAAAAGACGAACGAAGGTAATACTTTGTTTGTTCTTGTTCTCGATCGAATGTAGGCAACGATGTAGCTACTTGTTTGTTTACGACGATATGGGGAATGTATGTCGAGAAATCACCGGTTGCAACGCTTGTAATATTTGCGATCATGTCTGAGCTCACAAGATTGAAAGTGCATTACGGTGTTGGTAATGATTCGTGAAGGTTCGCAAGGTGTTGACCTAAGTGATTTCGGCAAGTCGATTTGGTACACGAACACGGAGAATGCCCGAATCGGAGATGTTCTACACCGCTCACCGTAAGCTTCTCCTTGGACCCGAGGTGTGGAGTGTCGCCATACAAGCGGTTTGAGTAGGTCTCCACACACATTCGGTGGGAGTTGAGCAGCGTGATGCGCACGGTTGCATGGAAGTGATATCTCGAAGGTCAGAGGCGCTGTAGTACGAAAAGGCATACTCGTGCGACCATGTTTGAAGGTACTCCTTGCAGGCCCTTCCACGCCTCCGTTGGGTTGGTGGGGAGCAGCTTCGGTTGTGGTTTATGAAGAAGACGCGGTGGCCGATGTTGTGGACGCACAAGAGGACGAGGTGGCCGACGTTCAGAAGGCAGAAGAGGACGAGGTGGCCAATGTTGCGGAGGCAGAAGAGGAGACTGAGGCAGAAGAGGAGACGGAGGCAGAATATCGTGCACCGCACGCTCAGGCCAGTCCCCAGGTAGATGCAGGGGAGCATGTCCACAGCATAGTACGTTAGATGGAGATTGATGACTTGACAGCTCGAGCGAAAGAGGAAGCTTTAGAAGAGGATGGTGATAACTCTTCTGAGGAGGATGAAGGTCCCATCCCGCAGGGATGGAATAGGGTGGACGTTGAGGGTCTTGCTATGCACGACGAGCACAAATCACCGTGGGAGTACAATGGGACGGAGGTTCGTCTTCGTGCAATGTTTGCTGACAAGGGATCACTGCAGGATATCATTAAACTGTGGGCTTTATCCATGCAACGTCCGTTTCGTGTACTCAAATCCAGCCAGGAGCAGTACACTATGGTATGCGAGCAGGCTGGGTGTCTTTGGCGTGTGCACGCAAGGAGACCCAAGTACGAGACTCACTGGATTGTCTCGAAGGTGGAACCGCACTCCTGCTTGCTCAATAGTGTTTTGCCGAGGCATCACAACCTGACGTCCACCTTCATAGCCAATGTCATGTATGGAGAGATAGTGAAGAAGACGGACCTAGAGGCTAAGCACATCATGGTGGCTATCGAGCAGAAATTCAAGTACAAGATTAGCTACGCGAAGGCATGGCGTGCTAAGCAGAAGGCTTTGGAAAGGAGGTTCGGTTCTTTCGAGGCGCTCTTCGACAACCTTCGTCAGATGCTCCAAAAAGGCTGAGATAGGAACCCGCACATACATTGCTATGAAGGACCAACCACCCAAAAGACCGCCGCTAGGTTTTATGGTATTGCAGAGGACCTTCTTAGCATTTGGTCCTCGTGATCAATGAATTCGGACACATGTTGCCCGTGATATCGATTGGGCGGGACATTTCTAATCGGGAAATACTTGGGCATGATCCTCGACAAAGAATTGGCGTTGATGGCAACAATCGATTCTCGCCTTAGCTATTGCTTTAGTGGAAAGTGAGAATTACGACGGTGGTTGTGGTTCCTTCAACATCCGAAGGTGGGAGAAGTTAGGCGCGCCCCGATGTCGTGATAATCCATGATCGCCACTCCGGATGATGAAGGCCATCCGACAACTTCAAAGAAGACCCCAATGAGCCGCTCTCGCCAAACTCGAGGAATGTATGGTGCATTCGCCATCCGGGGCCAACTTCTTCAAGTAGTTCAGCAAAGAACCGCTGATGAAGCTGTTCAAGAGGCTTGCTATGCGTAACCGAAGAGTGTAAATTTGATGTGTTGTGGCGGATGTTGGACGAAAGCACACCAGAAGTATGTCGTCGAGAAGAACAAGCGCCCCTCATTCCTCGGGCAAAGATACCGAAAGCGCCACACCATCGCTGAGAGCTCGAACCTCCCCATTTGACGCGGAGGACCTCGAGGGACATCGGGTGTTTCTCTCATTGGATTGAGGCCGAGCCATTGGAGAAGTGGTCCTTACTGCACGACACGGATGGTGCAAGGTATGGCATAATGATCACTAACCTTGCAAAGGTGTACAACTGGGTTATTAGGGACCTCCGTTCTCGGCCTCTTGTTGCCATCGCCGGGCGTTACGCTTCGATAGTACAATCGGATATTTCAGGGAAAGACATGCAAATGCGGCACTTCATGCAGCCAACCCACAGACACCCTACTGCTAGAAGATTATAGCATACATGCAAGCCAAGACCGAGAAGGCTCAGTCGCACACAGTCTTCGTAATGGGCAATACGGATCATCGATTTGATGTGATCCTCCGAGACAGAGCCGGATTCGGGACGGCTCGGTCTCTTGTTACCCATGAGGTATGCCTTGGAGACTATGTGAATGAACCTAGCTGCACATGCAATAAGCTAAAGCTCCTTCACAAGCCATGCTCTCATGTCCTCGCCGCGTGGGGACCATCCGCATGGACCAATCGAATCAGACGGAATACTTCATGAAGGAAAGGGTGCAAAGGTGTGGTGCGGCGAGCTAAGAGGCTTCGTGGTTGTGGGTAACTTCGCCACGCTGGATAACGCAAATAGGACTTGGATTCCGGATCTAGACCGGTTGAAAGGGGGAAGGGCCGTTGCGAGTCGTCGATTCGTGAACGATATGGACGAAGGGAAAGCCGCACAAGGGTAGACGCGTTGCGGCCGCCACCAGAAGGGCACACCGTCGAGAACTTGCAAGGCGATGTCGACATCGTGAGGAACTTGTATTACAACCGCTAGTATGTTGTAACATGTACTTCAACAAGATTTTGGTTCTTGTGTTTATTGTGGAACTAGTATGTTGTGGAACTAATTGTAACGATGTAATGTGCTTCGTCGCGGACTTTAATGTACTTCTCGTTCCGTGTCTCCGCTAAGCCATCAAAGCAAACCTATATTGCAAGTATGCCTCTTCTAATGGAATCCCGTAAAGAACCATTCGCACCGCCATCGAATCATCCATGTTTTATGGCATCTTCATAACCACAACGAGCGTTCTCAAAGATCTTCATAACTTCATCGAGGAGAGACTCCTCACGATCGTAATATCACTTACCTTTCTACTTACCACTCATTACTATCTCAATCGCCCTCACAAAATTCTACGTAAATTTAGCGACTACAACAATATACTGATTTATCAAAAATGTTATTATGAAGTCTAACAAATTTTGTACCCTTCATATTCTACTTAAAATAACAAACAGAGCAACAAACGTTGTCACCACACTTTTATCTTTTAAAAAATAACATCATATAATATGATTTGCTAAATGCGATACCTAAAAATTGTAATATATATTTTAACACAATTGTTCCAATTGGATTGGCATAATTCCAAGTGTAGAGCTAAAATCGCCTAATCGGTTGGGCGACTTGAACTAAGTCGCCCAACCAATGCACGACGCCCTAAACTCGCACATCCGCTTACGCATCGACGCTATAGTTATTTGCTCCATTGGGCGATTCAATATGTGTCGACCGCGATTAGGCGACTTTTCCGGACTCGCCCAACCGCACGCGGCGACACGAGATTATTTCTGTAAATAAAATTAAACAGTATTATTTCTGTATTTTTGAATAAAAAATAGATTATTTAAAAAATTTCCTAAACATTCATTCGCCAAATATTTGAAAGAAAGAGAACTGCAGCCACTGGCCCGGACCACATTCATTCGTCAGAAAAGAAAGAAAAAGTAATAACGGCAGCCCGTTCGTACCCCCTCCGCCGAAACAGCAAGCAGCCATCTGCTACTAGCCTGCGATCTACCTACCTGGGCCGAGCACATGAGGGTCGGCGGCGAGTTGCTAAATGCCACGCGCGTGGCATATAGCCAAAGCCCAAAAGTGTATAACCGCTGCTACAGCTAGCTATTTAGAAACATGCCACATTGACACCTGACAAAAAGCTCGTTCAATCTTATGTTGTTTGTGCACTCACACAACGCCTACTTTTCCTTTTCGTTTGCGAGTCACACAATGCCTACTTAGTCCACATGGAGCAGGACATGAATATGATTTGTGGGATTGGGCTTGGATTTTGACAAAGGTGGACGTAGAGGTCTTGCTTTTCTGGTTTGGCCTAAGTTTCCTAGGACCTTGCTAAAAAAGGCTAGGATATTTATTGATTTGCCGTTCTATAGAGTGACACTTTAAGATTTGTCACTCTATAGAGTGCATTTCATCATTATTATGTCTTTTTTCTTTTTCTTCTCCCCCTTTTCTTCTTGCCCTATTCATGGCAACATGCATCCAAGCTGTAGCGGCACCGTCCGAGCACCACCGTCCTCTCTCCCAGATCCGACAGGCGATGAGCCAGCGTGGTAGTCGGTGAATGGACAGTGGCCGCGATGGAGTGACGGGCGCGACGGCCGGCGAGTGGGCGTATGGGCTTCTTCCTCAACTCCTGTGAGTAGAGGAGATCTGGTGGGCGGCGTCGGTGTGCTCTAGATCTGGTCGTCGTCTTCGTCGTGCACCGCCGCCATGCCGGGGTCCTCGAGTCACCGGCGTCCCCAAGGTGCACCTCGTCGGTACACCGTTCCCTGTCATCTTCCTCATCAGAGCACTGTCTTCTTGGTCGCGCGGTACACTGCGGCCATCTTCTTCACCGTTGGAGCACCGTCTACTCAAATTCGAACCCGGCGTCATGGTTCACAGTCTGTTTGTCGCCACCTCCATGGCCGGGGCAAGATGAAAAGAAGAGGAAGAGGGAGAAGAAGGGGGAAGAAGAAGGATGTAATTGTACAAAATTGTCAACAAGGGCAAGAGATGAATTGGCCACTGTACACAATAGAAAATGATGAATTGCACTGTATAGAATGGCAAATCCTAAAGTGTGGCAAGTCATCCATTATCCCAAAAAAATAAAGTTTCCTAAGAGTTGCATCTCGCGTAAGTTTTTCCCTAGTCCCGCTATGCACAGAAATCTCTTGCGAAGCTCCTACGCAAACGGCTAGTAACGTGACTTTGACCTGACAACAAGGCCCTACAAAGCCTTCTGCCTCCTGACCCTAACTCCCCATTCCTTCTGTTCCCAACCCCGACCCACACTGTGCCGTTTTTCATTTAGAATCTTCTCAAGATTAATTTAGGGTAAACTGCTACTCCCCATCGTCTTAGAAGTCACCAGTCGCTGTTAACAATTGGCCGGATGAAACTCTCTCTATCCTGAGTATCTACTCATGCGAGAACGCTTGGGAAAAATCTCAATAGACATGAAAAAACACCAAAGAGTTTTGTGCTGCGAAATCACTGCATCTTTTCTGTTTTGCTTATCCTCTTATTTAAATTGAAAAGAGAACTTAACTACATGCAAAAACGTGGCCGGTAACACCACCTATTAACGCACCTACGCCTTTCACACTACCTATTAACACACCGGTAACGCCACCATGCAACTGCATACACGACATTAACCCTATCGTGGGCACATACTCAATGTTATGCATGAACACATACTCAATGCTATGCATGAACTAACAGAAAAAATTAACGAAAAAACTAGCGTGACAAGATTATTCAACAATCACTCTCTAATCTTGTTGTGCTTTCATGACTTCGATCAACCCGATCTTCTTGCGCATCTCTTGGAACTTGACACGCCCAAGTGGTTTTGTTAAAATGTCGGCGAGCTGATCATCCATGTTGATGTACTCAACAACAATCTTCTCTCCTTCAACACACTCCCTAATGAAATGACAACGAGTATCAATGTGCTTACTTCGGTCATGGAAGAAGGGTTTTTTGCATAAGAATATCGCTAACTTATCGCCCACCTTGAGGATCACAGTGCTGGGCTCCTTCTTCATCAGATCACCAAGTAGGCACACGGGCCAAATGCCTTAGCATGCCGCAGTCGTGGCAGCGATGTACTCAACCTCGCAGGAAGATAGCGCCACCGCCTTCTGCTTCTGGGATTGCCAACTGATCATGCCCCTCCCAAGCAAGTACAGCACACCGGTTGTGCTCTTGCGATCATCAACGTCACCTGCCATGTCGCTGTACCCGATCAAGTGTGACTCTTCTTCCCTCCTCCTTTCATAGTAGTAGCCCAAATTGTGAGTACCACTGATGTATTACAGAATGTGTTTCACGGCTGTCAAATGCTCAGTGGTTGGAGCCTCCATGAAATGGCTCACATAGCCCACTGAATACGCAATATCAAGCCTTGTGTGCACCAGGTATCTTAGGCTCCCCACAATGCTTCTGAAGAATGTGGCATTAGTGGGAGGGTTGTTGCTTACTTTGCTCATCTTGAGTGTTGCTTCCATGGGAATTTGGCACGGGTTGCAGTCTTCCATTCCACATTTCTCCAAGATTTTCAGTGCATAAGCCCATTGTTTTATTGTGATACCATCTCTGGTTTGCTGCACCTCAATGCCTAGGTAGTAGCTCAACAAACCCAAATCGCTCATGCTAAACAGCTTCTTCATCTCCTCCTTGAACTTGCTGATTTCTTGCGGATGTGTTCCTATGATAATAAGATCATCGACGTACACACCCACAAGTAAACTTGATGAGCCAATACCTCTCTTATGCACAGCATGCTCCGATGGACTCCTCTTAAAACCGAGCGTCAACCGTCAAGCTTCGAGTTCCATGTTCTTGGCACTTGTTGCAGGCCATAGAGTGCTTTCTTGAGCTTCAAGACCTTGTGCTCGTTGTTCTTGTCCATGAAGCCAGGCAGTGGGCCGTGTAGACTTCCTCTTTAAGATCGCCGTTGAGAAATGTTGATTTAACATCCATGTGGTGCACCTCCCAACCTTCATGCACTACCAATGCTATGAGCAACCGCACCGTCTCCAAACAAGCGACCAGCGCAAACACTTCCTTAAAGTCCACGCCCTACCTTTGCACGTACCCTTTAGCAACGATCCGTGCCTTGTGTTTCACCACAGCACCATGCGAGTCCTTCTTAACCTCGTAGACCCATTTGAGAAAAATTGGTCGATGTCCACTCTGTATATCAGTGAGACTCCATGTCTCATTCTCCTCAATTCACCTTATCTCCTCTTGCATCGCCTGCCGCCAGCTCTTGTGCTTTTCGGCTTCTGCAAAGTTCCTAGGTTCTTCTGCTACCATGAGACACAGCCCACTGTAGTCAAGATCGACTACTCACGTGTTGTCGTATATGTTCACCAACGTGCGGTGCCAACGTGGTGCATCACGCGAAGTGGATGAATCGATGTTTGGTAGAGTTGCAAACTCCACGCCACCCGGTGCTGTTGGTGTCCCTATCGGTGTAGGTGCCGTCGGAGAAGATGCCGGTGTCAGTGGCCCGCTATTGGGTGCACAACTCGGTGTAGTAGGTATCGGCACTTCATCACTCTCGTATGCCGGTGAATTAACACGGCCATCACCTGTGACAGAGTAAGAAGTGTACTCCACGGTGAATATCTCATCGGGAGCGGTCAACTCCTCATCACCTTCTGGTACACCCCAGTTCCACTTCGCCTCCTCGTCGAACATGATGTCCTGTGTCACATGTACCTTCCTGCCGGTTGGATCATACATGCGATATGCTTTGGAGCCAGGTTCATAGCCGATGAGGACCATGTGAGTGCTCCTGTCATCCAGTTTCGTCTGTCATCTAGTTTCCTCATATTTGGCCTCACAGTCTTCACATGTCCCAAGCACCTGAATGTCCAAAAGTAATGTACGTTCGGACGTCTCCCGCACCATGCCCCGTAGGGCGTCTTGCCATCAACACTCTAGGTTGGCACACGGTTGCACTCAATTTGCATGAGCACATCCGCCATAGTGGGTGGTGGAGGAAGCTCCTCTTCCTGACGACCACCTTGCGGACCATGAGATCCGGAAGGATCAGCCTGCTCCCCCTGAGTATAGGGAACAGGGGTGGAGAACCTCTCCTCTTGTTGTGCTCGCAAACGAATAGTAGGCCCTGTCATCCTGTTGCCATATAATGGTTAACAACATCACAAGGATATACTGAGCTTAACACATACAAGATTCTCGAGATAGAAAAGAAAGAAGTACTAAACTTAATCATGCATCATGTTATGACATGCGACCAAATTAACACCAAAACCACAAAATAACCGAATACAACAAAAGGGTCGGCTCCACTTTATTACCAAATACGTAAAGCAACATCCAGCTCAAACTCAAAAGTCGGCACCTAGTATTTTTACAACATATAGGCTATTCTATTACACAATACTTAATGGACAACTACTAGCCTATTACACAGCTAATGCCGAACACATCATCCAGCCTCTATGTATAATCATTACGGTTAAAATTCACCGGAAACTCATTTAACATATGAGCTTCAGGTGAACCCGTATCTATGGGATCCCTAGGGCTGATGAGACGTGTAGGAGAACCTAACAAAGAAATGATGTCCCCGAGAAGGTGCAGTCATTGGTGCGAGGAAAACCGCGGACATCCAAGCTTAGCGACATTTGCCTGTGATAGGAACAAGTCCAGCACCTCTCGAAGGCGGAATCCGGTGGTGCAAGAGCAGTGGAGGGATCTCATTGTTGCCATAAAGCACATTACGGGAACGCGGTTCGTGGCAACACCAAGCCTCAAATACTCCTGCGCCTCGTGCGCGACGGCGGTTTCCCATAGCTCATACACAAGGCGGATGGACTTGGTCCATAATACGGACCAACCTCGCTAACTTCGTGGTACGTATGGGTCCTCTCAAAACTGAATCTCATCAAACGTATCGCATCCGCTCTAGGGCCTTGTTTTGGGAAGTGAACATAGGGTGGCCGAGACAACCACAAATCATGACGAAGGAGGCTCATCATCCTACTCATGACTTCTGCATGACCATTGATTCGAAGTGGCACGACATGGATGCAAGATGGAACACTACCCACCACCGTCTGGCGATCACATTAATGATGGCTTGGTACTCTTCCTTACCAGGCCTCGGTCTCGACGGTAGAGGGCATACTCCTACCGATAAGTGAAATTAGCCCGCCACATCATATTCAAGCAAGGCCGAAACCCGCCCACATCTTCGACTCGAGTCTCCTTAATCAAATACCACCACTCATCTACGCAGGAAAAGACAAGGTAAGTAAGAAACTTAGCTTGGAAAATCAATGAAAGTTGGATAAGAATTGATACTAAGGAAGATAAGAAGTAAAAGATAGCATACTTAGATCTTTAGAAATTAATTATGTTAAAATAATTTCACGTAAGCTCACTAAGGATAACGACTATGCTAACTCTAACCTCACAGTAACGTATGCTCGATACTAACGTCAGAAGACCCTCAAATATTGAATGTGCGAATTAAAATTATACTGGTAGCATAATTCTTAATTAAGGAACAGTGTAATTCCCTCATTAAGAATCATACTAGAAGCATAATAATAACAAGTAACAATTCCAATATTCAGGTTCCCAGATATATGTCATGCAATAGTTCCCAGGATTAGTGACTATTGCGCATATATCCTTAAACAACATTGCATCATCCACATACAAGTCATACATTCACATAATTATACATTACAGGTTACATCTTGGTTCGGTTGCTACAGTAACCGATTTTGCTACAGTAACAGATGACTTTGGTCATCACCAAAAGTTCAACAGCGGAAGCAAAATAAACAACAAAACCACCAATGGCCCCAATCCCGTAGGCTATTGCGTGGAGACTAGAACTAGCTTCACTCGTTAGCGTCACCCTGATCGACGCTAACGGGCATCTCATACAGATAGCCATCCTCACCTGCAACAAGAGGTCATAAACCCTGAGTACGGAAGGTACTCAGCAAGACTTACACAAACTAATAAAAGAAAATGTTTGATAGGACCTATACAAAGCAATAGAAATTTTACATGCATAAGGTTAACAACAGAAGGGTTATAATGGTTCAATTTGCAGAAAGCGATACATCTTAACCTATAGTTGCTAAGTTTTGACAAAGCAATTTTAATAAATCAATTTGGACTAAAACAGTAAGTAATTGAGAGCATAAGCATAGTAAGTCACAAATCACTATCAAACCGTGCATAATAACCATCATGTCGAAATAATTCCCAAACCAAATTTAGAGCAAAATCTATACAGGTGACATCAATTCAAGTGTTGTCTGTAACCGTGGACATGGCTATTTGAATAGTTTTAAAACCCTGCAAGGGTGTAAATCTTTACCCACACGACTTAGTTAGCCCGTAAGCCTCCGGAATAATAGCACACTGCCTTTGGTATGCTTGGTAAGTAAACTAAGATTTGGCATTTTTCAACGAGTTGACACTATTGAGTTGGAATACCCATGTGCGACTGATCCCGCTTAAACAACGACTGATAGCATCTATTCAACGGGGGCCCACATGTTGTGCCGGGAATGCCGACCCAATCAATTAAATACGAACTCGTGCATAACTGCACATATTAGACTACAGTCGGGGCCCTGAAGGTACGTACATGCGATGGAACACATCTACGCCCTCACCCTTTTAAGAACATCTGATATCAATATAAACTCCACATGGCATACGACACGGCCCAAGACTTAAGCATCTATGCCATATGAAATCAATACACATGTCCTTACTCTCTGCTTCCAACTCAATAGCATTAACCCTTTACTTAACCAAACAAAGGCCCATACACGCGCGTGTGGAAATGCGTTAGGGCTTGAATTGGGTCCGTCGAGTTCAGTTCTTAACCAACCCAGACAAGACATCCACATTTCCCAATTCTCGAGCACAAAGGCACCATCACTAGCATCCACTTGTCCAGATTTGAAATCAGTTTAACAGCAAGATTTAGAGTCATTTCAGATCTAAATAAACTGAACAAAGAATCAAAGTAAATAAAATTTATTTGTTGTTCCTGTGTTTGACAAGATAAGCTTGCCAAACACTACCGTTCTATGGATCGCATGGCTAAGCAAAATTTTAAAACTAGCTATTATAATACCACAGACTACCTTAGGTTGAGTGTATGATCAAATTTAAGGTAAGCCACAAGTTCAAAGTTGTAACTAACTAAGAACAGATCACAAATAATTTTAGAAAATTGCATGCAACAAAGGTCACCAGATTTTGTAAATCTACAGCTCAAAAGATTAGGATCAACATGGTGCGAGAGGTAGCTTGCCTTGGTAGTAATAAATAACCTCTTGCTCGTGTTCTTGCTTTGCTCAACAATGGACTCAACAATCTCGGAAGAACCAAGATTCAAAAGAAAATAAAATCCAATGAACACAGAGAAAAACAGAGAACAGCATGCATAAAAGAATGCATGGTCAATGGCTTAATACATTATTAGCAACATGCTTAAGGTACAATAACTTACTTAAGGACGATAAGCTACAACTAACCTTTGCTAATACTATTTATTACAGCTTAGAGTTTAGATAGAGCTACAGTTTCAGATTTTTAAAAGCTGAACAGGGATACTTACAATTAAATTGCTTGCCTAGCTAAACATCATATAAATGAAATCTTGTCTTTGGAGCTAAGTGTATTTAAACTAGTCTTTGTGACCTAACTAATCATTTAATACCTATTAATAGCAATTTAAGAAATTAGACTCTTGCTGTAGATGTTGTCGGTTTGACCTACAACAAAAAGCAGCAAGGAGCCTTTTTACCATTTTCGGTTGTCTTGGAAAAATACACAAGACCAGGGCTTTAAAGTGGAGTTACAGCTATCAAGGGGTAATTAATATCATAATCCATCAAGGCTAACCCCAACCGTCCTAAGCTGAGAAAGAAAAGGAAAAAGTGAGCTTTTGCCGGTTAGGACCACAATAACTAACAGAGGGGGTTGCATTAATAAATGATCTGGTGCTCTTAATAACCAAAAGGAGGTCTACTAATGATACTAGGGTTTACCTAGGACCTAAGTAAGCTAGTATACTGGTAAGAGAAACCTTAAGTTTTGAAAACGATATGAAAGACCTAAAAGTTATAAATACAACTTTTCGCTTAAAGCAAGTTTGGAGCATCACATGAACATGTGAGTGATTCATGTGAGCTAAAGATGTCCTTAGAGAGCTTAAGATATCATAAAGCAAGATCTAAGCTTACCAAATAGGGTTGGAGAAGATGAAGTCAAGGTCTAGGTCAAACAGTAAAGATCCAAGTCCTTTTCTTTGGTCTGACCAAAATGAAAATGATGGAACTTAAGCTCTAAGGCTACCAAGCACATTCTTGATAGGAAAGGATGGAATCTAACTTACCAGGATGAGGTTTCACCAAGGTGGTTTTCCACTGGCTCAAGTTGACAGAGAGGAAACCCTAAGTCCAACCCTACAAAAGATGCCCAAAATCCACATTAGCATGAGATTTAGGCATGCTTAAAGTTGAACAAGGGTGAGCAAGAAAGCTTCACTGGGAAGGAAGACAACTAGTGGAGCTCTTCTTGGTCAACAATGGCAGAAGCTCCACAACTAGGGTTTATATAGTGTTAGAGCCCCTAGAGCAACCGAGAACTCTCCAGAGCTAATGAGGTGGCAACTAAGGATAAATATCAAGGGAATATTCTTATTTTCCTGTGCTTGGCCACCGCTCCGGCGAGGATGTCGGTGATGGTGCACAGCAAGAGAAGGAGAAGAAAATGTCGCTGACAATCGGGTCCCAGAGGCGATCCAAAGAATGACACAAACACATGGCTAACCGCAAGGAACAGCAACCGTCCGATTAGAATTGAGTGGCTGCGATGAGGTGGTCAAATAACACTGAACCGGTATCCATCAATATGGGCCGTGCGATCTCAAATGGACGGCTAAGATTTAGGGCAGGTTCGGGTGGTCCGAACGTCACAACCCACAAGAGTCGTTCGATCACAGGCCAACGGTCCAAGATCTCGTGTGCGCTGGTGAGCTTCGGCCCAGAAAGGAAAGCACCGTTGGATCTAAAACCAACGGCCGAGATTGATGGGAGGTCCGGATGGTCCGAACGGCCCAATGGATGGGGTCCGTCCGATCAAATTTCAACGGTGGATATCGCTTGGCACCTTCGGCCGGTCCGAATGGCCCATTTGATCAGGTCCACACGTTGAGGATCCAACGGCTCACACGCTTTTCAATTTCTGCCACTTAAAGATGGCATAGCCTGAGGATCGCCGCCGCGTTTTTGATCCTACGGTCAATATCGGAGGGGCGGATTGAGTGATCCGTCGGCCCATTAGATCTGGCCCGCTCGCGAGAATCAACGGCTCGCTTCACTGGAAGATGGGGTTGTAGCGTGAGCGTGACCGAAGCCGGATGTGGTGCATCGGGTTGGACTCAAATCGTTGGGGTTGAGTCGCTCTGAGGCTAGGGTTGGGTTTAGGTCGGAAGGTTGACCCAACCAATTTAAACTTTCAAAAGTTTGACCGGGCCTTTAAAAATAGCAAATAAATTTGTAAAAATATGAAATTTTGCAGAATTGCTACTGGGATGATATATTCCCCAAATAAATTTTGAAACCACTGTTTCTCCTTTTTGAAATACATAAATAATTCATCTAGGCCAAATAGGTTTTGTTTAAAGACAATTATTTTTCTCAAGATCAAAATAATTTCTGAAAAAAATTCAACAAAAATTATTTTTGGCCATAATAATTCATCTGGCTTTTAAATAAAATACCTCCCGGTCTTAATACCAACATTGAGTGGTATTTCCTTTTGAAGCTTTGATTAAATTGGAGTTTTAGTTAGAATTTTGGGGAAATTAGATTGTAACATGTTGTCTAATTTGCCAAAATGAACAGTGATGCTATGAACAACATCTCATTACTGTTTATTAAGGCTGAGGCTGTTACAATGCACTACTACAAAATAGGCAATAGTAGACGTCTCATCACAGACAGTTCAAAAGGAACCATCTGTGTTGGTCTGTTGGGACCAAGTATTTGTAATGCCAGACTATCACAGACGGTTCTTATTATGAACCGTCTGTGATATGCACTTATCACAGACGGTTTTTTAATAGAACCGTCTGCGATAATTCACAGATGGTTCTTACAAAGAACCATCTGTGATAATCTCTGGTATCACAGACGGTTCTTAACAAAGACCGTCTATGAATTATTGTAGACAGTTCTATTAAAAAAATCGTCTGTGATAGGTGCGTATCACAGATGGTTCGTAATAAGAACTGTCTGTGATAGGCTGGCATTACAAATACCTCGTCCTGACAGACCCTCTGCCCATTCCCATTTGAGCCGCCACCAGGTCCTCCCCCATTGCGCCGTCGACAGAGAGGAGAAGGAAGGGAGGAGAAGGAGAAGGAGAGGATTCTCGAGGGATATTTGGTATTTTCATCGTGAGCTCCGAGGGTAACGATCTATAACCCTTTATGTTTGCTATAAGTCAATCGCTAATCAATTTAAGTATGTTTGGTCAATAGGAAGAGTACGTACTTGCGGTTTATTAATCTAATTTGACACTAATTTGTTATATGCATGCGTAGCGTAGATGGACTGAAACTGGATGTACGATGTGAACCGTGTGAGTCAACAGTACATTAATGGCATGTTTGCTTTTAGAAGAGCCGCCAAGCAAGATATGTTGAAGAAGGGGATAAAATTTATGTACTATCCATGCATTGATTGCGGTAATCTTAAGATGTTTAATAACCCGGCACAGATCGAAGCACACTTGATTGAAGGGTTTCAAAAAGGGTATACATGTTGGACCAATCACGGTGAAGAGCAAATTATGCAAGAAGTTAATAATGACGACATCACGGAGGAAGTCAGCGATATGCCGGATGTGGACTATGCTTTTGATGAGGATAGGTCGCATACGATGACAATCTAGATCGAGATGCTACGCGATGCGTAAGAGAACTACGAAGAGAGAGAGTTTTGTAAATTCGAGGGCTTAATGGAGGACTCGGTGAGACCTTTGTTCCTGGTACCGCAAGTGGAATACACAAGGTTGTCGAATCGTGTGAACCGCTAAAATTGAAGGTAAGCAATGGTTGGTCCGATAAGAGTTTCACTGCGTTGTTAGGTCTCCTAGCGGACATCATTCGAGAGAAACGTGTTGCCCAAAGACCACCTACCAAGCAAAGAAGGTTCTTTGTCCATTGGGAATGGAAGTAGAAAGAATACATACATGTCCGAGCGATTGTATCCTCTACCGTGAAAGAGTATGCGGACATGCATGTATATCCTGTGCAAAGCATCCCGATACAAGAGTAAGAATACTGATAAGGTGAAGTAAGAACCTCCTGCTAAGATGTTGTGGTATCTTCCTGTGATCCCACGTTTGAAGTGTTTATTTGTGAACCCAAAGGAGGCAAGATTGCTGCGTTGGCACTCGGAGGAGCGTAAGAAAGATGGAAAGCTAAGACACCTCACGATTCGCCCAAAGGAGAAACTTCGACGGAGTCAAGAGTTCGGTCTTGAACCGAGGAACATAAGGTTAGGGTTGAGTATGATGGAATAAATCATTTCGGTAACATGAGCAGCCGACATAGCACTGGCTCGTCAATCTATGTATGTGCAACCTTCCTCCTTGGTCAGGTATGAAGCGGAAGTACATTTTGATGTCATTACTTATCCAAGGGCGAAGCAACACAGGAATGATATTGATGTGTACCTAGCACCATTGCTGGAAGATCTTTTAACACTGTGGAACGAAGGGGTACAAGTATGGGATGCGTACAAACGAGAGAACTTCACTTTATGCGTCATGTTGTTCTGCACCATCAATGATTTTCCTACACTTGGTAACCTGTCGGGGTTCAGTACAAAAGGAGCCAAAGCCTGTCCGCACTGCTTAGATGGTATGGAGAGTGTATGGCTGAACAACTTGCGCAAAACTATGTATATGCGTCACCGTAGATTCCTTCCTAGGATTCACCCATACCGCAAGATGAAGAAACAATTCGACAGAAATAAGGAGGACGGTTCAGCTTCAAAGGCTTTTAGAGGGAAAGAGGTCTATGATATGGTTAAGGATATCGATGTTGTGCTTGGAAAGAGACATAAATTAAGAACCTGTCAGAAGAACATCTGGAAAAAGCGGTCAATTTTTTGGGATTTGCCTTATCGGGAGCACTTAGAAGTTCGCCACTGCATCGACGTCATGCACGTGGAGAAGAATGTATGTGATAGCTTGATTGGTCTCTTACTAAACATTAGTGGCAAAACAAAGGATGGTGTTAACGCACGGCGTGACTTGGTTGATACGAACATAAGGACCGAGTTAGCATCGAAAGAGACCGATAAAGAACAAACATACCTTCCCCTAGCTTGCTACACTCTGTCCAAGGCTGAGAGAAATGAACTGTGCCAGAGCTTGTATGGTGTAAAAGTTCCGTCCGGTTACTCCGCTAACGTTAAGAAACTTGTTTCTATGGAAGATTTGAAATTAATTGGTATGAAGTCTCATGATTGTCATGTGCTGATGATACAAATGCTTCCTATTGCAATTAAGAGTATCTTGCTGAACAAGGCCCGAGTGGCAATCTTGAGACTGTGTTATTTCCTTAACTCAATTGCTCAGAAGGTCATCGATTCCCAAAGACTAGATGCTCTGCAAGCCAAGGTGGTGATGACTTTATGTTATCTTGAGATGTATTTCCCTCCGTTATTTTTCGATATCATGGTTCATCTCATTGTGCACCTTGTGAAAGAGATAAAGATATGTGGTCCTGTGTTCCTACGTCATATGTACCTGTTTAAGAGGTACATGGGAATTCTCAAGTCCTACATACGGAATCGATCTCGACCGGAGGGCAGCATCATCGAAGGTTATGCAACCGAAGAGGTCATTGAGTTCTGCGTCGACTACATGGCTCAAGTGGAACCGATAGGTGTGCCTCTATCTCGTCATGAGGGGAGACTAGAGCTTATCGAGACCATCGAGAGAAAATCAATCACTCCCGATCTGGATATGTATGCTCAAGCCCATTTCACGGTCTTGCAACACATGACCCAAGTGTCATGTACATCGACGAGTACAAAGACATGGTGCGCCAACAGAATCCAGACCAGTTGGAGGTTTGGATCACAAGAGAGCACAACCATCAGTTCAACGAATGGTTAAAGGTGCGATTCACTGGGAGGTCATCAAGTAATGATACGCTGCTATGGTTGGCAAAAGGGATAGGAAGAGCACAGTCCAGAACAGCGATGTTCGTATAGATGCGTTTCACGAGCAGTTCAATACCGCTGGGCCACATGGGTTGAACTCCTATGGGCTCATAGAGGAGATTTGGGAGCTCGACTACGTACTTTTCAAGATCTCCCTATTTCGATGCTATTGGGTTAAACTTCCGTAAGGTGTGAAGGTTGACAAGTACGACGTCACCATCAGAGACCCAAATGTGTTGATACAAGGACTAACCAACAGCATTTAGCTAAGCAAGTTGTTCAAGCTTTTTATGTAACAGACCCGGTAAATAAGAACCGATACGTAGTTCTTCATGGAAAAAGAAGGATTGTCAGAGTTGAGAATGTCGTGGATACGGAAGAGTACAATCAATTCGATGAGTTGCCTCCTTTTAGAGATGGCATCAAGCTCGAGGAAGAACCCAATGAGGAAGCTAGCTATATGTGCGTCGATCATCATGAATGGCTATATTTTAATTAAGAATTTACTCCATTGTAATTTATTCCATAACATGAAACATGTCAATGTGGACTTGCCATGTGTTACGGACTTGTAATCTCTTATATATTTTGATGTCAATGTGGAATTGTCATGTGTTATGGATTTGTCATCTCTGATTTTGATGTCAATGTGGACTTCATTGTAATGTGGAATGATAACATTATGCACTTGTAATAAACAGACGATAAAAAAATCCATATCCTTTTTACATCACAAACGATAAAAGGTTTAGTGATCCTATCTTAGCCTTCAAATCTTCGTAAGCCTTCTTATCGACTTCAGTGGTGGCGGGATCAGCGACTGTCAGATCAAACGTCTCCACCTGCGACCTTGCACGCTCGATTCGCGCTTGTAGCCATTCGGACTCCGAAACCAAGCCCCATATAGCCCAGAGGCCATCAACCCTAGTCTCCATCTTGGTGAGGTTGACCCGCTCTCCTGCAATTCGGATGTCGTCCTCGACTCTCCTGATCCTCAGATCTCCTGGTGGACCAAGTAGTTCCTAGGATGATCTCCACGATGAGGTTTACTCGCTGGATGCCACAGACCCTCGCATTGGTCCGTCTGAGGAGGAGCTCTAGTCGACAGATGACTATGGTCTCCGGTAGATTGGAGGGCCTACAACGGATGACATTACGAATGGAAGGCTTGTCCGCAGCTTAGGCCAGGTTGCGACCAGAGAGGTGTGAGTAAACAAGCACAATGTAGGCCAATACAGCCGGCACGAGAGGGGAAGCCATTTGGAGTTTGTGGAGAAAGGGGATCAAGGAGGTTCATGAGAAATCTCTTTTAGAAGGGGATATCTATTTATAAAACAAGTACTAAAGCTAGAGCGGGAGACGAAGAGATACTTTGGGAGCCGTAGCGAGGTTGGTGCAATTGTGAGATGAAGAGACATACGCATTGCGTGAGAAAATGAAGAGACTTGTCACCAGGTTCATGTGGATAGGAATTTTCATCAGGTTATCATAAACGGTTCTATTATAGAACCGTCTGTGATATCCCTTCATAACCCTAGGGCTCGCCTGTTCACCTCCCCAGTGCCCTTAGCCCCTTAAGCTCTTGATGGTTCCTTAAGCTCTCGCTCATTCGCCTCCTCTAGGGTTTGCCCGTTCACCTCCTCTTAAGCCTCGACACCGCCGCCTCCGACCTCGACGATGCCGCTGTCCCCGACATCGACGACACAGTCGCTGCCTCGACGTGCGGCCTCCTCCCTGTGTCGGTGTCCTCCTCTACCGGCCTCCTCCCCGTGCCGGCCTCCTCCCCTGCACTAGCCTCCTCCTCAGCTGCCGTCCTCCTCCCCGGCTCGGCCTCCTCCCCCCAGACCGCCTCCTCCCCTGCACTCACCTCCTCCTTGCCTTCGTGAGTATTGCAACCTTTCTTGTAGTTTTAGCTTATTATTTTGCTTTATTACATTGATTCCATGTATGCTTTGTTTGAGGTTCTTGTGCGGCAATCCTCTATGTGAGTATTCCTATATTACGCTTTGTGCATCACTTTGGCTATATACTTATGTGCCGGATTGGCTTCAAATTCTAAATGATATTGTGATTATCTTGATATCATTACTCGCTCGTGGTTACTAGCAGACTGATGTACTAGGATTGCAAAGGTTAAATCCTTTGCATTCATCATATTATTCATTTTAAATGACATGGAGATACTTCATATGTATATGTTGTTTATATTTGCTTGAATGAACAAAAGAATGTTGATTATATATAGCACTTCTATTTTTACAATGCAATTTTAGTTAATTGGTTGGGTAACTTCTATTTTTTTGTATAAAATATGTTTCCATATTATGTGCAAATTCTTCAATATTAATGGTATTTGTGCTAGATTTGATGAGATTATGTCCATGGTGGGTGTTTTTGGGCATTGAGGGTGATGGGGTCTTCTGCTCTATGATGAAGATGGTCAAATACTAAAATTGAACTGATAATTAATTCATATTTGAGCTCTACTTTGTTACCTACTGCTGTCATCTTGAACTAGTTGTAAAGCATTTTGGCTCTGGTGGTTACTAGCAGTCCTGTTGGTTAGACCTTCTGTTGTCGAAGTAGCAGGCTTGCTGATCTTGTGCTTTGTGTTCAGTTGCACTAAGGCTTTTCAAGTCCTGTTGGCAATATGAAGTTATGTGTATAATCAACATTGGTTCCTTGTTTGACCAAAAGTTTACTCTGTGATCTTTTGATTTTAAGGTCATTTGACAGTCCAGTGAAGTATTATTTAGTGCTCAAATTTTGAATCTGTATTGTCATGTTTACTTTATGAAGAGTATAGACAATAGGGTTGAGATGGCAAAGACTTGTTCTTTTGTAACTCTCCTTCTGGGAGCACACACTATCATCAATCATCCGTGCTTTATGCTATTTATTGATGTGTTTCGATGTTAATGTTGAGGCTTTTGGTCAGACTCTTTGCCTTGCCCCCTGCATGACCATACTACCTCCCCAGATCCCTTCACTCTCACAACTCACTATTTGGGTAACTTCTATTTTCTTTACTACGATTCTATATTTAAGTTCAATGGGTAACTTCTATTTGTTTATATAATTAATGTGTTTACAAGGCAATTTTAGTTAATTGGTTGGGTAACTTATATAGATAGCAAGTGTTTAGATGGCGTCAGACCGTTTTCGCCACCGCATCGACGCCGCCGAACGCGCCTCGATGTCCGGCGTAAGTGATACGTGGGTGAGATGGCGAGGAATATCGAATTGTTTACTGCCGATCGACCATCACAGAGGTCAAGGCTCTAGAGTACCTCTAGGTCCAAGATAGCAACAAGAGATTCCCACCATCTACAGATACTTGCAAGGGAATGGGTCCCCATCACCACACTAAATCGGAAGTCTCTCGATTTAATGTACAGAGAGGTCACCAGTGAATGTAACTTTCAGCCTGTTCACTATCCCGTATGCATAAGGCACGCGGAATGGCAGCGTTCTCGCGATGTGTCACGGTGGAGGACCTTCAAGAGCACGCTTGTCACGGCAGTAGGTGAACACGGGTCGACGCCTTCACGGCATCAATTTTGTCGTGGGAAATATTGACGCCTTTGTGGCTATGAAGACAACGGCCATTTCGGGGCAAAGTGCGGCGCACAAAGCTCTCCAGGCACAAAACACTCACCCCTACAGACTCGGCACTGCTAGGTACACGGGTAAAGCCACGGAATGGGCGGTGGAAGACCAGAACGCAACCAAGCCATTTGCTGGGATCACAGACAAGCGTGCCCTAAGCTAGTTAAAAGCGAGGGCAAAAGTCTCGTCTTCAGGTAGCATCTCTTTCACAAACCCGGCAGACGAGGCAGTGTCCCGACGTCTGGTAAATATGTTGAACTACCTAGTTGTTAATAAGTTCATAACTTCATAGTGTCTATAATAACATGATGACCTCTTGCAGCATACATTGACTACCGAATCTTCCCAAGGCTCCTTCCAAGAGCACAGGAGAAAGATATACTATCTACAAACTTTCTAGGAAACAAAGAGCACCCGGTCGACGCAAGGCATGGGGTTTACGCACCTTGGGGTGATGGATTCTCGACACGACTCGACACGATAGGAGTAGGAAGAGATCCAAGGTCGGCACGACACCTTGCTGGAACAGTGCTTATTGCAAAATTTCAAGGACATATAACAAGATTGCAGGATCAAATGAATCAACTCCTCACTAGTCACAAGTCGCCTCATTATTTTGGGGAGCCACCTCCTCAACATCGAGTAGCGTCGCGTCCACTCCAAATTCTGAACATGACGACATCCAATTACCTATCGATTTACATCAAGGTAATGTACATCTCTGGAATGCACCAAAGATAGACCTATAGGACACCTTAGCTAATTGTGTATCGTTTTGTAGGAGCCGACGCCCTACAAGCTCCAAGTAAGGATGGTTAGGTCCATTTCTATTGAGGCTGGACAGGGGATGGTGTATCCATACCAGAAGGACAAGGCAAAGACGGTGTCCACCGCACAGAGTTACGCCAGGGTCCAGGTGGACATGGTACATGACAATTTCATCGCTGTCCCACTGGAGATTCGCCCAAACGAAGACATCAGAACACTAGGGGATGCCATGCATACTTTTATCTAGTGGCCCAAGAAGGACATCGCCCTGGACATAGCAGTGCCGCGATCTCGACACGGCCATTCTCTCCAACGAGACCCTCGATGACTCCACCTCATCCTTCGCCTCAGAAGGCCACCTCATCAGTTCCCGTGGAGAAGACGCCAAAGGAACAAGAAAAGCGTGCCGCCGTATCGATTCCCAAGTCGTCTCGCAGGAAGACGTGTAGCGGGCTAGTCGTTAAGGCCAAATCGAAATCGATGAATATTAAGGCACCTCCCAAGCCCTCGAAATACTCCATCAGAAGTCCATTGGCCACCGGCTACGATTTGCCCGCGGCCGAGTAGATTGGCGTGCTTTGCATGTCCGGTACGTCATGGAAGACCAAAGAGAAGGTGTAATGCTAGAATCACCGCCGATACAAGGATGAGCATTTTTCAATGGGCCAAATTTAACTTCGTCATGGGCTTCAACGACTTATACGACCTATTCAACCTCACTGCCCTCGACGCCTCACTTCTACGATGTTGCACACTATAAGTTTGTACAATCAAGTTCTAAATTCACGTAATACTGATAAATATCACAACTCATTGCTTATGTATAGATACATGATGAAAAAATCCTGGGAATTTTCCGAACCGGTGGGTTTCCTCGACCCACACATGGTCTCTATGCAAACCATCGAACAAGACACATCCTTCATCGAGAAATACATAAAGGCGAGATTGCTTTGTCAGGACGACAAGGACTACATAGTGGTGCCCTTCAACCAGGAGTAAGTGCTTCACTACTTGCTATATAAATTTCATTTATACTTTATACGCAGCACGAACTTAGGTTTAATGACTATAGCGACATACATGAGTAGGTTCCATCGATCCTTTTAGTCATTGTACCAAAGAGGAATAAGGTAATATACCTTGATTCCCTAATCAGCAAAAAGCACGACTTCAGCATTGTGACAGGAATACTCGACAGGTATACTCATTTCCTCCATACATAACTCTATTGTAGTCATCCTTCGTTTGAAATGGCCGAAGATAACTTTTTGGAATCATGTAGGTCGTTCATCGCCTATGTTGGCGATGGAGGACCATACAAGGGATCGAACGCCACACTGCAACACAGGACGCGATTTCCGGTACGCGCTACAACACAATAATGCTATATCATACTTCGTAATAATGTGTCTCGAACTGACTATACCTATATATGTAATTCTATTTTTGCAATGCCGCCAGCAAAACAAGATCAGCTATGTGCATTCTACGTTTACCATCATATGCAGCAAATCATTTGTGCTAAGATGAAGGATCCCAAGGTTTGTCAATCTCTAAATAATTATTTCCTAATTATAAATTTAAATATATATGCCTACCACTTTACTCTTGCTAGCGATAGGACTTAATCATAGATTTAGATGCACTCGTTGCGAAAGAGCTCGCGGATGTTCGAGGGAAACTCTGCGCCTTCATCAAGACAGAGATCATTAACACCAAAGGAGAGTTTCACTCCATCGCCGACACAGAGTTTCACCCCGTTGACACCTCTCGACCACCTTCAAACAATTGATTCAATTGTAATCCAATTGTAACTATAGCAACAATACTTGAACAAATTCTTTTGTAATTTATTTTGAGTAATGATCACTTTGAGTTGTCAACAATTGATTATCTGTGATGTATCTGTTTTCTGCATGCTTATTTTCAGAGGGCATGGATAGCAATTCCTGAGGCTAGCCAAAAATATAAAAAAAATAGTTAGGTATAATGAACTATCACAGACGTTTTTTTTTGTTGAAACCGTCTGTGAAGGTATGTCGGTTCTATTTACAAACCATAAAATTAGTTAGGTATAAAGACCTGTCACAGACGATTTTTTGTTGAAACCGTCTATGAAGGTATAGTATCACAGACAGTTTCTTTGTTGAAATCGTCTGTGAAGGTATAGTATCGCAGACGGTTTCCATTAAAAACCGTATATGATATGTAGGATATCACATACCATTCTATTTCCAAACCATCTATGATATTCTCAAATCGCAGACGGTTTGCAAATAGAACTGCTCGTGATATTCTACGATATCATGACGCACGTTTTAATGGAAACTATCTGTGATACTATACCTTCACAGACGGTTTCATTGTGCCGTATCACAGACGGTTTTTGAACTGTCTGTGATAACCGCCTGTTGTCACAGATATACAAATTCAAACGGTTCAAAAACCGTCTGTGATGACGGTTCCGAACCATCTGTGATGAGCATGTATGTACTAGTGATGATGTCTGTGCTATGACTTTTGTGGTCTCCATGAGTGCGCACATTGGCACCATCAACAATGTGGGCTCATCATCCTGAGCCTGAGTGAGGTTCACATGCTACTTGTGCTCTCGCCGCAGCTTGCGACACTCATTGGAGTAGTGCACAAGGATGCCAAATTAAAGCATTTTACCTTTGCCTTGTCGCGGCCGCCTCCTGACTGACCGACCTCCTTGCCATCACGGCCTCCCTTGCCATGTCCGCATTGCTTGCCGCGACCACAATACTACCTGCCAGCAGCGCCGTTGCTAGTGCCCTTTCTACTGCCTGAGGAAGTCTCTCCCTGCTCCCTCTTCTTCATGCGCACAAGCCACTCCTCCTTTGTAAGGAGCAGGTGACCACATTCGCCACTGCTGTCCCCAAGCCCGTAATGCTCTTCCACGGCCTTGAGACGACCAATGAGCTCCTCAAGGGACAAAGTCTTTAGATCGATCAATTGTTTGATCAAGATGGCCACCTATGTGTACCTGGATGGAACAACATGAAGAAATTTATTAACGACCTTCTCATCTTCAATCGTGTCACCAAGCAAGCATATGTTGTTGACAATGCCCATCAGTCGCATGGCAAAGCTGTCCACGGACGCACTGTCCTTCATGTGGATCGACTCAAACTCCTTGTGTAGTGTCTGCGCCTTTGCCTCCCAGACGCGCTCGACAACGGCGCACATTGTCCTCACGGTTTCCCAGGCTTGCTTGGCATAGTCCTTCACAGACAAAGTGGATAGCATCTCCAGCGACACAGCTTGGAGGATAGCCTCTAGCACTAACTTGTCCACTCGGTACTCGGCATCCCCAGGCTCGATGGTGTCCCACATTCCATGAGCCTGCAAGTTTACTCTCATCAACAAAGCACAATCCACGAGGTTGGTATCGCAAGCATTGCAATGCAAGATGACAACGCCCAAATGGAGGCCACTCGAGAGGTCCTCTAGGACCTCCTAGGAAGTCCATCAAGACCTCCTAGGAGGACCGGTAGAACCGCTCAGGGGAATCTCCACGATCGCCCAGGAGGTCCAGTAGGATCTCCTGGAGGTCTCGAGACCTAACCGAGAGGGAGTGTGAGGCACAGGGAGATCACAACAACCACGAGCCAACTCAGGAGAGGTCGAAGGACCAATCCTAATGAGGTCGTGAGACCTAAGGTGGTCCAAGTCCTCCCACGACCAGTCCCGAGGGAGGTTGTGGAGAGCTGGGATCACCCCAAAGATCTCCCACGACCAGACCCGAGGGTGGTTGTGGTGGTCAGGGATCACCCCATGCTCCTCTATGTGAACCGAGCTAGTCCCAAGGATCAACAGCTAGCTCTTCACAGCATATAACAGTGGTAACATACACTTCAATGAGAGCTTTATTAATATCAACAAAGTTGCTTACAAAGGGGAGGCATACAAGCCAACAAACTAGAACACAACGGAAGATAAATATAAAGGCCATCCGATACACCACAGTGAGCCACCGAGGGCGATCCTAGTCATCTAGGACCTCTAGGTCCACAGCAAGTTCACCTCAAAGCTTTCTTTCCCTGCTCAAAACAGTTATCAAGTAAGAGTGAGCACAACAACCGTGCTCGCAAGTTACACCCGTCAAACAACAGAATGACATGCATAAATGGATATCTCAAAGAAAGGTTTACTATGGTTGATTTGCATAAAGCCAAGTTTATTTTAAATACAAGTACTAAGTTCCAAGATAGATAACAATAGTTAAAATTTATTTTTCAAATCTCAGTTTTCAGTTGGATAACATTCATCACAAGTGGTGAAGGATACCCTCCTGTCACAAGGCTCCCCGCCAAAATCTAGGGGATAGAAATCCCAAAACCAGTTTATCCAAAACCTTTTGAAAACAAAACCAATATCTAACTTTGAGTGGTCTTTGCCAGTATGTCCATGACCGTGGACACGGCTATTCAATAGTTTTCACTCTGCAGAGGTTGTACACTTTACCCACATGACATGATTCCTCAGAGTTTGTCCCAGATTCGCTAATGCCACCTTTCATTACCGAAGGTAAGAGGTCTAGAGTTCATGACAAGGCCTTTACAATGCATCATTCCACCGCGGCCCCTCCTCGCTAAGGATTCGCTTCCTTTGATAGAAACTCACCGAAAAGCCCCTCTTGCACCAATGGGGAAACATAGGTTATAAAAGACCATAGGCCATGAAAGACCTCCCACACATCAAAGTGGAACAACCCATGTGAAACTTTGCAAATTTTTTCACCAGTCCCACGCCCCATTCTCGAGACATGTGGTTGCACGGTGAGGCATAACCCATTATAGGCATAGCAAAGGGACGCCAAAGGCGGTCCTCAAATGACTAGGGCAACAACCACATAACCCCGAGTCTCAACTCTACCTGTTGAGCTCTGCATGGACATGCACCAACCAAGCAACCAATTCACCCCACCCAAAACAATTTTCCTTTTGTTTGCTTTTCATAAACCTTTTGGCAAAACTCTATGACAACCTAATGTCATGGCTTAAAACATTCGTCACATTGGACTTTGGCAGTAAGATCTCCCAAAACAAGACTTGTTCTGAGCATGGCTAAGCATATAGTTTGCAACATCCCTAGTCCATACTATGGTATCAACTAGGTTTTCATCTATGGTGTCCAAAGAGACAAAACAATGACAAGCCCGGGTTTGCATAAGGGATAATAGGAATAACTAAAGAGTTTAAAAACAGGGACTAAATTATTTGAATTGAAATATGCATGCAATATTTAGTTGAAACCAACATAATAAACTTAAATTACTGGGTTCAACATGATCAAGGCCATGACTTGCCTTGCTCACAGTCTTGAGAGTCTTCCTCTTTAGGACACTCAAGCTCCTCGGTGTCTTCACAATCTACACGAGGAAACCAAAGCAACTCAATACCAAGCTCAAATAAGATCCAAAGAAACTCCAATAGAACACTAAAATAAACCAACAGAGACGTTTGGTTGGATTGGACGAGGTCCAGGGAGCTTGCTGGAGGAGGCCCGAAGCTTAAGGAAGGAGGTCCAGAGAGCTTTGGAGGAGGTCCAAGAGCTTGCTGGAGGAGCGAGAGAGTGGAAATGAGCAAAAGGGTAAAGAGGAAGGGCTGCCCAAGCTTATATAGCCAGAGCCGCCAAGATTTCTAAGGGTATACGTGTTCAAGAGTTGGTGAAGGAATGATAGGAGCAGGTAAAAGATGAGACAAAAGATAGCCCGATGCTACCAAAAGGTAGCATTTAATGCGACACAACATGCATTAAATGCGACACAACAGGCATTAAATGCTTTGAAGACTTCCAAGTGCAAAGGACATGGTCAAAGGATAAAGAAAGAGGTCGTGACTGACAAATGGGGCCAGTCAAAGCTCAAGGGGAGGTCCTCACCCATGGGAGAGGTCCGAGCACAAGATCGGAGGTCCTGATCACAAGGTGACCTCAACCCGCAAGGGAGGTCCTTACAAAAAGATTGAGGGGGGAGATCCCGTGGACAAGGAGGTCCAGAGGGCTAAGAGGTCCAAGGGACAAGGAGGTCCTGATCACAAGGTGACCTCAACCTGCAAGGGAGGTCCTTGCAAAAAGATTGAGCGGGGGAGGTCCCTTGGACAAGGAGGTCCAAAGGGCTAAGAGGTCCAAGGGATGGGGAGGTTCTGACGGTCATATCCACAAAGGAGAGGTCCTGACGGTCAGATCCACAAAGGGGAGGTCCTGACGGTCATATCCTCAAAGGGGAGGTTCTGATGGTCAGATCCTCAAAGGGGAGGTCGGGACCCTTAGATCTAACAAAGGAGAGGTCTGGACCCTTTGATCTAACAAAGGAGAGGTCTAGACCAAGCGGGAGGCTTGAACGGACGCGAGGGAGGTCCAAGTGAATGTAGGGGAGGTCCTAGAGGACATGGGGAGGTCCAAATGAACTCATGGATGTTTAAGGAGCTCGGGGAGGTCCAATCACGGTTTTGAGAAATCTCGAGAAACGGTAATACTACGAGTTGGATGGCGGCAACACCGGGTTGGCATGAGAAGGAATTTTCAAAGAGAAGGTTACAAAGATCAAGGCGAAAAGGGAGTCCAAGTGAACACCGAAGGGTTCCAAAGAACACAGAAGGAACTCAAATGAATATGAGGGAAGACTTAGGCCTGGGGAGGTCTAAGCCAGAGAAGCTTCAAAGAGGGAAGGTCTGGACCAGAAGAGGTCCAAGCACTTGAGAGGTCTAAACCTAAGAAGGTCTGTACCAAAGAGAACCAGAGAGATAGTCCAAGAGATTTAAGTCAACAAAGGAGTGGTCTGAGCCACAAAGAGGTTCAAACCAACAAAGGGTAGTCTAGACACAAAAGAGGTCTGCTCTCACAGAGAGTTCCAGATACAAGGAGACACGGACTCTAGGAGATAGCCAAACAAGAGGGGAGGCTGGGCATAAAGGAATGCCCAAACAAGAGAGAGGCCTAGACACACCGAAGGGCTAAACACAAAGGAAGTCTAGACCTAGAGAGTGCCCAAACAATGAGAAAGGTCAAAACCACAAAGATGGTCTAGTCCTCGGAAGAGATCTAGTTACAAGGAAAGCCTAGACCTCAGGGGAGGTCTAAACTACAAAAGGAAAATCCAAACCTTCTGAGGAGGGTTTAAACTACAGAGGAAAGTCTAAACCTCGGAGGAGGTTTAAACTACAAGAAGAAATTAAAGGGGGGTCCTGGCCCAAAGGTGTCTGGACCAGGAGAGTGGTCTGGATAGGGAGGAATTCCAAAAGACAAGGGAAGGTTCGAGTAGACAAGAAAAGGAGAACAGCTCCAGAGAGCTTGAATACCACCAAATAAATCAAGCTTGCGATTAATTGAAGTTTGACTTTGTCATTTTAAACACTTCAAATTCTAAAAACCTAAGGTTAAGCTTTGAATTCTCATCAAAACAAAATGGTTCTTTCTATTTTGAAAATTTTCAAAAGGCTTAGAAAACCAGGGTGTTACACAGCGTCACCCCCGTCTCCTTTGATACCCTCTGTGTCACCAGTTCGAGGCCACCACTACTGCCTGGAACCACCTTGTGACCACCACTGCCGCCGAGGTTGAACTCACGATAGCCGCTGCCGCCGGAGTTCCTAGATGGTATGGGTGACGTTGACCTTGCACCTCAAGGCAACATTGTAGGATCAACGGTTTACCGCTCTGATACCAAATGTTAGCAATGGGCCAGATGAAACTCTCTCAATCCTGAGTATCTACTCACGCGAGAATGCTTGGGAAAAATGTGAGAACCGAGAAAATCAAACTAAACTAAAACAATGCTAATCGGTAATTAGCAGTAAATTAAAAAAAATTAAGCACGAACAAAGCATATCTTCAGATTAATACTAATCGCATCGCCAAACAATTTCATATAAGATAATATTATCAATAGTTCATCAAGCGAGAATTTTACAATATAAAATTTTGCCGAGGAGTAGATCATTTTTAAACTAAGAGTCAATTATAAAATCCATTGCAATCAAAAGTAAATCATAAAATACAACACATAATTAAATTACAATAATCCATCTCCGTAAATTGCAATATGAACTTTAAGGTAATAATACAACATTGCTACATTCTCAAATGAATTACAAGAATCAATTACATCGCATCACATTATGAATTACAACAGATGATTTAATTGCAGATAAAATCTTGCATGGCATATCGCCGAAGCCTTCCTTGAATCTTCACCCGTATATCGCCAGTGGTCGAACCCTTCCCCGATCCACATTACCCTCATCCGCCTACAACCAAAAACCCATTAGCAAACCAAAGTCGCAAAACCAAAGTCTATAAAATGAAATTAGAATAGAGAAGGACTGCCGCCAAAAAATTGAAGCTCATCGAGGTTCCCTGACTACCATGGGTCAGTCGGCACCATCTCGATTGGTGGGTTTGATCACCTAGCAATTTATAAATCCAACACCCACTTATACCGCCTTACCTCACCCGAAGCAAAATCCGACAATGCCGGATGAACCATGGGTCCATTCAATTTTCTAAGCCCAACACCCACTGTCCATTTTACCGACTTACCGTCTGCAGTAGAAAAGCCGAAAATAGTGCAGAGAGTATCTCTCCCATATAACATTTCTCAGCCAAAGCCTCCCCTACAAAACACCTCACCCACATAGTCCATTCCTAGCCGAAAGCCACCTCCCCATAAGCCTCACCCTCAGCCAAAAGCAACACCACAAAGCTCCCATTCACAAAGCACCTCCCCAGAGCAAACAACACTCACAACATCACCTCCCAGCCAAAGGCCAACACAAAGCCAAGCATGCACCATTTCGCACTACCCTCCAATAGCAACACAAGCAAAGCACCACAGCCACTCCCCAAACCCAAAACCCACAGCCATCAAAGAAGAGTAGAGGAGGAAGGGAGCACAAACAAGAAGAGGAAGACCGAAGGAGGACACAGGCACACAGTGTCGGTGATGGCTTCGAACCGTCAAGACCACTGACAACACCAAGCAACAAGGACCAGAAGCACTGAGGAGCAAGGCGACCCCATCACGACATCATCAAGATCATCACCCCACCGCCATTCCCAACCCGACCAGACCAACCTGTAGTCTACCATCCAACCCCCACTGGCATTTTTTTCCCAACAAGCAACCCCCATATGAACACAACATGCTTACAGAGAGCACAACCGATAGAAATATCATCACCCATAGCATCAACAATAGCCCTCAGCATTCACATCACAAATCAATGGGAGGGAGCGGGGTAGAGAATAGAGGAAGGCAGTAGGTTACCTTAGTGCAAACCATGGCAACACCGGCATAACCCGCCACAGCATTCCCCATGCATAAGCAAGTATCAACCTTACATCATTAAAATAAAAGCAAGCTCAAACCATGACACCAAAGTAACAGAAAAGCAAGATAGAGAGCCTCATCCAAGCCACCAAAATTAGAGCCGAGCTACAGGCGGGGAATGGGCCAAGAGCCGAGCCAGGAGTAGAGTGCTTGCGGTCGTGAGGCTGGCCAGCGAGGCCAAAGCACAACGGCCAAGCCAAGGGAGGCACACAGGGGAGGCACCGCGGGGCCGAGTAGGAGAGCCACACGGGCCATGGGGCCGGTGGCATAGCAGAGTAGTGGTGCCGGTGTTAGGGTGGGCTAGCGCACAAGGAGGCGAGCCAGTCAAGGCGCCGGAGGCACCTGAGGCGGGCAGGTGGGCCAACCCGAGGCGTGGGCGCGATGGTGGCCGAGCCATAGGGGGGAGAACGGGCCGGGAGCAGTTGGAGGAGGCGGCGCTAGGGAGGAACATCGAGAGGGAGAGACAGGATTCCCAAGGGAACTGATCCAAACCAAAGCAAAGAGAAGAATGGGGGAAAGAAGAGAAGAATGGAGAAAGAAGCAAGAAGAAAGGAGCTTGGCTGTGTCAGCCGAACAGGGGAATAGGATAGGGTAGAGAGAGAGTATAGGGATTAAGCAAAGAGGAGGTTAGGGAAAAGAGAGATTAGGACAAGGGGTAACATAAATCAAATAAAATTGTCACTATCTTAGATAAATAATTTCATGCTTTACCTATGAGTTTGGGACAAATCGTCAGAAGCATGGATTTATAAACCTTGTGTAGGTGAATAATAGTAGATGGACCGGTCTAAAATAAAAATAGGAAAATATGTAAAAAAATCAATCTGATACTTTCTAAAATAAATTAATAACCGTATGAACCGCTGAATTAAATAGATAGCCTGATGCATTAGAAATATTTTAATCAGGTTAGAATAATTAAATAAATCAACCCTGAGTTTATTTAGAGCAGTGATTAAATGCATGTGCACCGGAATAAAACCAATTAGGCATATTTGCATGTGTAAAATTATTTAAGCATAGTTGCATGCGAGTACAGATAGTAGTTTATTTTCATGTGATTAAACGCTAGTACTGGTAACCTCGACCCTAGAGCTGGTAGACCGTAGAATAACTATGGTTGGGGAGTGCTAACCTAACGGGGGTTCAAAAACGTGTTAAATTAAAATCCGCTAACGAAAAAGAATCATCTAACTAAGGTACACCTAGTAGAACCCAATTGCCACTAAGTATTTACTTATTTATTTATTATTCGCCCCGTTGTATAAATTGTAGAGGACGAACAAACAGGTGTACTTGATACCGATTTCGTCGACGACGATCTTTCCTACAATTCCGAAGTCAAGCTTACCTCTTGAGCATAAATATAGTTATATTAAATGTAAACTGTATATTGTTGTTTCATATATGTACATCCATCAAAACTATGTCTCAATGTAACATCCCAAAGTGTTGTTACCAAAATTAAAATAAATAAAGTTATTATTTTATTGGATTTTCTGAAATTTGAAAGAGTTTGATTGCTTTATTTGAATTTCTGAAGTTTTAAAAGTCAAAAATAGAAATTTATTAAAGTATTTGAAGTTTTTTGAGTTAAAAGTGAAAAATAAAATGTAATTATTTTCTCGAAATTTTCAAAGCTTTTTCCTAAATATTTTAAAGCCAAAATAATTTATTTGCAAAATTAAAAGCTAACTTTAAGTTAGAAATAATTTTATTAAGTCCAAAATAACTCTATAAATTTCTGTGAATTTTTCTAGAATTTTTGATTTTATTTGCTATTTTCTAAAGCCAAAATGAATTAATCAAATTATTTTAAAAGTTAAATCAATTAAATTCTCGGTTAATTCTTTGGGCCGAAACCTTCCTTCGCCCATCTCCTATTCCCGCACCTCGGCCCATCTTGGCCCACCCGCACCCTCTCTCCCTCAACCCGCCCCTCCCTCTCTCGACCGTCCGATTTACATCAGACGGCCAACACGCCCCCACGCCGCATGGCCCGTTCCGGCCGCCAGATCTGAATCCAACCGCCTGCGTCCTTCTTCCCCACCTCCCTTCTTCCTCACGCATGCGCAGGGCCACGCCCGAACTGCCGCCATTACCTTGCGCAAAAACACGAATTAAATCTCCCGCGTAACGCCGCGTCTTCCCCAGCCATTTGCCCCCTCGTCCGCGTGCGAAATTGCCGGGACCCCGCAATCACCGCCATTAACACCGCTCAGGCTTCTTGCACCGCACGCCGTCTCCGCCCCTCCTCGGCCCCTATAAAAGGGAGCCTCGGGTGCGCCTTTCTCCACTCATTCCATCGCCGCCAACCACTACTCTTCTCCTCCCCTCAATCGCCTGTAATTTGAGTTTCTCCAGCGATCACCGAAGTTCCTTTCTTCGTCTTCTCCGGCGTTGACAAGCCCGCTCCGGCCACCCCAACCCCATCTTCGACATCGCCGCAACACCTGCTACCCCGTGCGCGCGCTAGCTTCACCAGAGCGCCGCACGAATCACCTCGCCTCCACAACCCGAATCTCGCCGCCACCGGCCAACGCCTCGCGCCCTTGCGCCACCACGGTGAGCATTGCAATCCCCGTGTTCCCCTCTCTCCGCGCATGCCCTCATCGGAGCTCGCCGCGGCGCGTAGCGCCGGCGAGCTCACGGCCGAGCCACCGCTGGTTTGTAGTTGACATGGCACCATCACGTGGCTGCCGCGTCGTCGCCAACTCAGCCCTAAGCCGATGTGTCCGCCCACATGGCGCACACGTGACCTTTTCCTCTTTTTCCATTAGAAATTAATTCAGTCGAAAGCTTAACCCTATCGCTGACATCATGCTTACATCATAAGTCGATTTTCCTTTAGGAATTTAAATCCGGAAAATCCAGAAATTCCTTTTTCTGGTTTTCTTTAGGTTTTAAACTTCCCGGAGTTCGTTCTCCTTCATACGAACTCCGATTTCGTCGATTCAAAATTTTAAATTCTTATAAATTCAAGATCTAGCTAACTAAACTAAAATTAATTAATTTGGAGTTCATTTGAATCTTCATTGAATTTTTTTTGAATTTGGCTTATTTTCGCATATAGAATTCGACGACTTCGGAGAGTCAGACTTTGACATCGTCTGAGAGAAACTAATCAAGCAAGGCAAGTTATACTTTTGATTATATTTGATCCCATTATTTAAAATTATTTAATTTCTGTTTTAAATTATTGCATGCTTATTTCTATACAGTCTAATTTAAATTCCTGTTTTAAATTATAGTTATGCATAATTCCTTTGTACTACCAATTTTGACATTGAAATGAACCTACCTTGACACCTTAGATGAAAATCTAGTTTATACACTAGTACGAACTAGAATATTTTGAGAAAAATTATGCTTAGCCATGCTTAGACCAAAAATATTTGATTTGGGAATTTGAGCCAAAAATCAAATATTGTTTAAAAGTCTATGGCATTGGTTTGTCATGGAATATTTTGTAAATGATTTTGAAAAGCAAAAAGGAAAAGTTGGTTTGTACTTGGGCGAAATGGTTGATTGGTGGGTGTAGGTTTATGCACGGGCTCAATCCGGGTATGGGTTGAAGCTCAGGGGTTTTGTGGATAGTCGCCTAAATCAGTTAAGGACCGGCCTCTGAGTGTTCCTTTGCTATGCTTATAATGGGCTATGCCTTATCGTGAAACCACATGTCCTGAGAATGGGGAGGGGACCTGGATGATTAATTTGCAATGTTCCACCGTGGTCGTTTCCTTCAGATGTGGTGGGTAGTCATGTTATGACCTACGTTAGTTCCACCTAGCGCAAGAGGGGGCTCAGATCCGGCGGGTTGTAACCCAAAGGTAAGAGTGCGGTGGAATGGCGCATTGTAAAAGCCTTGACACGTGCTCTAGACTGCTTACCTAAGGTAGTGAGCGGTGGTATCGAAGGGTGCCAAACAAACTAGAGAATTCATGTCATGTGGGTAAAGCTGTACAACCTCTACAGAGTGTAAAACTATTCGAATAGCCGTGTCCACGGTCATGGACATGCTAGCAAAGCCACTCAAAGTTAGACATTGATTTTGTTTTGAAAAGACTTTATCAAATGGTTTATGCAAATGGGAATTGGGCAGGAAGCCTTGTGACAAGAGGGTATCCTTCACCACTTGTTGATGAATGTTATCCAAACTGTAAAACTGATTTGGAAAATGAATTTTAGTTATTGTATAACTCCCTTGGAACTTAGTATTTGTATTTGAAAGAGGCTTGGCTTTATGCAAATCAACCATATTAAGCCTTCATTTGTGATATCCATATATGCATGTCATCCTATTATTTGATGGGTGTAACTTGCGAGCACGGTAGTTGTGCTTATACTTACTTTATGCAAACAAGTTTCAGAGGAGAAGGACTTTGCTACCGGTGTGGATCTCGACGACTAGGCCGCTACCTCAGAGATTGCTCAGGTCGATCACCGGACTCCACTACTTCTTCGTCTTTCGCTGTGTTCTTTACTGTTGGCTTGTAAGCCTCTTTTGTAATAAACTCTGTTGATTATTAATAAAGTTATGCGATTTATGGATGTTACCATATCTGTTTAACTGTGTGAACTAGCTATTGATCATGGGACTAGTTCAGAAATGCACAGAGGATTTGGGGGGTTACTCCCGGGTCTGACACTCAAAATCAAATCAGACTAAAGATGAAAATGAGAAGAAGATAAGAAATGAGAATGAGCTGAGGAAAGAGAATTAGTAGGTTGGAAAAGGGGGCCTAGGCAGGGGAAAGTGATGATGATGATGATGATGAGGGAAGAGGTGGGACCCCTTTACATATAGTTAATATATAAGGACCAAAAAAACTCTCACCCGAATCAGAGGCCGTAAATTTAGTGCCAACTATTTTCTCGTTTCGGCGGGCAAAAAATGTTACCTTGTTACGTAATTATGCCCTCCACATCGGGTAAGTAATTATGTAAGATGAAGATGGCGTTGTAGAACTAAGTGGAGTTGGGTGAAGGTAAGACCGGCCCAACTAACATTACTGGAACTCGGTGGATGACGAGATCAGCACCGTGACGAGGTTAGTACTAACAGAAAGTAATGGGTGGAAGGATTAATCACGTAACTTGAAAAATGTTCTGTATTCTGATCTCAAACCCGTATCTAAGGAAATGCAGGGACCTAGCTTAGAGAGAGCTTAGAATAGCTATGGATAAAGTGGTACAAACCTGCGTAGTACTATACAAATTCATGAATTCATGAATTGGAGTCTACAGGAACCGCTAAGGGTCTATCTTCTCTTCGAGTGACAAGTAGTTTTTTCATAATTAAAACTTGCCACCTAAAGTTTTGACGAGTTGCTTATTTTCAGGAAAAATGATGAATTAGAAAATGCCATAACAAACATAGATGAGTCATATAGTGCATCTTTTGCTATTAATGCTTACTGAGTACACTAGTACTCAACCTTACTATTATTCTCCTTTGTTAGATTCTAGTCCAACCGGGAACTATCCCGAGTGGGACGAAGGACACGAGGGTACCAATGAAACTGCAGGAGACAAGGGCGCTTGCAACGAGGAGTAGGGCGAGGTGGACACCATATTCGACGCGTAGGATGAGTAGAAGACCGATGGAGCAAGGAAGGCAAGCGCGGGGACTTAGTCCTATTTATCAGTTGTAAATTACTACTTGTAATGCAGACCATCGTCTTGCGTGGCTAAATACTGGAATAAAGTACAGTTTCTATCTTATTGTTCTGGTGCGTAGACTTTGGTAAGACTTACTATTCGTTAGAGCGGTGTCCTATTGGACAGACGAATAGTAATCCGTATGTCTAAGTGTGATTACCCTCCAGTAATGACACGGGGTGCCACAAAAAATCTCAACAGACAATGAAAAAACACCAGAGAGTTTTGTGCTGCGAAATCACAGCAGTTTTTTTTGTTTTGCTTATTCTTATTTTTAAACTGAAAAGAGAACTTAACTACATACAAAAACGTGGCTGATAACGCCACCTATCAACATGCCTATGCCTGTGACGCTACCTATTAACACGCTGGTAACGCCACCATGTAACTGTATGCACGACATTAACTCTATCGCAGGCACATACTCAATGCTATGCGTGAGCTAACAGAAAAAAAAGATTAACGTGAAAAAACTAGCGCGACAAGATTATTCAACAGTCGCCACCATGTGAGTCATCGGAGAACACAATGCGATATCTCTTTTGTCTTAACCAAGGACATCATGAACAACACCAAGCGCTACCGCCCACTAGCCACTGTGCTGTTCGCGAATCCTCCCCTCCCCTGCTACAAACCAGGGCCGCATGGATATGGTAGGGCTGAGGTGAGGCCGTATTCCGTATAGTAGGACAAGGAGTCCATGCCAGTGAGATGGAGACGACACCCAGAGAATGACGCGGATCGATGTCCGAGTTGCGCCAGCTGCGTGGATGAAGCCATGGAGGACGAGACCATGCAAGATATGTCAAATTGATGCAGGAGAAGGCAATCAGAAGAGAAAATTGTGAGGTTGTGCCACTTAACTCTCTAAATTTATGTTGAAGTGAAGTTCGTCGAATACGATGTCGGCGACTTCGCCCCCTCCGAGTCCGGTGGACTCGTCACCGCCCCGTTTCAGTCGTGTTCATCATCTCCATCACCTCATGCCGACACAAATGGATTCTTTGAGCCTGAGAACACACTGTCCTCGCATCTTTGTTGGAGCTCCACCGTCGCAGCTTGCCGCTGCTCTCGCCCTTGCCTCCTCTGAGTCGGCCGTGAGAGAGAAAAGTATATTCCCAGTGCGAAGTGCGGAGGTGTAGGGCGGCGGGTGAAAAGGGGGGACGGTGGTGGTGTGAATCGTGGGTAGAGGGAGAGGATAGGGGAGTATAGGTATTAAACATTGGAGGGGAAAATATGAGGTTAGCGTCTGTGTGATGTGGCAATTCTTAGTGTCGGTAGAGGCACCCCGCATTGTGGATGCCCTAAGTTGCGAATGTGGTTGGTAGATGGTGATAGTGAGTGATGCAACAGCAGCATGCATAAGATGTGACATAGGCATGAGACCAGGGGCAGAGCCCAGCATGCATAAGATGTCACAGGATACTAGGTTCAAATTTTTTTAGTGATGATTAAGCCATATATACCATGTGTGTACCCCCTGGCCCAAAAGCTGAGCACCCTAGTCTAGCCCAACCTCTGGCCTCTTGTAGACCTGCTGCTACACTTCCACTGGCCATGGCTGGGCCAGGGCAAATGGGTGAACAAGTAGTACGGCCCAGTTGACACAAGCAGTCAGTACAACTCAATAGCAGCCGCATGCTTGCATGCATCAAAGCTAGCAGCCCAACACTAGCAGATGCACGTGTCGCTCCATCTCGCGTGAGTGCGTCGCGTCGCATGGCCATGGATTCCGCACATGTTCTTCTCCCTCTCGGCTCCCGTGGCTCACAACTTTCCTCACCTCGCCTGGTCGGTTAACAGTGGTCACAACTGCCGGTGGCGGAGCCCGAAGGGAGATCTCGACCACTGCTCACACTGGCCACGATGTCCCTCGCCCAGTCGCTCATTAGAAGGACTAAGTCACCAGTCACGAAATTGGCATGGGGCATGTCCCACATCTCCAGTTCTCCCGATTTCATTCAAGCAAAGAGACTAAATTTGTGAGTTTTGATTTTTGTCGAAATGTAGGGTTAATACTTAGGGTTCATTTTGGGTTTTTGGAATACCGGTCTAGTTCGCTGCAAATTGGAGGCAAATTTTCAAGTGATATCCATCGTCGATGTGCTCATATTGGACTATGCTTTAGATTTGACTTAAGAGTTTTTTACTAGAATGTCAAGTAAGTATGTTCCTAGTTCTGGACGTATGTGTCTAATATATTGTTCTTCAACTGTTGAACATATCATGATTCCAATATTTTATTGAAAAGTTTTAGAATAATCGGCAAATGGCAGGTAAATTTATGGGAAAGTTTTTGAAAGAGAAGCGCTAGATAGTGCTACTAATGTTGTGGTTTGCCACTTCGTGAACTTGAAAGAACATAAATGCTAAAAGGTAATGTATTTATTTTTATTTTATCATTATACTTTTTTTACTTTAGAATTTTAAGTCATTATGTTCTTTTTATAAGCCATTGAGGTCGGATTATGCATTTTGCCAATATTTACCGTATACATTACTATTTATTACATGGTTGCTTGAAAATTATATACGTTGTTACATATATGTAGGGGTGAAAACAGATCGGGTAGATTCCGACCAATCTGCACAAAAATGGATTCAGATTATTTCAGATTGGATTTTTCTCGGATAATTTTCGGATCGGAAACGACTTCGGATTTTTTTTGTCGGAAACGGAAACGAATATGGTAGGCATGCTATCTGGCCGATACGGATACCAATACAGATTATCCGGACAAGACGAAGTCCAGATATCCGGAGTTCTGCCCAAAAGAGGATTTTTGCCCAAAAGAGAAAAGGAGATTTTAATTGACTTCCGAATTTGAGAAAATGCAACAAATCAAATAGCCTTTTAGAAAATAGCAAATAGAGTTAAAAAATTCTAGAAAAAAATCACAAAAATTCCTTGAATTATTTTGAACTTAATAAAATTAATTCCAACTTAAAGTTGGTTTTAATTTTTGCACATAAATTATTTTTAATTTCTGAAAATAGGAAAAACCTTTTTAAAATCCAACAAATTCAAGAACTTAATTAAAATTTGTTTTTTTCACTTTAAATCCAATAAAATATCAAAAACCGAATAAATTTTATTTTTGACATAAAAACTAGGAAATTAAATAATTGACTTTATTTTATAATTTTTTCTTTTTAACCAAGAAAACTCTTTTAAATCTCAAAAATCCAATAAAATAATAAATTTATTAATTTTATTTTTGGTAACATATTTTGGGATGTTACAGGTCATTTGCTTATAGATTAACCATCCAGCCTGATCAATGTTAGTATAAACTAAGTTTTATGTATGTGATGAACTAAGTGTGAATGCGTGATGACTTGTGACCTTGTGAGTTATGACTTATGAGCTAAATATGGTAAACTAAGTGTTATATTTGTGATGAACTAGTTAACGCAGCTTGCTAGTGATAATGTTATATGTGGTTACTGAAAATATGAACAATTCATGAATGTTTGCATCAAATAAACTAGTTATATGTTTTCGTTAATTTCTGGCATACAATTTAAGGGGTTTTTATTTTCTGAAAAATATCTGTGACCGTATTCGTTTCGATTTGTATTCGCTCTGTATTTGTATTTGATATTATTCGTATCTGGGATATTCGTATTCGTATTCGGATCCGAGAAAAAAAAATAAAAACAAATATGGCAGAGCCATTATCCGTCCATATCCGATCCGTTTTCACCCCTACATGTATGGTGAAACGGTGAACTCGGTCATTTTCGTTCTAGTTCTGCCACTGCATGGGACTAGGCCACCTAGGTGTCGGCGGGAGGAACCCCGGTTGTTTTCTATTCAGACGTGCAATTGTGCAGCCGTGCAGGTGCTGGTGGTAACCTGTAACCAGATGCATCATAGTTTGACGTTGTCACATTGATAGTACATAGTGTACACCGCTGGATCAGTGTGGAAATGAACCATGTTTGTTAAATCCACTCGTGAAACGATGGCATTGAGAGCTTCCCAAGGAATGCTAGTAATTCTACCATCCTGTGATTAAACCTACGATGATACAGTTCCCTTGAGAAGTTTTTATGAAGTGTTGTTATTTTTTAGATAATGGAAGAGCAAAAAAAACTCTCCCGGCCTCTGTATCCAAGATGCACACAGCCTTATTTATGAAAAGACTAAAGTGCCAAAGGTACCAAAAAAGTTAACAATGGCCTGAGGCCTTACATCCAAAGGACGACTGAAATATAAACTAAATCATTACTAATCCTATGTCTAAACCGTCACCTATGAAATTTTAAAATTTGCTTCGCCACAAACTCCAACCTAGCGCTCCCGGCTAGCATAGCCTCCTTCTGGGTTGATTTCTATAGATTTGTCCAGATACCCAGCCAGTGTCCACTCGAGAAGAGAATCTGCAAGGGGTTAGTGATAATCTTTTTGTCAAAAATAACCCTATTCCGACATAGCCAAATAGACCAGCATAAGGCACTAGCTCCCACTACGAGATGTGACTTTAAAATTTTTGGAATACCGACTAGCCAATTCCCAAATATTTTTGCTATACTCACAGGAGGAGGTAAATTAAAAGCACATTGAACAGCCCACCACGCAAGCCTTGCAAAGGGGTAATCAATAAAAATATGTTGAATTGTTTCATCTTTAATACAAAAGCAACACTTTTTGCTTCCCCTCCAATTTCTTTTGAACAGGTTATCTTTAGTTAATAAAACCCCTTTTTTGAGATACCAAAGAAAAAAATTCACTTTTAATGGGATTTTAATACACCAAAAGAAATACCTAACGGTAACTCGAGTATTCCCAATTAGTGCCATATAGAAAGACTGTACCGAGAAAAATCCAGATTTATTCAAATTCCACCTGAAAACATCTTTTTGAGAGTTCAATTGCAAATTTGAAATTTGCAAAATTAACTCATTCCAAGCATGTAACTTAGGTCCAATAATAGGTCTTCAAAAAGGAATATGTAAAGCATTCGATCCCAGAATCGTTGCCACAGTGTCATTCTTTCTCCTCACTACATTATAAAGAATAGAATAGTGGCTCTTGAGAGGAGCCTCAACTAACCAAATATCTTCCCAAAACATAGTTTGCATTCCGTTTTTAACCTAGCATGAACCAAAGCGAAGAAATTGATCTTTAATTTTCATTAGACCCGACCAGAATTGAGAAGTCCTAGGTTTGTTAACCACCTGTGAAAGACTCTTCTCGCCCATATATTTCCTTGTTAGCAAAGATTGCCATACCCCTTCTTCATTAAGCAGCTTAAACAACCATTTCCCTAATAAACCTTTGTTTTTAATGTCTAAGTTCTGGATGCCTAAACCACCCATCTCTTTAGGCGTGCACACTACACTCCATTTAGCCAACCGATATTTTCATTTATGACTGTTGCTCTGTCAGTAAAATCTACATCGATAATAATCTAGTCTTTTAAGAACCTCTCTAGGAATCTCAAAAAAAGATAACATAAACATTGGCAGACTACTGAGCACCGAATTAATAAGAACTACTCGTCCACCAACAGATAAAATCTTTCCTTTCCAACTGCTAAGTTTCTTTCGACTCTATCCTCAACCCCTTTCCATTCACAATTCTGTAATTTCCTATAGTGAATTGGAATACCTAAGTACCTGAAAGGAAAGGTACCCACTTCATAACCAAATAATTGAGTATATTGTTGTTCAACTTCTTTGGCCTTACCAAAACAAAAAATCTCGCTCTTATGAAAATTAATCTTTAAACTTGATAATTGTTTAAAGACACAAATAATAAGTTTGAGATTTTTTGTTTGTCCTATATCATTATTCAAGAATAGTACAGTGTCATCAGCATACCGTAAATTTGACAACCCATCATCAATTAAGTGAGGAATTACTCCCGATAACAGACCTTCTTCTTTAGCTCTTGAAATAAAAATGGCAAGTATGTCCGCAACAATATTAAAAAGAATTGGGGACATAAGATCACCTTGCCTAAGGCCCTTTTGCATTTGAAAGAAAGCCCCAAGATCCTCATTGACTTTTATTCCAACACTTCCTCCCTTAACGAAATGTTCCACCCAAGCACACCACTTAGTTGAAAAACCTTTCATCCTCAAAGTTTGAAGTAAAAAAACGGTCATTTCACTTTATCATAAGCTTTCTCAAAATCTATCTTAAAAACTATTCCATCTAAATTTTGCTTATGAAGCTCATGGATGGTTTCATGAAGGATGACTACACCATCAAGAATAAATCTCCCCTGTATAAACACCGATTGGGATGATCTAACAACCTTATTAGCTACACCAATAATTCTATTAGTAAACACTTTAAAACTAACATTGAGAAGACAAATAGGTCTTACTGCTGTATTTGTTTAGCATCATTTTTTTTGGGAAGCAGTATAATAATCCAAAAATTCAAACTAAAAAGAGACAAAGAGCAACTATGAAACTCATGAAACATGGCCATCATGTTATTTTTAATTACTTTCCAAAATACCTAATAGAACTCAGCTGGAAAGCCATCTGGCCCTGACGCTTTGTTATATTCCATTTGAAAGATCGCCTCTTTCACTTCCTTCTCAGTGAACGGCACTGTAAGAGTATTATTTCCAGTATCCGAAACCTGAGGTATATTATTCCTAAAGGCATCAATCATGGATAAATCGGCAAGTCCAAACAACCCTTTATAATAATTGGTGATATACTTCTTTAATTGTACATCTCCACGAATTATCTCCTCCTCTTGTTCGAGCTGAAAAATTCTTTGTCTTCTATGTTTACCATTCGTAATCAAGTGGTAGAATCTTGTATTTCTATCACCCTCCAAAAGAAATTTTGCTTTGGACCTTTGATACCATTTAATTTCTTCTTCTCTTAACAAATGTGCCAATCTCTGATTAGCATCTTTTTTTTTACAACTACGCTCTTCATCAGTCAAACCCACTAACTCTGCTTTTTTATCTAGCTCATCAATTAGCAAGTTAAGATCCTTCTTTTCCTTTTTATAAGTCCCACTGCAATTTTTAGCCCAACCGCAAAGATATTGGCTAATAGTTCTAACCTTATTTTGCCAAATTTGTAAGGCAGAATGACCTTTATTTTCCTTTTTTCCACACCTCCGCCACCATTTCCGTAAAACCTTCCCTAGATAGTCAGCCTAATTCAAACTTAAATAAAGGTTGATTCCCTCAATAGGAAGCCTCTCTCGTATTAAGGTGTATGATCGGACAAAGATCTTTCAAGAGCATTAACTGTGACCAGCGAAAATTTATATTACTAGTCTGTACTCATTAAAACTCTATCCAGCTTTTCAAAAGTTCGATTAGCTAACGAATTGGTCCAAGTATATTGTCGACTAGATAAATCAATTTCCCTTAAGTCCAAATTATTAATCACCGCATTGAATAGAAAAGGCCATCTATCCTCAATATTATCATTATTTTTTCGCCCGAGTGCCTGATGATATTAAAATCACCTCTAATTAAAATGGGAAGTGATTCCTTTCTACAGGCATTAACAAGCTCACTAAGGAACTTCTCTTTGAATTGGTTTTGAGCTGCACCGTAAACAGCCACAAGAATCCATTGGAAATCATCATCACGATTTTTTTAAATGAAACTTGACATAGAAATCACCAGCATCAATAGAACCAATATCATAGACTCGAGGGTCCACCCCTAAAAGAATACCTCCAGACCGTCCCTGAGGCAGAGAAAAATGCCACAAAAACTCTTGCCCTCCACAAAGATGATTAAGACTAGAAACTGAAAAGTCTTTTTTTTTACCAGTTTCAAGAATGGCTACAAAATCTAAATGCTGCTCCTTAACCACTACACAAATAAAATGATGTTTAGCCAAGTCACCCAGACCTCTGCTATTCCAAAAAAGACCTTCCATTTCAACGTTAATTTGATTGGCCTAACATAAACATTTTTTCCTTTCTTCTTCCCAGATCTGGATGACCTCTTTTTATTTGTTACCAAAGTAAAATCGTCCTCCAGCAAAACATCATCTAAATCACTACAAAAATGATTAAGGGTTGAGATATCACAATCAACCTGATTCTCCTCCTCTAGCATCTCAACATCTTCAATTCTTTTATTTTTTAATCATTCTAATTCAAGATTCTTAATACTTTTAATAGCATTAACAATCTTTGTACGATCATCTCCTAATGAAATTCCAATGCTAGCAATCTTTTCAATAATTTGCTCATCGGAAAAAGACAAAATGGAAATTTTATTAACAAACTTACTTGGATCTAATTTGAGGTTTCGAACTTTTGCATGTCGTGTAGCCTTTTTCACTAAGTCCTCATCCCCCGAACTGTTGTTTCTTAATGCGTTCACTTTGCCTAGGTTCCACCAACTCAACCCCAACCAGCACCATGTTGTTTTCAGAATCAGCCATGACAGGCAAAGAGACCTCCACCACCCCTCGGTTTGCCGCTAGATCAACCAAAACGACATCCTCCACTGCATCAAAAGAATCCATCACATGGGCATGAACATCATCCCCCTGTACTGAAATTACTTCTGTTGTCTTAGGTGAGCCATTGATTACCTCGGCCGGCGCCTCATTGCACAAATCAGTGGAGTTGTTTTTAACCGCTACCAGCTGCTCCTTTACCCCAAGGCTCACTCCACCCGGCTCCTCTTGAGTTATGCAGTCAACCAATTTAGCAGCCGAGCCATGTCCAGCCAAAACAGTAGCCGAGCAATGTCCCTGAAGGTGTGAAACAACCGTACCAACCCCGCGCGCATTAGTCTCTGACCGTCGTCGGAGTAACCCAGATGGTATCTGATGCTAGGAGCCCCAAAGTATTCCCCTTAGTAATAGAGTTAGGCTGACCCTCACGGTTCTCAGGAGCAGATTATTTACCTTCAGAACTATTTTTGAATCTCTTAGAGTCTCTATCTGCCATCTTAGCATCTTTGTCTATGCCGGAATTGTCCTCCCCCTCATGATCCTCTCGCTAAGAAATGGTACCCTCAACAACATCTATCTTCGCAGCTTCAACATTGAAGAAAATGTCATAGACAAATTCGCCAACCACTATCTCAACACTTGAAGGAATGGCATTTATGTCCAGAACTCCCACCAGCATACGCACCAAATCAATCTTGCGGACCTTTTTCATGTCCACTCTCATTGTTGTTCCAATGACCGATCCTATGGCACAAAGACTCAAAAAGTCCTGAACTTCAAAAGGCACTCCTAGGATCTGCACCCAAACCTTTTGAAGTTGGTACTTAGGTGTTGGCTTCACATTCCATTCTATGAATTGCATAACCACCTTATGCTCCTTCACTTGAACGCCACCAATAACCACCATACAAAGCATATCAAGCTTAGTTGGAAAATGAACTAAAGAAGCATTGTCACCATGAATCTCTACCTATGACGGCCAATTCATTGGAATTAGTCTTCTAAGCTCTGTAATCAGAAGGTCTTCTAACAGTTGATCGCCAATGATTCTAACAAGACCCGTCTTATTATTCTGTTTCTTCAACTTCTTCGACCCAGATGTTGGGATTTGGTAAAACCTGTAATACCCCAAATTTTAACAAGAAATATTAATGTTCGGGACAGCGAAATTTGTTCAATTTCGATTACATCAAAGTTTAGAGATTGAATTTGGCTCTTATTATGTTTTCTTAGCGCGTTTGGACTTTGGGTTCTCGGCCCTTTGTGCAGCACCCTTTAGTGGGCCGGCCCATGTGGAATAGAGAAAGGGGGTGCCCCTTAACCCTAGCCGCCAATTTCTCTCCCCCTGGTCGAACTCCTGGCCCTCATCTCCTTCATTGGCCGCCGCCCTTCCTGGCTCTCTTTTCTCAGTCGACACCAGCTCCTATCCCCGCCCTCCTACGCCTCTTCTCCATCTCGCGGCCCTCCCCTGTCGCCTTCACCGACGCCGTTGGTCTCCCCGGTTTCCCCGACCTCCAGTGACACGGCGCCAGCAGCGCCGCCGTGCGCCCGAGGCCCGACCTGGTCCCCGTCGTTCCCCAACCAGATGTAGAGGGAGATCAGGAGGCGCCGCCGCCTTAGTGGCCTTCGGCGATGCCTTGGGCGACGCGACACCACCGTATGGGCACGGTGGTGCGTCGTGGACGCCGCACCCGGCCACCCGTTCCGTGGCGCCTCCTCCTAGCTCAACTCAAATGTGAAGGTTCGTGCGGTCTCCTTCTTGGCGTCGCGGCACCCGGCCTCCCTTCGCGTGTCGGCTCCTCTCCGTGTGCGACTCCCTGCGGGCTCCCCAGCTACCAGTAGGCCTTGCTATTGCCTGCACTTTCTTGTTCTGGCCGACCCTCTTGGCCTTGCTCTACCCAAATTTCGCCACTTGCGCACTTCCTCGAGCATATGCTTTTCTACGCTAGCGAGAATTATCCTATGGAAGGTACCTACTCAAAGTACATTGCAGGGCATGGTGGTTCAACCAATGCCTCCACATCTTCTGAACTCACAAACTTTTATTTTGTTGTGAACTTTGAGGGCCTGGATGATCTTGCGTGACTTCTGAGGTCGGCGCTGTGAGGCCGACATTTGAGAGCACTGCTGCATGACGCTGCGACTTGAGCTCGGTGATGCTGCTACTGTAGAAGATGGCGGGGAAGTTGAGCGGCTCGTCGGCTCGCTTTCTTGATTTGATTCGAAATCTCGTGTTGCTGCTGCTGCTTTGTGGTTGGATTGGATTGGGTGTTTGGCTTGCGAGGGAGATGGGGCTGCTGCTTGTGCAGTTGCTTCCGGGCGAAGGTGTTTTAGTCCAAGTTCTGCAGGGTGGGCTCGGCGTCGCCGGATGCCATTGTGTCCAAGGAGTTCCACGGCCACCACGGCCGCGCCTACCTCTTTGAGAGCGTGGTGAATGCGAGTCTTGGTCCCAATGAGGATCTCTATCTCTTGATTGGATTGCACACAGTGAATGATATATGTTGTAGCTGCTGCCAACGACTCCTTGGCTGGAAATAGGGAGTGGTGAACGCTGGGGCTAGAGTTTTTCTATCAAGGTCTTCCGTCTCCCGGTTAAGGCAAGTGCAAGTAGTATTATTGAGTGGTTATATTTCATAATTGTTGGTGTTTACTGTTTGGTAATGTTGATAGGCATGAATGTTATAGTTTAATGATAATGCTTACTGCTTGGTCACGTTGATGAGCATGAATACTATAGTTGAATGATGATGATTTTTATGATGATGCTCACGGGATGAAGCTTACATGGAAATGTTTACCTGACGACGCCTGCTAATGTTTATGTGATGACGCTTACATGGTAGTGTTCATATGACGATGCTTACTACTTAGGGATATTTACATGATGCTACATGTTAATAGTTACATGATGATGCGTACATGATGATGTCTATATGGGTATGCTTACATGAGAATGGTTACATGTTGATGGCAGTAATGATGGGACAAGGTGAGCGATGAGACTACCTTGCTAATAATGACAATGATGAATCATGATAATGACAATGGATATGTGCATTTGCATCATGGCAAGTACCTTAGTGTTTCTATGATTATGACATGTTGTATGCTTGTGGTTGGTATTGTATTTCTAAGTACCATGTTAATATTTATTAGTTCGTATTCAATCCATTTGTGTTACTTCCATGAATAGAGAGCATGTAATTTCAATGTTCATATGTCATACCATGCATCCATAATACATGTTTCAATCCACGGGAGTGGATCAATATATAAGACCCATCAATTCCAGTATGGGCACGTAAGACCCACCATTCCAATATGGGCGATTTGGGACACCGTCTGAAACGTTCTTCGACGGGGCTTGGATCCCCGTATTTTGTTAAATGCGGGTTTAGGTGAACACCGACGGGTGTGTCACCAGCAATACCGGTATTTGCATGTGGGTAGTCCCTTCATTTCGTCCAAATCATTCATTCCATTCATTGAAGTGTTCGTTCTGTGCTATTTCATACACTTTAATGCTGTTGTTCATGATGTGATTGTTTAATCCCTTTGACTACTTGTGTTGCTATGTTTGATTTACTATTGCACTTTGCTGAGTCATGGACTCACTCTTGCTTTGTTTGTTGTTTTTTTTAAGGTGATCTTTGAGGTTGGCTCCATGGGGAGGGAATAGACACACACTACCTTTTCACTTCACCTTAATCGAGTCCAGGATTTCATTTTAGTTCAATTTAATCATTCCTTATTGTTGAACTGTAATAATAAATGTTGGCCGTGGCGGATAACCCTTCTCCATTAAGATTGGTTTAGAACTGTGCGCGAACTTAGTTCATCCTTTTGATATAGTTGCTTGAGATCAGATTATACTTTTGCGATGATTCTAATATTTGTTGATTTCACTATTGTCTTGATGTTATTGATTGTTGGAACCTCCGGTATAGCTAACTATACAGGGGAGGTTCTGCCGAAATTTAGAATTGTCGTCTGTTTTAGCTTTGTTAACATGTTAGTTTAGTAGCAATCCAGCCCTTGTAGGACTAGGGTGTTACAGTTGGTATCAGAGTAGGCTTTAGGTTCGTGGTAATTGAATATTAAATTGACACACTGTGCACAGTAAGATGGGAATGGGTCAAGCATTGCATTCGCGTTTACGTTATGTCGCTTTGAGCATTGTTATAATGAATTGATTATGAATACTTATGATATGCCTATATGGTTATTATACGTTAAAATTGTAGATGACGAGAGGTTTAAGTCGTGGTTGTAGCCTTGGGTTGCCAGGTTGCACCACCGTTTGGGGCTTGGGATTAATGGAGTGGTTACGTCGAGTCAACTAGTTCCTGGTGTTGAGTATGAGTCTCCTTGGGAAGATTTTGTCTTCCTTGAGTTTGGAATGGTTGTTCTTGTTCAGATGCGGTGGATGAAGAGGTGTTCATTGGTCTTTGTTGGTTGTTTTGAAGCAAACCTTTGGTCTTCTAAACGACGAGTTGCTTTGCTGATTGTAAACGTAGTTGATTTATGAGAATGTTCTTTTTCATAGAAGTCCTACCTCTCTTGTTGAAAAAAAAATGTGTGATCTGGTGATTCGATTGGTATTTTAGATAATAGAAAATTTCCTTTTACAAACTTTATTGAAGAAAGTTTTGACTCTACTCATTTCTTTTTGAGTAGTTGGAGTGTTGGAGTTTAGAACCTTTACTTTGAAACAGAAAGTGTCAAAACCCTTTGTAAGGTTTTGTGGTGTTAAGTAAGAAGTTGTAAGTAACGAAGATAATTGATAATGGTTATGACATCAAGTTGGGTCTTTGGCGTGATGCATAATTAACCTTAATTGATGTCCTCGGTAGCGTAGCCAGTTGATTTATTGATGCCTTGTAATGATTGCATGACGAGTTGTGACTTAGAATATATTTATTCCTAATTAGAATCAACAGGATTACTAAGGAGAGTGAATATCGATCCGAATCTATCTTGTAAGCATCTAATTGATGGTCCTACATAAACGCTAGATTTACCAAATTCCTGTCATGCTAAAATTGTTGGAACATGTACAATGGATTAGATGGATGATGATGTATCAATTTGTGAAACCTTGTTTTATGGAAATTATGTTAGTAAATCTTTAATCGTGTTTTGAACTCATTTCCGAACATAAGGAGAAATGTTGAATATATGTTTATAAGTGGTTATGTGTTTGCCAATAGAATTAGCATCCTAGTTACACATATAATTATTACAATGATCAAATGGTTGTGAGAGCTGAAGTTGGTGTTGAGCGCACCAACCGTTGGGTAGATGAAATTTGTAGGTGGTCTTTGATAGCGTGCCTTATGAAAATTTGCTATTGCATAGTATGATCCTGTTAAGGTAAATTTGTTTCAACTTTGTGGCCTGTGTTCCTTTTGGAAAGTTTTAGGATGGGCAATAAAGTTTGATGATTCTTAGTATTAATGTTTGATGTCGATGCTATTAAAATTGCTGGAATGTGAGATCGATGTTAGCTCTCGTAGTAATTTGATCCCCTTTGGTGATATTGCTTAAATGAGAATATTTCAAGTTTTGTTTTTCGTGTTATTCTGGATCTCATGTCTTATGTGGTAGTTGATCTGTTCCGAGTAAAATAACATGTTGGAAGGTTTTTACTGGTTCTTAAGTGGTTCTTGTGGTTTGGTCTTAAGATCTTATCTTGTTCGAGTTGGCAAGATATTGTTGTAGATGAAGGACTATTTTCTGTTCTTCTTCCGCACAAGCATTGTCGAGCCTCACTAGAAATGTTGCATTCTTATTGATTGTTATTTGCTATTCCTTTTCGAGGGGTGTGTACCCTCAATCGTGATCTCAGTTTTGTTTTTCCAAGATCATCGTTATTGGAATGTCTCATTTGGTCTCGTGCTCACCGTGAGGAACAATGATTTCCTGTGTGCCGAAACTTGTTCTTGTTCGTCATTTCCTTTTGAAAAAGGATCAACCGATTTGTGTTGCAAAGATTTTGCTAGCGTAAGCTGACAACTGCTGGTTGGTAGCCAAGTAATGGTAGTGGTGAGATTTGGGTACCAAGCTATGAGAGGAGTAGTAGAGGGTGAATTGGTTTTGACCTGTACCTCTTGGAGGAAAATTGATTCAAAAAGAACAATTGTCGTTGAAGTAAAACTGATTAGTGATACGACTCAGTAGAACCTATGGTAAAGTGTAATTCCAGAACCTCAGTTCATGTTGAAATGTTCGGATTTATCGAAGGGATGGAAACCTTTATCAATATTATAGAGTAACATAATTGGATTGTATTGCGAGATTGTGTGGGTGATTCCTGATGATGTCAAAGAGTGAGTATGTTGGAATTGTGGGAATGTTAGAGATTTAATTTGATGATTTCTCTATCTGTTATAGGATAAGTCCGTTGTAGAGGTCTTAGAGGTTGAATTTGGGCTTTGCATTTTATGCCAGACCTTTGATCGCCCAATGATTGTATGTAGAGAAAATAGAATAGTGGCGGTTCCTGAGCAGTGGAATGATCATTGATAGAACCCTTCTGATGTAGAGCATGAGCGTGTGTACTGAGGATTCTGAGTTGTTTAATCTTGAAAGTTGGAGGTGATGTGATTGCGTGGGATCTATTTTGAGGGGCATTGGGTGCCATCTGTCAAATTAATTTCGTTAGTAGAAGGAGTTGTCTAGAGTGTTCGGTGGGATCAATAGAGCCTTCCCATAAACGTGTGGATGATGTATTTTGGATTGAACATAACTTTGAGGATGCTAATTTAAGATATTTGAACTTGTGTAGTCTGTGATGAATTCAAATTCCAAGGGTTGAGAGGAATTTTGTTCCTAAATGTGAAACTGAGAAAAAGAATGTTTCTACGGGTAGAGAAGCGTTTTCTTGGTTCCCGTTCAAGCTTTGTGTTCTTGACGGGTGTCTTTCGCAATTTGAGCTTGATTTTATTTTGGCATGTGTGGTCTTTATCAGTTCAGAAAGAAAAAAAAGTATTGGATTTGGTGTTGAGCAGATGCTCTTTTGTCTTATGCGGTGTTTATTTGTAAGCTGCCTACTTGGGAAGCGGAAGGGATTTTCTGATGAATCTTCGCTTTTGAGTTTGACCCTTTTTTTTGTGTAAAGTTACCATTTTGTGGCCTCATCAGTCCGAGAGAGAGGCCACCCGAGGTTGAGTTTGTGAGCGTGGCGTTATCCGGAATTGTCCTGGCAGATGCGTGAATTCTTGTTGATAGTCCACTGTTGTGGTTGACCTTTTGCGTAGAGCTATGTGAGGATTCGGGGTCGAATCCTGTTTAAGGGGGGTAGAATGTAATACCACAAATTTTAACTAGAAATATTAATGTTCGGGAGAGCGAAATTTGTTCAATTTCGATTACATCAAAGTTTAGAGATTGAATTTGGCTCTTATTCTGTTTTCTTAGCGCGTTTGGACTTTGGGTTCTCGGCCCTTTGTGCAGCACCCTTTAGTGGGCCGGCCCATGTGGAATAGAGAAAGGGGGTGCCCCTTAACCCTAGCCGCCAATTTCTCTCCCCCTGGCCGAACTCCTGGCCCTCATCTCCTTCATTGGCCGCCGCCCTTCACAGCTCTCTTTTCTCGGTGACACCGGCTCCTATCCCCGCCTCCTCGCCTCTTCTCCATCTCGCGGCCCTCCTTGTCGCCTTCACCGCCGCCGTTGGTCTCCCGGTTTCCCGACCTCCATGGATGGCCTTGGCCAGCCAGCCAGCGAGGCCCGACTGGCCCGTCATTTCCCCAACCAGATGTAGAGGGAGATCGAGGCGCCGCCGCTTAGTGGCCTTGGCGATGCCTTGGGCGGCGACACCACCGTATGGGCACGGTGGTGAGTCGTGGACGCCGCACCCGCCACCGTTCGTGGCGCCTCCTCCTAGCTCAACTCAAATGTGAAGGTTCGTGCGGTCTCCTTCTTGGCGTCGCGGCACCGGCCTCCTTGGCGTGTCGGCTCCTCTCCGTGTGCGACTCCTGCGGGCTCCCCACAGCTACCGTGGCCAGGCTGCACCCGTGCCGCTTCTTGTTCGCCGACCCCCTCTTGGCCTTGCTCTACCCAGCCCGCCACTTGCGCACTTCCTCGAGCATATGCTTTTCTACGCCAGCGAGAATTATCCTATGGAAGGTACCTACTCAAAGTACATTGCAGGGCATGGTGGTTCAACCAATGCCTCCACATCTTCTGAACTCACAAACTTTTATTTTGTTGTGGACTTTGAGGGCCTGGATGATGCCGGCGGCTTGCGGAGGTCAGCGCCTGTGAGGCCGACGCTGTAGAGCACGGCCTGCGACGCCCCCTGCGACTTGAGCTCGGTGATGCGCGCGCTGCAGAAGATGGCAGGAAGTTGAACGGCTCGTGCGGCTCGCTTTGCTGATTTGATTCAGAAATCTCGTGTTGCTGCTGCTGCTGTTTGTTGGATTGGATTGGGTGTTTGGCTTGCGAGGGAGATGGGGCTGCTGCTTGTGCAGTTGCTTCCGGGCGAAGGTGTTTTAGTCCAAGTTCTGCAGGGTGGGCTCGGCGTCGCCGGATGCCATTGTGTCCAAGGAGTTCCACGGCCACCACGGCCGCGCCTACCTCTTTGAGAGCGTGGTGAATGCGAGTCTTGGTCCCAATGAGGATCGCTATCTCTTGATTGGATTGCACACAGTGAATGATATATGTTGTAGCTGCTGCCAACGACTCCTTGGCTGGAAATAGGGAGTGGTGAACGCTGGGGCTAGAGTTTTTCTATCAAGGTCTTCCGTCTCCCGGTTAAGGCAAGTGCAAGTAGTATTATTGAGTGGTTATATTTCATAATTGTTGGTGTTTACTGTTTGGTAATGTTGATAGGCATGAATGTTATAGTTTAATGATAATGCTTCTTTGCTTGGTCACGTTGATGAGCATGAATACTATAGTTGAATGATGATGATTTTTATGATGATGCTCACGGGATGAAGCTTACATGGAAATGTTTACTGACGGCCTTTGCTAATGTTTATGTGATGGCGCTTACATGGTAGTGTTCATATGACGATGCTTACTACTTAGGGATATTTACATGATGCTACATGTTAATAGTTACATGATGATCGTACATGATGATGTCTATATGGGTATGCTTACATGAGAATGGTTACATGTTGATGGCGATAATGATGGGACAAGGTGGCGATGAGACTACCTTGCTAATAATGACAATGATGAATCATGATAATGACAATGGATATGTGCATTTGCATCATGGCAAGTACCTTAGTGTTTCTATGATTATGACATGTTGTATGCTTGTGGTTGGTATTGTATTTCTAAGTACCATGTTAATATTTATTAGTTAAGTATTCAATCCATTTGTGTTACTTCCATGAATAGAGAGCATGTAATTTCAATGTTCATATGTCATACCATGCATCCATAATACATGTTTCAATCCACGGGGTGGATCAATATATAAGACCCATCAATTCCAAAGTATGGGCACGTAAGACCCACCATTCCAATGTGGGCGATTTGGGACACCCGTCTGAAAGCGTTCTTCGTGCGGGGCTTGGATCCCGCATTTTGTTAAATACGGGCTTAGGTGAACACCGGCGGGTGTGTCACCAGCAATACCGGTATTTGCATGTGGGTAGTCCCTTCATTTCGTCCAAATCATTCATTCAATTCATTCAAGTGTTCGTTCTGTGCTATTTCATACACTTTAATGCTGCTGTTCATGATGTGATTGTTTAATCCCTTTGACTACTTGTGTTGCTATGTTTGATTTACTATTGCACTTTGCTGAGTCATGGACTCACTCTTGCTTTGTTTGTTGTTTTTTTTAGGTGATCTTTGAGGTTGGCTCCATGGGGAGGGAATAGACACACACTACCTTTTCACTTCACCTTAATCGAGTCCAGGATTTCATTTTAGTTCAATTTAATCATTCCTTATTATTGAACTGTAATAATAAATGTTGGCCGTGGCGGATAACCCTTCTCTATTAAGATTGGTTTAGAACTGTGCGCGAACTTAGTTCATCCTTTTGATATAGTTGCTTGAGATCAGATTATACTTCTGCGATGATTCTGATATTTGTTGATTTCACTATTGTCTTGATATTATTGATTGTTGGAACCTCCGGTATAGCTAACTATACAGGGGAGGTTCTGCCGAAATTTAGAATTGTCGTCTGTTTTAGCTTTGTTAACATGTTAGTTTAGTAGCATTCCAGCCCTTGTAGGACTGGGGTGTTACAAAACCCCAAACCATCAGCACCAAATCCACACAGGTTAGCTATAGGTCGTGGCATCAGTGACAACGGATACTTATTGGCCAAATGATCATCACCCTGGCAAATATCGCACATTAAAATTGCTTTGCAATTGGCTATTCTGTGCCCCTTCCCTTTGCACCGAAAACAAATAACGTTGGAGATGTCACCTGCGGAACCGGTGTTGACATGATGATTGCTCCCGTCGAACCTGCCACAACCCCGACCTCTGATGCCACCTCTAAATCTCCCACAGCCATTGCTAGGCGCCCGAGATAGATGTTGATTGCCATCACCACCATTAGCGGGGAAGTTTCCCTACCCAACAAAAGCACCGCCCAGCCCTACAGCCCGCCCCCCAGCGCCACCACTGACTGAAAATTGTCCAGCACCTCCAATGACCGGGATTTGTCCACTACCAAAGCCAGCCTATCCACCAACACCACCACTGACATGAAATTGTCTAGTGACTCCACAACCCGTGAACTGCCCTCCTTCGAAAGCAACAACTCCGCCCAGTCTAGCATTGCCTCCAGCACCACCTCTGACTGAGAAGAAACCAGCGCCTCCATTACCTGCTAACTGCCCTCCACCGAAGCTAGCATATTCGCTATTCCCAGCAGCCGGACCGCCTGCATCTTTGATGGACGATTGTCCACCAAAGAAGCCACCCGAGGGGACCTGCACACCAAGATCCTTTGGCAGCCCACCTGCACATCCCTTTCCAAACGTCATGACTCTATGATTGTAAAGGACCTCCGCAAACGATCAATGATCACCAAACGAAACTCCCGACCAGCCGCCGAAAATATTTTTTGGGGTCTGCCGAGCCGCACACCAACTGCGTCCAAGCACTCGACGTAGCCAGGGCAACCCTCTCGATCTCGTTTGGGTTTTGTACCGGCTGACTAAGAGGCAAGCAAACTCTGGTTGGACCATCTTCGGTTGGGCCCAGCCCGTTGATCACAGAGCCAACCACAATAGGAACGGGCAATGAAGACGGCGCAACTGACGGTGCATTTGAACATTGAATGGATTCCAAGTCTGGTAGGATTGATGCGCTTTTACCGTTGCCTGTCGACTTGGTCTTCTTCGTTCAGCGAGCTCGATCCATGGCAGCTTCCACCGTCATCGGAGGTGACAAACGAGGAGGTGGTATCGGCCCTCGCCAAGGCCGACTAGCACCAAAACACTGCTTGCTCCGCCCAGCAATATTCCCACTTCACGGAGCTCCGTCGGAGAATACCTTGTCGTAATTGCATCGCTATAGATCTACAAAGATCTGCGAAAGGAAGATAAGATAGAAGATTGAACTCCGTTACCGCCAGAAGATTTCCAAGTGTTGTTATGTGCACAAAGAAAAATCATTACCAAAATTTGCAATAAATTTTGTATTTGTTGCGATGTGTTCAAATAGATTCAGGTTTGTTAAGGCAGACGAGGGGCGTGCAATTGTTGCCATGGTTTTCACCCCACCAATAAGGGCGTGTACAACAAAAGACGCTTACTTGAAAACCCAACTTTGCCACTGAGGATGTACTTCACGTGGCAACCGACAGGCAGGTCAATCAATCAATCATGCCAGGAGTTTCTTACACCAAACAAACAGGAAATGTCCATTGATTGAGAATAAAGTGAAAAATTGTTTGCTACTTATGCTATGCCCATGCGGCCATGTCGCGTTTCCTACACTAACAAAGCCAACTCAACTCGCCTTACATAAGCAGATATAATGGTCAAACTTCCCGATTCATCCAATCATATCTTGCATGATCAAAAGCCAAATACATACACTAACAAAGTTACATTCTTCGTGAAGATATACCTACCATGAGAGATGGGATTTTGTATAGAATATAGATACAGAAAGGGGAATTGGAATAGTTTATGATATTGCTGGAATTCTACACAAACAAAAAACATATGAACTCGATTCTACTAAAACTCCAAACAGCTCCATGGTGGTACTCAAGCCATCCAAGTTACAGGTATTCATAGCTCAACAAAAAAAAAAGGGGGCAAAACGCATAAAATACTATACAACCAAGCCCCAAGTTACTGATCACCGATATTGTACTTAGCCATAATCACACCCTGCATTTGCACTTTTTTTCTTCCAATTCTAACATCCAAGGAACAATCCAAAGTCAAATATTGACAGGCATTTTCCTTTTTCCCAGTGAACTAGCAGAACGAAGCTAGCTAAACTGGTATGACATCGGCATTTGATATATCTTCACATCTCAAGACTAGTCCATCAAGGCTAGTTGGGAGGATGCACTTGGCCCACTGGCAGCCAATGGAAAAGGGTTCAGATGGAGGAACAATCATCAGCACATTGTCGTTCCTTTGAACAACCCCCATAACACTGACAGTACTGCCCTCCTTGATGTATCTGCAGTGTACACGGACAAGTCAAATGAAATAGATCAACTATTATTTAACAGGCAGTGAATACGACTGAAATGATTTCAAGTGCATGCAATCCATATGCAAAATCAGAACAAAGAAATAAGATTACCCTTCTTTTAGGCGCATTATCCTATCATCACTTGAGAGATTCCTTTCCCGCAGCCACCTCAGAAACTGAGGGGACATGTCCTTGTTTTCTGGGTTTATGTCAATAACAACAGATTCATCGACATATGGAGTTACCCGTGCACCATATCCTGTTTTGACCAATGCTCGCAGCCCAGATTGAAAATCAGAGATGTAGAAATCGACCACATGTCGCTGCCATTGTTGGAAGGAAAAGGAGAATGTAAGAGACAAGATTATCATGATAGAGCTGCAAAAGTTGGGATTCTTTAATTAAATCCCTGTAGTATCTCATGATTGTAAGACACTAGCTCATCGTGATCTTCCACATCTTCATGATGATCAGATTTTCCAGCTAAAAAGAAACTCACCTCCATCGACCGTAGTCCCCAGGTAAGTTGGCGATGCTGAGTGTTAGCAGCTTTCGAGTCCCAACCCCAATACTCATACAAGCAAGTCGATGTGTACACACATCTTGGAACTCTTTGAAATGAGGACTCGAGGGGGAAATTTCCACAAGTAACAACCTGTGAAGTTCAATATGCTAAATAAGGACTCACCATTACTAATAACAAAAGAAGTGCTACTGCTTAAAACCATTGTAACCATAAGCTAACTACAAAAAGAATAAATTATTTCTGGAGAAATTATTACAAGATGCTCCATCAATCTCAAGTCCTAGTACTAGGAAAACAACATGTTGGTTTGAAGTGTATTACATAATGTTACCTGCCCACGATACTCATCAAAACTATAGGAGCAGGAGCTTTTGTGTGTGTTGTCTGCATCTTAAGTTTTTTTGGAAAAACTATAAAGAAGTATTTTGTCAAACCTATATATGAATTACCTTAATACTGAAACAATTGGTGGCATTATTATACTTTGAATTAACAGCAGTTCAGATACACACTAACAGAACTGGCAAGAGATACAATGGTAACAATACTAGTCGGATTATATAGAATTAATTTCATGTGCGCGTGTGCAAAGCCACCAAAAAACAATGTAATTTGAGAACTAATTCTAACGCAAGCAAACAAATATAGGACATAATAAAAAAAGGAGATACCAAATGCAAAACAATAAAGAATGGAAAAGCAGAAATTGGAAAACTCCAACTAAGGTGATCAGTATTTCACATACCCCAGTAACCTTCACATACTGTCCATCTTTTGCGGTTCTAAGATCAACATCAGGATAGTGACCGACAAACCTAGTCACACCTCTTGTTCCCCAGCAAATGTTCCAAATCAAGAGTGCAGCAACAATACCAAATATCACCACGACAACCACCAGCAAAATCGGATTATGAACAGCGCCAAGAATGAAACCACCTGCTACGAACCCCATCACAAAGAGCAGAATGACAGCCCAAAGTATTGGCTTTGGCAAGCTGCCCTTAATCGAGTAACCATCTTTCTCGTTGATATTTGTAACAGCCTGGTTGTGAGCAAAAGAGGTGGTGCGCATCTTCATTGATACACTAGAATCAAGAGGGCCTGATACTTTACGCGGAGCACCAGATGAATTCAGCGGTCCAGAGGAAACAGGCCCTGATGTGATCAGCCCAGTTGTAGGAAGAACAGGAGGTAGAGGACCAGAATTCTGGCGAGCCATTGGAGTCACTCCTCCTGACTGGGGGCCAGATGATTTCTTTGTTGGTTCTCCATGCTTATTGAGCGGTCCAGAATTAGATTTAGTCCTTGCCGAACCTCCAGCGCCAGGAACTGCTGATGATATAGAACCCGAGTAGTTTGACCGACCAACGACATTAGAAACTGGTCCAGAGTTGGAAGCAGCACCACCAAATGAAGTATTCCTTGAAGGTTGATTACCCAAAGGACCAGATTTTCGTGACTTCTCAACATGGAGATCAAACATCTTCCCGAGCTCTCCGGATTTCTTGATGTCCCCCCCAGTGTATGGCATAGCTGCGGAGCAAACGACCGGGGCCTTCTCCTTATGTTGCTCAGGTCGGCCCGAGACATAAAGCCCATTGCTTAGCTGGTGGGATGGAAACCGTGAACCCATGTTGGGAACCAACAGATTCAACTATAACCTCAGAGTACGACCAAGTAGTTGTATTGCGTATTCAAGTGAGACTACCGAACTTTTGAACACACCACCGACACTCTCAGATAAAACCAACACCTTGCATCAGCACCAGAAAAAAGTACATCAAACAAATGTAATTCACGTCTGTTTGGGTTTAAAAAAGAATATGCACATCAGGTTCAGAATTATGTCATCCAGAGGAAGCAATTTTTAAACAAACTGTATGAACATGAGAAAGTCTAAAAAAAAGTATCACCCTACACATAAGGATTACTAAAGATGGGACTTGCAAGAGATCTTTAGATGAAGAGCCTTCTCACAGAGTTCTACCAAGTCCCAACAAATCGCAATGGCTCAACTAGTTCAAGGTAGCAATTGGCTAATGGTCTAACACTTCCGTCCTTTAGAGGGAAATATATTAGCTAATTGCCAGAGCCTAGCAGTAACACAGCTGACATAAAGCTGGACCAATGCAAATACTTCCCAAACATAGTGCCATAATTAGGTAATAAACCAATCAAAAGTAGCACAAGCAAAATCCACATATTCCTTCCAAGGGCGTTGCCATGTTTACACCATGCAAGCATCATTTTCTAACAAAAAAGAGCAAAACTTAGAAATAATGCTTTTATTTACATAGAAGTACTTACAAATGATTTCGGCTGGTGCAGGTAGCGGAATAAACAACAAATTTGCCACCGACACTATTAGATCTCAAAGTATAGCTTAAAGCTTCAGCAAAGAACTCTGACACGTACACGCCAACATAGTTTCAACATGAAGCAACACACTGTATAGCCTTTGTGCAAATTCTACTCCTCCAAAGATTGATTTCTCTGTGCTTCAGCTGATTAGCTCTACCATGCATGTATAACCTATAACCTGGAGCTTAAACCTACGAATAAAGTGGCATACATTCTACTCACTAGACTGGGAAAAACTTAAATTCTACTATGGAAGGCATGGCACAACAATGCCACCACTGCAGATCCAGAAACTAGTGCCAGATACAGCCAAATCTCTCACAGACCAAGAACACAAAGTCCCTGCAAAGTTTGCATAAACTAACACTAGATCCAGCTACCTAAAAGGCTAAAACTACTTCAAAGAAAAAACTTAACTGTCAACTGCAGCTACATCCAAGGAAACTAAACTTATTCTCCCACCAAAAAGCAAAAAGTTGCAAACAACTGAAAACCCCACTCATCACATTTCCACCAAGAAAAGACCCCATTTTACGCAGATCCAAGGCCTGGATGAGACAAATCTGTCGAGATCACCCCCAAATCTCACTCCGCTGACATTGCGAAAACCATCGTACACCACCATTGCCGCTCCAAGGGCAAAGAATCAAGAACACCTAGAACCCAAGAAACATACCAAGAACCACCCAAACCACGGCCTCTTGACACCAAAACACACATTAGCACGAGACTAACCTTGCCCTATTTCCCCTTTTCCTTGCACCGTGAAACCAAGAAAGATCAAGAAATGGCCTCCGGATCCCACTAAAGACACCCAAATCCAACGAGGCAAGTAGACTGACCGGTGGAACAAACACCCCCAGATCCCAACAGCCGCAGCAATGTTGATGCATCAAGAAATCAAGAAATGGCGGAAGCACCGGCTCACCTCAGGAAAGCGGAAGGAGAAGATGCTCATCGCTCCAAATTTTTCTCCGGTCTGTGGTGGGTTTGGGCCGTAGGATGGCAAAATGGGGGCAGAGAGAGAGAAAAAAAAAGGAGAACTCTCACATGCACACAACAAACAAACAGAGCAACAAAGCATAGAGGGGGCGGGGGGGGAGTAAATCGGGAAGAGGTGGAAACAGGAAAAAAAAGAGTTAACCATAATAATAATTAAGATATACAGTAGGAGAAGGAGAGATGCAGGGAGCAGACCTCTCTCATCATCTTCTCTCTATACATGATACAGCAGTCACTCTCTCACACTACTCTCTTATCAGATAATGCTTATTTCCATTAGTATAATGTAACAACTAACAGCTATTCACTAGCCACTACTAATATAGTTGAACCAAATAAATGGGTCCTAGAGTTGTTGTAACAGTACAAGCATTGTGTGTGCGAGTTACCATGGTGTCTATGCAAAATGAGGGGGTGAGAGGAAAGGAATAAAAACCTACCTAGACCTGTTTGATTGAATTTACTAGTTTTAAACTCGTATTTCTTACTATGAACATGTTTAAAAGAACTCTTAATTTTTGTTTAGCTGTAACATTATTTTTTTCAATAAAGTCCTAAAATACTCCTTTTATCCAAGATGTATGTTGTTTGCTCTATGATCAGTTCATATCACATTACTTATAAGTGCCGTTTTTATGTAATAGTCGTGCCATATTATTGGCACATGATGTTGCATGCATCAAATCACATTACTTATGAGTGTCTTTTTTATGTAACAGTCATGCCGTATTATTGGCACATGATGTTGCATGCATTTATATACCTTCACCTCACATATAGTAGTAGCTCTTGCTCAAGTTATATTTGTCACTACAGCATTCATATCAAATTACTTATGAATGTTGTTTTTATGTAAATGTCCGCACCATATTATTGGCAGTCGACAGCTAGCACATGAACAGTGTATTCAACATGATACCGTGTTATACACTGCTACCTACAATGTACATGATGTTTCATGCATCTATATACCTCCACCTCACGTAGTAGCTCTTGCTCACGTTATATTTGTCGCTATGCATAGTATTCATACGTGCGTCGATACAACTCATGCTCTTATATGTGATTGGCGCGTTGTCTATTGATATACACACCATATGGACATATTACCCACCATATGCAGCGTCAATGGCATATTTAGAAAATTTATTCAATGGCCTTCCTTTTATTGCAAATTTTTAATAGGCCCATTCTTCATGTTACATACAGATATTTTGACTTTATCTTAATTCTAATATAGCTAAAAGGCTTGTATGCTAAATTTTGATAGGTTCAAGTTGTAAACCCGTAGGATTCTGCATGGTTCTGCCACTGCATGATGCATACCACATATGTCTTTGTACACACTGCCCACTTGCATGCCTTCGCATTCATATTGCTCCTATCCTATGTTTATAGTATATGCATATGAATTTGAGTTAATTTCAAAACACGCTAATTTCTGATAACAACAAATGTGTAATCATTTCTAGTAAGATGAAATCTAGAATAGCTGGACTTTAAGAAACCGAACAGAAGAATTTCTCCTGTGTCAATAATTTCTACTTTCATAACCATATTATCTCTGTTTTTTCGAAATGGAGGCTGGAGAACTGCCAGCCAATTCATTAAGAGAGAAAAATAAGTTTCACAGTACAACACCAGGGATATAATGATAAGAAACTAATACCATCTCATCTCAAGTTGTATATATGCAACAGTTCAAACATCGTTCGAAGTTCAACATATGTCATCCATACTTATTAAACAACAATCTCAAAATTCTCAAGCTCATGTTCTCGTTCCGTTTGTCAAATATATATTCCTAGTTACTTTTGTAAGGCAACCCCATATAGTCCATACCATATAAGTGTAAATCTACAAGTACACATTTTTAATGACTGTGTGTTCATGATGCAACATATGTGATTTGACATTGGAAAATTAAGAGGCAAATGGAGGGAAGATCCAAACTGCCATTAGGTCAGGGTTCTCAAGCTCACATGGTTTTAGGTGTGGGGCCACCAACATCACCATCTCTCATGTCTTTGGTTGGTGCCACCTAATATGGCATCAACCAACAGCACATATGCTCTCACACAAAGGCATATACATTGCACAAGATTCTTTGCATGCATGCCCAAAGAAAGAAGAAAGAAAGACAGAACAATCTTGACATTTAAGAAAGAAGAGCAACGAGATCTCTTTAGCTTTGTCTTTGGCTTCTTGATTTGGAGGATCAAAAGATCACAACAATCTCATCTGGCCTGACTCTGGTGGTGATCTGAATCATGAAAGCTGTGTACTTGGTGAGAGGCAGCTAGCTAGACAGTGATGATCTCATGCACCCGGTGTGTAAAAATAATGTACTTACTGATTTCTATGATGTATGACAGTCGTAGCATGTATAACTGAAAAACATCGACTAACTGAAAGCAACACAGAGATTTCACAGCAAAATATAGAGGAGATATGTTCCAAACAGATCTACCAAAGAGAGATTTCACAGCACGTATGAATAGGGAATGACCGAACTGCCACAGATCTACCAACATCTGTCACAGAGCAATGTTCATGAATAGGAATGTTCATGTGCCACAGCCAGATCTACCAACATCCATTACAGATCCAACTACACAATCTAGTTATCTGCGCGATTTGGGCTCCATACCTTCAGTTTTTGGGAGGAAGGCACGCCCAAGGGGAGAGACAGGAAGAAGCCCGGGAGGGATGTGAGATGCAGAAGCGGTGGCAGGGATCCCGGAAGAAGCCCGTCGCTGTCGCTGTCGTCCGGCCACCAGCTGCTGCCCTCCTCGCTCGCTCGCCGTCGGCCGGGCGACGCCTTCCGCTCGCTCGCACGCCTCCAGTCGCGGCCCTACTCGCTCGCCTCCCGGGTCAAGCCATCTTCGCTCGCTCGCCGTCGGGAGGACGCTGAGGAGATGGGAGAGCCCTCGCTCGCTACCCGGGCGCCGCCCTCGACTGGAGAGAGATGAGAGGATGCTGAGGAGTGAGGAGTTGGAGAGAGATGGCAGTAATGGGTGTAGGTTGGCTGGTTGGGTGACGGAATTTGGAGACGAAGTTGTTGTGTTGCAAGCAGGAGCGGCACATCACATGAATGATGTACTGAAAGGCACTCTGATCCTTGGTCACCAACCCGTGCTTATTTGTTGTTAGTTTTCTAAATTTTATTTTAATTTATATGATTTGGGATAGAAAAGATTATTCGAAATTTTGATTGTTTTCATATTTATAAAATGCAAACCTTTTTGTTCCTTAGTAACATATATTTGGACAACGCACTTTACTTTTGTAGTTCAAACTGCAGCTTAATATGTATTTGGATAAAAAATATATTTGTGGAATTTAATTCCTAAAAATCCTTCTCTTATACTAAAACTAAGTGCAAATGAGCCCATACATTACGGCACATGGTCAAGTTAACGGCGACCGTTGGATCAACCACATCATGTCTATCTAACCATTAAACGATTCCTACTGGAGGGTGCACTCGCAATGTTGAGCGTGCCGGCTGATTTTCAAACAAATAGGCCAAGGTTGATAGGATCGAACAAAACGTCGATCAAGGTATCCTCTATTACTCGAAGACAATTACAAAGGTTGATAGTTTAAATCTTACTAATTACAAGCTACTCCTATGGTAGAAAGATAGGTGCATTACCGTGTAAACGCTGATCTCTACTACTTAAAAGAAGAAATTTACCATCGTCCGTCCCCCCACCATCGTTCTGTCCGTCCGATCGACCATCCATCGACGGCTCGGATCACACAAACAACAGCCAACCCTAGCGCACTATCGCGAGTCACGCCGCAGGCCCGCAGCGCACTCCTCGCTATCTCATGCTCCCGATTCTCACGCCCCACCCTCCCACATCGTCGCCGCCACGCAAGACAGCCGCTCATTCTCACGCCCCCCCACCGCGCCACCTCCCTCTCCTCTTTCGCCGACCCACAAGACTCACTCCTCACTCATGATGCTTGGATCAACCCCGCTCTCGTGCGGCCCTCCCCTTGCATGACGCCTCCTCCTCACCTCTCCGACACCGCCTCACCACGCGTGCCAAATCAACCGCGCCACCCACTCTCCCCCTGCGTCTGCTCGGGTGCGCGCTGTCGAATCTGGTCTGCGCGCTCGGTGCAGCGCCCATGCCGGATCTAGTTGTGAAGGGGACGCCGAAGAGGAGGAGGAGGAGAAGGAGGAAGCAGTTCGCATGAGGAGAGGAGTCGGAATGGAAGGGGACGAGGATGCGGTGGCGGCGCACCCAAGCAACGAGCTGCACCCACCCACCCCACGATGTTGCGTGCTAGCCAACCACCGTCAACTCACTCAGCACCCGCCCAGCTCTGCCAACCGCCATGAAGACATAGCCATGCACCCCCCGACCCACAATGTTGAATGCACGACGGTTGCACTACAGTCAAGGATGCTCTGGCGGTTGCCTCCTTCCAACATACAAAAGATAGCTACTCTTCCACATTACCTCCTTCCTGCAGTTCCTCTTCCACAAGAACCAGGTAAATAATTCGCTTTGCACCCCTTTACCTTTCTCTCTGTATGTAATCTTCATCTTCATGCTTATTTGTTGTTGCAAGCAGGAGCGGCACATCACATGAATGATATACTGAAAGGCATTCTGATCCTGGGTCACCAACCCGTGCTTATTTGTTGTTAGTTTTCTAAATTTTATTTTAATTTATATGATTTGGGATAGAAAAGATTATTCAAAATTTTGATTGTTTTCATATTTATAAAATGCAAACCTTTTTGTTCCTTAGTAACATATATTTGGACAACGCACTTTACTTTTGTAGTTCTAACTGCAGCTTAATATGTATTTGGATAAAAAAAAATTGTGGAATTTAATTCCTAAAAATCCTTCTCTTATACTAAAACTAAGTGCAAATGAGTTCATACATTACGGCACATGGTCAAGTTAACGGTGACCGTTGGATCAACCGCATCATGTCTATCCAACCATTAAACGATTCCTAATGGATGGTGCACTCGCAATGTTGAGCGTGCCGGCTGATTTTCAAGCAAACAGGCTAGGCCAAGGTTGATAGGATCGAACAAAATGTCGATCAAGGTATCCTCTATTACTCGAAGAGAAATTACAAAGGTTGATAGTTTAAATCTTACTAATTACAAGCTACTCCTATGGTAGAAAGATAGGTGCATTACCGTGTAAACGCTGATCTCTACTACTTAAAAGAAGAAGTTTACTATCGTCCGTCCTCCCACCATCATTCCCGTCTGTCCGATCGACCATCCACCGACGACTCGGATCACGCGGACAGCAGCCAACCCTAGCGCACTATCGCGAGTCACGCCGCAGGCCCATAGCGCACTCCTCGCTATCTCACGCTCCCGATTCTCATGCCCCCACCCCTCCCACCTGCGTCGCCCGGCAGCACGACGCCCGCTCTCACGCCACCCTCCCTCCCTCCTCCCTCACTCGCCATGAAACCACACCGCCCGCCTCGCGCGTCTTTGGATCAACCCCCGCTCTCGTGCGGCCCTCCCCACCCACGACGCCTTCCTTCCCTCACCTCGCCGACACCGCCCCACCTCACTGCGTGCCGGATCAACCCGCGCCGCCCACCTCTCCCCACCCATGCCGCTCGGGTGCACGCCCGTGCCAGATCTGGTTTCGCGTTGCTCGGGTGCGCGCCCATGTCGGATCTAGCTGTGAAGGGGACGCCGAGGAGGAGGAGGAGGAGGCAGTTCACGTGAGGGGAGGAGTCGAAATGGAAGGGGACAAGGACGCGGCAGCGGCGCAAGGGGACGAGGACATGACGGCGGCGCACCCGAGCGACGAGCTGCACCCACCCACCCCACGATGTTGCGTGCTAGCCAACCACCATCAGCTCACTCGTCAACCGCCCAGCTCTGCCAACCGCCATGAAGACAGAGCCATGCGTCCCCCGACCCACAATGTTGAATGCACGACAGTTGCACTGCAATCAAGGATGCTCTGGCGGTTGCCTCCTTCCAACATACAAAAGATAGCTACTCTTCCACATTACCTCCTTCCTGCAATTCCTCTTCCACAAGAACCAGTTAAATAATTCACTTTGCTCCCCTTTACCTTTCTCTCTGTATGTAATCTTCATCTTCATGCTTGCATCTTTTGCTTCTTTCGGCCAATTAGGTAGATCAAGTCATCCTTGTTTGCCTTTGAGCTTGAGTTATTCTTGTTTGCTGATGTTGATGTACATGTTGAGTCCAAATTACAATCCAATTGACTATAAGGCTCATCATTATTTGATTGAACTGATGATGTCTATGTCACTCTGAATCACTTCATTCAACCACATAAGGCTCATCATGATTTCAGAAGTAGAGTGCATTTTTAAACACATTGCACCTCCTATTCAAGTTTGGTTGAGGGGATTTTGTAAAGCATTTAGATTCCACTAATAGCTCAACTTTAGGTTTAACCAAACTTGATTCATATATATAGAGAGCTCAACCAAGTTAGAATCTACTGTAAACTTGCAATTAGATGTCGCTTTCGTTCGTTTTTTTAAATTACATGTCCTCTAATACTTACAATGATTCCAATGGAGACATATGTGAATGCTTTGATCTCTGAATAGTTAATGCAAGCTCAAACACCACTTTTTTGAACTTTGCAATCTGTGTACTAATAGACTAGTTGAAATACAGTATGTTCTGCATATTCTCATTCTTCTTGTCCCTTCTCATGCTTCGCAGATACCCTTCCGCCTTCTCTTCCATTTTGTCGCTTCCAGAGCTGCTCACCATTTTTTGCCATCGGAAGGTAAGCGTCCATCTAATCCCACTCATTCTTATTAGTGTTTTTTTTTCTGAATTTTTCAGGGAGCTCATTATACTACTTGTTTTACTCACTTTACTCTGATTGTATTTTAGTTCATTGAGATGCTTGATCCAGATAGTACAATTGATGACACTTTGCATCCAGTTGTTGGTTTCTTGTTATGCATATTTGTTAGTTGTTTTTAGTTGCTAAAGTGTTTCATTGGTTCAAATAGTTCTGTGAATCCTTTACATTGATTATTCTTTATGCTTTGCATGCTTTTGGAATGCTCATCCATTTTATTTTCTAGGCTATTCTGAATGTTTTTACTATTAATTCATGACCAATCTTTTCTATTTCCTTTGTAGGCATTCCCTGGTCATTCCAAAAGGCCATTTTCCATCACTACAAGCAACATCATCATCTGTAAGTGTAATTGTTCTGTGAATCTTTTACATTGATTATTCTTTATGCTTTGCATGCTTTTGGAAGGCTCATCCATTTTATTTTCTAGGCTATTATGAATGTTTTTACTATTAATTCATGACCAATCCTTTTTGTTTCCTTTGTAGGCATTCCCTAATCATTCCAAAAGGCCATTTTTCATCACTACAAGCAACATCATCATCTGTAAGTGTTGGCATATTCCCCTCCTCCTCCCCCACGTTTGTGTGATTTTCTTTTTTATGGATCAGAGAAACAATGTAGAGGTGTTGTATCTGTAAATAGGGAGAAGTGCCAACTTGATCCTTAAACTTGCACACTCTTAAGGAATTAGGAGAAAAAAGTGGTGAACAATTGTATTACCTTTGTGTAGCTCATGCAGTTTATCTAGCAAAATCAATATAATGTCATGTAAATCTGTTGTGGCTATCCTTTAGTTTAAAGTCACATGTTCCTTTTCAAATGTTTTTGGGTGGCAATGTATCATGTGATATATTTGACTAATCTCCAACATCACAGTTATATACAAGCCATCAAGTGCAATATCTGAAAAACTGTTGTGCTTCCTAACATACTCTTATGTGAAATTTGCTATTTGTCAAGATGCATTAGTTAAATTATGAATTAGAGAATACCGAGGACATAACAAGCCAAGTAGGTCAAATGCACTTGTTTTGAGAAGGATGTAGAAATTTGGGGAAAAGATTGCTAGCAGTACAATGGTACATATGTATGCATGCACTTAAGCTACTCCACTTCAGAGCAGAAACTGCAGTTAGGCCATGGAACAACATTTTTGGACTTACTTTCGGTCTGTAGTGTCCCAAAACAGTGAACATTTGAATTGGTTTGCTGATATAGGTTGTCATGTGATGTCGGTGTCTAGAACTAAGCTTTTGAGCACATTTAGTATAATGCAGTAGAAGAACTAAATGTAAATATTCGGCGTGGTAAGATGTCAACCATTAAATCATTAAATGGATAGATGGCCATTGCATAACATGTGAGCCATATGTTGCTTATTCTTCTTAATTTGCTATATTTTGAAGTTACTTTACCTTCAGAATTATTGGTTGCTACAGTTTATGATTGATGCTCCAGATTTGTTTTTCAGGTGTGTTCTCTCCATTTGAATTATAGTTTATTTTCTTTATTACAACAGAATACAACAAATCATTCTAACATTTGGAGATTGAGGTAAGATTTCTGTCTTATCCTTTTGATGATTATGACTTGGTCAAGCTGGATGTACCTCATTATTTTAAGGATCCATGTTGTTCTTTTTAGCCTAAATAGTTTGGATTATTGATTTCTGTTTGTACTTGGCAGCTTCTTTGGAATTGCACATCCTTTAGTGTTAATATTTGTAAGTTGTTAATGAAATAGGAACTGACTAAAGTTTACTATTTCCAAGATATTTATGTTTGGTCCATTTTCTGAAAAATGAAAATCCCATTAGAGTATGTGTGTGTTCTCGATTGAACTTTATAGAAGTCACTTAGTATTTGATTAGTTGAACCTGAATAATAAAGCTCTCTTAAAACTGTATGAGTAGACCTTCTCGGTAAAACAGATCAAATTGAATATTATCGAAATGTTTCGAACTGTTTCGAAGACCAAACATGCATTATTTTGCATTTCGCTCTGTCATCAACTGATGTAAAGATCAGTTAGTTCACCATATTTGTTCTTTACAGAAAGATAATGAATTGGTTCCATGTGCTCTGATTCATTATTTTTATTATGATCTATCTAGCAGCAATACCAAAGTGTTTCAAAGAAGGATTACCTTGACTTAGGTTGCCTCAGGCCTAAATTTAGACGTAGGCAAGCTTTATGATACTTTTCAAGATTAAGGTTGATCTGCGGTTGATAGCCACTAGCCAGGGTTAAAAATGTTGGATTCATATAAGACAGTGTTCACAAAAAAAATGCATACCCACAAGAAAAAATAGATTTCAGATAGATTTGGTTATCACTCAGATTTGAATATGTATCAGATGACTAAAAGCTTATCTAGATTATCAAATGTTAATGTAGTAATCAGTTTTTCTGAACAAACTAGATTGCACATTAGAACCATACAGATTAAAACAAACCAACATTTAGTCCTACATCCACCTTTGCCATCCTAGAAATCAGCAATCCGAAATTTCTGGACAACAGCACCAAGGACATCACAATTACACAACCCACTATTAGTTAAACTACTTTATTTCACGATGGATCATGGAAGCATCTGTAATATCTTGATTATCTTTAGAGAGTGCAATAAAAATTAGAGAGGAAATTATGAGAATTAAAAGATAAAATTCAGATATTGAGAGAGAAATAGGCCGCTAGCCCATAGTCAAGCGGGGGAAAATAGCCACAGTGGCCCATGGCCCATGGGGAATCCAGCCATCAACAAAAGGAGGAGGGGGAACCCTAGGTTTGCTACAGTACTCCCGTGCTACAGTGCCACCGCTGTTACTGTAGCACACCCTCCCCATTGCTGCCACCCCCTCCATGCTGTCCTCCTTGGCTAAACCATGTCGCCCCCTTGCTGCCGGCCAAGGAAGAAGGGAAGAGAAAGGAAGAGAAAAGGGAAGAAGGGAGAAAGGAAGGAGAGGAATCACGGGGTGGTACTTGTGTTCTTCAGTGGGTTCTCCAAGGGTAACCCCTGATCTCGTTCGATTAGTTGTGTATTCATGTATTTAGGCAATGTCGGTATTAGATCGATTTAGGGCAGTCTGTAGTGTCCGACTGGTTTGGGGTTGATAGTTGCGAATTCTGATCTGAACGTCTCCTAGATAATTGTAGGTGGCATCATTAGCTTTCCATAGGATCTTGGATCAGGTCGTTTGGATGAACGAATCATAAGATATGATTTTTGTAGCATCGCTGTTTAGAGTTTCTGTCAGAATTCTGACAATTAATGTTAATCGGTCATTAGCAAATAGTTAATGAAATTTTTAGAAGACCTCACCAAAACAAAAGTTGTAGGTATTTTGATAAACTTTCCAGAAAGCTAAATTTGGTTACGTGTACTGAAAGATACGTCAGTTTTAGTCTTGCTGTCTAGAACCCCTGACGAGATTTAGTTGTTCTATTAATCTGTTTGGTAAGGGTAGAAGATGGCCGAATCTGGAAATCTCACCAACTAGGTTTATGTAGATAAATTAATAAGATTTCCAAGGTATCAAAGAATACCCCTTTTGGATCTCTGTACGGAAAGCTATGAATTTTAGAAGATGGCACTGTCTGTTTTGGAGACAAATCGATATTTTTGGGATTTGGAGTTTTGGGTTGCACTAGGGAGTGTAGTGAGTTATATATTTGTTTCTAGCTATGTTTAGTCCAGAATGGTTATCTTATAGTGTTTGTTTAAATTAATCAGGTGGGGGTTTGGTTGCGGGGGCAGCGCCCTCTTCGCGTCATCCATCTTCGCACGGTTGAGGCAAGTACAAATAGTGATAGAATAATTAATGGTGATTGTTCATGATTGCTAGTATGATGTGTATATTCTCTACTCATGAATGCTAGAACTATGTGTATGTCACTATTCATGAATGCTAGTAGTATGTGTATGATCTTTATTCATGTATGTTGCTGCTGGCTAATACATGTCTCTGTTGGATAAAAGTATTGCTCATATGCATCATGTTATCATCTTTGAGGCTTGGTCATGTGGTGACCAAGCATTGATTTGAGGTCCCCGTCATGTATTAGACGGGCTTGTGGTCCCCACACTCGTGGTGCGTGGGCTTATGGTCCCTGTGCTAGAAGGCACAAGTATGGGTATGCATCGATGGATGCATACTCCGTATTACCGGTATATGCAAAGAGAAAAGAAAAGCTGCATTGTGCATTTGCATAACATGAGCATGTGAATTGATTTATTATAGAGAGTTGTGGTTGGATGATGATGAAATAGTTGTGTATTATTATCTTACTAATTGTACTTTGCTGAGTCTTGGACTCACTCTTGCGGTTGTTTGTATTTTTAGGTACCCCTTACGAGAATGGCATGCATGGGAGGGAATAGTCATAAGTTTGGATGCACACTGCCACGAACTATTTATAATTGGTTAAATTTGGATCATGCTTTAATAATTGAGCAAACTGCTTAAAGGATTCTCTATTGGTTAATTCTTATGCATTGGATGTTTTGTAATAGAGTTGATTAGCATATTATGGATGCCTTTATGATTATGTTTTAAATTGGATGACTGGATTATTGTTTATTGTTATTAATAACTGTGCGAACCTCCGATATGGTTAACTATACAAAGGAGGTTCTGCCAAAATTTAGTAAAGTGTCTTAGTTTTAATTTGTTACTATGTTATTTTAGTAGCATTCCAGGCTCATATTGGGCTGGGGTGTTACAGTTGGTATCAGAGCGGGCTGTAGGTCCGTGGTACTTGAATTGTTAATCTTGACACACTATGCACAGTAGGTGGGATTGGGTTATTGCATTGTATTTACGTTTCCGTTATATCATATTGATGATTGCTGATATGAATATAGTATGATTGCTAATTAATTGATTATTTTGGTTATGTGTGATGATGGTTGATATTGAGAGGTTGAGGTCGTGGTTGTGGATCTGGGCTTTACCAGGTTACACCACCGTTCGTAGTAAGAGAATAGTGAAGTGGTTACCTCAGATATCTTAGTACAGACGTTGAAGTTGAATGGTTCTCTTTTATGAAAGAAATGTTAAATCCTTTAGCGGTGTCTTTTCGTGCTTAAGTGAGAGGTTATAATCAAAGAAATTAATGGATATGATATGGGTTATCAAGTTGGGTTTGTAGCGTAGTGCATAATCGATCTTAACCAAGCTCCTTGGAAGTAAATGTGATTAAATTGTTGTTGTCATAGAATAATTACATGATGAACTTGTTAATGGGATGACTATACATACTAGGAATCCAAGATTTATTAATAAGTGTGAGACATTGATTATTAGGTTTGATCCTTAAGACTGCGGAATTTGGTAAATTTTTTGGACAATTTGGAGTCATGGGTCCCAATGGATTAATCTACCTATTAGTGATGGTTATGTTAAGGATGTGTTTGAACGTTGCCTTAGAGGATATTAATCCGGAAACTTTCATAAACTGGCTACTTGATGATCATACATAATTGTTAGATTGAAACATGTATATTGGATTAGATGAATGTTGAGGTAGTACATTGTGAGACCCTGTTTTTACAGGAGATGATGTTACTAAATCTTTAGTTATATTTTGCCCTAAACTCTGAGTATAAAGTGGAATGTTGACTCTGTGTTTATAAATGGTTATGTGACTACAAATAGAAGTAGGACCCTATTTGCACACGTGAAAAATACAATTGTCAATTGTTAATGATAGTTGAAGTGGGTGTTGAGCAACACTAAAGGTTGAGTAGATGAATGAATAAGTAGTCTCTGATAGTGTGCCTTGCGAAATTATTATTTGATAGCATGATCTTGTCAAAAGAGGTTTGTTTCAATCTTGTAGTTTGTGTTTTGTTTGGAGAGGTCTATGATGGGATAGGAGGCTATGACGATTCTCGCTAAGAGTGTATTATTTTATTGTTAGTATGATTGCCAGTAAGGGATTATGATGATAATATTGAATGATTGGTATAAAGGAATTTGATTGTTTGTGTGATATTGATTAAATGAAAAAGTTTCTAGTTTTGCATTTGTGAACTTTTGGACCTCATGCTGATGTGGTAACTGAAATCGTTTCGAGCAAAGAGAGGGGTGAAAGGTTTTATTAGTTCCTAAGTGATTCATGTGTTGTGGTCTTCAAATCTCTTCTTGTTGGAGTTGGCATGGTGATGTTGTAATCAAAGAAAGTTGCATTCTTTGTTAAAGAAAAGAGTGAAGTAGAAGTATTTGAGATTGAAGTCAAGTTTTGTAACTTGCAGTTTATTGAAGTTTGCCTAAACTTTCTGTTTTGCCCATAGGAGTTTCCCGAATTCCAAAAGCAATGTTTTATTCTCGTTTGAGGTTTGATATTATCTGCTTGTGGGACGTGTGCCCTCAACTATGATATCATCTTTTGTTTTCCGAGATCATTGCTATTTGACTATTTCCCTTGATCTTGTATATACTGTAAGTGGTAACGTTTTCCTTTGTGCTGAAGTTTATTTCTATTTGCCTCTTCTTCTAAGAAAGGGTTAATCGATTTGTGTTGCAAAGTATTTTCGGATGTGTAATGGCAAGTAGATAGTGGTGGTCTAGTAGATGATTTTGTGAGCCTTTAGATGTCAAGTTGTTTGAGAGGCATTGAGTAATAAATTGATTTATTAGAATAATCCTTGGAGAGGATTTGATTTAAATAGAATGTTCGTCTTTGGAACTAACTGATTATGTTGTCGCAACTAGTAGAACCTATAGAGAGATGTGGTCCAAGATCTTTTGTTCATTTTGACAGAACATTAGAATTAGAAAGTATGAAAATCTTAATCAATTTTTTTAGAGTATCGCAATTGGGTACTCGGTAAGATTGCCATGGACCGGTTCCTCGAGAAGACGAGGCGAGGCATCCAGCTTACGTCGTGTCGTAGGACGAGGGACATGGTGGACCCACCTATGCGTGGACGAGGGGTGAGCCATGGTGCGTCGCACCCCACGGCTCCTCACCCGGATGCGGCGGGCGGGTCCAAGTGACACCATGCTAGATGTACCCTGACACAATTCGTAGGTACACTTAAAACACTCACGTCTGCTTGTTTATTTCGAAGTCCACTAGTTACTAATGGTAATTTCTTCTAACAGGTCCTCATTACCACCCATACATGGGACAGGACTACACGGAGCCATCCACTACGATGCAACGAGGTATGTTTATCTTGTTTACATGAATAACGTACTATTTTAACATTTTCTTCTTGTTTACATGCATAACGTATTGTTCCATAGGTCGTACACCCCTTTGGGACGAGGAGCTGGTGTTGCACGAGGGAGCACAGACCTCGGACTTCGACATCGGCAAGGACTAAGCGCTACGATGACAGCGCAGTGGGCCTTCACACGGTGAGAGCAGCTAGTTATTCGTTGGGGCTTCACAACAAGACTGCGGCGCCAGAGCGAGCCACCGACACAACCCCTCTTGTGACACCCCTCGCGACACGGTCACAGCAAAGCATCAGTGTCGAGAGGGTACCTCAGACGCCAGAGCCTTTAACGTACTCGCACATGCGCCCGTAGCCACCTCGAACGAGGCCAGAGGCCACACGTGGGGTACACCTAGGGGTGGAAAAAAAGCTCGAAACTCGCGAGCCAGCTCAGCTCGTTAAGGGCTCGGCTCGACTCGGCTCGAACTCGGTCCCTTAACGAGCCGAGCCGAGCCGGCAAAAAACTTCGTTATCTTAACGAGCCGAGCCGAGCCGGCTCTCATGAGTTACTCGTTAACTCGCTTAGCTCGTTTGCATTTCACCGATCGCCACCCACTTCACCACTCACCAAGTCACCAGCGTCGCTGGCCCAGCCCAGTAGCATGTGCAACCCTAACTCCCTTCCTTCATTCACCCCGTGACCCGTCCCCCACCCCTCAGCCCCACCCCACTACCCCACGCGGCCGCCGGCTCCTAGCCTCCCGCTTCCTCCATGGCTCCACCTCCACCTCCTACTCCGGTCCCGGTCTCCCTCTTCCGCCATCACCTACTCCGGTCCCGGCGTCCCTCTTCCGCCACCTCCTGCTTCGGTCCCGGGCTCCCAGCCTCCCGCATCCGCCACCGCCACCTCCTGCTCCGGTCCCGGCTCTCCGCCTCCCGTATCCGCCACCGCCACCTCCTGGTCCGGTCCTGAGCTCCCGGCCTCCCGCATCTGCCACCGGATGTCAATTCATTAACGAGCCTAACGAGCCGAATTCAAGTTTTTTTAATTCTGGATGTCAATTCATTAACGAGCCTAACGAGTCGAGTTCGAGTTTTTAACGAGCCGAGCCGAGCCTGACTTTTTGCTCGTTAGCTTAACGAGCCGAGCCGAGCTCGTTTTCTTAACGAGCCGAGTCGAGCTGGCTCGTTATCCACCCCTACCCATGACCCGTCCCCACCCCCGCAGTCCCACACCCCACTACCCCACGCGGCCGCCGGCTCCTAGCCTCCCGCTTCCTCCACGGCTCCACCTCCACCTCCTGCTCCGGTCCCGGTCTCCCTCTTCCGCCACCTCCTACTCCGGTCCCAGCGTCCCTCTTCCGCCACCTCCTGCTTCGGTCCCGGGCTCCCAACCTCCCGCATCTACCACCGCCACCTCCTGCTCCGGTCCCGGGCTCCCGGCCTCCCGTATCCGCCACCGCCACCTCCTGGTTTGATCCTGAGCTCCCGGCCTCCCGCATCTGCCACCAAATGTCAATTCATTAACGAGCCTAACGAGCCGAGTTTGAGTTTTTTTAATTCTGGATGTCAATTCATTAACGAGCCTAACGAGTCGAGTTCGAGTTTTTAACGAGCCGAGCCGAGCCGAGCCTGACTTTTTGCTCGTTAGCTTAACGAGCCGAGCCGAGCTCGTTTTCTTAATGAGCCGAGCCGAGCTGGCTCGTTATCCACCCCTAGGTACACCCCAAGAGGGTCTGCGAGTAGATATTTGTTCTTATAAATATCAATCATGTCATTTAAATATTAATTTATATACAACTTACATTATGGTAGTCTCATGTTTCGATACTATTTGTTCTTGTTGTATGTACAAATAACCACATGAGGGAGTCAGCATCGCGACACCCCACACCACCCTAATACTAGCCTTTTTGTATGCAAAATGACCATCCCCTAGTTCCCAAGTCATTATCTCTCTAAGATTTCATTCGGTACTCTCAAATAAATCAGGGCTATTTTTTGCTATCGCGCCGCCGAAGGCGGTTATTTTTGTTATCGTGCCGTCGAATGGGGCTATATTTGATCTTGCACCACCGAAGGGAGCTATTTTTTTATATTGCGCTGCTGAATGGGACTATTTTTGTAATTGCGTCGCCGAATATATTTATTCACACTGAAACTCCTAAATCATTCTCAACTTTATATTTTGTTATCTTTTCAAAAATTATCGGTTGCACGGACACTTAAAGATATTACCAATATTATAAATAAAATTGAATTTCAAAAAAGACCTCTAGTTGCCATTTGAATTGGCAACAGAGATCATGTCGCCAATTCAAAGAGCAACAAAACTATTTCAATGGCGGCAGGAGCCTATTTTTTTTTAAAAAAAAAACTCGACTATTTATTTTTGTAGTTATTTATTAAAATAATATTGTTAAATTTTTTTTAAAGTACCTAAATATGAACAAACCTCAAATATTGCAGAATATGTGAATATTGATCTCATTTCCTATCAAACCTGCCTTCAATTTCTAAAAAAAACATCCAGAACTCTCGAAATATCCTATTTACTTAGAATCAACAAATAAAAAGGCTATCCAAGATCATCAAGAAGAAAAAGAAAGAAACAGCAGGAACAACAAGCATGACGTGGGTGCTTTCTTCAAGTTCGACAGCGTGGATCTCGATCCCGGCGGTGGCAGCGGGCTCAATCCTGTTCTTGGATCCCGGCAACGACGTATGACTGAGGCGGCCAAGGTCGTATAAGGGTGGAGCGGCGGCGTTGTTGTTTACTTGTTTAGGACCAGAGAAGGTCGGTTCGGGCTTGGCGAGTGGCGGCGGCGTCGCACGGTGTGAAGGCGACACGACGGGGGAGGGGCCACGGGACCTTGCCAAAGGGCTTCGGAACGAGGCTAATTACAAGTTAGAAGGAGGTGTGGTCAATTTGGTCGGAGGAGGACAAGATGCGGTGAATTTTGGACTTGAAGCTGCAATTAGCGGCGGCGACGAGCTCGGCTACCGGACAAGCCGACCGCCGGTGCCGCGGTGCAGAACAAGTCTTCTGTGATGGACTCGGACAGAGTCCAGAGCTGGCAGCTCGACGACTACAGCGTCTACGTCGTTGAGTCGTCGAGGAAGAAGAGCATGGGAGAGGGTCAGAGGGGTGAGAATGGAGAGAAGGGAGAGAGAAGAGATCTCCAAATGTGACATGTTGGCTGTACGACACAGCCCGAGCCTATGCCGACACAGGCCCGATTTGGCCGGGCAAGGCTAGTCTGGTCTGTTTGGCTAACTAATCGGGACGTATTGTGTCGACCTGTGGTGCCGATCTAAATATGGCATGCTAGTCTCTCGAGTTATGTCGAACCGGTCTGAGCACGATAAAGCTCGGCCTTGCCATACGTGTGATGTCGGCCCAAGCATGATACGCCTGGTCGAGCCTGTAAGGCTAGTCCGATCTGTTCGGCTAACTAATCGGGACGTATCGTGCCGACTTGTGGTGCCGATCTAAGCACGGTATGCCAGTCTCTCGAGTTTTGCCGAACCGGCCTAAGCACGATAAAACTCGGCTTTGCCATACGTGTGATGTCGACCTAAGCTTGACATCCTAGGCTGAGCCAAAAGTCATGTGCTTTGGGTTGGCTCCACCCATTTGGACACCACTAGGAGAGACGGTGATTTGGTGGGTGAGTGGCAAATTCTGTTGGCATGGTTGCGTCTGCCAAATGGAGGATGACATGTCATCAAAATAGCCTTGGGATGAAAGTTGCACTGGTTTCAAAAGTAGAGGGGAGCAGTCTTACTGTCTTAGGGTGAAAGTTGCAATGGTTTCAAAAGTAGAGGGACTTAAATATCATGTTACATAGGCCAAAGTGAACCAATTGCAAAGTAGAGGGACTGAATATGGAATTTTTCCAACAAATAACGTGAAAGTGCTCAGGCTCAAAGTAAATCGCTGATAAACTGATATAATTAGTTGATTCTCACCTAGATCGGGTTTTAGATTTTGTAAGATGTTTTCCACAACTTGAAGTAATAATTACTAGCAATTTCTAGATACTGGATACCGATGGCACGTAGCATCTTGCGTGAGTTCATATTTTGTGCAGGAAACGTGTCATTGTGATTAAATTATAAGAACACCAAGTTGAAATAGAACTATGAGGAAAGACTACATAGATGATACGGAAATTGCAAAAGCACGTGTGCATATAGATACATGTACTATCCAAGCCCTCCAAACTGCTTCGAGATTTGTACAAGTACATTGCAATGATGAGAAAATAAGATGGTTTGTTTGAATTTTAAATGATTGCATCAATCTTTGAGGTAAATGTACATGTGAAAAAACCATTCTCGAGAGGACGGCCGAACTTGTGTATAGGCGGACAAGTGATGCCCGAGCACACGTCTCAGCACAGACGGGAAAAGGAGGCTCCAGTTGACAAAATTTCATGTAAAGCATTACATTTAATACACGGTTTCTAGAACTGACAAAATGAGGAATGAAGATGGTCTGGGCCTAGGGTAGATTACTACTTATTCTTTCAGTGATGCTGACTGTCCAGAAAGCCTCTCCGACCTCGCGTTGTTAGCTCTTTCCATGTAATCTTGGTGAGATTGATGCTTTGTCCCTGCAGTAAATGGAGCATATTGTATAATCAGCTGGTATTCCTGTATCAAAAAGAGAGATTTAAAAAGGCTGTGATTTACTGCTGCCTTTAACAAAAAAAAAAACCATCCATTCTCGAGCGGAAACTGAAGAACACCCAGCTAAACCAACAGCACACAGCTAGATTGATGATCCAACAGCAAATGCATCATTTGGATGATCAAGTAGGGCGGTAGTACTAACTCCTATATGATTTTTAGTGTTAAACGCTGAGATCACTCTGAAAAGAGAGGCATGTGTGCTACAATGCTAAGAATTTAGTCTCATTATACTACTAACGAAAAAGGGGAAGCATCGCTGAGCTATCCTCATCAAATGTAGGCTTTTAGTTCCTCCATTTGAACAAACTCCCATGTAAACAGGTCAAGGCAACATGAGTGCATAACCCTATACTTCATATTCAAGTGAAATAGACTAGTCGATTGAAAATTTCCTGCACTCTTTTCATCAACTCTTCTTGTACATGAGGCCAAATTATGTTCAGTGTTTTCATGGAAGTGACATGCCATCATTACCAGAAATGTGCAGAGCACCAACCAGGATTTTCTAGGTGGTAGCAACAGATTAAAAAAAGCTTTTTAAACATGAGGCATCCTACTATTTTATCCATCAATGGTAATTCTTTCAGAAGATATCACCGTTTGAGTATTGATTTTAATGAATCATAGGATGCACCTCAAATTGGCCATCAGTATCTAACAGAAAAAAAAGTACGGAACCAGAGAGATGATGAGCAATGGTGATAGTGGGGTACATCAAAAAGCACACAAGGGGCCACCTTCAATGCTTCTCCTGTAGTAATGTACACCAATACTAGAGAGTTTTCAATGAAGATATTAAGCTGCATTTCAAATATGGCATTTTGACCAATTCTGTGCTGGCAACTCCCAGAGTTCCAAATACTAGACTTTCAAGAGGGGTAAGACAATAAGCTAATTAGTCATTACTCCTTAGTTTAATTGGGATTTGCCGTATCTCAGTAATACAAGAATACCCTTTACAGTGTCATTGCTTATTTGGTAACTCAAGGGCAGATTGCATCTACCTATCATCACATAGCACTGACTTCAAATGTTTATCTTAGAGCGGGAAAATTGTACCACCAAGGGAAAAAAGGCATCTGACATCAATATACTCATCATGTCCTATTATCCACAATGTATGAAATCTGTAACTTTACACAATATTGTGTAAGGTTAAAAAAAAGAAATAATTGGAAAATGGAAACATACGAGGCCCACGTGGGCATCAATGAACTGTCCACCATGAACCTAACATGATCCACTTTAATCTTTGGATTCTATGTTACTTGTAAGTTGTGTTACACTGATACTTAATATAAGTTGGAACAGGATTGAACAGAACGGCTGCTACTGGGTAGTATATGGGCAAATCTAAAAATAGTCACTAACAAATATTAAGCAATCTATATTAATAACCTAATCTAGATTCCCCTCTCGTACCTATAACTATGCTGTATTTGCATCGCCCATATCAATTCTCAATCACACTAGCCTAATTAAAAGGAACAAAGGTAATAAGCCTATATATTTTTCTGTAGCTTTTGAGCCTACGTATACAAGAAATCCAAATCACACACGTTTTAGCACAATGTGACATGTTCATGAGAGATGGATGCTATGTACTTCTAGAAAGCTATATAGACAAACCCTGCTACAAGCTTTCTGCTGTTTTGAGACACAACGTTATGGCATACAAGGCCTTGAATCATGGACAGTACCAAAACCATGCTTATGTACAAATACATGTTAGCGACTTAGCATTGCACCATGAAAAATATTCAGGTGCTTATGTGTATGGCTTACTATTAAAGCTATATACTTACCCTCTCAGTTAACAGAAAATATCATAACTAAAGCTTAATGGTTTGGAAGCAGAACACCTGTAGCAACATATTCTGTGAGGGTGAGGACTTGGGTAAAAGGTAATGAATACCAATGGCAACCCAATTAACTAAGATGCATTATGTATATATTTTTTTTAATACTACAAAATTTTAAAATAATTCATACCCTACCTGATTGATAATAAAAGTGAGATAATGAAATGTCAAAGGTAAGCCTCCAAAACTACTGTGCTAGGGTTGCAGTGCAGTACACATTTTGGAGGAAGCCTTACAACATGTTTCTAAGTACATGGTACAAAGCGCACAGGAATATGTTTCTTTTTGGCTAAACTGTCACATGAAGCTAAAGAAATCCACAATTATTCTGAATGCTAGCAATATATAAAGCATAATATGATATGCATATAAACCAATGAACCAGCAGGAAGGTATACATGAATGGTCCACCTTTCTCCAGTAATAGCAATTTTGCAAGTTCTATCCACTTCCAAATTTTGAGCACATGAAGAGAACGCTGAATCCCAAAGCACTTCACCCGGTCCACTAATCCCAAACTTCATTCAATTAAAGGGTCTCAGTCAATTGGAAAAACTAATGTTGAGCCATTTCGCTCTGCCCCTAAATCCCAAATGCCACTACCACGGCAGAATACAATGCCATTTGCGCTTAGAACCCTACTACCTCGGAGTTCCAACCCAGCAATCACAGAGGGGAAAACTAAAGGAAACATCAGCAATACAAATTGTGCTAGGCCTGAGATTGCCAAACCCTAGTTCCCCTGAATCAGCAGCGCATCAAATAGGAAAGCAGAATAGGACTCTATCCGAGGTGAATCTACCGACTCTTCCAGATTCCAAGCAAATCACAGCAATAACGATGAGAAAGGGGGTAGTGGTTAGGGTTTTCGGGTGGAAGAAGGGGTTTGGTACCTCGGTTCATGAAGTACCAGGGGACGCCGAAGATGGCAGCGAAGATGGCGATGCCGGCGAGGACGTGCTTCTTCTCGCCGCTGTAGAGGTAGTGGTCCATCCGCGCCCGGAACCCGCCGCCGCCGGCACAGGTGGCCTCGCCTCCCATCGCCGCCGCTTCGGTGCTGTAGTAAGTCCGTTCGTGCGACTGCGAGGTGGGCTACGACCGTTTGTTAAGTAAATTTCGCAAAATTACAACTTCATTATCGAAATTATCACAAAACTACACGTTGAAGCAACAATTTCATAGAACTACGTATTTAAGGGCAAATGTTTCACAGAACTACAGATTTGGTTTTGATGTAGTTCTGGACTGTACTCACGGGTCACGGCGTCACAACGCATCCTTGCATGCCTATTTCATTGCTAGGTCTCGTATTTCGCTACCAAGTAGGCCCTGTCGTTATGCAATCATAGCATACGATGGAAATCTCAAAACTCGTACATTTGTCAAACATTTGTCCCATGAATTTGTATTTTTGTTTAAATGTAGTTTAAACCTATAGTTTTATGAAATTGTTGTTTAAACATGTAGTTTTATGAAATTTACTCTTGTTTTTAACAGAATCATCATTTTCGTTACCAAGAAAGAAAAAAGATTGATCTTGAAGTGGACAAGTACAAGAAGCCTCCTATTTGGTTTAACCACGTACACTGTTGCGTAATCAAGCATGCTTTCTTGGCACGTACATGAGCTGCCGATTTTGCATCTCGACGTATTTCATCAAAGATCAGCCTAATCGTCGCTCGGTGCTAGACTCGGGGCATTCCACAGGTTGACCAAAGCAAGGGAGTTAAGTCTCCATAAATACTTCCTGATGGTTTCATTAAGCAACCAGTTTTGCACCATCTCGACAAGCAAGGGCTTCGGCCATCAACGCATCACCACATTGCGGATACCACCTTGCTCACAAAAAGTGCCCTCATCATCACGGTCAACATACCAGAAGGCGCCTTCCATCTTCTCTGGACCTATTCATGGACAGCCTTGCCCGGTGGCCCGACCCGAGCCTGATCCGATTTTCCGGGACGGGCTTGCTTCATGGGTCGGACTCGGGCTTTGATTTGAGCAGCCCGTGAAGCCCAGGCCGACCCAACACTGCCTCCTATCCCTACCACAGCTGCACAGCCGTATAAAAGGTACATTAGGATGGGGAATTTGGAGAGCAAAGCAAAGATAGAAGGCAAATTTTGATATATGCCACCAAGAAAGTTGCCACTTCGGTATATGCCACTCAGTATCACAAAATTTGAAATATGCCACTCCAGTTTATATATCCTTTGAAATTTGCCATTTTCTTTCCTTTTCTCCCAATTTCCATCAATTCTAAACTGAAGTACCCCTTTTGCCCCTCATCTATCCCCATCTATCCGGCTGAGGTGCTGAGGTGGCGCCACCTAGGCAGACATGTAGGACTAAGGTGCTGAGGTGGCCTGACGTGGCGCCACCTAGGCAGACACGTAGGCCCCGAAGTGGTGGTGCACAGGAGCCAAGGGCTCGCCGGCGATTGGCTACGCGGGGGCCATCGGTGAGGTCATTAGCGGCTAGGGCACGGCAAGGCGAACCCGGTGCTTACGGAATTGAGGACCCGGTGTGAAGAGATGGCTGGCGATGAGGACGAAAAGCGGCGGTTGAAGGCGGCGGAGGGGCTCCGGTGGCCTTCAAGCGATGAGGAGGTGCGCACGGGATTCAGCGGCGAGTCAAGGCGATCTGAGGCGTAGACTATGGCAGCGGAGGAGGTCCAGCGGCGGCGCAAATGGCGGCGGCGTGAAGCTCGACCGGCGGCGGTGGAACTCAAATCGTGGCGAAAATGGAGCGAGAGGGAGAGAGTGAGTTGGGGGAGGAGCTAGAGGAGCTCGAGGGGCACCCAATGCGTGCTTTAAATAGGCGCGGGGAGGCCCAGAGGAGGAGGACGGCGTGGAGGTCCCGCCAGCATCAATGGCAGGGTTGGCGTGTCCGGCTAAACAGGGCGGAGAGAATAACATAGGGCAGGGAGTAGGTGGCGGTAGCGACGTGCGGAGGTTCGCGCATTAAATGCGCACGACGGGCGGTAGCAAAGCGTCTTGGGGCAAAGCGGCGGTCTGCGGCGCCGCGTCTTGCAGCAGCGCGCACGGTAACGTGAGGTTCAAGATGACCAGTGGCGTGGGTGGCTGACAAAGCGGGCCCACATGTCAGCGAGAGGGAGAGAGGCAGTGCGAGAGGCGCAATGAATGGAGGCCGTTCGATTTCAATCGGACGGTCCAAAACGATTTGGAACGTTCGGACCGCCCTTTCGCAACAACAAGATCCAGCTGCTAAAATATGATCGGACGGTCTACAACGTGTGGGACATTCGGACCGTCCGAAACGCAACCCGATCGGGGCCATCCGTTCCAGATCGGACGGTCCACAGCGATCGGAAGCGCAAGCACGCGGGAGCGGGCCTCTCGCACAGTCTCTCTCCCTCTCGCTGACATGTGGGCCCGCTTTGTCAACCGCCCACGCCACTGGTCATCTTCAACCTCGCCCTGCCATTGATGCCGACGGGACCTCGACGCCGTCCTCCTCCTCTGGGCCTCCCCGCGCCTATTTAAAGCGCGCATCGGGTGCCCCTCGAGCTCCTCTAGCTCCTCCCCCAACTCACTCTCTCCCTCTCGCTCCATTTTTGCCGTGATTTGAGTTCCACCGCCGCCAGCCGAGCTTCACGCCGCCGCCAGCCGAGCTTCACGCCGCCGCCATTTGCGCCGCCGCTGGACCTCCTCCACAGCCATAGTCTACGCCTCCGGCATCACCAACTCGCCGCCGTCCCCGTGCGCACCTCCTCATCGCTTGAAGGTCACCGGAGCCCCTCTGCCGCCTTCAATCGCCGCTCGCCGCCGCTTTTCGTCCTCATCGCCGGCCATCTCTTCACACTGGGTCCTCAATTCCGTAAGCACCGGGTTCACCTCGCCGAGCCCTAGCCGTTGATGACCTCACCGACGGCCCCCATGCAGCCAATCGCCGGCGAGCCCTTGGCTCCCGTGCGCCACCACTTCGGGGCCTACGTGTCTGCCTAGGTGGCACCACGTCAGCACCACCTCAGCACCTTAGTCCTACGTGTCTGCCTAGGTGGCGCCACCTCAGCACCTCAGCCGGATAGATGAGGGGCAAAAGGGGTACTTCAATTTAGAATTGATGGAAATTGGGAGAAAAGAAAATAAAATGGCAAATTTCAAAGGATGTATAAACTGGAGTGACATATTTCAAATTTCTTGATACTGAGTGGCATATACCGAAGTGGCAACTTTCTTGGTGGCATATATCAAAATTTGCTAAGATAGAAAGTCCGGATCAAATAATTAGACGATGCCTTCGCCTCCTCCGGACACCCTTGTGAAGAATCTAGACCCGCCATTATATGTTAATGGAGTATTTTGGTGATTAATGACAAATCTATTTGTGAGACTAACACGTTTATTGATATACATATTGCTTAGTCTCAATTGGATAAAAAGGTGAAAATCAAAGAGGTATGTATTCGACATCATATTCTTATATATTGTTGCATTCCTCGGATCCAAAATATAGGTTGAACTCCACCAAAAGTTTAACTTGAATATGTGCATATGTTTTTATTACACATTCGTGTATGCACACATTTAGGGGGATTCACTCTATGTTTTGTGGTTTCAGTAGTATTGATCCATATTTCCTTATACACATATATTGGAGATCTCTACTTTGAAACATATCCTTTGAGTATATAAAAATTGTGTAGTTTATATATACTCATATTACTTTATATTCAATTATTTGAAATTGTGTTGTGGGACTAACGTGTGTGCTAAGATGTTTAAAGGCTTAGTCCCAGTTTATGGATGGCGACACGGTAATGGAAATGCATGACAATAGAGGGATCGTGATTAGTAGCTTGACAGCTTGTTCTTGTGCAAATTGGAACGATTTAGGATCATGCATGCATTTGAATTTGAGTTTGAAAGCTCTAAGTGCATTTGTCAAAAATCGGTTGTACCGGAGTTAAACTGGCGGTTGTACCGATTTAAGCGGTATGACTGCACTATACTTAGCGGTACTATCGGGTTTTGACTGGTTCAGCCAACTGAGCGCTAATGCGGTACGACCAGCTCTTGCAGCGGTACTACCGCATTGCGGTCGTTCCGATTTCTTGTTGGCGGTTCAATAAAAACAGAACAACTGTTTTATGGTTCGGAGCTCTCTTTGATAATCGGTTGTACCGCGTTTGTAAAATGGTTGAACCGCGCTGCGGTTGTACCGATTTTTCTAAGGCGGTACATATTTTCCAGAGAGCGTGTCTTTTCGGCAATTTTGGAAACCCTGCAATCGGTAGTACCGCTCCTTCGTGCGGTACGACCGGACCAAGCGGTAGTACCGCAACTTGGTTGGCGGTAGTACCGGTCTAGGATTTTCAACGGCTTGTTTAGAAGCATTATTGCAGGTATATCTTAGTAATTGATGTTAATCATTATGGGACTAACATTTTTCATGAGTTGGATGAATAGTTTATGTTCCAAGGTAATGGAGACTTCGGATGATATCATGAGTTGATCGTCATCAAGTCAAGGTTCAAGAAGAAGACTCATCATGTGTTGATGCATATCAAGATCTCGAAAAAGAGATGATCATAAGTTGATCATTAAGTCAAGAGAAGACTCATCATGTGTTGATTGAGGTCAGGTAAAGGATGCGTCATGGGTTGATGCATGTCAAGACGATGACCCGGACTTGAAGTGAAGATGTGCGTCATCAACCTTCAAGAAGATGCTCAAGGCAAAGGTATGACTAGCTAGGGCTAAGGATGTGTTCCTAGTCTTTTACCGGTCTTGGTGTTTGGTTGGAAGACCGGATTGCTAGTATAGGTTGCCGTACTATTAAGAGGGGTCTTGTCTAGTAGCTTGAGTCTCATCATGTGTTGATAACTCAATCTCACTTGCTCTAGCTCTCCGTGGCATGATGCTATTATTTGCAAATGTGTTTTACAAATAGTCAAGACTCATGCATTTAATCCTTGTAGCATGTGACTATACTTTGCAAATGTGTTTTGCAAACGGTTGAAGTCCATGTACCTACTCCTTGTGGCATGATCTAAGTTTGCAAATATGTTTTGCAAATTGTTGGGATTCATGTATTTTCCCTTGGCATAGTCTAAGATTGCTTGTTGCGAATACTTTGGACTTAGACCATGGTAGTGGCTCTTTGGAGTTGTATTTTTTGATTTGATAAAATGTGTTTGAGATCAAATCAAATAGGTGGGTTGTGTAGCCCTCTGAATAAGCTTTTCATAGAGTCCAAGATCACTCAATTCCGACATCGGAGTCAAAAGTTATGACCTTTTTACCGAGTGTCGTCTGTGCTGATTTTGAGCTGCGGTTCAACCACCATGAAAAGAGCGGTACAACCGCCCAGAACGGTTGTGCCGGCCCTTGTGAGTGCGGTACGACCGCACCAAGTCTGTAACGGCTAGTTTTTGGTTGTTTCGTCTTCCAACGACTAGTTTTTGGTGTAGGGGTTATAAATACCCCGTTGGCTGGTTGAGAGGCAACCTTTGGCATCCAATTTCACTCTCTTGAGCTAGTGTGAGGTTCTCCTCTCAATTGTGCATGTGTTACACCTTGTGAGCAAGGAGAGAGGTCTCTAGTTGCATGTGTTGCATCTAGAGGTGGATTTCATATCCACTTGAGCTTGTGCATTCGTTGTATGTGGTGAGAGTAAAGGAAGGGGCTTGGCTTATTACTCTTGGTGTTTGCCAACACCTAGACGGCGTAGAGGTGTCGTGGTCCGGTGATCTTCTCAAGAAGCTTGTGAGAAGACTTGACGTGTTATGAAGGTTAGAGCTCACCTACCTGGAGTGGGAAAGAGCTACCACTAGTGGTATTGAGGTGTTTGGCTTAATTCGTGGAGCTGGACCAATTTGTTTGGGCTTACCTCAATGTGGATTAGGGGAGACCGGCAAGTCTCCGATCACCACAGTAAAAACATCATTGTGTCATTATGGTTTGATTTCTTGTGCTTTACTATATTGCAATTTACATTCCATATATTAAATTGCTTACTTGTATGTGTATGATTGCTATCTTTTTATAGTCTCATATTGTTGGTGCACTTAGTAAGGACTAGTTGATTTAGACTTTAATTGTGCAAAACCGAATTGATTTACAATTCCGCATAAAACTCGGTTTTAGCCAAAGAAGTTTTTAAAACCTCCTATTCACCCCCCTCTAGTCGGCCTCCTCGATCTTACACCTTGTCGGCGACCTCACCTTCTCCAGTCGCACTTGTCCTCCTTCGCCGGCGACCTCGCTCCTCTGAACGAAGCTTGTCCCTCGCCGGTGACCTCGCTCATCCCCGTCCCCTCCCTGCCCGCCCATCGCTGTTGTGGCCGTCATCACCTCCTGTCGAAATGCCTTCTCTCCGACAGGCTGGGCCTCACCACCACCACCGCGGAGGGCGAGAGCGTCGTGAGCTGGTCCCTGTCGCCCTTGTGGTCGCGCCGCAAGCTGGTCTTTGTCACCCTCGTCGTCCTCTATGTAACCTCACCACCGAGAGGCGCACCTCCTGACCTCGCCCGCCGTGAGGATGGATAGATGGGTGGATGGGAGAGAGAAGGTAGGAATTCTTTGTTGTGGTTTTGAATATGTGATGAATAGATTTGATTGAAAATGGTGAGATGGGAATGGGGGTTTGTAAATTTTTTTTGTCTTTGTCGGGCTTCCGGGCCAGGCTTCGGGCCTATGTTTTGTGGTTGGGCCAGGCTTCGTGTTTGTAAAATGTGCTTTAGTCGTGCTTCAGGCTGGGCTCGGGCCTAACGTTCACAAACAAGGCTTTTTCAAGCCCGGCCCGGTACAGCATTTAAGCAGGTCTAATCTTCTCCGAGCTGAAAGCACTGTCAACATCACCCGAACATAATTGCGTGGAGGACGTTTTCAGCGCGCCTTCTCCACTCCCTGTGTACTAAGTTTTGCCACTGTTTAAGCTGTATTAGCTCTTTTGAGTGTGACTTTGTTTAGCCAGAAATATTTGGTTTTAGCTTCAATTTCAGTCTACGAGATAATAATTCAAGCTCTTTTTTGCTAGTATGAGCTCTAGTTATTATACTGAAACAAGTGAAAGAGAGCGTTAGATGCTAACAAGTTACAATCCCACAGTCCCACTTATCTCAGCGAAGAAGCTTAAACTTAACCAAAATTGAGAGGAAACAAAAAGGCATTGTACTAAAACGGAATTACTGAGTACTGCGCGTGCACGCATTTGCCAAATCGCCCGTCAGATTGAAAAATGTCTAACACAAGAACTTCTGCAAGCGAGGTGCCGTTTCGCGTTGCGGTGGCTATTCACGTGCACTTACATTATTCTAACTTTGAATACCACAGTTAGTTAAAAGCATCTTTTTTGGAGCCATGACAGAAAAATCTTACTATATTCCACAGCACAGCAACTGCAAACTAACCCTAAGTCGTTATGGATTGAACATGGAAAATCATGAAGTGTGGACCAGTAATTGGAATCACAAAATGAAATGCTCCGAAAATCGTTTGTGCCATGCTAATTGTTGCAATTTTCATCCGATCACACGTGAAGTTGCTTTCTATGAAGAATAGAAGTAAATTGAGCATGCGAAAAGGGTGTCCGTTAAGGACCCGAGCTCGAGTGAACTCAATCAATAGACAACTTGGATTAGAACTGAAAAACTGTACTCAATTTTGATTTTTTTTTTTAAAAAAAGGAAAACTAGGGAACCCTATGGGCGTTAGAAGCCCTACGGACATAGGTTGAGACCATCACATCCAAAGCATTGGACAGTATAGCGTCAGCATCTCTTTTTCGCGTCCACTCAATCCGTATCTCTGCCTCAATTCCTCAATATACTCACATCCCTCTTGCAACTACCACCTCGTGCTTTCCCCTTCTCTCTCCCCAGCGCACCCCATCCGTACGTGGCGGACAACAGCTGAATCCGACCAGTGAAGGCTCCCCATGGTGCTCTTGCCCGCCACCTGCTCACCACGAAGAAGAAGAGGGAGGGTCGCTGGATCTAGTGAAGAGGAGCGGCAGAGGGACTCTCCACTATCACCACTGCATGGCCAGTAAATGCGTTCTGACCCTCTTCTGTCTGGGTCGTGGATTTTTTTTTTGTGAAAGTTGTGGATTTTTTGTGAAACTTTTGTTTAACACGATGAAACTCCTGTGAATCTCTATGAAATATGAAGTGTCTGAAATTTATCTGAATTTTTCAAGAAGCTTTGTGATACTAAATTAAAACTCTTTGAAACTCGACTGAATTTTTTTACAAAACCCACCTAAAACTTCCATGAAACTCTCCTGAAACTCAGACAAAACTCGTTTCGGCCTGAATTTGGTGTTTTAGATTTTAAACTTGGTGAAACATAAGTTTTATATTTGAAACGCACTGAAACTTCAGTTTCAGATTTGAAACTCCTTTGAAACTCAAAGTTTCAAACTTTTCATACCTTTTGAAACTCTCTGAAACTTGATGTTTTCAGTTTTTTAAACTCTCTATTTTGATCACATCGATGATCGATGTCTATTTTGTTTGTCATAAACGAGCGGACCAGATGGCGCCAACTCCACCATCGACGAATCGGGATCAAAGCACGAAGCCTTCCCCCAAAACCGTCTCCTCCCAGCTCGAAAACTCGCCCCTCCTCGTCTCATGGCGCCGCCGCTCGCCGCCGCGCTCCGCCGCCACCTCCTCCTCCCCCACCGCCTCTCCATACTCCCCTCTCACCATCTCCGCCTATCCACCACCGACCAAAGCGACTTCGAGCCAGAGCCCGACCTCCCCCTCCCCCCCGCCCCTGACGACGACGGCGAGCTCACCTCCTTCCTCCACCGCATCTCCCACGCCTCCTCCGTCGCATCCTCCCCGAGGCACGCCCTCTCCCTCCTTCTGTCCTCCTCCCCCTCCTCTTCGCGCCCGCCGCCGCCGGCCTCCCCCTCCCTCCTCGTCCGTGCGCTCTGGGAGCTCCGGCGCGACCCGGAGGCCGCCACGCTCGCGCTCCGCTGGGGCGACGAGTGCGGCGCCGCGGCTGAGGCTGAGGGGACGGGGTCGCCGCCGGCCGAGGCGTGGCACCTGGCCATATGGGCTGCAGGGAGGGCGGGGCGGTTCGACCTCGCTTGGGCGGCCGTGCGGCGGATGCTGCGCCGCGGGGTGCTCACCCGCCGCCCCATGGTCATCTTGATGGAGAGGTGCGGTCTTGTGGTCAGAATCTGCCATCATATTGTAGTTATACGATGTCCACTCGCATGTCGTGAACTTAGTAAGTAGCTTTATGACAGTTCTCTGGTAGATAGAACTCTGCTCGATTGCTTGGGCTCAATTCGCCCAATTCAAGTATGTAGATTAGCTATATAATAATGTATGTGCGATGGTTCGCATCATGGTGTGAAGGTTTGTGATTTCAATTTTAGCGGGTTAGTTTAGTTTCATGGACTGGTTTTGCTGGTGATCGCGAGCCTCGAGAGACTAGATATATGACGTTGGTTTGTTACTTTGTTAAGAAGTGGATGTCAGCTTGCACGGTCATAGTAGAAAAAGTGTTTCTGTACTTATTTCAGTTGTCTACATTTGTTTGCTGATTGGAGTTGATTTGAAGTAGTAAGTTTATGCTGACATGTTTTGGCAAATAAATATGTGAATAGAAAGAAAAAAATGATTGTCACATTGGTGAGTTTTCTGCCATGATCCAGTGCTTTAGACTGGCTTTCAGGTGAACAAGGTAAAAGTAGGAGCAGAATTTTGTGTGGTTTGAAATCTTAACTTTTATTGGTGAACACAATATTCCAGTGAATAAATTTTGTTGTATTTGTCTGATCTAGTCACGCAGTGTGCAGAAATGTTATCAAAACAATAAGCTCTTATGAATCCTCTTCATAGGGTGTTCTAGCTATGTGACGATGACAGTATTATCAGTGGCGATGTAGTATATGAATGCTCGGATCAATTTATTTACTAGATTGGTGTTTGGGAATATAAAACTGTCATGCGCGTGGGCCCAGGGGGAGCTACGACCATGAAAAAAGCTCTCACAAGTGTTACACTTAGCATCTTGAGATTGAGCGTAGTGTTGTTGGCACTTGGCAGTCATAATAACTCTGTGATTTGGCTCCTTTAATCTTTTCAAACTGATCTGTTGGGTGAAACATATATTGCTGCATTTGAATCCATTTAATGTCCTGCTGCGACAGGGATCTCACTTTATTGAATCATTTTTTACATCATAACGAAACTATGCTTTTTCTCATGTCAAAACCAAAGCCAAAAGCAGTCGTTCATTGTAATACTTGTTATTGTTGTTACTGTTATTATTGCATCATGGTTCTTGTGCTGTAAGGATTTGGTTATGAAATTTCAGGTATGCAGCTGCCAATGAAGTGAAGAAAGCAATCAAGACCTTTGATGTGATGGAGAAGTTTAAAGTAGAAGCAGATCAAACTGTATTTTACTCCCTTCTTCGTGCTCTTTGCAAAAGCAAAAACATAGAGGATGCTGAGGAGTTGCTTCTTGTGAGAAAGAAATTCTTCCCACTTACAGCAGAAGGTTTCAATATAATTCTAGATGGTTGGTGTCATGTAATCACTGATGTGGCTGAGGCAAAGAGAATTTGGAGAGAAATGTCAAATTGCTGCATTACTCCCGATGGTATGTCTTATACCCTCATGATCAGTTGTTTCTCAAAAGTGGGAAACCTTTTTGATACCCTGAGGGTTTATGATGAAATGAAAAAGAGGGGTTGGACTCCGGGTATTGGTGTTTATAATTCACTTGTCTATGTTCTGACAAGAGAGAATTGCATGAAGGATGCACAGAATATATTCAGTGTAATTATAGATGAAGGTCTCCAACCGAATGTTGAAACATACAACAGTATGATAGTTCCACTTTGTGAAAGTTGCAAGCTTGACGAAGCACGAATGATGATGGAAGACATGATACTGAAGGGCATTGTTCCAACTGTTTCGACGTACCATGCATTTTTTAAACAAGAAGGTATTGACGAAACACTGAAGCTCTTGAGAAGAATGAAGCAAGATGGTTGTGGTCCTAAGAATGATACATTTCTCATGCTTATTGATAAATTTATTCAACTGAATGAGTCTGGAAATGCTCTGAAAGTGTGGAATGAAATGAGAAGGTATGATATTAGTCCTGCTTATTCACACTATATGGCACTGGTCCAAGGTTTGGTTAAACATGGATGTATACCAAGAGCTTTAGAGTATTATGATGAAATGAAGGGAAAAGGTTTTGCTTCTGATCCAAAACTCGATAAGGAATTCAAAACCTTTCTGTTGGCCAACAGGGACCACTGGAGAGGAGCAGGCAAATATAATATTATTCCACAGCGTCCCAAACATTTTACAAGACGGTCAAGAATTCCATAACTAAGGGTGCGCCATTAAATATGATTGTAGTGTTTTTTTTTATTAGTTTGGCAATTTTCAGTTTGTTAGGAAAGTCTCCCTTAAGGATAGGATTTGATTAGATAAGATCCCCTAAGGATCCGGTTGGTTTAAGTCCTATATATTGAACTCTCCTTGTAATTTGTGGAAAATCAACAAGAAGTTTCCCAACACATAAGGTGTACTCAGAGCCTTGTCGTCGCTGACCGGGAAAGAGTCCCATCCAGTGCACAAGGGCGAGGGAGAGAGCTCTCGCTACCCCCTCCGTTCCCATCCAAACACCCATTCTCCGCTTTGCACCCTCCATTAATTTCCGGGTGCAAAGAACGTGTTATTTGGCATCGGCTCATCTTTGATATCTGAATAACAACATTAGCAAGATTGAGTATTTATATACTCAGCAAGACTTGTAGTGTACCGCAAAGATTATATTAAATGCAAGGCTATCAAGGATAAAGCTCTACAAGTTATTTTGCTCAAAGCCATTTTTATTTGCAATATTCATAAGTAGTAATTTGCAACGGAATTTAAAAGAGCAGTTTAAATGTATCTACGGGACAGTAAGTAAAGAATTGAACAACTAACAATAGCATCTTGTAACCCTTCTCGGTTACGAGCACAAAAAAAAAAGTATAACAACAACTCATAGCCCTCCTCGGCTACAAGCCACAATTCATGTTCAGCCATAGATATGACAGTTAACTCAACAAAATAAAACCTCATGTCATTACCCAAGTTTTGTGATAAGATAGTTTTTGAAAGAATCAAAACTACAATAATACCAACCGCACTAAGCATGCTCCTGACCGTGAGCACGACTATTTAAATAGATTTTCACTCTGCAGAGGTATATAACTTTACCCATAGTACGCGAATATTCTAGTTACCTGGAATCCTCTATATCATTGCTCACTACCGTAGGTAAGCAGTTTAGAACTCGCGACGCGGCCTTTACATCACTTAGTCCTAACCTTGCACTAGTCCAATGAATGTTTACCCTCACTGAACCCAGGTTTACACCCCTGTCCCAGTGAGGCATTCGCAGTTGTGTTGGCAAACTTTGTGTCCAACACCGTAGTGAAGGGAGCCCCTTCGGACATACCTATCGTTCGGTCATGTCCGCACTCTACGGCCTACCTACGTGCAAGGCTAGTGTTCAATGACTTAGTTAGCTACAGCCACCCCATCCTAGCACATATGGTTGTACGATTAGGTCTTAGTCCCGGATTTGTTGGCTTCAGTCCTTAATCGACTACGGATGAGAATCTTCACCCTAACTACTAGTGAGTCACAATCCTCACTTTTTCAGAATACATTATAACTCGCCCACGTCTAAAACCTAAGTTTTCATTTCATTTTCATACAAAATAAATAGAGGTACCCTCTCTGGACATTTTTCAAAATATCCCAAACTCAACATTTAACATATTGTCCTTTTATCAGTTTTTCAGAAAATCTATCGTTCTAGTTGCATTTGTGCAATAATCGCACTAAAAAAAAATTCCCAAATGACATTATATATTGTTTAATGATGTGACAATGGGTGTCCCTATCTTTCGATGAGAACGATAATTTGATTTTGGTGGAGACGACTCTCATGATTCGGTTACCAATCGCACACGATCAATACGCCCGCAATCGCTGAACCAACTCTGTGATTATTATCGACCTTGCTAGAAGCACGATCGACTTGACCATAAAGGCCTATTCCTGCATGCAATCGAAGAACACGCAAGAACAAGATAATAAGCAATCTAAAATTACAAATAGGATTGAAATATTTTATAAAGTTGGGATTCTGAAGCGGTATTATGGTTGGTCTAATCGACACAAGCCAACACATGAAGTTGCAATGAAGCTAACTTTTAACTAAATAAAATCTAAGAAAATTAGAGGGGTGCGACCACCTTAAATAGGGGGAAGCATAACCAGGGGGTGGTACTGTTCACGCTTGAACAGTAACCCCCCCGAATAGTACGACTACCCCAAACTTGGGCTTGGATTGGCGGCCCAAGAGAGGGGGCGGTCAGGGAGGTGGCCGGCCCAAGTAATCTAAAGTGGTGGCTACCATTTGGGTCCAATAATTGATACAAGGCCCTCGGCCCAATGTGAGGTGGCGCAACACCAAATATAAGTGAAGTAAATTCATCGGCTTGTTGAAGTAGAGTTTGACACAATCGAATCGATGGAAGTAGAGTAGCCCGATTGGAGGTGGAGTAGTGGTCGTATCCGGATGGTTGATGTCCTCATCATCTAACCCATATTCTAATGGCTACAACAGTAAGAAATCAATATTACAAGGAGATATGTGCAGCAAATAGGATTACAACTACCAATTTCCCAATCATAACATTTTCATACAAAACATACACATATTTTTAGATAATAGAAGAGAAAAATCTCTCCCGGCCTCTGCGTCAAGGATGCACACATCCTATTTTATTAAGAAATAATGTATCACAATGACCAAAGATGGTTAAATAGTGTCTAGAAGCCTTACAACCAAAAGGTGATTAGAAATGAAAATTAATAATTACAAATCCTGTGACTAAACCGCCACCCATGAAGACTTAAGATTTGCTTCGCCACGAACTCCAATCTGGCGCTTCCAGCGATCATTGCCCCCTTCTGAGGCGATTTCTGTAAATTTGCCCAAGCACTCAGCCAGTGCCCACTCAACATGATAACCTGCAAGGGATTAGTGATAGTTTTTTTTTTGTGTCAAAAACAACATCGTTTTGATATAACCAAATAGACCAACATAATGCACTAGCTCCCACTGGAGTTGTGACTTTAAAAGTTTTGGAATACCGGCTAGCCAATTCCCAAACATGTGCGCTATACTCACAAGAGGGGATAAATTAAACGCACATTGAGCAACCCACCAAATAAGACGTGCAAAAGGGCAATTAATAAAAAGATGCTGAATTGTTTCCTCTTTAATACAAAAACAACACTTTTTGCTCCCCCACCAATTTCTTTTAAACAAGTTATCTTTAGTTAATACCACCCCTCTTTTGAGATACCATAGGAATATTTTCACTTTTAACAGAATTTTAATGAACAAAAAAAATCCCTATTGGGAGCTTGATTAGTTCCAATTAGTGCCCTATAGAAAGATGGTACCGAGAAAAGACCAGATTTATTCAGATTCCACCTGAAAACATCTTTTTGAGAGCTCAATGTTAAATTAGTAATTCTCATAATTAACTCATTCCAAGCATGTAACTTAGGTCCAATAATAGGCCTTCGAAAAGAAATATGTAGAGGATCCGATCTCAGTACATTTGCCACTTTATCATCCTTTCTCCTCACCACATTATAGAGTATTGGATATTGAATTTTCAGAGGAGTGTCACCTAACTATATATCTTCCCAAAACCTGCTTTGTATTCCATTTTTAATCTGGAATGAACAAAATCGAAGAAATTGGTTTTTAATTTTCATAAGACCCGACCAAAATTGGGAAGTCCTAGATTTATCAACCACTTGCGAGAGAATTTTGCCACCCAAATATTTCCTTGTTAGCAAAGATTGCCATACCCCTTCTTCATTAAGCAACTTAAACAACCATTTCTCTAATAAACTTTTGTTTTTTATGTCTAAGTTCTGAATGTCTAAACCACCTTGCTCTTTGGTTGTACACACTAAACTCCATTTAGCAAGCCTATATTTACGTTTAAGGCTATCACTTTGCGAGTAAAATCTAGATCAATAGAAATCAAATCTTTTAAGAACCTCTCTGGGAACTTAAAAAAAAGATAGCATAAACATTGACAGACTACTGAGTACCGAGTTAATAAGTACTAATCGTCCACCAACAGATATATTTTCTCCTTTCCACCCACTAAGCTTTTTATCAACTCTATCCTCAACCCCCTTTCCAATCACAATTCCTTAATTTCCTAAAGTGAATTGGAATACCTAGGTACCTGAAAGGAAAGGTACCCACTTCACAACCAAATAACATTGTATATTGTTATTCGACTTCTTTGGCATTACCAAAACAGAAAATCTCACTCTTGTGGAAATTAATCTTTAAACCTGATAATTGTTCAAAGACATATATAATAAGTTTGAGATTTTTTGTCTGTTCTAAATCATTATTCAAGAAGAGGATAGTGTCATCAACATATTGTAATATGGATAACCCATCATCAATCAAGTCAGGGACTACTCCCGATAACAGACCTTCTTCTTTAGCTCGTGAAATAAAGATGGCAAGCATATCCGTAGCAAGATTAAAAAGAATTGGTGACATCGAATCACCTTACCTTAGACCTTTTTGAGTTTGAAAAAACGACCTAAGATCATCATTAACTTTTATGCCCACACTCTCTCCCTTAACGAAACTTTCTACCCAGGAGCACCATTTAGGTGAAAAACCTTTCATCCTTAAAGTTTGAAGTAAAAAAAGGCCATTTTATTTTGTCATAAGCTTTCTCAAAATTGATCTTAAAAACTATTCCATCCTATTTTTGTTTATGTAACTCATGGATGGTTTCATGAAGGATAATAACTCCATCAAGAATAAATCTCCCCTGCATAAAAACCGACTGGGAAGAGCCAACAACCTTTTGAGCTACACCAATAATTCTATTAGTAGCCACTTTACTAAAAACTTTAAAGCTAACATTTAGAAGACAAATCGGTCTATACTACTGAATTTGCTTAGCATCATTTTTTTTGGGAATCAGTGTAATAATCCCAAAATTTAAGCTAAAAAGAGGCATTGAACAAGTATGAAACTCATGAAACATGGCCATCATGTCATTTTTAATGACTTCCCAAAACACCTGATAGAACTCAGTTGGGATAATAGATTTTACAAAACAAAGTACAATAAGTAAAATACTGGGATCAACATGATCAAAGGAGGTGCTTGCCTTGCTTATATTTTTCAGAGAGTAAGGTTGCTTGATCGTCGATAATCTTGCTCACGAATTCCGTCGTCTATTCGAAAGAACCGAAAACAAAACACAAACGAAGAAATAAATTCAACAGTAAGAAAATCCAAATATTTTTACATATTCTTACAGAGAATGATTTTATATGAATTTATCAAAAAGATTCATTTGATTCTGAGTTCGTATGTAAAAGGTATTAACGTTTTGATTTGCTTCTGTTGTTAAATCTTGAAAAATGAATAAAAGTGACACTGAGGGTGTATTTTTCTGAAATTTATGCTTTCCATCAGTGAGAGTGTATTTCTTTTGAATTGAAAATAGATATTCTTATTTCATGAATTTTCCTTATTATAATCCATTGGCGGTGTATGTTAGATGATGTTGACTCACATTTGATTTGTTGTTGATTTGATATTGTTTTATTGAGAGTACCTTACCATGACTTGCATGGGAGGTCTAGCTCATTTTAATAATTCCTTTTGTTATTATTTCCTATTTATCGGGAAAATTCCATGTTTTAAGTTTGTCCTAATCAATATGTGCTCGATGAAAGGATAACCTTTCGTCTAGTTGATTATTAGCAGCCCGAGGTCCGGTGGTCACATAGACACCTTACCCGTACATGGCTATATTTTAATAAGGTATAAGATTTTATGTTTAACACTATTTCTAGTTGATCTCTATTTTTATCCTAGGCATTTAGTGTTATTGGCAAGTTTTACTTAATTTTCAACTTGGAGCATTATCTTATGAATTTATTCTAAATACATACTAATGATTTAAAATCTCTAATTGCTTTACCAATTTTTATCAAACATCCCATTGACCTAGTGCCACTATTTCTATTACCATATCTATGGCGTAGGGTTACCGTCATTTGACAATCATATAACCTAACTCTTGTTTTCTAAATAATTTTAATCTTTCAGATTAAATACTAATGGCTAGTTAATATGAGGTTTACTTAACTGATCTTTGCATTCAACATGGCTTTAGCTCACTATTATATGGGTACTGCATTTCAATTCTAGCCTCCCATTTAGCTTTTGCCTTTATTAGATTAATTGCTAATGGCTAATAAATCTTCATACTCTCTAACCAAATATTTTGTCATTTCTCCTGATTTTGGTCTTACTATTTTATTCAAATTTCCTATCATATTAATTCTTTGCCTAATAAAATCATTCAATGTTTGTTTTGGATATTCATATAAATGCTTATTTTTCAATTTGGCTAGCCTCTGTTAGCTTAATGTCTAAAGCTAATCGAATCAATAAATTTTCTAATCACTTATTTTAGCAAAGTAATTAGCCTACTTACATTCCTATCTATCCTTAGATTGTCTTCTCTGTTCATGCATTTCATCGAAAGGATTTTGCTGTATTGAAGTGTTGTTAACAAATTTTCTCACTTAATTTAATTATCCATTTGTTAATTAAATTTGAGTAATCCAATAGTTAGTAATAAAACCTATTAGCAAATGCATTCAATCTTTCTTACTGGCGGGCCCTACTTTTCAGTGAGAGAGGGAGATATACACAGGGAACTCAAGGGGGCAGAACAGGGGAGCTGTGGCCGGTTTGGAGCGGTGTTCATCGCCGGCGATGGAGCGGCGTGGAGGCAATGGCTGCCCCCAAAATGGGTTTCCTGGGGGTAGGTGGACTTGCAGGTGGTCTCGGTGCGGTCGGGCATGCACCATGTGAGAACCCGGGGTATTAAACTTGTAATACTTAACCATCCAATTGGTCCTAGCATTACAAATGAAATATCCTGATTCTCGGCGTATATGTACTTCCCAGAATTGCAGTACACATACCCCATACAAAAATTAAGCATCCATTCCATACACAAGATGTTACAAGCTTACAACACAAAGGACAAACAAGATCATATTACAAAAGGGGCCGACCGGCCAAACAACAAGATAATAACCAAAGTGGCAGCGGAAACATAAGCCATAAGATGGCGATAAACAAACGCCAAATGGTTTGCCATTACCCACAAGGCAACCGACCAGGCCGCCAAGCTAGTCGTCCTGAACGAAGTCGGTCTCACAATAGTTAATCCCTTGGGGATCAACCTCCTCTGCAACAATTAGTTAAGCAAAGGAAATGAGTACAAAAATGTACTCGCAAGACTTACGTGTGGAGTAACAGGCCTATATAAATAGCTACATGCAAGCTTATTTAAGTGGAGCAGGCTCTAGACTCATTTTCAGCATAAAGCAAGTTTTCATTTGCAATAATGTAATAGATTGAAAGTAGTTTTACAATCTGATTTTATTTGACAAAAACAGCGATAAACAAGTAACAATATTAACAAAGACATCCTGGAAGTGGCTAACCCAATAGCCACCACAACAATAGCATGAATTTCCCATTCATACCACTCACATCAAGTTTTAATTAAATGTTATAGTCTAACTCTTGCAAAACCTAACCAAGCGTGTCCATAACCTAGGATGAGGCTATTCGAATAGATTGAACCCTGCAGGGGTGTACAACTTTACCCACATGTCAGACCGCTCCTTATGCCACGTGATAAAGCACACTTCCGAAGGTATGCCGGTAGAGCTGAGTCCTACGAGACGTTTCCAATATTGTGCATTAACTACGAGTCGCCCATATGGGAGAAAGCCCCATACGTTGATGCGGAGTCATCAAAGATGCTCACCTCCTTATAAATGACGATGCTCCTTGCAGTGGATAACCTCCACTACTACTCACCCAAACACACACAAGTTTCTTTTTCAACACAATGCACACATCCACCATGCGACCCGGAGCTAACACACGCCAAAGTACTAAGTCAAGAGAGGTCCCATATCCTCTCATGTGGTTGCACATAAAAATGCAGGATAGTGTGACACAAGATGTTCGGTCCTTGTTGATTTAGGCATACCACCACACACCGATAATCACACCATCAACCATATGCCCAAGTCTAAAACATTTCATTTTCAGTTTCATTTTGTTTTTGACTTTGCAAAGTAACAAAGCACAAAGTGCTGAGCAATATGATAATAATAATTTTGTGTGATCAAAGTTATCGACTAAATCGATAACCGCCCCATTCTACCGGTAGCTAAGCATTTCTAAGTGAGAGACCATGTGGAGGTCGTCCCGTGTGAGTGATGGGTAATTGACAAAGGTTTTAGGTCAGTCGAGTTTGGTTTGTGTGGTCGGACCATGTCGTTCTTGCAGTTCACGCGTTTTCGTGAAGTCATTCGGGTCATCGGGAAAATCGAACGAGCCGGCGTTATATGGCGTCTGACCGCAAAGGCGGTTATACCGATTGGTAAATGGCGGTTGAAGAATTCGGAGAAGTTGTTTTTCGTGTTACGGTCTTCATTGGAAATCGGAACGACCGCGGTATTGGAGCGATACGGCCGGTCGCGGTTGATCCGTGGTAACATGGCGGTTATCTGGATTGTATCGTGAGGTTCGGCCATTTTGGTGATTTGAGTTTTGGGATAGGTCATATCCAGTGTGTTCATGCATATGTGTTGCATATTGCATGTTTGAGCTAACGTTAGGTCAAGTTGTGAAGAACTTGTTCGGTTTCGTGTTTCTTATCTCGCGTGTGGCTGCGGGACGTCGAGTGGAGTTGTGGTGAGACACGGTGGACGGACTAAGGCGCAGTGGCGCCGAGGTCGAACGGTCGGGATGTGTCGAAGGCAGCGTGGACTCGAGGTGGTTGCGGCGTCTTGAGACAAGGCCTGAAGCTTCGGGAAGGTGCGAAGAAGGCGAATCGGAAATTCAAAAGTCGCACAAGCGGGGCGGGCTCCGTTGGACTTAGCGGGCGTGCGGGAGGAGACCCGTTAGCCAAGGCTATATAAAGGATTGGAGGGGCTGCATGCCCTCTTGAGCACTTGGGTGGAATTAGGGTTTTAGAGTAAAAAGAGGCTTTGTGGGTGTTTCTCTTTTGCTCTTTAGTTGTTGAGAGTGGAGGTGTAGGCGGGTGTGCTCCTGCTTGTACCCTTCTTGGTTTTGTGTTCATCTCCCCTCAAGAATGGATGAGTGTTTGTTCTTGAGTTGTGAGAGTGAGGAGATGGATTGAGCTTACATGTAATCATCCCTCTGGTTCTAATGTCCATGCGTATGGGGATGTATCTCTTTGTATTTCGCTCTTGATTCAATGAATGGAAATCTGAAGTTTTCTTCTTTCGTGCTCTCTGTTCTTCGTTCTTCTTTTTGTGATTTTTGGGGCTTTCTTCAATCCGGGAGTTTTTGCTTGGTTCTTCCTCTTGATCTTGCTTGCTGGGACATGTGGGAACCTATCTAAGGTCATCTAGATCATCATCCACCCACGAGCAAGTCGTTAGATCAAGTTTTGATTTTTGCCCGGTTTTGAACCCACCTTCGTTCAAATGCAAAAGGATAGGAACCTTGGCATGGATCTCTGAAATCGTTGCTTGGAATAGGTTCCTAATATCTTCAGGAAGGTGTGGTTCAATTTTGGTCAAGTTTGGCCGCGTAGATCAAAAGTTTGATCGATTTTCGTTTTGAAACCCGAGCTGATTTTACCTGCTCCAGGACAATCGGAACGACCGGCCGTAACACTACGGTTGTACCGCACTGCGGAACGACCGGCCGTTTGCCTGCGGTTGTTCCGATTTCCCTGAGTTTCTTCAGAACTTCCTGATTTTGTTTGCTGAGCTGTGGGGGTGAGGAGTGGATTCAACATAAGACTTCCTCTGTGCTTAATCTTTGATCTTCATAGCTCTCATAGCTATTGGAGTGATTTACAAGTTGAATCCATTCTTTGCGAAAAAGTTTATGTGCTCCTATTCACCCCCCCTCTAGTCGCCTTTCCGGTCCTTCAATTGGTATCAGAGCCGGTTAGCTCTTTTCAATAGATCTTAACCGGTCTCAAGAGCCGTGGCGATGGACAAGTACTCGACCAAGCCGCCTGTTTTCGATGGCATCGATTACCCCTTCGGAAGAGCGAATGGAGACATACATCGAGCCCGGGGTATGCCATCTGGCGAAAGGTCAAGGTTCGATTATTTGTTCTGCCGATGAGAACATCAATGCTGGAACATGGTTGATGTTGAGGCGAATGCAAAGGCAAGGAACATCATCATCTAGGGTTTGAGTCGTAGTGAGTTTGACCGCATATCTCACATCGTCGCCTACGATATCTGGGTGACCCTCGGCGCATACCATGAGGCACCACCGGATCAAGGCGGTTCGGCAGGACCGGTTCAAGCGAGAATACAACAAATTTGAGATGCTTCTTTGGTGAGTCCCTAGATGAGTGCTTCAGCGTTTTCACAAGATCTTGAGCAACCTCCGGCGGTCGGTCTCACATACCCGACTCGGACAATGCTCGTCGGATGCTCACGGCTTTTCGTCTGCGTGTTTGGGAGATGAAAGTGACCACCATCAAAGACACGACAGACCTCTCGACCTTGACTCTTGATGCGGCGTACTCCGCCTCAAGACTCACGAGATTAGCGTTGTCTCGTGGAGTCGAAGTCACGATCGATGGCCTTGGTCACCGATCGATTCAACCTCGAGTCCTCTTGCAATTTCTCCTTCTTTGCTCTCTCGTGACATAGCGATGATCGGTTAGAGCGACTTCGCGGATGAGCGACTTGCCCTCCTTGCTCGTAGATTCTCCCACGCTTACAAAGGGAGGAGGGAGAGAAGAGAGGAGGACCCGTGATTTGCTTGAGTGTGGTGGCCCCAACCACATTGAACAACCGCCCCAAGCTGGAGAAGGGCAAGAACGACTCGGCGGTTCGGGCAAAACGACTACACCGACAAGAACCGCAACAAGAAGCCTCCACTCGGGCCCCGACAAGAAGAAGTTCGAAACGGCAAAGCCAAGCTCTTCCACAGCGTCCTCACGCCTTCGACGACCTCGACCTCGGCGAGGTGGAGGGATGGAAGCGGCGATGACGGGACGGGTGACCAAGAGCCCAAGCATAGCGCGGCGACTTCTCGGCATGTGCTTCATGGCCCTCAAGGCGAACTTCGTGACAATGGTGTACTCCGACTTCGGACGAGGTAGATCCCACCTCTGAACAGCTCAATCATGCTTTTCTTAAGCTAGGAGGTTTTCATGCTAAAGCTAAGGCTAGGTGTCTTTGAGTTAGAGAAGGAAATAGATAGTTGTCACTAGAGATTATTGCTCTTACATCTGCTCCTTCTAGTGATGATTGTGATACATGCTCGCTTTCTTTGGTTGATTTGGAGAAGTTAAGGATCTCACATGATAGTGTGTCCTCCAAACTTGATAGTGTTAAGGTGGAGAATGTTAGTGCGCTTCTTTGAGTTAGAGTTGAGTAGGATGGTTTGTTACCCTACTTATTCTTGATGAGACTACTTCTCCCACCTCATGTGAGGGTAAGGACATTCTTTGCTAGAGGATCTTATGCCATGCTCCTTGATCTGCTGAGTCTTGTGAAAATTGCAATAACTTGAAGATGAACTTAAAGCAGGCGGATCATAAAATTGTGAACTACAAGCTTCTTTACTTGAGCCGATTGTTTCATGCTTGAACTGTCCTAAGTTAATTCTTGAACTTGAAATTTGTCTCCAAACAGTTTCAAGATATGATTGATCATGAAAGGAAGTTGGCTCGGTTTGCTTCTAAGGACCTGTTAGCTCACCATGCATTAAGTGTAACAAACTAAAATCGACTTGATTGCTTTGGATGAGAAATGTGTGAAGCTAACTAAGGACCTTCTAGAAGCCACATTGTGCTTGCAATATGATTGTGGAGAAGGGGAGAAGCCTCGGGGTAAGGATAAGGCAGCTTAGCAACGTGAACCAAGCTGGCTAGCGATGGGGCTGTCCCTTGAGTCGGTTGTGCTTGCACAAGCCATTCTTCCCTCTCTTCTTTGGTTCTTCTTTTGCTCCTTACCTTCTGCTGTCTCTTCTTCCCCTGCTCTTCTTGCACCTCTCTCTTTCGGAGTGTCGGTTACCTTATGAACACTCTCGAGAGATTTGTAGGAGGCAAGAAGAAGCTCAATCTTATTCTAGACCAATCTAAGATTTGCAGATTTAATCGGGGTCTAGGATATGACCTCTTTGAGGACATGAGGAAGCATCCACCGCCGTGCTCGGACCCATAGCACCAGTGTGATCGAGGCGAGCCAGGACCGAGAAGTCCATTTCAAGTCGGCGGGCTATGTCGAGTTCGACAAGAAGGTAATTTCACATGCGCTTCTACCTCTCGAGAGGTGAAGTATCACTGCACCTTCTGTCGAAGGATGGACACCACAATCGTCGATGCTTGAGCGCCAAGATCGTAGCGTAGAGACCATGTTGAGTCTCTTAGGCGCATTGAGGTCGGCCCGGACCTTGAGTGCACCTAAGACCAACACGAGTCTAGGCTTGGTTCTTCGATGGGTTTGTGCGAGATCGAGGACTTGGTTTTCGAGTTTTACGGTTTTCGTCCTCATCTTGCTTTCGATCGTGACTTCGCCGTCTGAGGGTAGATCTCGTTTTCCCCATCGAGATAGCTACCATGGCGTGTTCGACATGTTGCGGTGCTCAGACTTCGCTCCTTCGTAGCGGTCGAACCCGACAACGACTTGGGTCTACTCTTAGACCTTACGCTTTGAGTTCTGAGAGCGTAGGGTAGATAGAGGTCGATCGTGCTTGACTACTTCATCGCTCGGCGTGTTACTCGATATTGGGTGCCAAAATCATTGTTGATTTATCGATCTTGAGACTTTACTCTGTTTGACTCGGAGTTCGCGGGTAGGGAAGGAGAAGGTTTGGCTTGTAGACTCGGTTGTTCTCGTCATATATTACCGAGACTCCGTTGGTTCTCCTCCTAGCCCGCGCTCGGTGATGAGGCGATCACCTTCGGAGCGCTTCGTCTGCAGGCGCGTCATCGCCAAAATCTTGTCGTATTAATGCTTCTTTTATTCTTAAGGATGTTGCCTTGGTTAGTAAGGCTGCGGTACAATTTGCTTTCGTTTCTCGGCTTCTGATGGCGGTTTGAGGTGAGCTTCAAGAAAACGCTTGCAAAATTCTTGATTCTTGGGTAGTCCGGTTTGCGGGATTTCTCGTTATGGGAGGATCTTTCGTGCTGATTTTTCGATTCTTCCGTGATCCTCTCCGGTGTTTGGTTGCTACGAGTCCCGCGATCTCTCTTTACGGCATAGGAGACTTGGTCATATTGGATTTGACCATTTGACCCGAGTTAGCGACCATGATCTCATTAAGTGGTCCGCGAAACTCAAGATGGTCAAAGATCTTGTTTGCACTCCATCTTGAAGCACGGCAAGATGGTTGCCGCTTCTCATCCTCCGGTCCACGATTACTATGACCGATGCAGGACATTTGCTCCACATGGACCGAGTTGGACCACTCGAGTCTTGATCGGCGAGGAGGAAGTGGTATGTTCTTGTTGTGGTCGATGACTTCTCGAGGTATTCTTGGGTGTTTTCTTAGCCTCGAAGGATGAGACGTTTTCACTTTTCCGAGGTCTTTTTAGTAGGCTTTCTGTTGAGCTCCGGGTGCCTTCTGAGCGATCCGCGATGACAATGTACGGAGTTCAAAATTCCTACTTTGAGAGTTTCTGTGGTGAGGCAGTGTAGAGCACCGTTCTCTTCTCCATCGTCCCTCGGCAAAATGGCGTTGTGGAGAGGAAGAACCATACCTTAGTCGAGATGGCGGGGCGATGCTTGATGAGTACTCTACAGGAAGTTTTGAAGTTTTGAGGCCATTGCGACCGCGTGCCATGTTTGAATCGAGTTTTTCTTGGGCACTCCTACACGCACTTCTTATGAAATTTGAGATACTGCGAAAGCCAGCGTCTCTCATTTTCGTGTGTTTGGTTGCAAGTGCTTTATCTTGAAGTCAGGAACCTAGACAAGTTCGAGTCACGTTCTGTGGCGGTATCTTTCTAGGCTACTCGACTTCTTGGCGGGCTTATAAGTGCAGGCTGCGAGACTAGCAAAATGGTAGAGACTGCGAGGTGACCTTGACGAGGCGGTCAGGGACTAGGCGGATATCTCGAGTTCTTTAGAGCGATCAAGAGACCATCTTTGTGGATGATGAGGGCGATGGAGATGACGGTTGTCTACGATCTGTCCTCATCCACTCCTTGAGGTGCCGTCTTCCACCGCACCTCGAGGTGATCGACCCTGCCTTCGCTTCCTCTGGAGCTAGTGGCTCTGTTCCTACCTCGTCGGCTCATGAGGTAGAGGCCACTTCTTCATCTCTCCCAGACCTCCTAGACACATCCAGAAAGTTCATCCTTGAGAGCGGATCATTGGAGATCTTTTCGAGCGTGTTACAGCTCAAAATCGCTTATCTCATTTCTGTCTCCATTCGCCTTCATTGCCTCTTTTGAGCCCAAAGATGTTTCTCATGCTTTATCGATGAGTCATGGGTCAATGCCATGCATGAGGAATTAGAGAACTTTGAGAGAAACAAGGTGCAGTCGCTTGTTGAGCCCCCACGAGGCCACAATATCATTGGAACCAAGTGGGTGTTCAAGAACAAGCAGTGAGGATGGGGTAGTCATCAAAACAAAGGCGAGATTAGTAGCTCGGGGTTTTCGAGGTTGAGGTCTAGACTTTGAGGAGACCTTTGCCCTGTGAGCTCGACTTGAAGCCATTAGAATCTCCTTGCCTTTGCGGCTTCTAAGGGTTTCAAGCTTTACAGATGGGCGTGAAGAGTGCCTTCCTCAATGGCCTTATTGAGGAGAAGTCTCGTCAAGCGACCTCAGTTTTCGAGAACCCCAAATACCTAACCATGTCTTCAAGCTTTCAAAAGCTTGTATGGACTTAGCGGGCTCCCGAGCTTGGTATGAGAGGCTTAAGTCCTACTTGATAAGTCATGGTTTTGAGATGGGTAAAGTTGACAAGACCTTGTTCATCATGGGCATGGCCTTGCCCTTTTGCTCGTCGGATCTATGTCGATGACATTATCTTTGGCGGCTCTTCCCATACTCTGGTTTCCCGGTTCTCGGATGTCATGAGCACCGAGTTTGAGATGAGTATGATGGGTGAGTTGACATTCTTTCTTGGCTTCCAAATCAAGCGGACTCGGGAGGTACTTTTCTTCATCGGGGCAAGTACACTCGTGATCTCTGAGCGCTTTGACATGAGTGATGGTAAGCTGTGTCTCACCGATGGCTTCTCTGACCTATCTTGACCCGAGATGAGGATGGCGAGCAGTTGATCAAAAGGAGTTTCGCGGCATGATTGGCTCCCTCTTGTACCTCACCGCCTCGAGACCGGACATACATTTTTACGTGTGTTTGTGCGCTCGTTTCGAGCTTCTCCTCGCGTTTCTCACCGCCCGGTGATAAGCGCATCTTCGATACTGCGAGCTACCATTGACTATGGTATCTGGTACTCTTCCTCATCTGTCTTTCCTTGAGAGCCTTCTCGGATCTGAACTTATTTGGTAGGGATAGATAGGAAGAGCACTTCGCACCTGCCAATTTCTTGGCACTTCTCTTGTTTCTGGTCTTCAAGGAAGCGATGCAGTGTTACCTGATCCACCGCAGAGGCCGAGTATGTTCTTTGCGACCGATTCTTTGTAGTCAAGTGCTCTGGATGGCCGACCTGCGGGACTTTGGGTTAGTTATCGGCGGTGTTCCACTTTTTGTGATAACACTTCTGCGATTAACATTGCCAGAACCGGTCTGACATTCCGGACCAAGCACATCGATATTCGTTTCCACTTCCTTAGAGACCATGTAGAGAAGGGCGATATAGTGCTCCGGTTTGTGGAAGTGACCACCGGTTGGTGACATTTTCACCAAGCCATTGGATAGTTCGAGGTTTTCACTCTGCGAGGAGAGCTTGGGGTGGTTTGTCCTTATGGATTTGTAGTGAGGGGAGCTTTGGGTTTCTTGTTCTTCTATATTATTTATGCTCTTGCTCCTTCTTTGTTGCATTGCATTTTGGGTGCATTTGGGATTAGTCCTCCTAGCATAGATTAGAGTGCTTCTTTTGTCTAGTTGTTTAGATTTCTGCTCTTATCTTGTGATTCTAGGATCTTGCTTATTAGTATTACTTATCTCACTAGGTTGAGCTCACTCACTTCTTGTAGGTTCTAGCGAGGTTGGGCCACCCTCGGGTAGGCAGTGCGTGTTTGCTCCTAGGTGTGTTAAGTGGGCGTTGATAGTCCTAGAGTCATATGGGGTAGATGAGAGTCGATCTGAGCCATAGTATTCTCTATATCTTATCTATGCTTTAAGGATATGCATTTTATGTTTTCTTTGCCGACTTCTCGATTTATTGTTTTGGTTCAAGGGAGTTCATTTGGGAGCTTGGAGCTTAATATTGACTTAACTCAACTTGAACTAAAATTGCATCTAATGTTGAGGGGCTGGATCTTACGCATTTCTAGCATTACGCATTGTAATATAACTACATTGAGCCTTGATTATTATCCTGCTGTGACATGTTTACAATGCTTTACACCTTGCCATGACTTGTGCTTATTTGCTAGATTTATCATGACTTCATATGTGTAGCCTAGCTTTTGCCATGATAAGTTAATTAAAATTGCTCAACAAACTAAAACTTGTCATGTTAGCACTTTCGAGATTAGTCTTTCTTGAGCTATCCTTTTATGATTCATGCCATGTCAAATAAATTTGAGTAGCGTGATGAATCTATATTGAGCCTTAAATTGAGTGTTTTAGTCTCTTGATGATGCATAAGTTAGTACAACATGCTAAAATGCAAAAGATCTCTTTTGTCTTGAAAAAACCGACTTCACCAATTCTTCCCTATGAGGCGGCTTGTCATTGCACTTGACATGAACTTAGGGGAGTTTTGGATGACCTAGACTACCTTCTTAAGCTTCTCGCTTGAAGTAGTCGCATAAGGCTTGAGGTCTAGCACATGATAAAACAAAAATCTGGTTGTCAACAACCTTGAATTTCAAAGATAATATATCATTTGTGCTCAAATTTGCTTAAAGCTATCAAAAGAATCAAGTACTTAACCAATGTTTCAATCTTGAGCTTATAGCACTCTTTTTGGTCTCAATTTAAGCTTCTTAGTTCGCTTAGCTTATTGACATGGCTGCATCATCCTTGGATATCTCTAGCGAGACTTTGCTCATTGATGACTTGACTTGCTCACATAATGTACCTCATTTTCAGATTGTCATCTATGTGTTCTAGCTAGCTTATACATATCTTGTCATGATCTAGATAGCCTTTTATTGAGTTATGGCTTGGTGTATTACTTGTTGGTCATTATGGATAATTCTCATGGCTCAAAATGCTTAAATAAACAAACTTGACCATTTTCATCCATTCACATGTCATATTCTCTCTTTGCATCTTGATCGTTTATTGCCAAAAGGGGAGAATAAAGAGGAAAAAGTCTGTTGGGAAGCAGTTTAGAGCTTTGGAGATCAATTTGCTCTTTCGGTTGTTGCTCTAGTGTTCATACATCGACATGGTCATTAGTTTCACTCTTCTTCTTTGGACCATGTTGGTTTCGTCAAACTCAAACTCAACTTTGCTCTTTTTGGAGTTTGTCAATATACTCATCAAGGGGAGATTGAGAGACCATGTGGAGGTCGTCCGTGTGAGTGATGGGTAATTGACAAAGGTTTTAGGTCGATCGAGTTTGGTTTGTGTGGTCGGACCATGTCGTTCTTGCGGTTCACGCGTTTTAAGTGAAATCATTCAAATTTGTCGGGAAAATCGAACGACCGGCGTGTTATGGTGATGCGACCGCAAGGCGGTTATACCGATTGGTAAATGGCGGTTGAAGAATTCGGAGAAGTTGTTTTTCGTGTTACGGTCTTCATTGGAAATCGAACGACCGCAGTATTGGGCGATACGGCCGGTCGCGGTTGATCCGCCGGTAACATAAGCGGTTATCCGATTGTATCGTGAGGTTCGCCATTTTGGTGATTTGAGTTTTGGGATAGGTCATATCCGGTGTGTTCATGCATATGTGTTGCATATTGCATGTTTGAGCTAACGTTAGGTCAAGTTGTGAAGAACTTGTTCCGGTTTAGTGTTCTTATGCGTGTGGGCTGCGGGGCGTCGAGTGGAGTTGTGGTGAGACACGGTGGACGGACTAAGCGCGGTGGCGCCGAGGTCGAACAGTCGGGATGTGTCGAAGCAGCGTGGACTCGAGGTGGTTGCGGCGTCTTGAGACAAGGAGCGCGAAGCTTCGGAAGGTCTGAAGGGCGAATCGGAAGTCGCAAAAGCTGCACTGGCGGAGGCGGGCTCCGTTGGACTTAAGCGGGCGTAGCAGGGAGGAGACCCGTTAGCCAAGGCTATATAAAGGATTGGAGGGCTGCATGCCCTCTTGAGCACTTGGGTGGAATTAGGGTTTTAGAGTAAAAGAGGCTTTGTGGGTGTTTCTCTTTTGCTCTTTAGTTGTTGAGAGTGGAGGTGTAGGCGGTGTGCTCCTGCTTGTACCCTTCTTGGTTTTGTGTTCATCTCCCTCAAGAATGGATGAGTGTTTGTTCTTGAGTTGTGAGAGTGAGGAGATGGATTGAGCTTACATGTAATCATCCTCTGGTTCTAATGTCCATGCGTATGGGGATGTATCTCTTTGTATTTAGCTCTTGATTCAATGAATGGAAATCTGAAGTTTTCTTCTTTCGTGCTCTCTGTTCTTCGTTCTTCTTTTTGTGATTTTTGGGGCTTTCTTCAATCCGGGAGTTTTTGCTTGGTTCTTCCTCTTGATCTTGCTTGCTGGGACATGTGGGAACCTATCTAAGGTCATCTAGATCATCATCCACCCACGAGCAAGTCGTTAGATCAAGTTTTGATTTTTGCGGTTTGAACCCACCTTCGTTCAAATGCAAAGGATAGGAACCTTGGCATGGATCTCGAAATCGTTGCTTGGAATAGGTTCCTAATATCTTGAGGAAGGTGTGGTTCAATTTTGGTCAAGTTTGGCGTGTAGATCAAAAGTTTGATCGATTTTCGTTTTGAAACCGAGCTGATTTAACTGCTCCAGGACAATCGAACGACCGGCGAAACACTACGGTTATGCCGCCTTCTTGAAACAACGACCGGCCGTTTACTGCGGTTGTTCGATTTCCACGAGTTTCTTGAGAACTTCTGATTTTGTTTCTTTGAAATGTGGGGGTGAGGAGTGGATTCAACATAAGACTTCCTCGTGCTTAATCTTTGATCTTCATAGCTCTCATAGCTATTGGAGTGATTTACAAGTTGAATCCATTCTTTGCGAAAAAGTTTATGTGCTCCTATTCACCCCCCCTCTAGTCGCCTTTCCGGTCCTTCACTAAGCATGACACCGTAAAGACGATAAAAGAGCATAATTAAATCACCGGGCTCTAATTCACTAGCGATATTAATAACTTATGTTTTGTGGCAGGGGATAACAATTTAAGGGCAACCATGCAATAGGAATAGCTACCTCTAATCGGGAAAATTACTTTGACACAAGAGCATGCATACATACAGTTTGTAAACAAAGTATTAGACTTGAAAGTAATGGGACATTTATGATCAAACTGCTTGCCTTGCCGGGGTTGATTATCTTGCTGCAGAGGGTCACTCGCGCAATCAATAGTAATGTTCGAACCTAGCGAAAGAAATCGAGAAACACAAATAAGGACGAATAACACCGAGAATACTTCAAAAATTCAAAGTCATCCAAAAATTATGAAAAATTCACAGAAGGTAGATCATGATTTTAGATGAATTAAGCAACAATAATAAATTTATTTGGATGTTCTATGCAAAAGTTATAACAGTTTGAAGATCAGTTTTCTGGAAAATTCAAATTAATTGCTACCGGTTACTGTTCATCCTAATTAATTATTTTGGTGAAAATTTCCAGAACAGTGGTGCACTTGAAATTTTTATGGTATGAAGAGCACCACATGAGATGAACAATGGAATTTGATTCACCTCATTTGGAGCTAAGATGAATTTTCTATGATTTTTCAAAGTTATGAAAGTAGTACACAAGTTATATGTAAAATAAGATTTTCAGCAATAGTATCATGCTCACAACCTATTCTACAATAAACTACACTAACATAGGATTCCAACAAAATTGAGTTTACTTAATTTGGAGTTATAGAGAAATACTTATGCATTTTTGAAGTTAAAACAATTTTTAGTGCGACAATAATTCGTTTCAGAATTTTATAAACTATGCCCACCTTTTCTCATTGGGGCTGACCTAGCACTCGCAAACACTCTTACTAGGCATTCTATGTATACATCTACGATGATATACAGTCAAAATCAATCCTCTTATATGTTCTCATGATTATTTTAGTTAACTATTAACTAAATTGATACCGGTTTAATGAGAGTTTCTTAACATGACTTGCATGGAAGGTCCAGCTCATGTTAATGGTTATTTTTGTTATTATTTTCTATTTATCAAGGAAATTCCATGTTTTAAGTGTGTCCTTATTATAGCCATTACATGACTAAGCTTTATGCTAAGGTGCAACTATTACTGGGTTAACTTCCAACTAATGATTTGTAATCTCTAATTGCCTCACTTAACTAATTAAAACAAGAAAACAAGGTCTAACTACTAGATTTGGTTACACTATCGACTCCTTGCCAAAATCTGAAATTCTTCAATTTCTTGTTTATACACCTACAATAGAAGCGTTTTACGAATTTAAGTCTTGACAAATACATTTTCACATTTGATAGCAAAAGACGATGGGTTTGCAATTGAGTTTTACTGACAAAGCTACTCCAAAATTATCATCTCATCTGTGCAACTATTAAGTAAAAGGACATCTCCCTAGTATTTGGACTGAACACCTAATGAGCAGACTCACAGCCAAAATCTTTCACCCTAAGCTCATCTTGCCTATAAATCCTATTTGAGGAAAAATGTTGTTACTTAACCTCCCTATTGAATTCAATCTACTACTAGAAGATAAAAACTCTGCTGACTAAAAGACTCGAGAACAAAACTTGAGTACTGTAAGAACAATGACATAATTCTATTGACAAAACTAGTACCTACAAGTCATTACTCACACAACCTGCAGTAGCACAAAAATTGATTGAACAACAGTGCTATACTAAACTCCCTTCAACTCAACTCTCTAAAAGCTAACTCAATTGACTGACTCAATTGACACTTTCAAAACTGGGTATCACAAGGCAGAGGTTAACAAAACGATTACACTGACAACCTAGTTCCCTACAGAAAACCTTCTCTGCTCAAAACTTCACAAAAAGGGAGTTCACTTGCTAATGACAACTAACCTCTTCCCAAAAGTTTTCAAAATGCCAACCCCATGAATGAGTGGCATCGATCGAGAAAAATGGTTGGCCTTCAAGTGGTTTCTTGACAAAAACTCATTACTTTCTCGATCTAGCACCTACAACGACAACTTCCTAATTGAAATTAAGCTGCTGCCAAACACTAAGTCCTCTGAAATCACTTATCCGATTACTAATTTGATTTGAGTAATCTAGCGATTGGTCAAAAGGTCTAAAACATCTGTAATAACTTGTTCTTCTTTGGAGGCCCTTCTTCTCGAGGAGACAAAGAAAGAAGAAAGAAAAAAAAGAGCACAGAGGGGAGCTCGGGCGAATGGGCGTGGCTCTGTTGGAGTAGGCGGGCGAGGGCACGTAGTGTCCGTATTGGCGAGGCGGTGTGTGGTGTCGGCGCCAAAGATCCTGAGTAGTGGCGGAGGAGGCACAGGCGGCTCGGGCAGCGAGACGATGGTGGCGCATGGGCGGTATGCGCAGAGGCAGGGCGTGGTGATGGTCAGCCGAGGACCACGAGGTCTGGGACTAAGTGGCGGAAAGGCGGCGGTGTGGCGGAGGCACCAGTGATCGTCAAGGAGGAGCCGAGGTGGTTGAGCGGAGGGAGGAGGCGGGTTCTTGGCCGTGCGGTTTGTCGGCTTCATCTTGGCTCTCGGTTTTTCTTTGCTTTTGGTGGAAGAAGAAGGGGAGAGGATGGCGGTAGGGGGCAAGGGCTGCGGTGCTTCTCTTTTCATCTTGGGAGAGGCGGAGAGCTCAAATGTGGCGGCATGGGTGCGAATGATGGCGAGGCATGGGCATGGGCTTGCGGTGAGGTTGCTCTAGGCGCGACAAGGTGGATGGCACGAGTCTTGGATGGCCGGAGTGACGTTGATCGACGGTCAAACGACATGATTCCTTGCATGGCCGCAACATGGAGCCTGTCGAGCATGGCCTTGGAAAGAGAGAGGTGGCGATCTGACTTTGGTTCACCAAGAAAAGGAGAAGGAGAAGAAAGGTGTTATGCGTGTTGTTTGACCGAAGAGGTTTGGCTGCAATGATGACTCGATTGATTCACCGGAAGGAGCGATGGGAGAGATGAGTTAGAATTTAGGTTTTCTAATTTTTGAAAAATGGTGACGACACTTAGGTAATTTTTAGGCGAGCAAAATAGCTCTGAAAATCATGGAATTTTAGGGAAGGTTGCAAATACAGATAAGATTATTCTATAATTTTGCTAGGGTTTTACTTGAAGTAAAATTTTCCTTTAAAATTATTTGAAATGCATGTTCTTGATGTTTGACTTTCAAATCTTTACTTTGACAAATTGATTCTAAGAATTATGAAATTTTGTAGATGAGTTGATAAGATGTTCTAGAACCAAGGAAAAATATTTCCAGGCACTGTTCACTTGAGTTGTTTGTATTTTAAATTCAAATTCAATTTTGAACATGCAAATTGACAAGAAACCAAATAATCTCCAATATTCAGAAAATCCAAACAAGCATATCAGAGTATATCAAATATAAATAACATATTACCAACTTTGAGTCCCACTATATTTCCAAAATAGAAATCAGTTTGTATTTCTGAGCTATAGAAAATATATTTTCAAGTTTGAAATGGAGAAGGAGTATTGGGTTACTAGGTTTCAATCTAGTCTTCAAAATCAAGGGATTTTCTACATAGGGTTTTATACCATACTCTGAACTAGGTTTTCAAATTCTTGACAAACTTTTATTTTTGTTTTAGAATTTTCATTTCTTGGTTTTGGAAAACCAGATTGTAACCTATTTGTTTTGCAACAAAAAGTTTTAAAAAGGTCCAAAATTTCACAAATGCACAGTAGATGCTTAACTAATCCAACTTAGGGAATTGGGATGTTACACACCAGCACGGGGGCGCGGCGATGAGTGGCCGCCGGTCGTGGGAGCGACAAGGTGAGGCGACGCTCGGGGGTTGTAGGGGCCAAAATAGTGGGAGCGTGAGCATCCCTGGGGTATGTGGAGCACGCCGGAGGGGTCAGAGAAGGAGGGGAAATGCCGAGGTGATCCGGCGACGCAAGCCGTGGGCGGCACCGAGGGCTCACCATGGTGGAGGCAACCGGGTGAGGGAGAGAGAGAACGGATGGTGGGGGAAGGTTAGGGAAGGCCAAAGGATGCTCTAGGTGCAAGGAATCGAAGAGGGGATCACTGGAGAAGAAATGGCGCCAGCGGTGGCAATTTTGGCCGGTTTTGGGGAAGACAGCGGTGGCACAGTGATTCTTCGGGTTAAGGGCCAAATTAACTGGGGGTTATTGTCTCTTGGGAGCTAGAACACGAGATAGCGTGGTCCATAAGTGGAGGGACTCAATGAGTTGGCCGGAACGACGATTGGGAGCGGCGGTTGCGAACCGAATGTCACCGGAAGCGTTGAAGATGCTTCGCGTTCCCGGAGCTCCGACTGCAGAGAGAGTAAAAGGGAGTGAGGGATAGAAAGAGGAGGTTAAGGCGATATAGAAGGACATGGATAAGTGGCCCGAAGCTCATCGGTGCGGCCGGGAAGCTTGAAGGCGGCGCAACCATGGCCGGCGCTCGGCATTCGGCTCTTTGCTCAATTGGAGCTAGGAGAAGAAGGGAAATAGAGAGAAAAGGTGGGGAAGTGAAGAGGGGATGGCGATACATCCGGTGCTCGGTTATATAGGCGAAGGGTTTGATGGAAACATGAGAGGTTGGTCAAATGTTTTGAAGATGACGATGAAGGCAGATCGGGCATGCACGTGGTGACTGGGCAGGGCTTGGGCAGTCAGAGCCGAGCATGGGCAAAGCATGGGCATGGAGAAGCTGTGGGCGCTCGGCCGAAACCGGGGGCGGGGTTTGGCACGTTGGCGCAAAGGTGTGGCTGCGCAGCCATGGCGTGAGCTGTGCAGAGCAGCACTGGCTTGGTGCCATGGAGAAGAAAGACTAGATTGTGGGACCCACTGGTCGGTGAGAGAAGAAGAGAACTCTGTCTCCATAATTTTTAGAAATTGCTGAGAGCTTCAGGGAATTTTTAGGAAAAGAAATATAGTCCCTCAAATTATGAAATTTTATGGAGAGGTTCCTGACATAGTGTAGATTATTGTGTAATTATTGTTTGTCTTGAGGAAAGTTTATAAAACATGTTTTAAATATTTCCCATTTTATTAGCAGTATCATTACACCAAGTTTAGATTTTTTATTATCATTTTTTATTTCAATTTGCTTTGATCCTTAATTAGTTTTGTACTTCTAGAATTATGATTCTTAAATTCCTTAATTGGACAAAAAGTCTTGCAATAAAATCCAGAAAAGCAAATGTCAACAAAATACATCAAAAGTTTTAAAAAGTTCACATTTTCCTAAAGTTTAAAAACATACCCAAATTTTGGGATGTTACAAGTGTTCATGCAAGGGAATCTACTAGCTCAAGGTGGAGGAGTCGGACACCACTAAGGAGGATGAGACGTGCGACGACGACGTCCAAATATCCCTGCACGCTTTAACGGGGATCACGGCCGGCATTACCATGCAGCTTCGTGTCTCCATCATGGGCGCCGCGCTCGTGGCCTTGGTGGACTTGGGCTCTATGCACACCTTCATTGACAACACCATCGCGCATCGCCTTGGTATGTCTCTCTCCTCCTCTAGGCCTCCACGTCATGGTTGCCAATGGTGATCATCTCGACAGTGCTCGGCTGCACCGTGGCCTGTGCATTGACATTGGTGATGAATGTGACACAGTGGATTGCTACACCATTCCCCTTGATGGGTTCATGTCGTGCTAGGGGTGCAATGGCTGCACTCTCTTGGACCCATCGTATGTGACTTCGATCGGTTGACCCATGTCCTTCTGGTGGCAAAATCACTATGTGACGTGCCATGGGTTGGTTCCAGCTCTAGTGCACCGCACGCTCATGCATATGTGGTGGACAACTTGATGCTGGCCCTACTGCACGAGTTCGAGTGGGTTTTCAATGTACCTCATGGGCTTCCTCCTCCACGTCGCCACGACCACCACATACATATCCTCCCTGGAACGACACAAATTGCCATCTGTCCATACCGGTACCCGCACCTTTTGAAGGATGAGATCTTGTGGCAATGTGAAGATGTGTTGGAGCAAGGCATCATACGTGAAAGCACCTCGGCGTTTTCCTCCCCCAGTTTAGTTGTCAAGAAATATGCTGATACATGGCGCTTTTGCATCGATTATCGTGTCCTCAATGGCAAGACGATGAAGGATAAATTTCCAATCCTGGTCATCGACGGGCTCCTGGATGAACTAAAGGGTGTGTGCTACTTCACCAAGTTGGATCTCTGTAGTGGCTACCACCAAGTCTTGATGCATTCGCCAGACATCGCGAAGACGACTTTCCGCACGCACCACGGGCACTTTGATTTTTGGTCATGTCTTTCGACTTGACAATGCTCTAGTGACTTTCCAGGCGCTCATGAATGATATCCTCAAGCCGTTCCTTCGTCGTTTTGTCCTTGTATTTTTTGATGACATTTTAATTTACAGTTCTTTGTGGTTGGAGCATCTTCGCCATGTACACGAAATACTGCAGCTTCTCCACCAACACAAGCTCTTTCTCAAGCATTCCAAGTGCTCCTTTCGAGAGTGACCTGTGGCCTACCTTGGCCACATCATTTTTGGCAAAGGAGTGGCCATGGACCCGGAGAAGATTGCGACCATTGCAGAATGGCCGACTCCTAAGACCATTTGCACTCTACGTGGCTTCCTCGGTCTTATAGGTTATTACCATAAATTTATCAATGACTATGGAGCTATTGACTCACCCCTTACCAAGCAGACCAAGGAGGCATTCATCTCAGACGAAGAAGCTAGCCATGCCTTCGACACCCTCAATGCCACGTTGACGTTAGCCCCACTATTGCAACTCCTAGATTTCTCCTGGTCGTTCATGGTCGACTACGACGCCTCAGGTTCAATTTTTGGTGTAGTCCTCCACCAAGGTGACCAGCCTATGTCCTTCTTTAGTCACGCCGTCGCCCCACAGCATGCAGAGATCGCGGCATACGAGTAGGAGCTCATTGGCCTTGTCAAAGCCATGCACCATTGTAGGCCGTATCTCTGGGGCCACTCCTTTGTTGTTCGCACTGACCACTACAGCTTGAAGTACCTTCTGGATCAGCAGCTCTCCACGATTCCACAACATCAGTGGGTGAGCAAGCTCTTTGGATACACGTTCACCATTGAGTACAGGTCAGGAAAGCACAATGCCGTGGCTGATGCACTATTGTGCTGGTCAGGTGACATGGTGACGGTCCATGCAAGGTCGGCACCACATTTCAATGTCTTTGACCAGCTTCGCCAAGAAGTCGCCTCCTAGCCCTCGCTGGTTGTCTTGCACGACATCTTGGTTGGCCCTGTGTCGTCTGGTTGGTCGGTGCCAGATGGACTCCTCCTGTTTCGTGGTCATGTCCACGTTCCAGCGGACTCTTCCTTGTGGCCGGCTATTCTGGCCGATGCACACGACATGGGTCATGAAGGCACTCATGAAACACTCCAACACTTGCATGCAAGCTTCCATGTCCCTGGTCTTCGACGATTGGTACACTACTATGTATGTGGGTGCTCCACCTATCAGTGCAACAAGTCCAAGCACTTGCACCTGGCCGGTCTCCTCCAACCCTTGCCGGTGCCTTCCATGGTATGGGTAGACATATCCTTGGATTTTGTTGAGGGCTTTCCGAAGGTGCATGTCAAATCAGTGGTCTTGACGGTCGTTGACCCATTCTCAAAATATGTGCACTTTATTGCACTTGGTCACTCGTATACGGCGAGCACAGTTGCCTCGGCGTTCTTCGACGACATTGTATGCCTCTATGGCATCCCTTCCTCGATGGTTAGCGATCGTGATCTAGTGTTTACGAGCTCCTTTTGGACTGATCTTTTTCACCTTGCAGGTGTCAAACTACAGTTAAGTTCAGCCTTCCATCCGCAGTCTGACAGCCAAACGGAGGTCGTCAATCACATTCTGGGCATGTACCTTCACTGCCCATCGTTTGATCGATTGAAAGACTGGCTTCGATGGTTGCCTTGGATAGAGCTTTGCTACAACTCCTTCTTCTAGACCGCACTACAGGCGACTCCCTTCCGCTGCATCGTTTATGGACGTGATCCACCGACCCTCATGTCATATGAACCGGTGCGGCCAAGGTGGCAGTCGTGGATCAGTAGCTCATGGAACGAGATGAATTCCTTGCTGAGATTCGTGAGCACTTATTGCAAGCATAGTCCGTCATGAAGAAACACTACGATGGCCTGCATTGTGAGCTCGAGTTCCAGCTTGTGGACTGGGTGTGGCTCCAGCTTCAACACGGGCAGGAGGCCTCCCTCTCCACAGAGGTGAGTGTGAACCAATGTGAGGTATGTTTGACAAGTTGTTCTTGAATCCTGACTAATGAATATGGAGTAACTACTTAAGTTTCTGTGAACCTAACTGCAAAATAGCAAACAAAACAAGCACAAGATTAAACCTCCCCCTGCTCGCGAGAAACCTCCCCTTTGCTTCGTAGCTGCAGCCGCCGCTGGCCCCTCCCCACTCCTCTCCGGCTTCCGGTCGGCGAAGAGATGGGTAAGGGACCCATCCCTTGTACAATACTAGTAGTACTAGCTATCCTAAGTTCTTCCCTTAGTGGTTTTCCCGTACTGGGCTTGGTGTCTATCGCCGTTCCTTGGCGTCCATCGTCCTCCTCGGAGCTCCAGAGTCTTCTTCGTCGCTACCAGTTTGGTAACTCCGACAACTCCAGAGCTTCCATACCCCTTCTTTTTATCCCTTTCTCTGGTTCAGATCCGATGGATCTACTGCACTTCTTTCTCAACATCCCTCGACGATTTCTACCATGGTTGAGGACCACTTCATCTTTTATCCACGGTGGTAGAGGACTCCATCACTGGGCTTGTCGCCGTCCACCTTTGAAGCCGCCGCAGCTGACGCCTGAAGATCGATGTTCCAACCTTCAATCTGCAAGTGCCTTTATGTGACATACCGACCTTGGGGGCTTGCCTTGACTGGGCTTGTCATGGGCGGTGAGCCAGGAGGAAAAGAAGGGAGACGGGCTGAGTCGTGCTACAAAGGGGGGAAGCGATGGCAGCTGAAAAAACATGGAAGAACAAACAACTAGCCACAGGCTCTTCTTCCTCCTTGCATTCTGCTCCTCTTCTTCTGGCTGTTCCTTCACCAATGCTTCTTCTCTAATTCCCAATCTACTTGTTCTGCCCTGTTCTTGCCTCTGATTCTCCCAAACTGTATCTCCTAGTACTTGTCACTTGTGTTTGGATTAGCAAACTACTTCTTGAATTGTTGTTCATTAGTGATATCGAGTGGGTTTGTAACAATCTGGTATTAGAGCAGTCGGTCCTCGAGATTTCTCACACCGAGGCGGCCATGGTGAGGAAGAAAGAAGCGATCTTAGGGCAATGTTGGAGAATTTGCTCATGATCACAAAAAACAATCGGTTGATCTTCGAGGCTTAGCACAGGATGATGGAGTTGGAGGCCACCCTCCGACCATGGTCACATCCATTCGAGCCTCACCGCCGTCGTGATTGCCGCAGACATCTACCGGTCACGCTATAGGCCGCCATGAGTTCTTTGCTACCCATCTGCGGAACACGATCCCACCACCAAGAGCCGCTTCGGTGCTCGATGGTATGTCTCGACTGCGACAACAGCGTGCATACTTCAGCGTTCACTCCAGCTACGACCCCAAGTGCTTCCCCTACCATCACCGAGCTTGACACCGCCTCAAGTCGCGTCGTCGCTGCTCAGCCCGTTGTCAATGCCTTCACCACGGACACTGTCTCGGTGATGCCCACCAAGTGTTCGACGGAAGGTGAGGAGCACGCCATCGACACCAAGTGTGATGTCGCGACCACCGGGTTCGACACCGAGGTGCCCACCAATTGTTTGACGAAAGGTCCTCGCCTTGACACCGATGACATCAGCACCACCAACCTTGCCATTGTGCTGCCGGTTGGCCCCGAAGACATGCTATTTGGCTTTGCCATCAACGATGGCCACACATCCATCCTCGACAAAGCATGCTTGAGGGCGTGCACATGTGGTGCTATGGTGTTTAGCCAACTGTGGCCGCCGCCTGCGCAAGTGGAGATTGCAAGAAAGGCGAGCTCTGCCAATGCCAAGCGGTTATTCAACTGCTATCAAGGCAGTCTTGTGGATGCCCCATGGCCACCACCTCAGGACATGGTACTTTGCTCGAGTGGTTAGCTAATGCGAAAATGGTGTGTCAAATCTGCAAGATATTGGGAAGAAACAGGGCCGTTGCTTGTGTTGCAAAACTGCAAGAGTTTAACGATGCTATCCTTATATTTGCTATAACATAAGAACCGACCACAGAACACTGTCTAAGTTCGGTGTTGTGTTTCTTGATATAGGTTTAGACAAGGCTTATGAATTTGATGACTATTGTCCTGACCACCCTATTTCCTTTTCAAAGCTCAAGTTTGTGGCCTTTTTGGTAGTGTCTTTTGTGACTTTGGACGGAGTTCTGTTCTTGATGTCGATGGCGAAGATGCACATCTTGGTATAATTGCATCCATCGGCAATAGCGATCTTGCAATGGCATCTGTGTTGATGATGAATGGCTTGAGTTTCAAGATGGCGATCTTGTTGTTTTCTCTGAGGTCGAGGTATGGCGGAATTGAATGATGGAAAACCAAGGAAGGTTAAAAATGCATGGCCATTTTCATTGACTTGGAGGTCACAAGTAAATATGGCATTTATACAAAAGGTGGAATTGTTGCACAATTGAAGGAACCAAAGGTTACTACGTTTCAAGACACTAAGAGATGCTATGAGAGATCACGGAGATTTCCTTATGAGTGACTTTTGAAAGTTTGAGCAGCTTCCTATGCTTCACCTTGCATTTCAAGCTCTTAATAAATTTAAGAAATAATATGGATGCTACCTATTTGTTGGTTGCGGCGATGCTCAAAGTTTCTGAAGTTTTACTGGCGATATTAATGAAGCCTCGATTGATCATAAGCTTGACAAATTTGATGAGAAGTTATTCCGACATTTTGCAAGTGGTTCTCGAGTATTTTGAACCCTATGGTTCTGCGATATTTGGTGGCTAGATGAATGACAAATTTGGAAGGAGGCCTTCCATCATACTCATGGATATCCTATTATTTATAGGTGTTTTGATCATGGCCCTTGCCCCAACACTGCGATTATCATTGTTGGGAGGATCTTTGTTGGTCTTGGGGTTGGAATGGCTTCCATAGCAAGACACCTCATACATTCTGAAGCATCCTGCTAGAATCGAGGCGCTCTGGTGAGCACAAATGACCTTCTCATCACCGGAGGGCAGTTCATGGCATATCTTATTGATCTGGCCTTCACCAAGGTACCGAGAACCTGGAGGTGGATGCTCGGCATGGCAGGAGTTCCTGTTCTAGTTCGGTTCATACTTATGTTGAAACTGCCTGCATCACCAAGGTGGCTATACCGGAAGGATAGAAAGGAGGAAGAAGTGCCTGTGGCTGGTTGTTTGTTCTTCCATGTTTTTTTCAGCTGCCGTTGCTTCCCCCCTTTGTAGCACGACTCAGCCCGTCTCCCTTCTTTGCCTCCTGGCTCATGGCACATGACAAGCCCAGTCAAGGCAGGCCCCTAAGGCCGGTAAGTGATCTTCAGATTCCAAGAAACTGAGCAGGACTCTGCACAGAATTTTGACTGTGTTCCCCATACCATTGCAGTGTTGGAAATATGCCCTAGAGGCAATCATAGAGATGATTATATTTCATTATGTTCACAATATTTGATAATATGTTATCTTGTTCCTTGAATGAATCATCGGTCATGAAGATTAGCAGTATGTGACTTGTTGGTGAAGCTCTTTTTAACTTATGATGATGTCGTTCTAAAAGTATCACAGTGAAAGTCACTAGTCGGAACACTAGTGACTCTCGACCAACACATGTATTGATTGATGACCATGTTTCACGGTCATGGATATAGGGATATCGAATCAATAATGTGGACCGTGTTAGAAGAACATGGTGTTGGATAAGACCCGCCTTGAGACACTATTGAGATTGCTATGATTCTATGTGTAGTTAGTTGGTCTCAAGCAATGATGATGTATAATCCTAGACACGAGATCGACATGGTTTCTACATGTGTAATAGCACTCTTAGGGGTTTAAGCGCTACTAAATGGCGGGTGGTTATAAAGGTAGCTTTGGGTATGCTATGAAACATGCGAGAGGATGTATTTGGTGGGATATAGGATTTGCCCTCTAACATAACAAGAGATATCTGGGCCTCGAAGTGGTCGGATAAAGAAAGTGCATGGCCATGCCCTTTGGTGGTCGAAGTTCGACCATATAAGGTTATCCGATACTCGATCGAAAAGCATTGAGCAGATCCATGGATGACACAACATCTCACAGAGTTCAACCAGGATATCGTGAGGCAAAGGAGAATACATGAGTAGGTAAGCTTAGTTAGACCCGACTCTGATTTGGTCGTATGGAGATACAAGCAAGTCGTGGGCGGTCGAGCGTAATCCGCAGTGGGTGAAACCAAGTCGTGGGAGTTCTGAGTTGGTCGTGATCAAATCTGAGCTGATGCATATAGAGATAGGACACAGTGCGTAAGTGATGAGGACACAGTGCGTAGATCATATTGCATTAAGGTTAAGTCAATATAATTTATGTGTATTAGGAATCGTTATGTCTGCTAGGAACCGCTTCGACTCGTGGCGGAAAGGGTTTAGAGTCTGGCGAACTACACATGAACCTAACGGGTCACACACTTAGCAGGTTGGAACAAACCGGTATGAATACAATTAAATAAATGTGTTTGGATAGGATTAAATCACGGGCTCTATAAGGAGATGCATGAGGCTATTGGGAAAAGGGGAGTTGACACGAGTTGCCCTCTTTGAAACCCTAGCCGCCATCTTCTTGAGAGCCTTGCCGTCTGATTTGGTGCTAACACCGGCGTCTGATTGTTTCTTCCTGGGCGTGTGGATACCATAGGCGCTTCTCGTTATTGCGCTTAGGGCGATCCGCGATCTTCGCAAGGAACTGAGAGTCTTTGGAGGGGACGATCGACCACGACCCTTTGCATCAACGTCTTTGGGCCGTTTGAGACGATCGACTACGATCGATACATCGGCAGCTCTTCGTCGGACCGGAGCTACTCAGACACTTCTTTATTGCTCTGCTGGCGTCTAGTGGTAACGATCTGTGATCATCTTCTTGCTTGGCTTCCTGGTTTACGTGGTAGAAATTTTAAATTGTTGCTATCATAGCCTACCCGTATCCCTTCATGCAGCTTCACCTAGCGCCATTTTGAGCGATGTAGGTCCAATTGGCTACTGTCATGTGCTATTGATCCCTCGAACCAGGATTCTTGCCTTTAGGAACAAACCACCAGAACCTAAAGGGATGCAACAGCAACTTTTAGCTGAAACTTTGACTTCCAATCAGGCCAAGCCTTCTAAGCGGCGCAGACAAATTCCCTAGTCTGCTGAGAGGATGTTAGATGCCCCTGGACTGGTGGATGATTACTATCTTAATCTGTTGGACTAGGGAAGCAAAAATGTGGTGTCCATTGCCCTTGGGAACACCTGGTACTTGTGGAATTCATCCAATTGCTCTACTTCTGACCTTGTGACTATTGATGATGACTATGGTCCCATCACTAGTGTCAGCTGGGCTTCTGATGGGTGGCTGAGATGGTCATGATCATTCCAGCAATTGGTAAGTGGTGGCAACGACAACCTGGTGCACATATGGGATGTTTCAACAGCCTCTTCTAATCCATCCCTGGGTCATAGTCGGTGGCTTCATAGGTTTAGTGATCACTTGGCTGCAGTGAAGGCTCTTGCCTGGTGTCCATTCCAAAGCAATGTGCTTGCCTCTGGTGGTGGTGGAAATGATCAATGCATCAAATTCTGGAACACACATAATGGTTTATGTTTGAATTTTGTTGATACTGGTCCCAGGTGCGTGCACTACTCTGGAATAAGAATGAAAAGGAGCTGCTAAGTGCTCATGGATTTGTACAGAAACCACCACTTACATTATGGAAGTACCTGTCAATGGTCAAACTGGCAGAACTTGAAGGCCACACTTCTCGTGTCCTTTCCTTGTTAATGTCTATGGTGAGGTCACCGCGTGCAATGAGAGTAGGCTATGGTAATCTGGCGATACAGGCAGTGCTAGTGCAGCAGAAGCATGGTGGTGATTGCGTTCAAGTCAGGCAGGGCATGGAGGATCTTCTGGTATCATGGATCCCAGTGGCAATGGTGACTATTCGTTTGTATCGGCTTGGGGCCAAGCCGAAATTTAAGGAGGGAGGAATATCACATACCAGCCTTGGGGGCCTACCTTGATTGGGCTTGTCATGGGCCGTGAGCCAGGAGGCAAAGAAGGGAGATGGTCTGAGTCGTGCTACAAAGGGGGGAAGCGACGGCAGCTGAAAAAACATGGAAGAACAAACAACCAGCCACATGCTCTTCTTCCTCCTTGCTTTCTGCTCCTCTTCTTCTAGCTGTTCCTTCCCCAATGCTTCTTCTCTAATTCTCAGTCTACTTGTTCTGCCCTGTTCTTGCCTCTATTCTCCCAAACTGTATCTCCTAGTACTTGTAACTTGTGTTTGGATTAGCAAACTAGTTCTTGAATTGGTGTTCATTAGTGATATCGAGTGGGTTTGTAACACTTTAGTACCAAGGAGACCCTATCAAGACTTCCCGTCACCGTTGATCGCCAGAGGATACTTCGTAGCCGCTAGATCCGGACTCACCAGCGTGGAGTCATCAATTCACTGGTCGGTTGTGCTTCTTTGTTTGCTTCTTCTCCGGCATGCAGAGGTGTTCTTTCAAGGTCTCTCTTGTAACACGAGGATGTACTGTGCTTACCTTTTGTTAATGGAACCTGAGCCCTAGCCCCTAGGCCCTTGCAACGCAACATTTTCTTGAGTTGCTTCTTCTGAAGTGATTATCTTTGAGCTCAGTTTTTATGTACAAGGTGTTTTCCATTCCAGAAATTTCTACTATGGCCATGGCCCTCATGGGTCATAGGTCTCATTGTTCTATGGTAAAAACAAAGATTATCTTGTGTGTTACTGCATTTCCAATCGTTCCGTAGCTTTGCAGACCTGGAATGCAGTAGTTCTTTTGCAACTTGCGTAAGAATTGCTATTTCATCGTGCGTGGGTTGGATTTTTTAGGGGTATACAGATTGGTAAGTAGCTTATGGAGGAATTTGGATTTTCCTTTTATCTCAGAATGTTTGTTTAGTAGCTACAGTTAGAACTACACCAGAATGTTAGGCTCTTGTTGTAGAGATATTCGAGATTTTTACTGTTCTGGCCCTGTAGCAACAATTAATTATAAAAGTAGCCCTATTTCACCATAATTTGTAAAATGGCTCTGAGCGATTACGCATGCATGCAGTATCGGCAGGGTGAACACTGCCTCGTGGCGAGCTCGATAGGTCTTGGCCGGCCCGACGCGCGCCTCGCTTCGCCTCGTTCCACCTTCGCTCCTTTTCTCTGAAAGATTTTTTGGTGCGTTCATTTTCGTTTTTCTCCCTTTAAATCCGTCGCTATCTTTCGTTGTCTCTTTTCTCTCGTATATAAAAACGCGCAGCGGCGAATCGTTCATAAGCCCGCAGCGCCGGACGATTAGATTAGCTAAGCACGTATTTAATTTTTTCTTATTGCGGTTTTAGCCTTAAATGCGTTACTTAGATTTAAGCTAATCGTTAGTTTTTCTCTATTTGCGGCAATAGCACGTACTCTACCACCCCTACTTGAGGAGGCATGGGGCGTAAGCATCATTGCCACGCTTGGATCGGTGGAGATGGGCGTAACTCTGTGACACGGGGGCCGAGGAGACTGGCCGTTGGATGGCGGTATGTTTGAGACTTCGTCAATCCGGCCGATTGCGTTCATCCGCATGCTGAACATGGGGCAGAACCTCTTGATTGATGCCTCCCTTCTTTCCGCCCTGGTTGATCGTTGGCGGCCGGAGACCCATACTTTCCACTTAGATGGAGGAGATGGCCGTGACAACGCAAGGCGTCATCTTCATTACCAAACTTCTGCCGTTCTGCGAGCCGTCGGTTGTTCCCCCGACGGCGTCGTCAGTTGAAAAGCGCGTCTCTGCATCGCTTGGGTAGCCTATCCGGAGAGGTCTAAGGCGTTACATGCGCTGGTCATGCGACAATTCATGTATTGCCTAAATGGCCATAGCGGAGGAGGTTGTTCAATGCCACCTAATTGCATATTTGTTGTTTATATTCGGATGGGTCATGTTCCCTAGCACGCCTTGAGGGATATGGTGTGCAGTTATATTCACCTTGCGGAGTCCATCGTGGGCGAAGCGATGAGGCGTCTTTGTCTGATTGGGGTTCACCAGTCTTGTCGCTACATACCACGACCTATCTGGCGCTTCCTGCGTCGCCGCAGAATAGAACCCGTGCTCTTGGGTTGCCACCTATTTATTCTGTTGTGGTCGTGGGCACGCCAGCGGTCGGACGTCGTGCTTCCGCTCATGATCCACCCTTACCAGCGCACACAACATTTCTACGGTGGGGCGGACGGCGAGGATCCGTGAAAGGCAGACCATGGGATCCCGATGGATAATGGCGTCTTGGGGTGGGCTAGGGAAGCGCGCCGCATACCCCGAGTTCCTAGCGAATTGAGGCCACCTGCGAGGGCGACATAATATGGGCTCCTTGGGCGGATGCTTTAAATGCGAGAGGCCTGGCCCGACGGCTTGAGCTTGCTATGCCACCGGATCTGACGTCTTGGAGGACAACATGTCATTTGGTGTTCTCCCACATGGTTGAGCCCTACAACCCACAATGGGTGATGAGGTAGTTCGAGCTGCACCAGGAGATCCCCCCTGCTCTAGGGCGACCGCTTGCGAGGCGTAGTCACTTGTAAGTAGATTGCATTGCTTAATAATATTGTAGGTCCTTTAGTTATATGTTATGTCGGTACCATAATTTATTTATTTTGTTCCACCTTGAGCGAGATGAAGAAGGGCGCAGAAGAGCGATGTCACGGCTTCAGACGCGGCGGTAGTGGATAGATGCATGGCAAGCGGCCTTGATTCCATTTTGCGGGGAGGCACGGCCTTACGATGAAGAGACTTCGACACGCGTGCTTGGGTGATGCGTCGGCACCTGCGGATGAGATTGATAGGAGCCCCGGGCGGGCATGCGAGATCCTAGCCACGCCGAACGGCTTGGACTTGGGGCCGGACCCGCACCGTGCAGCCTGCCATGACGATTCGATACGTTGAGCACGTAGTAGATTAACCACCCTCCGAAATAGGGTTAACTAACAAAATTTTGTTTGTTTCGTAACCATGCAGGTGGACCATTTGTAGAGCGTTGTGGACCGCGGCCACCGGGAACTCGAGCAGGGTACGAACAACACAGTTGAATGCCTTTTTCGATCATGAAGACGATTGTTGCAGATGTTAAGCAAGTCGTTCGTAACATGAGCTGTGGAAGGCCCAGTGATGTCGACTTGAGGCATCGAACGGAGCATCGTCGCATACCCTCGCCCCCTCCATCTTCCCATTCGAGCGAGTCGACCCAGCGGTGCAGCAGCATGGGCGGCGGATCGTCCGCGCAGTTGCCATGTAGGGACTCTACGCTGATGCCGTCGTCGTCATGGAGGGACCCTACGCTGATGCCGTCATCGTCACGGAGGGACCCTACGCTGATGCCGTCCTCGTCACGGATGGACCCTATCTTTGGTGTAAATAAATGCGTCACGGAGGCAGAAGAGGCCATTCGAGAAGCATGGGCGTGCAACCGGAACCTCGGAGGTTATCCCAGATTCTCCCTCGCAGCCCCACACTCTCGGACAATTTCAAATGGGCGTCTGGCGCCATAGTATCGATTCGGCTACACACCGTACTCGCGATTCGCTCATAAGGTGAACCGTACCGGCGATTCACCTAGTTTATCCCGCAAGTGGCCGAGTTGGTGCCCTCCACAGATCCTACTACTTGGATCACCGACTTGTTCTCAACGCCACTCCCGCAGGTGATGCCCCCATGTAAGATGACACGGCGGTTGAGAGCCCCGCTATGACTGTCGCAGAACCCACAAATCACTGATAGGTGGCGTTCCCACGAGAACAGTTAAATCGAGACCTATGGTAGGAACACGCGCGGAAGGCGGTCTGAGTCCTATGCCCGAAGCGATGGCGAAGAACGTGAGCGATAGTAACATTAGAAGTCTATTATATGTTGTAACTTGTACTTGATTCTTGATTTACAATCAAGCGAGTGTGGTAATTGGAATGTAATTGGACACTTGTGCCGTTATCTATCTCATTAGAACAATTTTATTCTCATTCATCAGGGCGTGACCCAAACGAAGCGGTCACGAGGTTACAGCATAAATCACTACAACACTCACATCGCTTCGACTAACATGACTCATCTGACGGATAGCTTACAGATACCAAGTGGCCTGGGAGGAAGAAGGTCTATTCGGGCGGTTCTGAATGAGTGCCTATGAGTCTTGCATAGCCTACACCTTATTGGTCTTGGCGATCTCCCGTTGGCTCGCATCCATGTTGTTGCGGATGCGCCTTGACTGACACCTCCCATGACTGGATGCGCAGATGCTTCATTCGATGACCACTTCCTTTGCTCTCGCCATAGGTCCTGTGAGTGGCCTTCCACGCCGTAGGAGTTGAACTCCCCGTTCTAAGTATCATACAAGTGTCGTATGTCATAGTACTCCGACATGTACATGCTACATGATTAGTGAAATCTGACACATGCAAGCATATCTGTAGAACAGCAACTTGTCGCGGAGTTGAGGCTTGTTGCGGTGCAAGCGCCACATCGCCTAAGGTGCAAATATGCTTAGGTCACCTCTCATATGGTATGAACGTACTTGTCCCGGCAGCGGATCTCGAACTTCCTCCTCACGCCATCCATTGTGATAGCTACATGGGATCGGGCCTTGGTAATCTTCTTGTCCATGTAGGCAAGGGTAACCTCCGATCTTGCTTCCTTCATCCAAATCTTTGCTTAGCCATCATTGCTCGATTAATGAATAAACGGACGTCGCGGTTCCATGTCTCGTCGACAACGGCGGTGATGGGCAGGGCACGGACCCCTTTCAACACACTGTTGTAGACCTCGGACAAGTTGGTTGTCATGATGCCGTACCGAGCACCATAGGTGTCGTGAAGAAGGGACCATTTCTCATAGTCGAGGGCATGCACGCTCATTCACTCAGCGAACTCGCTTTGCGGTGCGCATGGGCCAAAACCTCCACTTGCACGCTCGGTTTCGACCTTAAGCTCCCGCCACACGGCATCGAACTTGCGCTTCTGGTTCTGCAGGCAGAGCTTCTTGAACTTCTTCATGAAGTCTTTGCTCCGGAAGCGCATGTGGAAGTTGGCGGCTAGATGCCGCATGCACCAACGTGTGCGCATGTCGTTCCATTGGAACGGCGGGCTTGTACTGTGCTACATGGTGTGCAGCGCGGACAACAACCCGACATGACGGTCGGTTATGATGCACACATTCGGCCGGTCCCTTACAACATGTTGCTCTATGTTGGCCAGGAACCACAACCAACTGTCAGTGTTCTCATTCTCCACAATTGCAAAACAGGCAGGAATGGCGATGCGTTGCCATCGGCGGCAATAGCGGTGAGAATGGTGCCCTTGTACTTCATAAAGAAAGTACCGTCCATAATCGAGATGGGACAGCGATGGGAGAAGCCACGATTTGCCGGGCAAATGCCCAAAAGACTTCGATCAGGATTAGGGAATGTGGGATGTTGGGCCGGGTCGGGCTGTCCACCACATTGACACATGTCCCGGATTAGCATCCGCAATTTGCTTGACGATGCAGGGACTAGGTCGTGCGCCTCCTTGTAGGTGCCGTACAACCCTTGAGGACCTTCAACCGCGCCGAGACCTTCTTGTAGCTAACGGCATACCCTACTATATTACTCGTTAGCCATCAAGACCTTCGACAAGCAGTCCGTCGGCGACGACTACATGGCTTATGATGCTCGCGATGTGAGGCCGAGGTTACATTCTTATGCATTTGCAATGGCTCTGAAGCTCACATGTATGATCCATCACGGTCGTGATGCGGAAGGCCGTTCAGCCCGGGGAATCTCTACGCATGGACTTTGCGGGGCAAGAGCTAAGCACGCACTTAACTATATGCGTGTCGAGGATTAGACTGCGGATAATAGAAGCCATATAATAGTTAGCATGACTTCTTGTAGATAGTTCAAGATACAACAAACAACGTTCAAACTCACTGTAAACTCGGTAAGTCCATTTGGTCTTCACCGCGAAACTCACGATAGCTTGCTGGCGGCGCACCTTGTGTGGGAAATGTTGCCCCTGGCGGGGTGTCTCATCGAAGGCCCACGAAGACTTCGTGCTCTGGGCGAGAACAAGGGAAAGAGGTCTTGGCAATCCAACCGACTTGGAACATAGTCGGTGTCGGTCGAAACAATGCCACCGAGCGACCCACCTCTCGCCGTAAACCGTCTTCCTCGGGATTGCGAGTCAAACTCATCCTCATCTTCGATGGCAGTGCCCTCGGACATGCCATCGATAATCTCGTGACAATCAACACGAGCACCCCGCCATTTATCCACACCTTCATTTGGTTGGAAACTACCAGAATCTCCATCAACTGGAGCATCCTGCCTAACGACGTCTAGCGCTCTCAAGACCTCTCCCGTCTTCAATAAACCAAAGAGGGGGACAAGAGCGTCGCTGCCCCCTTCAACGGCGCCCCCAGAGGATTGAGCAGGATAAACAAAATGGAAATACACTATGGGTCGTCGATAGATCGGGCGTGAGGATTGCTAACAATCTCCATGTCTTTGTGCCACATAGCCTTGTCTTGGTCGCCAGCGGCCCTACAACATCTGCGGTGTGGTGGGACCGTGGTGGCGATGACCGCCTCTATTACTATCTTGTTCTGGCGGCGTGCCTACAGAACAAGCTGCGAATGCACCGTCGTGCTCGAGCAAATCGGCGTATGCGGGTTGGGAACGTTTAGCAAGGCGTGCTTTGGCGGTTGGACAAATCAACTCCGTCGACCGATGCGCGCGTTCGCGTGGAACACGTAAAGTGTCTCCATTTCTAATGAAAATAAGACAATATTTCAGCAAAACACGACATGAAAACCATCGTACATTGCTAAAATGAACTTCACCGTTATGGCGTTACCGACTCTTAACCTCACACGGAAGACTACAAATTGAAACATACATCGCATTAGTAATGACTTCGGCAAATGGTGCCAACATACAAACAACACAGAATGAAGAGAATGTTACATCGCATTACGAGAGGGAAGCACCTTAGAAAGAGGGAGAGATTCCCAAGAGGAACGATCAACCAAGTGCGAAAATTTCCTAACCGAGACACAGGCTTGAACAATGAGTGTCTTGGCGCAGTGTTTAAATAGCCGAAACCACGGAGACGCAGGTGACCTGCCCCTCCGCCAGCGCCAGTGAGGTCACGGTCACCTCTGGCGCTGGCGGAGGGGGGCAGGTCACCTACCACGCTTGGCACAGGCGTGTCCCAGCAGCGCCTAGCGGAGGCGGAGTCACCTACCGCGCTGGCTGGCAGGGGTAGGTCCCTACCGCTGGCACAGTGGGGTGTCCTTACCACGCCTAGCATAGGGGCAAGTCCCTACCGCGACGTGACCCAAAAAGTAGGTTTGTCTTGAAACGATGCTCTGCAACCCCAAGATTAAATCAGACACGACAACGATGGCGGTCGAGGCATAGCGTGTGCCGCCCCGTGAGGGTGGAAGTCACCTACAGCGCCTAATACGGGGCCTACTATAGTAGGGTGCTTGTTTGTTCAATGCATATGGATGCTTTGGCTGTCATTCACCTCACTCAATTGCAATTGACGCATGCTATATATGGATGCTTTGGCGCCATTCACCTCGCTCATTTGCTCTTCTCCTTTCCTCCGGTCTTAGGCAGGATGTCTTGACCTCATCTAACTTTCGTCGAAAGGAGACAATTATAATCAACTGCGGCGGCCAATGGTTTTGCCCTCGTTGCGATGATCGGTGAATGTGTTCACCTCGCATATGCCAGCGAATCCATCCCGAGTGTTCATGAAGTGTTCAAATCTTCACGATAAGTTAAGCCTAATCATCTGTTGAATTCCATTGAAACAACATGTTGTTTTTCTTCACTTGAAGCCGCAATTCTTTTGAGCACAACAGCCGGTTTTGGCAATGGGGTGATGAAACTTGTCGATGGTTCGAGATATTGCAATGCAAATTCTTGCCTTGCAAGATGACTCTCGTGGTCTTCTTCGCTGCAATTAGATCGATGGCTCGACTCTCGACCCTGTGAGAATGAAGAGAATCGACTTAAAAGCCTGGACGAAAGGATGGAAAGAGTTGAGAATATGCTTCAGAAATTAGTTAAGCTAGTTAGCAAGGTAGTTAGGATCGCGATCCAAGTCTTAAAATCTTACGACTCTCTGAACCCACGACGACTGGCCGATCCAAGTCTTCTTCGCCGATCCGATCCTACTCAAGGTCGGTAGGATCGCGATCCTACTCTTAGAGTCTTACGGTTCTCTGAACCCACGACGACTTAATCGATCCAAATCTCACTTTGTCGATCCTACTCGTAGAGACTTAGGGCAATTTTTTAGAGGCCGTGTTTTGCTTGATATTTTGTTTTAGAGCAAAATTTGTTGATATTAATTTCGAGGATGAAACTATAAATAAACAAGGAGCATGCAAAATATTGTATCGTTGTGGTAATGCTAGTACAAATATCTATATTATGGCATGAGCAATCTTGAGCTTGATAATGATAAGCTATTTTTATTCTGGAGTATGTCTAGCTACTTTTAAGGAACATGCAAGTGGTAAACCATATAACAATCATACAAACTTATAGTATAGATGTTAAATATGTGTATTTTTACAAATCAGTAGAATCGCCGATTCTACGATTATCTCGACATTACTGATTCGATCCTCTAGGAGGCAAATCGATCCGACTCGGGATCTCGACTCTGACTACCTTGCTAGTTAGTTTTGCGGTCTTTCTTCTATTAGTTCTTGTTGTTGCTAAGTAGAAGTTCAGTTGTAATGAGATTTAATGTCCACTCTTTATGTATGCATCGCAGTCCGTTATGAATGAGAACAAACCAGTAAAATTATGTACCCATCGATGCCTATAACTTAAAGCACGTGACACATCAATGCAACATGTCAACTCCATAAAAGGCAACCGCAATGACGCGTCCACCATTTAGTTACATGCTTTAGAAGATTGAACATAAGTGCGTATAGAAGGGGAGACTACCGAGGTACAAGATTCTTCACCCGTGCCTAATAGTAGAAGGTGCCTCTCACTACCCACATAGAGTGTTCTACAAGGGGCGCCTCGGACGTGGCTGGCCATCGTTGTGGCACGTATTGCGCACATATCACTGGCTTCGAGTTAGCGCGTGTGGGATCATAGGAACTTCCTATGTTTACGACCTCTTTGTTGCCCCTCTCGCGCTGCATCTGTTGGCAGAGGTCATCGTTTTGCTCCTTGAGATCATCAATTTGCGCCTCCAAATCAAATATTCGGTTTCACAATATATCCACGTGCATCGCAACATGTCGTTCATGGGGAGGATCGATCCAGCGGGTAAAGTTGTATTTTGCCATCTGCTGCAAGGGACAGTTAGTATGGAGGATGTATTAGCAGTAACATGAACAAAACTATTTACCCCAGAGTATGGGCATCGGAAGAAACGCCGTTCATCATTGAAAGGGCCGTCTATGACTTGCACGATAGCGTCCTCTCCATGTCCGCATTTCTGCCACTTAGGTTGAGCACGCTTGTTCGGCATCAACCGGTAGTTAGGACCGAAGTCTTCCCTCCTTTCCAAGAGAAGGTCTTGCTTCAGCGACCCTAGTTGGACTGGTCCTTGAGCGTCTGCCATGGTATGTTAGTGTTTGAAGGGTCGAGTGGTCCTACTTTCGAAGCGTGTGGCGTGCATTTTATAGCTCGCGGGGGGAGGCTAACAAAGCAGGTAATGTATTAGCTTGCAGATGACAAGACCAGACATGGCTAGCTGCTTTGCGCAGAGACAAGACCAAATGGGGCAGCTTTGTGCAGTGACAAGACCAAAGGAGGCAGCTTTGCACAGTGACAAGACCAAAGGAGGCAGTTTTGCGTAGTGACAAGACCAAACGGGGTAGCTTTGCGCAGTGATAAGACCAAAGGAGACAGCTTTGCACAGTGATAAAACCAAATGGGGCAGCTTTGGCGTAGTGATAAGACCAAAAGAGACAGCTTTGCACAGTGACAAGACCACATGGGGTAGCTTTGTGCAGTGATAAGACCAAAGGACATAGCCTTGCGCAGTGATAAGAACACACGGGCCAGCCTTGCGCAGTGACAAGACCACACGGGCTAGCTTTGCGTAGTGATAAGACCAAAGAAGACAGCTTTGCGCAGTTTAGGGTTAGGCTTTTCAGACCGAGTTGACAACCCTAACCGCATCGCCAGCTTTTCGGACCGAAAAGATGAGACTCTCTCTGTAAAGTAAGACGTGACAACACTATGCCTCGCTAGCTTTTCAGATCGACATGACAACACTCTACCTCCTCAGCTTTTCAGAACTACAAGACAGGACTTTGCATGAAATTAACCACACCATGCCAACTCTGGGGCTTATAAAAGGGGGTTGAACCAAACCCAACACTACACAACACTACACAAAGAAACCCAGCACTACACAACCAAACCCAACACTACACCAGAGCTTACTTCACCACGCCGAGATGGACGACAGCAGAGCAATGGGACCGAACCCGAATTAGCAAGAGGCTGCTGGGGAGCGGACGACCGAGCAAGAAATTTGCTAGGGTCCGGTCGAACAAGAGACAGCGTGCCTACATGGCATCTTTTAAGTAATGAAGCCCCGTGGCAACAACCCCATGCGAACGTTCCAAGCGACCGTTATTTTGCAACACCCGCCCAGGGGAGCGCGCCCTCTATTGGTGCACGGACGGATGCAAGTTCTTCAACTCCAAGCACCCGCCGGCTGAGCATGCGTTCATCGGGTTCGCGAACTACTCGGTGACTATCCCGACCGAGCGTTGGGACACGAAAGCGGCATCGGCGGTGAAGAAGCGATTCTGATGTGTTCCGTACTATTTATCTTTCAAAGTACACACTAATAATCTCTCTCGTCTACCTGTAGTCCCCGGATCCGCTATGTGGCTACGGCAAGTGGATCGACCACGAGATCCACCCATATGACCAGTGGTCTCTCGACATGGACGAGTGGTATGAACAAAGAGACCGTGAGATCCTAGAGGAGCGACGCTGCAACGACGAGCACAACGAGCACATACGTCAGGAAACACAAGCTCATCTGGAGGCATGCAGGCGCAGGGAGCGTGAGGCTCGCGAGAGGGAGCGTGAGAGAAAGAGAGAAATTGCGGCCAAGGCCAAAGAGGCCGGCGAGGAGTTCAACGCCGAGCTAGCAAGGAAGGAAAAATGGCCCCGGTCCACGTAGTAGATCAGCTCATTCCGTAGTAGTCCCTCGTCCGCCCGCCATGTTTTTTACTATCCCCTAAAGGCATGCATACTTACATGGTCTGGATGCTTGTGTCGCAGTGTACCATGGTAGTAGCGAGGATGACTAAAGCAATTAGCCGAACCATCATGCCATGTGACTCGTAAGCGATGCTTCGTCCGGACTCTAATGTACTTATGGTTCTGTGTCTCGGCTAAGCCATCAAAGCAAGCCTATATTGCAAGTATGCCTCTCCTAGTGGAATCCCAGAAAGAACTATTCGCTATATCCTCCGTGTTTTAGGGCATCTTCATAATCACAACAAGCGTTCTCAACCTCTTCTATCATATTCATATAAGCTTCATACATTACTTCATCATTTGCTGCCTATATATCGTTTAATAGTCTTTGGTGCTTATCAATTATCCTTTCTCTGAACGAATAACATTATACAAAAATTACAAAAGCAACAACACTATGACGGGAGGCTCCACAAAAAGTTTCGTAATTTTCTAAACTCATTTGCTATATTTTGAAATTACTACAAACAAATATTTGGCTTGATTTAATACGATTTCGGAGAAAAGGAAATCCTAATTTACAAACCTCAGTGCCCTTATTTCTTAATAAAAGTTTTTTTTACAAATCTCAGTGCTGATATTTTTTATGAATCAAATAAAATTCAATAATATTTAATGTTTAATTTTTTTCTAATTTTTTAAAAAATTTCGCTTTTTTTTTTAAAAAAAAATCGGAATTTGCAGGAGGGGAGCACCTGCCGCGGTCGTCGCCAGGGGCAAGCGGGCTGCCGCGCCCGGTGGCGGGGGTAGGTTGCCTCTCCCGCCCCATGACTAAGCGTCGATGCGTTATCGCTCGAGAGACCAATTTTGTAAATTATGATGAAAGAGAGCTAATTTTGAAATTAAAATTTGCTATATGGCCAGAACAGTAAAAATTTCGAGATATTCACCTATGCTTTAGCTTGGAGAGTCATATATGATGTATGCATGCTATACGACGTACTCAATTAGACTAGGCAGTGCAAAGTTGTTTTCGCTGTTATGCGAACAGTAGTTCGGCGCCAAACACTATGTCAATAGTAGAGAAACAGTGATTTTACTGTAGCAACAAATGGTAGCTATTGATCTTGGTTTTCGCTTTTCGATCCAACAGTTAAGATCACTCCTAATTTTTGTGCACTATAACACCTCTGCATTAAGAACGGTAGTCCAGAGATCCCTCTCTCGAGACCAGAGAGTAATAATAAATGGAGTAAATTACACTTTGCACTGCCTAGCCGGAGTCCCGTTGCGCAAAACACCATGTTTAAGATTTCTTTGCATATAACGCTGCATAATCTGATATTCCGTTGAACTTTGCACCAGGCCTCACCTCCAACCGGATCTGACCCGTATACGGTATACCTGATAGTCTGGGCCCACCCGCAGGCGCCATGCGCGCGGATATGCTCGCATCCACGCTAGCCAAGGGGGAGGCGACGGTGTGTCGACATTCCGTTGAACTTTCGGATCGATACAACCAAACAGAATGCATCACCGTCCTCCTGTGCTTCGCTTTCTCTTCGTCCTCGCGGCATGGAAGGAACAAAAGGGCGGCAGCGGCGACAAGAGCTCAGCAGGCAGTCCGCGCGGGGGTGAATGTCGACGGAAAGCTATGTGGGGGATTGCTAGATCCTTCTCCTCTTCATCCTCGCTGTGCCGCCCCCTTCGAACAAGCAGGTGGCGGCAAGAAACTGACAGCAAGCATGTCCAGTAGATTAACTGCGCCATGGACGGAGGAAGACACCACCTCCTTCAATTCACCAGTAAGTTTCGATTTTTTTTCTCTCTGGGATTTGATTTGTGTGGTTCCTGTTGGATTGGATTTGGGTTGGAATTGGCTATTTTTATGGCAAAGAAAGGTTGGATAGACGAAAAGGCGATGCAATGGTAGGGGAAGAGATGGATAGTTGAAAATGTATCATATTGGTAATTTTAATTGGGAAATTCTGCCCTGCAAATCAAATAGAATGTGTTCAGTAGATGGGGAGTACATTGGTATAATCCGAATTGGGGAATTGGCCATACCTGTTGCAGTTACAGGATGCCGGTGATTATATGCTGCCTAAGTTCATGGATGATCCTAATTACAATGGATTGGAGTAACACGAATTTGAGATGCCAATACAGATGATTTCTGAGCTGGTTCTTACGCTGCCCATATGAGTATGTAAGTGTTGCCATTTCATGTACAAGTCAGTTTCTATTGCAGTTTATTCTATTTCTTTGACAAGGTGGTATATCTGGTGGACATGTGCTCTTGTGAGAACATATGGACATAGGCCATCCTGACGCTCCATCGTGAAATCAGCGGCGCAGGGCGAGCAAGCGAGCGATTCTGCCAATTCTGCGTCCCCCGCCTGAACGAGCTTTTGCATTTCCACCCCTCCCCAATCCCTCAGCACCCCGACACTCTCGATCTCCAAATCCTCTCACCTTCATCCCAAATCGCCCGAGGTGAGCGTGGCGACGCTGCTCCTCTAGCCCTTGAGCGCCTCGCTGCCTCCCATTGCGGTTCGTGTGCCTCCGCGTCACTCCCACCAGAGCCCCCCTCCCCCAAATCAAGTCTAGGGTTAGGGCCTATGCTCCCCCGCGCGTTGCTGCACTATGGAGAAGAAGAAGGATCGCGCGGAGGTGCACTCGGAGTGGTCATCGACAGTGACAGCGCCTAGCGGTGGGCTGCCTCTCGTGCCATGCCCAAAGTGCCACGCGAAGATGATCTGGGCTGTGTCTAGGAGCTCGAAGAATCGAGGAAAAGAGTACCATAAATGCCCTAGAAACAACTGGAGGTAAGAAACTCCCTTTTCTTTTGAATTTGATGTTGAAATTTGTTTTTTTGTATTGCCGGGCGGTTGCACTTTATGCATTTTGATGATGAAACTAGGTTTATTTTGGTCTAGATGTATTCGACCGGGTGCGACACTTTCATGTGGAAAGACCAATACATGAGCCATTTGAGGGTGATGCATCTGGTGGAACAACAGAGAAGAGATGATTCTCCTGTGAAGTTGAGCCATGGAAAGGAAATGGTTTTTCAAGTCGACCACCGTGTATTGGAACATTTTGCTATGATGAAGACCTCATTGGACCAGATCAACAAGTCAATAAGGAAATCCACTGCTGCAGATGAAAAGTTAAAAATGGTTGTTGTTGCATTTTTATTCTTGCTGGTAGGAATTTGCATTGGGAAGATTGTCAACTGAGTATGTAATTTTGTTATCTTCCAAGTCTTATGTAATGTAATATGTAGTTTAGCAACTGTCCTAGAAATTTGAAATGTGAAAGATTGGCATCTGGTGTTGCTAAAATATAGTTGTCTCAATTTTGATTTATGGAATTTGAAATGCTGTCTGGATTCACAAATATGAAATATGAAAGGTTGTCTGGATTCACAAATTTTGTGTACATTCTGAAATGTTGTCTGGATTCACAAATCTGGGATCTAGACTCACAAATGGATGTATGGATTATGGATTCACAACTGTTCTTCACAAATTTTGGATTCTGGACTCACAAATTCAGATAGCATTTAGACCACATTTCATGTAGCATTTGTGCAGCATTCAGACAACCCATTTTGGACAGCATATACACAACATTCAAACAGCCCTTTCAGATAGCATTTGGAAAGCAGTTCGGACCACATTTTAGTACACAGGTGACATTTTAGACAGCTATTTGGACATGTGACATTTCAGACATTTCAAACATTTCAGTACACAGGTTCCATTACAGACATTTTAGTACACAGGTGACATATACACAGCAGACAACTTATGTACACCAATCCAGACAGCTATTTAGACAACATATACACAGCATTTCGGAACACATTTCAGACCACAATTCAAATTACAACTCAGGCAACAATTGAGACCACAATTCTGATAGCATTTGGATAGTTCAGACAACATTTTAGACCACAATTCTGACTACAATTCTTACTACAATTCTGACAGCAATTCAGAAAAATATTCAGATAGCATGTGGACAGTTCAGACAATATTTTAGACCACAAATTCAAACTACAACAGAATTTAGTCTGCATTTCAATACATAATTCAAACTACAATAGATTCAGGTAGCATTACTCCAAGAGTACAATGAGACACAGGACTCCAAACAGACTACAAATAGACATAAACTTCAAGATCGCAGTGACATTACTTGACTTCAGATTGGTGGCGACACTTGACTTTAGTATCAAGCAGAGATCACTTGACTTCAGTCATGCATGCAGATTATAGCATTGTAGTCACCACAAGTCCTGCCCACCGAAAACATACATTTTGAGCTAGTATGTAATAAGAGAAACCACAAGTGAAGTGAAAGAAATTAAAATGCTACATTACATCATTATTTTGCTTGTTTCCTTAAAGGGCAGTTGCGGCTATCATGGGTGCTGATCTCATTGCAAGTCCTGCACATGCGAGCTACATTTCCCTTCAACTTCTTCTATTTGCTCTCCATAGGCTGATTTCTCTTGCATTTGCCTCTAGTGAGATTGTCGGTTGGTGGCAATATATCGATGTTATGAGGGATGCCACACCCAAGATATGCTTTGACCTCCTTCACTCTACTTTGAGGTCGGACAGAAATTTCATGTTTTATGTCATGCGTAAACTTTTTAAGTTTCCCTCTCGCATTCTACATGTACGGTAGTAAAGGTGTAGCTTGATGTATCAATTCTTCTAAGTCCTTGCGCATCTCCAAAGCCAACTTTTTAATTTCTTCCTCCGTGAGATCTTTTGGTTTTTCCTCAAGAACATTGCCATTCTCATCGAACACAACCTCCCTCTTGCAATTTACAGTCCACCTTTTCAATACATAATGACTTGGAAGCTCATTTAGCAATGCACCTCGTAGTACGAGGATAATGTGACGGCAAGGAATTCCATGAGTGCCGAACAACATACAGGAGGAGTGGGCAATCATGGTGTTAGTGTCACATGTGACTTTTCTGACCTTCTTTCCATCCTCATAGACCGCTGTTACTTTAAGTTCACATACTTGCGCCGTGCTCTCAACAACACAATTGTCCCTGGCCGCAATAACCTCCTTCTGAAATTTAGTGAACACCATATGTGTGAACACTTCATTGCCATGTAGCTCTATTGCCCATCGTGGCTTCAACTGAGGCTTAGTGTGAAAGGTGGCATGGTTTTCTCTTAGCTCCTTTTGCCTTTGTTCATCCATTGCAGCATCGAACCGGATCCAGAATTCAACCAAAGTATGTTTGTAACCAATAAAGCGATTGAAAAAAAAATTGGTGCTCTCAGACCTTGAAGTTGTTCTAGGAATTCCTGCCAAGGGTACGTATCAAGTGCTGCTTACTAGGTGAGACAAAACAATGGTCATGTACTTCTACAAATGTCTCCGATCTGAACTTATTGTCCTTAGTCCGTTTGATACCAAACATGGCCTCACAACCGCACCTACTCAATTTAGACTCATATGTTCTCTTCACTTTGATCTCCACCTTGTCCTTACCTCTTTCTTCCTTCCAGCCATCTCTGGCACAATAGTACAGTCTCCATTGCAACACCCCATTCGTAGTCGTCCATTGTCCAATATGAACAGAGAAGCCCACAACATGCGCATATACTTTGTAAAACTCAAGGGCTGCGTCCTCATCTTCAAAAATCATCCCCTTGGCAGGTGTCAAATCATCAGTAACTACCGGTGTGGATGACGATCCCTGTAGCGGTAAGGATGATTTAGCCCTAGAACGATATTAATCATGCAAATTAATAAATTGTGCGCACAGTCACGCAGAATAGGATACTAGCCGCCTTCAGAGGGGTTTTACAAGCAGATATCGCAATGAGAGAGTGTGCATCGGCCATTTCGGGACTAGGCAAAGCTAGTTGCCACATGGAACTGCTCACATCTTCCATTTTGTCCATGCGATTTCACATCAAAACAAAGATAAACAATAGACAATTCAAGTGCTGCATAATTCATCAATTGTGAACTACACAATGCATTATGAATGAAATCAAAGCTTACATACGACGTAGGCCAGTGAAGGGGGCGGCGCTCAAGGGCGGAGACGGCTCCTAGGGTGAATGGGGGCACTGGCCAGTGGAGGGGGCATCGTAGGGCGTAGACGAATAGGGCAAGGTCGGCGACACGACGCAGGGGTGGCGGTGCGGCGTGACTCGGCTGCGATTTGGGGCGACTAGAGAGGAGGGTCGAATGGGGCGAAGTCGGTGGTGTGGTGCACAGGAGCGATGCAACGCAGTGGCGGTGGTGCACAGCAGCGAAACGAACCCTAGCGCTGTCGGTGGGAATTTGGAGGCGCGAAGCGTTTGTGCATATGTTCACAGAATGCCTCATGTCCACCAGATATGTCGCCGACAAGTGTGACTTTATTCATTTGGTTGATCTGGAATGGGAAGGGTGGGTTGCTGAGGCTGATTTGAAAGCTAAGTAGAAGCCATGCTAGGTTGAATAAGGCTATTGAGAAGAGCAATACGGATAGGATGTGGCTGCATGCAAGCAAGATGGATATTGAGCGTACATGGTACACAACTTAGATAGAGCTGTGACGGATCATGCCAAGGAGTAGGCCACTGTCAAGGCGGAAGTGAGTGCCAAGAACAAGCTAATTGTCGTGGATGCAATGGTGATGGTGGTGTTATTAGCTATGGTTGTGGTTGGTGATGCCTAATTTGGCTAGTAGGTTACAGTAATAGCTAGTACTAAATTTTACTCTTTTTTGAACTATTCGAACCATTGCATCGCTTGTTTTTCTATCCAACGTAGGTTGCCGGTGGTCGTGGTTGAGGTCACCGGTGGTCACGGTAGAGGTCATCAAGGTCTAGGATCGGTTGCAAGTGACTCCGGAACTAGCGGTGACCTAGGGTTTGGAGACCTCCATGCGCAAGGGAGAAGTGAGAGGTGCGCAATTCACGAATAAGGGAGAGAGAGGGGGGGCAAACAGGAGGGATCTAGGGGTATTTTATGGAGTGAAAAAGGTGGGTAATTTACCCTAAACTCCGAGGGCATTTTGGTAATGGGGTCTGCTGCACGTGGGGGATCAACCCCGAGGTCACTCCATGAAAATACAATAGTGAGTCACTTTGCTCCTGAGTTGATGTGGATTCATGAAAACTTTGGCAGGACGTTTGGCTGGATTCCAGTTGCTCCGGTCGAATCCGGGAGCTGGAGCTATACCTAACATGCCCTAAAGTAGCTACTCTCTGCCAATAACCAACCAGACACCTTTATGTAAACAACTTGTCGATTTTCATAGCTCCCGCAGCCCTCCGAAGCTAGTCGTCCTTCGTGATCTCGTTTGCGACCAGCACATGGTTCCAGGTAAATACATGGAAAAACCACCACCGTTCAAGGTAACTCCGAGTGGAGGTATTATAGAGCTTTTGGAAAAGTTAGCTGACAGGCTTATCCTTTTTCCTTGCTACCAGTGGCCATGGACCCCAATAGGGGGGCTTGACTGGGCTCGAGTCCATCCTTTGGCATCGGTAACCCTAGCTCAACTGGTCCTTGTAGTTCTAATTTCAATCTTATGTACAATATCACATTTTGTGAGGGAGAATGAGAGATAGTGTGTGTTATATGTTAATTGTGAGTTTTTGTATGGCAATTTTCATTGTGAAATGATATCTCTATATACTAAATTTGATTATTTGAGGATTAACGTTTGAATGGGAGAACTATCTAACTAATAAGTTGACACGGATTCGAATTGAGAGATTAATGAATTTGCTTTCTTTGTCTATCTAATTTCATGATTGATTTTAGTCTAAAACTATTGTGATTGTGAACTTCACATACATGATGCACAAATGGACTTGTTTGCGACGAATTAGCCAAATTTACGTTTGTCCTAGATAAAATTTTGTCCTGCGTCCGCCACTACGAGAAGGTATGGACCGTGAACTTATGCGCGAGGCCGATAGTGCTAGGGCAGGCGGTGACAGCGTTTACCATGCGTCCGTCGATCTATGGTGCTGACACGGGCAGTTGAGGAAGCTTTGGCCTACGAGCTCCTCGTCTATGTTTGTCCTGGCTTTGCCACAGCCAGTGGCAGAGCCAATATTTTTAGAGACCTGAGCAAACTTTTAACGCAAGTAAAGTGGTTGCAACTTATTCAATAAACAACATAACTAATCATGGAAACACATGCTCAAGTTCTTAACTAATACAATTGCTAAGTCTGTATTCTTCTTATGAATTTCCGAAAACATCCAAGGGCTTCCTCCGCGTGATCCGCGGTAGTTGTCTCGGCTCACCACTACGGGCTTGTTTGGATATATTATGATCCAACTCAATCTCTTCGGTTTGACTCGGAATTTGAACTAAAATTTCTTCTAATCCGAAAGGATTGGCTCTAATCCCTACCTATTCAAACAAACCCTACGGTGGTTCCGCCATTGCTTGCGAGAAAAACGAGATGATAATATAGTCAGCAAAAATTGGAGCACGACTGCGGATATCTCATCTCTCTAGGGACTGGAAGAGCGCCCCTGAGCACGCCTTCTGTATCAATGCGATGAGGACGACCATTACCAAAATGAGCCTCTCCCCTGGCAGTTTCTTTCCCTGGGTTCCCATTCATCGAACCATTAATGGAAACCCATGCTCACCACCTCTAGCCAAACCCACTGCACTGGAGAACTTCCAATAGAAACAGGCCAAGCTGCGAAGTAATCAATATGTTTGGTTTATTATCCACCAGTCGTACTGGTTCAATTTTATAGGGATTCTTGAATTCTATCACCATGGAAAATAGAGTAAGTCAAATTGTAACAAACAAGTTACATGTGGTTAACTTCTACTATCTTCGACGTAACACAATCTAGAATTCACCGGTAACAAGATGCTTCACAAAAGAAAGTCACTTTTGACTTTTTAAAGATAATAAGATGCCACTTTAACTACTAAATTTTATCATCATATTTATATTTTTTAAAAAATATAAAAGTATATTCATATGAAAGTATTTTCGTGACAACTTTACTCATACATACCACTTTGACTGTCATGCCCTAAAACAGGGCCTAGGAGCAACAACCGTCACAGATAGGGATGGCAATCAGGCGCGGCGGGCACTGGTAGTGCTCACCCATACCCATGCCCGCGACCCTGATTTCCTTCCACGGGCATGCCCGCGAAGGACGACGGGCGAAGAACCTCGCCCATGCCCATCGCCCGCGGGTCCCTATCACTCATGAAAGCATGCTCACACCCATAAACAATGTACACATTAAGTTCATAGTGTTACTAACATAATAGGAAAGTCAGAATAATAAATTGATAAATAATCTTATACATACAAATAAAAGAACAGAGTACATTTCTTATTTCACGACAGTCATTTGTTTGTTACATACAGTGCTCTTGGCCATATTCGACGCAAACAGAGATAAATATTTTTCACCAAACTGTTCAAGATGTTCTAGTATACCAATCATATTGGCCAATGATAAATATCTTGCTTGGAGCATAGTCCGTAGAACATATACATTTCAATACCTCATGATGGCATCTAAAACATTTTAGCGGCACTAAATAAACCATGTACTAGATCCCGATACTAAATGGCACAAATAGGCATGATCTCGAGGTCAGACTAGATGGCACAAATACGGTAGGCATGGCACAAATACTAAATGGCACAAATTGGTTGTACTAGATCCCGATATGAAATCAGAGCACTATCAAGAAAAACCACGCAAGATCTGCAAGAAGAACGGCTATGCACATGTTCACTGTTCAAGAGTACCTCGTACGAGCTTTGAGGTTAGGGCGGGCGGATCTCGGAGGAGGAGGGGGGGTCACCGAGGAGGAGCGGAGGCGCCCGTGGGGGCACCACGGAGGAGGAGGGGCCGATCCGAGGAGGAGGAGGTCACGGGAGGAGGGCGGCAGGAGAGGGGAAGGCAGCCTGCACGGAGGAGGACGGGCAGATCTGGAGGAGGAGGAGGTCACCGGAGGAGGAGCGGCAAAGAAGTCGAGGACGACGGCGAGGCACCACCGGGAGGAGGAATGGAGGAACTGGGCCGGCCAGGCCGACTCACGGTGGGTGGCAGTCAAGCCGCCGAAATGGGAATCGGGTTGGGAGAGGGGAGGTGAATATGTGAGACAATGAGAGCGAGCAAGGAGTGACTAACCCTAGGGTTTTAGTGGACCCACCTGCTACCCATATCATGTAAACGGGCGAGACGGCACGCAAGCGAGCTCACCCATGCTCGTGCCTGCTTTACCCGACGAAAGCGAGAGTTTCAGATTCATGCTCAGGCAAAGAAGATACCCATACCCGGCTCCATTAGGGTATTTACCCGCGGACACGCGAGTAATCGGGCACAATTACCTTCCGACTCACACACATGTGACCCACAGCCCACAAGCATGTTAAGGCTAGCCGAAAAACTCAACAGTGTCACATAATAGCAAAAGAGAAAGTATTTTAATAATATACCTAGGGTTGAAGTTATTTTAATAATATACCTAGGGTTGAAGTTCTATTGGTCCTCGGTCTTATAAGCCCGCTATCGTTAACATGCCATCGTACCACCACGCTTTCACTGTGCAAATCACCATAAGCAAGCAGGTGAGTATGGTTTTAGAGTTGAATATCCAAACTACATATTTTAAATAATATCTTTGATCAAAATTGATACAATATGATTTTAGGGTTTAGAGTTCGCATTCGGACGGTTGGCAGCGTACGGCTAAAGATGGTTCCATGGGACAGTCCTCAGTCGCAGCTCACACCCCTTACTTTACCTGTGGGCCCCACGACGCCGCTTCGCCTCCCATCCCAGGTGCCCGTTGGAGTCTTTCTCGAAGGAAGAGAAGGGCAACGTTAAAGTACAAAACAGAACATGTTCCCAGCCTTCTTCTACGCTGCTGCCACCACCCTGGAATACGTTAGCTGACACCTCTGTACCCACGCCCTCTCCCGAACGTTCGAACCCAACGGCTACTTTTGACCCCCTCCCTACTTAAACGGTCACTCTCGCTCACCTCCTTCCCCACGCACTCACATACAGAGCACTCTGCTACGAGCTCCCACACTCCGAGAAATCACCACCTGTTCACCACTCTTCCCCTGATCGCTTCCGATGGCGTCGATGGCTCTCCTCCTCTGCGCTTCGGTCGTCCTCGCTGTGGCGGTTGGTTCGGAGGCCAGGGACTTCCTCGTCGGCGGTGCCAATGACGGGTGGAAGGTGCCGGCGCAGCCCGACGCGCTCAGCAAGTGGGCCGAGGCCAACCGCTTCCACGTCGGCGACAAGCTCGGTAAATCACATGATCGTGATCTTCGATGTTACCTGTGATGTTGACTAAAATCCCGAATTTGCTACAATCTGTGGTATTCCTGATTCGTAGATTGCGCGTTTGTGTTCTCCTCTGTTTCTTGAACTCCTCTGTTTTTCTTATATATGGAGTATTTGCAGTGTTCAAGTTCAACGGTACGGCCGACTCGGTGCTTGAGGTCACCCGGGACGACTACAACCGCTGCAGCACGGCCAGCCCGATCGCCACCTACAAGGCCGGCGACGCCACGGTGCCGCTGCCGCGGTCGGGCGCGCACTACTTCGTCAGTGGCACCCCGGGGAGCTGCCAGAAGGGCGAGCGCCTCGTCGTCGTCGTGATGTCGGAGAAGCACGGCCGCCGCCACGGCGTCGCGCCGGTGCCGGCTCCCGAGCCAGCCGCTGCGCCGGCCCCGGCGCCTGCGACCGGAGCTGCGGGAAGGACGGCGGCTGCTGCAGGGAGCGGCGGCCTGCTTCTTGGCGCCCTTCTTGCAGCACTGGTGTTTGGGTTCTGAGATGGCGTCCTTGAGTAGTTGGGGTTTTGCGACATTTGGAGGATTATTTGATTCGTCCTAGTAGTCTTCAGTTCAAAGAATGTGCTTCTTCTGTCTGTAGAAGAAGACAGAATATTTGTGTCAAAGGACAAATCCTAAATGGATAATGGATCGATTAGATCTGGTTGCGTCAAGATTATACTTCTGTGTCTTGTGATTTTAGTATTTTTCTCTTCCTTTATCTTAGGAATCCAAAATCCCAAAGATTATGGGAACATTTTTCCACATGTCCCCATAAACAAGGCTACAACTTGCAAGCCCCCAAATAACAACAAATCAAGAAGATAGTCTGTCATAACTGACAATTTAGTAAATAATACAAAGAGGGCAAAGAAGGACGGCGGGGGTGTAGGAGCGAAGACAGAGACCCAGAAGAAAACATGTGGCAGAATAAATCAACTGCCTCTTTGCATGGACACTTGTTATGATTTGAAAGGGAGCAAGGGGTCTAAAAGGTCATGTTGAAGTCTCGTAGGATTTATTTTCAAGACCCCTACACTTCTAGCAGCTTGTACCATCTCAAAAATTTCCAGACAACCCAGACCAGATCCCAGACACGCCTTACCAGTAAGTAGTTACCGGTGGCAAGCCATTATGTTTTTGCCAGGTTATGACATTTGAATTATTTCATTATCAACTTACACACCATCTTATCTGCCAATGACACAAAATTGTGATGTCATGTAGCAAATTTTGTCTTTCTGAAAATACCATGGAATCAAAAACTTTGATGTCATGTAACACACTCTGTAGTTTTATAAATCAGCAAATATCATGAACTCTTTTTTTCTCAAAACTGAACGCACTCGTCCAAAGCCACCCTGTCCCCTCTCGCCTTCTGTTTTCTTATACTTGCGTGCATGGTATACGTTCAAAGTTGGCACTTCCTTCATCTTGTTTTCTTAGGGCATTGTTGAACGTGTCGATATTTATGGCCATAGAGAATGTTATGTGGGGCATTGCTTATCGCCGTCGAGGACACGGACGCGCGTCCAAACAATACATGGATCAGCCGGCAATAGATTAGGAATTAGATGGAGACTTCATCTCCAAGTTAAATATGTTTTTCCTTATATTTGAGTGAATTTGGATAAGGAGACTAGCTCCATATTTGGTTAATTGAGATTAGCTCAATCTCTTATATTTGGTTAGTTCAACCGGCTGACTCTATTAAAGGAGCATGCTATCTCATCTTAATCAATTAATAAACAAATCTCCAATTCCCAATCTCTCTCTCCTATTCCCCAATCCCCTATTCTCCTCCTAGCTACCGATCGGCCGGCAACCACCACGGCTCCGGGTCACCGAAATTGTTGATCAAAAACCCCAGTCTTCCATAGCTACAACCCATGCAATTCAAGCCAGGCCAATCTGGTATCAGAGCCACCCCTGGCAGCACCCATGCTGGCATCCCAAGAAGCAAGCGATGAGGTCTCCATGGCACAACGCATGCAATCAATCCAGGCATTGACAATGCGCATGGAAGGGATGCATCAATAGACGGGAGATGACCGTGGAGAAGCGTCCCACAGCAGACCTACTGGGACTCTTGCCGCCACCACCATGGCCGCAACCATGGGCTGCTCCAGGAAATTTTTTGCCCGAGGGCCAAGCTTGTTTTCACACCACTTATCGCATCCATCATGCCTGTTCCACAGCAACTGTTCGCCAACACCGCCACCGCTGCTGTTGTAACCCACGCCTCGTCCACATAACCTACAATCCATATACCCACCACACCCACCACATATTTTCCAACGTACATGCAACTACCGGCCACCCTACCTTATACCACTACCCAATTCCCACCTCCACCACCAAATCAGCGCCATGTCCATCCTTCCGCTCCATCATAGCTACCCATGCAACCAAATCACGACAATCTAGTCGGCGTTCCGCGCTACCACAAATGGGAATTTCCAACCTATGATGGCAAAAATGATCCCTTGGCCTGGATTAACCGATGTGAGCAATTCTTTCGGGGTCAACGGACGACCAAGACTGACAAAGTCTGGCTGGCCTCGTGTTACCTTATCGGCATCGCTTAACATTGGTATTACCATTTTGAGCGTGACAAAGGCATTCCATCGTGGGCCCGCCTCAAGGATCTATGTCACCTACGATTTGGACCTTCGATATGAAGCAACCCACTTGGCCCATTGGCTCGACTGCCCTTCGACAACTGTCAAACCCGGGAGTGAAGGATCCTAGATTCTCTATGATTCATACACTAGTCCAGGAATAGCTAGTGTACACAGTCAAACAAAAGTGGATAGCATAACCATAAAAGGCCATTCATTGATAATAATTTGAGTTTGTTACAAAAAGGGCATACAACCAATAAGCAAAATATAGCGGAAGCCAAAGCAATAAGATAAACTACACGATTCGCCACAGGCAATCACTACTACAGAAATGCTAATATCGACGCCGATCACGATTTGGTTCATCGAAACCGCTCAGATAAACACAATCTCGACGGTTTTTGTTACCCACCATCTCGTGTTATTCTCCGCTAAAACCGCTCAGGAAGATGTCATATCACGACGGTTCATGTTTGGAACCGCTCAGGATACTTCACGACGGTTCCAAACATGAACCGTCTGTGATATCACCCAATATCACGACGGTTTTTTTTTAGAACCGTTTGTGATACTTCACGACGGTTCCAAACATGAACCGTCGTGATATTGCCCAATATCACATTTGGTTTTGTTAAAACCGTCCGTGATAATTAACTCATCACGACGATATATATAGCTCCGCCCCCGGCCAAAAACAGATATAGTCTTCTTGATCTCCATATCTCTGGCGCCACGATAGGTCCATCGCCGCCTGCGTCTTGCTTGAGTACATCGCCTCACCTCACCGAGCCGGCCTCGTCCATTTCACCAGATATTGTCGCCGAGGAGCTTGCCGCCGCCTGCTTCACCGATCGACGACCAACGCGCCTTTGACCTTCCCCGACTTTCATTGACACCTTCCTCGTGATCGAGGTGAGATATCAAGCATAAGCATCCTTTAATTTGAGTAGTTTCAGCGCTACGCCAAATCGCTAGTTTCAGCGCCCATGGGACATCACCGTCGCTTCGCCTCAAAGTAGACCTTAGGGCCGAGAGCCACGACTATATAGCAATGCGATGTCACCCCTAAGCCCGCTTTGAGCTTCAAATTAATCCTACTGTTTTAATCATTTAGTTAATAAACTAACGAGTCTATGACATGTGGGATCGCCATAGATTTTATAAATAAAATCATGAAATAAAAATGAGTCACTAACAAGTAGGGCCCACATGTAAGTTAATAAAATCCAAAAAATGAAAAATGAAAAATCGTAATTAAGCCTCAAAAATACGCCAAAGTCATCACCCTTTTATTTATTTTCGTGGTTTTCAATACGAACCGTGTGATGGACCGGTCGATGTACACCGAGAACCGTGTGAGTGAAGAGTACATTAATGGCGTGTCTGCTTACAAGAGCCGCCGAGGAGGATATGTTGAATAAGGGGCGGAATATATGTACCGTCCATGCATTGATGCGAGAATCAAGATGTTTAACAACCGAGCGCAGATCGAAACACACTTGATTCAAGGGTTTCAAAAGGGTTATACATGTTGGACCACCACGGTGAAGAGCATATTATACAGAAGTCAACGATATGCATATTATACAGAAGTCAACGATATGCCGAATGTCGATTGTGGTTCCGATTCGATAGGCCGCACGATGACAATCTAGATCGATGCTTCATGATGCGTATGGAACCGTGATGAGAGGGAGTATGTTCAATTCGGGCGTGATGGAGGACTCAGAGAAACCTTTGTTCCCTGCCGCAAGTCGGAATACACAAGGTTGTCATCCGTGCTTAAACCGCTGAAATTGAAGGCAAGCAACGGTTGGTCCGACAAGAGTTTCACTGAGTCGTTAGGTCTCTTAGCGACATGCTTCCTGAGGGAAATGAGTTGCCCAAAACCACCTACAAAGCCAAAAGGTTCTTTGTCCATTGGGAATGGAAGTAGAAAGAATACATGCATGTCCGAACGATCAGATCCTCTACCGTAACGAGTATACAAACATGCATGTATGTCCGTGTGCAACGATCCCGATACAAGCGTAAGAAGCAATCGATGACGACGAGGAATCGAGGTGAAGAAAGGACCTCTGCTAAGGTGGCGTGGTATCTTCCTGTAATTCCCGCTTGAAGCGGTTTTATAACCCAAAGAATGCAAAAGCTGTTGTATTGGCACTCGAGGAGCGTAAGAATGACGGAAAGTTAAGACACCTGCCGATTCCGCCAAAGGAGAAACATCGATAGGAGGTTTGCGACTTCAAAGGAACCGAGGAATATAAGGTTTGGATTGAGTACGATGGAATGAATCCTTTCGGTAACATGAGCAAATGACATAGCACTTGGCCCGTGACGCTCAGATCTACAACCTTCCTCCTTGGTTGTGTATGAAGCGGAAGTATATTTTGTTGTCGATACTTATCCAAGGGCCAAGCAACTCGGGAATGATATTGATGTGTACCTAGCACCATTGATGGAAGATCTAAAAATACTGTGGATTGAAGGGCACATGTATGGGATGCGCATAAACGAGAGAACTTCACTTTACGCTCCTTGTTGTTCTCGCACCATAAATGATTATCCCGCCCTTGCTAACTGGCGGGCCCGAGTACAAAAGGCCAAAGCCCAGACTCACCGCTTAGATGATACCGAGAGTGTGTGGTGAATCACTCACGCAAAACCCGTACATGCGCCATCGTAGGTTCCTTCGAGGGCTCACCCATACCGCAGATGAAGAAACAATTCGACGGAGAGAAGGAGGACAATTCACTCCAAGGCATTTAAGCGGAAAAGAGGTCTATGATATGGTTAAGGATTTAGATGTTGTGCTTGGAAAGGGATGTAAATCGAGGACAAGTAAGAAGAACATGTGGAAGAAGAGATCAATATTTTGGGACTTACCTTATTGGGAGCACCTAGAAGTTCGCCATTTGATCGACGCCATGCATGTAGAGAAGAATGTATGTGATGCCTTGATTGGTCTCTTCTCAACATTCGTGACAAAACAAAGGATGGTGTCAACGCACGGCTTGACTTGGTTGATATGGACATCGACCGAGTTAGCACCAACAAGGACCGATAAAGGACGAACGTATTTTCCCCGCTTGTTACACTCTGCCCAAGGCCGAGAGAACCGAATGCGGTGCTTGCATGGCGTGAAAGTTCCGTCCCTACATTCGCCAACATGAAGAAACTTGTTTCGATAAAAGATTTGAAGTTAATTGGCATGAAGTCTCATGATTGTCATGTGTTGATGACACAAATGCTCCTCGCTGTAATTAGAAGTATTTTGCCGATCAAGGTCCGAGAGACAATCATGAGGTCAGTGTTATTTTTTAACACAATTGCTCGAAGGTCATCGATCTCGGGACTAGATGCTCGCAGACGAGGTGGTGACGACACTATGTGATCTTGAGATGTATTTCCCTCCGCTGCTTTTTCGATATCATGGTCCATCTCATTGTTCATATTGTGAGGGAGATAAAGATGTGCGGGCCGTGTTCCTACGTAGCATGTACCCGCTCGAGAGGTTCATGGGAATTCTCAAGTCATATGTACGAATCGATCTCGCCAGAGGGCAAGATCGCCGAAGGTTATGCAACCAAGAGGTCATTGAGTTCTCGCCGATTACATGGCTCAGTCGAACCGATAGGTGTGCCTCGATCTCGCCATGAGGGAGGCTCGAGGGTATCGGGACCATCGGAAGGAAAGCAATCACTCCAAATATGGATGCGTATGCTCAAGCCCATTTCACGGTCTTGCAACACATGACCGAAGTGTCCTCAGATATCGACCAAAGACAAGGACGTGCTTCGCAATGTAATCCGCCGCGCCGATGTTTGGATCACGAGACAACACAATGACGGTTCAACCAATGGTTGAAGGAGCGACTTGCTAGGAGCTCGTCAAGTGATATGTCGACATGGTTGGCAAAAGGGCCAACATTTACAGCTTGTAACATGGCGAGGATACGACATAAATGGGTACACATTCTATACGCAGAGCTCGTGGATATAAAAAGCACTAACCGTAACAAATGTGTCCGTGATAGATGCATTCAAGACCGATGGGTGAGGAGCTCCTACTATGGGCAAATAGAGGAGATATGGGAGCTCGACTACGTGCTTTTCAAGATCCCCTATTTCGTGCCATTGGGTCCATCTCCCACAGTGAAGGTCGACAAGCACGGTGTCACTACCGTGGACCTCGAACGTGTCGGATACAAAGACGAACCATTCGATCAAGCAACCAAGTTGTTCAAGTCTTCTATGTTACCGACCGGCAAATAAGAAGCGCCACGAAGTTCTTCATGGAAAAAGGAGGATTGTCGGAGTTGAGAATGTAGTGGACGAGGAAGAATACAATCAATTTGACGAGTTGCCTCCTTTCAAAAACGGCATAAGGGTCGAGGAAGAAGAACATGACGAAACTAGCTACATACGCGTCGATCATCATGAAGGGCTAATTTTTAAAGATTAATTGAACAATGTGTGTATATGTATATACATTCTGATGAATGGTTAATTTTAGTTCATTTGAGTTAATTAATTGATTTGTACTGTGAAATGGATGTGATTGTTTCTCAAATGAATGTGAATTGATGTATATACATGTACTTGTTGTCTTTTCTCGCTTGTTTCAGAGGGCATGGCTAGCATTTCCTGAGGCTAGCCAATAAACAAATCGATCTAGATATTAACCAATACAAAATAATATCACAGACGGTTTGAACTACAGACCGTCTCACATGTATATCACAGACGGTTGTTTATCAAAACCGCTCATGTTACATGTATATCACGACGGTTGTTTATTAACACCGCTCAGGATACATCATATATCATGCACGGTTCTAAGTTAGAACCGCTCGTGATACATCACATATCACAGATGGTTGTTTATTAAAACCGCTCGTGATACATCATATATCACGACGGTTCTAAGTTAGAACCGCTCAGGATAGTAATATCATGAGCGGTTCTAATTTAGAACCGCTCTGTGATGTCCATCTTTACATTCGGACTCTAGCTAGGGTTTGCCGCGCCGCCACTCTCAAACGATTAAGTTTCTCAACTCCTCTCGCTCTCCTCCTCCCCGAGCCTGCCGCCACCGCCCTCGACGCCGCCTCCTCGAGCCTTGCGCTACTCCTCCCGATCCTGCTGACGCCTCCTCCTCCAAATTGCCAAGGCCTCCCCCGAGCCCACCGCGCCTCCTGCCCGAGCCCGCCGCCTCCTCCTCGAGCTCAAGGCTTTTCCTTCGACGCCGCCGCTTGCTCGCTTCGCTCCTCGTCGTCCTTCTCGACGCCTAAAGGTAACCAATGCCGAAGTTACCGATCGACCCCCGTGCCCCTTTCCTAACTATTTCTATCAATAATCTGTCATGGTCCTTCATGATAATTGTACTTGTTTTAGGAATTTGTATTTGTTCTAGTCATTATTCATATGGTATTTGTTTTGATATCGCCATCGAATACATTGCAATGTGGTGTGGTGGGCTTGAGATGAATGCTCTGTGATGATAATAGTCTTGTAATCAAATTGTTTTGATAATCGGGTTTGTACTTGAGCTCTAATTGGAATGCTTACTCTACATCTCGATAGCAATATCAAAATGTTAAATCTTAGCTTTATGCTGATTTCATTTGTTCACATGATGTTCTATTTCTTGTGAAGATGTCTTCCGCTCATTCTCGAGTCATTACCCTCATGTGTCTCGATGATGCACCATCCTCTCGAACAATATCCAACCGCGTAGAAGAAGAGGAATATCGAAAAGGCCCACGGGCCGATTTACCATCACGGAGGTCGATCACCGGGACCCTATCAATCTCGCCGAAAGCAAAGATCCGCATTCCGGAGAATGGTCGGAATAGTTGCACGGAACGGGTCAAGATCACCTACGATTCGTGGAAGGTGGTGCCCGACCATTGAAAACTGCCAGGCCGACGGAAATTCTTGCATCGCTCGAGATCCCTAGAACTCCCCGACTCCGGCGACGACACGCTGTTACAGCGCGCAAAGCGTGGAAGAACTTCAAGAGCACGCTTGTCAAGAACTACGTGGAGAAGGATCTGCCGCCTTCCACAAGTATCTACTCTTGGAAGAGTCTCCGGCCGAAGTTTGTGGCGTAAGAAGACGACAGATGAATTTAAGAGTGAAAGTGCGCGCACACGGCCCTCCAGCAAAAACAAGCACCCCTACGCACTCGGCATCACTGGTATGCGGGTAAAGCCCCGATATGGAGGGATCAGAACAGCAGAAAAGCGCTTGAATCTCTCCTGCTATTTCGAGATCACCGATGCGCTACCGACAAAGGGTTATTTGCGAGGTTATCTATTCGCCCACGGGAAGTGTACTTTCCAAACCCGAAGACCGTGAAGTGTCCCAACGCTCGTAAGATATCGAACTACCTAGTTTGTAATTACTCCATAACTTCATAGGAAGTGAAATGACATGTCGGGCTATATTGCGATAACGCCGAGTGCACAATCTTCCCAAGGCTCATTCCAGCAGATAGGGAGAAAGATATACTCTCTGCGCCCTAGGAAACAAAGTGAGCATCCGGTCGCACGAGAGGCGCCGGTGTTTTGTTACATGGGAACAATGGTTCCAAGCGACTACGGATCGCATCGAGTAGGAGGAGAGCCAAAGCCGAGCACGATGCAAAGCTACGAGAGGATCTTCGCATCCTCGAGATGAGCTCACCAAAAAATCAGAGCGAGGTTAGTGAAAAGTCACACAGAGGTCACTCAATCCTTTGAGGAAAGGATTCGTATGCTCGAGCAAAAGCGAAAAGAGACTTTTGAGGAAAGGATTAGGGATTGCAAATGCCAAGTCGGTTGGAAGCCCCTCGCCTACTATACCGCTAGCCACCCCCCAAACATCCGAGTAGTCAAGGCCCAACCCTAACCCTACCACAATAGGTGATGACAGATTTTCCGTCGATGACATCCAGTAATAATTATTATCTCCGAATGCTCAATCCATTGATAAGCTCGTTGGAGTAGCTAATTTTGTACCGCTATGTACGAGGTGGCTACGGCGCAAGCTCCAAGTGAGATATGTCTCGCTGCCCTAGATGTCGCTGGGGTCGTGTATCCATCCCAGATCGGAGCTTTGGTGCACGTGCAAATCTAGCGCCGGTTTCGCAAAAGTGAATGTGGACGGTGTTTGTGCCAATTTCGAGGCCGTCCGTGAAAATTCCCCAAACGATGAGGTCATGACTCTAGGGCAAGCCGCTGGAACATTCATCCAAAGGCCCAAGGAGGACATCTCGCCGAGCTACTGCGCCCGTGTCAACTTCACGGAATGTCTCGCAACGCATCAAGTCCACGGACTGACCGCACCGGTTACTCAAGACCGACATGGCAAGGGCCCGCCGATCACATGCATCTACACCTCGTGCTCGATGACTCTTGTGAAGTCGACCTATACAAAGCGAGGCAAAGAAGGGCAAGGGCAAATCAAGACGATCGAGTCCTCTCCCGATATCCCCTTCTTGCCGCTGGCCCGAAATATAAGCCAGCGAGCCGCTGTTCGAGAAGTTAGACACCCTACCCTAGGACCGATTGCACGGAATTGCATGCATGGTACATGGAACAATCCAACAAGCGGTTGATCAACGATGCTCGGTGTCACCATCAAGTTCAAGGAGCATCATTTTAACCACGTGTATCAAGACGCCGCTTTCACGGTGACCTTCGACGACTTGTTCTGTCTCTTCAACCTCGACGAGCTCGACGCCTCAATCATACGATGCCGACAATCGTAAGTGTGTACAATCACGGTCAATGTTCGTAATATCGATAAATGTTATATATAACTCCTAGCTTTTGTATAATAGATACATGATCTGTGAAGCCGAAAGAAGGAAATCACCGGTAGGTTTCATCGACCCACACGTTGTCTCCGAGCAAAGCATCACGGCGAATGCAACATTCGCCGAGAATTACGTTATAGATTTTTTCATGGCTCACCGCAACAAGGAATTCATACTTTTGCCCTACAACCGTAAGTAAGTAGTGTTGCACTCTCGCTATACTTGTTGATTTGTACTTTATAAGCAACACCTAACTTAGGTTTAATGACCATGCCGACATACCCGTAGGTTCCATTGATTCTAATTGTAATTATACCAAAACGAAATACGTAATATACCTAGATTCCCTACATAGGGCCACTCACAACTTCACAACTATCCGAGTTTAATCATCGTAAACACATTTCCTCCATAGAAACTCTATTGTAGTCTTTCCTTCCTTTGCAATGGCTAAGGCTAACTTCTTGGAGTCACGAGGGTGTTCGACGTGTTACATGCTAAAGGATGGAATATCAAGGAAGGACGCCGCAACATGATCAAACATTCCCTGACTTGCTAGCTAGTACACATTAATCCTATATAACACTTCGTAGCAATGCCTCTCTAACTAACCAATTTATTTTTGCAAAGCCACCAAAGAATCGCCGGCCGCAACGCTCTGTGGATACTATGTTTGCCACAACATGCAACTACTCATCGGTTCTCGATCACCAATGATCCTCGTGTTTGTCAATCTTTCAACAATTATTTCATATATACTTACCAATTTATATAAGCCCTAATTTAACCTTCATATCGACAAAGTTGCGAACATCGCTGAATCTGCATGGAACAGAGCGAGCTCATAAAAATTCGATCACACCTTGCGGCATTCCCGAACACACGTGTCATAAATCCAAATGGGAGTTTCCACAAAGGTAGCGATTGAACTTGATTGAGATAGATTGAACATAATGGTACATGTGTGTAAATTAATGTACATTAATGGTTAATTTTAGTTAATTGATTTGTGAATTGATGTGTGCTTGTTTCTAAAATGAATGCAATTTTGATGTGCTTCAAATGAATGAGAATTGATGTGCTTGTTTCAGAGGGCATGGCTAGCATTTCCGAGGCTAGCCAATAAATGTAAATAGATTTAGCAATGCAAAAGACTACCACAGACGATGCTCATGAAGCCGATGAATATCAGATGAAAGCAGATAATGATCATGATACCGCACGGTCAGATGAAACCGCTCGTGATAGTCGATACCACGCACGGTTCAGATATGAAACCGTATGTGATAGTACTATCACGCACGAGCGATCACGCATTTTCATATACGCATGTGCCGCGTGGTAGTCGCATCATCACGCACGGTTTCATTTACGCACCGCCCGTGGTAGTCGCATCATCACGCACGGTTTCATCTACTTTAACCGCCTCTGGTAGTCGCATCATCACGCACGGTTTCATCTCCACTATCACGCACGGTTTCATATACGCATCGCTCGCGGTAGTCGATCATCACGCACGGTTTCATCTACGCATCGCTCGTAGTAGTCGATTATCACGCACGGTTTCATCTACGATCGTCAGGTGGTAGTCGATCATCACGCACGGTTTTATCTACGGACCGCTCGTGGTAGTCGATCATCACTGCACGGTTGCATCTACTGCACTGCTTGTGATAGAGGTATTACGCACGGTTCAAACCGCCTGTGATGACCATTAGCATTATCGACCCATAAACTCGCATTTGGCTCACGGAACCGCTCGTGATGGCGTTGAACCGTCAGAAGGCCTTTTTCAGTAGTAGTGAATCGCTTGGGGCGAGCCTAATCATTCGAAGTTCTCATTCTCCTCATAGTACTCTTCTCCTCGATCAATAATTTATTAAGCAAGATGAGTACAAATGAATGTACTCTGCAAGTTACACCCAATTAACAGAATAATGCATGCAAGGATGTATCAAGGGAGGGATTATATGGCTCAATTTGCATAAAGCGATATTTTTCAGTTAAATATTCATACTAAGTTCTAAAGCGCTTTACTCTATAACTAAAATTTATTTTCTAAATCTCAAGTTTTATAGTGAGATAACATTCATCAACGAGTGGTGAAGGATACCTTCCTATCACAAGGCAAACCGCCCAATTTTTCAATTGAATAAACTAGAAATCAAAACCAAAGTCTAACTTTGAATGGCTTTGCTTAGCATGTCCTTGACTGTGGACACATCTATTTGAATAGTTTTTAACACAACGCAGAGGTTGTACAACTTTACCCACATAACACGACTTCTCTAGTTGGTTTGGCATCCGTTGATACCACTGCTCACTACCTTAGGTAAGCAGTCTAGAGCACGTGTCAAGGCCTTTACAAAGCACCATTCCACCGTAGTCCTGCCTCACCAAGGTTTCGCTTTCTTTGGATAGAAACCTGCTGGATTTAAGCCCCCTCTTGTGCCATGTGAGAATACATAAGAGTAGGTCGTAAAAGACACCCACGCAACCGAATGGCACGATCACGGTGAAATATTTCAAATTAGTTAGCCAGGCCTCGTCCACACAGGACATGTGGTAGTACGATAGGGCTTAGCAAGATGCAGCTCGAAGACCGGTCCTTAATTGACTTGGGCAACTTTCCAAAAGAACCCCTAGGCCTCGATCATATAAATGACTCGATCCCGTGCACCAACGTGCACCATCTAAACATCCATTTCGCCTAAGTCTAAACCAATTTTTATTTTATTTACCAAGTTAAATCATTTTATAAACTTCTATGGTAAAGACAATACCATAGTATCATTTTAAATCATAGTTGAACTTTTGGCTAAATTCCCCAAATTAAACATTTTTGGTCTAAGCTTTGTCTAAGCATAAAGTTTTTCAACATGTTCTAGCTCATACTAATGTATCAACTAGATTTTAACTAAGGTATCAAGGAGTGACCAATTTAATAGCAAAGTTTTGCTATACAAAGGAATTGAGAATAACTATGAAGCTTAAAACATGAATTTAAATTAGTTGAATTTAAATAAGCATGCAATAATAATTTAAAACATAATTTAAATATTTTAAAATACTGGGATTCAATATGATCAAAGATGTAACTTGCCTTACTCAAATGCTTGAGGATCTACTTCTTCGAAATATTCGAAATAATTGATTTGGTTGCGTCAAGATTATACTTCTGTGTCTTGTGATTTTAGCATTTTCCTCTTCTTTATCTTAGGTATCCAAAATTCCATAGATTATGGGTACATTTTTCCACATGTCCCCATAAACAAGGCTACAACTTGCAAGCCCCCAAATAGCAACAAATCAAGAATGTCTGTCATAACTGACAATTTAGTAAATAATACAAAGAGAGCAAAGAAGGACGGCGGGGGTGTAGGAACGAAGACAGAGATACGTAGTATGTTTGAAGTTTTTAGAGAATACCGTGGTTTCTCAAAGGCAAAATTGGCTACAGGACATAACAATTTCGTGTCATTCGCTGTAGGACATCTAAATTTCGCGTCTTTATCGAAACACACTACAAAAATATGTCTCTTTGTTGTGGGACACTGATGATATAATTATATCGTTTCCTGGCGGAGATGAGAGAAATTTTTAGAAAAGACTCTGTGTGCCCCTAACCAGTCCCGGTGCGATTGAACCCTAAACGGTAACCGCTTCACACGTGTCAGTCGTAACCCGACTAAATCCTCTCTAGCCGAGCTCGACGCCAGAAGGGAAGGCAACGACGGTGACAGGTGGGTAACAAAATTGGATCCCCAGCCTTGGCGACCACATTGGTGGCGATGATGCAGCATGCGGCGGCCTGAGACGGCGTGCAATTACCCACGTGTAACACCCCAGCCCAACACTGAGCCTAGAATGCCACTAAATTACTCTAACAATTTAATTTACATCAACTTACAATAAAATTACAGCAAACAACTCATTATCAAAACCCGTCCACGGGTCACAATGTAATACGAATAAAGAATTGACAATTATAAACAATTAAACTCTAGAAGCATATCAAGATAATAATCCAAAATTAGCACAAAACCAATATAACAAATTATATGGAACGAATAAACAAGTCCTAATCAATCATCTAGGATTATTCAATATCTATCATGTCCTAAAAGATATTCCATTGTAATGAAGTAAATGTTTCTCATGACAAGTGTATCAAGTTTGAGAGCATGTAATTATTCCATGTGCGCTAATCCCTCCCAAGCAAAATGCCATCACTGATCACCTAAAAGCAACAATAGAGCAAGCGTGAGTCCACGACTCAGCAAATACATCAATAGACAATGAACAATTCCAAATCAACAATAATCAATAACATCATTATCATCACTTGTTCTCTTATCTTTATTTTCAAACTCATTTATGCAATCCACTTCTCTTTGTTCTCACACACAATCATCAAATAATTTATTTTCAATACATCTCTACACTACATATCCACATGCACTTCTTTTGCGTATACCGGTATACGTGAGTGAACGCTCGCGATAACGTTTACTCTCAAGCCCGCTCCTCCTCAAGGATCGGAGACCTCCTCCACTCCTGTGGAGTTATGATTAATCATGCTACCTACTCATATGCAAAGATGCTTATGAATGCACAATTATTCATAGTTTCATCAATTTCATCATCTACCATCATTTTCATATCCAACAATACGAAATAATTCAATACCACTCACATTGCTTGCAATTAAAATAAAATATAAGCACAGACAATAATGGTAATGAGTGATAAAGAAATACAGTTATCAACCATTGATCGCTGTCTACCATGCACTTGCCTCTTATCCTTGTGACTCTTGAAAGCAAAACGATAGCAATGCTCACAAGACCCCACTCCCTAGATAAAAAATTCAAAACACATCTCAAAATCTTCACGTTATAGCACCAACACCTTACTCTAACCGTTGTTGCACGCCTACGCCAAACTGACCCTTTTTAACCCGAAACTACCGGCATGCTACCCGCTATCCCCATAGTAAAACGAAAATTTGTTCATCCAAGAATTTATGGAATCCTCACAAAACAACCTACATCTTCCTAGTTATGACAAAACTCTATTTCTACCGTTTTCTACCTCGTTGTTTTTCCCGAAGACCGGTCTGTCAGCAGGTTTGCTAAATTTATATCTCATGTTCTACCCAACCAAAATTCGTGTTCTTGGATTCTCTAGAACCCTTAGACAGTTTAGCTACACTTTTCATGTAGATCATAAACTCTAATTAGCTCATTTATTAATTTTAATCTACGTTTTACTAAGATGTTGCCAAAAGACGACAACTCCCTAGACAGTAGCCTTACAAAATTCATAACTCGAGAAATACTTGTCCGCTCGACATGATTAAATATTCTATGGAACGTTATTAAAATTATATACAATTAACTATTAGATGATATTCCCAAAATTTGCCATTAAGGTATCCGAAATAATCGTACAACAGAACCACAGACTAAACATATCTATTAATCGACCCCTCGACTAGAAAATTCTAAAACCCTTTCTAATCTCGATTCTAATATTTAATTAAAATAAACAATAGAGGGGAAAATTTGATCGTTACCCACACGACGAAAACCCAAATCCCAACTTCTTCCTCCTAATTTTCCTCTTCTATTTTCCTTCTTGACTTCTTCCTTTTTCCTAGTTCTTCCTCTCTCTACTGTTCAATCCTCATGGACATGTACAAAGCAAGCCAACACATGCAACTAGCAGCCGCACCAGCATGCATGAAAGCAAGAAGCAGGGCTCACGGGCAACGATGTGGCAACCACGCGCATGGGCAGGCAAGCAAGCAGGCAGCCGAGCGCTAGTGCACGGGACAGCGATGGTTGGCATGCACCCAGGCATGCGGCTTCGCTTGGGCGGCGAGCGCACACGCGGGTAGGCCATCAATGCGCCCAGGATCAGCCGACCACATGTGCGTAGCCATGAAATCACCAGCGCGCAGGAGAAGCGATGGTTGGCGCACGGCGATAGGCGACGGCCGAAGCACTAGCAACGGCGCATGAAGGAAAAACTAAGGCGGCTAGGGTTTCTGGATCCCCTGAACCCCACGTCCCCTTTTTACCCCAGCACGAACCAACTCTCCTCTGTCCGTACAACTCGTTCTAGAAAAACAACCCCTCTTTAAAAATCCAAATCATCTCGTCTTCACGTATGCCCTTCTATGAAATTACACAAAGGTCCTCGCGAGGGTTACTATTATTTTTTTTAAAAAAAAACCCCAATAATCCTTTTTGTTCTCTCTGTAAAGCATTTCAGGGTATTACACCATGGCGGCGGCAATAACCCACTAGAATGGCGGCGACAGCTATACGGCGAATAAAGCCGACAACTGAGCATGTCACAAGTAATAGAGAGGAGGTAGGATCACATTGGAATAGTGAATTAGGGTAGAGAAACTCCGAGGTGACCTAGCGATGGTGACCCGCGGCAGCTCCCGAGCTCCGATCACCACCCGATCTCCATCTGTAGTGAGCTTACATCAAACCCAACTGCATCACAGACCTCCCATTTTACAAAGACCACCCTCGTGATCGCGACCTCCCACTTTACAAAGACCACCCCCGTTGTCGCGACACCCATACGCCTAAACGTGTGTTTGCAGCAAGAGTTTTACAAAAGTCAAGAGTACAGAATAGAAGGCAAGTGCGGAAACAAAACGAGTTGTGGTGGATCCATTCACTCTGTCCATAGGCAAGCGACTGGAGGTCCCGGCCTAAGCTTCATTATCATCACCATCATCTGGTTCATCTCCGTGAAGTACTGGTAGGGGTCTTGATCGAGTTGGTCTAAAAAAGATTATAATGGCAGAGCCTGAGTACGCAACCGTACTCGTGAGCCAACACACAATGCAGTTGTATAGATGCAGGGCTAGTCAAGGGAAGCTTTAGAGTTATTTTATTTGCACAAAGCCAAATTTGAAATAGACAAGTAGTAGAAAAGTCCTGCGACTTAGCATTTTTAACAATCTGTTTTCATAAATGAGTTTTCATTCGTAAAGTACTAGTAGAGGTCCCACCTCCTATACCATTGAGTGTCTCCATCCACTCAATGCTCGGGTTATCCTGTAATTACCACTGGTCCCCGACCAGTCTTTCTCAAATCCCCGGGGTCCCACCCCATCCCTCCTTTCCATCACAAATGGTTTTATGAAAATGAAAACTATATCCAGCAAGTTCTCAGCACCGCTCTTGACCGTGAACACGGCTATCTAGATAGTTTTCTTTCTCTGCAGAGTTTGCACACTTTACCCACAAGAGGCAATCATCTTGATATATACACATGTTTCCTTAGACATGTGAATCAAGGGGAGATTACCACAAGGCCTTTATCATGCTCATTTCTCGACGCAGCCTCACCCGCTAAGGTTTCCATCGCCCAGTGCCATGCACTTCCAGGAGGCCCCATCTTGCGCCGTGTGGTTTCGCTGTGACTTCTTTCCCCTTTACCCACACCACATTCCTCCAATGGTGAAGCCACGTCGAGGCGAGCAAATTAGTTGGACAGGTCGTACCCATTATAGACTTGTGGTTGCACTGTTTTTACATGAGAGGTCATCACCAGATTCGGTCCTTAACTGACTTGGGTGGTACATCCACATACCAACCATGTCTCGTGCCCTTGGCACCAGCCACTCTTTCCAGCCGCCCAAGTTGAAAACAGTTTTGCAGGTTTTATTTGTTTTGAAAATATCATTAGCTCAACATACCAGCCAGGCTCCCAGCCCCGACTGCCCAAGCCATTTTCCAAAGTTTTGATAATGATTGTGGTCGGGCAACTTAATGCCTGCATGACATTGTGTCTAAGCAAGGCTAAGCATGACACTTAGATACAGACTTATTGACTAGTATGTTATCCATTAAGTCTAGGGTGACAAAGGATAGTGTCCAAGTTCAGGGGTTGGAAGTTTATACACAATTACTGTTAAGGCATTAACTACGAGCTAGACCAATTTAGTTTGATAAAACATAGCAATGCAATTTCTTAATTTAAAGCAACATAATTTGCAAAAGGTAGGTGCAATATGATCAAAGTGTTGACTCGCCTTGTTTAAAGTGCTGCTGATCGAGATCCTGATCAACGAATGATTCTTCAATCGCCTCGGCTTCTATAATCGCAAAATAACCGAAAAGGCAAATAAGCATATATTCAAACTCAAATCATTTTCAATATGCAACAAATTCCAGAAATGCCAAATCGTAAATTAGAAATATTAAACCAGCACAGTTGAAAACTTAGTGGTCGTCAGATTTGTGGTGGTCGTAGAAGCTACTATGTTTCTAGAAGGATACGACAAGAAGGTCGTGGAAGTACTATGACTTGAGGTGGTCCTGGAGGTACTATGACCAAGGGAGGTCCTGAAATCACTGTAGCCAGGGAAGGTCCTGGAGTCACTGTAGCCAGGGGAGGTCGTGACAATGCTACGACTTGAGGAGGTCGTGCGAGTGTTACGACCTGGAGAGGTCGTGGAGGCGTTACGATTTGGGGAGGTCGTGAGAGCATTACGACTAGGGGAGGTCATGAGAGCGCTACGACTTGAGGAGGTCTTTGCGAGTGTTATGACCTGGAGAGGTCGTGGAGGCGTTACGGCCAGGAGGGTGGTCTTTAGAAAATGGGATGTCACGACCACCGGAGTGGTCTTTGTAAAGTGGGAGGTCGCGATCACGAGGGTAGGATTTGTAAAATAGGAGGTCTGTGCAAGGAGGGAGGTCGTGGGAGTATTAACCGTGTGTAGTCGATCAAGAGAAGTGATCGATTACACAATGGTGGCCAAAAGAAGCAAAGATTCGACTGTATTGTCGTAATCGATTGAACTAGTGGAACAGCCAAAGGAAGAACTAGAGAAACATCCAAGAAAGAACATGGTGGCTCGAACTAGGTAGAGCATATGGTTAGTGAGCACTTACCAGTACGGAGCTAGGGAATGGGCTAGCCGGAGTTGAGCCGTCGTCGGTGGACCAAGATAATGAAAGAAGCTCCGCGCTGCAGGAGCGGCTTGAGGAAAAGGGGTGGTCTTCAATCTTCAGGGCAACTCCATGGAAGCGGGTAGGTGGTCTTAAAGAGATGTCTTGAGGTCTTCTGGTCAGAGGGGAGGAAGTACGAGGCCAAAGGCGACCCTGATGAAGTCGACAAGGCGGCGAGGTGACAGCACTCGGCTGAAGCGAGCACTGATCCTAAGGGGAGCTCAAGTTCACTTGGAGGAGGAAGAAAGTGAGGTGGGCACTAGAATGGCAAAGAAAAGCAGCAGGAGGCAACAAGCACTTGGAGGAACTAAATATAGGCACGCAGCCTGTCCAAGGGAGTGGCCAGAGTGGTTGATGCTGTTGACGGTATGGGCAACACGGTGTAGGTGTTGTGATGGTCATTAATGGTCGATTGATGCCTCTGCCAAAGGTACACCTCTGGTTGCACTTGACGCCAAAAAGAGGGTGAACCTAATCGCCTCAGCCACATGACCAGAGGTTTGGTCAGACCAGCTTGACCAACGGCCAGTTAGGAGAATAGTGTGCTATGGGAAGGCAAAAGACTAGGGGTCTCTAGAGTGGTTTTTATTGTGTTGGTATTCTAATGTCTTAGAGATCTCTGGTCTTGGTGTCATGCATACTAGCAAGAGAAATATGAAGCAACCAGCATGGAAACTCGAAAATGCATCCAAGAGGTTCAACAATAGCTATCACATGAAACGTTTTAAAAATCCCGTATTTTTACATTTCTGAATATTTGGGCTGTTACACACGACCATGCCAGAAATATCTCTCCTGTTATGTTAGAAGGGGCAAATCCCATATTCGACCAGTCACATCCCTCCGCATGTTTCATAGTATACCCGAAAGCTACCTTTATAACAAACCAGTTGCGGAATAGCGTTTGGCAACCCCTAAGTGTACTATTACACATGTAGGAAACTATGTTAATCTCAGGTCTAAGGATCATATATCATCATTGCTTGAGACCAACTAATGACACATAAAATCATAACAATTTCAGTAGTGTCTCAAGGTGAGTCAATTCAACACCATGTTCTCTAACATGTGTTCATATTATTGATTCGATATCCTCATATCTATGATTGGTGAAACATAGTCATCAATCAATACATGTGCTGGTCGATGAGTCACTAGTATTCCGACCAGTGACATACGACCAGGGTTACATTTAGAATGACAACATATAAGTTAAAGAGCTTCACCAACAAGTCACATACTTATTAATCTTTAAAAATGATAATTCATTTATGGAACATAATAACATTTATTTTATAACTCGTAAACATAGACTTGAAACAATTATTTCTATGATTACCTCTAGGGCATATCACCAACAACTAGGTCTAAAGTTTCACAAAATTATGGAAGCTCATATACCTAAAAATTCAGTTTCTAGGATTTAAATTCAAAATTTTTGAATTGACTAATTAATTTTCGGGATTACTAAAAACTGCATGGTTCAAAAATGTAAATTAACCATAGCCGCAATTTTATTATGTGATTTAACCGAAACTACAGGTGGTCAATTGCAAAATGCAAGAAGCCCAAAAGAAAGTCAGCCTTCGGCCTAGAAAATGCGTCATGTGGGGGCCACACGTACGTGGGCCGTTGTGGCCCATGGGGCCAGCTCGACCCAATTGGGCAGGCGGAGGGGTTGGCTAGGGTAACCGACCAGTTGGGTCGATCCGAAAAATGCGGCAGCAGGCGAACGCGAGTGCGCGCGGGCGGGAGCAATAGCGTCGGCAGCGGGCGGACGCTCAGTGGTCGCGCGATGCGACGACTGCGGATCCGGGGCAAGCGAGACCGGTCGCCATGGCGTCCTTAGCGTGCGTGGCTGGTGGGATCTCGAGGTCGAGCGGTGCACGCCGGTAGGGCGCAACAGCAGCCGCATGCGGTGGGATGCGTGACAGCCAAGCGGTGCGCGCCGGCAGATCCGGATCGGCGGGCCCGATCAAGACGACGCGGATGGCAGTGAAGCCAGGTCGTCGGGGCTGGTAACGGCGGCGATGAGGGAGCACTCGCGACAGCGGAGTGCGTCCGGCGGCGACTTCGCAACGAGACAGGCACGTGAAGCACGACGGTGGCAGCGGCGCAGCAGGCACGACGACACCACTCCGTGCGGCAGGCACGATGTGGCGGCTTCGGCGGTGCGTGTTCGGGCGTGAAGCCGGAGGTGGGGAAGACGACGCGGCGCGATGCCGTCGATTGCAGCGGTGGTGGCGTATCGGTTTTCCTCTTGTGGCGCGGTTGCGGGCGTGACAGTGGGGCTTCGCGTGAGCTGTGCGGCGGCGGTACGACGAGCACGGGCACGAAGATGGCGGTACACCGGCTACAAGCCATGGTGACGTGGCGGTGGAGGCGGGGTGCCGTGGCGGTGCAGGAGCCAGCGGTGGCACCGCGAATCGGGTGCATGTGGAGCGGAGGCAGCGGCGCGGCGCATCAGGCGCGATGCGGCGTGGGATGCCGGAAGTGGCTGCGCAGCTGCAGCCTGACGGTGGGCAACGGCAGCGCACGGGGTTTACAACCCAATGGTGGGCGACGGCAACAGTGGGTCGCACGATGGTTGTCGCGAGCGGCGGGCTCGCACGGCGAGGTGATGGCGGCGTGCGCGTCAGGCGCATTGGTTGCGGCGACGACGCTGCGACTCCAACCGCGCGAGACCCATGGCATCATGGACGACTGTTGGGGTCTCGCCTCGCCACCGCAAAGAACGTGGTGACAGTGGCGAGTGGGCAGCGTCGTGTCAGCCACCATGCCCGTTGTCTCTACCAGATCAAATGAATATAGTGGATTAAATTAGGAAGAAGTCCATTCTACCCCCTCAAGTATCGACGCATGGACACCTAACCCTTGAAAAAAAACCGCCCTTGACACCCCGGTTGCAAAAGCCGACAACGTGCCCTCCCACTGTTTCATGCGGTGGTTTTGCTTGATGTGGCGTCCGGTCGAGCGGTTTCGCAGAGGGAGCCGATGTATGCTTTTCCTCCATTTCTTCTCTTCCTCATCTCCTTCCTCTCTCCATTTCTCCTTCCTCTCTCCGCAGAATCACAAGACCCATTCCAACCCAAATCCCCAACCTTCTAGGGCCACCTCCGCCTCGCCGCCTCTCACCACCCCTTGGCAAGCGCCTCCTCTGTCGCCTCTCTTCCTCCTCCTTTCGCCCCGCCTCCGTCGTGGCAGTTCTCCACCGGCCTCCTCCTCCTCCGAGTCTTGGAGGGCCGCCTCGGCCCATGCCTCGTCAGAGCCACCATCGCAGCGGCGATCACCTCTAACGCGATGTTTCCTATTTTGACTCTTTACGGAATCAAGACGGTGACGGCCGGCAAGAAGGTGGTCTGTTCGCGATCCCGACACGTTCATGCCCACTTGCACCCGTAAGCACCTCTCGGGTTCGTGGCCAAGGCCGGGAGCTCGCGCCAAGGGGCGGACATCAGGCTCGCGTCTCCGCCAACGACGCTGCAGTGATGCGCGCGTGGAAGGAGAGCTCGGCGCCGGGCGACGCAGGTGCCGCTTCTTGTCGGACGGAACGGGAGTGTTCTCCGCAACGACGCGCTTCGTGATGCGCGCGGAAGGAGAGCTCGGGCGCGGCGACGCAGGTGCCGCCGCTTTGTCGGACGGAACGGGAGCCGACGCGCTATGGGCGTGAGCCGACTCGCTTGGACAAGCCGGGGCTTGGTGTGCGGTCGCTGCTAGGGAGGCGCGCCAAGAGGAGGCGACGGCACGGTCGGGCGACGGGCCAAGAACGACGGCCGAGGCCACTGGGAGGCGGCGCTAGAAGGAAAAACGCCAGAAGAAATGGAGAGAGAAGCAATGGAGGAAAAGAGAGAAGTCAGGCTCACTTACAAGTGGGTCCAAGTGCCAAAGAAACCAAATCACTTAGCCGACCGGCGAACCGCTCGACCGGATGCCACATCAACAAAACCACCGCATGAAACAAATTTGAGGGGCACGTTGTCTGGTTTTGCAACTTCGGGGTGTCAAAGGGCCGGGTTTTTTTTCAGGGGGTTAGGTGTCCGCACGTCGATACTTGAGGGGGTAGAATGGACTTCTTCCATTAAATTAACACAGTGAACACTGATTTTAATCTAGAACCCTAATTAGCCATTAACAAATCTAATATAGGGAACTAGCAGTAATTAATCTTCCTAATAGATACATAGGGATTGGTAAAGAAAGAATTCCGACGACATACCGATTTCGCCGTTGAAGAGCAAATGTGGTGATAACGTATTAAATAATAGAATTCATTGGTAAAAATCGCTAACCAATCACATAATAGAGAAATAGAATGTAAAGGGGGATTCAATATTTGTATTCATGTATGTCTCTTGTATATGGGGGATCCTTGTAACATCCCCAAGTTTATTAATGAGAATTAGTATGCATATTATCAGCATACATGATATTTTGAATCATTTGCATAAATTATTGCACTTGAAAAATCTTAATCAAATTTAAAACATACACTTTCAATTTAAGCTCCAAAAGAAAACATGCACAAAAACTTATGATCATTATCTGGAAATAATTTATCAAAATACTATAATATTTATCATGAATAAATATAATTTTTTCCAAATTTTTGGAACTTAATTCAACCCCCAGAAAATTCAAACTCTATTCAATAACCTATTGTAGGTTTGAATTTAAAATAAGCAAATAAAGGATGAACAGTGGGTTTTAAAATTTTAATTGAGTCGTAGGATGTCCCAGGAGCCCATCTGATTTATTTCAGAATTTTAGGAATTTTATTTATATTTTTAGAGCCTTGGTCAAATCTGCTATTAGTTGGTAAAATCTGATTTTAACTTCGGGCTCGCACTATTGCACCGACCCGAGCCATTCACTGTTCTGACCCGAGCCAACCAGTCCGACCCAACCCTCTTGCTGCACCACTTACCTCACTGTGCCACTGACCGGCCGGGCCCACCGGCCGTGGCTTTTTTCTTCACAAGAAGGCCAGCGCCAGGCGCCACGCGGTCCTCGTGACTCTGAAGGCCCATCCACGCGCCAAAGGACGCCACCCACCGCCCTCATCGACCAGTCCCGGAGCACCGCCACTTCATGCCGTAGCTCCCTCCGTCCTTTGTCCCTAATAAAATCACCGCATTGCCTTCTTTTTCCTTACCTCTCCTCCCGATGGCCAGGGAGAGGGAGGCTTGCTTGAGCTCCTCCCTTCGGTAAGGTCCTTGCCGTGAGGTCCCTTAGCTCCTACTTCCCATGGCCTTTCCATTTTGGCTCGTTTGAGCTTTTCATTTTGCTTGTAGGTTCCAAATCAAGTTTGTGCTCTCGGTGGTCTCGGAGCACATCCCGAAGGCCACATTTGTGCAAACTTGGTCTCCAGTGAGTATTGGCCTCTCTTTTGCGCGTCACTTTTTGCCTCTAGGTATTAGCATCTTTTCCCCTCAATTTGTTGGTCGGATTGCTCACAGGAACACTTGGATTTGGAGCTCTCCCCAATTCTCGGCCGGCAACCCTATTCACAATCCTTTGTCATTCGAGTAAGCCATTTTCCAATTCCATGCACTCACACCAGCTAGATCCCTCACTAAAGCTTTCCTTATTTTTGATTTTCGGTTACTTGGCTCAGGCCCTGCTCTCCACGAGAAGCCGTGCGCCGCCGCGGCCATTACCGACGTCGAGCCACATCAGAGCTTCTCTGGCCTCTCCTTAACCTTGGTAAGCTTCCTAGTACCTCCTAGTCACTAGTGTGCACGCTAATTCACTTAATGCATCGCCGGGTCGTTCTAGCCTTATGAGCCGCATGGCCGTCTCCGCTCGTCGGCGTCGCGTCACTGATGCGGACCGCCGTAGAGTTCGCCTCTGGTTCCATTAGATTCGCGAGAGTGAGAGGAATCCAATCTTGGCCTTGCCCAACCGGACGTGGACCCATACGCATGGCCGTCAGCAAGAAACTCATGGACACGCCAAGGCCCATTGTCGGATTTCCGATCCGTGTCTCTGTGTCGGTCATTAGGGATTAATGACATTGATTAATGATTAATGGTAGAATCTTGGTCGGAAATCAATACTTAACAGGGTTATTGTTTAGCTTTGTCGGTGTTTTAGAACCGAACTTACGTAAAGATTGTTTGATTCGGGGGGTCTCCTAGAATGGAATCACGCAGAGAGATTGACACGGGAATTTTTATACAGGTTCAGGCCTTCTCCGGAGAGAATAACAACCCTACTCCTGTGTGTGTATGGTATTGAGTGTATTTTGAACAATCAGGAGAAAAACTAAGCCTATTACAGATGATAGTGCTCGTCTTCCTGATAGCCCGATTCGATCGCCCTTTCCTTCTCGACACGCTTTTATATAGTACGTGGAGGAGTGGCGCTTTCTCCGTGAGGCGGCGCCATCACATCCTCAGAACGGGCGATGTTGGCAATAATCACCAGCAGATAACTCCTCCACGCCGCCTAACAGCTATATATCGTAGATAATGGAGCATTACGTGCTATTACTTCGCAGAGTAACAACAGATGATGATCGCTTTTGAATCCTTTAATCAATTGGACCCACTCACCAGTATGTTTTATTGATCCTAAGGTGGTCAGAATCGACCAGGGTCAGAGAAGAACTTACGACCATAAGGTAGTCGTAGCAAGACTTACGATTATGGGATAGTCGTAGCATAACTTACGACTATGGGGGTGGTCGAGAAGAACTCACGACCACCCAAGAGGCTCCTCCCTTATAACATTAAGGGTATACTCAGGACCATATGATCGTCATATTTACCTATAATAAGAATTATAGGTAAAAGATAAAATAAGGATTATTAGATCCTCGTCATCTAGCCCCCCAGCTTCAAGTGAAAGCAACTTACTTGGTAAATGAGTTATAGAAAGTCTTACGGCCACGTGAGGGTCATAGAACGATAGTCGAAGGAAAAACTCTTCAACATTTGTAACTACTTTGACCAGAAATATGCTTGGTCAAGAAGATTGCTTACGGCTATCAAATGGTCGTAGAACACTTCTACGATCACGAGGTGGTCGTAGTATGGTGATCGGAAGAAAAAACCTTTCCGATTAACATTTCCTTTGGTCAAAAAGGATCTAACCAAGGAAGTAATTTTGCTTGAGGTGTAAACGCAAACATGATTTTCTTAAACGGACACGTTAGGGAATTTCAAACGACACCCGTTAGCCTGTCCGTTGGAGCGGTTCCCGAAACGGTGGCAACCTTTGGAATGCCACGCCTTTAGCCCAGGGTGCACGGTTATAAATACTTACCGGGGGTAAGACTTAAGTTCATACTTTTTCCCAAATCGTTTCACTGTTCATCAAGTTCTTGTCTTTTCCGTCACCAACTCAATCGAAAATTTCCCCCTTCTAAGAGAAATGGCCGGGAGAGTCTCCGAGTGGGCCAAGTCGGAGATGGATACGGTGAAGATGCAAGCCCTTGTCAGCGCTGGGAAGATTCCAGAGAGTTCTCGTGGAGTGGTTCGCGCGATAAGCAAAGAATGGCCGCTCGGGGAGGATGAACAAATTCTCGCTTTTCAAAGCGACAGAGTGTGGTCTTCGATTGCTCGCTTCACCCTTTCACACTCATACTCGAAAGATTTTGGGGTGGAATTGGTAAACCTTGGTCCCAATTCCATCACAATGCTAAGCGATTTGTGTATCTATGTGAGACGACTCGAATTCCAATGACCTTGAGCTCTTTCAATATTTCTATGGAATGGCTCGTCAAACCGAATAGCTGAAATTGCGGTCCAAGCTCCATGACGGAAGTCAAGGAGTATATTCAGATGTTCACTAGGTCTTCGTGGCCGGGATGGAGGAAGAGGTGGTTTTACTGGAAGGTCACCTCAGAAGACAGCCTTACCTTCGATGGGAAGGCTGCTGAAAAGAAAGCTTCGTGGGATTCGATTCCCCAGGATATCAGTCGGATTGCCCCCTATATTCAAGCCATCAAGGATTTGAAAGCAGATGGATTAACCGGATGGTATGTGGTGAAGGATTTCATCACACGTCGAATTAGCCCTTTGAAGAAACGAGTACCTCATATGTGGAGGTACACGGGGCCAAAAGACCCGACCAGGGACTACGAGGAGGGTAAGTAGTTTTTCGACTTAACTCTCAGTTTGGTCTTCTTCAAAATTGTCTAATGAATGTCTTTATCTCTGCTTTACACGATCTTTCACAGCAGAGATTGACGCCGAGTCAAACTCGCTTTGAGAAGCCTCCGCCACTGGAATGGCGGTTCTCAAATTCTTGCGGTTTTATCCGCAGAGGAAAAGATGGCGCTACCAAGGTAATCAAAAGTTTGATTTTATCCTTAGGACTTCATAGTCGAGAATGAACCTACGACTAGGTAGCGATCGAGAAAATCTTACAATCAGGGAGATGTCGTAGAAAAGCTTACGACTAGATACTGGTCGTAGAAAAACTTACGACTGGTCATTGATTCTTCTTTTTCTATTTTTCTTTACGTAAAGTTGGTATGGAAAACCGCGGACGACGAAGAGGTCGAACTGCAACCATTGGCGCAGGGTGACAAAGGGACAAGGGCTCATCTCCTCCGATGAAAAAGCGCCGACTCACAAGAGTTGTCGACAAGGAGGACCAAGCTCAAGTTCCTTCATTTTGACCAGTCGGCAAGGTCTGCAAGCACGCACGGCCGCAGCAGGCCGGGTCAAACAAATTGAAGTCGAGGAGGATGAAGAACCTCTTAGACGCAAGACCCGCAAGGCCAAGGACACGCCACAAATGAAGTCAAGATCAAGCAACAGCAATGAGGAGGCCGAGGAGGTCAAGAACCTCTTAGGCGTAAAACCCACAAGGCCAAGGTACCTTTTTATTATGACAAGAAAGCTTTCACACTTTACGCCACTTCTAGTTTTGTCAAGCAACTAGAAAAGGAGAACTGAAGGAATTTATGTCTTTTGTGAAGGACAACACCGATCCAAATTGAGCCTACTGCTGAGGGTAGCGCTGCTCTTGGAGTGGTCGAGACCGATCTCGGCCCTCCGGAAAGTCAGGAGACTAGAGAGATGGTCCCTGTTCAAGATCCATGACCAGACGTGGTCGTGGCCGAGCCTATTCTCCAACTTGAGCTATGACCAGACATGGTCGTAGAAAAGAAGTCGAAGAAATCTTCCGTCGGAAAGATAACTCCTAAGTTCATAATCAGGTCCAGGATGCAGAGGTATGTGAAATGAGCTAAAGTGTAAGAACAGTATTTACCTTTTGCTTTTCACAATTTGACTTGTTTTCCATTTGTTGGTTTTAGCCCGACTCCTTCAGCCCCCGAGGAGGTTTCTATTGAGAAGCCCATTGCCGCCTCTCCAGCGATTGGAGAGATGACAGCGGAAGTGGTCGAAGGATCGTCCACAGCCCGGGTTGTGGAAGAAGTCGTGGCTCCTGAAGCGGTTATCACAACCACTGAGGTCATAGCCATGGCCACTGAGGTAGCGGCTACAACCATTGAGGTAGCGGCTACAACCACTGAGGTAGCGGCTACAACCACTGAGGTAGCCGCCATGACCATCGACGCAGCGCCTCGACTCATCGAATGGTCAGGGAACCAAGCAGAGGCAATCGCAGAAGCCTCTGCCCAAGGTGGTGATGTATCTGACCACCGTGCGGGAAAGGAAATCGTTGCAGACCTCTGTGACGACCCACCCTGTGATGCACCGCAAGAGGTCTGGGAGGACCATTTTTTTTTTGCGCTGCGACGCCACCACAGAGAGGAGTGGTAGCACCACTCGGTGCACTCCTGAGGAGGTCTGCCAGGACCTCCCAAGAGGTCTTCAGGACCTCCTGGAAGTCTTGGCCCGCCACTGACCTCCCAAGAGGTCTTTAAGACCTCCTGGAGGTCTTAGCTCGCAACCCCTCGGTAGCGCCTCCAGGTACATCACTAGAGAGGTCCGACAGACCTCCTGTTAAAGTCCCGTGGGACCTCCCGGAGGTCCCGCCTGCATCCGAGCTAGTCCCAGACAACAAAAGCTAGCTCAGACAAGAACACAAGCTAACATCATAACCACGAGGTCAAACAAAGATGAAGGCATAAATTAAACTTAATATAACAGACCATATGGTCAAGCTTGATAACAAGAGGTCTCGCCACGAGGGCTTACAAAACCAACAAGGACTTACAATCGCAACAAGGAGCTCTAGGGCTCCAACACCAAAAGTACGCAAAGCCATCCAACAAGCACCACAGTCGCCGGGTGGAGGACATCCTAGGAAGCTGGGTCGTCAAGAACTCCTCCTCAAGAGGTCAGACCGCCTCGCACTTGGTCATCTTCAGAATCGCTTTGACACATGGCTTAAGCCATGAGTACTTTGAATGTACTCAAGAAGTCACAGGAGCATTTATGCAACAATAGTCATGCAAGGGCTTACCATTTGAGAGTCAGATGGTTAGTTTATGCAAAGCCAAGTTTTGACAATAATAACAAAGAATAGATTGAAAAGCAAAGAAGGTAAAACAACATTACATAATAAATTTGATGTTGAAAAGGTGGAGTGAGCACCAACTCACATCCACAACCAAAATGGGGAGGTCTGTCACACCAAAGGCTGTGTCCTCACCCAAGACCCACTCTAGAGCACCCACTTCAAGTCCGAACCACCCGACCACTACCCGCCAACCCTAACCCCTCCGAGCCGCCAAGGTTTCTTCGAGGCAAGGCCAAGGCATCTCGCTGAAGTGTCCAAAGGGCACTAACTTTTGAAACAACTACCCTTGCACCATTTTCACCGAAAGCATGTCCATGACCAAGGACTTGGCTATTCAATAGATCTTACACTCGCAGAGGTGTACAACTTACTCACAATCCACGATCTCTCTAGCGGGACGGGTTCCGGTCACCCTTGCTCACTTCCGATGGTGAGCAGTCTAGAGAGCGTGGCAAGGCCTTTACAAATCTTTGAACTGACTCGGGCTGCCCGCTAAGGTTTCGCAATCCCCTCATGTGGTCTAGAAATCCGCAGGGTTATGGAGTGCCCCCTCTTGCGCCAACGAATCACACGCTCCACCACAGCAGCCCCAAGCCAACTCATTGCTAATTATTCAGCCTAGACCATCCTCATAAAATGATCTTGTGGTTGCATTGTTTGGCCCAGATCAATAGACACAAAGTTAAGTCCTTAATTGTGCTAAGGTAAGACTTCCACAAACCCAGATGTGCATAGCACCCGCTACTCACTCCCTGCCTTCTTGCCTCAAAGAAACCTTTTGTAAATACCCATGCCAAAAGACCACCCAGCCTTGGCGCAATAGCTTTTAATAAAGTGGCCTCTCACCACAACAAGACAACTTAGGCATCCTACCATAGTCGCTAACAAAGGCACCACCACTCGGTTCCATAAGTTATTAGTCAAGATTATTAGGAATGAAACATGATTCACAGTCCCACGAATTCTAGAGTGAAGCAATACACAACCTACGGCCCCATGCTGGCACATAACAAGAAATGCCAACTAGATAACCATTCCTATGGCTCACAAGGGGAACATAACAACATGATAGGGGCAAAGAACAAAGGAGGCATAATAGCAAGAAGGAAAGTAACTACAGCCCAAACCTTTTCTTATAAATATAGCCATGCATGATAAAGTAAAACCAAAATACATTTGCAAAATTAGGTTCAAAATGATCAAAAGGGGGTCTGTGGCTTGCCTTGGTCGAGTAGTGGAGAGCCTTCAGTAGAGAGAGTTGGGTCCAAGATCTCCTCAAACTCGTGATCTACACGTTCGCAAGAAAACCAAATAAGCAAAACCACACTAGGCCAAAGAACTTCAAAAGAAGACTAAAAGAACTCAAACAACACTTAACCAAAACCAGACAAACAGGCGGCCCAGAACAACAAGGGAGGTCCAAGGCAAGAGAGGGTGGTCTTTAAGCAAAAGAGCAACAAAGGTCCAAAAGAAGGTCTTCCAGAGAAGATGCCAACTCCTGCGGCTCACTCTTGGTGAAGCTCCAAGCACAAGCTAGGAGCGAACAAGGCAGGAGCAAGGTGGGCAAATGAGCAAAAAGGTTGCAAGAGTTTGCCCACCCAGGCTATATATAGCCAGAGTTGGTGGAGTGCACCAAGAAAAAGGTTCAATGACGTGTTGGCAATCGGGACTGCTAGGGCAGGGCTTGCCCTTAAAGAATTAAAATAAGGCACCTCAGATGTGACTGCATTTAATGTGACCCGACACCTATTAAATGCGCACAGAGTTCTGAGGCAAGAGCAATAATTACAAGGTGGAGAGAGGCTGGCAAGTGGGGCCAGTCAAAAGGGGTGCACAAGGGGTCAAAGGGGTGGCCCCACCGCAAAGGTCATCTCCCCAAAGGACCACTGGGAGGTCCTGGACAGGAGGTCCAAAACACTCGAGGGGAGGTCCTGGTCAGGAGGTCCAAAACACTCAAGGGGAAGTCCTGGACAGGAGGTCCAAAACACTCAAGGGGAGGTCCTGGACAGGAAGTCCAAAACACTCAAGGGGAGGTCCTGGACAGGAGGTCCAAAACACTCAGATCTACACAAGGGAGGTCTAACGGTCAAGATCTCAAAGGGGGGACCTTGACGGTCCAGATCAAAGGGTGCAGGGAGGTCCTGACAAGTAGATCTCTAAAAGGGAGGTCTAACGGTCAAGATCTTAAAGAGGAGGACCTTAATGCCCCGATCAAAGGGTGCGAGGAGGTCCTAACCAACAGGGATACTCTGGGTTAGGAGGGTGGTCTTTGCAAAAGACCAAAGAAGGATCGAGGAGGTGGTCCTTGCAAAACAGCCAGAAGAGGTCCCGAGAACCAAGGAAAACGCTAAGAAGAAAGCAGAGCCGCTCGATTGAATCCAAGCGGTCCAGAAGGAAAGGAACGCTCGCACCATCCAAACGTTATTCTCATGGTTGAGCCGTCGATCAAGATCGAATGGCGAAAACAAAGGGCCGTTCGGACCGAGCGAACAGACAAGGAGCCGCCTCGATTTAAATCGGACGGCTTAGGAGAAAAGGGACGCTCGACCAAGCTTAACGTGTTCTTGGAATCGGGCCATCCAAACAACATCTGGACGGTCCTGCGAGGAAGGCCAAGTCTTAAGCGGTATGACCGCAGGAGCCAACGGTGGGGTCCAAGTGCTAAGGAGGTCTTGGACCTAAGGAGGTCGGAACCTTCAGATCCAACAAAGGGAGGACCTGGACGGCTAAGATCTCCAAGAGGGAGGTCATAGTGGCCAGATCTAACCAAGGGGGAGGTCTAAGCGGTTAAGATCTCCAGAGAGGAGGTCCTAACGGCCAGATCTCAACAAGGGGAGGTCTGAGCGGTTAAGATCTCCAGAGAGGAGGTCCTAACGGCCAAATCTCAACAAGGGGGAGGTCTGAGCGGTTAAGATCTCCAGAGAGGAGGTCCTAACGGCCAGATCTCAACAAGGGGGCGGTCTGAGCGGTTAAGATCTCTAGAGAGGAGGTCCTAACAGCCAGATCTCAACAAGGGGGGAGGTCTGAGCGGTTAAGATCTCCAGAGAGGAGGTCCTAACGGCCAGATCTCAACAAGGGGGAGGTCTGAGCGGGTAGGGGAGGTCCTAAAGGACGCTGAGGAGGTCCATAGGACAAAGGAAGGCCCGTAGGGACTCAAGGAGGTCCGATGGGGCCGGAAGGGAATTCAAGGGAGGTTCCAAAAGGGCACTGGGAGGTCCAGAGGAACTCTGGAGCGCCCAAGTGAACTCAGGAGGGGTTCAAGGAGAGGTGGGAGGTCCACGGGGAAGTCCAAAGGAAACAAAGCCAAGCTTGGCTTTGAGAGATTAAAGGGGTTTGAAAATACAAACCCGAGCTGGGTCCTCAGCAGGAAAACCACAGCAAGGGGAGGTCCAAAACAGAGGGGGGAGGTCTGAGCCTCAAAGAGATTCAAACCAACAAAGGAAATTAAAAGAGAAGTGGTACACCCAGAGGCACACAGAGAAGCTGCAGAGGGAGAACGGGGAAAACTCCAACTAAACAACGAAGGCGCTGAACAGATTTAGTTCAAGTTTGGTTTAATCAATTCAAGCTCTTTTGAAAACTCAAGTTAAGCTTTGAACTCTCAATAAAGCCAAATGGTTACTTTTATTTTGAAAACTTGGCAAGAACTTAAGAGAAACGGGACGTTACAAACCTTCACCCCTTAAGGGAATCTCGACCCCGAGATTCAGGTTAAGCTAGGAAATAGGTGGGGGAACTCCTTCTTGAGGTCCTCTTCACGTTCCCATGTTGCTTCGGCTTCAGAGTGATTGCTCCATTGCACTTTGCACAGCTTGGTGGTCTTGCTCCTTGTAACTCTTTCTGACACGTCCAAGATCTTGATGGGCTGCTCTTTGTAAGTGAGGTCTTCTTGGAGGTCTACAGCTTCTAAAGGCATTTGATCCTCTGGTACTCGCAAGTATTTCTTCAATTGCGACACATGGAACACATCATGGACTCTAGCAAGCTGAGGAGGGAGGTCCAACTTGTAGGCCACTTCACCCCTTCGGGCAAGAATTGGAAATGGTCCAATAAATCTTGGAGCAAGCTTCCCACTAACTCGAATCGCCGCACACCTTTGAGAGGTGATACTTTGAGGTAGACTTGATCTCCGGGACAAAGGCTAGGTCTCGCTGCCTAATATCTGTGATAGCTCTTTTGCCGAGTTTGAGCAACCTTTAATTTCTCCCTTATTGATCTTACTTGATCTTCAGCTTCTTTCAGCAGGTCTGGGCCAAGAACTTGGCCTTCACCCGATTATGTCCAGTACAGGGGAGTTCTACACTTCCTTCCATAAATAGCTTCAAAAGGGGACATTTGAAGGCTTGCTTGGTAGTCATTATTGTAGGAAAATTCTCAGATATGGCAACATCTTGTCCCAACGAGATTGCTTTTCCAGAGCACAAGCTCTCAAAGATGTCCTCAAGGACTTGATTAATTCTCTCGGTTTGGCCATCTGCTTGTGGGTGGTATGTCAGATCTTGTTGAGGCCTGTGCCCAAGGCATCATGTAATTTTTGCCAAAATTTGGAGGTGAATTGAGTTCCTCCGTCTCGAGACTATCTTCTTTGGGACACCATGAAGGCACACAACTTTTGCCATGTAGATTTCGCCACTTGTCTCCGCATAGGTAGTCTTCACAGAATAAAGTGAGCCATTTTAGTTAACCTATCCACAATGACCCAAATAGAGTCAAAACCAGCTTGGGTACGAGGTAGACCAGTTATAAAGTCCATCCCGACCTCTTCCCACTTCCACTCTGGGTATGGGTAAAGGCACTAAAAGTCCTCCGTGTCTTTGGTGTATTGCTTTAACTTTTGGCAAGTGTCACATTTGGCCACAAAATCGCTATTTCTCTCTTCATTTTCGCCACCAAGACAACTCCTTGATGTCTTTGTACATCTTTGTAGCTCCCGGATGTATAGAATACAATGCCTCATGGGCTTTTTAAGTATTACTTCTTTGAGCTCGGTGTTATTGGGCACACAGAGCCTCTTATCAAACCAAACCGCACCTTATCCATCTTCGTAAAACCTTGACCTTTCCTTCTCTTAAGTTAGCCTTGATTTCTTGGATGTCAGCATCTCCATCTTGGGCTGCCTTGATCTGTTTTTGCAAGGTAGGTTGCACTTCTAGAGCTGCTAAAAACCCTTCCTCAACTAACTCAAGTTTAAGCTTTAGGAATTCTTCATGCAAAGTAGGTTGGCTCTCCTTGATCATCAAAGTATTGGCATAAACTTTTCTACTCAAAGCATCTGCCACCACATTGGCCTTGCCTGGGTGGTAATGAATTCCCACATTGTAGTCCTTAATAAGCTCTAGCCACCTTCTCTGCCTCAAATTCAAATCGCTTGAGTAAAGATGTACTTTAGGTTTTTAGGTCAAGATAGATTTCACACCTATTACCAATGAGGTAATGGCGTCAAATCTTTAAAGCATGTACCACAGCAGCTAACTCAAGGTCATGAGTAGGGTAGTTGGCTTCATGGGGCTTCAACTGCCTTGAGGTATAAGCTACTACTCTTCTGTCTTGCATAAGAACACAGCCAAGCCCTTGCTTTGATGCATCACAATAGACTTCAAAATCTTTCCTGACATTTGGAAGAACCAAAACTGGGGCAGAGGTCAACTTCTTCTTGAGCTCTTGGAAGCTTTGTTCATAATCAGAGGTTCAAAGAAACTTCTTTTCTTTCTTTAATAGCTGAGTTAGGGGTCTTGCAATTCGGGAAAAGCCTTCAATAAACCTTCTGTAGTACCCTGCCATACCAAGAAAACTTCGGACTTGAGGCACAGAGCTAGAAGGTTCCCAATTGAGCACATCTTGAACCTTGCTAGGGTTGACAGATACTCCTTCCTTTGACAAAACATGCCCTAAGAAGACCACTTCCTTTAGCCAAAACTCACACTTACTAAACTTAGCAAAGAGCTGATGAGCTCTCGCCTCAAAACCGAAAAGAGATGCCTTGCATGCTCCTCCTCACTCTTGGAATACACAAGTATGTCATCAATGAAGACAATGACAAACTTATCTAGGTACTCCATGAACACTCTGTTCATCAAATTCATGAAATAGGTAGGGGCATTAGTCAGCCCAAAAGACATGACAGTGAACTCAAACAACCCATACCTAGTTGAAAAAGCTATCTTTGGGATGTCTTCTTTTCGGATCTTGAGTTAGTGATATCCTGTCCTCAAATCTATCTTTGAAAACACAGCAGCTCCCTTCAATTGATCAAACAAATCATCAATTCTTGGCAAAGGATACTTGTTCTTGACAGTGACATCATTAAGAGCTCTATAGTCCACACACATCCTTTGTGTACCATCCTTTTAGGCACAAAATCACAGGGCTCCCCATGGTGAGGAGCTAGGTCTAATAAAACCCTTGCTCGCAAGTCTTCTATTTGCTTCTTCAACTCCACTTGGTCATCAACATGTAATCTATAAGAACTTTTGGAGATGGGGGAGGTCCCTGGAACAAGATTAATGACAAACTCAAGGTCTCTGTCTGGAGGCATTCCTGGGAGCTCATCAGGGAACATATCCACAAATTCTTTAACAACAGGGACCTCTTCCAAGGTATCAACTTGAGCACTACAAGAAAGGGCTCCTTAGAGCTTCTCTGAGGAGGCCGAAAACTTCACAGAGGCACCACTAGGGCTGGTCAAAGAGATGCTTTTACGACTACAATCCAACATGGCATGGTGGTCAGCTAGCCAATCCATGCCCAAGATCACATCTAGGATCTCGTGTCCAAAAGGATAAGGTTGGTTAGAAATTCTACTCCTTCAATGACTATTTTAACTTAGGACAACCCCGTTCGTGCTTAATTCAACCGAGGGATTGAACCAACAAGGTAGACTTAAGAGCAACAACTCGAAACTGGTGCTTTGCAGCAAAACTCTGAGAAATAAACGAATGGGAAGCTCCAGAGTCAAATAAAACTGCAGCTGGCACTGAATTTACTAGGAACATACCTAGCACCACATCTGAGGAGGTCTGAGCTTCTTCCACTGCAACATGGTTCACACGTCCCCTTCCAAAAGATTGGGAGGTCCTAGCTTGAGGAGGTCCTGCAACTTGGGAGGTCTTGGCCGAGGGAGGTCCTGAAGTAGAGGTCTTTGCTGCTTGCTCAGTCTTCAGTGGGCATTGATTGGCGAAATGCCCCACTTGGTGACACTTGAAGCAGGTGATCCCAGCTGCTGTGGAGGTTGTTGGGATAGGCTTGGTGCCGCCAGTGATGCGGCGCTGGGCGGGAGGTCTTTGCAGAGGTCCTGGGAGGTCCAAGGGGTCCTTGGCGCTTATGCTGATACTGCACAAAGGTCTTGACACGTTGGGGAGGTCTTTGTTGGGCACTGGAGGGTGGCGCCTTTCTCTTGAAAGACTCGGAAAGTTCTCTTCGGGACTCCTCAATGAGTATGGCCTTGTTTACTATATGTCAAAATCGTGGTAATCGCTACAACAACTTGAACTTTTAAACTAGGATGGAGGCCTCGCTTAAAGCGCTTCCGCTGCATCATCTCAGAGCTACATCCTCGCGGGCATAACGTGACAACCGTGTGAACTTAGTGACATACTCACTCACCGACATGTCTTTGCCTTGCTTGAGATCCCTGAACTCATTCTTTTTCATCTCTACTTTCCCATCAGGAACATGATAATGACGAAATGCTGTTGAGAATTCTGCCCAAGTGATCCTCTGGGGATCAGCATGTGAGGCACAAAATGTGTCCCACCATTCTACCGCAAATTTCTTCCAATTGATGTGAAGCTTAACAACACATTTTCCTGTCTTCGCAGCCGAGTAATATCCAACTTTTTCTCCGCTGATCTCACCACCATCTCGCATCTAAGGGCTTAGGGAGCTTGAAAAGGTAGTCCGGGCGTGTCTTCATGAACTCGATAGCCTTGACCGATGGTGAGCCGAGGGTGGAGGTGGTGGCACTTCTTCAGCCTTGACTATTCTGGCTCATCATGGCAAGTAAAGCATTGGTGGTCCGCTTTGTTGAGCCATAATTTGGTTCATATTCTGCATCATTGAGCTCATCATTTGGGCTTGTGCTGCCATAAACTGCCCAAAACCCGGATCTGTTGCTGCCACTGGAGGAGGTGGAGGTGGAGGCAATCGCTGCGGGGCTCACCCGACTTGTGGATCGCCGAGTCTGCACTATCTGACAAAACTCTAAAGGTTTAATAGGTAAGAAAGAAAGCATAGTAAGTAAGAGGGAGAAAGCATCAAGATAAGTGAGAACAGAGAGATAAAGATAGAGCATCTATTAGGGGTGATTTGGTTAAACCCAAGAGAGAACCAAAAGGCCAGGAGGCCAAAAGAGGCAACAAAACTTCAAACAGAGGTCTTAGAGACCAAAGCTAAGCGAGACTCAGACTAGGACCACTAACCCTAACCTTACTACAACAAATTTCTATAGAAATTATAAAGGCAAGGAGGTCCAATTGGACTTAAAATCGAGGTTCCAGCAGAGGCAAGATAAAGGAACTAAGAAGGAGTTAAGATTGAAGTAGAATAAGGTGAGAAAAGATTTAGACAAGTTAAGGGCAGCATAAAACTAGAACAAGGAAAGAACCACCAAACAAATTTTAAGTTGGTTTGCTTTAGAAAATAACTTTTGAATCAAAACTAAATCGACCTTTCTACCTATGGCCACGTCCTACAGCCGACCAAGGCTCTGATACCACCTGTGACGACCCACCCTGTGATGCACCGCAAGAGGTCCGGGAGGACCTTTTTTTTTTGCGCTGCGACGCCACCACAGAGAGGAGTGGTAGCACCGCTCGGTGCACTCCCGAGGAGGTCTGCCAGGACCTCCCAGGAGGTCTTCAGGACCTCCTGGAGGTCTTGACTCGCAACCCCTCGGTAGCGCCTCCAGGTACATCACTAGAGAGGTCCGATAGGACCTCCCAGGTTAAGTCCCGTAGGACCTCCTGGAGGTCCTGCCCCCGTGCATCCGAGCTAGTCCCAGGACAATGGCTATCTCGCACAAGAACACAAGCTAATATCATAACCACGAGGTCAAACAAAGATGAAGCGAGATAAATTAAACTTAATATAACAGACCTTATGGTCAAGCTTGATAACAAGAGGTCTGCCACTGAGGGCTTACAAAACCAACAAGGACTTACAACTAGCAACAAGGAGCTCTAGGGCTCCAACACCAAAAGTACGCAAAAGCCATCCAACAAGCACCACAGGCTGTCGGGTGGAGGACGTCCTAGGCGGTGGGTCGTCAAGAACTCCTCCTCAAAGAGGTCTCAGACCGCCTCAAGACTTGATCATCTTCAGAATCTGCTTTGACACAGGGGCTTAAGCCATGAGTACTTTGAATGTACTCAAGAAGTCACAGGAGCACTTATGCAACAATAATATTCATGCAAGGGCTTACCAAATGAGAGTCAGATGGTTAGTTTATAAAGCCGTGTTTTGACAATAATAACAAGAATAGATTAAAAAGCAAAGAAGGTAAAACAATAGTACATAATAAATTTGATGTTGAAAAGGTGGAGTGAGCACCAACTCACATCCACAACAAAATGGGGAGGTCTGTCACACCAAAGGGCTGTGTCCTCACCCAAGACCCACTCCAAGTCCGAACCACTGGACCACTACCCGAGCCAACCCTAACCCTCTCGAGCCGCCAAGATCTCTTCGAGGCAAGGCCAAGGCATCTCATGAAGTGTCCAAAGGGCACTAACTTTGAAACAACTACCCTTGCACCATTTTCACTGAGCATGTCCATGACCAAGGACTTGGCTATTCAATAGATCTTATACTCGCAGAGGTGTACAACTTTACCCACAATCCACGATCTCTAGCGGGGCGGGTTCCGGCCACTCTTGCTCACTTAGATGGTGAGCGCCTAGAGAGCGTGGCAAGGCCTTTACAAAGCTTTGAACTACCTCGGGCTGCCCGCTAAGGTTTCGCAATCCCCTCCTGTGGTCTAGAAATCCGTAGGGTTATGGGGTGCCACCTCTTGCGCCAACGAATCACACGCTCCACCATAGCAGCCCCAAGCCAACTCATTGCTAATTATTTAGCCCAGACCACCCCCATAAAATGATCTTGTGGTTGCACTGTTTGGCCCAGATCAATAGACACAAAGTTAAGTCCTTAATTGTGCTAAGGCAAGACTTCCACAAACCCAGATGTGCATAGCACCCGCTACTCACTCCCTGCCTTCTTGCCTCAGCAAAACCTTTTGTAAATACCCATGCCAAAAGACCACCCAGTCTTGGTGCAACAGTTTTTGTTGGAAATATGCCCTAGAGGCAATCATAGAGATGATTATATTTCATTATGTTCATGACATTGGATAATGTGTTATCTTGTTCCTAGAATAATATTGTTAATATTTATAATCAAGTATGTGACTTGGTTGTGAAACTCTATATTCTCGCGATAATTATTCTTACATCCTCGGTCGTAAACATATGAGGACACATATGAATAGACTAGCATATGTATTGGTTGATGACTATGTTTCACGAGTCATAGATATGGGGATATCAAACCGATAATATGGACACATGTTAGAGAACATGATGTTGGATAAGACCCACCTTGAGACACTATTGAGATTGTTATGAATCTATGTGTCATTAGTTGGTCTCAAGCAATGATGATGTATAATCCTTAGACCTGAGATCAAGATGGTTTCCTACATGTGTAAGAGCACTCTTAGGGGTTGCCAAACGCTACACCGTGAATCGGGTAGTTATAAAGGAAGCTTTCGGGTATGCTCAAACATGGAGAGGAATGTGACCGGTCGGATATGGATTTGCCCTCCTAACATAACAGAGAGATGTCTCGGCCCCTCGTTGTGATCGGATAAAGAAAGTGCATGGCCATGCCACTAGTAGTCGAAGTGTTCACCACGTAAGGTTATCGATACTCGATCGAGAAAGTATTGAATAGTCCATGGATGACACAACATCTCACCGGAGTTCAACCGGACATCGTGAGGCAAAGGAGTATACACAAGTAGGTCGCTCAGTCGACGCTTCTGATCGGTCAGATGCAAATACGAACTAGTCGAGATCGGTCGAACGTAATCACAGAGTGGTCGTAAATCAGGTCGTAAGGAGTTACGAATCGTCGTGACCACATACTGAACCGGTCGATATCTGAGATAGGACACAGGTCGTAAGTGATGAAGATCTGGTCGAGATCATATTGCATTAAGGTTCATCCGATATAATTTGTGTGTATTCGAATCGATATGCTCGCTAGGAGCCGCCATTTACTTGTGGTCGAAAAACGGTTTCCGACTCACAACCGAACTACACATGAACCTCTGTGGTCACACACTTAACGGGTTGGAACAAACCAAGTACGAATACGATTAAATAACGTGTTTAGATAGGATCCGCCACGCAGCACTATATAAGGAGGTGCATGAGGTCATTGGGATAGGCGCGTGAAACACCATCAAAACCCTAGCCGCCATCTCCTTGAGAGCTCCACCGCGCGATTTGGTGCCGCACACCGCGCTCGGTTGTTCCTTCCTGGGCGATGTGGATACCGTGAGAGGCGCTACTACGATTGTTGCGCTTGAGGACGATCCGCGATCTTCACAAAGGAACCGCAGACGTTCTTTGGAGGAGACGATCGGCTCGTGAGGACGTTAGACGATCGACTCGACCGCTTCATCGACGCGCTTCGCTGGACCAGATCGCTCCAATCCTTCTTCCGCCGCTCTGCTGGCGTCTGTTGGTAACGATCGTGATCATCTACTTGCTTGGCATCCCGGTTCGCGTGGTAGAAATTTTTGTTTGTAGCTATCGTAGCCTACCCCGTGACCCTACGGTGGTATCGAGCCATCTGCGTAGTTTTTGATCTGGATCGATCGCATATACTTGATATGTGGTAGTAGTAGATTGGATCTATTATCGGTCGATTTTGGTAACCTAGATCGGTTCATATAGATGGAACGACCTAGACCACGGTCGATAAGATCGACGGTTTCTCGGTGGTAGTAGATGGGTTTACGAGGAGGTATGAGCTATAAGGACCAGAAGGTTTATTGCACTTGTCCACGACCAGACTGCATATCACTCCTACCGGTCGGAATTCCGCCATCGGAGTATGCCGCAGTGTGTGGTCGTATCAAGGCATTGATCGGATTGGTTTGAAATAGGGCTAATTTGATTAACCCGATGATTTCCAAGGCTCGGATACGTGAATAAGATTCATGTTTCGGAAAAGGTTTCCGAGCGTGCTGCCCTCGACCAACGAGGGGCGCTGCCCCTTCGAACCCCGCCCGCTAACCGGCTAGCGGGACCGCCGGCTTGGGTATTCGCATGCGCGCTATAGGTAGTGTGTGCTCATGTCGTCCGTTAGAATTGGATTCATGCATAACTTGTTTTTGCAGGATTGATGTGAATAGTATGACCCATACTGCTTTCATGTATGAGATGCATGTATGCTTGTAATATTCATGACATGCGTGTCATGTTAATTGCAGACCAAAATCAGTTTATAATTGTATAACGGCTGCGTGTCGACTTGTGATGCTTCTTTACTCCTAGTGTTTCATTACTAGTGCTATTAGAAATAATGGCTTAGTAGGAGTGCTTGGAGGAGTCCACCACTTGAAGACATGGTGAACAGGATGCATGGCGATGGAGATTACCATGAAGAAGGGTCATGTTATATCACAATGCAATTTGATTGTCTGTGAATGCCTTTACATTCCTGTTCATTTATTTCTATGCATGTTATTTTGCTTTAATTGCTTTTAACATGATAGAAGTAAAATTCCCTCTTTTAATATTAAGTTAAATTGATGCCTCCCAAACATGCCGCACCATCCAAAGTCATGTATTTTAATGGTAGGTCTTGCCAAAGCAGAGTGCCATTAACTCTCCTTGACTAGATGGGTTTGTGTCGAACACTTACACGCCGGCATTGGTTTAACTTAACAAGGTTATCATAACAGCTTGTGGACCTTGGGGCATAAAGGTTGGGTCTTAAAGCATACAGATGTTGCCCAACAACAAGAGTCATATAGTTGATATGATTAGCAAAGGTTGCTTACCATTTTCACTAGTCTTCTAGCAAAGGAAGCCAAAGCTCACTAGTTGATTAAATGATTATGGATCTTGAATCATTAAATGTCATAAGAGGGATATGGTGTTTAGTGGAAGTATCTTTATTAAATTGTTTAATAGAAGTTACTTTAATGAACATATGTCTTAGTTTTGCATATATTTTTGTTGTAGATCATGGCACCAATCTTTGTACCTACATCCAGCTTTTGCTTTACGCTCGATACTTGAAAAGGAAAAACTTAATGGAACAAATTTTATGGATTGGTCCCAACTCGAGAATTGTTCTCGGGCAAAATAAAAGGAACATGTTCTAGAAGAACCAATTCGTAAGTGCCTCTGTAAAATGTTCTGCTTTGCTATTAAAACCGCCTATAAAAGGCATGTGATGAGTCCCTTGATGTTAGCTGTCTCATGCTTGCCGCTATGAACTCGCACCTTCGAAGCGCTTTGAGAACATAGAGGCTCACGATATGATCGTGGCGCTCAAAGGCATGTTTGAGACACAAGCAAGAACCGAGAGATTTGAGATCTCAAAGAACTTGTTTGGATGTAAGCTAGCCGAGGGTGGTTCGTGAGCCCTCATGTAATCAAAATGGTTGGTTACACACGAGCTTGGAAAAACTTGGTTTTCCACTTAGCCAAGAATTGGCTCAGATTTGATTCTTGCTTCGCTTCTCGAAAGCTATGGCAGTTCATTTTGAACTTCCATATGAACAGTTTAGACAAGAATCTCACCGAATCAAGATATGATGCTTAAGACAAAGCAGAGGGCAAGATTAAGAAATACAACAATCATGTGATGATGGTGCAAAAGAGTACAAGCTTCAAGAAGAAGGCTAAGACTTGGGTCAAGAAAAGGGCAAGGCTAAAGTTTGGATGAGATCCAAACCGACAAACCTAAACCCAAGACTAAGTCCGCCCGACTCAAGAGAATGAATGCTTTTCTTGCAAAGAACTAGGCCATCGGAAGAGGAACCGCAAGAAATACCGGCCGATCGTAAAAGGAATGGTGGGACTAAAACTTCCACTACGTATTAATGTTATAGACATTTTTCTTCTTGACTCTTTTCCGTTAACTCATGGGTATTTGATACTGGATCGGTTGCTCATATTTGCAATTCGATGCGTAGTCTAACAAGAAGTAGGATGATTGCAAGGGCGAGATGGATCTTGGCGTCGGGAATAAAGCAAAGGTTCTTTGCATTAGCCGTCGGGACTATGCCACTACTATTGCCTTCGTGATTTATTATGGAATTGAATAATTGTTATTACGCTCCACCATTAGTAGAAACATTATCTCGCCTCATGTTTGATGGCGAGAGGGTTATAAGTTCATTATAGAGAACAATGGTTGTTCTATATTTTTGAATAAAGTGTTTTATGGCTATGCACCTATTTTGAATGGGTTGTTTATTTTAAATCTTGATGATGCATCGGTCTATAATATTAATGCTAAAAGGATTCTACCTAATGAAATAAATTCCACTTTTATTTGGCATTGTCGTTTGGGTCACATAAGTGAAAACGCATGAAAAACTCCATAATGATGGAACTCTAAACTCATTTGATTTGGAATCATTTGAAACATGCGAGTCTTGCCTGGTCGGAAAGATGACCAAGACACCTTTCACCGGTCGTAGTGAAAGGGCGCACGACCAGTTGGAACTCGCACATACTGATGTATGTGGACCAATAAGCACGACAGCCAGAGGTGGTTTTCAGTACTTCATTACTTTCACCGATGACTATAGTAGATATGGTTATATCTACTTAATGAGGCACAAGTCGGAATCCTTTGAAAAGTTCAAGGAGTTCCAGAATGAAGTGCAGAATCAATTTGGCAAGATAATCAAATCTTTACGATCTGATCGTGGAGGTGAGTTTTTGAGCCATGAGTTTGGTAATCATTTGAAACAATGTGGAATTGTTCCTGACTTACACCACCCGTACTCCACAATGGAATGGGGTGTCCGAGCGGCGAATGAGACCTTGTTGGACATGGTTCGATCAATAATGAGCCAATCGGATCTGCCATTATATTTTTGGGGTTATGCTCTAGAAACTGCGCTTTCATTTTAAATAAGGTACCATCTAAATCAAGAGATAAGACACCATATGAGATGTGGACCGGAAAAGTCCCATTTGTCTTTTCTAAGGATTTGGGGATGTGATGTCTATGTTAAACGCTTGACGTCGATAAGCTCACACCCAAATCGATAAATGCTTTTTATAGGATATCCTAGGGAAACCAAAGGATATTATTTCTACAACCGAAGAAGACAAAGTTTTTGTTGCTTAAATGGTGTCTTTTGGAGAAAGAGTTTCTTTCAAAAGGAGTCGATGGGAGAAAGGTGCAACTCGAAGAAATTCGGAAACATCTCAAAGTGTTTCAACTCCTCTTGAACCTCTCTTGGATGAACAAATTATTGTTGAACCTATAGATAAGGCACCAAATTTCACGAGATCTAAAAGGCGCGTCAATTGCCTACAAGGTATGGGCATGACGATTATTATTGAATAATGGTGAGCCTAAGACTTATGAGGAAGCGATGATGGACCCGCACTCGAGAAATGGCTTGGAGCCATGAAATCAAATAGATTCCATGAGAGAAAATCGGGTTTGGAACACCGGTCGATCCACTTGATGGTGTCAAAACCATTGAGTGCAAATAGATCTATAAGAAAAGATTGATATGGATGGAAATGTTCACATTCATAAGGCTCGACTAGTCGCAAAAGGTTTTCGACAAGTTCAAGGAGTTGACTACGATGAGACTTTCTCACCAAGAGCGATGCTTAAATCTGTTCGGATCATTCTAGCAATTGTTTGATATTTCACTATGAGATATGGCAAATGGATGTCAAAACAGACTTTCCTTAATGGAAACCTAGATGAGGATGTGTACATGACACAACCTTTGAAGGTTTTGTCGATCCAAACAATGTTAGTAAAGTATGCAAACTTCAAAAGTCCATTTATGGATTGAAGCAAGCATCTCGAGTTGGAATATACGTTTTGATGAGGAGATCAAAATGTTTGGTTTCGCAAGAACAAAGAAGAACCTTGTGTTTACATGAAGGTTAGTGGGGCGCACTTGTTATTCGATCTTGTATGTAGATGACATACTACCGGTCGGAAATGACATTCCGATGCTAGAATCTGTTAAATCTTCATTAAGAAAAAGTTTCTCAATGAAAGATTTAGGAGATGCAGCATATATCTTGGGAATAAGGATCTATAGAGATAGATCTAACAGGCTAATTGGATTAAGCCAAGAAATGTACATAGACAAAGTGTTGAATCGGTTCAACATGCAAAATTCCAAGAGAGGATTCTTGCCCATAGCTCATGGCATTAATCTTAGCAAGAATCAGTGTCCTACGACCACTGATGAGCGAGACAAAATGAGTGATATTCCATATGCTTCGCCATTGGATCTATCATATACGCCATGATATGTACACGACGGATGTATCATATGCTCTAAGTGTTACGAGCGAGATACCAAGTCGATCCCGTGAATGTCATCGACGGTAGTGAAAAACATTCTTAAGTACTTAAGAAGGACTAAGGATGTGTTCTTAGTTTATGGTGGTGATGAAGAGCTCGTTGTAAATGGTTACACCGATGCAAGCTTTCAAACCGACAAAGATGATTATCGTCTTAACTGGTTTTGTATTCATTTTGAATGGAGGAGCGTTGAGTCGAAAAGTTCCAAGCAAGAGACGGTTCTTGATTCCACGACAGAGGCCGAGTACATTGCGGCTTCAAGTCGCAAAAGAAGGTGTTTGGATAAGGAATTTCATTCTGAATTGGGAATGGTTCCGAGTGCCTCGAGCCCAATGGATCTCTATTGTGACAACAATGGAGCCATTGCTCAAGCTAAGGAGCCCAGATCCCATCAGAAGTCCAAACATATACTCAGGTGTTATCATCTTATCCGCGAATTGGTGGATAGAGGAGATGTTAAGATATGCAAAGTTCATATGGATTTAAATGTTGCTGATCCGTTGACAAAGCCTCTCACACAGCCAAAGCATAAGGCACACACAAGAGCTATCGGTATTAGATACCTAAAATGATTGACTCTAGTGCAAGTGGGAGACTGTTGGAAATATGCCCTAGAGGCAATCATAGAGATGATTATATTTCATTATGTTCATGACATTGGATAATGTGTTATCTTGTTCCTAGAATAATATTGTTAATATTTATAATCAAGTATGTGACTTGGTTGTGAAACTCTATATTCCTACGATAATTATTCTTACACGATCCTGATAAGTAAACATATGAGGACACATATGAATAGACTAGCATATGTATTGGTTGATGACTATGTTTCACGAGTCATAGATATGGGGATATCAAACCGATAATATGGACACATGTTAGAGAACATGATGTTGATAAGACCCACCTTGAGACACTATTGAGATTGTTATGAATCTATGTGTCATTAGTTGGTCTCAAGCAATGATGATGTATAATCCTTAGACTGAGATCAAGATGGTTTCCTACATGTGTAAGAGCACTCTTAGGGGTTGCCAAACGCTACACCGTGAATCGGGTAGTTATAAAGGAAGCTTTGGGTATGCTCAAACATGGAGAGGAATGTGACTGGTCGGATGTGACGACCCGGTCTTAGGGCACCCGAGAGATCCTCCAGGACCTTTGGAAAGTCCACAAGGACCTCCTAGGAGGTCCATAAAGGACCTCTCGGGCAGTCCACCAAGACCACCCAGAGGTCTGCAAGACCTCCCGGAGGTCCAGGAGAATCGACCCGAGAGAGAGTCTCAACCGAGGAGCACCCAAGGCCCGCCACGCCCCCATGTAACAATAAATGAAGAGGTCCGAGGGCGCACTCAAGACCTCCCACGACCCACCAGAGGAGGTCGTGGAGGTCTGGGACCACCTGAAACTCCACATGTTATTACCATCATGAGGACATGGATGGACCGAGTCTGCTCCAAGGTCCTCTGTGAAACCCGAGCTAGTCCCAAGGATCATGGCTAGCCCTTCACAAAGAAAATACACAAGGGTGATATCCGAACAATCTTTTATTGAAACATAATATTAACAAGGTTGATTACAAGGTGGTCTTGGGCCAAGCATAAATACACAAAAGCGTAAGAAGGCAAAAGGGTCCATCAACACGCCACAGCGGTGATCGAGTACATAACCTAATTGCTTTGATCTTCATCACGCCAACATCTTCTCCTAGCAAAGATTATAATGAGCAAGAGTGAGCACTACCACTTGTGCTCGCAAGTTGCACCTGGGGTAACAATATGACATGCATATGTGGAGATTCAAAAGATGGCATAATATGGTTATTTTGCACAAAGCCGCTTTTCTTTCCAATACCATTATTAATTTCCAAAGGTGTCTTTTAATAGATAGAACTCTTTATATTAAAACAATTTTTCGCTTGGATATCAATCATCATGAATTAGTGAAGGATACCCTCCCGACAAGAGGCTCCTCGCCCCAAACCCAAGGGATGGTAATCCCAAAACAGTTTAGAAACCATTTCTAAAAATTCCCAAATTCAATATCTAACTTCAAGTGGCCTTTGCCAAGACGTCCCATGACCGTGGACACGGCTATTCAATAGATTTAACTCTGCAGAGGTTGTGCACTTTACCCACACGACTTGATTACTCTAGTTTGTCCCAATTCGTCAATGCCATCTCTCACTACCAAAGGTAAGAGATCTAGAGCTCAAGACAAGGCTTTTACAATGCATTGCTCCACCACGCCTTTCCTTGCTAAGGTTTCACCTTCCTATGGATCGCAATCCGTGGAAGGCCCCTCTTGCACCGATGGGAACAATAGGTCATAAAAGACCTCTAGTCAACAAGACCTCCCACACCACCAATGGAGCAGCATGTAGTGGAGTTTTGCAAATTACTCAATCAGGTCCCACACCCCATTCTGGAGACATGTGGTTGCACGATTGTGGCATAGCCCATTATAGGCATGGCATTGGTCGCTCAAAGACCGGTCCTCACTTGACTAGGGCAACTTTCACTAACCCTTGGACCTCCACCCTAGCTGTGGTTAGAGTCCGTGCATAAACATTGCACCAACCAAGCAATCCAATTTGCCCCAGTCCAAACCAATTGTTTATTTTCTTTGCTTTCCCAGCACCATTTTCACACCTCCATGACAACCCAATGTCATGGTGAAAACATTTAAACATTATTTGGTTGTGTTGGTAAAGATTTCCCCAAATTAATAGTTTTGATCTAAGCATAACTGAGCTCATGTTTTTCAAATGTTCTTGACTCATGCTCTCAATTAGCCAAGTTTGACCTAAAGGTGACAATATGTTCACCAAGAACAACAGAGGTCATATGAAGGAAATGGGTATAACTATAAAGTTAAAAGCGGTGTTGAACTAACTTGATAAAAATAAGCATGCAATACACATTAAAACAGGACATAAATACTTTGAATTCTTGGGTGCAATATGTTCAAAAGTGCAACTTGCCTTGCTCATTACTCCGAGATCCTTCCTCTTGAGCTCTCGATTCTTGGGAACCCTCACAATCTACACACATATATAAAAAGGCAAATTCAAAGAAGATTCAAATAAAGATCCAATTAAAGAATCAAGAGAACTCGGAGAAAACTCAAAAACCCAATTACGAAAAAGAATTGTATTTAGATTAGGTTCTTTTGGAGAAGGTCTAGCTTACCAAAGGAAAAAGGGTCTTTGGAAAAAGGTCCCAAGGTGTGACCTAGGCGTTAGGCGAGAGAAGTCCCGAGGCCAAAATGCTTCGCAAGGTCCTGAGAGAAGGTCCTCACACGAGCACCACAGAATTCCCAAAGAAACCCACCAGAGAAGGTCCTGTGAAAAACATGGCCAGCTCAGGGTAGTGGTAAACACAAAGGTGGAGGAGATCATCAAAGAACTTACCAAGGGCAAGAAGCTATGGATGAAAGGGGAGGTCGTAAGAACCAAGCTCTCCCGGGAAGGCCTCTGGTCCAAAACCGAGAGGGTGAAAATGGAGAAGGTGGAGTGGTGGAATTTCTTAGACAAGTTGTAGTCAAAATGGTGAAGAAAACTAGAAATACACGAGTCCAGGATAAGTATGGAAATGGGTCAAAGGTAGGTAGTGACAGGGCAGGTGTCACTACGATTCTGGGCAAAAGGTACGAGAAGGGACACGTATGATGTTATGGGAAGGAACAAGGAAAAATGTCAGGGTACGGTTAAGTGACCCAATTCAAAGTAAAACACCACGTATATGGATGCATTTAATGTGATAAGACCGCATTGAAGGCTCAATATAATAATGTGGCGAGGAATTGAGAATGGTTAAGACCGGCGGTGAGGCGACCAATTTAGAAACAATCGGGTCAAAATAGGGAGGTCTTGACCCACAATAGAGGTCCTCGAGGAGGTCCGAAGCGACTTAGGAAGTCCTAAGCCCAAGGACGAGAGGTCTAAAGGTTAAGGAGGTCCAGACAGGGGAGGTCCCGACGGTCGAGATCTCACCAAGGAGGTCTGGCGGGGAGGTCTGAGCGGTTGGATCTCCGAGAGGAGGTCCAACGACCAAGAGCCATGGGGGAGGTCCTCGAGAGAAGGCGGCCTGACGACGGGAGGTCTGGGCCTTTGGATTCAAAGTGAGGGGAGGTCCAAGCCGTTCGATTCAGAACAAAGGGGAGGTCCACGAAGGGACATAACGCATGGGAGGTCTAGACCCTTGGATTGGAAATGGGAAGAGGTCCGGACCGCCAGGTCTAGCACAAGGGAGGTCCATGCGAGTGGTTTGAGAGGCATTCCATAGAGGGTTCTACCCAAGGAGGTCTTCTCGGTCAAGAGTAAAAAGTCAAGACGGTTCAAATGGACTTAAGAAAAATCGAAGGCACACAAGAGGCCATTGGAATGCATAGAGGTCCGAATGAAAGGAGGTCTAGGCATAAAGAGGTGTCCAGACGACAAGAAGTTTAGGCGAAGAGAAGTCGAGCAGAAAAAGAGGTTTGAACCCTAAGAGATTCAAACCAACAAAGAGGTCCAAATGACCAAGCTCAAAGAAAGGAAGGCCCGGTCATACGAGTATTTCTGGTGAGACAAGGTCTAAGCTTTAGAGGAGGTCTAAACCTCGTGACCAAGGAGATAGGTTCTGGGAGAATTGCCGAGCTTACCAAAGAAGGAGACACAACAACCCAAATCCTTCCAACAGAACCCAAATTTGAATTCTCACTAAAGCAAAATAGCTTTAACTTATTTTACACATTTTAAAAAGTATTTAGAAAATCAAGATGTTACATCGGATATGGGATTTGCCCCTCCTAACATAACAGGAGAGATGTCTCGGCCCCTCAGTGATCGGATAAAGAAAGTGCATGGCCATGCCACTAGTAGTCGAAGTGTTCGACCACATAAGGTTATCGATACTCGATCGAGAAAGTATTGAGCAGTCCATGGATGACACAACATCTCACCCGAGTTCAACCGGACATCGTGAGGCAAAGGGAGTATACACGAGTAGGTCACTCGAGTCGAGCGATTCTGATCGTCAGATGCAAATCTGAACTAGTCGTAGGCGGTCGAACGTAATCACAGAGTGGTCGTAACACAGTCGTGGGAGTTCTGAATCGTCGTGACCACATCTGAACCGGCATCATCTGAGATAGGACACAGTAAGTAAGTGATGAAGACACGTCGTAGATCATATTGCATTAAGGTTCATCCGATATAATTTGTGTGTATTCGGAATTGATATGCTCTGCTAGGAGCCGCTTCGACTTGTGGTCGAAAACGGTTTCAGACTCACAACCGAACTACACATGAACCTCTGGTCACACACTTAGCAGGTTGGAACAAACCAAGTACTGCGAATCGATTAAATAGCGTGTTTGGATAGGATCCGTCCACGAGCACTATATAAGGAGGTGCATGAGGTTTGTTGGGATAGGCGCGTGAAACACCACCAAACCCTAGCCGCCATCTCCTTGAGAGCTCCACCGTGCGACTTGGTGCCGCACACCGCCGCTCGGTTGTTCCTTCCTGGGCGTGTGGATACTGAGAGGCGCTACTACGATTGTTGCGCTTGAGGACGATCCACGATCTTCACAAGGAACCGCAGAGCGTTGCTAGAGGAGACGATCGGCTCGTGAGGGCGTTAGACGATCGACTCGACCGCTTCATCGGCGCTCTTCGTTGGACGGATCGCTCCAATCCTTCTTCCGCTCTGGCGTCTGTTGGTAACGATCTGTGATCATCTACTTGTTTGGCATCCTGGTTCGCGTGGTAGAAATTTTTGTTTGTAGCTATCGTAGCCTACCCCGTGACCCTACAGTTTTAACAAAGTGGCCTCTCACCACAGTCAACACAACTTAGGCATCCTGACATAGTACGCTATGAAAGGGCACCGACCACAGGTTCCATAAGTTATTAGTCAAGATTATTAGGAATGAAACATGATTCACAGTCCCACGAATTCTAGAGCGAAGAAATACATAACCTACGGCCCCATGCTAGCACATAACAAGAAATGCCAACTAGATAACCATTCCTAGGGCTCTCAAGGGGAACATAACACCATGATAGGGGCAAAGAACAAAGGAGGCATAACGACAAGTAGGAAAGTAACTACATTTCCAAACCTTTTCTTATAAACATAGCCATGCATGATAGAGTAAAACCAAAATACATTTACAAGACTAGGTTCAAAATGATCAAAGGAGGTCTGTGGCTTGCCTTGGTCGAGCGAAGGAGAGCCTTGATGAGAGAGAGCCGGGTCCAAGATCTCCTCAAACTCGTGATCTACACGTTAGCAAGAAAACCAAATAAGCAAAACCACACTAGGCCAAAGAACTTCAAAAGAAGACTAAAAGAACTCAAACAACACTTAACCAAAACCGGACAAGCAGTGACCCCGTAACAACAAGGAGGTCCAAGACAAGAGAGGGTGGTCTTTAAGCAAAAGACCAAAGAAAGATCCAAAAGAAGGTCTTCTAGAGAAGATGCCAACTCCTGCGGCTCACTCTTGGTGAAGCTCTAAGCACAAGAAAAAGGTTCAATGACGCGTTGGCAATCGGATCGCTAGGGCAGGGCTTGCCCTTAAAGAATTAAAATAAGGCACCTCGGATGTGATCGCATTTAATGTGACCCGACACCTATTAAATGCGCCTGAGTTCTGAGGCAAGAGCAATAATTACAAGGTGGAGAGAGGCCGCAAGTGGGGCCGACCAAAAGGTGCACAAGGGGTCAAAGGGTGGCCCCACCGCAAAGGTCATCTCCCCAAGGACTCTTGGGAGGTCTGGGACAGAGGTCCAAAACACTCGAGGTAGGTCCTGGTCAGGAGGTCCAAAACACTCAATGGGAGGTCCTGGACAGGAGGTCCAAAACACTCAAGGGGAGGTCCTGGACAGGAGGTCCAAAACACTCCAGGGGAGGTCCTGGACAGGAAGTCCAAAACACTCCAGGGGAGGTCCTGGAAAGGAGGTCCAAAACACTCAGATCTACACAAGGGAGGTCTAACGGTCAAGATCTCAAAGGGGAGGACCTTAACGGTCCAGATCAAAGGGTGCAGGGAGGTCCTAACAAGTAGATCTCCAAAAGGGATGTCTAACGGTCAAGATCTCAAAGAGGAGGACCTTAACAGTCCTGATCAAAGGGTGCAGGGAGGTCCTGACCAACAGGGATACTCTTGGTTAGGAGGGTGGTCTTTGCAAAAGACCAGCAAGGATCGAGGAGGTGGTCCTTGCAAAACAGTCAGGAAGAGGTCCTGAGAACCAAGGAAAACGCGCAGCAAAGTAGAGCCATTCGATTGGAATCGGGCGGTCCAGAAAGGAAAGGAACGTTCGGACCATCCAAACGTTACCTCATGGTTGAGCCGTCAGATCAAGATCGAATGGCGCAAAACCAAGGGGCCGTTCGGACCGAGCGAACATACCAAGGAGACTAGGCCGTGTGATTTAAATCGGACGGCTAGGAGGGAAAGGGGACGTTCGGACCAAGCGAATGTGCCCTTAGAATCGGGCCATCCGAACAACATCGGACGGTCCTTAAGTAAGGAAGGCCAAGTCTTAAGCGGTATGACCGCAGGAGCCAACGGTGGGTTCAAGTGCTAAGGAGGTCTTGGACCTGAGGAGGTCGGAACCTTTAGATCCAACGAAGGGAGGACCTGGACGGCTAAGATCTCTAGGAGGGAGGTCCTAGTGGCCAGATCTAACTAAGGGGGAGGTCTGAGCGGTTAGGATCTCAAAGAGGATGTTCTAACGGCCATATCTCAACAAGAGGGAGGTCTGAGCGGTTAAGATCTCTAGAGAGGAGATCCTAACGGCCAGATCTCAATAAGGGGGAGGTCTGAGCGGTTAAGATCTCCAGAGAGGAGGTCCTAACGGCCAAATCTCAACAAGGGAGAGGTCTGGCGGTTAAGATCTCGGAGGAGGTCTGCGGCGAGATCTCAACAAGGGAGGTGCAGTGGTTAAGATCTCGAGAGGAGGTCCTAACGGCGAGATCTCAACAAGGAGGTGCGGCGGTTAAGATCTCGAGAGAGGAGGTCCTAACGGCGAGATCTTAACAAGGGGAGGTCAGAGCGGCGGGGAGGTCCTAAAGGATCTTGAGGAGGTCCAGTAGGACAAAGGAAGGCCGTGAGGGACTCAAGGAGGTCGATGGGGCCAAGGGAATTCAAGGAGGTTCCAAAAGGCCTTTGGGAGGTCTAGAGGAACTCGGAGCGTCAAGTGAACTCGGGAGGGTTCAAGGAGAGGTGGGAGGTCCACGAGGAAGTCCAAAGGAAACAAAGCTAAGCTTGGCTTTGAGAGATCAAAGGGTTTGAAAATACAAACCCGAGCCGGGTCCTCGACAAGAAAACCACTGACAAGGGGAGGTCCAAAAGCAGAGGGAGGTCTGAGCCTCAAAGAGATTCAAACCAACAAAGAAAATTAAAAGAGAAGAGGTACACCCAGAGGCACACAGAGAGGCTGCAGAGGGAGAACGGGGAAAACTCCAACTAAACAACGAAAGTATTGAGCAGATTTAGTTCAAGTTTGGTTTAATCAATTAAAGTTCTTTTGAAAACTCAAGTTAAGCTTTGAACTCTCAATAAAGCCAAATGGTTACTTTTATTTTGAAAACTTGGCAAGAACTTAAGAGAAACGGGACGTTACACTAAGCATGTATCATGGGTAATTTTTGCTACATTGGCTGCCACATCATCACTTGATCCATACTTGCTGCCACGTTGATGGCTCGGTAGAAGATAAGAGGAAAGAAAAGAACAGAAATGAGAAGAAATAAAGGGAAAAAAGAGGATAGAGATGAGGAAGTGGAGGTAGGGCTGACATGTGGTGTCAAGATGATGATGCGGTAGCTGACGTGGCGAACATTATACCTTTCTAGAGACGTGGTTTTATGATTTTGATATTTAAGAGACCAATTCTAATGGATAAAGGACAAAAATATGAGTTCAAGAAGAGTCGAGACCACATCTAGACTTTTTCATTGTTTTCGAGACCGACATTATCTAATAAGTGTCGAAGCTCTATTCGAAATGATTTAGATCGATAGTAAACTATTTGAGCTGTTTTCACCTCTCTTAGCAAAAAAGAAAGAGAGAGAAAAACCCGGACAGTTTCGCACGTGCGTATGTGCATTGGACCTGTTCAAACTGCAGGGGAGCTCCTCCTCCTCCAGGGTCCAGCCGCCGGCCGCCGCCTCCCCCCACCGGTGATCCATCCTCACTCTAGGTAAGCTCTATCCTGATCGGTTCTGCCCTTCCACTTTGAGTGCATCTGGTTGGAGTAAAGGGGCAAGCTGCCGCTGCCCACCTCCCGCGGCCAGCGGCGCCACAGCCGCCTCCCCACCCTCCCTCCACCGCGCAGCCTGGCCCTGCTCGCTCATTGCCGCTGTCTCCCACTGCCGCAGCCCCCGAACACCTACCTCATTCTCGTCCTTGTCGCCCACTCCCCTCCGGAAAGCTCAATGCCTAATATCTAGGGGGCTGTTGCAAACCAAACCAAATATCAGTAACGCCAAAGAAATGTGGCTGATGTTTGGTTTGCTACCAAGATTTGGTAACACTTAGAAAATTTGGTAATGCAAAATCCAATGTCACGCACTGGAAATCCGAGGGCAAGAAAATCACTCATCAAAATATTGGTAACACCAAAATTTGGCTTGCCACAATCCAGACAACGTTCTTTTTGCCAATATTTGGCTTTGCCCAAGTTTTAGCTATGCCGAAATTTTGGCTTGGCTCATATTGGCCATCAACCAAACAGCCCCGGTGGTCGAAGCAAGGTAGGGTTTTGAATTTATTTGTCCAGCCAAGCTGCATACCCACCCTTAGGGCGACGTTTTCACCACGATTCAAGTTAGATATAGGTTATTTATTTCGTTAGTAGGATATGGATCCGTGCATAATTGTATATGTGCTTACTGCTGCTCATTAGCATTATGTCCAAATTGGTCACGCAGAGTTAAGGATAAGCATGATTGATCAGTCCACTTGGTGAAATGCCTGGTTATTACGACATCGCTGATATCCTCATAGAGGAGGAGGTAACGATGCTTGCTTGATCTTCTGCTTCTTGCATGCTTGTATAGATGGCCTGAATACGTTTCTACTGTAACTGCAGCCTATTTCGGTTGTTTTTCAAGTAAGTGCAAATGGTGTCGGCCTGCTAGATCCTGGTGCTGAAACGAATAGTGTAAGTGGCTGAGCGATGACTTTTGTTCACCTATGTTTTAGTGCTATGGTATACCTGCTCAAGGCAACTGCTGACCATTCTTCCTCTGCCCCGATTGTTCTTGACGGAAGTTGTTTTGGAATTTATGCAGTAGTTCAATAGAGTTTATCTGAGATGCGTCTTATGTAGTTATGCACTTCTATTTCTTATACTGGTTTGGAAGGCTAGTTGCTTTCTTATTGGTCTGTGTGCTTATTTTGTAATGAGCACCTGTGAGTTGGATTCTTTGTGTTGCAAAAAAATTCTTGCTTCTTTGGAAAATGGAAATGGGAGATCTTTTCTGTTTTTTTATATATAAAAAACTACTTATCTTCTTTATGTCCAGGTTGAAAAGGGTGCTAAGGTGGACCTTCCATTTTGGCTTGCGCATGGCCTGCTGTCTCTGGAGCAAGCGGTGTCAATAAATGTACCTCCTTGCTTCACCCAGAAGTAGGTTCCTTCATAATCTGTTTCTGCATTTCTGCATACACAGAAATTTTTAGTGCAACACTAAAGTATACTGTACACAAGAGTATCTAGTATTCTTATTTTCAACAAATTTACATGGAAGTTCCTCTCGTTAGCTTAATGAAGGTGTTTTCAGTACTACAAATACCTATTGGACTATTGGTTGAGTTTGGTGGCTCATGTTTGGTTGAGTTTGGTGGCTCATGTTGCGTACTTTGTAGTCTAATGGAGTTTGTCCTAGAAAAGATGCCTTAAGATTATATCATAATGCTGCAGAACTCGAAAGGAGATCCAAGCTGATGCAGCCTGTGTTGACTTGAGGAATTGGTGCCCTTACTTTTATGAGTTAGGATGCAAGATTGTTCCTTTGTAAGTTCTGAAATTACTTCAACCACACATAATATTAGATTTCATGATTTTGTGCTTGTTCATTTACCTTTCTGTTTGAAATCTGACATTCTTAATTCTCATTAAAATGTTTCTATATGAACTTTGTTACAATACCCACTTTATTGCTTTACAGAATTTTGACCATCCTTGAACATATACACTATAATATTGTTCTGTTACAATGACCTGGTAATTGTGAAGCATACAACCCTCCATTACATTATTCTTTCTGCATGTTCGTTTCTATTTGTTTAAATGCTTTTGTGTCCATCAACAAGATAGTTTCATTCATATTATAATTAAGTTAAAACAGGAGGAGCTGCTGTAAGTTGTAGTAGCAGCAATCTCGGAAAAAATGCAGCTATATTATGTGGACTGTTGAGAATAGCACAATGGCTCTAATAGCTCACGTGCACCACTGTGAATAGGTAATTTGTTTGACTGTTTGCGAATAGGAAAAAATTCAGGTTGAGACTAATAACAAATGCTTGTAACCACAGTTCCAGTGCTCTGTAGTCTGTCCTGACCTCAGGCTAATAAAACTAAGTTCAAATTGCTCCTTGTTTAATACAAATGATTATTTTCCATCCAGTGGTTTCTGATTTTTCTAATCATAACTTTCAGCTTCTGTATGTGTTCCATCATGCTATAAATATTGACAAGCTATAGTTTAAGGACTTTGCCGCTTTTAATGATCTAAAAGTTTGACAGGCTTGTAGTTTAGGCTTTATCTCACTATGCTATGAGCATGTTCTAGTTTGGCACTTGGCAGTAGGCTTCCCTCTGTCCACTCCAACAAATAATCGATAATTCGTAGTGAGGCATGTCTCTTTGCTTTAGTTTTTCTTTTTTGTGAAGTTTAGTTCTAACAATATTCAAATAAACTGAAACTTTGACATGTGATTGATCATTCTTTTGCTTTCATTTCATTCCGAAGAAAGTAATATATGGCCATTTCTAAATGATCTAATATAGTTCCCTACTGATTCCGCTATTGTTACCACTTACCATGCTGTGGACTCTTTTTATGGTAAAACATATCAAAGAAGATCCAAACAAACGCGTCAAGTTCCTTCAGCTGTTTCTCCTGAGGCCGAACGAAAGAACGTCTGATGCGTTACGAGATCAGTTCGGAAACACTTTTTGGTTATGGTAGGTTCGGCTATTAGCTGTCCCTTCAGGACGTTGCATGCTTAGGTAAGTTATTGTATTAGGAAAGGAGAAGTAGACTCCGTATCCCTTCAGGATACTTCAGCCGTCTCTATATAAGACGATGCCCTTTAATCGTTTGAGATCATTAAGAATCAATACAAGTAACTTCAATACGTAGCTTTCAGAGCTTCCTGCCACAGCGTCCGGTGGCTAGGAAGGCGATTGCTCACACCAGCCTAAAAAAGGAGGCATTTTCTTGGTCGGAATCGGCCGCACAAGGTTTCCATGCACTCAAAACAGCACTGACAACGGTGCCTGTGTTACAATTGCCAGATTTCTCTAAGAAGTTTGTGGTCGATTGTGACGCATCGGGCAGTGGCATTGGAGCAGTACTTCATCAAGGAGGCCAGCCATTAGCTTACTTCAGTCGTGCTGTAGATGCCAAGTTAGCGGCTTATGAACGTGAATTAATCGGCCTTGTCAAAGCTGTTCATCATTGGCGACCTTATCTTTGGGGGCGTGTATTCATTGTCCGCATTGACCATTATAGCCTCAAATTTCTCCTTGATCAACAGTTGTGCACCGTTCCTCAACATCAGTGGGTTAGCAAGCTTTTCGGATTTGATTTTTTGGTTGAATTCAGGTCCGGCAAACAGAACGCGGCAGCCGATGCTCTATCTCGCAGGGAGGAAGTATTATCTGTCTATGGCCTTTCGGCACCTCAATTTGATATCTTCACGTCGCTTCGGGAGGAAGTCTCTTCGATGCCGGACTGGATCTCTTTGCGTGATCAGGTGTTAGCAGGTTCAGCGGTAACTGACTTGTTCCCTAACTTGTAGACCTGAGTTAGCACCTCAATTTGATATCTACAATCCATCATTGTCTCGCCTTGTGCGCGAATTTGTGAACAACTGTCAAGTATGTCAGCGTAATAAGACAGATCATTTACATCCTGCCGGTTTACTTCAACCTTTGCCTATCCCTCATACTGTGTGGTCAGATGTCTCCATGGACTTTATTGAAGGCTTGCCTGAGGTCCATGGTAAGTTTGTTATATTGACAGTGGTGGATCGTTTTTCGAAATATGCACATTTCATTGCATTGGGGCATCCGTATTCAGCTAGTTCAGTGAGTCGTGCTTTCTTTGTTGACATAGTACGTCTCCATGGGATTCCATCATCTATTGTTAGTGACAGGGATCCGGTGTTCACCAGCAATTTTTGGAAAGAACTCTTTGGTTTAGCAGGTGTCAAACTTCGCTTCAATTCAGCATTTCATCCACAGGCTGATGGCCAATCAGAAGTAGTAAACCGAGTCATTGCATTGTATCTTCGTTGCTTGTCAGGTGACAGACCACGAAATTGGGTACAATGGTTGCCATGGGCGGAATTTTGTTACAATTCATCTTTCCAAACGGCCTTAAAAGCAACTCTATTTCAAGTTGTGTATGGGCGTCATCCCCCCACCTTGCGGTCTTATGAGCCGGGACTTGCCAAGGTAGTAGTCGTTGATGATCAATTGCGTACTCGGGATGAGTTCCTCGCCGAGATTATTGAACGTCTGCAGCAGGCCCAGTCTCACATGAAAGAACAGTATGATCATCATCATCGGCCAGTCGAATATGCAGTGTGTGATTGGGTTTGGTTACGTCTTCAGAATCGACAGGCTACCACCATTGCCGCTAAAACACACTCAAAGCTTGCGCCTCATTATTATGGGCCTTATCGCGTTCTTAAACGAATTGGATCTGTGGCATACCGTTTGGAGCTTCCCGATCGTGCAAAGATTCACAATGTATTTCATGTAGCTTTGCTTAAAACCTACCGCGGCTCTGCTCCAACACAGATTTTGCCATTACCAGAGATCGTTCATGGACGAGTCGTGCCGACACCAGCGAAAATTGTCCGTGCTCATCTTAATCGGGGAATATGGGAGTTATTGGTGCAATGGCAAGGACTACAAGCTGCTGATGTCACCTGGGAGAAGTTGCAGGAGTTCAAAGTTCTCTATCCCACGTACCAGCTCGAGGACGAGTTGTTTCTCCAGGAGGGCGGAAATGTTGTGTACTCTTTTATGGTAAAACATATCAAAGGAGATCCAAACAAACGCGTCAAGTTCCTTTGGCTGTATCTCCTGAGGCCGAACGACAGAACGTCTGATGCGTTACGAGATCAGTTCGGAAACACTTTTTGGTTATGGTATGTTCGGCTATTAGCTGTCCCTTCAGGACTTGCATGCTTAGGTAAGTTATTGTATTAGGAAAGGAGAAGTTGACTCCGTATCACTTCAGGATACTTCAGCCGTCTCTATATGAGACGATGCCCTGTAATCGTTTGAGATCATTAAGAATCAATACAAGTAACCTCAGTATGTAGCTTTCAGAGCTTCCTGCCACGGCGTCCGGTGGCCAGGAAGGCGATTGCTCACACCAGCCTATCAAACGCTATCCTTTACGTTCTGATCCACGCTCCAGCGATCATCTTCTTCCTCCACTTGCGATTCACCGAAGGCCACACCACATCATACCACAGCCAAACTTTCATTCTACGAAATTTTATCATATCCCTGGCAAATGACCTCTATGCCACCAAGTCAACTTGCACTTTTAACTTGAGTTGATTCCATATCGGCATATGAGCACAGTACACTGTAACTAAGTTTGCCCCTTTTCATGGACATACTCTGCACTTTATGATGACAAGAGCTGATTATAGTTATCATAATCTGCACATTTTAAGTACCACCACGTCAGATCTTCCTTGGTGTTTTGCCTTAATTTTAGTGGCCAGCGGTACAAAATTTATTGAATGTTTAACCCATTAGTAGCTGGCTTTAGCACATGGTGTGAGCAACTGGGTGAACATGTGGAGCTACTACTTGAAATGAATTGTTGATGCTCTCCATGAGTCATCCTAAGTGGGATTTGGGTGTCTCCTGATGGAGTGATGGTTGAGGTGATTATGTTAAAAAAGCGTAATGATCTCAGAGTGGATATGATGTATGTCACTTAAGTGCCAGTGTTTCATTGGCTAGACTTGTTAGATGTATCCCCATTGCATAAGGGGTTATCTGCATATATGCCATACTTGTACTTGTATATATATTGGCCTATTGGCCTCATGTTGAATACAAGCGTTATTCATAACATGGTATCAGAGCAAACCTAGGGTTTTGCTTGTCAGGCCGCCGTTGGTTCTTCCTCCAGCCGCCGCCTGGCTTTGCCCGTCGCTTGTCGCCATCCTCGTAGGGTTTTTTCGCTGGTTCGTCCCTCCAGTTGCCCGCCGCCGCCCCACCTGGATCCTCTGCGTTTTTCACCGTCGTCGTTGGGATCTTCTCAAGCCAGCCGCCGCCGCTCTCCATCATTGCCCATCGACAGCTGACACATCGCTCGGCGTGGGTGACGTCGTCTTCATTGCGCCGCTGGGGGCCACCGCCGCGGATTCATCCTTTAGCTGGGTGAGGTCGTCTTCATCGCGCCGTTGGGGGCCGCCGCGGATTCATCGCACCATCCGACGACCGAGCTTGCGCCGTCTCGCTCCGCCGTCAACCGAGCTCGCGCCACCGAGGCCGCCGCGGATTCATCGCGCCGCTGACAGTAGAAACTCGCGCCTCCACTCCGCCGAACCACCACCCGGGCAGACGCCACCGCCGCCAAGGGGAAAATCCTACGCGTGCGTGTTTCTTCGTCTGTTGGTTAGTGGGCCGAAAGGTTTCAGTTGAAGCCTTTTTAGCCAGCTCGGCAAAAGGGTAAAAAAAATTTAGCATGTCGTTCTAACCGCCACGTTGTCCAGCGCCGCCTGTTAGACTTCGTTGCCTTGGTCGCCGCGCCGTCCAGCGCCGCCTACCAATGGGCCTTTATTTAGTTCTCATTGCCGGTAATCTTCGATGGTCTCAATTATCAGGACTGGTTTTAGCATATGCGCCTCCACATGTGTGGTCAGCGCCTTTGAGAGTTTCTTACTGGCGAGTTGCCTTGTCCGTCTCGCCGTGCTCACTTCTTGAGAGCTCTGTATTCGAAGGATGCTTAGAAGACGCTCGTACAAAGGCATTTGAGTCTTTTGAGGATGCCATGGAGACTTTTCAGACTCAGTATGCTGCCTACAAGACATGGATTGATGAGGATGCTCGTGCTTCTACTATTCCGTTTGCTAGTATGGAGGTGCAATTCCTTTGGGGATGTGGTTGGTTTGGCTTGGCCAGTTGATGTGGACACATCTGCTTGCGACCGCTTCTGGCCGTCTGGTGATTTGTTGTATCTTTCTGTTGTGCCTCGGGAAGCGATCATTTGCATCGAGGAGATGCCACTTGTGGATGAGTACTATGCCCAATTATGCGGTATGGCGTCGATTGACTCTTTGGGACGGATGTTTGTCACACGTGTCGATCTTTGTCGGCGTCGATAGTCTCACCTCGAGCTTCGTCGTATCTACGACTTCTTGACCCGTCTTTGGGCTGAGTATGAGCAGACTCGTGCTCAGTTGCTGGCACGCCACCCTCGTGTGACCTTGTTAGAGGCCTTTGCCGTTGTTCGTGCTGAGGAGATTTGCCTTCATGTTGCGGGTTTGCTGCCGTCACCGTCGTTTCCTTCGATTCTGGCAGCTCCTCTAGTTTCTACACCCGCTACGTCTCCAGCTCCTCCTTCATCAGTGGTGAGCTGCGTGAAGAGGTTTATATGCAGCCACCACCAGGGTATTCTATTCCTGAGGGTATGGTTTGTCGCCTTCGCCGATCTCTTTACGGTCTCAAGCAAGCTCATCGTGCCTAGTTTGATCGTTTCTCTTCTGTTGTTACTGCAGCTAGTTTATCTGCCAGTGCTCATGATCCTGCTCTCTTTATTCACACGCCTCGTGGTTGGACGCTTCTCCTTTTATATGTTGATGATATGATTATCAGTACATCGCATTTGTGAAAGAGCGTCTTAATGAGCAGTTTCTTACGTCTGATCTGGGTCCTCTTCGCTACTCTCTTGGGGTTAGGGATGGCAATTTTGCCTGATAACCCGATTACCCGCGGGCAAAAACTCTAATGGAGGTGGGTATGTTCTTCGTTTTGTGCCCACGGGCATATTCGTGGGAAGAAAACTCCACCCGATGGGTAATCGACATGTAGGCCCATATAACCCCTCCACTCCAGAGTCCAGACTCAGCCCCAGTCTCCACTCGGCATCGCACTCGCACGGTCGCACCCCACACCCCAAATTCTAGAGCAACCCTCAGCTCCGGAGCTCCCTCCTCCCAGATCCCCCCTCCCAGATCTACTCCACATCCTCACCTATGGTCCATCCTCCTCCCATATCTCTACTTGTGCCGTGGCGCCTGCTGTGGACTCCATCCTCCCTGGTTGTCTACCTCCCGGTCCCTCCCCACCTGGCCCCTCCTTCGCCGCCGCCGCGCCCCCAAACACCATGGCGACTGCAGCCTCCTCCCTCTCCCTCCTCTTCACGCACCCCACTCCCACCACTCCTCCACCCATAGCGCTTCTCCGGGTCCCACCTCCGCCTCCCGCCCCATGCCGCGCCGCCTCCGACGCCTTGGCATCGGGTTCCACGACAGTCAAGAAGCACCGTCACCTCGCGGAGGAGAACATCCGGGAGGAGGCGGCCCGCGTCCATGGCCCAGCACACAACTTCTTGGCGTGGTGCGTCTTTGTTCCCCGACGCCAAGCGGCTACTCAAGCGAGCACTACTCGCTTGACAAGGTCGTCTGCTGCTCCAGCTCCGGCGGCCTCCTCGATCTGTCGCGCATTTCCTCGATTCAGATCTGGAATGAAGACGCTACTGTGGTTTAGACTTTTGATGATGTTTTCTTTTGTGAATGGATTATGGATTGTGATGGTGTTTTCTTTTATGAATGGATTGTGATGGTGTTTTCTGTAGTGTGGCGGGCACACGGGCGTGCCCACGGGCGACGGGTATGGGCAAGGTTCTTCGCCTGTCGCTCTTCGCGGGCATGCCCGTGGGGGAGTTTTGGGCTGGCGGGCATGGGTATGGGCGAGCACTACCTGTGCCCACCGCGCCCGATTGCCATCCCTACTTGGGGTTGAGATTATTTCTACTCCTGAGGGTTTCTATCCATCCCAAGAAAAGTATATTCAGGATCTTCTTGATCATGCTTCTCTTACTGATCAGCACATCGCTGAGACTCCTATGGAGCTTAATGTTCATCTTCGGTCCACTGATGGTGAGCCTCTTGCTGATTCTACTCGCTATCGTCACCTTGTTGGGAGTCTTGTTTATCTGGGTGTCACTCGTCCTGACATTTCATATCATGTGCATATCTTGAGTTAGTTTGTTTCTGCTCCTACTCAGCTCCACTATAGTCATCTTCTTCGTGTTCTACGATATCTTCGTGGAACCATCACTCGTCGTCTGTTTTTCCCTCGTTCCAGCTCTTTACAGCTTCACGCACATTCTGATGCCACCTGGGCTAGTGATCACTCTGATCGCCGGTCTCTCTCTGCTTATTGTGTTTTTTTGGTGGTTCTCTCACTCCTCTTTTGTCTGATAGTACATGGGCTATTAGTATTGCTACCAATCCGGTGAAGCATGAGCTTAATATGCATATTGGTGTTGATACTTCCTACATGCGGACACAGGTGCAAGACCAAATTGTTGCTCTTCAGTATGTGCCTTCAGAACTTCAGTTGGCAGATTTCTTCACAAAGGCGCAGACCAGAGCCCAACATAGTTTGTATCTCTCCAAACTTCATGTTGTTGATCCACCATAAGTTTGAAGGAGGGAGTTAGATGTATATTATTGGCTGTGTATTTTCCCCATTGCATAAGGGGTTATCTGCATATATGCCACAACTGTACTTGTATATATATTGGCCTATTGGCCTCATGTTGAATACAAGTGCTATTCATAACATGACTATGTGACACAATCTTTTCGGCTCACTTTAGATGTCTGAATTTCCCTGTAAGCAGCCGAGAAAGGCTCTGAATTGCTCAACTTCCCTATTTGGTTGCATGCCCTTTTTTAATTCTGACTGACCCCGTGATCCGTGGATGATAAAATTGGTGAAACCCAGCCAGTTATAGTCCACATTGAATTTGAAGATGCCCTGCGAGAGGGAGTCAAATGTTCTGTACTGCCTTGGTAGTCCGTATGATGAAGTTGTGTATCCCATGAAGTTATTGTCTAGTGATTTCTGAGCATTACTAAATACTTGGATGCTGGTATTTTACTACATTGGCATCCTTTGCACGCGCAAAGGTGTATTATGATTTATTTGTTGGCATGGTTACGTTGACAGGGTGGGTGACAGGAGCATTGGCCTGTTCTTGCGCTATGCGTTCACCAGTAGGTACAAAGAGATACTAAGCAAGTCACACAGTTCTTCCATGATGACAATGCCCAAGATTGTTCCATGCCTTACAAAAGAAGAAGTTCAAGGTACACACATCTCCCTACTGTACTTACTCATCCAGCACTTATCTTCCTACCATACCAACTATTATCACTTGAGTAACTTTCTACCAATACCAACTATTATCACTTGAGTAACATGTTTGAATCCGCTAGGGAATCGATGGCCGCTTTCAAGAAATGGCGTGCTGGGGGTGTGAGGCTGCAGAAGGCATCCATTCTTGGCAGGAAGAGGAAGACAAAACTGCCTGATGAGCCTTGTACGCCTTGAACTATGTTTCCTATGGAATAGAGTACTTGAGCAGTTGAGCTGATATATCATGTATGTAACACTGACTGATCTGGCGCTGTAAGGATAGAGAAAAGGTGAGAGCAATGCTGATCTGAGATCGCACATCTCTGTATTCTAATCTGGTGCACCTGATGTGCACATCTATGTTGTCTGACAGCAACTCTGATCTGTCCGTCCCTTGTAAGAAAATGCATGGCACCATTCAACTCCAAGTACATGTTTGTACGGGAAAGTCTCACCTTGTCTATAAAGCAGCAAATTAGTGTTGTGCAATGCAGTTTGAGTGGGGTGAAGCTATATGGATGCCTTTGCAAATAAATGAAAAATACAGTGTGTCCCATGCAATGCAATCTATATTTCCTCATGGCCGGCATGGCAAATGTATAATTAATCGGTGTGAAGGTGTAGATTAAGTTGGGAACTTGTGCTTTCATGATTGTGCGTGGCTTCTTTTCTTTTTATTATTTCCCTTTTTATTTGTAAATTCTGAATGGTACGTAGGTAGCAAAAGATGTGATCACGAGCACACGCAAAGCACAACCATCTCATATAAAATTGACAAACAATCCAGTAACCTCATCCACTAATGATGCACAAGCTATCTGCTCAATGCGTGGTAATTGGACTTTTAACTGTCAGAGGTTAACAACTCATGCTAGTTGGACAGTCTGCATCGATCAATATATGACATATGGTAGTGAAATATATACACAAACAACCATAAAAGAAAAATCAAGTGTAGCATTCTAAAATCAAATATAATCAAGCGGCTGATCCAAAAAAAAACAAAGATAAGTCGACTGGTTAATTTAGGAGATCATTCCTAGGAAAGTGTACCTCGAACTTCTTTTGTGTTTCTGTTTACAAAGACAATATACACATGTCGAGTGTAAAGTAGTACTACCACTTGTTGGAAGATTTTACAGCGAAGATTAGAATCGTTCACCTTTATGAGATTATATAACCTATTACCAACTGGTATAACCAGAAATTCACACGAGGTCATATAACTTGTAGAAGACCCAAACAGAGGGGTTTTTTTTTCAATGTTCTTACCACTTTTCCATTCCATACTCCTTTGGCCACTTTTCTTTTGATCGTGCAGAAAGGTAAAAACTGTGTTGCTGTCATTCGTCTTCCTTTAATTTCATAGTACACTTGTAGTAGTAGTAGTAGTAGATGATGTCTTAGTTGAGACCTACAGCATAAGTTCCAATGCTCTATTTAATGACTCCCTCAGTTTCATAATATTTGTCCACAATCCACCGTACACTTAGACATTGAAGCCTTAAATCTAAGTGTTTAAGTAATGGTAGAAAGTGGAAATATTGTAATAACTATACTTTTAATTTACACAATAAACAAATATTTTGAAACGGGACTCTTAAGACCATGGACAAACATAGCGAAATGGAGGGAGTGCAAGCATACGAAGATAGACAAACTGTGTTTGATTGTTTGGACACTGTAGCATCTACACATTAACACAGTGCTATTATTAATCACCCCCTTTCAACTTTCAAGTACATATAATGACATCGATGTCACTCTGTGATGTGGATCGAATCTCCTGTCGAAGCTCTGATACTAATCGATGTCTTTCATGCAGTTACACTCTAGCAGTGGTATAGTAACACTACGTTTTTCGTGCAGTAACATGACTTTTGTAGCGTAGTAATGAGCTCGATAACGTGGTTGAATCGCACTAGATCAACAAGAACCGAAGTAGAAGCAATCAACTGTAGCCTCCCAAACCGTGAACAAGGGATTGATCACAAATTAGAAGATTGAATCATATAAATTCATATGGACAGTCCCAAGAACAACACGTCATTGATATGCACCAACTCTCACAAACTCTAGATGGAAAAACCTCAACATAGGGATAAACCCTAATGGCACTCGGCCGAAACACACATGTTTTCAACTCATAATTCAACTTTGTTCCCCTACATAGGGTGCACCACATAGGCTTATATAGCCAACATACGCACTAGGGTCTTAAGGCCGATTAGGACTCTCACGCACGTACATAATTAATGTGTTCGACCTGGACTCTAATATAAACTTTCTAAACAACACGACTCAATGTTCCTAACTTAAACTAGTGCTTTAGTTCCTTTTACTTCTCGGAACCAATTAAACATGGAATTAACTAATGCAAACGACTCAACAATAAGCTTTGGTGCACCATCTGATTGTAGTTGACCGGCAGCAGCAGGTGAGCCCCATCCAAGATCGCATAAGGAAAGAAAATCACGTAGGCCAAACTTTTTATGCACTGGCCAAAACCAGCTTGAGAAGTGCCTCCTGATTTCTTGCCTTCCCAGTAGATAACTATCCTTCTTATCTCCTAATCTTTCCTTTGAATATGTATCCGAGTAAAACTATTTCCAGTTAATACAAACCGAATTGAATTCCTTCCCAAACCTCACGCCAATTTCCAAACAGTCCGAACTGATCTCCTAGTTCAAAACGTGTGCAACATGGACTTCTGTGGGGATAGTAATCGTGGCCACATCACGCGTTTGTCTTTTAACAATACAGTACTACACAGGATGAAAAACTCTAGTTGAAGAATTCTATGGAACATATTATACATTTCTCTTTTTTGTGCAATGAGATGGTGTACAAATGTTTTTTGGAATAAGTCTATTTGACAGCCCTCAACTCTTGCGTTTGTCTAAATTTCGACCTTCAACTATGAAACCAGGCAACCAACACCCCTCAATTGTCAAAGAGAAATACCATGAACACTATAGTGTTGCAACGACATAGGTCCTAGTTGTTCGATCCCCCCCCCCACACACAAATCATAAGGTTGCGTCTCCTTTGCACCCCTCTCTCTCATTTAACTCTGTCTCTCTCTCGTATCCCTCCCTCCTCTCTTTCTCTCCCACGTCCAGCCAAGGAGTGCAGCTAGCGAGCTGACGGAAGCAAGCGGCATGGGGTCCTTCACTTCCAGCCCCTCTACCTCCTCCTTCAACTCTAGCTCCGGATTTGGTGCGGGCGATGGTGTGGTGCTTCACCTCCAGCTCTAGATCTATCGATAGGCAGTGGCAGTGCAGTTCAGGACTACCAGATCTAGTGGCGGCGTGGTGCAGAGCTAGCGCCGGAGCTAGGGAAGAGAGAGAGAGAGAGAGAGAGAGATGCTCGACATGGAGCTCGAGCACAGATTCGACGATGGGCGATGTCATGGCAGCGACGGTAGTTAGGGCCAGAGCCGAAGAAGAGGGTGTATTAGTGGCGGACGGTGTCGAAACGCCGTGGCGATCTTGATAGTCTTTGTTGTGGCCACATGAGTTGGCCAAAACTAGCCAAAACTCGTTGAACCGTCTTGAAACTTTCATTAAAACTCGTTGAAACCTGTTGAAACTTTTGTTTTGAAACTTATTGAAACTTCTCGAAACTCTTTGGATGAAACTTGTGTTCCAAAATCTAAAACTCATTAAAACTTGGTTTGAAACTTTTCTTGGAATCTTCTGGAAACTTCTAGAAATGCACAAAATTCACTAAAACCTGAAACTTCTAAAATGTTCTCACGAAACTTCTTAAAACATCATGAAACTTGTTGATACACCGTTGCAACGCTATAGCGTTCCCTAGTCGCTTCCATTGTCAAAATCGGCTATATTACCCCTGTTGAGACCATTCCACCTAGTTTTAATTTGACATGGTGATGTCATGTTAGTGGTTTTTGACACACAAGCTGGTATTGGGATGACACGACAACCAGTCAACAAAAGCAGCTCATTAAAAAAAAAGTGGGACCCACATGTTACGCCCTAGGCTTTCTTCCATACCCATTCTCTTCTATCTCGATTCCCTTCCTCCTCTGTTGATCGGATGCTATGGCCGATCGCTGGCACTGGTGCCGGCGCCAACACCAGCACGTGCCCGGTAACCAACAGCAAACTCCACGCTGAGGACCTCGTCCTGTCGGCATCGATTCCCATCCCTTCCACGTCACGGCAGTGAAAGAGGAGAAGCAGCAGCAGGTAACTATGGTGGTCATTGTAGCGATACTGATGCCAGCGGGGGTCCAATTCAGCGGTACTGATGCTAGCATGGCTCGGGCATCAACAGAGACAAGAGAAGGGGAGAGAGAGGATGGGGTCAAGATCCCCACTCCCGTGGAGGATGCCAAGGTCGAGGAGGCCACCCGCGTCGGCGATGCCACAGCGCGCGGGTCAGGGGACTCACGCCAAGGTTGACCACAACCACCATTGCCTCGGGTCCACCGACGCTGCTCGCATGCTCACCGCCGCACTTTGACTTTTTCGCACCCGATGTAGATGAGAAAGTGGGTAGGGGGATTGGAGAAGGCGCGGAGGCGGAAGAGGGAGGTGACAACGGCAGAGAGGTGGAGGAGAAAGCAGCAAGAGGAGGTGGGGTGGAGGTGCATGGGGATGTGATTGGGGGGCGAGGAGGTTGAGGAGGAAGAAAGGTTGGGTGGAAAACTAGGTCTACGCCAATGCCATATGTCAAAACTATTGCCACGTCTACACCACATTTTGAAAACCAAGTTGGACTAGCCTTGGGGATAATATACCTGGTTTCGATAGTTAAAGGGTGTTGGTTGTGATGAGGCCTTAGGTGCATCTAATATAAAAGTGAGTGATGTTAAATCACAACATAAGGCTAAATCTTCACTTTGTGCTATTTTGCCACAAGAAAGAAACAAAGGGCTAGTTTTGGCCAAGAGGAAGGAAGGAGGAGCTAGCCAAAATAGAGGAAAATTCCATGCGGCCAAAAGAGATCCTTATTTACTTTCGGCCAAAAGAGGAGCTAGCCAAGTGAAAGCATGCGTAGAATTGCCTTGTTTACTTTTGGCCAAGAACAAACAAATGCAGAGTTTGTGTCACGGGAGAGTGGCCAAAAGGGAGAAGGATTTGTGGGAAGATCATGCACGGGCCAAGAACCAAGTTAGGCAAGAGATGACCGAAAGAGGGAAGGACCAAGATTTCGGCCAAGACAAGAAAAAGGAGGCAAATTCGGATTCAAATCCAAAATCAATTCAGATTCAGCTTCAAAATCCTAAATGGATTTGGATTGGTGCAATTCCAATTCAGATATTTCTTTAAAAATATATTTAATTTAGAATTATGTGTAATAGGTTAGTTTAATTTTCGAATTAAAGTAGGAGTTTGTAATAGGAGTTGGTTTCAGACACTATTCACGCGTGTGTACTATTCACCGATTCTATATATTCAGGGGTAGACCCCCATTGTAAGCAAGTTTGAAGTTGAGGAATAAACAGAAAAGTCATGTTTTTGTGATGCATGTGGCTTTTCCATGAGGGAGAGGAGAACCGAGCTATGGTTTTCTTGATTTTGGCGCAAGGATTGGAGGATCTTCGTCCATCTAATCTCCGTGATTTCATGTGGATCAACTCATTAGTTCATGTACAAGGTGCATGGGTTGGTGGTGTTCTTGACATTGGTTTTGTTTCTCACTTTGATTGATTCAACGCCAACCGATAGCTATCTTCTTGTGATTTGCTTCGGCCGAAAGAGCTAGGGTTTTCCTTTGGTCAAGATTAAAACTCAATTACCATGAAAGATTAGGCCACATAACGTATCAACTACATGTTGATCCATATCATCTTGGTATCATAGCGTGATTGATCATGGTACGCGATTTTTTTTCTCTTGATAATTTCAATTTGATCGTCATGTCTGGAACTAGCAAACATGGTTCCAATGGTGGATCAGACGAGAAGCCTATATACGGTGATACACTATTATCGGACGTACGTGCTCAATTTGATGCTACTACCGGCTATTTTCTTCGTTGCGAGAAGGTGTTATGCCATCAACTTGAAACTTAAATCCAAGGGGTAGAAGACACATTAAACGATCATCTCAACATGAACGAATGACGTATGATGGAAGGTTTTGATAATTTGAACCTTGCTATCCGTCGCTTGGAGGACAAGCTACCACCGCCGTGAGGAGCTAATGTATCGATGCTACCACAACCATAACATGGACGTGCACAACGTGTTGTACGCTGTGATAGAGATGACTTCTACAATGTTGATTCGGAGGATGCCATTTCTAATGACTGTGGAAGACATCAACGACGTCCACGATGTGATTACTTTGATCGTTGAGGTGCTAGACATAGAGGATGTCATGGTGGAGGTGATGGACGCGAAGACGATGGTATCGGAAGAATCAATATCACCATACCGGAGGCTTATTTAGAATGGGAAATGTGTGTCAATCAAATTTTTTACAACAACCACCACTACTCTGAGGAGAAAAAGGTTCGTGTTGCTTCGATTGAGTTCACCGAATACACTATTATTTGGTGGGATCAATTGAATCGTGTAGGGGAACGTCCTAACACATCGAAGTTAATAAAGCAAGCTATGTGTGAACGATTCATACTGGCATATTATACAAGGATGTTGTATACAAAGCTATGGCAGCTTACTCAAGGTGCTAAGACGGTGAGCGAATACTATCAAGAGATGCAAGTTATCATGATCCCTACAAGTGTGCATGAGTCAGCAGAGGCGACAATGACACGTTTCTTCGAGTGGCTGAATGAAGATGTACGGAACTGTGTTGATTTAATTCAATACAGCATCGTGCAAGAACTACTTCATCAAGCGGAGCGTGCTGAATAATGGTAAAGGATACTCAAGCAAGGGGTGGCCGAACCACTCATAGCACTTAAAGCGTGCAACTTCGCATGAAGGAGATGTGAGATCAACTCCCAAACCGGTTGCATCTACTACACCAGTTCGGAGTGCATTCAAGGAAGCTTCAAAGGTCGTAAGTGCAGCGGGCAAAGAAGCATTACATGTTGATTCTAGTGCATTCTCTATAGCTAGAACTAGCAACATTGAGTTCTTCAAGTGCAAGAGTTGAGGTCATATGAATAAGGATTGTCCAAACATAAAGACGGTGTTGCTTACAACGCAGAGCGACAACGATGAATATGAGAAGATGAGCCAATCATTTGTTATCCGAAACAAGGTATTAGCTTGATGGCTCAAAGGGTGCAAAGTGAAAACACCATTATTATTAGGAAAGGACAGCGACATCATATATTTCAAACCGATTGCAATATCAAAGAAAAGGTATGTAAGCTGATCCTTGATAACGAGAGTACCGGCAACATGATTAGTAAGGATGTGGTGGATTCGCTCTCATTATCCACATAGACTCATCCTAAGCCATATTACATCCAATGGCTTAACAACGTCGGCAAAGTCAAGATCACATATAAGGTGAGAGTGTCGCTTACTATTGATGGCTTTGTTGACAAGGTGAAGTGTGACGTGGTATACCAATCCATGTTGGAAATATCTTGTTGGGATGACAATGGTAATTTAATTTGAATGCTACACATCAATAACGGCCCAACCGGTTCACTTTCATGAAAAGGGGGGATTCTATGCTTTGTTGTCCAAGACCGATAAAGAAATCTGCAATTGAGTTTTATGTTAAAGTTTTTTCAAAGATGTAGAACATATCCTCCACCTACGTATGGTAATTGTTTGAGAACTTTTCGAAACTTCCAAGTTCGGTAACAATCGAATTTACACCGTATTCATATTTTCACAACGTACGTCACCCCGCCTACACGCTTCCGTGATACCCAGGCAGTCACGGGGGGTGGAAACGGAGGCCGGAGGCAGAGACCACCGAAGACCCCGACGGCGAAGACGACAACCCTCGACAGAACAGAATGGCGTTGCTTGTCGCTTTCCGCCGCGCGCGTTTTCCTTTCCCCCCTCTCGCTGTCGTTTCCGCCGCTGCCACGCCATATATACCAGGACGACACGGTGGCAAGGGGGGCGGAAATGATGAGCTGTGCGTGCTGAACACGAGTGTACTGTGTGCAAAGATGGCTGGCTCCTGGCCAGCTTGGCTGTTTGCTGGGACGGGTGACGCCTTGCCTGCCTTTGGCTACGTTACGTGCACGGCGGCCGATAAAGCGGAGAGGCAGGTCGATCGAGGTGGCCATGCATGACCGCTCGCCATGATCGATCCAGTGCGTGGTGCGTGGTAGGAGTAGGAGTACATGCCGTGCCTGCACGGCACTACACTGCATTGCTGCACCTCGTCAGCCTTTGTTGGCTCTGCCGTGTCCCCTCTTGTGGCAAATTATAAAGACTAGAATATGACCCGCCCAATGACATGACTACGACCGGCGTTAAGTAGATGAAAATAGGTATTTTCATATGTGTTTTGGCTTTTTTTAAGCGAGTGATGATGCGTGTTAGGTAAAAATGTTTATCGTTTGTTATTTTTGGTTCCTGTACGATGTAAGTTGGTAAACGTATCCAAGAAAGACATGTGTAACATAAAAAGGCAAATTAGAATCTTTTGACTATTGTCTAAATCATATGAGTACAGCAAGATTAGAAACACAATAAACAGTAGCATGGTTGGCAGAAGCGGCTCTGGTATAAAATGGTAAATAAGCGTTTAGCATGTTCGAAACATGTCAACTAAATGTAAATGAAGCGCAAGTGATACTGCTAAATAAAGTAGAAAAGTGGCGTGTGTTTGTAGTGTAGGGAAGAAAATTTTGTAAAGCGGGGATGGCAACCAAAGATAAGGGAGTTGTATTAGGTAGAGTCTACGCATTAGGCAAAAGCGGACGTGTTTAGAAAGAGGGTATAAACTAATAATCTTCGCGTTGTACAAAAATTTCCGCTACGGCAAGCGAACTGGGAGGACGCTAAATTCTAATAGAGTTTTCACCGGGGTGATATAAATAGGGAACAACATTTAGGTAGGGATATTTATAGAATACTATCTGGGGAATGGCGCGGATGTTGTTGTTTTATGTGGTGGAGTGAGGTCCTCATAAAGAACATTTTTTTCCTCAGGCACCAACATGGAACATCGTCAGGCGCAGTTACGTAGATAAGCCCCTATTTAGTTATCTGGCGCTCTCCAGATAAGTCTAATACTAATAAGAGCAAACCTAGCAGCAAATAAGTATATGAATCTAAATGTACAATATGTATAAAGTAGTAGTATATAAGTACAATGAATAGAAACATGAAATAAAATGAACGTAAAAGGAACTAAAAAACATTGGCACCTAAGACGGTACACCCATCAGCATTGCAATCTTGTATTCCTGTGGAAAGGGAAATTCCAGCATATCAAAACCACCAAAAACCGGCATACAGTAAGACAAACAGATAGTTAAGTGACATACATCTTACGTTACGAGGAGAAGGATTAGAGATGCTGATTGTTCTAACCCTTAAAGGTTGTTCAATGGGAGATCAGATAGTAAAAAAAATGTCAAAGTAATCTTGCAATGTTGACCCAATTTGTTTGACTTTGACCATTAGCCTAAACAAAAAAGTGTTATTCCTTTTAAAGAAAAAAACAGAAGTAGCATTGCCGGTCTGATTCTAAGAGGCTGCCTAAAGGGAGATTAGCATAGTAGATTGTCGAACTGACCTTCTATTTGCCTCCATTCGCAAAGAAGGATCAGATTTCCTCTAAGCATTATGTGCTACCTTGCGCAAACATAACACAAAATCAGATTTCAAAAAAAAATGTACTATCCAATAGAATCATGTGAGTGCTCATAATTTGATTGGAACTTGTACTAATAGAATCCTATAGTCTTAATACTATAACCTTGATTGCAAAATCTCATCATAGAAGCACTTATATGATATATATCAATAATAATTTGAGTCTGGAAAAACAATGACAACACTATCTCCACTTTAGTGACAAAATCACAAAAAAGAATTATGGAAGCATCATTCACCAAGTCTTGCTAAGAACCATGATAATTTTTCCCTAGACTGATCGTTAACAAACTATATTTTTTTCTTTCTTTTTATATGTTGTATACAGATGGACAGTTAAGATTCCACAACAGCAAGCAAACCCACATAACACAAAGAAATACATATCGTCTAGTATAATTATGTTAGTGCTCATAGATTGATTAGATGCAAGGATAACTGTCCATCTTTTCTTTTCATTTTTTGTTGTGAATGCACCTAGCATTGTGTATGGAATATTGGCTAGACTCACAAAATAAGAAACAAAAGTCTAGATAATACAAAAGAGATACAATGATTAATAATTTGTAGCAGCCTACTAAGCCAAAAAAAAAACATCCAACGGATTTGGTGTTCATGGGACCATTGAGATGGCAGACAAAGGCCGACATGAAAGCAAAATCTAATCTCTTGCAATAAAAAGTCGATTTGTAAGGATATTCACAAGAGCATCTTTTATCACCTCTCTATGCTCGATAGACTAGAGGCAGTAGCTTCCGTATTAAAGTTCACAATGGAATTCTTCTCAGGCGCTACCTCTTGACCTTGGTTATCTTTCCCATCAACAATCGTATCCTGTCACAAAACAAATCTATTATCTTACGACAGGAAATCGTGGGTTCCTGTCGATATAAACCCCCCAAAATTGGTGGGAAAAGTCATTTTAATTCCGAAAAAAAGAGAAGAGAGCAGAGGAGAGAGAGCATAAGAGACCTAGTAAAGCCCTGTCGATTCGTAGCGAAGCAGACAGAGCAGCGGATCTGGTCGCTCATTTTGCAGGTAAATATTTTTGCAACTTTGTACATAAATTCAAAACCTTGTAGGTTAGCAAATAAAAATAGCGACAGAGAATTCAATGTATTAGATAATTTTAGTCGTATTGCATTTTGATGAAGTACATCATTTTAGTTGTGTACAATACATCATAAGATAATTTTGTTAATGTCGAAAATACTTTTTAAACCAGGAAAATAGGAGGACACCTATAAAAATAACAAGATACCTATTAAGAATCTGTAAAAATTGCAGAGTCGGTAAATATGGTAGGTTAATCCCAACTTAATTTTGGTTTCTATTGTGCACGGTAAATATTCGGTTAATGCTGAAAATACTTTTTGAACTAGGAAAATAACAAGACACCTCTAAAAATTCTCTAAGAAATTCAGAGTAAGTACATATGGTATGTAGAGCTGAATTAAAATATTATTGTCGGTGTTTCAGAACCAAACTTACGTAAAGATTGTTTGATTCGGGGGTTCCTCTAGGCTCAAAATCACGTAGAGAGGGAGACACGGGGATTTTTATACAGGTTCGGGCCTTCTCCTGAGAGAATAACAACCCTACTCCTGTGTGTATGTATTGAGTATGGTGGATTACAATATCAAGAGAAAGACTAAAATGATGCGCCTTGTGCTCTTGATTGTGTTTCTCATTCCCCTCCTCTTTCCTAATGATTCTGCCTTTTATATAGTCCTCGAAGTGTGCCGTCGTATCTCCAGTCCAAATGCCGCCTTAATATTCCAGATCGTGGAGCCGTTACTGGAGGTTATTGTGGGAGTAGTAACGTTCCCACGTTGCCAGGCAGTTATCACCATAATAGGGAGTTTAAATCATGCCATTATTCTAGGGAATAACAGCGTAGTTTACTGCCCATATCTTAAATATGGTGCGGAGGATTCCCTGGTCGACTAGGCCCACATTCCTGTAAGCCCTATCGACTAGGGACTAGTCATAGGAGCACTTATGACCAGGTGGTGGTTGTAGAATATCTTACGACCACAGACTGATCGTAGCAGAACTTACGATCATGGGGTAGTCGTAGGAGGACTAACGACTATGGGGTATTCATAGAACTTACGACTACGGGGTGCTTGTAGAAGAACTTATGACCTCCAGCTTCTCCCTTATGACTATTAAGGGGGTATACTCAAGAGTTATATGACGTCATTGTTATCCATAATATGAATTATAGATAAATGATTAAATGACGATTATTATATCCTTGTCATCTAGCCCCCCAGCTTCAAGCAAAAATAACTTACTTGGAAAATGAGCGGTAGATGGTCTTACGACCAGTAGATGGTTGTAGAGAGGTGGTCGAAGGAAAAACTCTTCGACTGGTGTTTCATTTGACCAGAAATTGACTTGGTCAAGAAGGTTGTGGAGGGACTTACGACTTACAAGGTGGTCGTAGGAGATCTTACGATCACATAGTAGTTGCAGTTCTGTAGTCGGAAGCAAATTCTTTCCGACTGTTGTTATCTTTGACCAGAAGTAGACTTGGTCAGGAAGGTAATTTCGCTTGAGGTGAGAAGACAGGCTCGGTTTTCTCGAGCAGACAAATTTAAGAATCTGAATCGACTCTCACAGACCTGTCTATTGGAGCAGTTCCCGAAGCGATGGCAACCGTTGGGTCGCCACGTCTTTAACTCAGGCGTGCGGTTATAAATACTTACCGGGGGTAAGTCTTAGGTTTTTTTACTTTTCCCCCAAATCGCTCCTACTGTTCAAGCTTTTGAGTTCTCCGCCGTCGACCAAATCGATCCCTCTCCTCCAATCTTTCCAAATCCAAATCCCTAACCTTTGAGAGAGATGGCTGGAACCAGTCCTCGATGGGCCGAATCGGAGATGGATGCGACCAAGATCAAGGCTTTGGTTGCCGCTAAAAAGATCTCGAAGAAGAAGTTCGTGAAGTGGATCGAAGCTGCTGGGCAGCACTGGTCGTCGGGGGAGATTGGGCAAATCCCTGTCTTCCAGGCATTCTGTGAGTCTGGCATTTGATTGCCTACTCACCCTTTCCTCACACTTGTACTCGAACACTTCCTGGTGGAGTTGGTGAACCTCGTTCCCAATTCCATTACGATGTTGGGTGTGTTTGTGTACCTGTGCGAGGTCTACCTAGGGATTTCGCCGACACAGGTTGTTCGAAGACTACTATGGAATGACCAAAGCAATTTGGAGTTCTTGTAGCTATAGTCTGAAGCTCCACGATAGGAAGTCGAAGGAGTACATTCCGCTGTTTACCCAGTCATCGTGGTCGGGATGGAATAAGAGGTGGTTCTATTGGGGGATAACCAATGACGACAGCCTCTCCTTCGCCGGGAGGCCAGCCGAAAAGATCTCTTCCTGGGATTCGACTCCCAAGGATCTCGGTCGGATCGCCCCCTTCATTCAAGCCATTGCAGACTTGATGGAAGAGGGGCTTACCAGATGGCACGTGGTGAAGGATTTCATCACGCGCCGCATCAGTCCTCTGAAGAAGAGGGCTCATCCGATGTGGAGGTACTCGGGGCCAAAAGACCCGACCAGGGACTACGAGGAGGGTAAGTAAACTTCAAGCTTAGCCTTCTTTCTGTTAATTTTTAGACTTGGCTTATTGAAAGTTTTCTCATCCCTGCAAATCTCTCACAAGAGAAGATTAACGCACGGGTCAAGCTCATCTATGAGAAACCACCAGCCCATGTGGTGGCACCTCCAATCCTGGCTGATTTGTCTCCAGAGGGCAAGGTGGAGCGCCTAAAGGTAATCAAGAATTGATTTCATCTTTAGGAACTTGTAGTCGTGGAAGAACTTACGACTAGGTACTGGTCGTAGAAAAGCTTACGACCAGGTACTGGTCATAGAAAAGTTTACGACCAGGGGGTTGTCGTAGAAAAGCTTACAACAAGGTGATGGTCGTAGAAAAACTTACGATTGTTTTGTAATATTTCTCTTTCTGATTTTTGCAAAAAGTAGGCATAGAGAACCGAACTTACGTAAAGATTGTTTGATTCGGGGGATCCCCTAGGCTCAAAATTACGCAGAGAGGGAGACACGGGGATTTTTATACAAGTTTGGGCCTTCTCCTGAGAGAATAATAACCCTACTCCTGTGTGTATGTATTGAGTATGCTGGATTACAATATCAAGAGAAAGACTAGAATAATGCGCCTTGTACTCTTGATTGTGTTTCCTATTCCCCTCCCCTTTCGTGATGATTCTGCCTTTTATATAGTACTCGAAGTGTGCCGTCGTATCTCCAGTCCAAATGCCGCCTTAATATTCCAGATCGTGGGCTGTTACTGGAGGTTATTGTGGGAGTAGTAACGTTCCCACATTGCCAGGCAGTTATCACCATAACAGGGAGTTTAAATCATGCCATTATTCTAGGGAATAACAGCGTAGTTTACTACCCATATCTTAAATATGGTGCGGAAGATTCCCTGGTCGACTAGGCCCACATGCTTGTAAGCCCTATCGACTAAGGACTGGTCGTAGGAGAGCTTACGACCAGGTGGTGGTCGTAGAAGATCTTATGACCACAGACTGATCGTAGCAGAACTTACGATCATAGGGTAGTCGTAGGAGGATTTACGACTACGGGGTAGTCGTAGGAGGACTTACGACTATGGGGAGGTCGTAGAAGAACTTATGACCTCCAGCTTCTCCCTTAAGACTATTAAGGGGTATACTCAAGAGTGATATGACGTTATTGTTATCCATAATATGAATTATAGATAATTGATTAAATGAGGATTATTATATCCTCATCAATTATGAACTTATTTTTTGTTTCCATTGTACACGGTTAATATTTTGTAAATGCTGAGACACTTTCCAAACAAGGAAAGTAGCAAGATACCTATAAAAAATCTATAAAAACTACGGTATAGCTAAATATGGTATGTAGAGCTTAATCAATATAATCCCAACTTAATTTTGTTTTCCACTTGTGCTCGTGAAATATTATGTTAATGCCGAAAGAACTTTTTAAACTAGAAAAACAGCAAGACACCTCAAAAAATTCTCTAAGAAACCCAGAGATGGTACATAGGGTATGTAGATAGGAATTAAAATATTGTGAACTTTTTTTCATTTGTACATTATGAATATTTCGTAAATGCTGGAGACACTTTTTAAACAATGAACGTAGAAAGTTACCTGTTAAAATTGAATTAATTAGGTATGCCGCTTTTTATTACTTTTTGTATATATTTAGTAGTTTTTACAATATATGCACTGAATTTTCAGGTATGGCGGACCTAGGATAAGCTGCGCAGTGGCCATACAAGTTGCTTGACCCAGTCATTGAAGTGCATCATCGTAGCCGCCTCAATACCATCCCCTCCAAAAGGACAAGGCGACGATTGAGCTTGGCGCACTAGGCTGCGCACACCCATGAGGGCATAGAGGGTGGACCCACGTTGGGTTCCGAGGTAAGTGCAGTTGCGACCTTCGTGTACTCAATTGCAGCTTGACTACTTTGGGTGGACTAATGTTTGTTCTTAATCTTTACGACACAGTTTGAGGGAGGCAGGCCTCCTTCCACTAGCGAGGATGGTCGAGGTGACGTGGGAGGATGACTAGGACCGCGCAGGTGGTGGTCATACGTTCAGGCGCTTTCCGTACGACTGGTGCCTCCAGACGACACTGGTTGACCGGTGAAGGCCAGAGACGCACATGTTTCACCTTCCGTGCGAGGAGATGGCGCCGACGCTTCAAGACGTGACCTTCTTGACTGGGTTGCCCTGCGTGGGCTTCCCCCTGGTAGCGCACGACATCCCAGCCACATGGCGCACGGAGTTCCTCGCGAGGTTCCAGGGGGTGCTGCCGCCCAACAGTGGCTGCAGCGAGTTCATCAGCACTCTTGTCCTATGTAAGTTTTCATACTCTTGTCCTTTCGCTTCAATTGGTTTCTGCAACATGCTGATGTGTATCTATCTTCTTGCAGCCATAGCATATGGTAGGGGACGCACTCGAGCACACCGTGAGGAGGCACTTTGAGGTCTACTTGTTGGGACCCTAGTAGGCAACAACGTCAACAAGCACTACATCTGTTACACACGCCAGCTGGTGGACTGGGAGGTGGAGGACATCCGTTCCTCGCTTGGGGCCAGCGGTGTTGTCTTGCGACATACATGGATCAGGTAACGATGCCATCGAGTTTGGGATAGCTTCGTCCTCTCCGAATTCCTGCTGCTTCTTCAGCTATGGTCCTTCAAGCGTTTCCAGATCAGAGGACCACAGCTAGACCTAGGCACCTACGTAGTCGCCATGTACGCCGAGGAATACGATGTGGATCGGTCGACCATTGATACAGTGTGGTGTCACTGACGGGTAAGCTTTCGGAACATTTATTATTTTTCGTAATGTAATTCAAGTTTTTGTGCTAAGTTTCCGTTGTTCCATTAGACAGATCACCTTCACTCTTATCAATACACACGTGTCCTACTCGGACTACGTTGCGATGTTCGATCAGTTGACAAAAGACCGCATTATCTAGACATCGTACACTCCCGACAGTATGTACGTGCGCACACCCCGAGGCCTGTTGAGCCTTTGCACATGATACCACGCGTACTAGTACACGTGGAGGTGCTTGGTTCACAATGTCTTCGTGGAGGAGTACCACGTGCACCACATGATACTCTAGTTCGGTCTGCGACAGGAGGTCACAGCCTCCTGGGGCCAGTTGGTTGCGCCGAACATCCATGGGTAAGTTCACATTTTAACTATATCGTACCATTTGCCTTACATAAATATAAAACAATCGTTTTGCCTTTCCAAAACAGACATGATATTCCCATGGGTTGAGGGTTGGCTCCACGCCTTGGAGAACGTCGTCCAGGAGGATGCTCATGTAACATCCTGAACTTTGGTTTGTGTTTCAAATGTATAAAAGTATGAGGGTTTCAAAAAAATTTAATGAAATTCACAAATATGCACTTGGTTTCAAAATTTTCTTTCGAAAATTCAAACTTTTGACTTGGAACCAAGATTCTTTTAAATTTCAGAAAAATGTTTTTATAAAAAAAAACTCTGAAAATAATTTTATAAAATACTAGATTATTTATCACAGATTATTATAATTTTTCACAATTTTTTAGAAGTTATTTATACCCCATTAAAATCCTAGCCAAGTTACTAAAACTGATTTGAAAGAGAATTTATTTTAGCCATTTGTAAAATGAAACATGGCCAAAATGAATTTTCCTAAGTCTTAGTTGAATTTGAGAACTCCCACAAAAATTTCATAATTTGTAGAAATTTATTTCTATTTTAAATGGCCAAGTCAAACTTGTTTGTTTTTGGTCAATTTGAAATCAAATTAAACCTTAGCCTATCAGACCGACTAGACCCAACACTGTAGTGACCGAGCCACCCATCTTGGCTCGACCGAACCCCATCGTGTCTTGAGTCGGACTCGACTCGATCGTCTTGCTTTCTCCTTGCCGTGACGGGCGGGCCCCACTTATCGGGACGACCTTCCGTCTTCGTCATTTGCTTTCGATAGCGTTGGCGTCGTGCATCGTGCCATGACACCCCGCATTTGACACCTTGTGCCTGCGTGTTCGTCTGTGGAGCATCGCCGAGGCTCCACGCAGCTGCTAAACCAACTCACTCGTTCTCTCTTGCCCTCTTTCGTCCTCATCGCCCATTTTTCCATCTCAGCCGAGGTTGAAGACGAAGTCAGCGCCGCTGCTGTGTTGCCGATCGATCACCCGCGACACCGCCTTTGATTTCCTCTCTTGAGGCCGCGCCCATTTTAGCCAACCCGGGTCCTCGTCGTCCACTGAATCGCCGGGGACAATCTCTTCGTTCTCAACTCCAGCGATGGCGACCTCGTGTCTCGCGGGTGTCTCGGTGAGTCTTTTCCCTAGGTTTATGGTCTGTTAGTTTCGCGTTGCTCTGTTGAGCTTAGTGGTAATGCTAATTTGGTTTTGATTCTATCTCGAGGGAGTTTGGGCTTTTCTTCTCTAAGCACAGTCCATCGCCGCCGTTTTAATTCCGGCCGCCACCACCTTCCTTGGACGTCAAGACTGTGGGCACCTCGTTCCAGGAGCTAAGGCGATCCCGAAGCGACCTTTCCTGTGCCTCCTCGACGCCCGTGGCACCTCCTCCTCGAGCACCACCTCTCGTCTCCACCTCCGGTCGCCATTAGCTCGCCGCCGGCCTCCTCACGGACCCGTGCCACCATCATCAGGTTCGCGTAGGCATTGCGCACCCGTTGGTGTCGTCCCCAAGCCTGGAGCTACAGCCGTTCGCCAGATCCTCCACCTCGTCGTCATGCTCGCGCGCAAAGCCGCCGACGAGCCGCCGGTAGGTTTAGATTAATCCTTCATTAGCGCTTAATTAATCCTTTGGCTATTTGTATGACTTGTGGACCCCGCTGAGTTAATCACGATTAGAAGTTTAATTGAACCGTTTTAAAATCCTAGAGTCATTGACATGTGGGCCCTCTCACCTGGTTAAGTAATTATGCAATAGCTGGAATACGTTTTCTCTGAATGAAAAGCGTATTTATTCTGTGCATAGTTCAACTTTACGTTTCTTGAAACCGAAGACGTATTCTCGTAAATAAGCCTTCGATGCAAGAAGAAGCTGGTCGGTGACCGACCGGCCGCTTCAACCCAGCCCCACCCGACAAGAATCGGGCTAGCCGAGCGAGTAGGAAAAGTTCTAAATCCTTTTAGTAATTCCGAAACCATTAAAATTTGCACTAAAAATTCTCTTAACTTAGAAAATTCATAACTAATTCAAATTTGCTCCAAATTGAATGAAACCAATTTTGTTAGTTTTCATTTTTAGTATACTTTTTAATGGTTTAGATTTCAAGTATGTTTATGTTCCAGAAAGTTTTGGTTATTTAAAGGATGTGTTTTCACTTTAGAAAATGGGTTAAAACTTCTAAAATTCGTAAGTATTTCAACCAAACTCCAAATAAAGTGAAACAAATTTTGTTAATTCTTATTTTTCTTATAATTTAAATTAGCTTAAGTTTGGTTCTTGTTGCTGTTCCAGAAAGTTTTGCTAATTAGTTAATTTGAGAAGTTATGCCTTTAACTTGTTAAGTACTTAAAAAATCCTTATAAATTTCATCTTTGGACTGAACCCAAGACCGCTTTCACCACAAGATATGGATTGTATGAGTTCACAGTGATGTCATTCAGTTTAACGAATGCGCCAGCTTATTTCATGAATATGATGAATAAAGTATTCATGGAATTATGGGATAAATTTGTGGTCGTATTTATTGACGACATTCTCATCTACTCAAAGGATGAAGAAGAACACGAGAAACATCTTAGGACAGTTTTGGAAAGACTCAGAGAGCAACAACTCTATGCCAAATTCAGTAAAAGTGAATTCTGGCTAAGCCAAGTAGCTTTTCTCGGACATATAGTGTCAGTAGGAGGAGTTGTAGTAGATCCCACAAAGGTCGAAGCCGTAATGGATTGGAGGCAACCCAAGTCTGTCACCGAAGTAAGGAGTTTCCTTAGATTAGCTGGTTATTACCGAAGATTCATTGAAGGTTTCTCCAAAACCGCCAAACCTATGACTCAGCTGTTAAAGAAGGAAAAGAAATTTGAATGGACAGTTGCTTGTGAGCAAAGTTTTTAGGAATTGAAGAAAAAGACTAGTATCAGCACCTGTGTTAGTCTTACCTGACATCCATAAGGACTTCGAGGTTTTCTGTGACGCCTCACATTAAGGCCTTGAATGTGTATTGATGCAGGAAGGTAAAGTTGTAGCTTATGCCTCTCGCCAATTGAAGCCTCACGAAGGAAATTACCTGACGCATGATCTGGAGTTAGTAGCAATTGTGCATACCCTAAAAATTTGGTGGTATTACCTCATTGGTAATCGCTGTGAGATTTTCTCGGATCACAAAAGCCTGAAATACATCTTCACTTAGTCAGAACTCAATCTTAGGCAGAGAAGATGGTTAGAACTGATAAAGGATTATGACCTTGGAATCCACTACCATCCAGGCAAAGCAAATGTAGTGGTAGATGCCCTAAGTCGAAAAGGGTATTGTAATACTATGATGGTTCAGGAAAGTCAGCCAAGTTTGTATGAAGAGCTAAGACATCTGAATTTAGAAATCGTTAACCAAGGCTGTGTCAACACTTTGGAAGTTCAATCGACCATTCAGAGTCAAATCAAAGAATATCATAAAGAAGGTGAAGATATCAAGGAAATCCAGAAGAACATGAGAAGAGGAAAAGCCTCAGGATTCTCTGAGGATGAGCAAGGTACCATTTGGTTCGATAACCGCATCTGTGTGCCTAATCACCAAGAAACAAAACAGTTGATTCTGAAGGAAGCCCATGAGTCACCTTACTCTATTCATCCAGGAACTACCAAAATGTACCAGGATCTGAAGAAAAAGTATTGGTGGGTCAGTATGAAGTGAGAAATTGCTGAGTTTGTTGCACAGTGTGATGTATGCCAAAAAGTCAAAGTAGAACATCAAAGGCCAGCTGGACTGCTGCAACCTTTACCAATTCCCGAGTGGAAGTGGGAACAAATCGGCATGGACTTTATCACCGGATTGCCTAGAACCCAATCAGGATATAATTCTATCTGGGTTGTGATTGACCGTTTGACTAAAGTGGCACACTTTATACCAATTAAGACCACCTACAGAAGCAGTAAATTAGCAGAGCTGTACATGGCTAGAATTGTTTATCTACATTGAGTACCCAAAAGGATAGTATCCGATAGAGGTTCACAATTCACGTCTAGATTTTGAAAGAGCTTGCATGAAGCCCTGGAACCAGGCTCAACTTCAGTATAGCTTATCATCCCAAGATAGATGGACAAACGGAACGAGTAAACCAAATTCTTGAGGATATGCTTCGAGCCTGTGCCATAGATTATGGAAAAAGTTGGGATCAGAATCTTCCATATGCAGAGTTCTCTTACAACAATAGCTATCAAGCCAGTCTCCAAATGTCTCCATTTGAAGCATTGTACGGCAGACAGTGTAGAACCCCTCTCCTTTGGGATCAAGTCAGAGAACACCAGTTCTTTAGACCGGAATTAATTAAGGATGCTGAAAGTAAAGTAAGACTGATAAGAGAACGATTGAGAGTGGATCAATCCCAACAAAAGAGTTATGCTGACAATCGCCGCAAAGACTTATCCTTTGAGGTAGGAGATTTTGTCTATCTCAGGGTAACTCCGCTCAGAGGAGTATGAAGATTCCAAATAAAAGGAAAACTAGCACCAAGGTTTGTTGGGCCATACAAGATTTTGGAAAGAAAGGCGAAGTTGCCTATTAGTTAGAACTGCCAGCATCTCTATCCGCAGTTCATGACGTCTTCCATGTGTCACAACTAAAGAAGTATCTTCGAGTTCCAACAGAGCAAACACCGCTTGAGAGCATCGATCTCTAGGAAGATCTCACTTATGTGGAGCAACCAATCAAGATTCTTGATGTCGCAGAGCGTGTTACTAGAAGCAAGGTCATCCGTTCGTGCAAAGTCCAATGGAGTAACCACTCAGAAGAAGAAGCAACCTGGGAACGAGAAGAAGACATGAAAGCAGACTATCCCCACCTTTTTGCTAGCCAAGCTTGAATCTTAGGGTCGAGATTCCCTTAAGGGGGGTAGGTTTCTAACATGCTGTTTTTCAAAGCCTTTTTGAAAAAATTTCAAAATTAAAATTAACCATTTGGTTTATTGAATTAATAAAGCTTAAACTTGAAATTTCATAAAATAAAAAAATTTAATGTGAGTTAATCAAACTTCAATTAAATCAAAACTTGGTTTATTTGCATTTCTTGGATTTTATTGGATTCAAAGTAAAAAAGAGTGCATTAAGTATTTTCTTGGATTTTTTTATTTTTAAAAAGGGCTTTCCTTTTTGCCCAAAAGTCTAAAAATAATTTATTTAGAAAATTCAAAAGCTAAACTATAGTTATAAATAATTTTAGTAAGTTCCAAATAATTCAACGAATTTCTATGTATTTTTCTAGAATTTTTGGACCCTTTTAACTATTTTCTAAAAAGCCTTTTTTAAATTTCTAGAATTTTTTTATTCGAAAATCCCTTTGAAATCCTTCCTTTTCCTTTCGAGCCGTTTCTCCCCGGCCCATTCCTATTCCGCGCTCCAGCCCAACTCTGTAGCCCATCTCCCACGCGAGGCCCAGCAGCAGCCGTGTCCTCACTCCGCCCCCCCCCTCGGTCACCGTCCGATCGAAATCGGACGGCTCGCGTTCGTGCAGCCGCTCCTCCCGTGGACCGTCCGATCAGAATTGGATGGCCCGGTCCGAATGGGAGGTTCAGACGGTCTGAACATCCCAATCGTTTCGGACCGTCCGATCAAAATCGGACGATCCTCATCCACCGCGCCCTTGCCTCCCTCGCCCTCTCTTGCTGACGCAGCGGGCCCACCCGCTAGCGTCACGCCGCGTCGTCTCCTTCCTCGTGAATCCTCCCGTTGCCACGCCATGCCGCCCGCATCACCCTCGCTCACCACCGCGTCGTCTCGTCGCTTTGCCCACGCCATCGCTAGGCCCCTTTTCAACGCGCATTGAATGCCACGTTCTCCGCCGCCACCACCTACTCCCGTCACCTCCAAGCGCTGCGCCATCACCCTCGCCGCTCGCATCAAAAGTCATCTGACGTCTGCGCGTTCCAGCCGGCGCGCTGCCTCCCTCCGTTCCGCTTTTGCTCTCGCGTCGCGCAATCAATCGACGTCCTCTGCGCGCTTCGCGCCCACCCACCTCGCTTCAGGTCTGTCACGTCCCCACGCCTACTCCCGTCCGTGTCAGTCCTCCGCCGCGGAGCACGCCACTGCCCTTACCTCCCTCCGCTCCTCCCCGTCACCTATAAAAGCGCGCCATGTGCACCTCTCCCTCTCCTCTCTCTTTCCCCTCACCTCACTCCCTCTCTCCTGTTCTCACCGCTCCGTATTTCACCGTCGAAGAGCTTCGGCCGAAGCTCCTTCCGCCACCTGTAGCGCTGCCGTGGGACCTCTTCGGCCACCATCGCCTATGCCGCCGGCACCGCCTGTCATGGCCTTTTGTGTCTTGCTCACTTCTCTGAGCACACCAGCACTGCCGCCACCACCGAGCCGCCGCCTCCGCCGCTTCTTGTCATCGCCGCCGGCCATCTCTTCACCAACCGCCGCCGTTTTGGTACGCCCTGAGTTCACTGCACGCTCCTCTTCGCGTTGCCGCCACTCATCGGGCTCGCCACGGCGCGAAGCGCCAACGAGTCGCGCAGCCCGACGTTACCGGCGTTCCCCTTGCCGACGTGGCACCACCTTACCTCCACCTCGTCGCCACGTGGTGCCACCGGTGGCACTCAATTTACGCCGACGTGGCGTGGCCATCGCACGCTGCGTGCGTGGCTTTGCCCGCGATGCTTGCGGGCCCCACCCGTCAACGGCTCAGCTTTTTTGGAATTAAAAATAAATCTGAAAATTCCGAAAATCCATTTCTTTTGTCATTTCATGTTTTTGTAACTTCCAGAGGCCATATCTTCTCCGTTCGAACTCCGATTCGAGCGATTCAAATCTCTAAATTCATCTAAAATCAAAACCTACCTATATATACTAAATTTATTTAATTTGGAGTTCATTTGAGTGTTATTTGAATTTGGATCCTTTTCGCGTGTAGATTTTGAAGACTCCGAGGAACCCGAATATTACGAAGAAGTAGATCCTCAAGCATTTGAGCAAGGCAAGTTACATCATTGATCATATTGAATCCCATTACTTTAAATTATTTAAATTCTATTTTAAATTATTATTGCATGCTTATTTAAAATCAAGTAATTTAAATTCCCATTTTAAGCTTATAGTTATTATATATTCCTTTGTATAGCCAACTTTGTTATTAAATCAATCATTCCTTGATACCTTAGTTAAAAATCTAGTTGATACATTAGTATGAGCTAGAACATGTTGAAAAACAATATGCTTAGACAAAGCTTAGACCAAAATGTTTACTTTGGGGAAATTAGCTAAAATCCAATTATGATTTGAACAATGTTATGGTATGTCTATACCATGCAATCTTTGAAATGTTTAACTTGTTAAATAAAATGAAAAATGGTTTGGACTTAGGTGAAATGGATGTTGGATGGTGCATGTTCATGCATGGGATCGATCATTTGTATGATCGAGACCCATGGGTTTATTGGAATGTCGCCCAAGTCAATTAAGGACCAGTCTTCGAGCCGCATCTTGCTAAGCCCCATCGTACTACCACATGTCCTGAGTGGGTGGGACCTAGCTAAATAATTTGTATTCTTTCACCGTGGTCATGCCATCCGATTGAGTGGGTGTCTTTTATGACCTATTTTTATGTATTCCCACCTAGCGCAAGAGGGGGCCTGAACCCGGCGGGTATCTATCCAAAGGGGGCGAAACCTTAGCAAGGTGGGACTACGGTGAGATGATGCATTGTAAAGGCTTCGTGATAATTACTTAGTCGCACACCTTCGGTAGTGTGTTAAACGGGCATTATAAGTCAATTATCTCGTGTGGGTAAAGTTGTACCACCTCTGCAGAATGTAAAACTATTCGAATAGATGTGTCCACGGTTAAGGACATATTAAGCAAAGCCACTCCAAGTTAGATTTTTTGTTTGATTTTAAAAGACTTTATTAAATGCTTTTGGATTTCTATCCAAATGGGAAATGGGTGGTTAGCCACGTGATAGGAGGATATCCTTCATCACTTATTGATGAATGTTATCTGACTATAAAACTTGAGATTTAGAAAACGAATTTTAGTTATATGTAAACTGCTTTGGAACTTAGTATGGATATTTAAATGAAAAATGTCGCTTTATGCAAATTGAGCCATATAAGCCTCCCTTTGTTGAATCCTTGCATGCATTATAATTCTGTTACATTGGGTGTAACTTGTGGAGTACATTCATTTGTACTCGCCTTGCTTAATAAATTGTTGGTCAGAAGAAGAATACTACGAGGATAATGAGAACTTGCAAAACCAGGCTACGCCCTCCAGACGATCGCCTGTGGTGAATCGTGTGGCCTACCTTGCTGTTTTTGCTTCCGCTGTATTTTGCTCTCTGGCTTTAAGCCCCTTTTGTATTAAACCTTAAGTATTTCAATGAATGACGTTGTATGGTTGTGTTATCCACTTTTTAACTGTGTACACTAGCTGTTCCTGGACTAGTGTGTGTTTCACAGAGAATCCGGGATCCTTCGCTACACTAAACCAAGCATTATTGCGTGCAACCACATGAGGGTATTGGGAACCCCTCTTGACTTAGTACTCTGGGAAGTGTTAATTAATGAGTCGCTGGTGGTAGGTATAAGTGGATAAAAGAAATGTGTTTATTGTGTCGAGCATGTGCGGGGTGGGTTCCGAGTAGGTTCCCTCGCCCGAGGAGCGTTGGCAGTTGCTACGGCTGGGCCAATGTCTCCGACGCAACATATGGGTCCTCTGTAGGAGTCCAGGATGGGCGGTTCACGGAGGGTTAACCCCCATACGTGCGACTCTTAATTAGCTAACTCCATTGGAAAACATCTCGTAGGACTTAGCTCTGCCGGCATACCTTCGGAAGTGTGCTTTATCCGGTGGCAAAAGGAGCGGTCTGACATGTGGGTAAAGTTGTACACCCCTGCAGGGTTTAATCTATTCGAATAGCCAAGTCTTTGGTTATGGACACATTTGGGGAGGTCTTTCGAGAGTTAGACTATAGCATTTTGATAAAACTTGAAATTAGGTGGTACGAATGGGTAATTCGTACTATTGTTGTGGTGGCTATGGGAAGTCACCCCTAGGTTGTTAAATATGTTTATTATTGATGTCACATTGTTATTTGATTCATTAAGAATTGATTTGTTAAAATTGCTTTCAATCTATTACACTATTGCAAATAAAATGTTGCTTTACGATGAAAATGAACTCTAAAGCATTCTCCATTGAATTAAGCTTGCATGTAGCTATGTATAGGCTTGTTAATCCTAAGTCTTATTGAGTACATCTTTGTACTCAACTGCTTTATCTGTTTACTGCAGAGGAGGTTGACCCTCAAGGGGTTGACGAGTGTGAGGCCGACTACACTCTTGACGACTAGCTTGGGCGTTCCCAGTCAGTTACCATGTGGTAAGGGCAAGCTGATTGGCTTTTGGTTTACAGCCATCTTATGGCAACTGTTCCGCTACAGACTTTGTCTTTTGTATGTTGAAATATAATGTAAAATTATGAAGACTTCAATAATGTAAAATGTTGTGTATGGAGTTGATACTTGAATTTTTGTACGAGGTATGTGTACTGCGGTTCTGGGAAGTACATATACGCCGAGAGCGGGAAAATTTGATTTGTAATGCTAGGACCAATGGAAAGGTTAAGTATTACAAATTAAATCGCCCGACGGCTCTCACAAAAGTTGGTATCAGAGCCATACTGACCGTAGGAACCTCTAGTTTGGTCGCCATTAGAATATTGAAAAACTTAGTTTCAAAAAAAAATCTTTGATAAAATTTAAGTAAGTTCTCAGTTTTACTCCTTATCTATCTTAGTTTCTCAATCTTACATGTTTCTAATTTGACTTATCAAAAGATGTTGTTCCACTCTTGTCTCTTTTCAAAAGCTAAAGTATGCGTTCAAGACAAGATTAAGGGGTGTATTAAAAGTGTTAGTATAGAAATCTAGTACCACTAGCCTATCATGTTAGTGTAATAAAAATGAGTTTTTGTGTTGGCTGTTATGTTTCTTGTTTGGAGTTTGATTCTTGTTAAAAAAAATGTATGTATACATGGTAGGGTAATATCGCGAAATTCTTTAGTATTTTGTTCCGTTAGCTGCTGTCATTTGTATCTACTGTTGGGTGATGTTGCTAACCCTATTTGCTGGAATAGGATGGTTGCACGAACCCGCAGTGGGCAAGGTCAGCGAGCTGGCCATGATGAGGAACTTCCACCTCCACCCACCATGGCTCAGGTTCTTGCTCAGATCTAGCAGAACCGGATGGATCAAACGCGCATTCTCAAGGTTATTGCTCGGAACACATATGGTCTTTCAGGCTCCTCTAGATCAGGAGGAGGTGGGCATCAACCACAAGGGGGACTTTCATAGTCCATTCGCACTCAATCGCTGACCTTTTCCCAGTCTGAAGATCCACTCGATGCAGATGACTGGCTGCGTCTGGTTGAGCAGAAGCTCAGCATTGCCCAATGTCAGGATCATGAGAAGGTGCTCTTTACCTCTCATCAGCTGGAAGGGGCAGCACTCTCTTGGTGGGAAAATTTCCTTGCCATGCAGCCATGAATAGCAATCACACGGAGGAGTTCCAGACTTCCGACGGCCCATGTCCCTTTGCCTAATGAAGCTGAAGAAGAAGGAGTTTCTGTCGCTCAAGCAAGGGCGCAAATTGGTGACGGAGTATTTACACGAGTTCAATCACTTGGCTTGGTATGCTCCAGAAGATGTGCCCACTGATGCCGCCAAGCAAGAGAAGTTCATGGATGGCTTGTCTGAGGAGCTGTAGGACAAGCTATCTATTGTCGATTTCCCCGACTTTCAAACTCTAGAGGACAAGGCCATCATCGCTGAGCACAAGCGAAAATCACTTGGTAAATCCCGCAAGCGCAAGTGGGAAGCACAGAGATCATCAGGGGGTAGCAATCCCCGTCCTCATTTCGGGCAAGCCCCAGTGCCCCGTCCTCAAGCTCCACCACCACCGAGACCGTTGATGTTTGCACCTCGCCCTCCGTAGGCCGTGGTTCCCCCACATGCACCTACGGGACAGCAAGGAGGTCTCCGCAATCCAGCTGCTAAGTTTGTTTGTTTCTACTGCCACAACAAGGGACATTATACCAACAACTGTCCCAAAAGCATGAAGCAGCTACTCGCCCTAAGTAGGGGCAAGTGCAAGGTCAAGGCCGTGGTCATCCCCCAGCTCAGAAGGTGGCCCAGCAAGTTTAGAAGGTTGCTCGTGAGCGAGTCAACCACATCTCTGCCGAGGAAGCACAGGAGGCACCCGACGTCGTGTTGGGTACGCTTCTCGTCAATTCTCGTCTTGCTACAGTTTTATTCGATTCCAGAGCTTCACATTCCTTTATATCATAATCTTTTGCTACAAGTGGTGATATTCATATTGCTCATATGCTTGTTCCATTGATTATTCATTCCCTGGGATAAAAATGAGAGCTGAGCTCAAGTGCCGGGACGTAACTATTGAGATTAAAGGAGTTGGGTTTTTGGCAAATCTTATCCTCCTCAGATCAGCTAGTTTTTACGTGATACTTGGCATGGATTGGTTATCCCAATATTTGGAACAAATCGATTGTGCTAGGAAATTCATATCTCTCACAAGTTCTTCCGGCATACAAATTGGAATTCTACCGAAGCTGCAGGAGCCACATCTTTTTGCCCTAGAAGCAGGACCGGCTCTAGAGATTCATGAAGTCTCAGTGGTGTGTGAATTCACTGATGTTTTTCTCGAAGAATTGCCTAGAATGCCTCTAGTCCGGGACATAGAGTTTGTCATCGAATTGCTGCCCGGTACTGCTCCGATTTCGAGAAGTCCATACCGGATGCCTCCAAATGAATTGGAGGAGTTGAAGAAGTAACTTGGTGAACTTCTATCAAAAGGTTTTATTTTCCCTAGCTCATCTCCGTGGGGTTGTCCTGCGATCTTTGTGAAGAAAAAGGACAAAACCCTGTGAATGTGTGTTGATTATCGTCCACTTAATGAAGTGACAGTGAAGAACAAGTACCCACTGCCCCGGATTAATGACCTTTTTGATCAGTTGACCGAAGCTTGGGTATTATCCAAGATTGATCTTAGATTGGGCTATCACCAAGTCCGAATCAGATCTGAAGATATTCTGAAGACAGCTTTCTCTACTCGCTACGGATTGTATGAGTATACCGTCATGTCCTTTGACTTGACCAATGCTCCTGTCCTTTTTATGAATCTTATGAATATGGTATTCATGAAGTATTTGGATAAGTTTGTGGTGGTTTTCATAGATGACATATTCATCTACTCGAAGAATGATGAAGAGCATGCCCAACACCTGCAGTTAGTGTTGGAAAAGCTGCGTGAGCACCAGCTTTACGCAAAATTCAGCAAGTGTGCATTCTGGTTGGAAGAAGAGATATTCTTGGGTCATGTTCTTTCAGTGGGAGGCGTAGCCATGGATCCTAGCAAGGTCAGCGATGTGCTCTCTTGGGAGGCAGCCCAAGTCGATAACTGATGTGAGGAGTTTTCTCGATTTAGCGGGATATTATCGTCGCTTTATCGAGAACTTCTCCAAGATCGCAAAGCCAATGACGGAGTTGCTCAAGAAGGACAAGAAGTTTGAGTGGTCTACTGAGTGTGAAAAGAGTTTTCAAGAACTCAAGAAGAGGTTGACCACAACTCCAATTCTTGTTCTTCCGGATATTCATCGAAGTTTTGATATCTACTGCGATGCTTCTCGTCAAGGACTTGGTTATGTTATTATGCAAGAAGGCAAGGTAGTAGCCTATGCATCAAGACAATTGAGACCTCATGAGCTTAATTATCCAACCCATGACTCGGAACTAGTTGTAGTGGTTCATGCACTAAAAATTTGGCGACATTACCTCATCAGTAATCGTTGCGAGGTGTATTCGGACCACAAGAGTTTGAAGTATTTGTTCATCCAACCAGATTTGAACCTTCGGCAAAGAAGATAGTTGGAGTTGATCAAATATTATGACATGGGTATCCAATATCATCCGGGCAAGGCTAATGTTGTTGCAGATGCTCTTAGTCGCAAAGTATATTGCAATACTTTGATGCTTGAAGAGCAGCAGCCTGCCCTTCATGAATAATTTTAGCGGCTCAACTTAGGAGTGGTTGAGGATGGTTATCTCGCTGCCTTAGCCATACACCCAACCCTGGAAGATCAGATCAAGGCTGCTCAGCAGACGAACGATGGAGTGAACCGAATCAAGCAAAACATCAAGAATGGGACAACCAAGTATTTCTCAGAAGATAACAATGGTGTTGTATGGTTCGGATAGCGCCTTGTTGTTCCAAAGGACATGGAGTTGCGGAATATGATTCTCCACGAAGCCCATGATTCACCTTTGTCCATTCATCCCGAAGCCACAAAAATGTATCAAGATCTTCGTCAAAGGTTTTGGTGGACTCGAATGAAGCAAAAAATTGCAAAATTTGTTGCCGAATGCGACATATGTCATCGTGTGAAGGCCAAACATCAATGACCAGCGGGTTTGCTACAACCTTTGCAAGTGCCCGAGTGGAAATGGGACTTGATCGGTAGGGATTTTATCACCGGTCTACCCCGAACCTCCAAGGGAAATGATGTCATTTGGGTTGTCATTGATCGACTAACTAAAGTGGCACATTTTCTTCCTGTCAAGACCAATCTTCGTGTGAGTCAGTTAGCGGAGCTCTATGTCTCAAGAATTGTGAGTCTACATGGAGTGCCAAAGACGATTATTTCAGATCGTGGGTCACTCTTTACCTCCTAGTTTTGGAAGAGTTTGCAAGAGGCCATGGGAACTCATCTTTCTTTCAGCACTGCTTTCCATCCTCAAACTGATGGCCAGACGGAGAGAGTCAATCAAATTCTAGAAGACATGCTCCATGCTTGTGTTCTCTCCTGTGGAAAGAATTAAGAGAAATGCTTGTCGTTTGCCGAGTTCTCTTACAACAATAGTTTTCATGCTACTCTCGGTATGGCACCTTTTGAAGCTTTATATGGGAGGAAATATACAACCCCGTTGAATTGGTTTGAGACCTGTGAAAGACCACCTTTTGGCCCAGACGTGATCAGAGAGGCTGAAGATCATGTTCAGTTGGTTCAAGACAGATTGCGCACAACTCAATCCTGACAGAAGAGCTATGCAGATCGACGCCATTGCGAGTTGAGTTTTGAACCTAATGACTTTGTTTATCTCAAAATCTCCCCTATGAAGGGCACTCAACGGTTTGGTGTTAGAGGCAAGTTAGCTCCTTGAGATGTCGGGCCTTTCCGCATTATTGAGAAGAAAGGAGCTGTGGCCTACAAGTTGGAATTGCCCACTACACTTTCAGGGGTGCACGATGTATTCCACATGTCTCAGTTGAAGAAGTGTCTCCGTGTTCCAACTGAGGAAGCTCTATTGGAAAGTCTTGAAGTACAAGAAGATTTGACCTACCGTGAGCATCCTATTCGTATTCTTGAAGAAGCTGAACGAAGGATAAGAAATCACTCCATCAAATTCCTCAAAGTTCAATGGTCTAATCATGTCGAGGATGAAGCCACTTGGGAACGAGAGGATCGCCTTCGTGCAAATTTTCCCTTTCTTTTCCGAATGAATGGAATCTCGGGACGAGATTCTTGTAAGGGGGAGACTCGTAACATCCTGAACTTTAGTTTGTGTTTCAAATGTATAAAAGTATGAGGGTTTCAAAAACTTTTAATGAAATCCACAAATTTGCACTTGGTTTCAAAATTTTGTTTTGAGAATTCAAACTTTTGACTTGGAACCAAGATTCTTTTTAATTTCAGAAAAATGTTTGTATAAAAATCTCTGGAAATAATTTTATAAAATACTAGATTATTTATCATAGATTATTATACTTTTTCACAAATTGTTAAAAGTTATTTTGACCCCATTAAAATCCTAGCCAAGTTACTAAAACAGATTTGAAAGAGAATTTATTTTAGCCATTTGTAAAATGAGAAGTGGCCAAAATGAATTTTTCTAAGTCTTAGTTGAATCTAAGAACTCCCACAAAAATTTTCAGAATTTTTAGAAATTTATTTCTATTTTAAATAGCCAAGTCAAACTTGTTTGTTTTCAGTCAATTTGGAAATCAAATTAAACCTTAGCCTATCAGACCGACCGGACCCAACACTGTAGTGACCGAACCACATCGCGTGCGCCAAGTCGGACTCACAGACGATGCGCTGTTTCTTTGCCACCGCTGACGGGTGGGCCCCACTTGTCGGGACCGCCTTCGTCTTCGTCGCCGCTCAACCGAGTGTTGGTGTGCGTGCATGCGTGCCACGGCACCCCGCATTCGACACCTCATGCCCGCGTGTTCATCTGTGGAGCATCGCCGAGGCTCACGCAGCTGCTAAACTAACTCACTCGTTCTCTCTTGCCATCTTTTGTCCTCATCGCCCATTTTTCCATCTCGGCGAGGTTGAAGACGAAGTCAACGCCGCCGCTGTGCTGCCGATCGATCACCCGTGACACCGCCTTTGAGTTCCTCTCTTGACGTTGTGCCCATTTTGGCCAACCCGGGTCCTTGTCATCCACTGAATCGCCAGGGACAATCACTTCGTTCTCAACTCCAGCGGCGGCGACCTCGTGTCTTGCAGGCGTCTCGGTGAGTCTTTTCCCTAGGTTTTTGGTCCGTTAGTTTCGCGTTGCTCTGTTGAGCTCAGTGGTAACGCTAATTTGGTTTTGATTCTATCTCAAGGGAGTTTGGGCTTTTCTTCTCCGAGCGCGGTCCATCGCCGCCGCCACCTTCCTTGGACATCAAGACTGTGGGCGCCTCATTTCGGGAGCTAAGGTGATCCTGAAGCAACCTTTCCCAAGCTTCCTCGATGCTCGTGGCGCCTTTTCCTCGAGCACCACCTCTCGTCTTTGCCTTCGGTCACCGTCAGCTCGCCGTCGGCCTCCTCAAGGACCCGTGCCACCATCAACAGGTTCGCGTAGGCATTGCGCACCCATTGGTGTCGTCCCCGAGCCCGGAGCTGCAGCTATTCACCAGATCCTCCACCTCACCGCCGCGCTCACGCACGAAGCCGCTGACGAGCCGCCGGTAGGTTTAGATTAATCCTTCATTAGCGCTTAGTTAATCCTTTGGCTATTTGTATGACTTGTGGACCCCGCTGAGTTAATCGCGATTAGAAGTTTAATTGAACCATTTTAAAATCCTGGAGTCATTGACATGTGGGCCCTCTCGCCTGGTTAAGTAGTTATGCAATAGCTGGAATACGTTTTCTCTGAATGAAAAGCGTATTTATTCTGTGCATAGTTCAAGTTTACGTTTCTTGAAACCGAAGACGTATTCTCGTAAATACACCTTCGACGTCGCAAGAAGCCGAGCTGGGTCAAAGCTGACCCAGTCAGCGCTTCGCTCAGGCCCCATAAGTCAGCAACTGGGGCTAGCTGAGCGCGAGTAGGAAAAGTTCTAAATCCTTTTAGTAATTCTGAAACCATTAAAATTTGCACTAAAAATTCTATTAACTTAGAAAATTCATAACTAATTCAAATTTGCTCCAAATTGAATGAAACCAATTTTGTTAGTTTTCATTTTTAGTGTGATTTTTAATGGTTTATATTCCAAGTATGTTTCTATTCTAGAAATTTTTGGTTATTTAAAGGAAGTGTTTTCACTTTAGAAAATGGGTTAAAACTTCTAAAATTCATAAGTATTTCATCCAAACTCCAAATAAAGTGAAACAAATTTTGTTAATTCTTATTTTTCTTGTACTTTAACTTAGCTTAAGTTTGGTTCTTGTTGCTATTCCATAAAGTTTTTCTAATTAGTTAATTTGAGAAGTTATGCCTTTAACTTGTTAAGTACTTAGAAAATCCTTATAAATTTCATCTTTGGACTGAACCCAAGATCTTTATTAATCAAACTCTACCTGCTGTATATGCTTGTTGATGAATTTGATTAGTGGTTATTTTTTATGTTATCTATTTTTATTCGTTCTTATTGATCAATCGATAGATTTCGACGATTCGGGTATTCTTGAGAGTGATCCTCAGCAGTCAAACGAATATCTTCAGCAAGGCAGGTAGTTTTCCATTGATGCACATTGATCCCATTATATTCACATGTTAATATTTTAAATGTTTCAACTGTATGTATGCATGCTATGTTGACAAGTATTTTCTCAGTTCGCGTTAGTTCACCGAATAGTTACTTGAACTGTAGGTAAAATATCCATCTTTTACCACTGAGCCTAGGCTATATCCATTGTGATTTAGGGCTCAATGGATGGGCTCTAGTCACTTTAAATTGTAGTATTCGAGTTGTTGTCACTTAGCCATGCTTAGAACGGTAGTTTAGGGATCATCGCTTCGGCGATGGTCATTACAACATCACTTTAAATACTGAGTCAGGGTACTCATGATTATATCATATTTGGAAAACTAAAACTCAAAATGAAAAGGATCTAGATTTGGGCACATAGTTGTTGGTGTGATTGTGGGGTATGTGGTTGTGTGCCTGAATCAACAAGGACCGCACATCTTATTACACTAAACCAAGCATTATTGCGTGCAACCACATGAGGGCATTGGGAACCCCTCTTGACTTAGTACTCTGGGAAGTGTTAATTAATGAGTCGATGGTGGTAGGTATAGGCGGATAAAAGAAATGTGTTTATTGTGTTGGGCATGTGCGGGGTGGGTTCCGGGTAGGTTCCCACGCCCGAGAAGTGTTGCCAGTTGCTACGGCTGGGCCAATATCTCTGACACAACATATGGGTCCTCTGTGGGAGTCCAGGATAGGCGGTTCATGGAGGGTTAACCCCCATACGTGTGACTCTTAATTAGCTAACTCCATTGGAAAACGTCTCGTAGGACTTAGCTCTGTCGGCATACCTTCGGAAGTGTGCTTTATCCGGTGGCAAAAGGAGCGGTCTGATATGTGGGTAAAGTTGTACACCCCTGCAGGGTTTAATCTATTCAAATAGCCAAGTCCTTGGTTATGGACACGCTTGGGGAGGTCTTTCGAGAGTTAGACTATAACATTTTGATAAAACTTGAAATTGGGTGGTATGAATGGGTAATTCGTACTATTGTTGTGGTGGCTGTGGGAAGTCACCCCTAGGTTGTTAAATATGTTTATTATTGATATCACATTGTTATTTGATTCATTAAAAACTGATTTGTTAAAATTGCTTTCAATCTATTACACTATTGCAAATAAAATGTTGTTTTACGCTAAAATGAACTCTAAAGCCTTCTCCATTGAATTAAGCTTGCATGTAGCTATGTATAGGCTTGTTAATCGTAAGTCTTGCTGAGTACAATTTTGTACTCAACTGCTTTGTCTGTTTACTACAGAGGAGGTTGACCCCCAAGGGGTTGACGAATGTGAGGCCGACTACACTCTTGACGACTAGCTTGGGCGTTCCCGGTCAGTTGCCTTGTGGGTAAGGGCAAGCTGATTGGCTTTTGGTTTACAGCCATCTTATGGCAACTGTTCTGCTGCAGACTTTATCTTTTGTATGTTGAAATATAATGTAAAATTACGAAGACTTCAATAATGTAAAATGTTGTGCATGGAGTTGGTACTTGAATTTTTGTACGGGGTATGTGTACTGCAGTTCTGGGAAGTACATATACGCCAAGAGCGGGGAAATTTGGTTTGTAATGCTAGGACCAATGGAAAGGTTAAGTATTACAAATTAAATCGCCCGGCGACTCTCACAACTCCCCACGACTCCAGGACGTACGATGAGTATATCGAGTGGTACTCCGATTGGACGAAGGTTCGCTACGTTAGGGTCGTGGACGTCTGACACATACCCTACCCAGCCAGACTCTGCATTCCATTGTGTGGTACGTATTGAACGGTCCGTACATATTACTTGCTTCATAAGTTTTCGGTTCCTAACTTGTTAATTACATGTGCAAGTCGATCTACATTGGGAGATGCACACGTTGGCGACCTCCATGCGTCGTATGACGCTCGAGGAGCGCTTCAGCATGATGGCACAGGAGATCAGAGGGGTCATGGACCAGTTCATCGAGAAGATGAGATGAGGCATCGAGCTGGCATCCTGTCGTAGGCTGAGAGAGTGGTGGATCCACCTGTGCGTGGACGAGGGGGTGAGCCATGGTGCGTCACACCCCATGGCTCCTCACCCAAACATGGCGGGCGGGTCCTTGTGGAACCGTGTTGGGAGTACCCCGGCACAGTTCGCATGTCAGCATGACACACTCATGTCTGGTTATTTATTTCGAACTCCACTAGTAACTAACGGCAATTTTCTTTAGTAGGTCCTGAGTACCACCCGTACACGCGGCACGAGTAAGCAGAACCATTCGCTACCTTCATGCACCGTGGTATGTATGTCTTGTTTACACGCATGCACAACGTATTATCTCGATATGTCTGCCACATTTACATGCATAACTTACTGTTTCACAGCTCGTGCACCCCTTTAGGAGGAGGAGCTGGTGTCGCACGAGGAGCCACGCTTTGGGGACTACGATTTTAACCTGAATGGCGATGGGCCTTCGCGCGCCGAGAGCAACCGGTCTCCGTGGGGGGCTTCATAGCTGCACGGTGCACCCGAGCGACCCAGCCGACGCAGGATCCTCTCGCGACACCCCCCAAGCTACTCGCGCCGATAGGGTGCCTCGGCCGCCTGAGCCTTTGACCTACTCGTACCAACACCAGCCGCTGCCCCGGATGAGGCTAGGAGCTACACGTGGGGTACGCCCCAAGAGGGCCCAAGAGTAGATATTTGTTGTTGTAAATATCAGTCACATGCCATGTAAATATAAATTTTTGTACAACTTACATTATGGTAGTGTCGTGTTCTGATACTATTTGTTCTTGTGTGCACGGGTAACCACATGAGGGAGTCAGCATCGCGACACCCCTCTATTTCGGACCTTAAGGACCGCACCGGCCCGCATTGTGTGTGCGAAGAACCGGCTAAGATCATCCAGTCCACACACCCATCGCCGGGCGTACTACATGTGCGGTCATCACCTCATAAGTGAATCTTGCACACATGTAGATTGTCCACATCTTACGTTCCATTCCACAAATCCCTAACTACATCCGCGCATAATGGCAACTGGAGATGCGATGCAACTTCTTCCAATGGATCGACAGCTCGGACATATACGATAGAGCCTTCATCGAGTAGCAGTACATGCTGAACTATGCGTTGCGAGCCGAGACCTTCAAATGCTGGAAACCCTACGTACTTGACCCGACTGAAAAGGCACTGGAGGAGCCCAGTAGAGCAGGGTGGTGGTGGAGGATCCCAAACAGAAAGCTGAGTACAACCGGGCCGAGCGCACGGCGCAAAAGGGGAAGGCTTCTGCTAGTGAGACCGGCGGCTGTCCTAGCGCTCCCCGTCGCCTAGGCGTAGTCCGGATCGAAGATGTAAGTTATGTTCAGTTTGCATCTTGGATATTAACTTAGCCCTACGTTGTGCTATCCTAACATCATTCAATCATCCATCCCGTCTCGCAGAATATGGCTAACTTCGAGACTGGCCAATGCCGCAGACAGTCCAAAGACAAGGTGAAGGGACCGATAGGCCGCCAGGGCTGATCGATTTCGTTCGAATCAACCTTTTTTTATACAAAAAAAGGTTCACATGTATCGTAGATGTATTTTAGTTTGCTCATTCGTGCATGTTGCCATTTCTAATATACGTAACCAAACCGAGCACACCATGTATTTTAGAATTAAATTATGAAGTCTTTCGAACTTAAATATCTTTTCCCAGATATTTCGACTATTACATATTATGTAATCTTTTCCGGAGGGAATTGGTTCCACGAACAATACAATTGGGACAACGACGCACATGGCAATCCGAAACCCAAATATATATTTTTTATTTCGCTCCAAAGGGGGCTATTTGTGTTATTGCGATGCTGAACTCGCGTCCTAAATTGCACCGCCAAACTCGCATTCCCTACTTCACATTTCGTTACCTTCTTCAATTTCGAATTCCGATCTATGCAGACACTTCAAGGTATTACCAAAAAACTTCGTGAAATACGCTTAATCTTTAGGCAGAATTCTCTAGACATAAATTTTAAAAAATTAAATATAAGGCGAAATTATCTAGGCGCCAATTCAATTGGCGACAAGAACCTCATCGCACTGTTCCAATTGGCGATAGTGTTTCTGTCGCTAATTGGAATAGCGACATGCACCTATATTTATAGAAAAAATCGATTATTTATTTTTGTAATTATCTTTTAAATTAATATTATTTTAAAAAACTGCAAGTACTAACAAATATGCACTACCAACATTCAATCGGTGGATCTCCCGCCTTGAGCCATATACACATAAGGGCATGTATAATTAGATAGTATAACCAAGCTGCCTATAACAACTATTCATGTCACTTATAGATAAAGACTAAAGACAATTTCATACAATGGTATAGATGGCTGCTGTCTTTTTAGTTGTCTTTATAGAACACAAAATCTTTTAATGATTTTCTTGTTTCTTGTGCTATAGTCGGCTACAGGATTGTAGACAACATCTTTTTCTCTTTTCATTCTCTTTCATCTACGTCAGCAAAAATCCTACGTGAGAATGACTATAAATGACTGATATAAGCTCATTGTACATGCTCAAAACGATCCTTGTCAGATGTTGGTCAGGATTAAGGTCAGAGATCTCCGGGACCAAGGACGCATTTGCAGCGACATGATAAAATCGAGGAAAGAGGGGAAGGGATCGAGGGGCTCCATCTCCCTCTTCCCTTGACGTCGGGCAGCGGCAGGTAGCAGCAGAAACAGGAATGGTTCACGGGATGTCGTTGTCGCCTTGTCGGGCCCTGCTCTTTATTCCCCGGTCTGAAAATTCTCCCCGTGCCTCGGGTCTCGTGATTACTGTCCGTCCAACGTTTTACGCACACAGATCAGTCAATCTACCGCGAGAGTCGCACTCGTGCATGTGTGTACGTGGAGTCGAAGAAATCCCACGATAATAGATGAGTTTCTCGAGCAAAGAAGAAGTTTCTTTAATTTGCAGCCTTCTATCTTCATAGATACTCTGGTAGTGGTAATTGAAGGAGTAAAAGTAACTCTAGATAGTCCCATTTTTTTTTATAAGGCGTATTTTGGCGGGATTAAGTAAGCGGTAAAATCAAGAGTATGCTAGATGAAAATGATTATGCTATCTCTAGCGTTAATGTTTTAGGAACAAGAGAGAGAATAGCTTATGTGGATGCTTAATCGTAAATGTGGAAGAAAGGTAAGATAAATGAGGGCGAAAGGAAGAAAATGCCATTAAAAAGATGCATGCATACCTTGTATGTTGAAATAAAATTGAAAAAATATATACGCTTTATATTTTGAAACGGAGGGAGTAATACAATTATACAACTATGGAAGGCTTTTTTTTGGAATTTACAACCATGGGAAAGCTTCCGAGGAGTTTCTTTCGGGAGAAAGAGAAATATTTACACATTTGCTCTCCAGATTTGTAAACTTGTATCAGTTAGCGAAATAGTTATTTTTCTTTTCAGATAAATCTAGCTCCAAACAGCTAGCTACCAGAAGAACCACATATGACGTGCATCCATCCAGCTCTGGGCATCAAAAGTTTAGGGCTGGTGAAATCCTACAGAAATAAAAAATACAGTAATTGTAAAAAAAATATTGTTTGGATGTTTTGGAGAAAATATTTCTTGATTAGAGAGAGAAGAGATGAGAGAGAGTGATGTTGCCTCGGACTTTTCAAAGGAATTTTTACAAGAGGTTTGAGCTTATGTTTATTAGAATCCTCCAAAATTTGGAGGAAAGGGAAGATTCTCGTAGGAATTCTTTAGGCTATTCCTACATTCCAAATGCTCTCATATGAAAAAAAATATTATAGGATCTTTTTTAGACTAATTCCTTTAATTAGGATCTTTTTTTAAACAAAAAGGCAGGTGAACTGTCTTTTTTATTGATAAAGCAGAAGTAAAAAGAAAAAAGAAAAATTCAGGGCACCAGCTCCAACGAGGAAACATCACAGATGGGGAGAACCACATGTGGAACACCTCGCTAAGCAACCTAACACAAATACTAGAGGAAAACACCATATTGCAAACACCACAACACCGATCAGCTCTCACCCCCAACCAAGGGAATGGCAACACCCCCTACCACCTAACACGCTGAAGCTTCGAACTTGTTATCAGGCTAGACAGTGTAGAAGATTACCATCGCACGAAGTTTGAGAGAGAAGAATAGAAGCAAAGGCAAGGTGAACCACAACTCTACCATGGCAAGTACCACACAAACAGGACAACCAACAAGCAATTTCAAAAAGAAGTGGGTGAGGAAGCGGCCCGCCGCTCAACGACATTGGTGGCCGGCACGCAGAAGAAGAAGACGATGACTGTAACGCCCCTAAAATCTGGGACCGTTAAACTCTTCACAACCACTCAGGATGTGTAGTTGCGAAGTAAGCAGTGTCTTAAGCAAGCTTTCGATTATAACAAAATCCAACATTTTATTACATAAGATTAAGGCTTAACAGCCAGTTTTGACACTGACACGGGCATTCAAGCCCAAAGTTAATATAATACAAGACAAAAGAACTTCAAACCACAGGCACACTTGAGCGCGGCTGAGACCTAATAACAGTAGTCGCTGCCATCCGTGGGTCCACAAAAATCTTGTTCATCCTGAACCTCTGCATTTTACCAGGTTTCCTCTGTAGATGATTTTGCAGATTATGCAAGAATGAGTACAACTTCCGTACTCAACAAGCCACATGGAAAAGCTAAATAATTACATGCAAGGAGTTCAATGAATGGTTAGGGTTTACCTTAACAGGCATATGTGGATGCAATTTGCGGTTAAAGCGGTTTATATTTAAAACAGTAAAACAATAATAAATAATAACATCAGGGGTTTCTCAACAAACCACAATTACCAACTTACCATTTCAAAATCTCTACTTATGCATTATGTACTGGAATCACCCATTAACACAACTTCATTAACCGGAAGCACGGTGTATTCGAATACCTTTTTATACACTCTGCAAAGTTGCCCAATGTTACCCACAAGATATCTCAAACTCATACTGTCAGATCATAGACACGCAACCCGTTAACGTGCGACTGAGTTTGGGATAACAAAGCATTTTCACTGCTCAACCTTTTTACCCTCTATCCGGTAGGTCTATGGACCATTCAGCCCTTGGGAGACTCCACTAGCTACAATGGATCTTGCACCCCAATGCTGACGGCACCTATCGTTTTGTAGACCAGCGAGTGTCCCTCCAGGCCCACTCCTGTCCCATTCTCGATACTGTAGATATTCAATCGGAAAAGCAGTGTACTAAGCTAGGGAGTAATGACCACGCATGTGGTTGAGTGGTTTTCTGTGTTTGTCACTTGACACAAGGTTCTTGTCCTTACTTGTCATCCAGTGAGGCGATGGCCCAACACTAACTCGTGGCTGTCCACCTCCAGATCTCACTGATGACTCACTTTTCCATAAGTTTATTGGGTTGTCCAACTTCCTGGACACAACCCTTAACTCTCCACCAAAACTATTGGCGACCCGCCAATACTTTCTTTCGATTGATAAACACATTTGTGTGACAAAACTACTTATATAGATAATATTTTATGTGAACTTGTCAAGGTGAAAAATGGCCTACAAGTGCTGGGTATTTGTCAAAGTGAATATAGCCTAAAAGTGCTAGGTGGGTTTGTATGTGAGGTAATAGGATTTATCTAATTATCATAGCATTCAAAAGTATTATCTGAATAATTAAAGTAATTGGCACAAATACAATAATGAAAGTAATTAATAAATATATGAAAAATGGGCTCAAAATGATCAAGGAATGCGACTTGCCTTCTTGCACAAAGTCTTCTATATACTGATCTTGTCCGGCATCTCCTGGAGTCTGGTCGTCAAAATTGTGACCTAACGAGAAGCAATACAATAAAATAAATCAAGTAACATCCGGCTCGACAAGGAATGAGCCTAGAAAATGAATCCAACTACAACAAAAATATAAAAAGAGATAAAGAAACAACTTAAAAAGGTAAAAAGATTCATTGGAAGCTTGGTATAGCTGATCGGAGTCAAGAATGGGTTTTCTGGGCTCGAGATGGTCAGAATGGGTATCAGGTGTCAAATTAGGGTTTCGGGCGAAAAAGTGTCGGATAGTGAATAGTAGTATTTTTACTATTTACCTACAAATACTGGATTTGAACAGTAACTTGAATTCCTATTTTGGGTTTGAGGTGAACAGTAACTAGGTGTAAGATCGAGGTGGCCGACTAGAGGGGGGGTGAATAGGCGTTTTAAATTCCTTTAGGCTCTAAAAACCGATTTCTAATGCGGAAGCTAATACAAATACGGTTTTGCACAATTAAAACCTAAATCAACTAGGTTCCCTAAATGCACCAACAATACAAGTCTATTAATAAGTATATCAATTAAGCATATGACTTGTAAGCTAATCAATTCTAGCAAGGATGAATAGCACAACGAACAATTGCAATCATACACAATGAATAAGCAATTTAATACAAGGTATATAAATTGCACAATGTAAAACAAGCATTCATACACAATGAATGTAAAAGCAATAGTAAGGCACAAGGATGCAAACCACAATGGACACGGTTATGTTTTACTGGTGGTGAATCGAGACTTGCTTGGTCTCCCTAATCCACGTTGAGGGAAACCCAAACTAATTGGGCGGCTCCACGAATTAAGCCTTCCTCAGAGGATCAAACACCTCGCTCCACTTGGGTTGCTCTTTCCTCCACTCAGGAGATGGCGAGCACCACGCCACTCACAAACCGCCTGGGTCTTCTCACAATCTTCTTTGAGAAGCTCACCGCAAGACGACGCCCACGCCGCCTAGGTGTCGGCAAACACCAAGAGTAACAAGACTCTAACTCTCACTTGAACCAATCAAGTGTCAAAGCTCTATGGATCTGAAATCCACAACCTAAGGCAACACATGCACTTAGGGTTTGCTCTCTAACCTCACTAAGTGCAACACATGCACAAAAGAGTATGAGAGGCTTGCACTAGCTCAATAGAACTCAAAGGGGCACCAACAACTCTCCCTCACACGGCCAAGGTGGGTATTTATAGCCCACACACAAAAACTAGCCGTTGGGACAAAGTCTCAAAAAAAGTTAGGAAATCGAACGCCGCCGTTATGGGGCGGTCGTATCATACTTCCTCCAACGGCTATAAAACTAGCCGTTGGTCACCAAATCGAACGACCGCCAACTAAGGCCGGTCGTCAAGAACAATCGGTACAACCGCACAAACACTGCGGTCGCATCGCTCCACAAAGGAGCCCAAATGCGGCTAAGTCCCACGAACACTGTTTCGGAATTTTACAACCGCCACAGAGAAAACGGAACGATGTAAAGGTCGTATCGCACCAAGAAATCGGTCGAACCACGCAGCGGTTGTGCAGCCAACACACGCGTCGGTACTACGCTCAAGGGTTTCTCAAAACGAAAGTCATGCTCAAATGCATCTTCTCTGGAAATATTGAACCGCCAACAAATAATCGGAATGGCCGGCCTACGGTCGTCATAGCTCGACACGCCGGTACTACCGCTCCACACCCGAGCAACACATGCTCAAGAAAAGCGGTCGTCTGCATAATCGTCGATGATATGACCGCATCCGGTCGTCATCAAGCACATTACACGCTCGGTTCATCCGATTTTCTGAGAAAACACAGTTGCATTCGCTTCAACTCAAATTGCAAAACACATTTGCCAATTTGATGCATAATGCAAACAAGGGTTCAAAGGTAAGATTCTCAACAAGTTGCAAAACACATTTGCACACTTTTAGAATCATACCACAAATTGCACTCGCTTCAACTCAATTTGCAAAACACATTTGCGAAATTGACACGCCGATGCAAACAAGGATTCATGTGAGATTCTCAACAAGTTGCAAAACACATTTGCAAACTTTTAGAATCACACTCAAGGAATAAGGTACATGGACTTACACCATTTGCAAAACACATTCGCAAACTCAAGTCACATGCTACAAGGATTATCCATGAGCCACAACTATTTGCAAAACATTCGCAAATATTGGCAACATGTTAAGGTGAGCTAGAGCAAACACAATGAGCTATCAACACATGACAAACTCAAGCTACTAGTCAAAGACCCTCTTAATAGTACGGCAACCTATACTAGCAATCCGGTCATCCAACCAAACACCAAGACCGGTAAAGACTAGGAACACATCCTTAGCCCTAGCTAGTCATACCTTTGCCTTGCGCAAACACTTGAAGCTTGATGGCGCACATCCTTGCTTCAACTCCGGGTTCTTGACTTGATATGCATCAACTCATGATGCATCCTTACTTGACCTTCATCAACACATGATGAAGCTTTACTTCGGGATCTTGACTTGATGCTCATCAACACATGATGACATCTTCCATCCCGAGTCTTGATATGCATCAACACATGATGCACTCTTCACTTGACATCCATCAACTCATGATGGGTCTTCACTTGACTTGATGATCAACACATGATCATCTCTTCTTGACTTGATGACTATCAACACATGATGTCATCCCAAGTCATCAACCACCGAACATAACCTATTCATCCAACTCATGGAAAATGTTAGTTCCACAATATGATTATCATTAATTACCACAACATACCATTAACTCATAATGGCGGGACAAGATACCACAATCTTTCCCTCATTGGTAATTGATGATAACCACTTCAATAACAAATAATTGAATAGAGTTTGGTATGAGTATATAAGTACTACATAAGTTATATATACTCAACATGAGTGTATCTGAACTACACAAGTCGTATTAACTCAAGAATACATGAGCATATATTAACTACATAAGTCTCATATACTCATATGAATATATTAACTACACAAGTTAAACATATTCAAAGATATGTGAGTACACATGAACTACACTAGTTATGTTCTACTCACATATAAGTATATATAGACTACACAAGTCTTATACACTCTTATGAATAGATTAACTACATAAGTTAAACATATTCAAGAATATGTGAGCACACATAAACTACACAAGTTATGTTATACTCACATATAAGTGTATATAGACTACACAAGTCATATATACACACTTGAATATACTAACTACATAAGTTATATATATTCAAGAATATGAGCATATATAAACTACACAAGTTATATATACTCACATGAATATATTAACTACACAAGTTAAATATATTCAAGGATATGAGTATATACTAACTACACAAGTTATATATATACTCATATGAATATATTAACTACACAAGTTAAATATATTCAAGGATATGAGTATATACTGAACTACACAAGTTATATATATACTCATATGAATATATTAACTACACAAGTTAAATACATTCAAGAATATATGAACTACACAAGTCTCATATACTCATATGAATAAATTAACTATGCAAGTTAAATATATTCAAAGGACATGTTTCAAAGTAAAGATCCCAATTGTATATGGACAAGGAAATATGGATCAATACTAATGAAACCACAAAACATATATTGAGCTCCCCCTAAATGTGTGCATACACAAATGTGTAGTGGAAACATATGCACATATTCAAGTTAGACTTTTGGTGGAGTTCAACCTATATTTTGGATCCGAGGAATGCAACAAGATATATGAATACAAAGTAGAATGCATACCTCTTTTGATCTTTATATCCAAACGAGACTAAACATGATATAACAAATAGAAATGTTAGTCTCACAAATAGATTCATCATTATGAATGCATACCTGTTTGGATTTTCCTTTTGTTTATCCAATGAATTGGATTTTTCATTAATCACATGCATGCCTTCATGATTATTACCTTTTATATCCAAATAAGACTACACAATATGTATATCAATGAAAGTGTTAGTCTCACAATTAGATTTGTCATTAATCACCAAAACCCCATTAACACATAATGGTAGGTCTAGATTCTTCAATCTCCCCCTTTTTGGTGATTGATGACAAATCCTTTATAAATGACAACATTTGGATATAAGTCAACATAGGATAATCAATTAGGCTGTTTGACTATATGCATGCATTGAAATGACAAGAGAATCTTGGTAAACTCCCACTTTTGGCACCACAAGATTCTCACTCTTGATTCTCTCCCTAGATTATTCTCCCCCTAGATAAAGCTCAACCAAATGAACATCCAAATGTAGCTCATACAAATTCTCCCCCTTTTGGCATTAAGCACCAAAACCAAAACAAATCTTAAGCAAAAGGAGAGTCTTTGCAAAACTTATCAGCTAGGCAATAAAACTCAGTTTATTTTGAGCAAATAAGCATACTCCCCCTTTTGTCATAAGACAACAAAAATCCAAAGTAAAACGAAGCCATAAGGGAGTCTTTTTAAATTGGTTTTCCCATATAATGATATACCCATTTTAAAAATCAAAACATTTTTCAATAAGGTTTTCAAAAACTTTTTAGGAAAACTCCCCCTTACACAAAGGTTCCTTTTGGACATTCTTCTCCTTTGACACACAAAGGTTTTCTTTGTCCAATCCATATCTTTGCTTTTGACACACAAAAGCTTCCTTTATCAATTATCTCCCTCTTTGTCATCTTTTGAAATTTTCCATCCAAAACTTAAGATGACTTCAACCTTCTCTCTTTCACTTGACGACACCACTTGTTGGTAAAACATGTAGATATCACTTGTAAATAATACTCTTGTAAATCCACATGTTGATACCACTTGAAGAAAACATCGTCGACAAGGCTTGAAGGCAAAGATGATACCAAATAATAATTAATTCCACTTGTAGATACTTGGTACCACTTGGAGAGATAAGACTTAGATAGATACCACTTGAAAAGATATATCATGAAATGAAAGTATCGGAGAGATACCACATGAAAAAGATATATCATGAATTTTAGGTATCGGAGAGAGCTTGGTTTGAAAAGAATTGATTGGCAAGGATTGAAAAGATATCACTTGTAGGTGGGTATAAGAAGTATACCACTTGAAGGATATCACTAGAAAGAATACCACTTATAAAGACAAGATGATATCATTTGAAGAATACCACTTGTAAACATAAGTAATATGAATTCCATGCCTAGATCAAGATGATCAAAAGGTGCTACCACTTAAAGGAATACCACTTGAATGATAAATATATCACAAGGATCAAAATGGTATTTGGAGTCAACAAAGCATGAGTGGGTAGCTTGCAAGGATTACAAGGATCAACTTGACTTGAGAGGGATAGCCAAAAAGATTTAGATTTGAATCTATTCGATGTCAAGATGATTTTGAGAAGCTACTCTTGGAAAGGATACCACTTGAGTAATTGCACTTGCAATCAAGGACAATTAGTAGTGAGTAGCTTGCAAGGATAACAAGGATCAATCTTGACATGAGGGAGGCGATCAAAAGATTTAGAATTGAATAGAATTGAAATGGAATCAATTGATTGCAAAAACAACAAAATCGGTACAACCGCAGTTCAATTTCCGGTCATACCGTTTCTTGATCATCATTGCCGCGTGCAAAGTCGGTCGTCATCGAAAATCGGTTGTACCGCTGAATAACTCCTGGTCGTTCGATTTTCCGGAGCTTCGAGAATAGATCAAGGAATAGGAAATTTTGCAAATGATCCTTTGTTTTAATATTCAAATAAATGTTACTTAGGATCCTTATGCATTAGATTGGAGATAGTAAACTTCAATGAATATAGTTTTTATGAATTAGTCTTTTGAATTTTCGAATAAAGCTCATTTTTGAAAAACTTCTATACAAGAAGTCAAATTTGAGCAAATGAGGAAATTAAAGCATCAAATTTCATGTGTGAGTTATGAATACCATTATGGACCTTTTTATGTGAATAATTTTGGTTCATATGGCAAAACTCACTTAAGTGCTAGAAGGTGACCACTTAGGTCAACCTTGAATTTTGGATGAGTTTCAAAATCGAATAACTTTTGATAGGTTGGCCTTTTGGAAATATTTTGAATACCAAAATTGTTTAGAATAGCCAATTCTATCATTTTCATTTTGGGACAAAAGTCAAATTCCTTTTAGAATAGATTTTACACAAAAAATCTAGTTTTGGTCAAAAACAAGATACTAAGATCTAGAATTTTGGCTAGAAACTCATTTTCATTTGAAATAGTTTTTTTCTTGAATCAAAACCTTTGAAAAACATTTGGAAATCATTTGTATACATTTTGCAACTAGTTTTTCAAAGTATATACTAATAATTTCAAGAATTTTGACTTTTGGCTAAATGGCTTATTTTTGAAAAACATTACTAACACTTAATTAATTTGGGCACACTTTGGGATGTGATATACATGGTCATGATTTAGCACTCTCCCTTAATGTGCCACTTCTTTCTTGCTCAAGAAATTAATAAACAAGTTTTAGCGCAAGAGCAAGAACAACCCTTTTTAAGATTTTACATGAATACAACCTACACAAGGTATAAGGGCTAGATACTTCAATGTAAATACTTGTTACCGAGATAGCATTGGTTTATGATATGAATTTATCTTCCTTACGCTTGGCTCCAATTTTGTATATGATGGATTCCACCTCTTCATATATGAGCCAAACCTCCAATGCTTCTCCAAGTACCTATTTAATCATTTAAGCGCATTTTGGTACCCAATACTTGGTTGGGTCCATGAATGTTAGTCACAACACTTTTGGGCACCCAAATGGCCCTAGCATTAGTTTTATGTAAACTAACATTCCTAGCAAACACATTGCCATATTTATCCTTCCTAAGCAAATAATGATTATTATAAATGATAGGCTTAGGAGTGATACCTTTGGGACATTCCTTACTAAAATGTCCTTTCTCCCGGCAATTGTAGCAAGTAGGGCTTTTGCTTCCCCTTGATATCTTCTTATCTTGCTCAACTCCGGTTTGCCTCTTTGTTGAATGTCTTGGCTTGACATCCTTTTGATTTGGGCACACCGAGGCAATGTGACCATTCTTTTTGCATCCAAAGCACTTGACATTTTTGAATTGTCTTCCATTTGGCTTTGGGATGTTCTTCATCTTCTTCTTGGTGACAAAACCAAGTCCTCTCTTGTCATTTTCCTTATTAGGACACACGGAGGAAATGTGACCCTTCTCATGACAATTAAGGCACTTAATATTCTTCGTGTGTCTTGCATTGTGCCTCATTTTGCTATTTTCCTTTTTCTTCTTGGGAGTAAATCCAATGCCACTCTTATCTTGTAAGCATATTTGCTTGCTCAATATTTCATCGAGTAGCCTTCCTTTATAGCTTCTATCCAAGTCATTCTTCAAACTTGAGACTTGGGCCTTGAGCTTTTTGTTTTCCTCTACAAGGTTAGTCTCAACAAGTATAGAGGAAATAGGTACATCTAATTTTGAGCAACAAGGCATATCAATTAAATCATCACAAGAAGTGGATACATTAATTTTAGATGAATTGCAAGGAGTAGGAGCAATACAAGGCAAATCATCTAATAGATCACATGTAATCCTATATCCACTTTAGAGTTAGTATAACTTTTAAGAAGGAGGGTTTCATGTTCATTCTGTAGAACATCATAATTATTTTGAAGCAAGTTCAATTCTTTCTTCAAAACTTTGAATTTTGAAACCTCCTTTCCCATAAAAGCATTTTGTTCTTCTAGCATATCTATCAACTCATCATATGAAGGTTCATCATTATCATCATCATTATATACCTTCTTTTTACCTTTTGCCATAAAGCAATGAGGCGATGTTGATGGAGTTGATATGTCATTATTTTCGAAGCTAGAAGTTGATGTGGAGGAGCTTGTGGACTTTTCATCATCGGAGTTTGAGATTGAGCATTCATATCCCGATGTCCACTCTTGAATGCACTCATCATTTGTGGAGGTGCTTGTGCATTCATCGTCGTCGGAGTTGGAGATTGAGCATTCTTCTCCCGACGACCTCTCTTGTATGCAATCCTCATTAGTTGAAATGGACCGTTCATAATATTCTTGAAGATAAGTCCACATCTCATGAGCGTTCTTGAGATCGCATATGGCATCAAACACACCTACACTCAAAGCACTAAATAAGGCGTTAATTGCTTGAGCGTCGAGATGTAAGCATTTCTCTTCCTCTTTTGTTGGAGCAAATTGATCCAATGGAGGAGAAAAGCCAACATCTACAATCCGCCATATATTTAGGCCCATGGCCTTAAAATAACATGACATGCGAATTTTCCAATGAGCATAATTTGTGCCATCAAATTTAGGTGCTTCACCTAGGTGCACAATTTTACTAGTCGCCATCCTTTACTCTCTAGACGGTTAAGTCTAATAAATGAGAGACCAAGCTCTGATACCACTTGTAAGATCGAGGTGGCCGACTAGAGGGGGGGGGTGAATAGGCGTTTTAAATTCCTTTAGGCTCTAAAAACCGATTTCTAATGCGGAAGCTAATACAAATACGGTTTTGCACAATTAAAACCTAAATCAACTAGGTTCCCTAAGTGCACCAACAATACAAGTCTATTAATAAGTATATCAATTAAGCATATGACTTGTAAGCTAATCAATTCTAGCAAGGATGAATAGCACAACTAACAATTGCAATCATACACAATGAATAAGCAATTTAATACAAGGTATATAAATTGCACAATGTAAAGCAAGCATTCATACACAATGAATGTAAAAGCAATAGTAAGGCACAAGGATGCAAACCACAATGGACACGGTTATGTTTTATCAGTGGTGAATCGGAGACTTGCTTGGTCTCCCTAATCACGTTGAGGGAAACCCAAACTAATTGGGCGGCTCCACAATTAAGCCTTCCTCCGAGGATCAAACACCTCGCTCCACTTGGGTTGCTCTTTCCTCCACTCAGGAGATGGCGAGCACCACGCCACTCACAAACCGCCTGGTCTTCTCACAATCTTCTTTGAGAAGCTCACCAAGCCACGACGCCTCCACGCCGTCTGGGTGTCGGCAAACACCAAGAGTAACAAGACTCTAACTCTCACTTGAACCAATCAAGTGTCAAAGCTCTATGGATACGAAATCCACAACCTAAGGCAACACATGCACTTAGGGTTTGCTCTCTAACCTCACTAAGTGCAACACATGCACAAAAGAGTATGAGAGGCTTGCACTAGCTCAATAGAACTCAAAGGGCACCAAAGAACTCTCCCTCACACGGCCAAGGTGGGTATTTATAGCCCACACACAAAAACTAGCCGTTGGGACAAAGTCTCTTGAAAAAAGTTAGGAAATCGGAACGATCGCCGTTATGGGGCGGTCGTGCATCGCTTTCCTCCAACGGCTATAAAACTAGCCGTTGGTCACCAAATCGAACGACCGCCAACTAAGGCCGGTCGTACAAGAACAATCAGTACAACCGCACAAACACTGCGGTCGTGCCGCTCCACAAAGGAGCGCCAAATGCGGCTAAGTCCCACGAACACTGTTCGGAATTTTACAACCGCCACGAGAAAACGGAGCGACCGATGTGCGGTCGTCACACCAAGAAATCGGTCGAACCACGCGCGGTTGTACCGCCCAACACACGTCGGTACTACCGCTCCAAGGGTTTCTCAAAGCGAAAGTCATGCTCAAATGCATCTTCTCCGGAAATATTGAACCGCCAACAAATAATCGGAATGACCGGCCTACGGTCGTGCCGCTCGAAGACACGCCGGTATTACCGCTCCACACCGAGAGCAACACATGCTCAAGAAAAGCGGTCGTATCATTGCATAATCGCCGCAGATGACCGCATCCGGTCGTATCAAGACATTACACGCTCGGTTCATCCGATTTTCTGAAAACCACAGATTGCATTCGCTTCAACTCAAATTGCAAAACACATTTGCCAATTTGATGCATAATGCAAACAAGGGTTCAAAGGTAAGATTCTCAACAAGTTGCAAAACACATTTGCACACTTTTAGAATCATACCACAAATTGCACTCGCTTCAACTCAATTTGCAAAACACATTTGCGAAATTGACACGCTGATGCAAACAAGGATTCATGTGAGATTCTCAACAAGTTGCAAAACACATTTGCAAACTTTTAGAATCACACTCAAGGAATAAGGTACATGGACTTACACCATTTGCAAAACACATTAAAACTCAAGTCACATGCTACAAGGATTATCCATGAGCCACAACTATTTGCAAACACATTCGCAAATATTGGCAACATGTTAAGGTGAGCTAGAGCAAACACAATGAGCTATCAACACATGACAAACTCAAGCTACTAGTCAAAGACCCTCTTAATAGTACGGCAACCTATACTAGCAATCCGGTCATCCAACCAAACACCAAGACCGGTAAAGACTAGGAACACATCCTTAGCCCTAGCTAGTCATACCTTTGCCTTGCGCAAACACTTGAAGCTTGATGGCGCACATCCTTGCTTCAACTCCGGGTTCTTGACTTGATATGCATCAACTCATGATGCATCCTCACTTGACCTTCATCAACACATGATGAAGCTTTACTTCGGGATCTTGACTTGATGCTCATCAACACATGATGACATCTTCCATCCCGAGTCTTGATATGCATCAACACATGATGCACTCTTCACTTGACATCCATCAACTCATGATGGGTCTTCACTTGACTTGATGATCAACACATGATCATCTCTTCTTGACTTGATGACTATCAACACATGATGTCATCCCAAGTCATCAACCACCTGGAACATAACCTATTCATCCAACTCATGGAAAATGTTAGTTCCACAATATGATTATCATTAATTACCACAACATACCATTAACTCATAATGGCGGGACAAGATACCACAATCTTTCCCTCATTGGTAATTGATGATAACCACTTCAATAACAAATAATTGAATAGAGTTTGGTATGAGTATATAAGTACTACATAAGTTATATATACTCAACATGAGTGTATCTGAACTACACAAGTCGTATTAACTCAAGAATACATGAGCATATATTAACTACATAAGTCTCATATACTCATATGAATATATTAACTACACAAGTTAAACATATTCAAAGATATGTGAGTACACATGAACTACACTAGTTATGTTCTACTCACATATAAGTATATATAGACTACACAAGTCTTATACACTCTTATGAATAGATTAACTACATAAGTTAAACATATTCAAGAATATGTGAGCACACATAAACTACACAAGTTATGTTATACTCACATATAAGTGTATATAGACTACACAAGTCATATATACACACTTGAATATACTAACTACATAAGTTATATATATTCAAGAATATGAGCATATATAAACTACACAAGTTATATATACTCACATGAATATATTAACTACACAAGTTAAATATATTCAAGGATATGAGTATATATGAACTACACAAGTTATATATATACTCATATGAATATATTAACTACACAAGTTAAATATATTCAAGGATATGAGTATATACGAACTACACAAGTTATATATATACTCATATGAATATATTAACTACACAAGTTAAATACATTCAAGAATATATGAACTACACAAGTCTCATATACTCATATGAATAAATTAACTATGCAAGTTAAATATATTCAAAGGACATGTTTCAAAGTAAAGATCCCAATTGTATATGGACAAGGAAATATGGATCAATACTAATGAAACCACAAAACATATATTGAGCTCCCCTAAATGTGTGCATACACAAATGTGTAGTGAAACATATGCACATATTCAAGTTAGACTTTTGGTGGAGTTCAACCTATATTTTGGATCCGAGGAATGCAACAAGATATATGAATACAAAGTAGAATGCATACCTCTTTTGATCTTTATATCCAAACGAGACTAAACATGATATAACAAATAGAAATGTTAGTCTCACAAATAGATTCATCATTATGAATGCATACTGTTTGGATTTTCCTTTTGTTTATCCAATGAATTGGATTTTTCATTAATCACATGCATGCCTTCATGATTATTACCTTTATATCCAAATAAGACTACACAATATGTATATCAATGAAAGTGTTAGTCTCACAATTAGATTTGTCATTAATCACCAAAACCCCATTAACACATAATGGTAGGTCTAGATTCTTCACTAGGGTTTACTGTTTTTGGCTAATGAATAGTGAATTGGATGAACAGTAAATGAGAACTACTGTGCAAATGAACAGTGTTTGGTCCGAATTTGTAATGAATAGTAATAGGCTATGCACAGCGCTAGGCTACGGCACTGGGCCGAAGCCCATTTGGCCTAACGGCTCGATGGCCCGAACCACGCGGCCTCAAAGGCCTTTGGGGGCGCTGGCCGAAGGCCATAGCGCCCCTTCGGCGCTACTGCACGGGCGGAGGGCGCGAAGGCAAGAAGCCAGCGACGCTTTGCGATGGTGGCGGCCAGCGGCAGAGGGAAGGGTAGCGCGGGGAGAGCTCCACCCGGGTGAGTGCTTCTTACCTCAAGGGTTTTGCACGGGCTGGGATTTTTTGGGGTGGGATTTGCGGTGGCGACGATGAAAGGGAAGGGCGGCGGCGGTTCTTGAGATCCGACTGGCTCCGGGGAAGAAGGTGGGTGGGGAGGGGGAAGAGCTTGGTGCGGGTGTTGAAGGCTGAGCGGGGCGGCTTTTATAGCGGGGCGGAGGTGGTGGGAGCAGGGCGCGGTATGGCGGTGGTGGCGACGTGGTTGGGTGGGTGGGGTTGGGTGGTGCCGGCGGGGAGAGGTGGTGACATAGGCGTAGGGCGCATTGAAGAGGGGCGAGGTGGAGGCATGGGTGCGCGCATGGGCGGTGTTGCGGTGGCGGTGCCCCTCACTGGAGCAGGGCGGGAGCTGGTGAGGCGGGGATGGGATGGGAGCGGCGCATTGATGGCGACGACGAGGTGGCACGGCGTGCTGGCAAAGGGGAGATGACGACCAGGCGTGACGCACGGGAAGGACGAAGGGCGAAGGCGCCCGGGGTGGAAGACGCCCCCGGGTAAAGGAAAGTGGAAATGCCAAAGGGAGAAAGCGAGATTGGGGTTGGATTTTCCAAAATGGAAAAGAAATTCAAATTCAATCAAAAGTTTTCAAAATTTTGATTTTTTCTGAAATTTTGTTTTGTTTCAATGACTCCAACTCTTTCTCCCTCCTCCCACACGACTCACTAATGATGGCCTTCTTGCTCTCGAACCTAGGCCAGCTGTTATACATGGGCCTCCACGATGGGCATCATGCGCCTGAGGATGACGACTCAATCGGTGATCATCCGATTTGTAAGGCCTCTTCAGCGACTAGCCTGCTACTAACGACCTACACGAGCGCCCCCAACAGTACACATTGGCCGGGACCTCTTCGCAACCATGTTGGCCGACGAACGAACATCATTAGGGGAGGCTGGAGAGTCAATAAATAGAGGCTTGTACACCAGTGACAAATAACGACAACACATCTGAAGAGGAAGGGGGGATCTTGATCCGGAGGTGAGAATGACTCCTAGAAGATGGCAAAATTGCTGCAAGTTTGCAGGGGAAGAGAACGACGTTGAACGACGGTGGATCCAGGAAGGGTGGCCTGCACCCAACAAGCGCGTTCATTGGCTAGATCTAGGGTCGGGGACAAAGCCTGGTCCATGCCGTAGGCCTAAGCCGAAACGACGTGCCTGCGTCACGTCGCCTATGCCCGCGTGGCCCTGAGACAACTACGGCGAGGACTCCATTGCGGTGGGACTGCTAGCGATCGCAGGGAGGATGAGGAAGCCGACAATCGCTGCGGCACAACACAACCCGTAGCTAACAGTCTCCCACTATAGGTCCGGGATGGCGAGGAACCCGGATCTGGCGAGCTTCAAGCACGAGGACAAAGGGATGGAGCTACACAACGACCATGTGCGACGAAATCCTCAGCACCAGTGTTGGTGTCGATGGCGCAACGTCATGGAAAAACTAGATGTGGGCGCGGATCTAAGAGAGAGAGAGGAGGGGGAGAAGCTTCAATGGGCCGTCCTTTGCCACCGTCAACATGTGCGCGGTGGCGATGAAGAATGGGCGCTCCATCCCGCTGCCCAGGAGCGAGACGGAGGGAGGAGTATTACACATTTGAGCAATTTTGCTTCCAATAGGATCTAATCGAATTTTTTATTTAAATAATCTATTTTTTATTCTAAATTACAAATATATTCCACCGACTTTTTTTTTACGAAAATATTCCACTTTGTCGCTGTCGTTGGTATCGAGTTTATCGCCCAACGGTTGCGATTGCCGATCGTGCGACGCCCAACCGCTGGCCTTTAAATATGCACAGAGCCGAACCGATGGGGCAATAATGATCGCCGAACCGCTGGGACAGATGTTCCATCGCCCAACAGTGCTGCGATCGATTGTATATATAAGCGACATGTCCCCGGCCGATTCCTTTTCCTCCGCCCCCAACAGTGCACTCGCTCGTGAAGGAGAAGAGAGGGAGAGAAGAGAAAAAAAGAGAGGAAGAGGAGAGGAAAAAAGAGAAGGAGAGGGAGAAGGGGAGTTTCACTGCGAGGTAAGTTGGTTTTATTTTGTAATGCATTCTTTTAGTAGGTAAATAATTTAGTTAGATCAAATAATAGTGTAGTTTTTGGATAGGTAAATAGTTTATTTAGCTAAATGAGTAGTACAGTAGCACCCGTAGGAAATTGTAGTTAGAGAAAAAAAATAGAAAATCGAAATGTTATTGATCTGTATGTAAGTAGTAGCCATAAAAACTCTAGTTAGAGGAAAAATAGTTTATTTTGTAGTGTAATTTTTTCCGGTAGGTAAATAGTTTATGTAGCTAAATGAGTAGTATAGTAGCACCCGTAGGAAATTGTAGTTAGAGAAAAATATTAGAAAATCGAAATGTTGTTGATTTGTATGTAAGTAGTAGCGATAAAAACTTTAGTTATAGGAAAAATAGTCTGTGAGGGAGTAATATTAATCTTTGTTTGTGAGATGTATTGTAGTAGTGTTCAGATATGCGTGGCGACTATTATTGGGTGAATAATGCGTGACCGAGCGCATAAGGAGGATGAATTATTTGTATAAACCAATTAGTACAAGTAAATTAGTATGAACTAACCGACTTACGTAATTGGTAGAAGACCGGAATGCCACTTGGAGCATTTCGATTGCAAGTTAGCGTCCGAATCCAGATTTAGGTTGAATATGAATATCGTACTACACGCTCATTGTGGCCTCTGTTTTAGGGAATGAATGACGCCTTGATTATGCCGTCGTGTAGTTATCGATTTATAGACGAAGAGCCTTACAAATGTAAATTGCAATGTAGCAAGATTTGCATGTCGTGGCGCTATGAAATGACTAATTGCAATGTTCAAATATTTGCAGCCATACAATGAAGTCATGCCTGCACCCACTACATTGAAAGCGCATTATGGTGTTGGCACCGTTAGTGAAGGTCAGGTGGGGTGTTGACTTGAGTAGTTTTCACAAGCCACTCTGGTACACCCGAACGGCGAGAATGCACGAATCGAAGATGTGAAGCCTTTGGTGACCAGCAACTTTCTCTTTGAACCCTGAGTTGTGCAGCGTGGACATACAAGGGCTTTGGAGCCGGTCTCCCACGAACATCAGCTGGGAGTTGAGAAGACTGAAGCGCACGGCAGTGTGGAAGGGCTTTATAGAAGGATGTCGGCGCCGTGGATATGAGTGTGTGATACTTGTGCAACCATGCCCAAAAGAAGTCAGACAGTTCCCCCACGGATATCATCCGGGTGGTGCGAGCAGCTCGGGTGCCCAGCATGTTGCTGAAACAGAGGTCCCGGAGGGCTGTGTACGTGATGGGCAATATGGAGCATCGTTTCGACGTGCTCCTGCGGGATAGAGCCGGATTTGGGACGGCTCGTTCTCTTGTCACCCACGAGGTATGCCTTGGAGATCATGTCAACGAGGCTAGCTGTACGTGCAACAAACCGAAGCTCTTTCACAAGCCATGCTCTCATGTGCTCGCGGCATGTGGGACTGTGCGTATGGACCCTTTCAACTTTGTGGCCGAGTACTTCTTGAAGGAGAGGGTGGTGCAGGCGTGGACTGGCGAGCTTAGGGGCTTCAGGGTTGTGGGTAACTTCGCCACCTCCGATATTGCAAATAGGATCTGGATTCGAATATTCACATCTTTGAAGGGCAAGGGTCGCGTCGGCAGAGTCGTCAGACATTTAATGATATGGACGGCACAAAGCCGGGCGTTGGGTACACGCTATGCATCGCGGGAGAGGGCACCTGACCCAGACGATGCAAGGCACCACCGAGGAGTAAAATTATTTATGTAACTTTGTATCCGTAGTGCAAAGTGGGACCAAAATTGCAAATCATCTATATTGTCATTTGTACTTTGTATTATTTATGTAATCAAGTTGTGCTACTACCGAATTTTCTTTTTCATGTACGTAATGACGTAAGACATGTATCGTCGTAATGTTTATTTAAGTGTTGTAGTACTATAACTGCTTTTGAAAGATCATCCCGTTAGCCTAGTACTCGTTGATTTCTTTGTTTGCAAGTTAAATTTACTCATTCGTTACACTCGATGTTTTATTTCCGCGATTTGCTAACTTAAAGTTGTTTTGCGTGTATGGCTCACTTGCGGAAGGAGTTTCGCTTTCTTTGGAGGAGCGATCGACCGGCTACATCGCTGTCCGCGTCAGGTCCTCATCCTCACGGGGGTGTCGACGCGATCGTGTTGAGGTGATCCGCCGCGACACCTCGGGTGGCTGGAGGCTAGACCCACGCCGACGAGACAGTTAGTATACGCCGACACTATCTTCTCGCCAAACGTATCTTTTCGCCTTGACCTTTGGTTCGTTCACAGTGGAAGGCCGCTGGTACTACCTATCGCCGGATGGTGCGAGCCACGGACGAGGACGAGCCAAGAAGACACCGCGCCGGCGACGACGGAGACGCCCATGCCGGGCCGCACCATCCACGACGCTTCCGCTCGACCGGTCCTGGCCGACAACTCTTGTGGACCGTGGCGACGAGACTCACACTTTCCATCTCCCATTCGGGAGATGGCCCCTACCCCGCAGACGCCTCGCTTCTTGGGCTCCCTATCGCGGAGTTGCCGCCTTCCCGCAGAGCCTCCGGAGAATCGGCGCGAGGACCTCTGGCAGGTTTCAGGAGTCCTCCCACTGTCTTGGCGGCGCCGTACTACGCCTTCCGGAGGCACAGAGGCACGCCCGCCTTGCGGTGGTTGTCGCAGCCTGCACGTGTTCCGCACCGAGCTCGTTAGTAGTGTTGTTGTCCTTTCCGTGCAGGGTCGACTATATTTTTGTTGTGCATGTGTCGAGCGGATGGACCTCACGCGGATGACCAGCAGTGTCACGCCACCTCGAGGCGTATTTGCCGGGTGTTTGGTTGGGTCTTTGTTCACCAGCGATCCGCGTGACACCGTCGACGCGAGGCTCATCGCAGACGCCAGGAACCATCGCCGACGGGGCCCCCAGATCACCGGGGTTCGGCCAGTATTTGCCGCCACCTATCGCGGCTTGTGCGGCGCTGCTTCAGTCGAGACCGAACTCCATCCTCACGGGTGTCCTCTCCTCTGCAGCTTGTGGTCGTTTGAGCGCTTTAGCCTCGGGCGGCCCTTGTTGACGCAACGGCGCAGACCGTCTGGCCGAGATGTACAACGCGACGACGTGGACCGCCGACGATGGGCTCTCTCTCGGTGCCGGCGACGTATGTACTCTTTCCCACGCCTAATTTCTTCATATTACCGATCGTCGTACCTAATATCCCGTGTTCGTTGCGGTACGATTCGCGACGCGTCAGTGTGACACGGCGTCTGAGCCGTTCAGGAGTAGCGATTCACCGATGGCGGACGACGTTATCACCGGAGCCATACTCGCCGAGAGTTACTTTCCGCGTTCCCCACGGCTCGTCCTCGCCAGGCTTGCGAGACCGAGAGTATCGGGTGACCCGCAGGTGCTAGTCTTCGACGCCTTCGTGGAGGACTACGGGCATCGTGTGATGCGCCCGATTCGCTCTGGCGCCTACATGAGGAAGGAGTTCGCCGCGGCACGAACTGGGGGAATAGGATGGACGCGTGGGTAGCGCAGTGGGAGGACGCACTACAGGACCGTGTGCAGGAGGACATCCGTGCACGACCACGCGAAGCTATGACGAGTACATTCGCCGGTACGCCTCGCACACGCATTCGCTCGGCTTGCCGCAGACGAGCCCGCACCACGTGTCCCAAAGACCGACCGACACGCACTTCGCATTTAGCGCAGACGCGTGCTGCTGCGATGCGTTACATCCAACTCCGAAAATTTCGCTTCGTATCCGCCATTACGCTTTTGACCGTGTCTTGTTTTCGGCGTAGGCGGGCATGGGCTGCGAGCTTGCGGATCGCGACTGCGACGCAGAGGTTCACGGACAAGTGTGGAGGCACACGCGAGGACACGGGCGCTTTATCCGTCGTTGTCGACAAGCAGCGACGATTTTGGCCTATTGTCGCGTGCACCGGCTCCGGAGGTTGGCACGCCCACCGGTTCACGGTCCGCCCTCCGCCGCCCGTCCGGCCGCACCACAAAGGCGGGAGGGCAGCAGACCACGCCCGACGCCGACGCGCCTGCGGAGGTTAGCTCGAGTAGGCCACGCCCGACACTTACGCGCCACGAGGAGGCTAGCTCGGCGCAGCCACGCCCGACATCGACGCGCTTCGAGGAGGCTAGTTCGAGCAGAAACACGCCCGACACCGGCAGCGTCGCGATCGTCGTGCCACAGACCGTGTGGACAGCTTTTGCACGCGCCATGGCGCTAAGCCGCGTACGCCACGCCTCGCTTTGTCGGACGCTTCACGTTTTTTATTAACTAACAATATCTAGGCGCGGTATAATCGCCACGATGACGTGGGCCGCGCATCACGTGACGCCGCAGACGCGTGGGCCGCAGACGTGGACGCACCGGACGTGGGCGCGCGAGACTTCTTGGTGGACGAGGACTCGCCACCTCGGCCCACACCTCACCCCACACCCGCCGAGGTTCTCCGACTCCGCCACAATTTCTCGGTGCGCCAAGACCACACAGCGACGAGGTTGCCCACCCCTTGCCTCTCGGTCCTCGTCGATCGGGGTTCGAGCATCGTCTTTCCTCTCGTGGCCGAGGCCTCGCACCAAGGCAGAGAAAGGCGCCGGGCGAGCCCGTGGGGAGGAGGACGCGGAGGTGGACTGGGTGGATCGGGGTGGCGACGCGAGGGGATGTCAGGGGTGCGGTTGGGGGGCTAGTAGAGGCGTCTTCGTGACCGGGTGTACATTTCTTCGTTATGTGATACTTAAATTTTGCACTTAATATATGATGCCTGGGTTACTTTTGCGTTCTTGTGTATACTCTTTCATACAATGTATGTTTGTTCAATGCATATCAACGCCTATAGCTTAATGCACACGACACCTCGATGCAAAAGTCAACTCGATAAATGGCAACTTCAATGACGCGTCCACCATTTACTTACATACGTTACGAGATTGAACGTAATTGCGTACAGAAGGGGAGACTATCTCGCGGACGCGAATTTCCTTCAACGCCGCACACGATTCCTCATCGGGCCCGCTACCTCATGGACGCGAATCTCCTTCAACCCAATTGCAATTGTTTCGTTCATCGTAGTAACTTGCGGATGACAAGACCAGACGAGACGACTTTTCGCGTTGGACAAGACCACACGGCGGCTTTTGCATGTTGATAAGACCATAGGAGACAGCTTTGTGCAGTGACAAGACCACACGGGGCAGCTTTGCGCAGTGATAAGACCAAAGGAGACAGCTTTCTGTACTGACAAGACCAAACGGGGCAGCTTTGCGCAGTGAGAAGACCACACGGGTCACCTTTGCGCAGTGATAAGACCAAAGGAGACAACTTTGCGCTAGCTTCACGGTTTAGGTATAGGGTTAGGCTTTTCAGATCGACTTGACTACCCCGAGCACGCCGTCGACTTTTAAGACCGAAAAGACAAGACTCTTCGAAAGACGTGACAACACTCGCCTCGCCAAATTTTTCGACCGATAAGATAAAGACTCGCAAAGCAAGCCATGACTTCACCGCAAAGTAAGACGTGACAACACTATGCCTCCCGACTTTTGCGGATCGACATGACAACACTATACCTTCTCAGCTTTTCAGAATTAAAATACATGACTCTCTCCTCTGCATGAAATTAACCACACCATGCCAACCATGGGGCTTATAAATGGGGCTTGAACCAAACCCAACTCTACACAACACTACACAACACATACCCAGCTATGGACTCTTCGAGACACTTCTACGCGAGGATGTTCCGTATAAAACGGCTTAAGCGTAAGAGGAAACAATTGCAATACCCAGATTTTTCAATGAAAGATGCTCCAAGACCACCATCGCTTTCCGATCCCGCAGTGTGTGTGGCGAACCAACAGAGATCATTCACCACACACCTGCACACCGCGGCGGGCGTACTCACCGACGCGCACTATATCGTAAGCGTTTCTTTGCCAGACGATTTTCCTCTCGCAACGTTGAATTCTTTAAATTTTAACTTCATCCCCACGTAATGGCGGCCGAGATGCGCCGCCACTTCTTCCAAAGGATCGACGGCGGAGATGTACGACAGAGCATTCATCCAAACAGGTATCATTGAACTACTCGGTGCGGGCCGAGAACTTCGTGCGGTGGAAACCTTACGCATCGGACCACTGACGAGGCAATCGGGAGCCCAAGATTACCAGGCGTAATCCATATGGACGACGTGAGTTATGAAGAATTTACGTCCTTATTACGTAAGGTTTCCAAGACGGTACTTACATCCATCATACAATCGCAGACATTGACGACTTCGACATACCGGCCGACGTGGGCGATCCGCGACAAAGGCAAGGGAAAGGCTCAGCGGTTGACCCGGCCACACAACAGATCCGGCCGCCTACCAGAATCCGTATGGACGACGTGAGTTATGAACAATTTACATCCTTCTTACGATTTTCACTACACGGTGCCCTTACATGATGAAATCGCAGGACATGGACGACTTCGATATACCGGCCGACGTGGGCGGTCCCGTGACAAGAGCAAGGAAAGGCTCATGCGGCCGAGCCCCGCCACAACAGCAGATCCGGCCGCCTACCAGAATCCGTATCCACGACGTTAGTTATTAAGTTAAATCCTTCTTACGCTATTTATTCTCATTATACGGTGCACTTACATCATCGAACCGCAGATATGGACGACTTGACATACCGGCCCGACGTGGGCAAATCCGCGACAAGGGAAGGGAAGGCCGGCGAGAGTTCAACGCCGAGCTAGCAAGGAAGGGAAAATGGCCCCTGGTCCACGCAGAGGTTAGGTCATTACGTAGTACTCCCACCCTACCCCCATGTTTTTACTATCCCCTAAAGGCATGTATACTTACATGGTCCTGGATGCTTCATCACAATGTACCGTAGTAGTAGCGAGTTTGACTAAAGCAATTAGTCGAACCATCATGCCATGTGACTACGTGTCACGTGCTTCAGACGCGACTCTAATGTAGTTACGGTTCGTGGTTCCACTAAGCCATCAAAGCAAGACTATATTGCAAGTATGCCTCTTCTAGTGCAATCCCGTAAAGAACCATTCGCACCGACATTGAATCCTCCATGTTTTAAAGCATCTTCATAATCACAACGAGCGTTCTCACCCTTCACTCATATTCTCAGATAGGGTCCATAAAGTACGACTTTCCCGCATCGAGGAGAGACTCCTTCCTCACTAAGTAATATCACTTACCTTTCTACTTACAACTCATTATCGTCTCAATCGTCCTCACAAAATTCAATGAAAATTAGCGCACTACAACAATATACAACGATCAAAAATGTTATTATGACTCGACAAATTTCATACCTATCATATTCTACTTAAAATAACAAGCAGACCAACTAACAAATCACAACACTATTATTTTCAAAATAAATATCATGACACAATCGAGTTGCTAAATTTAGTTCACCTAGAAAATATAATATTCATTACAACTCAATTAAACAATATTTAAAAACAACAAAACAAGCTGCAGTTCGCAGCCGAACCATTGGGCGATCGAACCACGCTTCAATGACAGACCCGATCGCTCAATGGTTCGGCGACAGAACTCGCCGCCAATGACAGATGCAATCGCCACGAGGATTGATCGTGCAGACAGATCTGTCGCCCAATGGTTCGGCGACAGAAACCAATCGCCAATGACAGATCCAATACCAACGATTGGCGACATGAGAATATTTCCGTAAAAAAAAAGTTGGTGGAATATATTTGTAATTTAGAATAAAAAATAGATTATTTAAATAAAAAATTCGATCTAATCCTACAAAATTCTTTTCTCCGGAATGAGTCCTTATTTTCCTTGAGTTTGGTACTATAGGGAAATCCGTTCCCCATGCATACTATCTCCAATTCTCCATTCTCCACCAATTCATTATTCAAGAGAGTACGGCTGCACGAGACTGCTTCTCGCTCCCTCTCCCTCCTGCTTCCTCAGTCCTCTTCCTATAGTACAGTACAACTACGGTAAACCACCCCTATCGTCACTTGCACACAGCACGTTCTGCCGCGCGCCACCTCCACTACCATGCCTTCCCGCCTTCTCCAGCCACTGCCACCACCAGCAGCAAATCCTCCGCCTCCTCCTCCTCCCCTCCCCGCCAAGAACGACCGCCACGTCCACCTCGCCGTCGCCGTCGCCTCCGCGGTGGCCGCGACAGCGGGGATGCTCCTCCTCCTCCTCCTACTCGTGCTCCACCTCCGTCGGCGCCGGCGCCGGCACCCCACGCTACCGTTCTCCCCGCCGCCGGTGCCGGCGCGCCCGCTGCGGCGGTACTCCCGCCGCGCGCTCCACCGCGCCACCGGGGGGTTCCACCCTTCCCGCCTCCTCGGCCGCGGCGCCGCGTCGCCCGTCTACCTTGCCACCTTCCCCGACGCCTCCCTTGCGGCTGTCAAGACGTGCTCGTCGCCGCACGAGCTCCACCTCCTCGCGTCGCTCCCTGATTCGCCGCAGCTCGTCTCCCTCCTCGGCTATTCCAACTCCGGCCCCGATCATCCCCTCCTCCTCGTCTTCGAGTACATGCCCCACGGCTCCCTCCAGGGTGCGCTCTTCGGTGACGTCCGCGACGGCCGGTTCCTCGACTGGCCCAAGCGGCTCGCCGTCATCCGCGACGTGGCGCGCGCTCTCTCGTTACTCCACGCCGAGTGCCACCCGCCGGTCGTGCACGGCGACCTCAAGCCCAGCAACGTCCTCCTAGACGCCGGCTTCCGCGCCAAGCTCGCCGACTTCGGCCTCGCGCGCTTCAAGACACCCGATGCCATCGCCGCCTCCGGCGCCGCCGTGGACGACTTCATGAGCCAAGAACTCGGCGAGGCGGGCGACCTCTCCACCACCACCTCCGCCGCAGGCGGCGCAAAAGCGGATACTAAAGACGAGTCTGGTCCGGCTGGCGCGTGGGGGAAGGAGTGGTGGTGGAAGCAGGACGGCAGCGGCGAGCTGGACTCGCGGGACTACGTGGCTGAGTGGATCGGCAGCCAAATCTGCCCGGGGAGGAACCTGGAATGGGCCGATGACAACAACGTCGACACCAACGACCAAAAGAACTCACCCTCCGGCACGGACGAGAACGCCGTGTCAGCCTCGCCGGAGGACAAGAAGAACGCCGACTGCAATGGCAATGCAGACAGCGCCAGTGTGGGCAACGCCGGCGACAAGAAGGAGGCAACCAAGATGAGAGAGTGGTGGAAGGAGGAGTTCTTCGAGGAGATGAGCAAGAAAGGCGGCAGCTTCGACAAGCGGCGCGGCAGCGGCAAGCCATGGCTCCGGTCGATCAGCATGAACACCGGCAACGGCAATGTCAACGGCGAGCCGAGCGCTCTGGACATCAGCTTCCGGAGGAACCGAAAAAGGAGCGGCGGCGCGGCCGGTCTGTAGGCAGCGACATGCACAGCGGCGACTTCCTCAGCCGGGAGTTGAGCACGACGACGAGCATGCGCGGCACGGTGTGCTACGTCGCGCCGGAGTGCGGCGGCGGCCCGTGCGAGCACGGCGGCGACCTGCTCGAGAAGGCCGACGTGTACAGCTTCGGCGTGCTGGTGCTGGTGATCCTGTCGGGCCGGCGGCCGCTCCACATCCTCTCGTCGCCGATGAAGCTGGAGAAGGCCAACCTGGTGAGCTGGTGCCGGCAGCTCGCGCGCGCCGGCAACGTGCTCGAGCTCATGGACGAGAGGCTGGAAGGCGGCTACGACAAGGACCAGGCCACGCTCTGTGTTCAGCTTGCGTTGCTGTGCCTGCAGCGGCAGCCAGAGAACCGGCCGGACAGCACGGACATTGTCAAGATCCTGGCTGGCGAGATGGAACTGCCGCCCGCGCCGGTGGAGTTCTCGCCGTCGCCGCGTGCGCGGCCGTTCCCGCGGTCGTCGCGCCGGGCGCGGCCCGATGCCAATGAGTGATGGTAACTTTGCTCCTTGCAAGTTTGCTCTTTGGAGATCAATGTGCAAGTTGCCATGCTTTGTGTTCTTCCTAGAGATTTGACAAATCTGTGGTGTTGTGTTTAAATGGGTTATTTTTTGTATATAAGAGTTATTCTTCTTCCCCTAATTTAACAAGGGATTCTTTCTATGTCAATTCTAACCATTAATCTTGCTTTTAGCAGTAGTTCTTTAGGATTTAACTGTTCATTTCAATGTCAGTTTCAAGACACATAACAAAATTGTACTAGTCCTTTGCTGATTTGTTATCTTTGTACATATGATTTCTTCACCTGACTTAACAAGGAATTCTTTTGCTTATCAGTTTTTTAACTGTATCTTGCTTGCAAGAATCAATAACAATATTTTAAGATTTAATTGATTTGTTTCAGTAATTTCCTCATCACCTCATGTGCCTCCTAAGAAAATAATTTTTTTGGTGGGGGGTGGGGATGAAGAGAGAGAGAGAGAGAGAGAGGGGTGAAGGGATCCAACGGTGAGGGGGGTCTCTCCGTGAGGCCCTCTCTCAGATAATGTGCTACCGCCTCCTAAGATATGAACAATGTCTCTGTCAAAGGAGAAGAAAGAAAGTTGAACCAAGTGAGCAATCAATCGAGTAGATGTTTTAATTGTGTGTAGCCAATGAAACATAGGCATCAAGTTACTTTCAGTGCAACATCCAGATGCCATAGAAAAGGAAGCACATTGCGTACTCTCTCGTGTTAAAATACCAAACTTGCGGTCAAACTTGATGCGTCTCTCTCTCTCTCTCCAGCAGAAAATGATTTCTAGCATAGAAGTCAACTGTACTAACTGGGGGAAAAAAGATTTGGATTAGCTTCTCTTGTGAGAAATTGAACGACAAAATTTTCCCGTTCAAGCTCAATTTCACAAGTTGTTTTAAACCTTTTTCTTATGTAAGTTTTAAACCTTTTAAGTATTAGGATCATTTCTTAACAACTGCAGAGGATCTGCGTCCCTGGAAAAGACTTTTGGTCATTGTTTTTGATGCCAGTATATCAATCCCTTTACTGCATAAAATGAAGGTTTCTCTATAGCAAGTGGCCAAAAGTATTTTCAGGATCAGAGTGAGTTCATGCAAGAACCTTCAGGATCAAAAGGGTGAGCTCATGCCAGAAGTTTCAGCAGACTCATTCATGATGTCCGGCATACACGGTTGCCGCTATCTTGTGAGAGTCAAGATTTTCACCAACCATGGTTGCTATCTGCAGCTGCAATAGTTTACTGTTGCAAATGGTGTTGATGATTTCTGTGGTGACTAGTGGATTTTGCACTCAAAAGTGCCGCCACATTGTGCTACTGCTGTGGCACTGACACTGGCACTGGCGCTGCCCTACCATTCCTCTGCCCAAATGACTTTCCAGCTCCCAGTGCTGTCCATTTCCAATAGTTTATGGCCTCCATTTGGTTGATTAGGGTGTGAGATGTCTCTGCACTAGACAAATGGAATTGTACATCCGCTCTTCCAGTTTGGTGAGGCAACTATCCTTTGTTAGTACTGGTCAATTATTTTAGTGGTTGCTTTGCGTAAGATATCATCAGCTCTTGAAGTTGATGCCTTTGTCTCCCTGAATTGACCTGCTGGATTGTTTTAACAGAAATGCTATGCGTAAGAAGAGGATTCAACTTGTTAGCAGTAGCAGATAATTTCTGTAAGGAAAGCGAGAAGGCAGTGTTCAACTTGTGGGTTGCCGTCTGTGTACTGGTCAATACTTCTAGGAGGCAGTAACTGGACAAATAGACCGGCCAAATTTTTTGTTGAAAGACAAAAGTACCTAGAATACATGACTGTCAGTTTTATTTCCAAGCCATGAAAAGAAGGAAAAGGTTGGATGCTCCCAGTTTATTTCTAAGGTCGGAGCAGTGTTTCCGTGTGATAAATTATGCTTCCAGTTTATGAAAGAAACTTTGGTCGGAGTCCTGAACAGAAAAATCGAGGGTCCTTTTAATTCTGAAAAGCTTTCTTAAAAAGTTTGACATATATTAAACGTTTAAAGATGAGGTTTGTAATAAGATTTTACACCGAAGTTGGAGAACCAAAATAGATCTTTTCCCCCTAATTCGTAAATCTTTGGCTACTCATTTTTTTGCAATGCATCTATAGCAAACCCTAAACCTTATTTCTTCTTAATAAAATATATGATACATGTATATTCTCGGAAAAGAGTCTATAGCACACATCCCCAAGAATGCTCGCAGTACAAATTTTACTGAACTATATGTAATGGAGTGTTTACAGCTCCACCTGTTTCAAAATATAAAGTCTATAATTTTTACAATCTTGTTTCAAAATATAAGACGTGCATATAGATTTAATGATCTTTTTCCACTTCTGCCCTCACTTATCTTCCTTCGCTCTTCAACATTTATGAGTAAACGCACATTGACCAGTCTTTCTCTTATTCCCAAAGCATTAACACCATAAATGCCATAATCATTTCCCTCTATCATTATCTTGGTTTTACGAGCTCCTTAGACCATCTCCAATGATGTGTTTTAGCCGGTTCAAATGAAGAGAGAGAATGCATTGAATCGATTCAATGCGTTGGAGGGGTCGATTCCAATCAAAAAATGCATGGAACCGAACTCTACTTAGGAATCGATTCAAAGCATTAAACAATTCATATGAGCATTAAACAACTACATAGAAGAGAGTGCGTTTGAGAGAGGATATTATTATTTTGTGGTTTTTTAATGTAATGTGGGTCCCAGTTATTAGTAAGAATCGGTTCAATACATTGGAGAAAAACAAGCTCAATTCCTAAAATGCTTACGTGACATGACTTTGAATCGATGTCGGTTCAATACACTAAAGATGTTCTTAATCCCCACAGAAATATGCATTATAGAAAGTAATTTGCTACTCCCTCCAATCACAAAAGGAAATTTGTCCTAGAATACATACAGTCAAATCATATCAATTTTGACCAAACATGTCATCTTAAATATGTAGTTTTGATATACAAAAATGGTATTAGTAATTTTGTCACAAAAATATTTTTATAATATTACACTTTTATAATTTTATTAAAAAATATGATGATAAAATTTAGCGGTCAAAGTGATATCTTATTGACTACAAAAAGTAATAAACGATTTCTTTTTGTAGCCGGAGGGAGTACTACCTAAGCAATGCTTAATTTGGGACTGCTTACAAAAGAAAAGCCGATGACATTATGATAGTAAAATAGCTATCCTGTCCGGTCCCCGATCTGACCGATCCGGCCCCGATCTGACCGGATAGTAAATCCTGACCCGCTCTGAATCCGGCAGGAATTATCTACCCCCGGATTTCACCCTACAATTATTTACCCTCTCCTGTCCCTGTTTGGGCATCTTTTTCAAGAAATTAATCATTGCACCGTCCGTGAAGCCATTGCATTCGTCCATTTGTTTTTAGACCCTTTCGCGTGTTCTTATGAACGATATCCTTATTCCTGTCATCGATTTGACTTTGACTAGTCGTCACATTTTTTTGGACCATTAGCTTGGTCCAGGTTTCTTGTACCACGCCTGGGGTTCCTTAGATCATTTTCATTGGTGTGTTTTAGTCGATTCAAATGAGAAGAGAAAAGATATTGAATTGATTAAATACATAGGAGGGGTCGATTCCAATAAAAAAAATGCATGGAACCGGACCCTACTTAGGAATCGATTCAAAACATTAAACAACTCATATGAGCATTAAACAACTATGTAGGAGAGAGTGCGGTTGAGAGAGGATATTATTATTTTGTGATTTTTTAATGAAACGTGGGTCCCAGTTATTATTAGGAATCGGTTCAATACATTGGAGAAAAACAAGCTCAGTTCCTAGAATGCTTATGTGGCATGACTTTGAATCGACATCGGTTCAATACACTAAAGATGCTCTTAGGCTACTCCCAGTGCTTCACCCTGGCTGGTATCTTAAACCTGCTATGTAGGCAAAATAATGATATGGCACCATATTTAATAAAGAGAGTGGATACTCTAGCATCTAATCTGGATACCGGTTTGGTCTCGAAATCCAACGCATAAAATTTATTGTGATCGATCCCGTGCATTGGAAAGATTATGCATGTATTGCTTTAGTACATGCCACAAATAGGCCACAATGCTCAAATACTAATAAAGGTCATGCATGTAATTAAATGAAACGGCCTAAGATACTACACCATAAGAAACAATACATTGGAAAAATAGTATCCTAACACTTCTCATATACTAAAGAAACTGCACTAAGATACTGTCCATTGAGAGCAGCCTTATCAGTGGATGTCTGTCACCGAATAACTGTAGATATGCCTGGATTTGGTGCAGGCCAGCATGGGAGGAATGCATGATTAATCTTGGCCTAATTGGCACAAATATTTCAGGTAAGATATGTGAGGCATGTGATGCCGCTCAGCCAGCGCATGGGGTTGTCGTTGATCCATGGCCCTGGGGTCCTTGACCGGTTGCAGTTGCAACCGTAGTGGTAGTTGTACGTACTTTTCCATAGTACTAGACCCATTCAGTGGCAGAGCTAGGACGGAATCCTTGTGGGTCAATTCCTCTAAAATCTTTCAAGTTTTTATGTATTTTGATACAAAAATATGGAAAAACAATACCGAAATACACAAACATGTGCCATCTGGTTAGAAGTACATACTTGAAAGATGTTGAAACCAAATGCCGTGGTGTCAAATCCCAATAATTCAGAAGTAAGCTACAAACAACCTTTAAATGTGGTTAGTGGTATTTAAACTAGGGAAAAAAAATTATATACCGTTATAAAGTTCTCGGATTCTTGATCAACTACTGCAGAATGCATCTTCCGTTACATGCCATTGCATTTTCGAAACATTGCCCCTTTATACTATTATTTACCAATTTCCGATGGTCAATCCTAACTTAGCTTTAGAAAGACCATTTTGCTTCTTCATTATCCACTCACTTCTCTCCTCCCCAACTTTCCCCCTTCTCCAGCCTATGAACTAGAGGTGGTCAAATGGGTCATGTCTACCGCCCCAGCCCAAGGCACAATATTGTTGGCCTGGCCCAGACACGGCACGGTCCGACGCGCTATGTTTGCGTCGTGACCCCAGTCCAATGGATAATTTCTTCCACCACAAAGTTCCTAAATCCTTGATCTTCCACTGCGAAATGCACCTTCCCTTACATGTCATTGCATTTTCGAAACATTACCCCTTTATGCTATTGTTGACCAATTTCCAACACACAATCTGGACTTAGCTGTGGAAAAACCATTTTGCCTCTTCCTTGTCCTCTCATCTCTCACTTCTCTCTCCTCCCCAACTCTTCTCATTCTCCAACCTATGAACCTCCTCCTCCCTGGGTGCCACCACCTCCTAGCCCTCCATCGGGCACAGCAAGCCCAAGCTGGCCCTCATCAGTGGCAACCCCCCTTGTCCTTCCTCGGCAGCGCCGCCGCCTCCTACTCCAGGCGAGCAGGTCTAATGAGCCACCACATGTGGAGTGCTGTGATGCCCAGATCAGGAAAATGGCCCCTACCACATGTTGATACCGTGCTCGCCCCGTCCGCCGCACACCAGCACGATGCTCAGTTGACGCCTTCAGTTGACATTGATCACAGGCATTTCACCAAGTTTTTGGCTCACTTAGCACGTTTTTAAAAACGAAAAAACAAAAATAACCCCAAAAAATGAAATAACAAAAATAGCACGCTTGGCACACGAAAATGCCGAGGCAGGGGGTCTTGCCGCGCACTCAGATCGCGGCATACCGCCTGCCGCTACCCCAGTCCGTGGCAAGTGTTGTGTGTAGGCGACCTGCCATGGACTAGGCTTGCGGCAGATGGCCTGCCGCGATCTAGGTGCGCGGAAGGCCCTCTGCTATGACGTTTTTATGTAGTAGTGATGTTATTTTTGCCATTTTAGTTTTTTTAGAGAGTGCTATTTTTACTATTTCATAAAATAAAAAAAGCCTAAATGGAAAAAAAAAACTCACGTTTTACCTATCAAATCGAAAGCAACAAAACAGACAAAACTTTGTGTCAAGGAAAGCAAGATTTGACAGCTGGGTATCATGCGAACGTACGTTTGGGTTTGCAATTGACACACACCATTTCGTTTTGTTTCGTGTGTTGTTCGATGCAGCCATCTTGCACACCGTCCACATGGGGCGAGCATGTGGGATACCTCAGAGCAACACCAACCACAACAGGTATCCCTTCATGTTTGCTCAAAGTTCTTTATATATATATATATGTTTATATATATATATATATATATATATATATATATATATATATATATATATATATATATATATATATATATATATATAGTGTGCTGTGCTATGTGAGAACATATCTAGTGCTAATGGTTAATTTAGTACTAAGGTCTTGATAGTAATCTTGATTGTTGGATCTGGATCTTGATCGTTGGAGGTGGGAGCATGCAGGGTGTTTAATGAAGACGCATTAGAGGTGGAAGCATACAAGATGATTAAATGGTTTAGAGGTGAAAGTCTATATATATATATATATATATATATATATATATATATATATATATATATATATATATATATATATATATACACACACTTCACACTTGGTGGGTCCATAACTCATACACCAAGTGAGGCTTCGTTTGGCACCGCGATGCCTTTAGAAAAACAACTAATTTTTCTACTCAGTTAGCTAGAAGTATATTTCTTGGAGCCATAATAACAAAATCTTACTCGAGTTAACAAGCAACTAAATTTTCTACTTTTGAATATGAAAGTTCCAAAGCGAAAGCATAGCACAATAACTGAAAACTACTCCTTAATTCCATCGAGATCTTGACCACAAAAAAATATTGAGAATATTATGTACCTCTACGGTTCTACTCCAATATCGATAAGAGACGGTGCTAGTTTGCCTCACAAAAAACTACAGTCTCACGATGTCGCCTACAAGTTATTGTGTTGTTTAATGTTAGTGCGTAGCTTTTTGCTACACAAGATCTAGATACCGGATCTCGCAATTAGTATTGCTACATTGACATTTAATAGAACAGCGTGCGCCGAACCTGGAAAACTGAAAAAGGAAGCTAAGAACATGTCTGATAATCGATATGCATAAACTTTCCGCTACAAAGAACTCTATTTGTTATTTGTAGATAGCACTAAAGACAGCTTATATAATGGGTTGTGGTGATACAGTCCGGCTATAAGGCTGTAGACAACACACAATCTTTTAATGATTTTCTTGGTTCTGGTGTTACAGTCAGTTATAGGATTGTAGACAGCACATTTCTCTCTCTTTATTCTCTTTCATCCACATCAGCTTAAATTTTACATTGCAAAGGCTATACACAGCTGATGTAAGTCTGCTGTACATGACCTAAGGCTTTGGTGTATGCAAAGGTAGTGAGACAAGGACCAGATTACTAAACAAGAGGGAAACACATCATCTGCCATATACAATGGCTTGGTGGCATTTATTATATGTTTAAAATAAATACAAAAGAAGTCACCACGATCATTGTCAATGGCTAGAAATTCTCACATTAATCGTAGATAAAAAGAGAGATAGATCTATACCGTCGATTTTTGTGGGTCCAACATATCACGGTGCAGATTAATCACATATGTGCAAGACCTGTTACAAATGTATAAGAAATAAAATTATATTTCCATCAGAAACACAAGTATAGCTATATGTTTTGATATAAAGTCACGTAATGTACTATCTAGCAGCGCAATTGCATCAGAAATTCGGGTAGTTATCACTATGCCCCCGTTTGGTTCTTGGAATTAGGCCTAAGTGATTTCTTCTGTTTGAATGCATTGAGAATTAGAATTGTAATTGGAACCTAATTCCTGCTGAATTTGAGGACAACTAAAGTGCAAGCCTCTCAATACTGAGCCCAAACCTACTGAATCGATAAGAATCGTGCAGCTCTTCGACTCCCACCTCTGGAGATCCCATCCAGCATATCCATGCTCTCTGTCTTCTTCTCCGGCAATTGCTTCTTCTTTCTCCAACTAAGGGCTTGTTTATCGTCGTCAGACTGCGTCACATTCCTCCTCTCCAGCACTACTGCTCATGACCACCACGGAGCACCCCTTCTTCTTCCGCCTTCAACTCAGGCGTCAGTGACTTGCTCCAGATCTAGGGTTGTTGCACTGTCGCGGCGAGCTCCCACAGACAGACGAACCTCCACTGCCGGCGAGCTCCCAAGGACATTTACTGCCGCCGTCGGTGAGCCCCAGCAGATCCAAGTGTGGTAACGATGCCAATGTCAAAATCAAAATGTCTATCGCAGTCAAACATGATTTGGAATTGGCACGTGATTCGATTCCCATTCAATAATTTTTTTGGCAATCAAACAAGAAAATTTTAATTGTAGCCAAATTCCAATTCTACCTTAATTTGAATTGGGACTCCATTTCCACCAGCCAATTCAATTCAGGGATCCAAACTAATCATCTCAGGCTCTCGGCACTCGTCAGGTCAATCGACGGCTCGGGTCAGACTCGATTCAGGCGGTGCTGCTCAACCAACTAGAGAAGTGACTCGGGCCATGTTCGGTGGCTGGGCTGGCTCGACTGCGTGTGAACAGAGGCGAACCCGAGGCACAGTGCCTCATTTTCCCAATTGGCAGCGACGCTCCGGCGTTGGAACGGCGACGCGGACAGGAGAATGGCATGTTACCGAGCTGGGGGAGTCCATTTTTGGTGGTGATAGAGGACAGAGAGGACAAGGGCGACTGGAACAGGTGGGTGAAGACTGCGGTTACGGAGAGGAGAAGCTCACCAGTCGTGGGCTCCGGCAGACTACGGGATGGGGTAGCAAGCTCATGAGAACGGCGAGGACAAGTACCATCTAGCAGCGGTGGCTTTTCCTGAGGTGGATCGAGTGAGGCCAGCGATAGCGACGGCCATGGTGGCTCGGCAGCGGCGGTCCACGAGGGACGGGCGCGGCGAGGCAAACCTCGTCACGCTGTCGACACGGCGAGAAGACGACGGATACGAGGGTTTGATGGGAGTAGAGACGAGATCAATAGCGAGACGGGGCGGCGGCGATGCTTGGGCGAGGAAGCTGGTATAGGGGCGTCTCGACGAGGTCACTAGGAAGAGGTGATGATGCGACTATAGGTGTACCGATCTTTCGATAAGAAAGATAATTAGATTTAGTGGAGATGACTCTTATAATTCGGTTACCAATCGTACATAATCAATATACTGGTAATCCCTGAACCAACTCCGTGATTGTTATCGACCTTGCTAGAAGCACGATCGACCTGATCACGAAGATCTATTCTTGTATGCAATCGAAGAACAAGTAAGAACAAGATAATAAATAACTTGAAATTGCAAATATGATTGAAGTACTCAAAATTTAGGGTTCTAAAGCACGATGACGCTGTTGCACTAGTCGAACAAGCGGACACCGTATAGTTTCATAAGAGGAAAACTAAATCAAAACAAAACCTGAGTTTGAGCAAAGGGGCGGCAGCGGCTCCTATAAGAGGAGTTGCAGCCAAGGAGGTGGTTCTGGTCATCCTAGGGTTGGGTGTGGCCAGGGAGGACGCACCAACCTGGGTTTGGCTTGGTACGATTACAAGGTCTAAATTGGCCCAAATAAGTGACACAACACCATGATTTGACGATTGCAGCATGTAGACAGTGAATCTGAAAGTGGGGTTGGATCTGTTGGAAAGGCCTAGTCATAATATTTCCATCAAGTACTCGTGCACCTTCAACAGACTCCGTATGTGAGAGTTATGCATGTTTTAAGTCGGTGTTGTCAGCCTGGCTCCGAATTGATCTAGAATTGAAACTGGATTGGCCTGGACTTGTTGTGGTAGTAGTGCTACTCCCCTTGCCTCGGTTCCGGAGTAGAATAACATCACAAGACTTAGGTAGTAATCCATCCTTAATAGGACAATTATGAACTCCTAAAAATGAAGTTATCTGATAATTTAGTTGACGAGCACGTGCTCTAGTAACTGATCCTTGCACATCAAGTTGAGGAGTAGCAGCAGTACGTATGGTTGTATCAGTGGAAGGAATGTCCCCATCAGGGGAAGACGAGTGGGATCTCAATTTTAAGAGGGGCATGGAAGAGCGAAACTTGGGAATATGTGGAGCTCGGCTTGGGAGACAATGGTGGCTCACCGGCTCTATAGAAGACGATGGAGCTTAGGGATGGCGTGGACACAGGAAAATGGCCCAAAAAAAAGGGGAGATAGACTGGGCTTCAGAAAAAGAAAAAGGGGCTAGCGGTTTTAAAAGAGATGGATTAGGGATGTATCAAGGAGGATTCTAAGATTTTGAGAATTTTCTGGGATTTCTAGGAATGGAAGGGAAATCCTGGCAGCTCGAAAAGCAAAAGAGAAAACTCTAGGAAACTCAGAAAAACATGACGACGACTCAAAAGTGCTCAATAGATTTTGCAGAAAAAATTTATGCATATTTTTGGTAATTTTGGGATGGTGACGCTGCCTCGGAACAAGCGATGGGACGGCGGATCAAGCTAGCGGCGCAGTAGAATGACCGACAGATTGGTGGATAGCATGGTGGCATGATGAACAACGATAGGGGTAAGTTTGTATTTTCATCTCCCACGACAGTTTGGAATTTTAATTCAAAATCAATTCTGAAATTTCCAAACAATCTCTTTGAATTTGAATATCCAATTCAAATTCATGTTGAATCAATTCAATAAAAAATCTGAAAAACCTTTTTCCTTTTCCTTTTCCCTTTGGGCCGAATTCCTTCCCACGCCCTAGCCTTCTTCTCCCGCGCTCGGCCTGCTTGCACCGGCGCGGCCCAACCACGCCCGCGCCTCTTTCTCTCTCTCTCCTTCCCTCGCGTGGCCCAGTCCACTCAGCCTACTTCCACGCACGCCATGCCTCGCCCATTGACCGGTGGTCCTGTGCCCCACCTGCCAGTCTCTCTCTCTCTCTCTCGCCGGCTCTCTCTCTCTCTCTCTCTACCGTGGCACTGTAGCCTGCATGTCAGCGCCCACGCACTGTTCTTCTTTTTCCCCTCGCCCCTACCAGCGTAGCGCCCCCTCTCCTCTCTACTCGCCATCAAAGCCACACTCGATTGCTGCTCTACCAAATAAAGCTCGAGCGCAATGCTCCGCTGCAACCTTGTCACCACAACACGCTAGCTCGCCGCCCATAAAACTCGTGAAACCGCGAGATCTCGTGCATGGCCGTGACACGCTCGCCGCCATCTCACTCTCTCCATTGCCTATAAAGCCTCTCGAGCGTGTCACCGGTATCGCCTCACCTCACTAAAGCCATTGCCCTCACTCACTCCCTCTGCCTCTCACTCAATTGCTCGGGAGAAGCCCAAGACGAGACGCCAAGGCCGCCGGTGCCCTAAGCCATCGCCGCACATTCCTCACCGCCTCAGTGAGCTTCAAGATTCTTGGTCTTGTCCCTTAGCTTCACCTCGTCGAATTCTCTCTGATGCTCTCCTTCTTTTCTCAGTTGGAGCACTAGGACGCTAGAGCTTCTTCTTCCCCAACGCTGGTACAGAACTATCGTCGCCCCCTTTTGCCTCGCCGCTTCTCCAGTTAGTCTTCTGCCCCCTTGTTCGCGTCATACCATTCGCCTAGCTCCTGTGTACCTCCTAGGCTAGATGATGTAGACGATTAGGCTCTATAACGCTGTAGACGCTTCGACCATCTTCTCCACGGTCGGCTGTCGTTGCCGCGCCACTCGCGTGCCTCTTTGCGCATGTCGCTGCCGCGAATAACATCATTGTAGCACATAGATTCTCACCCACGCTTAGGCTAGCTTCCAATAGCACCGTAGCATAGTTTTCACCGTAGCATAGTAGTGCCGCTGCGTTCCTCTCTGTCATGCTGCTGCATCGGGCCACCTCCCGACCCACCACCTCCACCATTAGAACCGTCGTAGTGCCCACGTCCCATTTTGCTAGTCCATCGAGCCCCGCCTTGCTGGCGGTAAGCTCACCCCCGAGCCGCCCTGGGCTCCTTTGTTTCTGCTATGTGCTGAGAGAGAGAGAGAGATGATGTTGATGCCACATTTCCGCCATGTGGACGCCTTTAGACTTAAACCAGTAGATTAAGTTAAGTAGTTAATTAGTTGAGTGAATGACATGTGGGCCTGTAGTGTTAAACGTTAAGTTAAATGGTAACAGTTAAGTAATTTAGTCCATAGGCTGAGCTCATGGACCACGGTCTTTGACCAGTGGGCCCTAGCTCATGTGGACTGTCCCCACCTATCAGCCTCAGTAAAATTTTGTAATTAAAAATAAATTAAAAATAAAAGAATATCCCTGTGGACCCCACCTATCAGGATTTCAGAATTTTCAGAATTTTCTCTCATGTCAATTTTTTGGAGAGCTCGTTCTCCCTCGTCTTAAATCCAAATCAAGTGATTTTTGTTCTAAATTCATATAAACTAAAGATCTTTTCAACAGTACCAGAATCATAATTTTTGAAGACCATTTGATTTTATTTTGAATTTATTTGAGTTATGGGTCTGTATTTGAAGTTGTCATTTTCACGTTAAATAGATTCAGACGTCGCCGACGACTACGTCATTGCTTCAAGTCAAAATCAAGACCAAGACCCATCCACATTTAAGCAAGGCAAGTCCTCACCTTTGATCATGTTGAACCTACTTTTTCAAATGCAAAGTATTTCAATTTAAATTACAACTTGCATGCTTATTACGGTTTATGTAATGTTATGTCATATTGATGCTTAGCTATACCAAAGCTGAATATCGTTATGAATCCCTTCCTTGCATATTGACTCCATGTTACCTTGTCACCCTAAGAATATTTATTACGTGAGTAAAACTCCCCTTGTTGAATAAACATGACTATTGGTTGTGCTTAGACACTACTTAGTAATAGAACGTGAATATGACACAAACATTGCTACAACGAGAACTTGAATTCTTTCAACAGTAGAGTGGTGACATGGGTTGCCACTAGAAAACAGGAAAATGTATTTATAAATGATTGAGACTTAGGCAAGTGGTTGGTTAAGGCTGGTGCTATATGCACGTAGTGGGTTGGTGGATTGTCTCATGTAAGTCGATTAAAGATCGAATCGTGTGTTCCCTTCTAGACTACTAAGTCGTGCAACCACAAGTCTAGTTATGGGATGGACCTGGCCTATTACTCTACTTAGTTTCGCCGCGAAGACCCATGACCATATTATACTAAGTCGAGAAGGACTGTGACTCCCCAACAATGGTGGGTCCCTAATTAAAGATGTCCTGGGTACTAGGGACATTATGGGAAGTTGCCCATAGGTGGGAACTATCCCAGCCGTTGAGGGGTTATAAACCCAACGGAGCGAGTTTATTGTCGGAGCTGGGAATTGGAAAAGCTTTATAATAATCACTTAGTCGCACACCTCGGAAGTGTATTAAACGGATATTATAAGATGATTATCTTTTGTGGGTAAAGTTATACAACCTCTGCAGAGTATCATTACATCTATTCGAGTAGCCGCGCCCCCGGTCATGGGCATTGTGAGGAAAGTCACACTCGTTAGTTTTATTAACTTAAAATTGTGAACTAAAATCTGTTGGGAACGGTGAGATGCTGGTGAGGCATGGTTGTCAGGTGTTGGGTCATGTGGATAGAACATGATGGTTATGGTTTGCGACATGTGAAGGACTGCATGGTCAGCGAAAATTATCAAACATACTTGAGTGAAATTACCGCACACGGAGGATAGCATGGTTGTTAAGGCTGCGACACGCTAGGGTAAGCATGGTTGCCAGGACATGGTCATACTGGTTTAAGCATGGCTGTGACAATAATTGCTTATACAAAATAACCTTTGGTTTCAAGTGAAAATGCTAAGTCATAGGTTTTGGTATATAACTACAGTATTTGAGCGAACTAGCTTTGTGCTAAAAACAAACATAAGACCCCTCCCTTGGAAAGCCTTGCATCTATATAATTACATTTGTGGTGGGGGTTTGTTGAGTACGTTTGTACTCATGGTTGCTCAAACATTAGATTCAACTACGAAGCTGAAAACTCAGTGTATGGATACTTCTATGCATCCGGCTATGTAGATGATGGAGACGGTGTTAACTAGGTCCTAGCCCCAGTCAGTTGCATGTGGAAAATCAAGGAGGTCACGCTCTTTTGAAGTCTTTCCACTACTACTATGATTTCTTTCCGCTGCTACTATGTTACTAAGAACTATTTGACCTGTCGGTCCATTCTGTAAACTCTGACTTAATGCTCTTTTACTGTGTTCTATAATAATATTTGATCGAAGATCCCGTGACTTAGGTAATGGGAAAAACAAGTTGAAATTGTGACAAGAGAGTACAATTAATAATATATGTACATGTGTCATAATAGACAAAGTACTCTCAACTGTAGAAGGGTGGCTTAAAGTCTTAATGTATTCTAGTGTCCAATGAGAAAAAAGGTATTAGCCTATAGGGTACCTAAAATAAATACACCTACTTGAGCTTAACTGTGAAGTCGTAGTTCATGAAAATAGGGCATTATCTAGAAAGCCCATGAGCAGATAAGGGAGTATGACAAATAATACTCCATTTAAGCGTGGTTCTTTGACAGCCTAGTATCAGTTGAGATTTCAAGTGAAATCTAATCACGAAAAACTGTGAATTCAAGGCATAGTCTATTTATCAGTTGTAAGAAGATGAATCTTGTTATTCTAAGTGCAAGTTCAACCCGTACAGAACTTACACTAAAAGACTAGTATATCATCATTTTTACTGCTTGCCTTGGAATTAGTGGAGGATTGTTATAATTGGGCCGATAAGTGTAAAGACCCATTCATTCCTGAAATTCCAAATTATGCATGATTTAGTCCCATATTGCCTAGCCAAATGATGGAAAAGCAATTTATAAGGTGGAGTCCTTGACACCCCTTCAAACATGTGACACATGACATGGGGTGATATGAGGAGGACTATAGCTAAAGTTACACACACGCACGTATGCTCGCGCGCGTATATTCGTGTGGCAATCGCGTGACTTGTGACTTGCGATGCATGACCGTGAACGTGTCGCGAACCTAGTCCACCTTTCTTTTACTAACCGTGCATTTCTCTCTCTCCTTTTAGTCTGGTCAAACTAGTGTGATTGAAATAATGTGGTCGAAGCCATAGACCGGTGTGGTCAAAATAATATGGTCGAAACACTGTGGTCGAAATAATGTGATCGAAATAATGTGGTCGAAGCTATAGACTAGTATGGTCGAAACACTGGTCGAAATAATGTGGTCGAAGCCATACACCAGTGTGGTCGGAATAAAGTGGTTGAAACACTATGGTTAAAATAAAGTGATCGAAACACAGTGGTCGGATCAATAGACCAGTGTGGTCGAAATACACTGGTCGAAGCTGTAGACCAGTGGTCAAAGCTATAGACTAGTGTGTAGTCAAGCTGTAGACTAGTGTGTAATCAGGATCAATAAACATTGCTTAATTACCATTAGTTGGTTTTGAATTAGCAGTTACCAATGGTTTAATATGTGTTTTATTATGCAGTTACTAGAGAGTAATTGTCTCGACCTTAAAAAGATCTGGAGACATCTAAACTTGATACTATTTTTGATACACTTCCATTTTCTTCTTCTTCCTCTCTGTTCTACTGTGCTAGAAAGTTATGCTGTCGAACCAAACTGTCCCTTCTCCTCGGCGTGCACCAAGAAGGAGGGTGAGCGGGTATCTCCGAACTATTGTCGTAGAGTTCACCTATACGGGGTGGCAATAAGGTTTCTAGATAGCACATCTATGACCGCCGTCATTGTGCTACTTCATCTACGCTCGAGACCGCTTGAGTCTCGCTACTTCTCGTTCTTCATCACGCCTGCGATCAGAAGTTGGTTGTGCGACCAAACTATTCAGTAATAATCCTATTATTTTGTATGTTTAGAAGTGCAATGAGTTACCTGTTGTTAGTATTGCTTTATGCATCTCTAGTTTTACGTGATCTTTGCCTCACAATAAAATATGGAATTAAATATTGTCTACATTTCCAATGCTATACATTGTCGATGTATGTGTTGAAGGTTGTACCTAGTGTTCTCTCGTAAAAGGAAATTTATGCCTACGTACAAACATCAGGTTTTCATGTCCTTGTGTCGCACAGGTAGGGATGTAAAAATAGCTCGAGGCTCGCGAGGCTGCTCGAGATCATCACGAGCCGAGCTGGCTCGGCTCAGGCTTGTGAATTTTTGAGCCGAGCAGAGTCGAACCCCATTTCCAGCTCGCTAAAAAAAATGAGCCGAGCCTGAGCCGCTCGGGCGGCTTGTTCGGCCCACATAACCACATAGGCCCAGTGCACCCCCAGTCCACTCAGCAGGTCCAACCACCCCAATTCCCCCCAAACCCAATCCTACTGAAGTCCTATTGAAGCCCCCCGATCCCCTTACCTCCCCAGTCCTCCTGAAGCACCCCCGACCCCCTTACATCCCCAATCCTCCTGAAGCACCCCGATCCCCTTTTGGCCTTCTTCCTGATCACCTTCTTCTACCCGTCTTCTGTGTCGTCGCTTGTGCACCCCGTCCCTTCCTCTCCCCCACTGGTGGCGCTACTGCCTCTGCATCCCATTGCCTCTGGCCTCTGCCCCGCTGGTGATCCCCTTCCTCTCCCATCTCACTACCTCTGCTGCCCCGCTGGTGATCCCCTTCCTCTCCCATCCCACTGCCTCTGTTGCCGCGGTGGGTGAAGGAGGCGAACGGGGAGGCCGCCGGTGGATAGGAAGTAGAGGCGACGGGCGGCGTCAGCAGGGACTACATCTATAGGTGTGTTTCGTGCGGCGACAGAGGCGAGGTCGAGGAGGAAGGTTGTGCTGTCTGGGAGGCAGGGACTTGGAGGAGGCCACCGCCCACCAATCCTCTCTATCCCCACAAAGGTGAGGCCATCGAGGCGAGGCCAGGCGGCCATGCGCCACTGCCGGGCTGCTCAAGAGGGCGTTCGGCCGCATCAGCGACCAGAAGGCGAAGGCGAAGAAGCAGCAGCTTGCGGAGATTTTTGTAGTTCCATATTTTCCTTTTGTTGTAGATCTTCTTGATTAGCAAAACTGGATGTTTATTGCAGATTTTTGTGGCACCGCGATCTAGTTTTTGGATGCTGGGCTCGCAAGCCCGCTCGAGCCAACTCAAGCTTGGTCACGAGCCGAGCTAAGCCTCCCTTCTGGCTCATGATCAAAGCGAGCCAAGCCGAGCCGAGCTTACTGTTTACCCAAGCCTAAACAAGCATGGCTCGAGCAGGCTCGGCTCGGCTCGTTTCCACCCCTACGCATAGGGCTACTACTGGTGGATTTAGGACCTACATACCAGGACCTAGATTTGGTTCGTAGTGCACATCTGTGTCCGGTTATACGTGGTTGGGACTTTTCAAGCTAACCCAATTGTTCGTACCAAAGAGGAGCGAACAGGTGGGTCCCACATGTAAAATGCAAATGCACGTGGGCCCTACTCGACAGGTTATGTTTCATCTAACAGGATTCGATGGAGACAGGGGCAGAGATGGACCTGGAGAAAATAGTAAGCGGACCCTCTACTATGCATATATGTAATTTTTCATTTTACAGTGGTCCAGCCCGAGGTTTACATCCCGGCCCGAGGCAAAAATCCCCAAGCTCATCTCCCTAGCCGGCCCAGCTGAGCAGCCCAGTGCCTCCTCTCTGTCTTGGTGTCTCCCTCACATAGCCACAACCCACACCGCATGCACACATGACGCAAAGACACACTGCCCTAATCGAGCCGCCTTAGCTTGCTTAGCGCAAGAGCTGCCTCCCGCCTCTCGCCTCTCCATCGCCTTAGGGCTTTAGCCTCCTCGGTGGCTCAGCTCCTCTCCACGACCCCACCGCCCAACAAGACTAGCGCAGCCTCCTGCTCACCACCCCCAGTGCCATGCTCTCTCACCCGGCCACCGGCCTCGCCTCCTCTCCTTTGCCGGGCTCCTTGCTCGCCTCTGCTCTGCTTCTGATGTCGCCCACGCCCAGAATCCGCCTCCTCTGCTCAACTACTCTCGGTGAGTTCAAATGTTCGATGTGTTTCATATTTTCAGTGTTTCACAGTTTCAGGGCAGGTGATATGGATCTTCTGGAGAGACAAAAATCACTTTAGGAGAATTATTACTTTAGTTGTCGGTGTTCAAGTTGTTCAGAGCTAATTCTGTCAGACCTTGTCATGAATTCGTTTTGTTGTCCACGAATTAACTGTCTTGGTGCCGTATCAGAATCAACTTATTACACATCCAAAATACTTTTGTGAATGTTTCCCTAAGAGAATCTAATGTCTGCAAACTATCATTGCCTGTAAGATTATTTTTCCTCATGTGTTATTCTTTAAAATTTTATCACTAGATATTTTGTTGGCACCAAGCTGAAGTTATTTTTGTTTAGGATGTATCAAAGGTTGATGAATATACAGAGAAGGTCGGGCAGTCATTTTTCAGAAATAGCGATGTCATTTTGAACATAGATCTTGGATGTTGCATGAGTTGTAGATCCCAACTTGACTTGTCTTCTGCTATTGCTACGTCAGACAGGGCAGCATCAAAGATCCATAGGAATGCTCTGCACAATTGCACATGGCATTGCTGAATTTGGTTGCATCTATCATCAGGATGTTTTTATCCATACCAAAAGTTGTGATAACAATTACTTATAGACAAAGTCACTGAAGTTCTCATCACAAAAGCATTACAATCCCTAGAACAATTCAAGAAGTTGAGGCACCCATATAGCAAGGCTCTTGCCCAAGTTAGGGTGCTGCTCTCATTACTTGCTTTTGTTCAAAGTTCAGCCTCAAGATCTCCTTGCATTTATTGTGTAAAAAAATGTTTTGAGTTTGAAATATCTAGGCAGAAGTCACAATTGCAGAGGCCTTTGCTAAAGTAGGTGATCAAGAACAAGCAAGAAAGCATTGCGAAACATCAGTTAAGGTAGTCATCTTCTCATCCTCGATTATCATCGAAGTTTTTGCTATGTTTTATCTATTCTATCATATCGTTAAACATGGAATTCAAATTTTATTTCGATTGTGTATTTGTGTTGTACTTTTGTTATACATCAGTGTTATAGTATTTGACCTTAGCTATAGACTTATAGCCCCTTAGTTTTAGGCCCAAGGTTTTGTGAAATCCTGGCTCCGCCACTGGACGGAGACGAAGTTTGTTGAAACATTCTTGACAAAATTCTGTGCCGAAATATAGATTTAAATGTGTACTTTTCTTCCTCGCAAACAGTTTTAAGGGAATTGATAATATGCATACGTCCGGCCGGGGAAATAAAAATCGGACACACCAGGGCCCACCTATCCTTTTTAACCACTCCCCACCAGATGCATCCCATCTTCCCAAGCAGTTTCTAGCTGTCTCCACTCACTACTCACTACTCACATCACCCCACCTCCCTCCCCTGTGGCTCTGCTCAGAGACACCCACACCTCACAGTCTCCACGCACGAGCCTTCTCCAAGGGGCCATGGGATTTCCTGTCAGTTACTCGGAGTTGCTCGACAGCGCCGCTGACCATCTTCTACGACGGGCGGGTGCTCGTGTTTGAGGACTTCCCGGCCGAGAAGGCTAAGGAGCTAATGCAGCTGGCGGGCTCTGAGTCCTTACCGGCAGAGAAGGTAGCGCCGGTCGTGCCACAGAGGCCGGCGCCCGCGCAGCCTGCGGGGCTCTCCAACATGCCGATCGCGAGGAAGGCGTGGCTCGGCTCGCTCGGCCTTCGGCCGCTCGAGCTCGCCTATAGCTTGGTTCCTCTCTCTCATTTTATTGATTTTCGGATTTTGATGAAATGTTGTATCCGTAGTTGCAATTTTTTCCAACACGTTTTTTCCAGATGCTTTGTTTTTTATTTGTGATGTTGCAACCATTATCCGGGGATGTTGCAACCGTTGTCCGATGACGTTGCAACCATTGTCCATGGATGTTAGAACTGTTGTTCGGGGGATGTTGCAACCATTGTCGTAGGATGTTGCAACCGTTGTCTGGGGATGTTGCAACTGTGTCTGGGGCATGTTGCAACCGTGTCCTCACACCTCCAGCATCACCGCTTGTGGCCCTTCCAGTCGACGTGGTTGCTTGCTGCTATTGCTCGCTGAGTCGCGCGGCTGCCGAGTGCAGATCGCGGCTACACAGGTGAGTCCCCAGGTTTGGTCTCTCTATTCCTCCTCTCCCCTCTACCTTACTTCCCTGTTGTTTGCTGAATGCAGAACTCGGGCGTCCGATCCTGGCACCCAAATCGGACGTCCGGGTGCTAGTATCAACCTTAATTTTCTGATAATTTTGTGTAATTTACTTGTAAGAAAGAATAGGGCACACATTGACTCTTCTCTAACGAGGTCGAAGCCACTGTTGAGTCGAGAACATTTAGCCGAAGCCCATGTGACTTCAAGCCCAAGCCAATCTATTGACTTCCACAGCCCAAGATTACTAGTATAAACGTTTCACCCCTAGAAACTAAGGGTCTGTTTGGTTCATTGAATCATGTGGTCCTGAACCATCCGGTACAGAAAATGAGCTCATTCAGATGTTTGGTTGGGTGGATGGTACCAAACCATTCGGGATGAGATGGTTCAAGAAATGATAATATTCTATGTTTATGCTGTATCATCCTGTTCAGAGAAAAAAAAAGCCGAACCACACTGTTCACTTTGGTTCAAGGCGCGCACGAGGTGTGGGGGGCTAGGGGCAAGCAAAGCGGCGCTAGGGGCGACAGCGCACCAAGCAGGAGGAGCACCATGGAGCGAGGAAGGCGGCCGGTGGCCGGAGGCCAAACCGGCCGGGGAGGCGCATGGGTGCGGCAACGGGCATAGGGGGTGGCGGCAGGAGGGAGATGGCGCCGGAGGGAGAGGTCGACAGGAGGAGCGCCATGGAGCCAGAGGAACGGCGCCATGGTAGATCCGAAGCCGGGAGTCAAGGCAGCAGGCGAGGCGATCTTGTGACGAACCAAGCCAAGCCGAGAGAGGCGGCTCAGGCAGGCGCACAAGGGGCGGTGGTGGCGCAAGGCGCCGAGGAGGTAGAACGCGGTCGTGGCCGGACCGAGGAGGCACGGGCAAGGCCGAGCCGAGGTCAAGCGCGGCGCTTAGCACGCGGTGGGCCAAGCAGCGAGCGGCAAGGCCATCGTGTCTTGGCGGGCTAAGCAGTGAGTCGAGGGGAGGAGCAGACCGCTGGGCCGAGGGTAGACCTATTCATGGGCGGCCCGGCCCGCCGGCCTGGCCCGAGTCCGACCATGTCCGGGCCGGGCTTGGGACTGGAAATCCAGCCAGAAGGAAGCCTGGCTCGGCCCGAAATCCCGATAAAAACAATTAAAAAATAGAATTATATTTATTTAATGCTGAAAATAAATTAAATATTAGTTTTTTATTTGAAAAAATGATTAAAATAATACATTTTAAACAGGAAATTCGTTTTTCGGGCCGAGCTCGGGCCTGCTGATTTTTGGCTAGGCTTTTCAAGCCCGGCCCGACCCGGCATTTGAACAGGTCTAGCTGAGGGTGACGCCAGGGGAAGAGGTGGCGCCATGCCAAGCCACCAGGGGCGACATGGGTGGAGGCGCCATGCGCAAGACCTGGATGGGGGAGAGGCGGCGCCGGGCCAAGCCACCAGCCGAAGAAATCAAGAAATGGAGAGAGATGAAGAATGGGGAAGAAGAAAATGAATGGGAGCTGTGCAGTTGGAAGAGAAGAAAATGGAGGCAGGCAGTGTGCGGTTGGAAGAAAAGGGAAAAAAAGAGAAGGAAGAAAAGAATAATTGCGGGATCATCCAATCCAATCCAAACAAACAAACAAAATCTTGAACCATCCAGGACCATCCTGTTCAAGCAACCAAACAAAACCTTGTATCATACTATCCCACCAACCAAACACCAAACTTGTACCATACCATCCAGGATCATCCTATCCATCTTGTACCATCCCATTCCATTCACCCTGGTTCACCCAACCAAACGCACCCTAAGTGATCCTAGTCCACACGGGAGAAGGGTCCATATTTTGCACATACGAGGGGTCTACCATCCCATCCCATTCACCCTGATTCACCCAACCAAACGCACCCTAAGTGATCCTAGTCCACACGGGAGAAGGGTCCATATTTTGCACATACGAGCGGTCTAAGTGGAAAAGCTTATGTCCATGATTCGTAGGGTCATGGATTTGTCTCATAGTGTCGTAAGCAGGGGTGTAAAATGAATCCGAATAGTCCGTTTTATCCGGTATTCATATTCGGATAGTTGTGAATGTGGTAAGGAAAGTAGCATTCGTATTGCAAAATGAATATGAATCCGGATAGTAACCGATATTTTTTTTGCCAGATCGAATACGAATGTGGTATAAAAAATATATAGTAAAATATTAATACGGATAATATCCGAATCCGATAATTTTATTTCCTTATCATCTAGTCCACTAACATGTTTTTGTTTGTTTGTTGTGTTATCATGTTACTTGTGAGAATTTGATATGTTATTCCAAATATTGGAACTCTATTGGTAGATGTTTGGAATTTGAACTTGTGAAACTTCATCATATTTTAGGATACTCGAATTCGATTCAATTGAACAAGTATTCGATTCACATTTGTATTCGTGCATATTTGTATTCATATTGGTTTTAAAAAATACGAATATAGTCGTACGTCCGTATCGCATGCAAGTGTAAGTAGTGTGGTGTGCATCCATTGAACCGTCTAGAAGAAAGGTAGCACGTCCAGCATCAACGGAGCACGGAGGAAGTGGTGGCTGCTCGGCGTGTCGCCTCCTCGGCGATCGACGCCTCCTACCCTCAAAGGAGCGCGGAGGAAATGATGGCTGCCCGGCAGGTCGCTTCCTAGGCTATCAACACCTCCCACCATCAAGGGAGCTTGGAAGAAGGCCAATCTCCCCAATCTTCAACCTCAAGAGACTCTTTCAGCGCCGCCAAGTTCGTCGGGAGGAACACCGGCGAGAAATCAGGCCGTCGGCGTCGCTAGTTCCCGGCGTGGGCGACCTGGGACGCATGTATTACACTATTCTTCGACGACGCGTGCACTCCTATTGCTGTCAGGACCCAACTATAATACTGTCATCTGTCAGGGCCCTATTGGAAAACGCAATCTTTTTGCAAAATTTCAGGACTCATGCCGTGCTTCTTGCCACATCACGCTTGCCCAGTAGCCCACACCTATCACCAATGTAATCTAAGGAGAAATTCCATAAACTCTATGCTCTGTTCCTAATCGAGTCACAATATATCTTCAGAAAAAAAAGAGTAGATTATTGATTTCTTTCCCATCACATCCAAAATACAATTGTCTGGACTATACACAAAACACTACAAGGTAAATGCTAAAGAAACATAACAAGTCGAATACGTGTACTGCACAGGCGTCTTTAATGCAAGTCTCAATGTAGGTCAACAAATATATAAAATTCTGACAAGAACAGATACAATTCACTCTGCAACGAGCACTTGATAGGCACTCTCGTGATCCAGGGGCTAAAGGAAAAAAGAAAAAGGGAAACAAAAATCACTGAGCTAAGCTATGATACCTGAATCATGGGATAACAAATCACCGGTTCATCTTAACTACCAGCTTTGAGAACTCAAAACTGAGGCCGCATAGAGCTAAATATGGAGGATCTGTAGCGTTCATTGTCTGCAGAATCCAGCTTCGTCGTGGCAACAAAGAATTAGGCGTCTTTTTACTCAATCTTGACAGATGAGTAAATCAGCCTGGTGAACAGGAAGCATGCGTAGAATCCAATTGTACCCGTCAAGGCGAAGAATGCATATGAGGCGATAAGCATGTAGCCGAAGTACAGGACGGCTGACACAAACTTTGTGATCTCCAGCTTTGTGAAGAAGTAGAAGGTCGCATATAAGAAGAGGTACAGTGCAGAAGACCCCGATGTCAAGTATGACCTCCACCACCACAGATAGTCCTCGCTGCACAGCTGGAAGTAGCAGAGCACAATCGAGATCTCAGCACATGTGACGATCAGGATCAAGAAGACGAGGAAGAGGAACCCAAAGATGTAGTAAAATTGATGCAGCCAGATGGAGGTCAGGATAAAGAAGAGCTCAATGAACACAGCTCCAAACGGAAGGATCCCTCCAATTAGAATCGAGAAGATCGGGTTCATGTACCAGGCCTGCTCAGGTATCTGCCTGGGTATCTTGTTTGTCTTCACAGGATCTTCAATGGCAGGTTTCTTGAAACCAAGGAAACTCCCAACAAAAACAAGGGGCACTGAGATGCCGAACCATAGGAGGACAAGGGCAAACATTGTGGTGAATGGAACTGCACCAGAGGACTTCTGCCCCCAGATAAGAGCATTCAAGAAGAAGAAAATAGCAAACACGCTGCCAGGGAAAGTGAAGGCTGTCCTCAATGCAATGTTCTTCCATTCTGAGCCCTTGAACAACTTGTAGAGACGTGATGAAGAGTAGCCAGCGAGCAATCCCATGAATACCCAAAGCAAGAGCACAGCTGTCATCAGTCCACCCCTGTTCGATGGAGAAAGGAAGCCAAAGACTGCAAAGAACATAGTGACAAGCAGCATGCCTAAAAACTGGACACCCGTACCAACATAAACACAGAGCCAGTCGGAGTTTGCAGGAGGCCTGAAAACATCACCATGGACAAGCTTCCATCCTGTTTCTTCTTGAGCTTCTTCCTGGGTCTCAAGCTGGTTATACTTGGAGATATCCCGGTAAAGGGTTCGAAGCATGATCATTGCCACCATTCCAGAAAGGAAGAGAACAATCATGAGAGAATTCACAATGGAGAACCAGTGGATTTGGTCATCTGTCATCAGAAGATAGGAGTCCCAGCGAGATGCCCACTTGATATCACTCTCCTGCAAGTTGACAGAGTAGTTAAATGAATGAACAAGTAGTAAAACACTTCACGCTCCACTTAGTGCTCAATAAGCAGTACTATAGCTACAGCAATCACTTCGATAGAACAGAAGCATCTCAAAAAATTGCACATAAATTCTGACCTTGAAATCCACATCATAGGTAAATATTATATCTTTGCCAACTTCAACCTCCTGAGGAGAATCAGATGATGTAATTATACGTTTTGCATGAGGATCACAAGTGATCAGGCGGGTCTTCTTGTCGTTCCACTGTCCTTCATATTCATGCTTAACACTGCAGAATATGTCATGGTTTTTTAGTTCAAATCTAACAGCTGGAAGGATGTCACAATCCAAATACGTCAAAACCATGCTTGTTTAAAACATCAACATCATAAGCTCAAGTATACCTGTATGGTTTTACTTCGAAGGCCACTATTCTAGAAACATCCCTTTGGGCATCCCTGTGATATTTCACCGTAAAGGACAAATGATTGTGGATGAAGTACTTCTCATCCTTGCTCTACCAATCAAATGGAAAAAAAAGGTAAGTGCGTGGCATAAGAACTATGCATTTATACGGCATTTGATCAATACAGATAGTCACACTTACCCCTGAGTATTGTCCTTTGGCTCCAACGTGGAAACCATGTTGATAGAAATAAGCACCTTCTTGATCCACTCTTTGAATAGGGACGACAAGAGGTAGGTTGTCAAGAATCCTGTTGAATTGAGAGAATTTATGTTTAGAAGAATTGAGAGAATTTATGTTTAGAACAATTGAGAGACATGAAAAACTCTTGGATAATCAAGAAACTAAATTACTAGCATACATGTTCACACGGTACTCATCTTCAATCTTTTCCTTGAGAACCTTTGCTTCTTTCTCCCCAACTGAAATCTTGCAGACTATTTGACACATCTGAGGCTCCCTCATTTCAAACTGGAAAACATATATGTGAAAAAAATTAACTGCCTAGTGTATCAAGAACTGATCAATGAAAACACTGCATGGTGAAAGAACAAACCGTATATGGAGAGTTCTCGATGCGATCACCACGAAGAACTTCACCGAGATTTTCAGCACTGTCAACTATAGTATCTGGCTTGCAGAATGGGAGAGAATAGTAGGAGTAGGGAAGTTGTGTCTTGATTGAGGTCAGTTTGTTGACTTTCACGGGGAGAGGATCTTTCTGCAAACATAGACCAAAGATAATAAATGTTAGAAATGGCAAGTGTTACGCTAGTAGTTGCATATCAAGAAAGCAGATCCCTTTTAACTGAACTGCAAGAAAATTTATTAGCGTGCATGACACATGCCCCCAACACTTTCAAGGAAAGGGGCAGCATGAAGCAATGTAAAGTGTCACCAAATGTACAATAATAAAAAAAATAGACACCTCCTACGACAAACATATCAACCCATCAGCTAAAGACAAGATTAATAACACAAAGACAACAGGTCAGATATCTGGCTATCATGGGAAAAACACAAAGTACAATTAAATACATCTAAAAGATAACGACTATACATGAGGGTACCTTTTTTTCTGTGGTATTGAGTTTATGGACAAAAAAAACTCGGAATCTAATACTGTTGAGATAGTAGAGCAAGTATACTAACGACCTCCAGTGCCAAAAACAAACTTTCCCCCCACCTACTCATATTTGTAGCATACAAACAACCAAATCTATATATTCCAAAACTACACAGTCATAGGGAATCGATCATTCAGTCATCAACGACAATACGACTATTAAACATCTAAACCCCTGTATTGTGATGTCATCACCCAAGCATTCTTGAACGTAAAATTCTTCAGCTCCACGTTCTCCTCATCACAAAAACCGGCCATCTCCGCACCCCCATCACCATAAATTTCGTCACCCTCGACATCATGCATCAGCAATCAGAAGCACACGCAGATATTGTGAACGTAGAGGTTTGCACTAATACTCCTAAAATGTATCGATCACCAAACCTGCTTTCTAGTGTGGCTTTCTCAGCATCCAGACACTCCCGGCACCACCTGCATAGCGCCAAGTCCAACCTTAATCTAATCCCGTGCCGCCACCGACACCCAGATCTCGCGGCAGCCCAACCGCGCGGCCCCAGATCTGGCCGACCTAACCCCAGATTCGATCCGAGCACGATCCCAAACGGCACAACACAGCGAGAGATCCAAACGAGGAGGTGAGGTAGTAGCAGGAGGCGTGTACCTTCTCGAAGTCGTTGGGCGCGACGCCGGGGAGGTAGAACCCGGCGGCCGGGGCCGCGAGGCAGAGCGCGGCGAGGGCGACGGCCAGCGCCGCCGCCGAGATCGCCATGGGGACGGAGGCGGAGGAGGGCTAGGTCGTGGAGGTGGCGACGCGCGCACACGGCTCGCTCGGGTGGAGAGAGAATGACGAGACGAGATGGCGCTTTTCCGTCGCGATAGGTGGTGTTTTAATGGAGGTAGGCACTAGGCAGGAGCAGCAAACAAAGCGCTGCGCGTACCCAAAGTGTTTCTACCAAATTGATGAAATATGGCTGACACGTGCGTCCTGTCACCGTATACCGAGTGGTCGGACCCATCTGTCATTCATATATGTTAATATTTTATGGCCGCAGGGCAAATGCTTCTTTCACCGGTACAATATACTGAGTAGCAGATAAAGTTCAGTGCATGACGCGTGGGGTATGGTTACATCGGTGCCAATGAGCCCACCTGTCAGTGGTGTGCGTATTAAAATCGTCCAGTGAACCCGACAAGAGCGATCTTACACTGACATGTGGGCTCGCGGCTAAGGTCGAGACCCACATGTCAGTGAGTAGTGCTAAATCCGCGAGCCCGGCACGGGTGGGTGTAGCCAGTGGCGAGGGACGGGAACGTGTCAACTACGTCGGAGGCTTTGCTTGCGTTCGTGCCAAACAAATTCGGGCAGGTGGGCCCGGGCATCCTAGTGACTCCACCATGGGCCCACACGTCAGTTGGTCGATTAGGCCGTACGCGCCACGGGAAAGAGGCTGATTGGTGTGTCGTCGCGGTGGTTGGGAGAGCACGAGCGGGAGGCAGCCGACGCGTGCTGTTCGTCAGGTCGCAAAATGACATGTGGGTCGTGCACGACGTGTGGCCCACCAGTCGGTAACTAAGAGGGAAAAGACTTTGTATCTGTAGGGAATGGTGGGGGATCTGTCGGTGGCGATTGGCAATGCTCCACTGCGTTGGGCGTGGAAGCGTGGGACCGCTGGATTGACGTTCGGGCTCGATGACAGGTGGGGCCACGTTCTGCGACCGAGGTTGGTTAAATCTTCACAAGAGTTTACCTGTCAGAATGGCTGGTAATATGTTTGTAATTGTTAGCGCTCCAATGCTTTGACTCGGATTCTAAAATTGATTCCGGGTACCAGCGGCGGAACTCGAAAATTTTTACTTGGTGCACATCCTAGTTGGCAAAATTTTCATAGTACTTCTTATAAAGCTCTTGATTTACTAGTCCTTTCCCAATTGAGCAACAATGTATATAGCTGTGAGTATATAGAGTACTCAGCAAGTCGTATGAAACAATATGCAATTATATATTCAAGCAAAACTTGGGCAAGGGGATATCCATATGGTTTTTTTTTTTTGCAGAAAGTAAGTGTTGCAATAAATATAGTAAAAATATTGTAAAGTATATTTGGAAACATATAATAAATAAAGTAAACAATTGTATTGAAACATCAAGTGAACTACCCTCATTCACTCCCAACCATTCCACCATCCAAAAGCTTTATGATAACTCTATACATCGTGTGAAATCTTCAGATATTGTCCATAACTGGAGACACGACTGTTCGAATAGTTTTAACTATACATAGGTTTTACAACTTTACCTACAAGATATGACATCTTGATCAGAGAAGGTCATAACAAGACCTTTATAATGCTCCGCCTAAAACCAGTGTTGCTCCACTAAGGTTTCACCACCGAAGAGTTCGACCCACCATAGCCAGGGGGCCCCTCTTGCGCCGTGTGAATCTACCCGTCCATCCTAGAACCCACACCACCAAATGGCAAAACCAAAGTTAAGACATTGCAAATTAATCAGTCAGGTCTACCCCATCCAAGACATGTGGTAGAATGGTATGGTTCAGTTCAATAGCGCACAAGATTAAGTCTTTATATTACTCAGGCGAGACTACCTCATCCCAACATGCATACTGCACCCCCTTTTCTGCATGATCACTCGCCCGAGAAGGAAACCAAATTTTATTTAACCAACACTAATGCCATGGCACACAAATTTTACAACAGTGAACATCACACCATGATTCAATATCTCATTAAGTCAAATTGGTATAATTGATCCAGTGAGAAAGAGCCCAATGTATAACTAAGTATGGCTAAGCATAATTACGGTAAACTCATGTTGGTTCTACAATTATGCCCAACTAATAATAACCTAACCTAAGGTGACAATGGATACATATATTTCAAAATAAGCAAGGTGGCATAATGATAATTAGGTATTTAGCTACTCCTAGGAAATATAGTTATATAAAAGTAACATGCAATTTGATATGTAAAACAAAGTAATTTTGTAAACATAGGTTCAACATGATCAAATGTTACGATATGCCTTGCTCGTACATTGTTGCTATTGGATCTTACTCTTCAAATTCTTTGCTCACTCCCCAAGGATCAACGTCTATTGAGAGAGAAAACGTATGAAACACAAATAAATACCAAATAGAGGCTCAAATGAATTCCAAATTAAATAAAAACAGTAATTAAATGAATATCATGATTTTAGAGGAATTTAGGAAGAAGAATGGGGTCAATCGGAGTTCACGTGAAGAAGAATGGGCTTCCAGAAGTTTGGATGGCAGGGAAAATCGGAAACTATTAGAGAGAGGTTACTACAGCTGACAAGTAGGACCATTGATTTTTCTGGATTTTTTTTGGAATAAAAGAAATTCGAGAGAAAATTTAGAGTCTGATAGGTGGGACCACGGTCCATAGACCATGTTCACAAAACAGATATGGGTGTGTGATAGGTGGGACCACATGTCAGTGACTCATGTTTAAATCTAGGGTTTGGGTTTGGATCTGTGGCCACGCGTGCAGCTGACTGGGATGACACGACGACGACTAGGCTGGCATGGCGCCGCGGTGGAGTTGAGGTAGCATGGCACGACGGCAGCGGCGGTGGTGACGAAGCACGAGAACCAAGGGTTCCTGCGATGAGGGCTCGACTGCGATGACGAGGGCTCGGAATTGGGCAAGAGGGCAACGACGAACTTAGTGATGTGGATGGTTCCCACCGACGACGATCACAACAACATGCGCAAGGGCTAAGGCGGCGAGTGGCTCAGCCTCCATTGGTGGCAATGATGCGGCGGGTTCCCGAGGACGGTGAGGGGATCTCTATGGTGGTGACGGTAAGGATGGACACTCACCAGCGGCGGAGATCACTCTCGATGAAGATGATGGTGGTGGCGATACTTCAAGCTCCAAATCTGGTGACTTTGGTGGCTCTCCAACTCGAGGGCTAGTGTTTCCATATGCTGCGGCGTCTTGGGTCACGGACTCAAGGGTCGACACCCTAAATATAGGTCGCTCGCGGCTTGGCATGAAGGACAGCGGCGGCACGCACGCGTGCTTCATGAGGAGAAGAGGAGCTGGGCTGCTGCAGCGGGCTAGGCCAGACACGGGCGAGACGACCCGAGCAAGTGGAGCGGTGCTGCGTTGAATGGAGTTAGGCTAGCTTGGGCTAGGGGATATGCGGGGTGGCAGGCTGATAGGTGGCGAGGAGAAGGAGATGGGTAGGACCAAATTTGGCCCAAGGGGATTTTAGGAAAAAGAAAAGGATTTTGGAATTTCATAAATAGGATTAAATCAAATCGAGATCGAAGAAACAACAATTAAACTCTAAAAATTTCAAGCAAATATAGATATGCATATTTGAATATGCTGGATTTAAATAATTATTTTCACAACCTACTTCTATGTTGTTTTAATCATATTAAATTGTTTTATTATTTGGAAAATTCATTTAAGTAGGGATTAATTCAAGATTGAGGGTTTTGGCTTTGAAAACTTTTACAAGAGACAAAAATTGGGATGTTACGATGAGTCATAGCTCAATTTCGTCTAGGTGACTCTTGGTCTGTTGCGATCCATACATGTATGGTGAATCACAACTCAAAAATATGGCCCATATGCTCTGATCACGCCCCAAATGACCCAAATACCTCACTAGTCGTCTTCAACCTCCAAAACATAGGGTGATGAGTACGTCTCCATGGTCGCATACATGCACACATGTACATCAACACCTACACTTGGATTTAGAAATGATATGGTGAGCTCGTTCCTTAGTTCATCCTATATTAATAAAAGAACATCAACGCTTCCTAATCTATTCTATTTATTAAAGTCAGGGGAAATGCTGGCCTCGCCGCGTTTCACGCGCGTTTGGCCCAATGGCGTTTCAACGCTTGCCTCTCAGCTGCAGCCATTGGCTTGCCAGGGCTTTCGGCCGCCGTGTTCACCATTCAGAAGGCACGCAAACGCCGTTTAGCAGCCGATCGCATCATTCGCGCTGTGGACCCGTTTCGGTCCGTCCTAGTCCACGCGGCCTCACGAGGCGTTGCGTCGTCGACTGCAGCATGCGCTCACTTCGCCCGGACGTGTCGACTTGGAAGCTCATTTAATGCTGCATCGTATCATTCGTGCTAGGGCTGTGACACACCGGCTTCAGCACCACACCCTACTGCCAGCGTTGATCTGCTCGTCACGGCGTGCCCAACCATTTAATGCGCGGTCGGGTCCCCTATGCTGTGTCTCACATCGTTTCTACGGTTCTGGTTGTTTTACTGCTCTTGTTTCCTTATTGACCTGCTTTTTTGACTAGCTATTTTGATCTTGCTTCATTTCGGTGTTTTCCACTCGATGGTGTTGTCCAGCAAGCTTGTGTAGCTGTGCTCTTCATGTCATTGTTGCTATCTTGCCCACGGACCTTGTCGGCTGCCATTCTTCGTCGTCGGCAGCATACGCACCAATCCATCGGCCAGGTTTGCCTCCTAGGATTTTTAGTTGCCTCAGGTCTGCAATAGTTGCGGCTGATTGTCCTCTACTCTTAGGATGCGCTTGGTTGGTGGGACGTGGTTGAATGATATGGATGGGATCGTCCTCAATGGTTCGTGGGATGTGGTTGAATAGTATAGATGGGATCGTCCTCAATAGGACCGTATCGAGCTGTCTATTTGGTTGGTGGGATGGGATGGTACGAGCCAAGATTGTGTTGGGTTAGTTGCACGAGATGATACCTATTTTCTCTTTTCTACTTTCCCACTTCGGTCGAACAAGTCCTACTACCATCACTTTCTTCTCCTTGCTTTCTTCTTCTCTCCCTCCCCAAATCCATTACTTCTCTTGAGCTTCTTCGATTGGAGTTCCTTTGGTCTGCCGTCTCCGGTCAGTCCCACCGCCTGCCGCCGCCACTTGCCTGCCGCCATTGCCGCGCCTTCCTCAGACGCCTCGCTTCTCCCGGCCCGACCGGTCCTTCCCACTTGCTACTCCTTGACGCCTCCGCGCCATGCCCTCGGCCAGCTCAGGCTCGCCTCTAGCTTCTGCCTTGCGCCACGGCCACCGGCTCCGACCGTCCCACTAGCGTGGCCTCCGCCGCAGACGTTGTGCCTTCTACCACGCGCCTCTGGCTCCTCCTCGCGGCTTACTCTCCTCAGTACCTCAACCACCTACTTGCATCTGCGTCTCCCGTGCTTTGGCCAGAACGCCCTAGTTTTCCTGAGCTTTTTGAGTTTTCAAAATAAAAATAAATATTTGGTTTTGTTGAATTTCTAAAGCTTAACTTGAGATTTTAGAATTAGAAGTGTTTAAAATGACTAAATCAAACTTCAATTAATTCAAGTTTGGTTTGTTTTGAGTGCTAGAGTTCTCTGGTGTTTGAGAATCCCCTTTCTCTGCTCGTTCCTTTTTCCCGTTGGACCTCCTCCCACTTAGTCCCGTTCCCTCCCTCTCATTGGACCTCCTTGGTAAAGTTCTTAATAAGAACCGTGCAGCGATAAGCATCGTCACAGACGTCTGTGATTAGCTAGAATATCACAGACGGTTCTTAATAAGAACTGTCTGTGATAATTCACAGACAGTTCCTATTATAGAACCGTTTGTGATTAGCTAGACTATCACAGACGGTTCTTATAGACGGTTCGTAATAAGAACCGTCTGTACATTATCACAGACGGTTCTAGTTATAAACCATCTGTGATAGGCACGTATCACAGACGGTTCTTAATAACCGTCTACGATATTCTGGCATTATAAATGAAACCGGCACAACCCCTGCCGCTGGCTCCACTCTGCTGCTACCCCTGCTGGCGCTGGCTCCACTTTGCTCCCCCATGCTCCACCTCCTTGCCCTAGCTCCTCCACCCTGCTGCTCCTCCCCCATTGCGCCAGCTTAGAGTGGAGAAGGTTGGGACCCCTGCCCCTAGTGCCTCCTCCACCTCGCTGCCTCCTCCCCCATTGCACCACCTGCACCTTGCTGCCTCCACCCGCATTGTGCCACCTTATTAGAGAGAAGAAGGAAAGGAGGAAGCTAAAGAGAGGAAGAAAGGAGGAGAAGGGGAGGAGGAAGGGATCGGAGGAGAAGTTGAAGGAGAGGAATCTCACAGGATATTTGGTATTTTCGTCGTGAGCTCCGAGGGTAACGATCTTTAACCCTTTATATTTGCTCTAGGTTAATCGCTAAGCAATTTAAGTATGTTTGGTCGATAATTAAGAAGAGTTTGTACTTGCAGTTTATTAATGTAATTTGACACTGATTTGTTACATGTGTATAGATGGACCAAAACTGGATGTACGGTGAGAGCCATGTGAGTCAAGAGTACATTAATGGTGTGCTTGCTTTTAGAAGAGCTGCCGAGCAGGATATGTTGAAGAAGGGGATAAAATTTATGTACTATCCATGTATTGATTGTGGTAATCTGAAGATGTTTAACAACCCAGCGCAGATCGAAACGCACTTGATTCGAAGGGGTTTCAAAAAAGAGTATACATGTTGGACCAGTCACGGTGAAGAGTAGATTATATAAGAAGTTAATAATGACGGCATCGCCGAGGAAGTCAACGATATGCCGGATGTGGATTGTGCTTTTGATGAGGATAGGTAACCCGATGATAATCTAGATCAGATGCTACGCGATATAGAAGAGAACTACAGTGAGAGAGAGTTTTGTAAATTCGATGGCTTAATGGAGGACTCAGTGAGACCTTTGTTCCCTGGCTGCAAGCTGAAATACACAAGGTTGTCAACCGTGCTTGAACTGCTGAAATTAAAGGCAAGTAATGGTTGGTCCGATAAGAGTTTCACGGCGTTGTTAGGTCTCCTAGCGGACATCCTTCCGGAGGGAAGCGTGTTGCCCAGCACCACCTACCAAGCAAAGAAGCTTCTTTGTCTATTGGGAATGGAAGTAGAAAGAGTACATGCATGTTCGAACGATTGTATCATCTACCGTAAAGGGTATGCAGACATGCATGCATGTCCCGTGTGCAAAGCATCCCGATACAAGAGTAAGAATACTGCTAAGGTGAAGTAAGGACCTCCTGCTAAGATGTTTGTGGTATCTGCCTGCGATCCCACGTTTGAAGCGTTTATTTGCGAACCCAAAGAAGGTAAGATTACTGCGTTGGCACTCGGAGGAGCGTAAGAAAGATGAAAAGCTAAGACACTGTATTGATTCTGCCCAGTGGAGAAACTTCGATCGGAGTTGAAAAGTTCGATGCGAACCGAGGAACATAAGGTTAGGGTTGAGTACAGATGGAATGAATCCTTTGCATAACATGAGTAGCCAACGAGCACCGAACGAAGTGAATCTATGTATATACAACCTTCCTCCTTGGCTGTGTATAAAGCGGAAGTACATTTTGATGTCACTACTTATCCAAGGGCCGAAGCAACCTGGGAATGATATTAATGTGTACCTAGCACCATTGCTTGAAGATCTTGTGACACTGTGGAACGAAGGGGTACAAGTATGGGATGCGTACAAACAAGCGAACTTCACTTTACGCGCCATGTTGTTCTGCACCATCAATGATTTTCCGCCTTGGTATCCTGTCGAGCTTCAAGACAAAAGGAGTCAAAGCCTATTCACACTGCTTAGATGCTATAGAGAGTGTATGGCTGAACAACTCGCGTAAAACTATGTATATATGCTATCATGCAGTTCCTTCCCAAGAGTCACCCATACCGCAAGATGAAGAAACAATTATTTAAAATAAGGATGATTCACTCCAAGGGCTTTTAGAGGAAAGAGGTCTATGATATGGTTAAGGATATCGATGTTGTGCTTGAGAAGGGATGTAAATTAAGAACCCGTCAGAAGAACATCTGGAAGAAGCGGTCAATTTTTTGAGACTTACCTTATTGGGAGCACTTAGAAGTTTGCCACTGCATCGACATCATGCACGTGGAGAAGAATGTATGTGATAGCTTGATTGGTCTCTTACTTAACATTAGTGGCAAAACAAAGGATGGTGTTAACGCACGCCGCGTGACTTGGTTGATATGAACATAAGGACCGAAAGTTAACACCGAAAAGAGACCAATAAAGCGACTAACGTACATTTCCCTCAAATTGCTACACTGGCCCAAGGCCGAGATAGATGAATCGCGTGCGAGCTTGCATGGTGTGAAAGTCCTGTCTGGTTACTCCGCTAACATTAAGAAACTTGTTTCTACGAAAGATTTGAAATTAATTGGTATGAAGTCTCACGATTGTCATGTGCTGATGACACAAATGCTTACTGTTGCAATTAGGAGTATCTTGCCAAATAAGGTCCGAGTGGCAATCTTGAGGCTATGTTATTTCTTTAACTCAATTGCTCAGAAGGTCATCAATCCCCAAGGACTAGATGCTCTGCAGGTCGAGGTGGTGACAACTCTATGTTATCTTGAGATGTATTTTCCTCCGTTATTTTTCAATATCATGGTCCATCTCATTGTTCACCTTGTGAAAGAGATAAAGATATGCGGCCATGTGTTTTTACGTCATATGTACCCGTTCGAGAGGTACATGGGCATTCTCAAGTCCTACGTACGGAATCGATCTCGACCGGAGGGCAGCATCATCAAAGGTTATACAACCGAAGAGGTCATTGAGTTCTGCGTCGACTACATGGCTCATGTGGAACTGATAGGTGTGCTTCTATCTTGTCATGAGGGGAGACTGGATGGTATCGGGACCATCGGAAGGAAATCAATCACTCCCGATCTGGATACGTACGCTCAAGCCCATTTCACGGTCTTGCAACACATGACCCAAGTGTCCCTATACATCGACGAGCACAAAGACATGGTACGCCAATAGAATCTAGACCGATCGGAGGTTTAGATTACGAGAGAGCACAACTGTCGGTTCAACAAATGGTTAAAGGTGCGAATCACTAGGAGGTCATCAAGTGATGATACACTGCTATGGTTGGCAAAAGGGCCACAATTTACAATTGTGACATGGCAAGGATACGACATAAATGGGTATACATTTTATACGGCAACTCAGGATAGGAAGAGCACAGTCCAGAACAGCGGTTTCCGCATAGATGCGTTTCACGAGCAATTTAATACCGCCAGGGCACATGGGTTGAACTCCTAATATGGGTTCGTAGAGGAGAATTGGGAGCTCAACTACGTACTTTTTAAGATCCCCCTGTTTCGATGCCATTGGGTTAAACTTCTGCAAGGTATGAAGGTCGACAAGTACTACGTCACCACTGTGGACCTCAAATGTGTCGGATATAAGGACGAACCATTCGTACTCGCTAAGTAAGTTGTTCAAGTTTTTTATGTAACAAACCCGGCAAATAAGAACCGCCACGTAGTTCTTCATGGAAAAAGAAGGATTCTCGGAGTTGAGAATGTCGTGGATGAGAAAGAGTACAATCAATTTGACGAGTTGCCTCCTTTCGAAGATGGCATCAGGCTCGAGGAAGAACCCAGTGAGGAAGCTAGCTATATGCGCGTCGATCATCATGAAGGGCTATATTTTAATTAAGAACTTTATTCCATAACATCACACATGTCAATGTGGACTTGCCATGTGTTATATATGGACTTGCAATTTCTCATATATTTTGATGTCAACGTGGAATTTTCATGTGTTAATTTGTTATGGACTTGTCATCTTTAAATCATTTGCATCATTTATTGCACTTGGAAAATCTTAATCAAAGTTAAAACATACACTTCAAAGTTAAATTCCAAAAGAAAATAGGAATAAAATCTTATGATCATCATCTAGAAATAATTTATTTAAATACTATAATATTTATCAAGAATTAATATAATTTTTTCCAAATTTTTGGAACCTATTTCAACCCACGTAAAATTCAAACTCAAATCAATAACCTAAGTTGGGTTTGAAATTAAATTAAGCAAATAATTCATGAACAGTGGGTTTTCAAATTTTATTTGAGAACTAGGATGTCATAGGAAACCCTCTAAATTATTTCAGAATTTATAGAATTTTAATTCTATTTTTAGAGCTTCGGCCAAACTTTCTGCTAGTTGGTCAAACTGATTTTAAACTTCGGACTCAAGCAATGTTGCTTCAACTCAAACCCAACCTCTTGACTCGGCTTGGTCCAACCTGCACCCCCACTTCCGACCAAGCCCACCGCACTGCTCGAGCTCGACGCAGACCGCCTCCTCCGGTCCTAACATCACCCATGCGCGGCCGTCGATCGATCGATCGGGGCTCAAATCGACATCCGACGGACCATCTGACGTCCCGCTAATCCCGACCGTACATTTTTCAATCGTGTGGTTCTTAATGCCCCCGAGTCCAATCGCTATCATAGGCGGTTCTATTATGGAACCGTCTGTGATTACTTATCATAGACGGTTCCATAATAGAATCATCGGTGATACGTTACATAGCCAGACGGTTCTATTATGGAACCATCTGTGATAAGTAATCACAGATGGTTTCATAATAGAACCGTATGTGATATGCCTTTATAAGGACCCCTAGGGCTCGCCCATTCACCTCCCCAGTGCCCTTAGCCCCTTAAGCTCTCGCCCATTCGCCTCCTCTAGGGCTCACCCGTTCACCTCACCTTAAGCTTCGACACCGCCACCTGTGACCTCGACGCCGCTGCCTCCGACCTCGATGCCGCCGCCTGCGGGCCGACTGATCATCACGGAGGTCAGTGACATTGGGATCTCTCTGAGTCCCTAGAGATCAGCGGCGAGATTCTGGACCATCTGCGGGATACTTGCAAGGGAATGGGTCCCCATCACCACACTAAGCTGGAAGTCTCTGACGGCCGTACAGAGAGGCGAGCTGTGGACAGAAATTTCAAGTAAATTCACTATCCTAGAAGCAGACATGGCACGCGTGGAACGGCAAGCATTGCTCGCGATGGGACACGCGTGGAGGACCTTCAAGAGTACACTTGTCACGAAGTATGTGAACACGGGCCGGACGCCCTTCACGAAGTTTCCATTCTTGTTGCGGGATATATGGGACGAGTTTGTGCGGATGAAGATGATGGCCAAATTTCAGGAGCAAAGTGTGGCGAACAAAGCTCTCTAGGCATGAAACACTCACCCCCACAGACTCGGCACCACTGAGTACGTGGGTAAATCCACGGAATGGGCGGCGGAGGACGAGAACACAACCGCGCCGTTTGCTGAGATCACAGAGCCGCGTGCCCTAAGTTTGTTAAGAGTGAGGGCAAAAGTCTTGTCTTCGGGCAGCATCTCTTTCACAAACCCGGCAGACCAGGAAGTGTCCCAACGTCTGGTAAATATGTCGAACTACCTAGTTGTTAATAAGTCCATAACTTCATAGTATCTATAAATAACATGATGACCTCTTGTAGCATGAATTGACTACCGAAACTTCCCAAGGCTCCTTCCAAGCAGACATGGAGAAGGATATACTATCTACGGCCCTGGGAAACAAGGAGCACCCGAGTCGCACGTGAGGCCTTGGGGTTAACGTACCTGGGAGTTATGGATTCCGAGGCGACTACGACACGTATAGGGGTAGGAAGAGATCCAAGGCTGAGCACGAGGACCAGTTGGTACAGATGCTTACTGCAAAATTTTAAGGACAAATAACAACATTGTAGGATCAAATGAATCAACTCCTGAACCAGTCGCAAGCCGCCCCCATTAATTTGGGAGCTAGTCCTCCTCAACATCGGAGTAGCGTCGCGTCCATGCATAATTCTGAACATGATGACGTCCAATTACCTATTGATGACATCAATGTAATGTACATCTCTGGAATACTCCAAAGATAGACCTATAGGACGCCTTAGCTAATTGTGTATCGTTTTGTAGGAGCCGATGCTCTGCAAGCTCCAAGTGAGGATGGTTGGGTCTATTTCTATTGAGGTTGGGCGGGGGATGGCGTATCCATGCCAGAAGGACAAGGCAAAGACGGTGTCTAGTCGGGCGCAAGTTACGCCAGGGTCTAGGTGGATATGGTACATGACAATTTCATGGCCGTTCCGCTGGAGATTCGCCCAAACAAAGACATCAGAATACTAGGGGATGCCATGCACACTTTTATCCAGTGGCCCAAGAAGGACATCGCCCTGGACCCAGTAGTGCCGTGATCTCGACACGACCATTCCTCTCCAACAGGACCATCGATGACTCCATCTCATCCTTCGCCTCAAAAGGCCACCTCATCGGTTCCAGTGGAGAAGACGCCGAAGGAACAAGAAAAGCGTGTCGCCGTATCGGTTCCCGAGTCATCTTGCAGGAAGACGTGTAGCGGGCCAGTCGTTAAGACCAAATCGAAATCGATGAACATTAAGGCGCCTCCTAAGCCCTCGAAATACTCCATCGGAAAACCGTTGTACTCGACACAAGATTAACTCCTTTGGATTAGGTTGTCAGTCTTTGCATCTTCGGTACATGCGGAAGACCGAAAAGAAGGGGTGCGATACTGGAATCACCGTCAGATACAAGGATGAGCATTTCATCAACGGGGTGGGCCACTTCGTCATGGGCTTCAACGACTTATACGACCTATCCAACCTCATTGCCCTCGATGCCTCGCTTCTACGATGTTGGACATCGTAAGTGTGTACAATCAAGTTCTACATTCACGTAATACCGATAAATATCACAATTCATTGCTTATGTACAGATACATGATGAAAAAAAGCCCAGGAATGGTCTGAACCGGTGGGTTTCCTTGACACACACGTGGTCTCTATGCAAACCATCGAAACAGACGCATCCTTCGTCGACAAATACATAACAGCGGGATTGCTTCGTCAGAACAACAAGGACTACATAGGGCCTATTTGGTACAGCTTCTACTCCCAGCTTCTCAGTTGATTCTCGTGGAGCCGTACCAAACACCCTGATTCTCAAAACACCTGATTCTAATTCTCGCGTGGAGCTGTCTCAAAAATACACTAGCGAGGAGAAGCAGCCTTTCCTTGGATTCTCTTGAGAATCCAACTTGATAGAGCAAAAATACCCATTGAAGTTCTAATTATTTACCCGCAAAATGCCATTACTTGCCCCCGGCGCGTACCCCTTCGGCTTAAACGCGTTTCTTCTTTCTTTCTCCTCACGAGCGACGCGAGCATCACCCCCATAAACTCCTCCTCAAGATCGGCGTCGGCCTCGCCTCGACGGCAGCAAGGGACTAGAAATCCTGCCTCTCGGTTTTGATTCCGCCCTTGTCGTCTCCACCTCCGGCTCTCGCGGATCTTCTAAGGAGAGGAACTCGTACTAACTCAACTCCCTTCCTTTTCTGGTTCGCGATGCTCTCTTTCCCGCTTCCTTCTTGTTCTATCGGCTCGATTGTTTGGTCGGATTGATAGATTGCCTAGTAGCCCTCGTCTCGATCTAACCCTTTCGCTTGTTGCCGCTACGCGGATATATCCTTGGCCTTTAGGTTATATTATATCGCATCCGCATCCGCATTCGATTTTTCTTAGGTTGTTCTTGGCGCTGGCGGATGATCGCGCCGCTATAGGTCGCCAGCTTTATGCGATTTTAGTTGTAGTTTTCAAGAAAAGATGGTGCTAGGCGATGGGGTGCAAATTTGAGACGCTTGGCCGTATTACTATTTTCATTAACTCGTCCCGGTTGGTCAATGCCCGCCCTTCATTGCCCAAGGCGTCGCCGAGGTTTTGTGTTCTTCAAGTGTTCTATTTCTTGAACGCGATTGTTGGAAATCGGCGGATCGTTGCCATGTTTTTTCGGCCGCAAATGTGGTGGAGAGGGAAGGGAGATAGATTGAGAACCGAAAAGAGACAGAGAGGGGAAGACAAAAATAAGTTTGATCTTGTTCCTGTTGTTTGTGTGGGTGGTTCATGTGGACGGAGGGGGAGAGAACGGTCTAGGACCTCTAGGCCACTAACATCTTGAGTCCTTATTTTTTGTGATGATTTTTAGAAAAGTGCAAGTGCAAATTGAAAAATGTGGGCAGCTGCCCATATGCTCATCAAATCCTTATCCTATATATCTATATACAAATGATCCCCACTAACAGAAATTAGTGCAAATTCTCTCTTTACCATGGTTCTCACTGGGATAAGTATTTGTTAAACTGATTGGTTCTCATTGGGCTAAGTATTTCTATACAAATGATCCCCACTAACAGGCATTATGCAGCGGCATCACTCTACTGCCTGATAGCATTACCACTTGTCATGGCAAGCATATTCATTTACCAGAATTTACACTCATCTTATTGTTGGTTTTATCATCTCATGCCTCATCAGAATTAAACGGTTGCTTGTCATTTTCATGCTACGGTTCTCAATCTGCGCTGTAGGCGAGTAGCATGTGTGCAAAGTGTGCCCGCTTATGCTCCTGGTCCTAGCTAATGATAAGATAGTGGGGCCGTGATCTATTCACTTGATTTGATTAGTTAATCACCTTACATATCTTGCGGCGAGTTTTGCTTTCTCATCCCATGGTAAGTCCATGAGATTATGAGAAGAAAGTAATGTCATACTCTAATGTTAACATAATCGATTGCTTTATCATCTATGTTGTTTTTGGTAAATCTATTGCTTTACCATGGTTCTCACTGGGATAAGTATTTGTTAAACTGATTCGTTCTCATTGGGCTAAGTATTTCTCATGCAAGATCAACTGTGAGTGGAACCGGGTGGTTCTCATTAGGCTAAGTATTTGTTAAACTGACTGGTTATCATTGGGCTAAATTTATGGGCCATATATGCAGATGGCTGAGAACGCTGAGTGGAACGACGAGAACACTAGGATAGTGTGTGAGTTATTCGTTGAACAAGTAGAGGCAGTAATCGTCCTAATACCCATTTGAACAACCCAGGTATACTCTTGTGATACAAAAATTTGCAGAGAAGATTGGGCTGCAATACCAAAAGAGGCAATTGAAGAACAAATGGGATAAATTAAAAATGATTACAACATTTGGAGGAAATTGAGGACAAAGGAAACAGGCTTAGGTTGGGACCATGAAAAGAATACAATAAAGGCCACCACCGAACGGTGGAAGAAATTAAAACAAGTAAGTCATTAATCATTATCTATTTTTTAAATGCACAGTCCTCGCTCTATTATTAGTGAAGGATTAACGTGTAACACTTGGCATTGATAGGAATATAAAGGATGCTCCAAGTTTGAGAAGGCTGGACTTCAAAATGAGGAGTTGTTGTCCAAGATGTTTGACGACATTAAACACCGGTGAAGACCATTGGTCTCCTGCAATGGGAACATTGCTTGAAAGTCCCGTCGTGCTTTGATAGTTGTTGATATTGAAGAGCTTGAAGATGACAAATATAACAAAGGATCGTGAAGATGAATCACCAATTGGTAGGAAAGGAAAGAGAGCTTGCGGCCCTAGAAATGATAAGGGAAGAAACCAAAGAGTGGTTCTGTGGTCATGCAAGATCAATCGAGAAGGATTCTTGAGATTAATGAGAAGTCGCATGCATCTTTTGAAGCATTTGCAAAAAAAAAGAGGAAAACTTCGTGTGTAGCATCAAGGATGTTATGGAATCGGTTAAAGAGTGTGGTGCTATTAATGGGAGTAATGAGCACTTCATCGTGATCTGAAATTTTCAGAAAGAAGGAACAAAGGAAATGTTTATGACCTTGTGCAATAGTGAAGAACGATTTGAATGGCTCAAAAGGAAGTACAATGCCAAGTATGGCAAATAGAAAATTTATTGTAACGTAGGATGATTCTGGAGACATTACTACAAGTAGTTTATCTTGTATTTGCCTTTATTATTCTTTATTTCTATATTGGTTGTAAGACCTTTTTTGGATTATAAGATATTTTTTCACTAGTTATAAACTGTCATTTGGACCTAATGCCTGCTCATGTATTTTTAAATTGCCATTTATGTTGTGTTTTTGTATGTTAATGTACAGATGTCGCCTTCAAAGCGATAGTGAAGGGAGTAATATATCAGATGAGGAACATGAGTGTGACGTGCAAATGCTATGTCTGTGGCAAGACATGTCAAGTCATCTCACAAGCTTCGCAATTTTCGTGGATAATTATCACTCAACCTACCTGGACAAGAATGAGCCTAGGACTTCATGGCTTAGTGGAATGGGTTGGGTGAAAGAAACCTTGACCACTCCGGGAGAAAGCTACCGCATGCTTCATATGAATGCTACAATCTTTTCTGATCTACATGATCTTTTGGTGAGTACATATGATTTGAAATCAACTACGATACAAGTACAATTGAAGCACTAGCTCTTTTTCTATACATATGTGGTGGTCGTGAATCTAACAAGAAGGCGCAAAATCGGTTCAAGCATTCTCGGTGAGACAATTAGCGAAAGTTTGATGAGGTTTTGCAAAGGTGTGGTCGAAATGTCTAAAGATTTTGTGAGACCAAAGGATCCAAACTTCACTACGGTTCACAGTAGAATTAGAAATGATCGAAGGATGTGGCCACATTTCAAAGACGTATTGGAGCTATCGATGGTACACATTCTTGCAAGCTGTTGCTCGTAAGATCTAATTAGATATATTGGTAGATCGTGAAGTGCAACACGTAATGTCATGGCGGTATGTGATTTTGACATGCGCTTCACGCACGCATCTATTGGACAACCGGGAGCTATGCACGATACTAGTGTGCTTTATCATGCATTGGATGTAGATAGGAAGTCTTTCCACATCCTCCACAGGTAATTTTCTTTGTTTTGTATCATTTACAAAATTATTTACTTGTAATGTTCATGCATTGGATGTTGATATACATGAATTTTCCGCCTTATGTTGCGTAAATATTATCTTGTCGATGCTTAAGTTATCCCAACATGCACGGGTATTTAGCGCCATACAAGGGCCAAAGGTATCATGTTCCGAATTTGGAGAGGTGTTGCTCTAGTGGTGAGAAAGAGAAATTCAACCATTTACACTCGAAAGTGTTCGCAACGTAATTGAGAGGTCCTTTGGTGTATGGAAGATGAAATGGAGAATTCTTCTTAAGATGCCGAGCTTTCCCATGTCCAAGCAAAAGATGATTGTTGCGAAGAACCATGGGAATCCACAACTTCATCACGTGAACATGCTTCACCGACATGCATTTTCATAGGTTCGACGGATCCTAATTATGTGCCCACAATACCATCAAGATATGCCAAGTATGTCATTTCTCGATACAACGGATGCATCAACATCGCAAACAAGTGCTACATCCATGGATAGTTTCCGTGATGACCTTGCAAGTGCAATTGCTCATTCAGGATGATGGACACACTACTTGTAAATTTTTGTGGTCTTTTGTTTTGACTCATTTATCATTTCAATACTTGTACGTAATATCATTTAATAATCATTTGAACACTTTTACAATATGAATGCGATATCTCCAGCTTCATCTATCGCAGCGACAACAGTACAAAATTTGATTATACACAGTTGTAATCCATCATGAAGTGTAAATGCAATATAACCTGACATTGTGTAAAGATACAACGTATATACATTCACATGGCCTAAACAAATTTAGGGGAAAAAATTCTATAATTTGTATACAAATACGTAGGAGAAATACACAAATACAATTGAATTATTACAACCAGGGGTAACATGGTCTATTTGCCTCAAATCCCTCTCATATGGATTTGGGAGCCAACCTACCAGCCAAACGCTTTTAACACATAGCTCCAGATTCTCAGAGAAGTAGATTCTCAGAGAATCAGGAGCAGAATCTGAAAAATGAGAATCTGGAGCTCTACCAAACAGGGCCATAATGGTGCCCTATAACCAGGGGTAAGTGCTTCACTACTTGCTATATAAATTTTATTTGTACTTTATACGCAGCACGAACTTAAGTTTAATGACTGTAGCAACATGCATGAGTAGGTACCACTGGATCCTTTTAGTCATTATACCAAAGAGGAACAAGGTAATATACCTTGATTCCCTAATCAACATACAACACGACTTTAGTATTCTTCCTAATTATGCTCATTTCCTCCATACATAACTCTATTGTAGTCTTCCTTCGTTTAAAATGGCCGAGGATAACTTTTTGGAATCATGTAGGTCGTTCATCGTCTGCTATATGTAGCAGTGACATCAATGCTTCCTAATTATGATTATGACAGTAGGATTTCCATTGATTTAAAGCTATTGGTGTGTGATACAACTTGGCATGACCGGCGGGTGGTGAGGGAGGATGGAGTGCGTCAAGAACCAATAAGAAAGGAGTGCTTGCGTGCTGCATGTACATGGGCGACAAGCTGCATGCACAAAAGAAAGAAAGATAGCATCGACTGCATGGGAAGAGAGAATTAATTGTTGTGTATGCGAGGATAATGAGTGGCGGATCCTTGATTAAAATTTAGGATGCTAGTGGAATGCTACAGTCTACCTAGCCACGCTACCGCTGTCCGCCGCTTCGATTGATTTGCCTACACCGCTCACGGCCACTCGTGCTACCCGATTATCACCGCATCATGAGCCACCCAACACACCCAAACCCAAATCTGCATGCTGGCCGCAGTTTGTATCTTTTATTGCTTATAGTCTGAACAAGAGTTAGGGAGTTTTGAGTCGTTTTTTTGGTTATGTGGGGCCGAGTCCAATAAGGATCGATCACAATCGGTCATGTTGGCCTATATCTGCCTTCGAGGCTTAGACCAAGATTATTATTTTTCGATTGAATCTAATATAACCTTTGTGTTTGTTCATGAGAAGAACTGGTTCGTTCTTATCGTTCACTTTTCTTGCAATTTTTTTGATATTGCTTGGATTGATCCGTCGTGGTCGCTCAATTTGTACGCTCGTCTCCGTGTTGATTGTGTGAATTGGTTAATTCGTGAGAGTTATGGTGCGATTGCCTGCTGTCACTGTCGTGACCGTGTGCTCGACACAAAGACCGCTTCAACCTCAGATCGTGTTGCTAGCCACCGCCTGCTATCCTCCATGGCTACAAGCAACCGCGAGTGTACATAAAGGATTATACCTATTTTGGCCCAATTACATAAAGGATCCCACTCCCGCTCCCCCACAACCTCCTCCTCTGCCGCGCCTCCCCCCAGGCAGCCTCCCTCTCGCCGCCACCCCCTAACGCGCTCCTCCCGAACCAAGCCACGGGCCTCGTCGCGGCCTCCCAGGCCAACTTCATGTGCGTCATCGTGGGCTCCACCCCGCCGGGGCTTGAGCACCACAGCGGCGCCGACCTTCTCTGCGAGGTCCGGGCGTTGCTCAAGAAGATCCGCCGCTGCGTACTCGTCGGGGTGATCGTCGGGGCCATCGACCGACCAACCGCCACGGATGATCGAGGATGTGTTCGAGCGCCGAGCGAGGTTGCCGACCCGCGTGGGGTAACGCCGACCACTCGTCGTGCTCTTCTCATTGACTACCAGTGGCTGAGCTTGCCACGCCACTGTGTTCCTCGTCGGGCCGAGTCTCACAGGATACCATTTGTGCTCATCTTTAACAAGGTCGAGCTCGTCGACGAATAGGTTACTCATTCTGTAGTGTGTTTTGAATTAGATAGGCTGAATTGTAGTGGCTGCTGAACGGCGATGCGAAGGAGGACTGGCAGGTGGTGGCCAACAGCGGCGGTCAGGGTGAGGACGAGAAGGGGGACAGATCCAAGCTCAGGAGGAGGGCATGGGAGGAGGGGGACAAATCGTGGGGGATTTCACCCACCTCTCCCAAATGACGATGGGGATTAGAGTCCCGCAAGGGTTACATTCCATAGGGTTTCTATGTGGTAAAAACCCCACTTGGGATTTTTGTCCCTAGAAATAATTTCCCTAGCACCCAAATAAGCCCTAATAAGTTGTAAAAATCTAGCCGCGACATATTCTCGCCCCACCCTCTTGCCACACATGGTCATGGCCACCCACCGCTCGTTGTTGAACCCACACCACCGATCCGCGAACTCCATAACTAGGGTCTTAGGCTCTTTGCGAACCCCAAAACCTAACCACCATGAATCGTAACACTAACACCTAACGCCAGCTGCTCGACCCTACCCGGTGCTGGAGAAGACCTCTCGTGCAGAGGTGGCCTCTTGTGCGGATGAAGGCGCTAGTGGTAGTGAATAGTGATATAGCATTGTATTATCGAAGCATGTAGAGAGAGTTTTTAGAGTACACGCAGGACGCACACACGAACTCACGCGCACACACCACACGTACCCCCCCACACACACGTCTAATCTAGAGCGGATGTCTGCACCTCACAGAGTGTGAGCACGCGTTTGAGCCACTGAATGCATCCACGTATGTGTGTATTATTCCTACTAGGAACCAATCCCAGGAAAATTATTAGTGAGACACACAAGTTCGATACTTGAACCAGGGTGGGCAGCTTGCTTAACGGCGACGCTTCGCACCTCTGTAGAGAGTTGGACCAACTAACCCCACTTCTTTCTCTCTTGCAATAATCGTCTATGGAAAATTACGTAATAGTCCAGACATTAGTTTTCAAAATATGACCCAAGTTAGGGCCTTTGAGATTTTCTAGAATCTATGAAGAATATTATTTGGGCCAAGCCCATAAACTCCAACATATATATCATGTGTTGACTCTCTGTCACTGTGTGAAGTACTGGACATATTTTTAAAAAAATATAAGCTCTCCTTTCATTTACTAAGTACATCTAATCTAACTCCGTTCATTCAGAAACTAGCAGAATTTCCGCTCAATAGCACGACAAGATATTGCAACATATTTTATTTGTTGTGCAATTCTATTGGCTTTTAAAAATATAGTTGTATTTGTTATAAAATTGTAATAGTTGTATTACCTATATATAATTAATCTATACCGTTATAATATGGCCCTACTAAAATAAGTGTGTAGATCTTTTTTTCTCGATTAATCAAAGAAATTTTAGAACTTATGTGTGTGTGTGTGTGTGTATATATATATATATATATATATATATATATATATATATATATATATATATATATATATATATATATATATATATAACACAAGGTCTGAAGATGCATGCGTGGCGTCTATCAGTTGATTAGTCGTGCGAGAGCACGTTGGCGAGCACGATTAATCCACACCGCAATACGTGAAGGCGGCCTAACGTGCGGCACCGGCACGATTACATATGTATGACTGAGAAGTCTCGCCGGCACATGCATTGATGCATGTAAGCGCATGCACGTTGCTCTACGTTATTTTAAAGTCCACGCACGTAGAGCGTCGTGCATTGGTCGATCTCACCACTGAACTTTTAGGATAAAATTCACCATGCACGGTTTCTACTTAGCCATCACAACTTCCTACACCAAATCACATGCACGGATGCACCCATGGTGTATACCAGCTACACTAATCTACACCATACAATCAATATTTGGTATGTGGGCCTGCAGACCGAAGTGGTTGGGAGGCCGCGGATGCTTCAGCTAGAAAAGTTCGCAAGGACACTTCTGCTCTGATGGCTATGGCACATTGGACAACGCCGGAAAAACCTTAAGTGGAATGAAAAACCTTAAGTGGAATGGACATACAATCAATATTTTTTGGAATTTTTTCGAGTTCATTTGCTATTTTTAATTTGCCATTTTTATTTTATGGTATTTCTAAAATATATAATCTATTTAAAATCCAAAAAATCATTTGGGCTGAATCCCTGTTCCCGGCCAATTCTCTCTCTGAAGCCTAGGCCAACTCTGTCAGCCCAAGTCCACGCGCAGCCCACCTTCTCTCTCCCGCCACTCGCCCGCACCTAGTCCCATCTCCTAGCCTCTCACGTGTCGTGTGTGATGCGGGTTCGCCCGAGTCACCATCGCTGACGTGTGAGCCCTACCACACCACTATTCATTGTCTCCGACTCATGTATGAGTTGGACCCACCGCCGCATCGATTTCTTGGCGTGCACACCAGGGATTCTCTTGGCTACCGCGCTATAAAGGGGGACATCGCCCTCGGCCTCCACACCTCGACCACAGCCGCTCTAATCCCTAACCCTAGCCGCCAGGATCATGTCTAGAAGAAAAGCCACCGCCGAAACCTTCGTCGCCAATTTCCACCGCCGTCGGTGAGCCCTAGACCTCATCGTCACCACCACCGGCATTGCAAGAGCCTGATCTACACTACTGTCACCTTAACGTCGTCGGAGCGTCGCCACAACGCTATCGTGCCGTAGACCGATCTACTCCGCCGCTTCGACCTCGCCGCCATCCACCAGCATCCATCACCGGTCGCCGTGCGTGCACCGTTGAGATCGTCGTCGCCGCAGCTACCCAATACACACCTTCGCGTCTGTCGCCATGGCCGCAATCACTGATGATCATCAGAACCCGAGCGCCACCGCCATCGTCGACGTCCACGTCACACCATCGCCCATGTGTGTGCCACTTGGTTGCCGCATCAGCTTCGCCTTGTAGTCGCAGCCACGTCACCCTCTCCTTCCACATGTCGCCTCCGTGTCGGCCATGTGTGCGCCCCCTTAGCGCCACAGAGTCAAAACCCTAGACCCATGTCAGCATGGACTTAGTCCATGGTGGCCAAGCACTGACATGTGAGCCCCGTATGTCAGTACACTATTTCATGAACCGTAAGCCATAGACTAGTAGACCAAATTCCTTAGACCGAGGGTCCCGCCTCTTAGTTACTATTCCTATTTTTGGGATTTTCTTTTAATTCTGGAAATTGTTGCTAACGTCATGTTGATGCAATATTTTGGAATTTTCTTTAGAAAGAAAATTCCAAAAAACTAAAATAGTGTTTTCTTTCTCTTTTTCTTAGATTTAAATCTTTTAAGAGTCTGTTCTTCCTCATACGAACTCCGATTAAGCTCATTCAAAACCTTCCAGTGATTTTTATTTAATTTTTGGAGTTTATTTGTTGCCTTATTTTGTATTTGTTTAGGTTTTTATTTCGTTTGCGAGTAGACATTGATACTTTGGGAGCTTTCGAGGAAGGAAGAGTTGATCAAGTTCAAGACCAGTACCAAGACTTGCTTCAAGACAAGTTGTACCTTTGACCATGCTGAACCTAGTTTTCCAAAATTACTTTGATTCAAACTAGAGCATGTTATTTCAATTATTTAATTCTTTAAATGCTTTGGGTTTAGCTATATGCACCTACTTGATTATATCCACCTTGCTCATTGCATTACCTTGATCTTTTATCACCCTAGATTGGTTAATGATTAGTTGGTATTATTATAGTACCAATATGGGTTGGTTATATACGATTAGTCCGCTTAGCCATGCAACGGGTTATTGATATCATTTTGAGTTGCAAATCTAAATTTGACTAAGTGACTATGGAACAACTTTGTCGAAAAGCTGTGTGCAGTATGTTGTCACTCATTGATGGCATATGTTGCACATCAGGAGGGTCAATTGTTGAGATAAAGTTTCAGAAAGGTTTTGTTATGATTGGTGTTAGCTACACTGGTTATATCTTGTGGGTAAAGTGTACAACCTCTGCAGAGCATTAATTAATCTATTCGAATAGGTGCATCCGCAGTCATAGATGTGTTCAGGGATTTCACACGAGGGGTAGATCTTCATAAAACAGTTGGAAAGGGGCAACTGTGCGATTTAACTCATATGACTATGAAAGAAATTGTTAGGCTTTGTGGTCTTTGTGAAAATACTTGTTAAACTACTATTGTTTATTCGTTTTAAACTTCACTTTTAATCTATTATTTGTATGCAAATGCAAATGTCGCTTTTTTGCAAAATAACCATAGAAGCCATTCCTCTGGAATAAATCATCATCTATAATTGGTACAACTTGTTGGGTACTCGGAGTACTCATTCTTGTTGCAATCATTCAGCTAGAAGTGGATGAGTCTTCGCTTGCTTTTTAGGGGGAGTTTAATGAGGAGGGTGATCGTTAGCTCTTGATCTCAGTTGGTTGCCTGTGGTAAGACGATGAGTTTCCGCTGGAGTTGTTTTCGTTTCGCTGCCATCTCTTTATTTAGTGCTAGCCCTGTGTGGCTTAATAAGTGTAAACTCAACCATAAGGTCACAGTCGTGATTTATTAATCAAATTAGTTGTTTATTCTTATATTCGTCTTGTGTGGAATGATATTCATCTATGTTGACACTGGGTGCACTAGTGTGATTCTGAACTAGTGGGTTATACACAGAGGGACCAAATATATATTTGGACCCTACCAACTCGCGACTCTGCGAACTGTAAGCTTATCCGAACGGCGCCGCCTCCCCCTCTCTCTCCCTTGACTCCGGTGATGCCGATCCCACCAGCGTCGCCACCGTGGGAGGAACATCCTGGTCAGCTCTATCCAGTTAGTCTCATCCTCCTCTTCTTCTTCATCCTCCTACGATTTCTAGTGTTTGTAGCGTCAACTTTTTTCTCGCAGATCCGTGGCGCCAAGGTTAGAGAGGGGGAGGAGAACTCCGGTCAAGGAGCTCACAGCGACCCACCACCCTCTTGGGCTCCGATAGGGAGGGGCTCATCTGCAAGGTGCAAAAAGAATGCTCCTCTTTCATCCTTGCATCTGATGCGTTTTGTATGACAGTAACGTATGTCCAGTTGTGCATGGCCCCGCTGGTGTCCATAGCTGGTGTTCTTTGACATGATCTACAATATATTGATGTGCCAAATGCCCTAAATTAGCTGGTGTGGCCAACCAGATTAGTTGTGCCAACTCTTCTCCTCGGACATACATACTCCTACCAACATAGATAAAGCTAAAGAAATAACATCTCATTTTAATTTCTTGGGGCTGGATAGTGGGTCTCACAATGCTAGACTGATAGTGTACGTGAAATAGTACTAGACTGCTAGCTTCTATTGCCGCGTTTGAGCAAACGGCTAGGAAGTAGGAACAAAGGTTGGGTGCATTGACATTTTTTTTTTCTATGGTGCTTTGTTCATGTTCTTGAAGACTAGCTGCCAGAATATATGTTCAGTCGCCCAGACACTGTTAGATTTACATTATAAAATCAAGCAAAGCCTTTTAGTCGTAATGGTAATAGTGCAAAATGATGTGAGAGAAGGAAGAACAAGGCAATTCACTGCCCCAAGAGTCACCATTGATTCATGGCGATCAATCCCTCCAGCCAGGCAAGTGCTGGCTTATTATTGACCACAGATCAAGAAGACAAGGCCACGGCGGCACAAGCATGAGCTGAGAGCGAGCTTGCCCAGGCTTGAGCGGCAGCCGGGAGCAAGGAGCAGCGACGGCACCAAGCGGGCCGAGCCTGTCATGGGCTGGGGTGGCGCAAAGCAGCAAGAGGAGGCGCAGGGACCAGAGAGAGGCGGCGCATGGCCACCAGAGGTAGGCACGAGTAGAGGTGCCGCCATGGAGCAGCCGGGACCAAGCGGGTGAGCCGTGCGGGGATGAGCTGAGGGCACAGCCAAAACGGGATGGTGGCGGGCGGCACTAGGAGCCGGGCAGGCCGGAGGAAGGGGGGAGCCGAGGAGAAAAGCTCTAGAGGGAGTTCATGGAGGGAGAGAGAGAGAGAGAGAGATGAAGAGAGGCAATTGGGGGAAGAAAATGGAGCCAGGAGGAAGAAGATGAGATGGCCTGTGGGCTTCAGCCGAATGAGCAATGGAAAGGAGACAGAAATGAAGGGATAAGGTGTAGAGAGAGAATAAGAAAAAAGGAAGAGAAATTAGGAAGGGGCAGAATTGTAAATTCTGGAAAAACTAATAGTAATACATTTAGATGATCACTAGTAAAGTTAATTATCGGAATCGTGTAATTTTTTGGACCAAACATATTTAAGTAAGCCGCATGCGATTATTTAGCAGTAGACCGACCGACGAAAAATAATAAAAGTCTACAAAAGGAAGTAAAATAAAATAATACAGGTTTAGGTCAAATGGCTAGAAAAATAAATTTTTAAACCCCATGTAAGTGTGAAGTATGTATCCCCATCATCTAATTTCTAGCTCCGCCACTGACGAGGAGCCGGAGAGCGAGCTTGCCCAGGCTTCCGAAAATCCCTGGCTCCGCCACTGATTGGATTGCCATGTAGCAATATTGGGGCTCTGTGATTGTGAATCTATCACAGATTCATGACCTCACCCCCTAGAACTGAAGCCACTCGGTTGGCCGCCAGCAGCAGCAACCATCTCTTGTTCCCAGCAAAATGCTCAGCTCACCAATATGTACTGCAGTAAACACTGACCTCTATCCCTATGGTCTTTCTTGGAGGAAATATTCTTATGCATTGTATCTCTCTCTCTCGCACCATGATGCATAGAAAATTAGCCAATTGCATGGTTTTTTAGGAATATGTCCATGTCCTTTTCTTCTGCATCCTCTTGCTTTTATCTTAATTGCTGCAAGTGAAAAAATTATTTACATAGCTGATTCTAAAATCCTTGCAGATTCTTTCCAGCTCTATGATCTCAAGCAACAAGGCTTCATTGAAAGACGGGGTATTTTGCTAATCAGCATGTAATATGTGAATTTAACATTTTGATTAGGATCAAGGTTTCATTTACCATTTATTTAACAATCCTGGTCTTGGCTTGTACGCTGGAAAACCTACCGTTTCCATTTGGTTTCAGGTCAACTCAGTTTTATCTTCTTCTTCTTTGTTCCTTTGCATTTTCACAATTTTTTATGTTCCATCAATCTTCCTGATCAATTAATGATCACACATCGCCAAAATTACTGTACAATCAACCCAATTCCAGCCGGAATTGTCAACTACTGGTTTACACCAATAAGAATGGTACAGGTGGTAAGCAGCCGGTAACCACCTAACACCACTTTTTGGAACACTAGTCAGGAGGGTTCAAAGTTTATATTAAGTATATTTGGTATATGTTGTAGTTCAAAATAATTGAGAAAATGTGCTTAATGTAATAGCCGATTATAGGGAGGATCATGTAGATGATTCTTGAGTTAATAACTATAGGGAAATGCAACAGCACAAAAGGTATACAACAGCACAAAAGGTTCATGATATCCCTAAGATATCACCTATAATTTTTTTTTGAGTTCTTTGATGTTGTCTGAGAATGGTCTTTCTTGGAGGAAATATTCTTATGCATTGTAACTCTCTCATACTTTTCAATTGGAGATTTTTATTTTTCAAAGAGGTTATTCGCTGGGTCAGTTCTCCGACCACAACAATGTACTCCACCATATGCTACAAAAAGCAAAAAAAAAAAACTTCTTTAAATTTCAAATAAACTCCACAAAAATGCCATAAGAGTAGTCGTAGGTATTTACCTGGACTGCCTTGTCTGCATAGTTGGAGTAAATGATCTCATAATCTGTCTTTGATTGACAGTCTGAGATCTTCTCCACCAAGCCTCCTCGAGTCTTTTATTGTCAAAGACTCGAGATCGGTTGGGGATGTTATTAAGATGAGGAGATCTCCTAACTAAGGAAGAATTTCTCTCCTCGCGATCACTAAAGAAAGAAGGAAGCAGGCATGCTCCCTCCTCTTCGACCACTTCAGTCCCAGCAGTGGGTAGAATTTGTTGGGACTCTTCTTCAGCCTCTACCACCTTAGACAGGGTTGGAGCCGCCAAGGATTCCTAAGCAGTAGGAGCAGGCACCGGTGCTTTCACCTGCTCGGGGCTAGCTCCACCATCCCTTCCTTAGGATTTTCCTCCTGACGAGTACCCGGATCAGAAGTGATTAGAGTACCAAAGGCACTAAGAAAATAGAAGAAATGAAGGTGAAAACTTCAGAATACAAGAAAATCTAAAGGTATGAATTTATGTAAATTTCTCATTGTACATACCTAGTCTTCTTGGCTTTGAAGTTGAAACGCCTTGGAGCGAAGTCCAGAGCGCTTGCTTTCCTCTTTTTCTTCTCTACCGACTTCACTGGTTCCGTTCTGGTAGGGCTGGTCAGACTCTTCACGCCCTCCGACCGAAGGTCGCATGTAATCTCCTCGACCACCTGGTCGGAAGTAATTTCCCCAACCATCTATTCAGAAGTCGTGGTTTCATCAACCACCGGAACAGTTGCTTCGAGAGCAACTGTTGATCACGACCGCTCTGGAACTTATGACCACCACAGCTCCAGTCGGCGGATTTTCTTTCCCTCATGTTTAATTATTAATAAAGGTTAGTTTAGCAATGAAATTCTTCATCTAGGATGTATACTCTATTCGGTGCTCTTTTTTCTCATAAGAAAAACGGTTGGCTTAAAACAAAAACTTTTAGGGTTATAATAAAAGCCTACCTCCAAAGAGCCACCATCTTGAATGGTCGTTGGAGCAGAAGTGGTCGGGCAACGACTGGATTCAAGCTCTCCAACCTGACCGACTGCACATTAAAGGGGTATTATAGTATACCGATTGGAAAATACATAAACGATGAAAAGATATTTTTTTTTACCTTAAGTCTCTCTATCCACTCTTCTAGAGAGATAATCCCCAAAATCGAGGGAACATCAGCCTTTTCACCGGGTTCCCCGACACAGATCATCTTGATCCGATCCCTGACATCTTTAGGGGAAAGGGCCGTGAGAGAGAGAGAGAGAGAGAGAAGGGAAAAAGAGATTTTAAGGTTATAAAATAATCAACTAAAATAACATGATTGGTTGAAATTTTTCAGGACTTATGTTTTGGAGAATCCCTAGTCAAATCGTCCCGACCAATGTACCAAAGTATGGTACGTTCCCGAGACTTCACATGACTTATCCAGCGTGTGTAGAAATCTTTCACCACATGTCAAGAAGTTAGACCTCTAATGCTAAGGTGGTGGATGGCCTCGATCCATCTCCCCACCTTTCCCTCCTTCTTCGAGGAAGATTGCCACCAAGGGTTCTAGACAGCCACCTAACCGGCAAAGCAGAGACTGTCTTCCTTGCTGAATGCCATGTAGAACCAGTTTTTATTCCATGAAGGCCACGAAGACTTGAAATACATACGAATGTACTCCTCAGCTTTCCCATCGTGGAGGCGCGAAGCGCACTCTCCGGGTGATGTCGTCGATTTCCCCGACTTCGTCATCTTATAAAAATACCTAAGGACCTCTAGATCTGACGGAATCCCCAGGTATGCTTCACAGAGATAGGTAAAAATACTATGATTGGTGATCGAATTAGGAGCGAGATTCACCAACTCAACTCCATAATACTCTAGAACTTGGGAGAGGAAAGGGTGCTGCTGGTAATCTAAACCCTCACTCAACATTTGCGAGGAAATCAGGGATTTCTCCCTCATTGCCATTGGAAAAGTGCTCTCCGACCTCTGATCTCCAAGAGATCAAAGTCTTATCGGGAAGCATCCCACTCTTCTTCATAACCTGAAGCTTCTTTTCACTCAACTTCGAAGCCAGTCAGTTGGAGATGGGATCCGACATTGTTGGTTCTTTGGCAAGAAGATGAAAGAAAATCAAAGGAGATCCTGAGAGCGTCAAACCCCCAAGGAGGTGTACTATGGGGATTTTATAAGGGCTTCTCTTTAACTGCAAAAGGGAGTTGTCCGAAGCCCAACAAACACAAATCTCTTCGGTTTTCCAGGTAGTTTCTCAACTTTAAAGTAAATACAAACCACTTCGTTATCATTGCCATTAAACGAAGGATCTCCCGATATAGATCCCACCGGAGGAAGTTCACATTACAAATCCACTTAAAAGTTCGGGGGCTAGCTAACGAGGATTAAATTCCTAAATACTACTTTAACATTTAATTAAAAACCACATGGTCCTTATGGTCGTAACCCCCGTGGTTAAAGGCCCCTATGGTCATGAAGATTTTAGAGGTTGCTCTACGAGTGCCTTGGTCGGATAAGCACTGTACCTTTCATCCGACCAAGTAACTTCTCAAAGAATCTTCAAACTGGTACTTGGACCCGATTCCAAGTATATCCATTCTATGTGATGAATAAGACATGTGCCTTATCTGCTTTGAACCACACGATACTTTTCAGCCCTAATTCACTGACAATAACTACTACATAGTTATTGCCTATGTTCGCCTCCCACTGATAGCAACCGGCGATTAGGTGTTCTTCAACTGACAACAACTACCTCCCTAACCAAACGCGTTGTTTTCATAAGGTGCCTTCTCCAGGAGTAACTGGCACCTCTTCGCTAGTATTTAAGGGTGGACGACGAACAACATAAGGGAGAACAAGAGAGCGATTGAAGCACAACAAGCAAGTCGAAGGAGTAGACAAGTGATTCAAAGCAATATACTCAATGTAATTAGGGCTAATTTGTTGCCTTGTTAGAGGCATCCCTATAAAATCCAGTTCATTGCAATAAAGAGCAAACTCATTCTCTTCATTTCATTTCGTAAGATTGGCGACTTGATCGTCAACAAGGATTCTCTCTCCCCCCCTTTTATTTTTCTAGGAATTAAACTAGGGTTGAACTTCGGAGAGTCCGTTCTCACTCATTTTAACTTCAAATCGAATGATTTTTTATTTCTAAATTAGTATAAATTCAAAACCTACCCAACCAAACAAAAAACACTCATTTTGGAGTTCAATTGAATTTTTGAAGGCATATTGAAGATTTTTGTGCTTATTTGGACTTTGGTTGTTTTCACGTATATAGACGCCGAAACTCCCGAAGAACATCAAGTCGAGCAAGACCAAGACCTAGAACAAGGCGAGTCAACACTTTGATCATGTTGTACCTACTTTTGAAATGCAATTATATTGTTTTAAATTATGAAATTGCATTGCTATGCTTTATACAACTATGTTGGTCTAGCTCATAGTTAATACCTTAATAATAATTGAGTATAACCTTCCCATCCTTGAACTTGGACACTATCCTTTGTCACCCTAGCACTAATGGTATACATACTAGTCAATAAGTATGTATCTAAGTGTCATGCTTAGCTTTGCTTAGATACATTGGCATATGGGCAATGATTTGTTCTGACATCATTAAAATATTTGAAAACGGTATTTGGTAGTCAAAGTTGGAGACTAACTGGTATGTTAGACTAGAAAAGTATTTCTAAACAAATGTGAAAACCCAAAAATAGATTTAGACTCGGTGGCTGAAAAGTGTGGCGGGTACCGAGTGCACGACAGAGTGGGTATGTAAAAGTGCCGCCCGAGTCAATTAAGGACCCGGATCTTGTGATGACCTCTCGTGTAAAAATAGTGCAACCATAAGCCTATAATGGGCACGACTTTGCTAACTAATTTGTTTGCCTCCTCGCAACCCCACCATTGGTGGGTGTGTGGTGCATACAAGGGTAAGAGAGCCACCGAACTACACGGCGCAAGTGGGAGACCTCTCGACGGCGTGGCCCAAGGAGGTGATACCTAGCGGTGTGGAGTTGCGTTGAGGTGGGGCATTGTAAAGGCATTGTGATAATCATCTTAGTCGCACACACATGGAAGTGTGTCAAGACGGACATTATAATTTGATTGCCTCTTGTGGGTAAAGTGTATGAACTCTGCAGAATGTGTAAAACTATCTAGATAGCTGTGCTCGCGTTATGGGCGATGCCGAGAACTTGCTTGAAGTAGTTTTTATTTTTATAAAATAATTTGTGGGTGGGATGAGAGGATGGGTTGGAGCCTAGTGATTAGAAATATTGGGTTGGAGCCTAGAAAGTTGAGATGGCCTGGTTGAGAACCAGTGATAAGTATAGGATGTGGCCCAAGAAAGAACATGAGCATTGGGTGGATAGAGCCACTTAGTGATATAGGAGGTTGGAGCCTCCACTAGTACTTTACAACAAAACTCAGTTTTATCAAAAGTTGTGTTAGTCAAAATGCTAAGTCTTAGGGATTGCTTACTAGCTATTCTAAATCAAATTGGGCTTTGTGCAAATAAAAGAACCGTGAACCTTCCTCCGATTGGCCTTGCATATATAATAATTGCATTCTGTGTGTTGGCTCACGAGTACGGTTGTGTACTCATGCTCGTTCATACATAATATTCAGAGCCATTGGATCAAGACCCCTATGCCTACTTCGTGGCATCAGGGCTGGATGGTGAAGAAGATGGAGGAGCTTAGGTCGGACCTCCAATCGCTTGCGCCCTTTTTCTTTTGCTTCCGCTCGTGTCCCCTCTTTATGTATTAAAGCACTGTGTGCACTATATTAGCCTACTTGGCCCGTTTTGTAAGACTGTTGGTTGTACGACCTATTTAGGTAATAAAGTATGCTATTGTATAATGAATTCGATGTATGTGAATGAACCAACGATGTATCTGTGTGTGCTATCTACTGATCCTGGGAATAGCACAAGTTTACACAGTGGATCCCGAGTTACAAATTTGGGGTCCGACAATATTTTATTAAGAAGATGTTGCCACTCCAGACATCCTCCCAAAACAGTACTGATGCTCCATTCCATCTTGACAATGCAATTCCCCTATAATAGGTGTTTAGGAGAAGAACGTCCTTCCACTAGAATGAACCTTTCTCTCTTGCAGCATGCGTCACTTGCTGATAGTGATATGCCCTAGAGGCAATTATGGAGATGATTGTATCACAACTTTGTGTCATGGACTTATGAATAAATGTTATTTTGCTCCTTGAATGGGTTATCATTTATAAAGATCAACAAGTACGTAGGTGAAGCTCTTTAGTTGTTACATGATACCATTCTAAAAGGATCCCTAGTCGGATGTCATTAGTCGGAACACATATGACTTATAGACCAGTGGATGTATTGATTGATGATCATATTTCACTGGTGATATCAAATCAATAACATGGACACATGTTGAGCAACATGGTGTTGTATTGACCCTCTTTAAGATGCTATTAAGATTGCTATGTTTCTATGTGTCATCGGTTGGTCTCAAGCAATGATGATGCATGATCGTTAGACCTGAGACCGACATGGTTTCCTACATGTGTAATAGTACACTTATAGGTTGTCAAACGATACTCCGTAACTGGGTAGTTATAAATGTAGATTTTGGTTATACTATGAAGCATGCAGACAAATATGTCTGGTCGAGATGGAATTTGCCCCTTCTACATAACATGAGAGATATCTCAGGCCCCTCTATTTGGTTGGATAAAGGAAATGCATGGCCATGCAATGACAGGTTGAAGAGTCAATTACACGATGTTATCCATCACAAGATTGGGAAAAGATTGAACAATCCAAGGATGACACATATCTCACTTGGAGTTCGATCTGATATCGCGTGACAAAAGGAGAATACACAAGTAGGTCGCTTAATTTGATCGGCGGTTAGTGTTCGGCCATAGATTAATCGGTCGGATGGAGTTATGGACTGGTCGTACATGATCATAGACCTATCTAGATGTGTCACATCCGGTTGTAAAGGGTTACTACCTGGTCGTGACTAGGGACGAAATGGTTGTAAGGAGTTAGAAGCTGGTCGTGAATAACTAGGACCTAGTCGCAAATCATATTGCATAAAGGTTCGTTCGATTTTATCTTTGTGGGTACTCAGGGGTCGCTGTGTCCTCCTAGGGACCACTACAGACTTATGATCGAAAAGGGTTTTCGAGTCACAATTGAATATGCATGAACTTACAGGGTCATATACTTAATTGGTTGGAACAGTAAGGGTTGGTTTTGGATAAGATCCGTTTTCTTAATGGAGTCCGGCTGGGATGCGGTCTCTTCTCGTATTGATTTGGATCCGATTGGAGACTTTATATAGGGGGCGTGGTGGACATGCAGGGTATGTGAGACACGTGAGACGTGCGATACATCCAGAAACCCTAGCCGCCACCTCCGCCTAAGAAACCCCGGTTGTGCGTATTAGTGCTAGCACACCGACTTGCGGCATTCCACCCCGGGACATTTGGATACCAATATAGGCACTGCTACTACTATGGTGCTGATCGGGACGGTCATCAACTTGTGTGAAGATCATGGCAAGTTGTTGCTGGGGGAGACAAGTGGTTCAAGAGATTGATCCACTACACCGACAAGCAACTAGTTGGATCGACTACTCCAACTCTTCTGCTGTTACGCTGTACGTCTAGTGGTAATGATCTATGATCTCATACTTGCATGAATTTTTGGTATTTGTGGTAATTTTTTTTTGAATTTGTGCTAGAGTATCCTACCAGCGTAACCCATCATTTGCAACTCATAGTAAGTATTCCAAATTAGTTTCACCTAAGGTAAGTCTTGATTGTAAAATTTGTGCAGATTCTTTAGAAGAATAGCTTCATTTTGTTGTCTAAGATTAATAACTCCAAGACCACCTTTATTCTTCTTCTTCTTTTCTGAAATCCCTACCTCGCCAAAGACAATGGTGGCTGGCTCTGTCAAATGAAGTGCACACATGCAGTATGTTGGAAGGTGGGTGAGAACTGCATTGACCATAGTCAACCTACCCCCACAGGATAGCAATGCTGAGCAGGATGTGAGCGTCCTTTCAACCAAAGGAGAGAAATCTTGTATTCTTGGTTTGGTAGTTCCAACAGGGAGTCCAGAGTTCCAACTTTACAACTAAACACGCCTACCAAAAGAGGCACTCTTTCTTCTAGCACATTAATAGGAACCAAACATGATTTACTAAGCTCATTTTGAGACCAGGAGACTGTTAGCACCGCCGGTGTCTACACACACACACACACACACACACACGAGCACACTGGAAAACTCCAAGGAGAAGATGAACACACAAAGCGTTTTGATGCTGCCCAAACTTCTCAGCCTTTTCTGTTTTTCTCCTTCTCTTATTTATACTCAGTAACAAGAGACTTACAAGCAACTAATAGCTCTAATGCACTACTAGTAACTCCATGCACAGAATGTGCCCACTAGTACTGCTAGTTTTTAGTCATTAGTGTCCACTAGTGTCATTGCTTCTAGTCACTAGTGCTACTGCTTTCTAGTCACATGCAAAATAAACACTAATGCTACATGCAAAACCAATTAAGTCAAGATTATAGCTAACAATTTCCCCTAATCTTGACATGCCGACTCACCGCTATGGATGGCCCGCATCCTGTTGCCACTGCAATGCTTTCTCGTTGTTGCCACACGCAGCAGCTCCTCTTGCACGACTCATCGCACCATTGACGGTCTTCAACACTTATCTCCGAGAAGTTCTGCCTTCCCACTCGGCACGGGTTAGCAACACAAGTTTCCTTTATGTGTCGTCGAATCCATGCTCGCTGCTTATCTAGCACATGGTGCACTCCGCCTTGAGGGGCAGTACAATCGCCCTCACTACGGAATCATACTTGAGGGACATTATAGTTGTTCCCACCATCCGCCACTGTGAATATGGGAGCCACCGTAGCCCATGCCTTTGGTAGTTCTTCTCATTGGGACATGGAGATGGATAGTACATTCCCCCATCTTTTCTTGCCGGTTGACAACAACCTTCCTTAGTAGCAGGTATTTAGAAGACATGCTGCCACCACTCTTCACCGCTACCTCTTTGCCGCCACAATTTCGTCGTCGTGGCACAACTCACCGGGTGACTCCGACCTCTGATTTTCTTGTGACGATGGACTCCATGCCATCATCGTTTGTCAGCCTCATGCTGACTCATTTTCTGGCGGCTTTGCACCACATCCCTGCCGCTGCCGGCCTCCACCTCCTATGGAGACTGCCTTCGTCGGCCTACTCCGCGGCAATCACGTCGCCGCCGCCGGTGTGCATGTCATGTACGATTCCAACACACCGCACTGACCTCGCTCTGGCCACGCAGACCTTCGTCGTCGTGCTCCTGAGCGCATGGTGCTACAACCGGCTCATCGCCCGCACCTGTGCACCTTCGCCCAAACGCTCTGAATCTCCTCATCGCAGAGCCGCATGCTCCACACTGTACCCTGGTCACGCCGTCGCCTACGTGCGCCAGCACCCCTCAGCAAGTCTCAATGGATCAAACCTATTGCGCTTTCCTCTCCTCATCTATTAAGCCTGAGAAGCTTCTTTCAGATGGACCAGCACCCCTCTCACCTATTGTGCTTTCCTCTCCTCATCTATTAAACCTGAGAAGCTTCTTTCAGATGGACCAGACTCACCCCTCGGCAAGTCTCAATGGATCAGTAGACCCTAGCACCAATGCTAATTCCAGTGCACCATCTCTACCGCCACAGTAGCAGACCAAGGTTTGGGGCAGTTCTTGGTAGCTCAGACTCGGTTATTGAGTACAGTGATGCAGAATATGAATCAAATGATGGATCGTTAGAATCAAGTTGCTGCTGCCCTAGTCAATATGATGAACCAGCAGAACCAGACTGTTGTTGCTCTTATGGCAATGGTGAACCAGAGCTATCAGACTGCTGCCCTACCACACCACCTCCAGCAACTACAACATTGGAAGCCAGATCAGAGGAACCAAGTCCCGAAGAAGTTTGCCCCGAGGCACCCAACTTAGAAGCTACCTGTTGTCAGCAGAACATCTGGCACAAGAGGAAGACGATGGATTGAGAGCAAGAAGCTGCAAGAAGCCCCAAGGCTCGTGTGATTCAGTCTCAACCCAGCAAAGTACCAACCACCGCCATGTCCAAGACTTCAAGATCAGCGCCTTGTTCCCCCATGCAAGCGTCCCGTGTCAATCAAGGTGGCCAATCTTTGTAGATCAAGACACCAAGGGCAGAAATTCAGTGTTTTAAATGTCGAAAGGTGGACCATTCTGCCAAGGTTGCTTGTAGAAGCGCCAAGCAGTCACCCTGGACAACATTCCAGAAGCTACCCTGATTGCAACCATCACACAAGTAGTAGGTTGTAAGAACAATAGCAGAATCTTGTCCTAGTTGTGTGAATATAGAAGCTTGGATTTGCCAATGCCCCAAGAAGCAACAGTGAACCAGTCGGCCAGTTTGTTGCTCCCTAGTACATCTTTGGGAAGCCCGTCACAGAAGAACCCCTCTTGTGCCTCAGGTGCTACCTGTTTCAACTGCCTAGAAAAGGGGCACTGCGCCAACAAGTGCCCACTGAAGAAGGTTTTGTGGTCAGACCCTCCTCGGATGATCGGGGGGAGTGTGCTGCACTCTGGAAGTTCCCCTCCTCCCACTGCCCTCAGGACCCGAGTGACAGTGCTTTGACCAACTTCTCAGGGAGCTCGCTTCGCCGACCACAGCATTAGCCGACCTCAGAGAAGCAGCCATCCAGCCCCAAGGGTCACCTGTTTCAAATGCCACAAGACAGGTCATTATGCTCACTTTTTCCCACTCAAGAAGGCATCATCAACCGAGCATCTTCAAGGACTCAGAGCGAGCATGCAAACCCCTGCCAGCTTTGCCTCTCCTGTTGCATTCAAGACCTCTGCGGCAGCACCTCACCCAACTTCTCAGGGTGTTCCCACCTTGGACAACAGCACCAACAGCCAGCAGCCCAAAAGTATCAATCCTGCCGCCAAAATCACTTGTTTCAAATGTCAGGAAAAGGGGCATTATGTCAGCAACTGTCCTCAATGTCACCCGTGGAAGAAAGTCCCTCCTCAAGCTTTAAGTTAAGCTGCCAAACCACCAGTTCTTTCTGCAAGAGGTCAAGTGAACCAAGTTGCTGTGGAGCAAGCCCAGTCAGATCAGAACTCCAATCCTGGTAAGTGTGTAATGTCTGTTGTGGTTTTGCCCCACTCAAAAGAGGAAGTAGTTGGAAGAGTGACCAAAACCCGTGTTCCCCCCAACCTATTCTCTAGTCAGCCCGAATCTCGGGGTCAAGATTCCCTTTAAGGGGAGTAGGTTTGTAACGTCCCGTTTGTTCTAAGTTTTTGAAAATTTTCAAAATAAAAAGAACCATTTGGTTTTGTTAAGAGTTCAAAGCTTAATATGAAATTTTCGGAATTGAGGTGTTTAAAATGACTAAGCTAAACTTCAACTAATCCAAGGTTGGTTCCCTTTGCATTTGCTTGGCCTCTGGTGTTGCTCTCCTTCTTCTTGTCTATTCGAACCTTCCCTTTTCCTTTGGAATTCCCTCTTTGTCCAGATCTCCTCTTTTGTTTGGATCCAAAGGTCTAGACCTCCCTTGAGCTTGGACCTCCTCTTAATCTCTCTAGACCTCCTTTTATGCCCTTTTGCTAGGACTTTCCTTTAGTTCGCACCTCTTTTATTGGTTTGAATCTCTTCAGACCTCTTTGTTGGTTTGAATCTCTTTTCAGGGTTTAGACCTCCTTTTGATCTAAACCACCTTCTCTATTTAGACCTCCTTGTGGTCTAGTCCTCTTTCTCCGTTTGAGTCTTCCCTTGGTTTTGACCTCCCCTTTTGGGTCACGACCACCCCCGAGGTGTTCCAAGCTCAGGTGTGTGTTTCAAACATCCTTGATCTCCAAAATCCAAATTCGGGTTGAATTCCCCTTTCTCTCGGACCTCTCTGTGTTCAATTGGACCTTCCTTGTGTTCATTTGGACCTCCCTGTGGCCTTTTGGACCTCCCCGGGTCCATTAGGACCTCCTTGGCCCTTCCATCTTGGCCGTTGAGACCTTCTCTGTGTTGATCTTAACCGTCGGGATCTCCCTTGTGTTTATCCTGACCGTTGAAATCTCCCTTTGCTTCATCTTAACTGTCGGGATCTCACTTGTGTTTATCCTGACCGCTGAGATCTCCCTTTGATTCATCTTAACCGTCGAGATCTCCCTTGCGTTTATCCTAACCGTTGAGACCTCCATTTGATTCATCTTAACCGTTCACTACTACAGAAATGCTAATGCTGGACGTCTAATCACGCATACGCATCAAAACCATTCAGATTAAACACAATCTCGCATGCTTTTTGTTTACCCACCGCTCGTGTTATTCTCGCACGCTAAAAACCGTTTGTGAAGAGGTCATATCACATACGGTTCATGTTTAAAACCATCTCGTATCACGCAGTATCAAACGACGGTTTTTGGTAATATCACCAATATCGTAACTGCTCAGGATACTTCACGCACGGTTTTAAACATGAACCGCTCGTGATATGACCTCTTCACGCATGGTTTTAAATATGAACCGTCTATGATATGACCTCTTCACAGATGGTTTTTGTTGAAAACCGTCCGTGATAATTAACTCATCACAGATGGTGCAGTGTACATATATAGCTCCCCAACAGAGTCTTCTTGATCTCCATCTCTGGTGCTACGGTAACCATGGGAGATCTCCAAGCCCGGTGAGTCCATCGCCACTGCGTCTTGGTTTGAGTATCGCCACCTCACCGAGCCCACTCGTGTGGTCCATTTCACTATTGTCGCCGAGGAGCTTCGCCATCACCTGCTCACCGATCGACGACCAACCACCTTGGACCTTCTCCGACTTCATTGACACCTTCCTCGTGATCGAGGTGAGCTACTGAGCATAAGCAACCTTTAATTTGAGTAGTTTCAGCGCACGCCGAAATCGCTAGTGAAGCCCATGGCGCCGCCACGAGACATCACCGCTTGGTTCGCCTCGAGCACCTTAGGGCCCCGAGCCACAACTATTAGCAATGCGATGTCACCCTAAGCCCAATTTGAGATTCAAATCCTACTGCTTTTAATCATTTAGTTAATAAACTAACGAGTCTATGACATGTGGGATCGCCATAGATTTTATAAATAAAATCATGAAATAAAAATGAGTCATCGACAAGTAAGGCCCACATGTAAGTTAATAAAATCCGAAAAATGAAAAAAATGAAAAAGCCACCTTTAGTTCGTGAGAAAAATGCTTTCTTTGTTGGAAAGCGTAATTAAGCCTCGTAAAATACGCCAAGTCACCCTTTTATTTATTTCTAGGGTTTTCAATACAAACCGTGATGGACCGGCCGATGTACGCGAGAACCGTGTGAGTGAAGAGTACATTAATAGCGTGTGTGCTTTTACAAGAGCCGTCGATGAGGATATGTTGAATAAGGGGTGGAATATATGTACCGGCCCATGCATTGACTGCGAGAATCTGAAGATGTTTAAGAACCGAGCGCAGATCGAAACACACTTGATTCGAAGGGGTTTCAAAAAGGGTTATACACGTTGGACCAGTCACGGTGAAGAGCATATTATACAGGAAGTCAACAATATCAATATGCCGTCGGATGATGTCGATTGTGGTTCCGATTCGGATAGGCTGCACGATGACAATCTAGATCAGATGCTTCGCGATGCAGAAGAGAACTGTTGTAACACCCTGATTTTCTGAGCCTTTTTGGAAATTTTCAAGATAAAAAGAACCATTTGATTTTGTTGAAATTCCAAAGCTTAACATGAGAATTTCAGAATTTGAAGTGTTTAAAATGACTAAGTCAAACTTCAATTAATCTTAAGCTTGATTTATTTGGTGGCATTCAAGCTCTCTAGAGCTATTTCTCCTTTTCTCTATAGGATTTACTCATCCCTTGCCCAGCTCTTGAGCCCAGATATCTCTACTTCCCACCCCATTTGGACATTCTTTTATGTCCAGACCTTTTCTCTTGTTTGATCTCTGGTACTGTTCTCCTTTTGTTGTCTGCTTGAGCCTTCCCATGTCTTTTAGAATTTCCCCTCTGTCCAGACCACCTTCCTTGTCCAACTTATCCCTTGGAGCAGAACCTTTCTTACTCTCCTTCGTGGTCTAAACCTCCTATGAGGTTTAGACTTTTCTTGCAGCTAAACCTCTTCTAAGGACTAAACCATTTCTGGTGGTCTAGACTCCCTTTTGTTTGGGCATTCCCTAGGTCTGGACTTCCTTAGTGTTTAGCCCTCTTGTATGCCCAGACCTCCCTCTGGTTTGACCTCGCCGGACCTCCCCTCACATCTTTTATTTGGATTCTTTTCATCCAGATCACGTCTTTGTTGGCTTGAATCTCCGTGGTTTAGACCTCCTCTTGGTCTAGACCTCTCAAGTGCTTGGACCTCCCCCATGTCCCTTGAACCTCCATGTATTCATTTGGACCTCTTCGTGTCCTTCAGGACCTCCCCATGTCCTCTAGGACCTCCTCCTTATCTATTTGGACCTCCCCGTGTTCTTCAGGACCTCTCCATGTCCTCTAGGACCTCCTCCTTGTCTATTTGGACATCCCCGTGTCCTTTAGAACCTCCCCATGTCCTCTAGGACATCCTCCTTGTTTATTTGGACCTCCCTCGCGTCCATTCGAGCCTTCCGCTTGATCCAAACCCATATCGCTTGTGTATTGTTCGATTTGCGATTGGACGGTTTGATCTTGATGAGACGTTCGGACGGTCCGAGTGTCCCACTCCTGTAGAACCGTTTGATCCATATTGGATGGCCCCGATCTGTTGGAGTGTTCACTTGGTCTAAACGACCCAATTGCCTTGACCCGTTAGATTGAAATCCAATGGCTCCCACTTCTCCCACTTCTTATCTCACTATCGCTCACCTCTCCTATTTAGATCTTGACCGTTAAGACCTTTGACCGTTAGGACCTCCCCTTGAGAGGACCTCCTTTGAATCTTAACCGCTCGAGACCTCCCTTTGTTAGATCTCGACTGCTAGGACCTCTCCTTTGGAGATCTTAACCGCTTAGACCTCCCTTTGTTAGATCTAACCGTTAGGACCTCCTTTTGGAGATCTTAACCGCTCGCACCTCCCTTTGTTAGATCCGACTGCTAGGACCTCCCTTTGAGATCTTAACCCTTCGCACCTCCCATTTGTTAGATCTCGACCGTCAGATCTCCCGCCCCTTGGACCCTTAGCCCTTGACCTCTGCAGGACCTCCTCAAGGTCTCCGCAGGACCTCCCCTTGAGCTTTGATCGTCCCATTTAACAGTCCACACCCATTTTTTTTACCCTTTGACCATGTCCTTTGCACTTGGAAGTCTTCAAAGCATTTAATGCATGTTGTGTCGCATTAAATGCTATCACCTTTTTGTAACACTGAGCCATTCTCTGTCTTATCTTTTACCTGCTCTCATCTCTTCCCACACCTACTCTTAACCTCGTGTACTCTTGAACCTCTCTCGCAGCTCTAGCCTTATAAGCTTGGGGCAGCCCTCTATCATTGCCTTTTCCCCATTCTCACTCTTTTGCTCACCCGACTCAGCTCTGACCTCCTCCAACCGCTGAGCCTCCTTGGCTAGCTCTCTGACCTCCTTCCAAGCCTTCTTGACCTCCTCCAATTAGCTCTGACCTCCTCCCGACCTTCAAACCTCTCTGCTGGCTTAAGTTTTATGCTTCTTTGGAGTTCTTTTTGGTTTGTGCTTGGCTTTGGTTTGATTTGCGCTGTTTTAACGTGTAGACCTCAACGTTGGTGGTGAGTTTGAGCTTTGTGAGGGAGAAAACATGTAAAGTTTTCAAGTAGGAGGCAAGTTACACTCTTGATCATATTGCACCCATTATTTCACCCTATATATGTTCCATTTTAAATGCTTATGCATGCTTACTTTACTAAGTTATTTCAATACCTGTCTTTAAATCCATAGTTATGCCTAATTTCCATTGTATGGCCACTGTCGACATTGAACCAAATCCATTGTCACCCTAGATAAAATTTGGTTTTTGTAATAGTGAGAACCAGAGGCATTTGAAAAATGTATGCTTAGTCTTGCTAGACCAAAATCTTGATTTAGGAAGTGTTTCTACCAAAAGACCAGAGTATCTTGTGTTTTAAAGCCATGACATTGGGTTGTCGTGGAGGTTTTGGCAAATGGTGTTGGAAAAACAGAAATGGAAAATGGATTTGGACTTGGGCGAATCTGGTTGTTTGGTTGGTGCATGTCCATACACGGGGGTCGTGTGATCCGATGCCCCAGGGTTGAGGTTGTCGCCCAAGTCAGTTAAGGACCGGTCTTTGAGCGCCTTGCTATGCCTATAATGGGCTATGCCTCATCGTGCAACCATATGTCCTGTGGGGCGGACTGCCGAGTAATTTGCAAAGTTCCATCGCGGTTGATCCTTTGGCTGTGTGGGTCCATCTCGGATGGTTGGTCGTGTTATGACCTTGTTATTCCCACTGGCGTAAGAGGGGGCCCCTACAAACTCTACGGATTTCTATCCAAAGAGGGATGTGAAACCTTAACGAGGGTGGACTATGATGGAACAATGTATTGTAAAGGCATTGTCACGAACTCTAGACCGCTTACCTTCGGCAGTGAGTGGTGGCACCCCAGATGCCAAACCAACTAGAGAACTCGTGTCATGTGGGTAAAGTGCACAACCTATGCAGAGTGTAAAACTATTCGAATAGCCGTGTCCGCGGTCATGGACATGCTAGTAATGCCACTCAAAGTTAGATCTTAGTTTTGGGTTCAAAATGATTTGTGAAATGGTTTTGGATTTCTTTCCAAATTGGGAATGGGCGGGGAGCCTTGTGTCAAGAGGGTATCCTTCACCACTTGTGATGAATGTTATCCAACTGAAAACTGAGATTTGCAAAATGAACTTTACTTATTGTAATCACTTTGAACTTAGTACTTGTATTTGAAATAAACTTGGCTTTATACAAACTAACCATATTATGCCTTCCTTTGAGATATCCATTATGCATGTCATTCTGTTACTTGACGGGTGTAACTTGTGAGCACGGTTGTTGTGCTCACTCTTGCTTGAAATAATCTTTTGAGCAGGAAAGAAGCTTTGAAGTGATCTTGTTGTGGACCTAGAGGTCCTGGACGACTAGGATATGCCCTCCAGCTGATTTCCTGTGGTGTATCGGATGGCCTAATGCTTATTTTTCCGTTGTGTTCTGGTTTGTTGGCTTATAAGCCTCCCCTTTGTAAACAACTTTGTTGATATTAATAAAGCTCTCGTTGAAGTGTATGTTACCACTATTGTATGCTGTGAAGAGCTAGCTATTGATCCTTGGGACTAGCTCAGTTCACACAAGGGACCTTGAGCAATTCCACCTCCACGACCACCCTCGTGTCCGGGTCGGGGAGGTCCTAGGTGATCTCACCTCCACGACCTCCTCCGGTTCGTCAGGGAGGTCTTGGGATGACTCAGACCTCCACGACCTCCCCCTGGTCTAGTCGTGGGAGGTCTTCGGTGCTCCTTGGCTCCACGACCTCCTCGGGACGCTCCCAGACCTCCGGTGGTCCCACAAGACTCCTCCTAGGCGGTCCCGGAGGTCCTCTCGTGGCTCACTGGTCTTCCGGGAGGTCCCGATGGATTTTTTCAGCTGATCCAGAGGACCTCTCGTGCCCCCTCGGTCAAGCGTTATAACCGTGATGAGAGGGAGTATGTTCAATTCCGGCTTGATGGAGGACTTGGAGAAACCTTTGTTTTCGCCGCAAGCCGTAATACACAAGGTTGTCATCCGTACTTGAACTGCTGAAATTGAAGGCAAGCAACGGTTGGTCCGACAAGAGTTTCACGAGGTCATAGGACTCTTAGCGGACATGCTTCGAGGGAAATGAGTTGCCCAAAACCACCTACAAATCCAAGAAGGTTCTTTGTCCATTGGGAATGGAAGTAAAAAGAATACATGCATGTTCGAAGAATCCTCTACAAACATGCATGTATGTCGAACGATCTATAAGAATCAATCGATGACAAATCGAGGTGAAAAAGAATCTCCGCTAAAGTGGCATGGTATCTTCCTGTAATTCCCGCTTGAAGCGGGTTTTTATACAATGCAAAATCATTGGCACTCAGAGGAGCGTATGACGGAAAACTAAGACACCCCGCCGATTCCGCCCAAAGGAGAAACATCGATAGGAGGTTTGCGGACTTCAACGGTTTAGATGGATTGAGTACAAATGGAATGAATCCTTTCGAACATGAGCAATGACATAGCACTTGGCCCGTGAATCTACAACCTTCCTCCTTGGTTGTGTATGAAGCGAAGTATATTTTGTTGTCGATACTTATCCAAGGGCCAAGTAATCTAGGAATGATATTGATGTGTACCTAGCACCATTGATGGAAGATCTAAAATACTCGTGGATTGAAGGGTACAGTATGGGATGCGCATAAACGAGAGAACTTCACTTTACGCTCCATGTTGTTCTCGCACCATAAATGATTATCCGCCCTTACTAACTGTCTTCGGGCAGAGTACAAAAGGGCCAAAGCCTGTACTCACCGCTTAGATAATACCGAGAGTGTGTGGTCAATCACTCACGCAAAACCGTGTGCATGCGTCATCATAGGTTCCTTCGAGGGCTCACCCATACCGCAGATGAAGAAACAATTTGACGGAGAGAAAGAGGACAGCTCACCCAAGGCATTTAAGCGAAAAGAGGTCTATGATATGGTTAAGGATTTAGATGTTGTGCTCGGAAAGGGATGTAAATCGAGGACCCGTAAGAAGAACATGTGGAAGAAGAGATCAATATTTTGGGACTTACCTTATTGGAAGCACCTAGAAGTTTGCCATCGATCGACGCCATGCACGAGAGAAGAATGTCTGTGATAGCTTGATTGGTCTCTTACTGAACATTCATGACAAAACAAAGGATGGTGTCAATTCACGGCTTGACTTGGTTGATATGGACATCAGACCTGAGTTAACACCAACAAAGACCGATAAAGGACTTAACGTATTTTCCCCGCTTGTTACACTCGGCCCAAGGCCGAGAGAACCGAACTGCGCTTTGCTTGCATGGTGTGAAAGTTCCATCCGGTTACTCCGCCAACATGAAGAAACTTGTTTTGATGGAAGATTTAAAGTTAATTGGCATGAAGTCTTATGATTAACATGTGCTGATGACACAAATGCTCCCTGATGCAATTAGAAGTATTTTGTCGATCAAGGTCCGAGAGACAATTATGAGGCTGTGTTATTTCTTTAACACAATTGCTCATAAGGTCATCGATCCCAAAGGACTAGATGTTCTACAGGACGAGGTGGTGACAACTCTATGTGATCTTGAGATGTATTTCCTCCGCCATTTTTCGATATCATGGTCCATCTCATTGTTCACATTATGAGGGAGATAAATATGTGCGGGCCCGTTGTAACACCTCGATTTTCTTTAATCGGGATGTTAATATTTAATTTGGTGATATATTAAATTTTTATTATGTTTTAAATTTTTTCTAGTGTTTAATCAAAATGTTGCTTTAAAAATCAAATTGAATTAATTAAAAGGTTGCATGTTACCAAACCAAATTGTTTGAAAGACTATGTTATATATATATATATATATATATATATATATATATATATATATATATATATATATATATATATATTATTAAAAGTAAAATTAATTGTATTGATCTCTTATTTTCACATGCATTTCAAAAATCATACCATGATGCATGCATTAGTATCGCTGCTTGTATTTTCCGATTCGACCGACTACGTGCTAAACACCTGTGTGTTCCATCTTTTCCGGCCATCTCCCTTTTTTCCTTCCCTCCTAACTCCCTTCGCTTCTCTCCTTCTAATCTCATCCAAAAACTCAAAACCGAGCCATGCATGTCATACCATCGCGATCATTATCGAACGACCAACCCATTTCCGCAATTTGATTTCGCATGCATGGCAGTTTGAGTGAATTCGCGAAAGGAGAAAAAGAAATAGCAAATAAAGCACCTGCGTGTTTATTCTTTTCCCTAACTTCTCTCCTCGCAATCACATCCGAGAATCAAGAATCCGAGGACGCATGTCATACCGTTGCGATCGTCATCGCAAGAGCATTCCATTTTAGCGTTTAGTTTGCGCATGCAAAGTCACTAGAGCGAGCCGAAGAAAAGAGGAAGAACTGTACTGCTATTCATCTTCCAGGCAAATAGGAACTTCATAGATTTTTAGAGAGCAACACACTCTGGATAAATTTCTGAAAATTTTACCTAAGCATCAACATTATGTCAGGAACCTTCCATAAAAATTTCGTGATTTTTAGAGCTAGGCAACTTTGTCTAAAAATTACCGAACTCCCTATTGCTACTGGTTTTTCCCCAACCGAACACTGTTCACTCGAATTTTGTTTTCTGCACAACCGAACAACACCATCATTTTCTCTCCCCAAAAGCCAAAGCCACACACCACCACCAATTTCCCCATTCTCTATCTCAGCCGAAACACATTTCCTCCCACTGCCAACTCATCTTCCCAAGAGAGCACTTACCCAACCGAACTCAACAACCGAACAGCACTAGCACTGCTAGTTGTTCAACACTTATTCATCTCTTCCCCTTCTTCCCTTTCAATCTCCACCCAAAACCGAAAACCAGGCTATGCATGTTGTACCACTACGTTCGACATCACAAGGGCAATCCATTCCTACCTTTGGTTCTCACATGCATGGCCATTGGAGCATGTTTTGAAGAAGGGAAGAGGAGGGCAGAGTAGTGCTGTGCTGCAGCAGCAGCCAGTGGCGTGGAGCTGCAGCTGTGGCAGCTCGGTACATGCTGCTAGCCGATAGCAGCATGCTGGCTCCTTGGAGCTAGGAGTAGCAGTGAGAAGCCAGCAAGAAGAAGAGAAGAAGATGCAACAGTGGCGCATGCAGCATGGCGTGGAGCAGGAGCAAGGGAGCCGGCGAGGCTCGGCCCAGCACGCAGCCTGCAGCAGCAGCGCAGCGCAGCGAGGCGCTGCAGCGGCGAGAGGACGGCAGCTCAGCGAGCATGGCACCAAGCCAGTGCCAGCGACACCAAGTGACACGGCCAGCGGCAATGGGTGTCTTGACTGCATGCAAAAACATTCCCCCAAGCCCACTCTACGCAGCATCAACCTTTTCCACGTCGTGAGCAAGCTGCCTTCCTTTATTAGTTGCCTCCTCTCAAGTCCATTTTGGTTACTAAATCTGTGCACCCCAAATTAACTAAACTTTTATTGAAATGCCCAAGCCGAAGGACTAGAAAGGAGTAAAGGAATGGCAAGAAACAAATGACGGCGTCAATGCGCCATGGACGCAAGGCCAAGGCGCTGTCTAGTGTCTTCGTGCGGCACGGCACGCAGCGACGCCGAGGTGGAGGCGGCCGAGCCAAGGACACGAGGTTTGGTGGACGCGGACGAGAGGCCGAGCGGACACGGAAACGGCAATGACTACGGTGGATGTGGACGCGGAGCCGAGAAGACGTCATCCGGTGGCGATTCGCACGTCTAGCGTTGTGGTAAAACCTTTAGTATTATTTTTGTTACCATGTTACGATTTTAGTTGTGCATGTTTCATAATAGTTATGGGCATAGCATCTTTTTATGCATGTTTAAATATAAAAATTGTTTGGTAGCTTGCGACCGGTGTAATCCTCCGGTTATGTCTTATTTGTGCGTAGGCGTGATTATGTATCGATATATTGGTGGATGCGAATAATTGGATTATTGTGGTGAAATGCGTGTGTTATTGTTCGATAGATGCTAGATTAAATTTATGATTGGATTATTTGATCGGATGATATTATTTTGAAGTTGCATGGATGTTAGTGGTGGTCTTTGGATAATACATTAATTGAAGATTTTTCCTCTTGTTGGATTAGTAATTTTAGGAGATAGGATGCATAAGGATTTTTATGATTTATTACTTGATGAATAGCTTGTGATGATATTTAATGAGATATGGATGTTGAATCGAATGATTTATTTAATCGTGAGCAAATTGGTCGGATGTCTTAAGTAATAGTTGTGCGAATCTTATGCTAGAATTTGGAGAAGGTAGCAATTGATCATTTGGTTGCGAATAAATATTTGGATTTGCCATGTACTTAGTAGGTAAGTTCTATGTGCCGAGTCAGTGGAATTGTACTCTCTATTGGATTAGTAGCTAAATGATTATTAGTCGATCGTAGAGGCGCATATGTGATTGGATTAGTAGTTGTCATACACGACTAGTCCGGTGAAAGGGATGTAAGTTGATTTATTAGTGAGCTATTAAATGTTGGATGTGCTATTAAATTGTAAAACTCATTAGGTATCGGTAAGTCTAATAAATCTCGATTGGTGAAAATTTTGGTGTATACGCATGTGATTTGCTGAGGCAAGACTAGTAGAGCTAGATAGTTAGTATTAGCTTAAATAGCATATTGGAGAATGATTGATCGATTTAGTCATGGTCATATGCCCATAAGTCGGTGGATTTCGTATAATATTTGGATAGGTTGTATAGTTGGAGTATCGTGAGTTCGGGCATCACTCGATAGATTGACTACCTTGATAATGCCTTAGTGGAGGTTAGTACGGGATTTAGATCAAGGTATGCGAATATGATCGGAGAGTGTTATGCATGTGAGTGGATTCAACACCGGAGAATCGGTTAAGTCAATGATTATGAGAATATTAGATTTGCTGATAGATGTTTTCCTTTAGGAATTAAATAGAATAGAAAAGATTATATGTAGGCCCCTTTTATCATGACAGAGGCTAGGTTAGCATGTGTGCAAAAAGTATTAAATGACTTGGAAAAATTCGGAATACAATTAATTGTGCACTGCATATTCTTTTAACTTCAAAAATTCATAACTAGTGCAAACCAACTCCAAATCAAGTGAAACCAAGTTTGATAATTTTATTTTTAAATGTATTTTAATTTCAAATAGCTTTGAAATATATATATGCCACAGAGAATATAGTTTTTGGAAAGTGATCCAAAGTTGTTTTATTTTTGAACTAAAATGCTTTTAACTTTAAAGATTCATAACTATTTCATAAAAACTCCAAATAGGATGAACCAAGTTATTTTGGTCTTATATTAATATTCCCTATCCATCCATATAATCCTTTGCCTCCCCACTGCTCTAAAAAATTTGACCAAATAATTAAATTCGAAAAGCAGAATGATTACAATTAAATTGGATTTTTTGAAAACTGATATTCAAACTGCTATAACTCTCACATACTAAATCCAAATAGAATAATTATTTCACCTAAATTCATATAAAATCCTCATCTAGCTACTGTAGAAAATTTATGCATTTTTAGCACTTTGAATTTTTCGGCTTTTCTCGATGTTTATTCGATATCGCCTTTCTATAGATTCCGAGTTGCCGGAAGTAAGTGAGTATGTAACCGAGAGTGAGCAAGTGAACTCCCTGAAAGGCAAGCATCATTTGAACTTTCTTTTGCATCATAATTGATCCCAGTTTTGTTAAGTTAGTGCAATGATAATTGCTTGCATGCTATTTTGTTAATGTCGTTATTTTTGTGATGTGTAGAATAGTTATATCCCACTCTTTGAGGTTTATCTTGAATCATGAATAACTCCAGTACCACATGCTTAAGATAGGATTGTGTGAATTATATAATGTTCGGGTTTGCTTAGCCATGCAAGTCTAGAACGGTAGGCGATTGTCTGAATAACCCGACAATTATGGGATACACGCAACTTTCAATATATACTTTTGTTTCAGATCTTCGATATCGTTTTATGAGTTAAATTTTGTCAATTTAAATGAACTTTTGGTCTGGACAAGTGATGGTTAGTGATAGTGTCTTTGTACACGAGATTGGGTAAGTGATGGGCTTGTCTCGACAGTTATGACCGAACTTTGGGTACTGCGGTTCAACCAAAACTCGTGCTATCACACGCGGTGTATGGGCACTGCTTGGTTAAGTAAGGGGTTGGTGTTATTAAGTTGATGACTGGTGGTGTGAGGACGATATGTGTTCCATCGCATATATGCTTCGTAGGTGCCAATTGTAATTCTATAATGTGCGGGTGAGCACTATTTAAACTTATTTATTGGGTCGGTATGCCCCGCACAACTTGCGTGCCCGTTTAGTTAGTAGGTGGGTAGCCTACACTTAAGTGGGATTACGTCACGCATGGGCGAGTCAACTTAATGATATCAACTTGCTAAAAAAAATACTAAGTCTTGGTTTACCTGGCCGGCATACCATAGGAAGTATGCTATTTTCGGAGGCATATGGAGGCTTACGGGCTAATCAAGTCGTGTGGGTAAAGTAGTACACCCCTGCAAGGTATAAATCTATTCGAATAGCCGTGTCCGCGGTTATGGACGACCGCTTGAGTTTGTGGATGCTTATTGTTAGACTTGGAATTAAAATTGTGGTTATAACTTGGTATCGTCATGAATGGGATATTCATGTTTGTTGTTGTATCAAAGTGGACAGCCACTTTGTCATTTGTATGGTTCATTTGTTATTCAATTTACTACTTATTCACATGCTTTACTTCTACTTCAAATCTAATTTTGAAATGGCACTTGAAAAACTAGTATCCGTAGGGTTGTAAATTGTTGTGTCTCTTTTGCAAAACTAAGCCAATATGAGCCATCCTTTGGAACAACCTCTAGCATAACTAATTTTTATTTGTGTAAGACTTGCAGTACCTTTGTACTCAACCCTGTTGCTGCAATTTCAGGTAAGGAAGACTTTGAGCCCGTTGAGCTCGTTAGTGTCGATTTAGGCGACATTAATGAGTAGTGCTATCATTTAACTCCCAATCGGTTGTCGATGGGTTATGGGGCATACCATGCTGGATATTTTGGTTTATTTACTTGCTTCCGCTGTTACTTAATACTCTTATTTGAATTTGGCCGATCGGCCATTTGTAATAGATGTAGACTTCAACTATTATGTTGTATGTCTTTTGAACTATCTATGTATGCTTGTTGTATGGATGTGATCAACGTTGTATGAGAGTATGAGCATATTGGTCGCTGATCTTGGGAGCCAATATGATTGCATGCTCGCTTGTTCGTGGCTTCCTATTTAACTCACTAAGTGTAGTGCTTGATTTGTTGGAGAACCGACAATCATGTAGTGCCCGCAGAGGAGCAAATACAGATGATCGCCGGGGCACTAGTTTGTAGTTAAGCCTTTCACCGAGATTGAGTTAAGTTGAATCCATTTACTTGAGGCCCTAGAGTTATGTCCTTAAGACCATGCTTAGTCTCGGTCTTACGGAGATAACCGAAGGTCCTCACACCTGTTCCTATGTAGCATATACCCGCTCGAGAGGTTCATGGGAATTCTCAAGTCCTATGTACGAAATCGATCTCGGCGGAGGGCAAGATCGTCGAAGGTTATGCAACCGAAGAGGTCATTGAGTTCTGCGCCGATTACATGGCTCAGGTCGAACCGATAGGTGTGCCTCGATCTCGCCATGAGAGGAGGCTCGAGGGTATCAGGAGGAAAGCAATCACTCCAGATATGGATGTGTATGCTCAAACCCATTTCACGGTCTTGCAACACATGACCAAGTGTCCTCAGATATCGACCAAAGACAAGGACGTGCTTGAAGAATAGAATCCGGTGTCCGGATGTTTGGATCACGAGACAACACAACAAACGGTTCAACCAATGGTTGAAGGAGCGACTCGCTAGGAGCTCGTCAAGTGATATGCTGACATGGTTGTCAAAAGAGCCAACATTTACAGCCAGACATGGCGAGGATACGACATAAATGGGTACACATTCTATACGCAGCTCGGGATATAAAGAGCACTAACCGTAATAGCGGTGTTCAGATAGATGCATTCAGTACCGATGGGCTGAGGAGCTCCTACTATGGGCAAATAGAGGAGATATGGGAGCTCGACTACATGCTTTTCAAGATCCCCTATTTCGGTGCCGTTGTGTCCATCTCCCACAGGTGAAGGTCGACAAGTACGGCAGCGTCACTACAAGGGACCTCGAACGTGTTGGATACAAAGACGAACCATTCGCATCAAGCAACCAAGTTGTTCAAGTCTTCTATGTAACCAACTCGGTAAATAAGAAGCGCCATGTAGTTCTTCATGGAAAAAGGAGGATTATCGGAGTTGAGAATGTAGTGGACGAGGAAGAATACAATCAATTTGACGAGTTGCCTCCTTTCGAAATGGCATAAGGGTCGAGGAAGAAGAACGTGACTTAAACTAGCTACATATGCGCCGATCATCATGAAGGGCTAATTTTTAAAGATTAATTGAACAATGTGTGTATATGTACGTTCTGATGAATGGTTAATTTTAGTTAATTGATTTGTACCGTGAAATGGATGTGATTGTTTCTAAAATGAATGTGAATTGGATGTATATACATGTACTTGTTGTGTTTTCTGCTCGTTTCAGAGGGCATGGCTAGCATTTCCCGAGGCTAGCCAATAAACAGAACTAGATTAACCAATACAAAATAATATCACAGATGGTTTGTAGATCAAAACGTCTGTGATTCTATATCACGCATGATTCTTGGTAAAACCGCTCGTGATACAATATATCATAGACGGTTGTTGGTCAAAACCGCTCGGATACATCACGTATCACTGACGGTACCGTTGATCGTAACCGCTCGTGATACATCACATATCACAAATGGTTGTTAGTCGAACCGTCGTGATACATCACATATCATGATTTGCTTCTACTTTAGAACCGTCTGTAATGTCCATCCCTATTTATATTCGACTCTAGGGTTTGCCCGCCCCACTAAAACGATTAAGTTTCTCAACTCCTCGCTCCCTCCCCGAGCTCGCGCGACTCGACTCGAGCTCGGCGCCACCTCCTCCTCGAGCTCGGCACGACTCCTCCCCGAGCCCCCGACGACGCCTCCTCCTCGATGCCGCCTCCTCCTCCCCCGAGCCCACCATGCCTCCTCCCCGAGCCTGCCAAGGCCTCCCCCCAGTCCGCCGCCTCCTCCCGAGCCCAGCAAGACCTCCTCTTCGATGCCACCTCTCTGCTCAGATCGCTTCACTCGCCGTCTTCTCCTCGACGCCTAAAGGTAACCAATGCCGAAGTTGTCAATTCCGACGCCTTTCCTCACTTTTTCTATCAATAATCATCATCCTGTTTTAGGAATTTGTATTTGTTCTAGTCAGTTATTCATATGGTATTTGTTTTGATCGATACTGCTACTGGAATATATTGCAATGTGGTGTGGTGGGCTTGAGATGAATGCTCTGTGATGTCATAATAGTCTTGTACTGAAATTGTTTTGATAATCGGGTTTGAACTTGAGCTCTAATTGGAATGCTTACTCTACATCTGATAGCAATATCAAAATGTTAAATCTTAGCTTTATGCTGATTTCATTTGTTCACATGATGTTTGTGTTGAGCATATTATTCCTTTTAAATGACTTGGAGGATTTACATGTCTATGTCAATTATCCCAATTATTATTAATTGGTGTGTATACCCATACACATAGAGATCGAATCTTATGATAATATGTTTATGCATGTTAGAACTTCTATTTCTTATGAAGATGTCTTCCGCTCATTCTTCGTCATCGCCGCCTCATGTGTCTGATGATGCACCATCCTTTGGAATATCTAACCGCGGTAGAAGAAGAGGGATATTGAAAAGGTACGTGGGCCGATGTACCATCACGGAGGTCGATCAGTCTGGGATCCCTATCAATCCTCGCCGAAAGTCCGTCGCGATTCCGGAGAACGGTCGGAATAGTTGCACGACAACCGGTCAACGTCACCTACGATTCGTGGAAGGAGTTGCCGAAAGAACTGAAAAGCTCTGCGCGTTGATGGATATTCTCAAATCGTTCGAGATCCCGAACAACACCTAGACTCCGTGGGACGACACGCGTTGCTACAGGCGTGCAAAGCGTGGAAGAACTTCAAGAGCACGCTTGTCAAGAACTACGTGGAGAAGGATCTGACGCCCTTTCACAAGTATCCGTTCTTGGAAGAGTCTTGGGCCGAGTTTATGGCGAAGAAGACGACAGATGAATTTAGGAATGAAAATACGGCGCACACGGCCCTCCAAGCAAAAAACAAGCACTCCCACAAACTCGGCACCACTGGGTATGCGGGTAAAATCCCGATATGGAGGGATCAGGACAAGCAGGCAAGCCGTTCGAATGTCTCTCCGCTATTTCCCGAGATCACTAATGTGTGCGCCCGACAGTGGTTATTTGGGAGGTTACGTACCCTGCCTACGGGGGAAGTCTCCTTTCCAAACCCCGCAGACTAGGAAGTGTCCCAGCGCCTGGTAAGATATCGAACTACCTAGTTTATAATTACTCCATAACTTCATAGGAAGTGAAATGACATGTCGGGCTATTGTAGGTAACGCTGAGTGCACAATCTTCCCAAGGCTCATTCCAGGCAGACAGGGAGAGAGATATACTCTCCGCGGCCCTAGGAAACAATGAGCATCCGGGTCACACAAGAGGCGCTGGTGTTTATGTTACATGGGCAGAATGGTTCCAAGCGGAGTCCGGATCGTACTGGAGTAGGAAGAGAGCCAAAGCCGATCGCGATGCAAAGCTACGAGAGGAGATTTGTGAATCCTCAAAGATGAGATCATCAATCCATCGGAGATGAGATCGAGGATCACGCCGAGCCGTGGTCGCAACGGTTTGAGGAAAGGATTAGAGAATTGCAAATCTCAAATCGCTTGCAAGCCCTCAGGCCTACTATGCTAGCCAAATTTCCAAACTTTCGAGTAGTCAAGGCCTAACCCTACCCCAATAGGCGACGGCAGATTTCTATCGATGACATCCGTAATAATTATTATCTCTGGAATACTCGATCCATTGATAGGCCTGTTGGAGTAGCTAATTTTGTATCGTTATGTAGGCGGATATGAAGTGCAAGCTCCAAGTGAGATATGCCTCTGTTGCCCTAGATGCTGCTTGGAGCTAGGTGTATCCATCCGGTGTCGGGGCTTTGGTGCATGGTGAAAATTTAGCGTCGGGTTTCGCAAAAGTGAATGTGGACGGTGTTTGTGCCAATTTCGGGGCCGTCCCGCTGCATATTCCCCCCAAACGACGAGGTCATGAGTCTAAAGCAAGCTGTTGGAACATTCATCCAATGGCCCAAGGGGGACATCTGCCTGGAGCTACCTGCTCCGGTGTCAACTTCACGGGAATGTCTTGCAATGGTATCTAGTCCACAGGAGCTGACTGCACCAAAGCTACCTTCACCAACGTGGCAAGGGCCCGGTGCATCAGATGCATGTACACCTCGTGCTCAGTTGACTCTTGTGAAGTCGACCTATATAAAGCGAGGCAGCAAGGGCAAATCGAAGACGGTCGACTCCTGCTCGATATCCCCTTCTTGCCATTGGCTTAGAAATTCATGCTAGGCGAGCCGTTGGTCGAGAGGTTAGACAGCCTTACCCTAGGACTGACTTGCACAACATTGCATACATGGTACATGGAACAGGCCAACAAGCCGGCTAACAACGACGCTCGGGTGTCACCATCAAGTTCAAGGAGGATCATTTTAACCACATGCATCAAGACTGTGTCTTCATGGTGACCTTCGAGGACTTGTTCTGTCTCTTCAACCTCAACGAGCTCGACGTCTCATCATACGATGTTGGACACTGTAAGTGTGTACAATCACGATCAATGTTCGTGTAATACCGATAAATGTTATATATAACTCCTTACTTTTGTATATAGATACATGATGTTTGAAGCCTAAAGAAGGAATTCACCGTAGGTTTCCTTGACCCATACGTGGTCTCCGAGCAAACCATCAAGGCGAATGCAATATTCACGAGAATTACGTTATAGAGTTTTTCATGGCTTGCCGCAACAAGGAATACATACTTTTGCCCTACAACCAGGAGTAAGTGTTGCACCATCGGCTATACTTGTTGATTTGTACTTTATAAGCAACACTTAACTTAGGTTTAATGACCATGCCGACATACCGTAGCTTCCAATCGATTCTAATTGTAATTATACCAAAATAGAAATGGGTAATATACCTAGATTCCTAAAGAGTTCCACTCACAACTTCATAGTTATCTCGAATTTAATCAACAGTAAACACATTTCCTCCATAGAAACTCTATTGTAGTCTTTCCTTCCTTTGCAATGGCTAAGGCTAACTTCTTGGAGTCACGTAGGGTGTTCGACGTGTTATATGCTAGAGGATGGAATTGCAGGGAAGGTGGCTGCAACACGATCTAACTTTCCCGGTACTCGCTAGCTAGCACACATTAATCCTATATAACACTTCGTAGTAATGCTTCTCGAACTAACCAATTCTATTTTTGCAGTGCCACCAGTAGCCACCGGGCCGCAACGTCTATGGATACTATGTTTGCCACAACATGGAACTACTCATCGGTTCCACGATCACCATTGATCCTCAGGTTTGTCAATCTTGCAATAATTATTTCATATATACTTACCAATTTATATAAGCACGAATTTAATCTTCTTATCGACAGGTTGCGACCATCGCTGAAACTGCGTTGGAACAGAGCGAGCTCATAAAAGTTCGATCACACCTTGCGTCATTCCTGAACAGTCAGGTCATAAATCCAGATGGGAGTTTCCACAGTGTAGATTGAACTTGATTGGGATAGATTGAACTTAATGGTTAATTTTAGTTAATTGATTTGTGAATTGGATGTGCTTGTTTCTGAAATGAATGCAAATTTGATGTGCTTCTGAAATGAATGCGAATTGGATGTGCTTGTTTCAGAGGGCATGGATAGCATTTCCTAAGGCTAGCCAATAAACAAAAATAGATTTAGCAATGCAAAAGAATATCACAGACGGTTTGTAGATGAAACCGTTTGTGATAGTCGACTATCACAGACAGTTTGTAGATGAAACCATCTGTGATTCTCGACTATCACAGACGGTTTTGAGTTAATAACCGTCTGGATATTATGTATACGCATTTATCAAAACCGCTCATGATGACCTATGTCATTATCGACCCATAAACTCGATGGCTCACTTAAACCGCTCGTGATGACGGTTTTGAACCGTCTATGAAGTCCTTTTTTGTAGTAGTGGTTGGGACCTCCCTCACGTCTGTTCGAGCCTTCCGCTTGATCCAGACCTTTATCGTTTTTGTACCGTTCGATCTGTGTTGGACGACCCCATCGCTTTGCCCTGCTCGACGAGATCCGATGGCCCAGCTTTCCCCCACGCTCCTTGCTATCGCTCCGCCTCGGTTTTGATCGTAGTCCAAGACTTCCCTCGCTTGATCTTGACCGCTCAGACCTCCCTTCGGATCTCCTCCGTTGATATCCTTTTGGGTTCGGACCTCCCTTTCCCTTCACGCGGTCCGAACCAACCTCGCGCTTCTTCCCACTCATGGACCGTCTGATCCTTTTTGATGGCCCGACGAGTGTAGCGTTAATTTGGTCCGAACGCTCCACTTCCTTGTGGACCGCCCGATTCAAATCGGACAGCCCTGCTTCGCCGTGCCTTCGGCCTCTTGCCCTCAGGACCTCTCTTGGTCTTTTTGCAAAGACCACCCCCTTGGGCTGTGACCTCCCTCTAGGGCCGCGACTTCCTCCTTTGTCGTTTTGCCGCGACCTCCTCCCTGTGGGCTTTTTGCAAAGACCACCTCTGCGATCAGGACCACTTTGTGGTCATGACCTCTGGTCTTTTTGCAAAGACCGCCATTGCGGGAATGATCTCCTCAGGACCTCCTTGTCCTCAGGACCTTTTTGCCTTTGGGACCCTTAGTCTTTCTTCAAAGACCACCTTTGCGGTTGAGACCATCCTTGATGGTCACGACCTCCTTCCCCGTCATGACTTCGGTCGCGATCCCCCCCTTTTGGTCAAACTATTTCCCGCTTTGGTCGGCCTCGATGTCGATCCCGCCACTTATATTTCTCCGCCACATAAGTCCCTTGTGCGTTTAATGTCAGTTAAGTCACATTAAACGTGATCACTTACGTGGTCACTTGCGTGGCACCTTAATCTCCCTCCTTGTTCCCTTCTTTTCCAGCACATCCCGCTCTAGCTGTCCTTCACCAGATCGGTCATGACACTTGCCCTGACTCCTACCTACCTTTGACCCATAAGTCTCCTAGTCTCTCGGTGGCTCTCTTTTTCTCTCTCTTTCATCTCTGGCTATAAAAATAGCCTAAGGGAGCCTTCTTTCATTATTCCTAGCCTCTTGGCCTAAGTTTTCTTCATGCTTGAAGCTTCACCAAGAAGAGCCCGAGGAAGCCGTAGGAGCTGCCCTCATCGCCAAGAAGGATCTTTTGGAGCCTACGTCACCGACTTGCTACCTCAAGAGTTCGCTGGAGCGCCGTGCCAACCTCGACCACCACAGCTGTCTCTCTGATCTCCTCCTTTTTCGTCTCTTTCTTGGTTTTGGTGAGTTTCCTTGTTCCTAATCTTTTCTTGTCCATACGACCACTTTGTATGATCGTATTCTTCTCACGACTATGTTACATGGTCGTGTTCTTTTTACGACCACGTGGAATACTCGTGTCTTCCTCAGGACCTCCTCCTCAGGATCCCCTCAGGATCTCCTTTGGCAAAGACCACCTTCATGGCCTTTGTCGGCACTTTTGCAAAGACCACCCTGGTGGTCTTTGCTGGTCTTTTTGCAAAGACCACCCTCCCGCTCATGGCCGCCTCCTAGTCTTTTTGCAAAAACCACCCTCTCGGCCATGATCGCCTCTCAGCCATGTCTTGGTCTTTTTGGAAAGACCACCCTCATTTGGGTTGGACCTCCCCTCTCGCTGAGACCTTTTGCTTTTCTAGTTTTTGGTTGAGATTTGCTTAAGTTCTTTTTGAGTCTTTTAAGTTCTTTTGTCGAGAGTTGCTTTATTCATTTGGTTTCTTTGCGAACGTGTAGATCCGGGTTGTTGCTGAGGAGTTCATGGATCCAGCTACCTCAACCGAAACTTTGCTCATCAACAGAGGCAAGTCATGGACCTTTGACCATTTTGATCCCATTTTACAAAAGTATCTTGTTTTGATATAAACTTGCATGGCTATTTGTATAGAAATGGATTGGGTTGTAGCTATACCCCCATTTGACTGTATTCCTCCTTGAATATTTGTGCTAGACATGTTGACATGTTTCCCTTGGACACCTTAGGATGGGTACTGTTAGTTGGTCTCTTATTGATATTGCCAACCTAGGTATCGTTTTATGCTTAGACATGCTTTAGTAGACGTTGGTCTCACCAAGTATCATCACTGTTAGCTTACCCCCAACGCACCGGTTGTGGCTTGTGTAGTAGCGGCCGGTGTAGCTGATTAAAATGAAGTGTGGCCCTATGTGAGGCCACGACATTTGTTGTCGCTTTAACTAAAACTTTGTTGTGCCAAGGACTAGGTGGTCCTCTGGCCAGGTTGAACCCAACAATGATAAGTTTGTTAATGAGCTATGAAACCGTGGCAATGCCACTGCTGATAAAAGATGTGTACCCGGGACTAGGGTGGTCCTTGGGTTGGTTGAACACAAAACCGTTTTATGCTCGCACGAGTGGCCTGTGGTATTGGTGGGTGCTCCGGTGGTTGGTGCCCTGGGGACACTTTGGGTTGTGGTAAGTCTTGCCCAAGCAGCCAACTAAGGACTTTACCTTGTGAGCCAATGACCTGGGCCAAACCGTGCAACCACATGTTCAGGATGGGGTGGACCTGGCCAACTAATTGGCAATGCATAGTTCCATGGCGGAGGAAGTGTTGGTGCACATAAGGCGCAAGAGGGCCATTTGGATGCTATACGCACATTGTGATGGCGAAACCTTAGCGTATGGGACTAAGTCAAAAGTAGAACCTTGTAAAGGCCTTGTGATAATCTCTTAGTCACACACCTCGGAAGTGTGTGAGCGGACAATATAAGATGATTATCTCATGTGGGTAAAGTTGTACACCTCTGCAGAGTTTAAATCTATTCGAATAGCCACATCCTCGGTTATGGACATGCCCGGAGATTTCGAATGAGGGGTAGACTTTTCTAAAAATTGTGTTCAACGGTTGATTGTGGATATCGGTGAGTATTCTGGGTAGCTCCAAGTGCTCGTGATGTCCATAGTTGGTCATGGAGGTCTTGGGAACCCTAGAGTGGTCCAGGGTGCTCCAGGGTGGGTGCTCTGGAGAGGTCTTGGAGCTCTAGGGTGGTCGTGGAAGAGGTCCTGGTCGTGGGTGCGACCAGGCCTTCCTCAAGTGGTCGTGGAAACTCTGGAGTTGGTGCTCTAAAGAAGTCTTGGGAGTGAGTGGGTGCTCACGACCTCCTTTGAAAAATCAATGTACTTATGTATTATCTTTCAACTTGTGCCTTGCAATCTATTAAGTGTATTTCCAATAAATATTGCTTTCTGCAAACTAACCCTACAGCTCTCCGTTGTCAAGCCGTGCATAAATAATTATTTGCATATATTTTCCCCACGGCTTACTGAGTACATTCAAAAGTACTCATGGCTTGTGCCCTCTGTTTTAATTAGAAGAGGAGGGAGATCCAGGAAGTCTTGTGCTCTTTGAAGAGGAGCTCTTTTGAAGACCTTGTGCATAGGAGACGTCCTCCACTCGGTAGCTTGTGGGCTTGCCGAATGGCTTCCACGTGTTTTTGTTCCGCTGTAGGTTTTCCTTTTGTTGTTAGCCTTGTGTGGCACCTCTGTAAACAAACTTGACCATAAGATCTTTGTTAATAATAATAATTTGTCTGCTTCATCTTTGAGTTTGTTGTATGCTTGTGATGCCACCAATGTAAGTCTGTGCGAGCTAGCTTACTGATCCAGGGACTAGCTCAGTGCACAAGGACTAGGACCTTCGGGTGGTCTTGGAGGACTTCCGGGTGGACCTTCGAGTCCTCCTGGGAGGTCCTGAAGACCTCCAAGTGGTCCTGGGAGACCTCCTCGGGTGGTCTTGCAGGATCTCCCAGGCCTCCAGGTGGTCCTGTCGGATCCCCTGGGAGGTCTTAGGAGTCATCTCCAGGAGCTCTCGGGTCGGGTCCTTACATGCGCTCTACGCACACCTGCGCTTGCCGCCGCCTGTCTTGGCGCCTACTCGCACACACCAGCTCTCGGCCGTGACGCTTGTCACCCTTGCAGCCGCTGCCGTGCGACACGCCCCATGCCTTGTGCCGTGCCCCGCTGGCCACCACGTCTCGCGCCGCGCTCGCCAAGTGTCGTTGCACTCGGAGCCGAGCCGCGCATGCCCTAGGTCAAGCCGCCATCGCACCGCTTAGGGCCGAGCCGCTGCTGTATTGCCATGCCGCACCTGAAGCTATCGCCTTTAGGCAGCGCCGGCACGTCTGTCGTGAGCACCTTGGACAGCCGCTCCACATTGTGCTCCAGCAGCTCCTGATGGTCCTCGAATGTGTTTCGCCCCCATCGCCAGTTTGCTCATTCACGGGGTACCATGTCAGGTCGCAAGCCCAGGCTTGCCTCCCCCGCCACCCCCAGTGGGCACTCTCCTCACATTGAACCTCGCTCTAATACCAATTGTTAGCACCGCCGGTGTCTACACACACATGAGCACACTGAAAAACTCCAAGGAGAAGATGAATACACAAAACGTTTTGGTGCTACCCAAACTTCTCAGCCTTTTCTGTTTTTCTCCTTCTCTTATTTCTACTCAGTAACAAGAGACTTACAAGTAGAGGTGTTCATGGGTGGTCCGGCTCGGCGGCCTGGTCCGAGCCAGACTCCATTTTGGCCCGCAGTTCCAGTTCAAAAAGCCTGCAGGCCCGACAAAACCAATAAATAATAATAATAAAACCCTGTTTTTATTCTTAAAATAAATTAAATATTACTTTTTTTATTCCAAAAAACATTAAAATATCAGTTTTTATTGAAAAAACCAAATTTGAAATTTGGGTTCGGGCACACTTTGTTTATGATCGGGCTTTTCAAGCCCGCCCGATCCGCTTTTGAACAGTCCGCACAAGCAACTAATAGCTCTAATGCATCGCTAGTAACTCCATGCATGAATGTGCCCACTAGTGCTGTCGTTTCTAGTCATTAGTGTCCACTAATGCTGCTGTTTCTAGCCATGATGATATCATTACATGCAAATAAACAATAATACTACATGCAAAAACCAATAAAGTTAAAATTATAGCTAACAGGGACCATGGATCACATCCTCATCCACTGCGGCGTCAGACACCAAATCTGGGCTAAGGTGTTGCGCTGGATCAGCGCCCTCGTCGGCATGCCGTCATCTACTTCCTTCTCGACGTGGTGGCTTGAATCCAGGAAACGAGTGCCGAAGCAGGCGAGGAAGGGATTCGATACCATGATGATCTTGGTCGCTGGGATGATATGGAAAGACAGAAACAGCAGTGTTCAACCAAAATATACCCCTAGTGATCGGGCTGGTTATCTGTTTTTGGACCGAAGTCGAATTTTTAGTGATTTTTTAAGAGATTTTTATAGACTTTAACACTAGTAAGATTTCCAAACCTTAGACTATAACCCACCTAGCTTGAAACCCAGATCCACACCTGCAATGGAGCATGGCAGGAGCGACATGTTTAGCAACCCGGTTGCCGCCATAGACGAGGATAGTTCGGTCGCAAAAATGTTCTGAGAATTAGCCCATAGTTTGTGTCAGGCCGTGGCCCCTTGGCAGTCTCGTAATAACTTGCTTTCTATCTTAATGAAAAAGACACGCAAGCCTTTTGTGTGTTTAAAAAAAAGACCAGTGGACTGCTCATATGTTTGAAGAAGTCCGTTCAAACAAAGCAGCTGCCGAGTTGAGGCCTTCATGATTATAAGAGTGTCATTAGCACACTGAAGTATTGGAAAATCATTGTCATACAGCAGAGTAATTGGTAATTCTAGCCGGGAGCGGAACTGAACGAATTTGATAGCTAGGAGTTCATCACTTTATCATGCATATAACAACATATAAATTTCCAAGCGATGTTGTACTAAATACTAAATAGTAATGCGTCCGGTTATTTTTAACATCAATAATTCGACATAACTGATAACAATATACAATGATAAAGAAGTAGTGATCAATATGCTTACCAAAATGAAGGAACCTATAACCGACGCCAATGCATTGTCGTTGCCTAAAGCTAGATCATGCTCTGCTAAGAATTCATAAAATTCCAAGAAGTTTCCTTTGTTGTAGGACTCCTTCGACTCATCATGGCCCGGAAAGACAATCCTTGTTTCAATAACAATCTACCAATGACAATTGAGGCGTTTAGTCTAGTAAAATAAGTGATCTTCGAAGCTTCACTTTGTGTATGGATAGCAATATCAATGTGTTGTTCTCTTTTTAACAAATCATCACAATTTCCAGTGCTTTGTTGTGAAAGCTATTCACACCACCTGCATTCTCTTTTAGTCTATCTTTCCTGTTCCAACCATTTACAACAAATGCATGATAGCCAGTTTCTTTCTTATTGCGGTCCCTAAACTAGAAACAACAAAAGCAATATACCCTTATCTTGGGACTCACTATATTCAAGTCAACTCCCAAACTCATCAAACCATTCAGGATTAAACCTTCTGTTTTTATCCCCGAACTGTATATCTGAAAAATCATAAATGTGAGGTTGACAAGACCCATTATCTAAGTACTTTCTTGTTACCACATCTCTCTGATTAGGATAGTAGTCATCTATCATTTTCCTTTAGTCTGGACCAAATTGAATTTCATCTTCCCAATTGATATCTTCTGGAGGTGAATTCCTAACATTAGTAGTGCTATCTGTTGCTTTTCTTTTCAGAAACTTTTCCATAAATTTACATACCATTTCCCAATTATTTGAAACCTCAATTAGATGTTGTCAATTGTCATGTTCAACAACAACAACAATAAAGTACAAGTATCAAGCATACTTGCAGATAGATGCTTTTATTTACTTGACATTGTAGTCAATGATGAGCAGTTGAGCATGCTACACATAGGTCACGATCACGTGCAATTTTTGCCTACGATCTGCAACTTAGCCAGTATTCCTATTTCCTATTTCAAAAAACCCAATTTGAAACCCTAAATTATAACCCTAACATTTGATGAAAAAAACAACAATCATCAAGTTGAAAAAACCCCTTTTCTTGAAAGAAATCGGAAGAATTGTGGTGAAATTAGAAGTTAGAACAACGAAGCACTAACTAACTTTCCTTGTTCCTTCCTTGGTCGGTTCTCACTGCCGAGACGACCAGGAGAAGCGTGGGCCGAGTGGCCGCCTGGGCCATGTGCTCGCGTCATCGCTGCGTGGGTTGTGACCAACTGGGCCACTGGGGGGTGCACATGTGATATATATAAGATGATCTCCACTAAAAAAATTGAACCCAGTGTCGTGGACACCGGTTGGGCCTCTTGGGTTTCGCCCCGATTCTAGCAACTCTCTTAGTAAAGCCTAATTAACAATTGGCAGACAACATTGATGATATACAAATCCATCTAGCTAGCTTAGACTCCAAACCCATCTAGTTAGCTAGGACGCAGTCTCCAGTGAAGTAATAGATGTGAAATTATTCTTCTCGTAAATAGAAAAGTCTATAAACTTCCCCATAAGTCACCTATGTTTTCAACCTACCCTCTATATTTCATTTTCGTTTACTTTGCCCCTATAAGTTAGGTTGGTTTGCAAATACCTCCATAGGTTGCATGTTTGCACTATTTTCTTGTGGTTTTAATTATCTTTGACCCTTGGTACAATGATTTTAGTACTTATTTAAGTTTCATTACTTGTTTCAATGATTTGAGTTGTTTTGCTATTTGTAATACATGATTTTAGCATTAAAACATTATCAATTAAATTATGTATTACAACTACCGAAATCACCCAAATAATTAAAATAAGTATTAGCATCATTGAAACAAGTTTTGAAACCTCTAAAACAAGTTCCAAAAATAATGAAAACAGTGAGAAATAGTGCTAACTTACATCCTAGGGGTATTTGCATATCAACTTAACTTATAGAGGACAAAGTAAACAATAATTAGATATGTAGGGCAAATTGACCAAGTAGATGACTTATGGGATTGTTTATGGATTTTTTTTTTCAAAAAGAAAAGGAAAAATCCTCCTCGTAATGATTGGTAGGCATGATTAAGCCTTCGAATGTGATTTTTTTAATCTACCATGATTTTTTTACTACATTGGCAAATAAAAAGCTTGTAAAAGTTAGATGCCAAAACCCACAAAAAAAGGAGTTTGCGGCAAGCAATGGATTGATCTCCCAAAATTGATTCTCACAAACGTATCCTGCACTTTGTTGACGCATCAAACTACCGTGAACATTACACCTGAGCATCACTCCAGAGTCCAGGTAGACTAGACCAAACATCACATACAACCATAGTACCAAAAACCGGACCAGAGCTCGGTCCGGTCAGTTTGCTTTTTGGATCGTTTGCCAAAATAATCAAGGTAAAATTTAATTTTTAAAAGCATAAATTTGAAATGGCAATCTCTTGTTTCCCTGTAATGGAGTGAGCCACCTGGACACACTTGTTGTTGGTCTAAGTGGGTATATGCGTTGTTGGTCTAAGTAGGTATATGCATCTTTATTAGGTTATGTCTGGTAGATGACACTAATGTATTGATTTTTTAATTGATTCTACCAATAAATATTAAAATAGTATTACTATTGAACCATAGTCTGATCAGAAAAACCAATGGTTGAACCGATCACGTTAGCTGTTCGCTTGCCGATCCAGTTTTCTGCACTACTCATGTAGCATTTCACTCGCAACATCTGAAAAGAAAAGAAAATGAAGAGACTCCATCACCATGCACTTTATCCTTCCTCATCCACACATCCAGAGACCCAAATCCAAACCCCTTCTCCCTCCTCTCTTCCCTTACCCTGTCGACTGTCGAGAGAAAAAGAAAAAAGAAAAAAGGAAACGCTCGTGCCAGTAGCAATATCCAAAGCGAATCATCAGCACAGTTTCCTAGTGTAGTAGCGCGCATATCACTACAAGAGCAAGAACAAGAAGAGCGGGAAGTGTACCATGCAAACACCGACCATGGCCACGCCGACGACGAGGGCCGTGGCGTCGGCGGCGGCAAAGCTCCCCGCACCAAGGCAATGCTGCTACCTTCTCCCTAGCCGCCGCGGCGGGCTCGCGGGAGGCGCGCCCTCGGCGTCGGCGAAGAAGAAGAACCCGTGGCTGGACCCGTTCGACGACGGGCCCGACGAGGATTTCGACTACGGGGGCGTGTTCTCCGGCGGGAAGCAGGAGGAGGACCCGCGGCCTCCCGACGACCCGTCGAACCCGTACGGGTTCCTGCGGTTCCCTATGGGGTACAACCCGGAGCTGGACAGCCTGGCCTCCAAGGTGCGCGGCGACGTGCGGCGCGCGTGCTGCGTCGTGTCGGGGGGAGTCTACGAGAACGTGCTCTTCTTCCCGGTGGTGCAGCTGCTCAAGGACCGGTTCCCCGGCGTGCAGATCGACGTGGTGGCGTCGGCGAGGGGGAAGCAGGTCTACGAGATGTGCAAGAACGTCCGGTACGCCAACGTGTACGACCCCGACGACGACTGGCCGGAGCCCGCCGAGTACACCCACCAGCTCGGCGTGCTCAAGGTACGTACGCATATATGCCAGCTACTTCATTGTCCTTGGTTATTGGTTAATTGGCAGAATTTCTCAACAGTCTGATCGATTTGGAATTGGATGGCAACATTTAGAAGCTAGCAGTAACTAAAGCTTCAATTTTGATGGGATTAATTGCCTTGTTTGGCCTGAGAACTATGATTCGTTTTATCTGCTAACTAGAGCTCACAAGATTTATCCGATTTCTGCTGCGATTGGCAGAATAGGTACTACGATCTGATCCTGTCGACGAGGTTGGCCGGGACAGGGCACGCGCTCTTCCTCTTCATGTCGTCGGCTCGCGACAAGGTCGGCTACGTTCACCCCAACGTCAACGGCGCCGGCGCGGGGCTGTTCCTCACCGAGATGTTCAAGCCGCCGACCACCAACCTCGCCGACGGCGGGTACAACATGTAAGATCACGATGTCCTTCCCGGTTCACTTCTCCTTTATGTAATTATTCGCAGAGCCCAAACACCATTTCCATTTCAACGAGACTAACCTTGAGAATCCTTAACTGACAAGGGGCCAATTTGGCATTGTTATGTTGTACTGGGGAACTTAGTTAATTTTGGGAAAATGTTTACTAAATTCAGTAAGGTTTTGCTGTCAAGTTCAAAAAAAATATTTCGAGTATTCGAAAATAGCACAAAAGTGCTTTCGAAAAGCCGTACCAAGCCAAAGCCTGAAAGACTGGGAGTGTTGGCCTGCACGCTCAGGTACCAGGACATGCTGGAGTGGATAGGCCGGCCGGCGAAGAACGTGCCGCTGCAGCCCACACCGCCGCTGAGGGTGTCCATCTCCAAGAAGCTGAGGGCGTTCGTGGAGGACAAGTACAACCGCGCCGGCGTCGAGAAGGGCAAGTACGTCGTCGTCCACGGCATCGCCTCGGACTCCGTCGCCAACATGAAGTCCAGGGGAGACGACGACTGCCTCCTCCCCCTTGAACAATGGGCAGAGATTGCCAAGGAGATCAGGTTCACCGCACACTCCACTCACTACTACTGATGTTTCATTGTCAACTTGGCATTGTGAGAACAAGTGATCTCTTGGCAGCTCTGAAGGCACTGGATTGAAGCCTCTGTTTGTGATCCCACATGAGAAGCACAGAGAAGAGATTGAGGAGATTGTGGGGGAGGACACCAACATCTTGTTCATCACCACTCCTGGCCAGGTAGGTTCTTGATTCTTCTTTCCTGCATGGCATGTCTTCTGCAATATATTTGCACACAACCTGAACCATTCGACAGATGATGCAACTCTTACCGTGTCTTCTCTAATCATCAGCTCACCTGCCTCATCAACGACTCCGCCGGGGTTGTCGCGACAAACACCGCCGCCGTCCAGCTCGCCAATGCCCGCGACAAGCCATGGTAAACCCACCAGATCGCGCCGTATTTGCAGTTCTAACTAGCTGTGCAACTGCTCAGATATGCATCGTTGAAGATGAAATGCTGATGTCATGTTCTGTTTCTTGTTCCCTTTTCCAGTGTGGCGCTGTTCTCCTCAAAGGAGAAGGCGAGGCTGTTCCTGCCGTACGTGGAGGAGAAGAAGAGCTGCACTGTCATCACATCGGAGACGGGGAAGCTGATCGACATCGACGTCGAGGCCGTGAAGAAGGCAGTGAAGGACTTCGAAGCCGCTCCCAGCTTCGCATTGGCATAAAGATGACGAAGATCATCTTGATTGCATCGTAGATAGACCTACACAGTGAACGGAACCCATCTGAGCAGGGAAAGCACCAGACACAATTCCGATGTGTCTTGTAGTCTTCAAATTCAGCATACATGTTACATTTTGGATTGATAACGAAGCAGAACCAACAGAGGCTAAACAAAGCGAACACTTCAACTTCGTCACTTCCACCCAGTTGGCCTACTGTCGGGAGGTACCAGGCAGTAACAAGTTAATCTAGATCAACCGAGACAACTACAATATTGTGGCCCCTTGAGTACACAATAGCAAATGGAAGTACCTATCAAGACCCTGCCAGTACATTGAAGCCCTGCAAATTGCAAGGTTCAAATTTCCACTTCCTGGGAACCTTGATGAAGTGAGAGAAGATGTTTCCTTTCGAATAAAATTCCTACGGAATTTCCGCGGTCCAAACAGAGCCTCATAAAGAATTCCAGTGGCCCAAACAGAGGCTCGTAAAGATCCTCAAACAGTTTCATGTCCACAGGATCCTCAACGATCTCATGAGATGCCCACATAATACTGGAATTTAACAGTAATTAACAGTTAACACACGCAATGATACTTTTTAACATGCTGGTCCATTTACTCGGCTGGACCAATGCAGGATGGAGGGATGGGGCTTCCATGATGAAAAATGCAGGCATTCATACTGCAACTTACATACAACATGCACATTCCGATTATATAATAAATAAATTCACCATATCTCAGATCAGCTAAAATGTGCAATAAATCCAACTAGAACAACACGCACTGTACCGAAGAGCACCCCCACACATGAAGTTCTCTGGTCTCCTTGTTGCTTAGCCTCGGTAAGCGATACAGTACCTATACACACTAGGGATTGGGAAATCTATAGAGAGGACAACTGTTAAGTTTCATGGCTTCCCGAACCTAGATGCTTCGTCGAAAGTTCATCAATCCGACCCTCATCTCATATACAGAAGCTAACGCAACAACACCTCACAGAACCAATAAATACCACAAACTAATACATTAATTGAATCAACCCTAACCTCACAGAATCAATTGTTTTGGACAGGAACTACCGCAGAAGTATCTTTCAGGAGGGAATTCTTGTCATCGGAGTTAGTTCTGATGCTGAGCAAGGCTTGTGCAGACTCCAGCGCCTTCTCACCCCCAAGTTCAGAATCAATTGTTTTGGACAGGAACTACCGCAGAAGTATCTTTCAGGAGGGAATTCTTGTCATCGGAGTTAGTTCTGATGCTGAGCAAGGCTTGTGCAGACTCCAGCGCCTTCTCACCTCCAAGTTCTAAAGTCGAGTCCTTAACGGATTCACTGTCAGCATCCTTCGGTGTGCTGGTTGGAGGTTTCTGATCTGAAATCGAGGTCACTGTGTTGGGTTGCTCGGTGGTTGTCGCTGCTGGAGTGATCACAGAAACAGGCCCATCTCTAAATTCGCTGCTGCTTCTAAATGGTTGATCATGGTTGTGCTTGCCTTCATAAGTTACTACAATATTATTAACGTCATCTGGTGCTTTTTCAACATGCTTCCGGACAGGACACCCATCGTGTGTGCAGCGGTAATAGCTCCTGCAGAGGATGAATCAGAAAGCAAATTAAATAAAGCAGTACCTAGTAAAACAGGACATATGGGCAGAAAATAAACAAGTATAGAAAAAGGATGCAAACCGCAAAGCTTAATAAAATGGTTTCATGCACATGAAATAGTGGTCGACAATTAAATTTTGAATGTGAGGTGCTACACAATGTATCTTCATTCTTTGGTAACTTTTGTTGGTAATGTGCAACTGTTTGTATCACGCAAATGAGAATTTTTTATGGTATAACTACATTACTCACAAAGAAAAAGCTTCGTAACAGACTCTGAATATCTGAAAGCTATTTAATACAAGACAGCTAAAACAACGAAGATGTGTGGGGAACTGATGTTTGGACATGGGAAGGGTTCTACCAAAAGAAGAAGGGACAATTGGTTATATGCCACTCCAAAGGATGGTGTTCTAGGATTTGCCATCAAACAGATTGTAGTTTTTTTGTTTGTTTGTTTTTTTGCCACTCCAGATTAGGTGAGTGCACGATGAAGATTTCCCACCAGAGCTTCCATTGTGCCTCTTCAGTGCCCATCGAGGAAACAAATTGCCACGGTGTACTAAATGGTATTGCTGTATTAGTACAATACCCGTCACTTAAATTGCCACTCGATACCACCATCATATTGTCGTATTGACGCAAAGATTGTCCCTCATAGGTGGCACTGTTGGAATGAGGCTTATGTCTATTCCAACGGGCCAATATATAACACCTACAGGGTTGTCAACATGCAAAGAACACCCTAAATTATATACATATCTAACACCCACCCTCCCCCCCCTCAAACTCATGGTGGATCAACAACACGGAGGTTGGAGAGGTGGAAGCTATGCTGAACTCTAGTTTGTGCCTTAGTGAAAAAATCTGCGAATTGAAACTCCGAAGGCACATACTGAAAATCAATAACTTAGTCTTGCACCTGCGATCGCATGTACGAAACATCCACTCCCATGTGCTTGGTGAGCTCATGCTTCACGGGATCTCGAGAAATACTAATCGCACCAGTACTATCTAATAAGAGATGAGTCGGTGCAGAAGCGGAAACACCGAAATCCTCAAGTAGCCATCAAAGCCAGGTGATCTCAGCTATCAACGACGTCATGGCTCTCAACTCAGCCTCGGCGCTCAAACGGGAAACAACAGTCTGCTTCTTAATCTTCCAGACAATCAAGGAGGAACCAAGGAAAACACAATAGGCATAAAGAGACCGGCGATCAGAATAATCGCTAGCTCAGATCGCATCAGAGTACGCCTGAAGCTGCAAAGAACTGGAGTGAGGAAAGAAAAAGCAACGAGTGATGGTCCCTCGAAGATAGCGCAGAACATGAAGAAGGTGACTGTAGTGGAGCTGAGTGGGAGCAGAGACGAACCGACTTAGGATATGAACTGTGTGGGAGATGTCAAAGCGAGTGATCCCAAGGTAGACAAGGCACCCGACAAGATGGCGGTAGCGAGTGGGATCCTCAAGAGGCTCACCATTAGTAGGCCGAAGGTGAACACCAAGCTCTATAGGAGTATGCACCACACGTTGATCGGTGAGAGAAGAACGAGTAAGGATATCCTGAATGTAATGCTCCTATGAGAGATAGTAGCCCTCGGGCGTAGAAATGATCTCAATCCCAATTTAGTAACGAAGAGGACCCAGATCAAACACCAAGAACTGCTCACTGAGACACTCCTTCACACAGGCAATATATTGAGAGTTATATCTAGTAATGATCATATCATCCACATAGAGAAAGAGCGTCCGACCCCGCGGAGAGGTGTGTACAAAGAGGGCAGGGTCGTGATCACTGGCGGAGAAGCCAACAGCAATGACAACAGAGGAGAAGCAGTCAAACCAAGCACGAGGGGCTTGTTTGAGCCCATAGAAAGAGCGACGAAGGCGACAAACCATACCATCGGGGACTGAATACCCAGGAGGCGGCTGCATGTAGACCTCAAGCAGCTCGCCATTGAGAAAGATATTCTTAACGTCCAACTGAAAGATGGGCCACTGTCGAACAGAGGCCATAGCAAGGAGTGCGAATAGTGGTCATATGAGCAACAGGAGCAGAGGTCTAATCGTAGTCATGACCAAGGGTCGGCTTACCGGACCGGGGTGTGATCCCGCCTCCCCGATGCTAGAATCGATTCTGCGGCATTCTGCACGGCAACCGGATGAAATTCATTCAAATTCATTTGAAATTCATTTGAAATCTGGAAAACTGCCGGATCCGCTTTCCGCCACCCTCCGATGGCGGTTCTGCGTGCAGAATCCGCGATTCACGCACGATTTCAATCACTGGTCATGATCATGCTCCTGCTGAAAACCACATACCACAAAACGAGCCTTGTAGCGTTCAAGGGAACCATCCAAGCGGGTCTTGATCTTGTACACCCACTTGCACATGATGGGAGTGACGCGCAGATAGGAGCACAAGATCCCAAGTGCCAGTACGCTCCAAAGCAGCAATCTCCTCAGACATCGCAGTCGCCACTCGGGGTGGCGGCGACCTCACTGTATGTCGTGGCTCGGAAGAGCAATGATCGCAAAATCATAGCACTCAAGTGGCTTGATAGTGTAACGATCACGAAGTCACGAAGATCGTATCTGGGAGAAGGCGGAGCGGGACCCAACAAGGACGGAGAAGAACAGCTAGGAATAGGCCCCAGCAAAGACGGAGGCTCAACTGGAAAAGGAGTAGGCCGAGGACGACGAGAGTAGTGCAGAAAAAAGGTGAAATCTCAACAAAAGAGCGAGAAAGAAACTCCGACGAAGGTGGAACAGGTGCAGCCGGAGTAGAAAGAGGCGAAGAAGGTGGAGGAGGAAGCAAAACAGTAGTGGAAAGCAGAGAGTCAGGAAAAGTCAGAACGAAGATCGACTCAAGAGAATCTGACCTGACTATGGGGGAAAAGGGTAGTAAGGTCGGGACTCATCGAAAGTGACATCCCGCGAGATCCTCATCCGGCGAGCAACAGGGTCGTAGCAACGATAACTCTTATGCTCAAGACCGTAGCCAAGGAAAACACACTCAACTGACTGAGCAGTCAGCTTGATGCGCTCACGAGGTGGAAGGACGAAACAGACAACCAAAACTGCGAAGGTGACTGTACTCTGGGACTCGACAATAGAAGCACTCGATAAGAGTAGAACACTGAAGAGCAGTGGAAGGCTGCATGGTGATGAGAAAAGCGGCGAAGGAAACAAACTCAACTCAATGAGTGAGGAGGATGAAGAGACGAGCACGAAATACGAAGGTCTCAAGCAAGTGACGATACTTACACTTAGAGACACTGTTCTAAGCGTGAGCACCAGGACAAGAGTACTGGAGAAGAGTACCTTGCTCAGCGAGAAAGCGATGCAAAGCAGCAGAAGTAGAGTCGGCACGAAACACACGAATGGCCGAATCAAACTGAGTGCGAACCATGGTGGCGAACATCTTGTAAATAGAGAACCTGACTGCGAGAGGACATGAAGTAGATCCAAGTATGACGAGAATAATCATCAATAAAGATCACATAGTATCGATGACCTCCTTTCGAAACGAAGGGAGTCGAACCACAAACATCAGAGTGAACAAGATAAAAAAGACGAGTAGAAATAGAATCACTAGAGGGATAGGGGAGCTACAATTGCTTGCCAAGCTTGCAACCCATACAATGTAAAGAGGTGTCCCCAGAAACAGACCCAAGAACACCACGACCTACTAGTGACGATAGACGCGATCCACTGAGATGACCTAGACGATGGTGCCACTGAGCGAATGAGGTAGTGAAGGACGCGGCAAGACCAGAAGTAATGGTAGTGGCTGACTGGCTAGTGGAGACAGCGGAAGGAAGATGAAGCCAGTCGAGATCCCAAAGACGCTGCGATCCGAGCGGCAATCTGAGCAACGCAAAGCAGGGGAGCGCAACAAAGCTGAAGCTCTTGGGGAATCCGACGAAGGGCAACGTGGATCCGGCGACGAGGAGCCCAGATCTAGCAGCAAGGACCACGGAGCCGGCAATAGGAGCCAGATCGGCGATGGCAGAGACAATGGCAGAAGCAAAGCGTCAGGAAGAAAAACAGAGCAGGGGAAGGAAGATTCGGGAGCGGGGACAACGGCGGCAGCGGCGGCAGCTCTCTAGTAGTCAAGGAGCTGGGGTTTCCATTGCTCTAATACCATGTTGGAATGAGGCTTTATGTCTATTCCAATGGGCCAAAGGGCCAATATATAACATGTACAGAGTTGCCAACATGCACAGAACACCCTAGGCTATGTACATATCTAACAGGCAGAACAGTACACATGATCACTGGTACAGCTATGGTGTACAGACAGCGTGATTGCCAAAGGGGCGAAGGATCAGCACCTATATCGCCAGTGAATGGTTTGTTGATCAAGGGAGCAGCGAGCATTGTTATGACACTACAGGGAGGGAGGACCATGTGTTTTTCTTGGGTGAGAGATTAGGTGAAGAAGGTCGAATGGTTATTTTCTGGGGAAAAATGAAATATATAGAATACATTAGTTATATATTGCAGATTACAGTTTATGCCAAATAAAACTTGCTAAACATGATGATTAAGAACAGAACTGTGATGGCAAAAACAAACTCAAAACAAGTTAAAAGGATTTTATTAGCATCGGCACCCATAACATAGTATATCTGAAACTCGTTAATAAAAGTGCACCACAATTTTAACCATGGTCTTGTGCACAGTGAAAGGTACGTGTGCGATTAATTGACATGTGCAATGATCCGTAGCATCAAGGGCTAGTGGGGACTGGGGAGGACCAAATGAAAGATACTTGTTAGTTGTTATTTGTCGTTACACTTCTTACATCTCACAGGCAGAAACAGCAATGCAATTTTCTTTCAATATATAAACATATTCCTTGAATATAATATTAGGATTTTGTTTCCACAAACATAATTAGCTATCATTTCTGCAAATATTGTATGGACAGTTTCAAGCATCAAGGAACACAAAGTTCATCTAAATTATGATAATGAACAGGCAATGCCAGAGACCAGTTCAATGCAAGAACCCAGTACCCAGATGTTGAGATTCAGACAAAATTTGACCATCTAGTAGTACCAAGAAAAAGAAAAAATAATGAAACACAAGAGATAATAAACCTCCAGGTAAAAGTTAAAAAAACGAAAAATGACCCTAGGGTGGATGAAAATGGGTCAAGAGCTCAAGATCCTCTGAAAAAACAATAGACAGCGAATATTCAATAGCACAGGTGTAAAATTGCTCTATAGTACTGTACTTGAATTGAAGTTAAGTGCACAATATCATTAAGGATAAAAGTATTATTCATGTTCAATAGATACACTGCAGTAACCATGAATGAGAGATATCACCACACACCTGGGGTTTGGATTTCCCTTCACAATTTTTTGTCCATACTTACGCCATCTGTATCCATCGCTCGTCTTCCCAGCCTGAACAATAATCTTTTGCTCTCTAACAGTTCTGAGAACTGGAGTTGAGTTAGGTGTCGTCGTTTCAACTATCCTGCTCAAAGAAAAAATACAATAGAGAAAGCAAAAGGTAAGAACAACTAATAAAAAATGAACAAAGAAAATAGTACAACAGTACAATGACCTTCGCTTTAGCTGGGGCTCTGCACTAGGATGTTCATCTTCGGATTTGTTACCAGCGTCCCCTTCGCAATCACTTGAGCAAAAGAGCTGCTGTTCAGAAGTTTCGGAGACAGCACTCTGGTTTACTTTACATGTCGGTGTATGGGATTCTATAATTTCGGTGTTCAAAAGTCGCAAGGTTTCATCATCTCCAGAGGAAACATTAATATGACGCACTCTCTCTTTTACAAATCTGGTCTTTTGTGGTGGTTCATGGTTATGCGTTCCTCTATATATGATCTCCACAACACGGCCATCAGGACAGTGCTCAACCTTCTTTTTAGCCAAACAACTTGAGTTGGTGCATCTATAGTAGCTCCTGGAATTATCACTACTTTTCACTTGCTTCTGACCATACTTCCTCCAGTTGAAGCCATCACCCACCATATTTACAGCCGCATGGTGATGCAGTTTTGACTCAGATGACGACGACTTCTCTGCCATTGGTCTACAAACACTTCCTTGGGTTATTGACGGTGCTTGCTGCAGTGGCACTATAGCTTTAGGTGTTATAGGATGTGGAAATGGACTCGACAGCCCTTCTGAATATGCAGATGATGTTGGTGATTGCAATTGCATTTGTGCCTGAGCTGTAACACTTGCTAAAGCTGCTTGATGACTCATCGCAAACTGGCCCTAATTTCAAAAAGATATTTTTTCACAAATCTAAGTAATACACCGAAATAAAGCACCATACACAACTGGAAAATAAAATTTAGTAGTCTGAACTTTGTTGACATGAAAACCCAAGGAGCACGGTAATGCATTTCTAGTAAAAACCTATGTGGCATGCTATAGGGAAAAAAACTCACTAAACTATACCTGTCAATAGAGATTTCTTTCCAACCATCAAATTTCAATGTATTACAAGTTTACTACCCACGTAACACAAGAACCTAGGATCTCGGCGTGTTGAACAAGATTAAGCCAGTCCCTTTCCGCACGCATTAAACAGAAGGTGACACAGTGATCCAATGCGTATTGGATTAAATTAAAAGTCTATATTTTCATATTTAACTATGATCTACCAGGATTAGGACAACACACAGATAGCATAATAAATTATATACATCGCATCAAATAAAAGAAGAACTATAGAATTGAGTCAATTGCTCATACCTATACAAAGCAGGCTGTACTAAAGCTAACAACACCTTTTCAACCTAGGACCATATTGCCCCCCCAAAAAAAAAAAAAGAATTCCTACAAACATTTCTTAATGCAGAAAACTTCATATGGATCATTTGAACTGAGAATTGAGAACACAATCCATTTACTAAGGAATTCCAATTCCTTCACAGTAATAGTTCCAAGCCCAACCCTACCACCACACATGGCAGTAGCCAGTAAAACTACATAAGGTGACAAGGTGTCGAATGACGACTAATAATGTTGCAACAAAGATCACTCAAGTAAAGACAAGCACACCAAATATACATAAGTTCCAAAACATGACAACTAGCATCCCCCTCCTCTAGAATGGACACCTAGAAATTATTAACTACAAATCCAGATACAAGCCCAATTCAACTGCACAAGCACAAGCTAAGAATGGCACAAAACTCCAAATTGCTCTATTTAATCACATATGAATCATCAAGTTGCAAATGACCTCGATTCTGATTTAAAAGGAATCCAAATTGAATCATCAGTTTGTCCACATGTGAATTAATCCGAAGGAACTCAAGTTTCTTGATAGTACGATGCCCGAACTCCAACCCTACTACTCCACTGGGACACTGAGATTTTAAAATACGGCAGAGTTGTACTACTGCAACCAAATTTATTATAACAATATATGTAGCTACAGCCTATACTTAAAACACATGAGTTCAGGACCATCACCATTAGCATCACCTGAATTTCAAGCTTCCTCAAGATTGTATTCCTGGAATTTGTAAGTCCAACCCAAGCAAAATATTAAGAACTGCACAATCACGACCAGAGAAGGGTATGGCAGAAAAAATATGCCCCATTTCCATTATCACATGAGACATCATCATACTACAATTTATCGTCAGTTCTGACTGACTAACTAGGATCCAAAATATACTGTCACTTTGTCTACACATCAAGAGCGCACTTCGAAATACGCCCTTTTTTTCTACATGGACACTCGTGCACTAGCCATTTCGTTTACAATATACACAAAGCGTCCGAACAAAATACCGTCTTTATCCTTATAGTTTAGAAACGTCCTGAACAGGATGCACCCAAAACAATCAAAACCCTAACTACTTCCAAGGCCCATCCAATCCATCCTATGCAACCAAAAGCCCTAGAGACCTATAGAGGGAGGGCACACGCACCGCGAACCCTGGAGACGCGATGAAGCACGGCACGGCCACCACTGGCACCGCCAGGATGGGTGCCTCCGCACCACCCCCGGCTGGCCGCCGCATCGCCTCGACCTCCACCTTCCCCTTCTCTTTCTCCTTCTCTTTCTCCTTCCCCTCCTTCCCCTCCACCTTAACTTCCACCTCCACCTTCTTCTCCTTCGCCTCGGCAACCGCCTCCTCCTCCTTCTCCATCTCCATCTCCTTTACCTCCTCCTTCTCCATATCCTTCGCGTCCTCCTTCTCCACCTCCTTCGCCTCCGCCTTCTTCTCCGCCTCCGCCTCGGGGGGCTCCGGCGGCGGGTGCTTCTCCACCTCGGCCGCGGCCACCGGGAGCGGGTGCTTCCCCTCGGCCGGCGCGTCCGGCTCGCCGTCGGCCATGGAGGTTCGAGAAGGAAGGAGGGGAAAAGCTAGGGTTTGGAGGGGTGGGAGGTTCGAGAGGCGGAGAGGGGTTGGTAGTCGAAGAAGGAGAGGGGGAACTTTTGACTGGGATTGACCGGAGCGGGGTGGTACTACTGTGGTAGCAGTAGTAAAAACTGGATCATGATCCTCTGCGTCACGGGCGAGGACTAGTGTGTGTGGGTGGCGAATCGGAATTTTTTTTATTAATTACCTTTTTTAATTTTTATTTTAAAGTTAACCTCCGCGAACTTTATTTTCAATTCTGATCTCTTTAGTCACGTACATGTGGCGTGACAAAACAACGCTGTCACGCCATCCGTATTTGGGGGAAGCTCTTGTCTAGGGCTGTACATTTTCAAACCGAACCGAACAAACCAAACCTATTCGGTACGGTATTCATAATTCAGTTTTTTCAGTAAAAACCGGTCGAAAGCCAAAAAAACCGAACCCATGTTACATCGCTCGGCTCGGCGCCACAGTTGTGCTAAATCGGCATCCACGGTCCACGTGCCCACACCACGCCTGGCTCTGGAGGCGAGCTATCTGCGCTTCCGTGCTTTCGCCGTTGACATCACCGATTGCAGTGTTGGTTCTGATGCCGAGCCGTGATGCACTCAGTGATCCTATGTATTGTGGGCCCCCATGAATTGCTGCTCCTTTCTCCTTTGACCGGATGCTAGGCTAGTGGCTGCCGAATTAAGTAAAGGGGTTGAGTTGTGCCGTATCATGCTCATTAGATGGCATCAGTGCATGTGAAGTGCAATTGTGCATGTGCTCATTAGATGGCATCAGTGCATGTGAAGTGCAATTGTGCATACTGGCTGCTGCATGCACAACAAGCCAGCAAAGGCAACACCAAGTCACCAACATTGCAATACTGCTGTGGATTGTGGTGTTGCCTGCTGGGCACATGTGCTTGCCGGCTTGCCACAACGTCGTTACTCATTTGCAATTCGCGTCAACTTTGGTAGATATGGTATTTACCGATACCGTACCGAAATAAATTAGGATTTATCGAAACTAGACCGTATTATTAAAAATACCGTATTTACCGAACTAACAATACCGTATTTATCGTACATACCGAACCGAACAAACACCCCTACTCTTGTCACACCACGGGTGGTGGTGTGTCAGTGTTGTTTGATCACACCACGATTAGTGGTATGATCAAAAATGCTATTTAGCAGACTTATCCTATGGTAAGGTCAGAATTGAAAATAAAGTTCGTCGAATGTTAACTTTAAAATAAAAATTTTTAAAAAGTTAATTAATAATAAAAAGTTCGGCGAATCGCGCTCTGCAGTATGTCATTGTAAAATAATACAGCAACAGTACAATAGGTATCAAAGCGTTATTACCGTACGAAACAATGTAACATTGATTCTGAACTTCGATTTTTGACCGAACCGTAGATACCGCTAGTAATGCCATAGCACTACAGATTTCTGCATCACATGCTTCAATACAAAGATCCGATGCATAAAAACCGAGACCGGGGATGGGAACTGACGGAGGAGTAAGCCGTTACGGAGCGGAAGCCTTCAAGGTCAAAGGGTCAAATCTGCTGGCCCCATCATTCTTCTTCTCGTGGGCTCGGATTCTACGTGAAACGTAAATTCAATATGACCAGGGAAAATCTCCGTGTTCCTTGCAAACGAGCCTTAGCATTTAGATGAGAGGCGCGAGAGGGAAGTCACGTCCCAATTCAGCCCGACTCACAAGGACACAGAAACGTAGGAACTCGTTTGGATGGGCCAGCTCTGGCCTTGCTCCTCGTGCCGCCTCACCTCGGCCTCCATGTGCCCTTTGCCACTCGATGAAGCCCAAGGTTGGGAACTCGCTAGCGATGCTAGAGCTCTAGACACTTCCATCACATGATGGATCTATATTTGGTGTGGGACTTACTACCTGAGGCCGTCGACATGCTGGGACGTGATGACTTGTGAAGAAAGAGTGGTGGCGGCGGCGGGAGTGTTCATCGAATTTAAAAGTAACTTTTCGGGTATAGTCCGTACGTACTATTTCATCTCTTAAAATGGTATAGAATAGTCATGCGTTCTATATCGGCCTCGATATCGATCAATAATCTTTGGTCATCTTGGTTTCGATCTGGGACAATACCGATCGTACTGATGGAATCGAAAATACCATCTATTGAACTTATTAAAGTATATGTTATATTTGATCCTACTATTATGTATTTTAAGTAATATTACAAGTGAAATTTAGTGTATATACAATTAAACATATATATACTTATAAATATATATTATTATATTAAGATAAAATTCATGATATACCATTAAATAACTACATGATTCACAATATGCCACTCGTTGTGAGGTTGACATGTGGGCTCAGGACCCATATGTCAGTGAGACACCAGTGGCATATTATGAAGATTTGAAGTTATTTAATGACATATAACGAATTGCCCCTTATACTAATCTCCAGAATAGTACACCGGTATAGGCCAATACCAGAATGTACCATTCTAAGAGCCAAACCGGTGTGGCTTCTGGAATGGTATTGATAAGTATGGTGCTAAGGTCCAAAAAAATTTTGAAATAATATTATCTTAAAACAAATTTACAAAAATAATAGTCGATTTTTTTTTACAAAACTAGACTTGTCGGTGTTTTAGGACCGAACTTACGTAAAGATTGTTTGATTCGGGGGTTCCTCTAGGCTCAAAATCACACAGAGATGGAGACACGAAAATTTTATACAGGTTCGGGCCTTCTCCTGGGAGAATAACAACCCTATTCCTGTGTGTATGTATTGAGTATACTGGGTTACAAGATCAAGCCAGAAAACTAGAGTATTGTGCTTCTCAGAATTCGGGCTCTCCTCATTGCTTTGATGACCCTTGCCTTTTATACCGTCCCCAGAATGTACACCGTTGGACCTCTAATAAAAGGTCACTTAATCATCCAGATCATGGCGCCATTACTGGAGGTTACTGTAGGGGTTAAAATGTTCCCACGTCGCTAGGCAATTATCATCATAAAAGGGAGTTAAAATCATGCCATTATCTTTAGGAAATAATGGCGTAGTTTTACTGCCCGTATTTTGAATACGATGTGGAAGATTCCTTTATCGACTAGGCCCACATGTCTGTGAGCTTTGTCGACTAGGGTCTGGTCATAGAAGGTCTTACGACCAGGGGATGGTCGTAGGAAAGCTTACGACTGCATACTGATCGTAGTAGAGCTTACGATCATGGGATAGTCGTATAAAGACTTACGACTATGGGGTAGTCATAGGAAGACCCACGACTACAAGGTGGTCGTAGAAGAACTTACGACCTCCAGTTTCTCCCTTATTAATATTTAAGGGGTATATTCAGGAATTATGTGACGTCATTATTACCTCATAATATGAATTATGGATAAATGATTAAATGAGGATTGCTATATCCTCGTCAAGACTATTGTCGTCATTTGAAATGACGAAATTGTCCTATCGTCGTTCCAAATGGTGACTACTGCCTAGAACTAGAGGTGTTCATGGGCGGCACAGCCCGCCGGCGCAGCTTGAGCCTGAGGCAATCCGGACCAGGCTTGGGACTGTGTTTTCGGCCCGAAAGCCCGAAGGCCCGAAAAAATCAATTAACAAGGGACAAAGTCTATTTTATAACCTTGAACTCTTCAAAAAGTCTGGATTTCAACCCTAAACTACAAAACCGGGTATAAGCCAACCTCCAACTTTCAAAACCGTTCATTTTACCCCCCTCAACCCAAACAGGGGCGGTTTTGGGTGACATGACTCTAACGTGTCAATGGTTTTGACACGTAATATTCTTTTCAATGACATGGCAGCCACTTAGCAAATAAAACAAGAAATATATTTACAGGCCTACATGTCATCCTCTCATTTCTTTGTTTTCCTCTCATTCTCTCTCATCTCTCTTTTCACTCTTGTAGGAGGCTCCTGAACACCTTGTCGCTCCCGTTCTCTAGCTCCTCGATGCATTCCTCCAACTCCTCCAGCCTCTCCATCAACGACATCATCTCCTTCTCCTCCTCCGATGTAATATCCTATTGTTCTGAGCCTTTTTGAAAATTTTCAAAATAAAAAGAACCATTTGGTTTTGTTGAAGTTCTAAAGCTTAACTTGAGATTTTGAAATTAAGAGTGTTTAAAATGACTAAATCAAACTTCAACTAATCCAAGAGTTTAGTTTGTTTTGAGTTTGTTGGAGTTTTCTGGTGTTGGGTTTTCCCCTTTCTCTGTTCGCTCCGTGTTTCGCTCGGCCCAGCTTTTTCTTCTTTAGCCTTTCCCTTTTGGTTTAGACCTCCCCTTTGGTCACGACCTCCCCTTGGTCACGTGACATCCCTTTGGCCGCGACCTCCCCCTTTTGTCGTATCCTCATGACCTCCTTCTCGTTTGGACCTCCCCTTAGGTCTAGACGTCCTTCTCGTTTGGATCTCCCCTTGGGTCCAAACCTCCTTCTCGTTTGGACCTCTCCTTGGGTCCAAACCTCTCTCTCGGTTTAGACCTCCCTCTCGTTTGGACCTTCCCCTCAATCGAGACCTCCAGGTGGTCCTGGCGACCTCCGGGTTGTCCTAGCGACCTCCAGGTTGTCCTAGCGACCTCTTGGTGGTCCTGGAGCTAGCCGCGACCTCCCCTTTTGTCCTCTAGTCGCGACCTCCCCTTGGGTCACTACCTCCTCTTGGGTCACGACCTCCCTTTTTTTGTCCTTTAGTCGCGACCTCCCCTTGGGTCACGACCTCCCTTTTTTTGTCCTTTACTCGCGACCTCCTCTTGGGTCACGACCTCCCCCTCTTTTGTTGTAACACTCCCTTGGGTCACGACCACTCCTCGTATCAAGACCACCCTCTTGGTCTTTTTGCAAAGACCACCCTCCTTTGACCACGACCTCTCCTTTGGTCATGACCTCCTCTTTGGTCACGACACCCCTTTTGACTGGCCACATTTGTCACTACTGCTCACCTTCTTCTTCCTCTCGTCGCATCACTGCTGACGCAAAGGTCCTTGTGCATTTAATGTTGTTGTGTCGCATTAAATGTTGTTGCTTTTGCAGTACTTGTTCCCTCTCTTGTCTACTCCCCTACTTGCTTTTATCTTCTCCTTCACCTACCCTTGAATTCGTGCGCCTCCTCTAGGCTATAAAAAACCTGAGCAGTTCTCTTTTATCTCTTTTAGCCTTCCCCAACTTTCTTGCTCTGCTCAGGACCTCCTCCTCGACCTCTCTCTCAGTTGGACCTCCTCCGCACGTGTAGATTCCGGCTTCTCTAAAGAATTCGTGGATCCGACGACCTCTACAGAAGAATCTCAGCTCTTCGTCGAAGGCAAGTCATAGCCATTTGATCATGTTGTTCCCAATTTGCAAAATTATATTGTTTTATACCAACATGCATGGCTATTTGTATAAAATAGTTTGAGAATTAGCTAAACGCCTACTCTTCAGTATGACTCCTTGAATAATTATGTTCGACATGTTGATATGTACCTTGGGACACCATAGGTGGGTAATCTTAGTTGGACCTTCTTATTGTGATAACCAACAAGGGTGTGTATATTGCTTAGACCTGCTTTAGTTATGCGATGTCTACCCATCTCACGATTCAATAATAATGAATTTGACTTAATGATATTTGGAATTGTGGCATGTGTTGCCGTGAATAATAAAAATTGTTGTGCCATGGCATGGGTTGCCATTTGGCCAGGTTGAACCGAAAATGATTTCATACTCGGGCGCGTAATCGTGCAGTAAAGGGGGTGTTTAGTGCACATTGAGATGTGGATGTCTCGCCTGAGTAGTCACTAAGGACTTAACCTTGTACGCCATTGATCCAGGCCATACCGTGCAACCACAAGTCCAGGGTGGGGTGGATCTGGCCAACTAATTAGCAATGTTCTGAGTCAGTTCTGTTTGGGTTGGAAATGGCGCAAGAGGGGGCCTGTGTGGCGAATCCTTAGCGAGCAGAACCGGGTCAAGACAGAGTTTTGTAAAAGCCTTAGCACGTGCTCTAGACTGCTTAGCTAAGGTAGTGAGTAGGGGCATTGACGGATGTCCAACCAACTAGAGAAGTCGTGTCTTGTGGGTAAAGTTGTACAACCTCTGCAGAGTGTAAAACTATTCGAATAGCCGTATCCGCGGTCAAGGACATGCCTGGTGATTTCACGCAAGGGGTAGACTTTTCTCAAAATGGGTGGTCATGGTTTGTTTCGAGTGGTCTGGGGAGTGATCTGAGTGATCACGAGTGGTCTAGGCAGTGGCCATGGTGGTCACGAGTTGTTTCAAAGAAAACTTGATTACTTATGTATTATTTTTTCAACTTGTGCTTTGCAATCTACTTAATGTATTTCCAGTCAATATTGTTTTCTGCAAAATAACCATAAAGACCTCATTGTCAAGCCTTGCATGAATACTATTTGCATTCTTTTCCCTACGGCTTGCTGAGTACATTCAAAGTACTTATGGCTTTGTGCCCTCTGGTTAATCAGAAGCTGAAGACCTCCCAGGGACCTCTGACCTCTTTGAAGAGGAGGTCTTTGAAGATCAGGCGTGCTAGGGGACGTCCTCCACTTGATAGCCTGTGGGCGCGTCGGGTGGTTTCTGCGTGTGTTTTGTGTTCCGTTGTGTTGTAGTCTTGCGTGGCACCCCTGTAACAACCTTAACTATAAGGTCTTTTTCTATTATTATTGTTTATTTGTTTGCTTCTTCTTTAGCTCGTTGTATGGTTGTGATCTCATCGTTGTTGAACTGTGCGGACTAGCTACTGATCATAGGACTAGTCCAGATTGCACAGGAGGTCCCGGGGGTTGTTTTCCCCTGGGCGTGACATCCGACGCTGCCGCCTTCTTCTTGATCTCGATCAAGCACACCAATGTTGCCGTCCTCTTGCAAGAGGACGCTGCCGCGGAGGCTGATGCTGACATGACCGCCACAATGTTGAAGAGCGCCACGGAAGCCGCCACCGTGGCCGTGACCGACTCCATCAACAGCCCAACCACCTCCACCTTCGCCACGCTGCCGTCGAGCCCAAGGTGTGAGGGCCTCGCACCCTCCCTCGCGGTGGCCGCGAGCCGCGCCAACTCCTTCCTAGCCTTGTGCTACGACCTCACCGCGGACGAGAGCCGCGCGCCGTTGCGGCAGCGGATGGCAGCTAGCACCTCGAAGACATCCTGCTTGAGCGTGACGATGATGTAAATATTCCTCCTTGATCAGGGATTGCCATTTCCAATTGTGCCTAATTGAACACACGTAGCAGATCAAGAATTGGACTAAATAACTGGAGTAATTAAGTAATTGAGGCTCACCACGAGCTCACTGGTGCTGAGGAGGTCGTCGACGGAGTCGTGGCGCGTGGTGAGGAGCACAGAGGTGAACTGGTTGGCGGTGTTGATGAGCAGCGCCGCGACGATGAACCTGCGGAAGCGGTGGCTGATGACCTTGAGCTGCTTGCTGATGTCGAGGTGCTCCCGGAGCACGCGCTCCACCGGTCCTTCCCTCCTCGACCTCGACGAGCAGTGAGCCGACAAAGTCCTCGAGCCCGAGCCCCTGGAGGTGGTAGATGAGGCGGAAGAGGACGCAGGTAAGGAGGTAGATGGCGCTCTGAGGAGGAGGCGGCGGCGGAGGAGGAGGGACGAGGAGGCGGCCAGGGAGGAGGGAGGAGGCGAGAGACCAAGGAGGAGGGAGGCGACTGCGGTGGTCAGGGAGGAGGGAGGCGGCGGGGGAGGACGTGGGTGGGGGGAGGCAGCGGGGGAGGACGTGGGTGGTGGCCGGTGAGGGGGTTCGAGCTCGAGTCACGATGGCCACAGGATGGACTAGGGGATGGGGGTGGGGGCTTGGGCGTGGGGCATCTCACCTCGTGGTGGGGAGGTGATTTGTCTGCTTTGGTGGCAAAGTACGGCGACATGGGTGCTAAGGTGGATGAAACTGGAGTGGTTTAGGGCGGAAGGGGGTAAAGTAAACGGTTTTTAGAGTTGGAGGTTGCGGTTTTGTAGTTTAGGGTTGAAATCCAGACTTTTCAAAGAGTTTAAGGTTGTTAAATAGACTTTATGAAAAACTATTTTTTAATTCTGGAAATGAATTAAATATTATTTTTATTCCAAAAATGATTAAAATAATATTTTTAAATGAAAAACCTAACTTTCGGGCCAGGCTCAGGCCTGCCCACTTCAGACCGGGCTTTTCAAGCCCGGTCCGGCGTTTGAACAGGTCTACCTAAAACAGTGCAGAGAGGTCCTGTCACCAGTTGAAATGATGACATGGCCCTATCGTCACTCCAACTGGCAACAGGGACCTTAGCCTGTTTTTTGTAATGTCTATTTTCGACCACATATTGTGTGGACAAATCACAATGATATTACAAAATATTTAGCACAACGTCTTCACATTTTTTTGTCGACAAATCGCAATGATATTACAGAACATTCACCGCAACGTCCTCACATATTTTATCGACGAATCACATTGATATTACAAAACATTCAGCACAACGTCATCACCTAGTTTTTCAACAAATCAAAATGATATTACAAAGCATTGAGCACCACATATTTCAATAAGATGAACATTTCTCGTAGTCGCGACCTCAACGTCCGCCATGCTGACCGCCTCAAGTGGGGCGGTCAGATGAGGTCCTCGTGGCGCCGTCCGGACTATCGGTGTCTCCTTCATCCTGTGAATTTCTCATAGTGCATTTCTTGAAGGTGTGCCCAGACTCTCTACAAATGGAGCACTTCTTTGTACGATGTCCGGCTTCTGCTTCGTCCATATCGTTCCTAGTACGTCGTACCTGTCATCGGCCAACCTTTGCCTTCAGCCTATCAATATCCACGGCTCAGATAAGTTGCTCCCAGGTCGGATGGCTAGTGAAATGGCCAACCACAGTGTAACCATACAGCTATGCACTCCAGATTTGCATCACCTCCTCCTTGTTGAAATAATCAGAGAGGTATTGCCTGAGATGTTGTGCCACCGTCGAACATGCGACCATGACATGCGAGTAGGGCCTATGCAGAAGAATAGGCTTGTTGCAAGTGCATACGCAACTAGCGCAGCATAGCGTGCACTCAGGGGTGATCCTCTCGCGGTTCATCCCGCGACATCCTTTATCTCTGCACAGTATCTCGAAGCGAAGCTCCCTTGTGCCCATCTTAAATGTCTGATGCATCTCATCCTTCTTACTCTTCCCCTCCATATACTTAGTGATCGTGGCAGAGTACAGTACTCTGTCATTTGACATGCGCGAGCGACGCATTGTTGCTTCTGTTAACAAAGTAATTTGTGATACCTCGGAGAATTACCTCCATAATACTAATCAAACGGAGGCACCTGGCGTCACGCATGACCCAATTGTACACCTCGGCTAGATTAGTTGTCATGACACCATATTGAGTACCACCCCTGCCATGTAGCAGTGACCACTTCTTCTTAGGCCCATGCTCAATCCAGTCCGAGAAGTATTTCACCTGCGCCTCCGACTTCCTCGCCACAGTAGGACCATCCGTGAGTAGCTGTGGTAATGCTTTGGGGCCTGGTTAGCACTTTGTAGTGGCCTTTTTCACTGCCTCTCTTCTGTGCGTCCGAGTCCGCTCATCCAAATTCTTCCAAAGTGTGTTAAGCTTTCAGTGCTGCTTCTGGTTGCACAACAGGTTCATCAAGTCCTTGTTGCGGAACTGCTTGTAGAAATTTCCACCGAAGTGCCTCATGCACCACCTACTCTATAGATCCACCCATGGAAAATGGTTCATTCTCTCCTTATTGTAGCTGAGTTATTACACTCAACAGACACGTATGCCAATCATGTATGACACGTACGTTAGGACGGCTCGATACAACAGAAATCCTCAAATTCCTCAAGAACCACAACCAGTTGTCCGTGTTCTCGCTTTCGACGAATGTGAATGCCACAAAAAGAACTTGATTGTTCCCGTCTGTCGCTATTGTAGTCAGTATCAGGTCCTTGTACTTTCCAGTCAGGAATGTGCCATCCACGCACAAGATTGGATGGCAGTGCCAAAATGTATTGATGCATGGACTAAAGGCGAAGACTGCTCACTTCGGTACCCTCTTATTACCCCACTTCGGATGCGTGGAATCTTCAATGACGATATGAGTACCAGGATTCCTGTCCTGTAAGACTTGGAGTTGGCCAGGCAGGTTGTGGTAGGAGTTCTCGAACATACCGAACATTAGTTCTAATGCCTTCTATTTTGATCTCCACGCCTTGGCATAACTGATTGTATATTAGAACCTTGCCTCAATCGTCTAAATGATAGATCGTAGCTCAAAATCTAGATTATCCACAATCTCACTGTACATAATGTTCATGATGAAGCCTGATGATATGTTCTTGTGGGATTGCATTGACTCAGCGACGACACATGTGTGAGGGACCACTATAGAGCATTTCTAGTAGGTGTCACACTTAGGCTGAAATGCGTGCACTCGCCAAAGGCATCCCTCTATGTCACACTCCACGTCGTAGCATCTTAGGTTAGACTTAACGACTGTGAATGTACGCTGCACTGACAAGGCCCAGAATTTGATCGTCTCCTACATGGCCTACTTGCATTTGTAGTACTCCCATGGTACACGGGAGCCTTCATTAACGACGAGGTTGTCGAACTGGTACGTGTTCCACTCAGATAGAACCACCTACTATTCCACACCATCCTCGTCGTCGGATCCTTCATCTTCTAACAATGCCATGTAGTCCTGGTATTTGAGATCCATCCTTTGGACTAGGGCTTCCAGTTCCTCACCCTCACCAGCAAACCTACTAGCTTGCTTGACTGAAGGAGCTCCTTCTACACGGTCTTCATCGACAACATCAGCAACTCCCAGACCTTTGGCCATTGTGTGTGTCACGCTGTGACTGAAGTCCCCGGCTTCTTCTTCGGCATCACCACCCTCTTCTTGTTCAGCCGCCGATGCAGGAGTAGCTTAGCATATGCTTGGACCAGAAGGACCAAATCCCACCGTCCCTCCCTCTCCCTGTGTACATATGACTGCTATGACCTTGTTCCCTTGAGCTGCACTAACTCCCAATATGTGCCCTACGGTGCTCAGTTGGTAAGGCAACTCAATCTTAGATCATACACAGCATAGTCCAAATCGAATATGTGGAACAAACGATGCATCACAGCGCCCCATGCATACTACTCTGGTCTTGTTAGGGTCACGGTCGCCAATTGAAAATAATGCAAATCAATCCACTCAGGACCCTCAAGAATAGTCACCTGACCGTAGTAAATTTTGAAATTGGTGGCGTTCGACATAATTGACGTACTGCACCGTAAACAAAAATTTCATTATTAACCACATATTTAAAACTAAACTACTAACTGAAAAGGATCATGTACAACATACTACACTACGTAACCGTACATATAAAACTATGTAATTCATTCGGTTAAAAAAATTACCTGAAAGGTGGACGACTAGACGAGCAGCGCTTCGCTAGCTTTTCTCCTCCCCTCTACTCCTCTGCTCCTCTCCTTTCCCTCCCTTCTCTCTTTTTTTTTTGAATAAAAGTGAGTTATGCTAAAATTTTGGGGTTTTTTATAGGGTAGATTGTGCCGCTATTTGGAATGGCGATAGGGACTTGTGGGATCTTTGTCACCATTTGAAAATGACGATTTTTCTTGATTTTAATATTAAAAAGTTTAGAGACTTGCGGGATCCCTGTCACTATTAAATTGACGATTGTCCTAAATTTTAATATTAAAAAATTTAGAGACTTGCGGAATCCTTATCGTCATTTGAAATGACGATTGTTCTAACTTTTAATATTAAAAATTTTCAACTAGGGGTCCCTATCGCCAATTAAAATGGCGACAGGGTCCTGTCGCTAATTGGAGTGGCGATAGGGCTATGCCGTCATTTCAATTGGCGACAGGGACCTCTCTATACTATTCTAGGCTACTATCGCTATTTGGAATGGCGATAGAGACAATTTTATCATTTCAAATGGCGATAGTAACTTAGTTTTGTAAAAAAAAAATCAACTATTTATTTTGTTAATTCCTTTTAAAATAATATAATTTCAAAAAAAAAACTTCCTAAGGTCCACAACGCATGGATCATCAACCCGTCGCCGGACCTCGCGGGCTATATTGGCGCTCTGGCCATGCACCTTGTCAGTCATCCGGCGTCATCACCCATGCCCTTCTTTCTTTTTCGTCTTTTTCCTACTGTATTTTGTTTATCAAATTCTTGATCGGGAGGGGATTTTTTCCATGGCCTCCCGCGAACAATAACAAGGATTATTAACAAAGGATACTATATTACACGAGGATCTCATATAACCACAAAAATCATACCTGGAATTATTCTCACGGGGAATATTTTGCCATACACCGAAACAAGCCCTAACATGTGAAATTAAAATGAGTAATTTCACAAAACTACACTACCGCCGCCAAAACTATCAAAAAAAAAAAACTTCACATTTAAGCATCTATTTCAAAGAACCACACTTACTTGTGATAACGTTTCATAGAAACACACTTCCGTCACGTAGAATGGGTTTGACAGGCTGGGCCTACCCGTAAAGAGTCACAAACTTTAGGAGGTCTGACCGGCTATGGACGGCGGTCTAACCGGCCATAGGTAGATCAAAGGGGCCGGTGGTCTGACCGGCCAAAAGTTCAAGTTTTGAGTTTGAGGCCGAGCAAAAAATTGATGGTGTATGTCAGAGAGGGGATTCTTCTACACTTGGCTTCATAATTTTTGGAGCTTTGAGCCAAAAATTCTATTCTTTTTGAATTTCCAGAGAGGGTTAGGATTTTCAGGGACAAAATCTTAGTGTGCTTGCGGTTAGATCGACCAAGTTAGGCGGTCAGACCGGCCACAAGTGGCGGTCTGACCGATTTTATCACGTTCGCTGGCCGGCAAGGTGGCGATGTTTGTGGGTAGGGTCATATTCATGGCTTTTAGCGTATATGTGTTGCATGATGCATGTTTTGACTAACGTGAGTCAAGTTGCGAAAACTTGTTCCCCGGAATGATTTCTTGATCTATTGTTATGCAGGAAGCTTGGAGGTCAACGACGGTCAACGGCGAGGATGATCAGGACTAGGCTTGGAGAGCTGAGATTCAGAACAATTGAGGATGTTGGGTGAAGTTAGTGGACTCAAGTAAGACGCAAAAATGGACAAGGATGTGAGAGAATTACCAACATGAATAAAGCCGTTGATCAACCTACACATGATGAGGTATGGGATTGCTTCATGAAGATTGGACTCAGTCTTTGGAGAAGAATCGAGAAGGGGTAGTTTGGTAACTTTACCAAAATACCGCTTTGATGACCCTTGGCTAAACCGCGGTGCAAGACAATATAAGGAGAGACGGTTTATGTCAAGTGAAGATAAATATCATGAAGAAACGGATTCAAGAAGCCCGGTTCGTCATTCGCTTTGAGAAGTGTATGTGAGTGTAGACCCATTTGTGTGTGGGCTTAACAGGTACCCGTTAGGGTCTTCTCTCTCAGCCTAGCCTCTACTGTAAAAGGAGAATCTCCAGATTTGGAGTTCTCAAGTCCTTCCCATAGAAAAAACTTAATTTGTGATTTAGGGATTTTTGAGTAGTTGGGGCTAAAGTTTGTAAGAGATGGATTTATTGTGTACTCAAGTATTGAGCTTTTCTTCTTCACGGCGGAGTGGCCGTAAACCAACATCTATCTCAAATCAATCTAAGAAAGATTTCTTCAAGATGGGTCTCTTCTTGTTCTTACTCTATCTTTGGTGACTTTAGGGATTTTAGTGATTCTTTGGTTTTTTTGCTGTGATCTTACTTGTTGTGACATGTGGGAATATATTTAGGATCATCTTAATCATTATCTACCCACGAGTAACTTTTTGGATCAAAGTTTGAATCTCCTTGGTTCTTAAGCCCTTTTCTCCTCATCTAAAAAATTGGTGGAATCTTGGTCTTGATCTTTCTGATCATCGATTGGAATAGATTTCTGACCGCCTTGATGAGTTATGGTTGAAATTTGAGGAGATTTAGACTACCGGATCAAAAGTTGAGTTGATTTGTGTTTTTGAAACCGTGCTGATTTTACTGTTCATCATACGAGAGGTCAGACCGCCCCCGTGAGAATTTTGACCGGTTGGCCATCTGTCAGACCACCTATCCTGAGAGATCTGACCGTCCAACTCTCCTTGATTTGAGTTTCCATGATTTTGGTTGTTGTGTCTTGGGGTTTTGATTGGATTCAAGACAAATACTTCGGTTGTGTTTGTAAACTTGATTTTCACAGCCTTTATAGTTACTGGAGTAAAAATAAAGTTAAATCTGGTCTAGATGAAAACAAATAGTGCTCTTATTTAACCCTCTCTAGTTGTCATTCCTGTCCAACAACTTAAGGTGTTTTTTTGGAAGGTTTTGAACTTACCTAATGCTGTTATCCACATGGTAGGTTCGGTGATTTTGCTACGTAATGTGTTCGTTCTTGTTTGGCATGAGCATGCCCACCCATGTGTCCATCGTATGCGCGCTAAGGCAGTCGCACTAATTCTTTTAGATAAAACAAGAGAGTCAGTATTCATGTAAATTTTTGCACTTTATATACACCGTTCCCACTATTCACATATCACTTGTTTGGAGAAAGTTTTGCGGTACCTGCACACGTGCATGTCGCATGTGCCACAGAACCTCAATATTTTTAGATCTCAAAATGTAATTCAGAAGGCGTACACATACCAGCGAAAACTGTTAATTGTAACAAATAATTAAAATCGTAACATTGTCCCATAGGACACATGGTAACTTTTTTTTTAAAAAAAAATACTAGGTTTTGTAACGCGATTTTTATTTTAGAAAAGCTACCTTTTCTCATACATGTGTTAAAAATACCTCTAGTTTTGTGCGGATTCTGTTTGGAGATTTTTTTTAAATAATACTATTTTTATAAAGAATTACAAAAATAAATAGTCAAAAAAATTACAAAAATAGGGTATTATCGCCATTCCAAATGGGTAAATGGGCATGCAGCTATTTGAAATAGCGACAGGATCCCTATCATTGTGGAAACAGCACTCCCACCATTCCAAATAGAAGCATGTAGAGAATTCAGCTTCACATTTTACTAGATTCCACTAAGTTTTTTGATAATATCTTTAAGTGTTCGCACACCCAATCATTTTCAAAAAGATAATGAAATATGAAGTAGAGAACAATTTAGGAGTTTCGTTCTGACAAAGGATAACAATAGCATGCACAAATCATCAACATATTTAATGTGACATTACATTTTTTTAGATGTGATAATACATTTTTGGTACATGTGATAATATATAAAAAGTCAGGCATACAATAGAGCACGTGTTCTCCTCCAGGCTCTCTTCTCCTTCCTTTTATAAGTGGATAGGGTGTAGTGCTGATGGTGAAATTTATGACGAATATGTTTACTGGTTAGTGTGTCTACTCACTACAAAAGGCTAGTGCATGTGGTCATTTTGGTCTGACAAGGTGTTGTGGCAGGATGTGCTCATTTTGGTCTGAAAAGGTATAATAGCAGGGTGTGTTCATTTCGGTTTGAAAATGTGTAGTGGCAAGGTGTTATCATTTTGATCTGAAAAGGTGTAGTGGTAGGGTATTGTCATTTCGGCCTGAAAATGGTGTAGCGGTAGGGTATTGTCGTTTTGGTCTGAAAAGGTGTAGTGGTAGAGTGTAGTCATTTCGGTCTGAAAATGTGTAGCGATAAGGTGTGGTCAACTCGGTCTGAAAATGTGTAGCGATAAGGTGTGGTCAACTCGGTCTGAAAAGGTGGTGGTAGTGTGTAGTCTTTTCCGTCTGAGATGAACCTAGGTACACAATTTAATTTCAAGTATTGAAGTGTCAATTTGTAATGCAGTTGCTCCTTGTCATGTCACGTTCATATGGGTCCTATAGCCAAAAGTTAAAGACATCTTGTGATTTATAAATAACCATACAACATCGTGCATATATGAATCCCTTATGCAGACAACGACTACTACTTCATACATGTTGAACATACTACCAGTAGAATACACACACACACACATAAGTTTCTCGAGCCACTTTAGGTGTCAAGAATCATGTCCAAGTGCTCGTTTGCAGGTGGCATGTTCACCATTGGACCACATGGAACTAAAGGTGGACATTCAACTGCTCTTTTCACCACGACACCAATAGAGTCCGCCCACCGAAAGTACTGGCATCCACTGACCTGAAAACCACACTGAATAGTGAAAAAGAAGTGACAAACAAACCCAAAATTCAAATACCAGCATTCGCGGAAATCAAACTCACCGAGAAATATGAACACTTGTAGAATACACACCCCCTGTTCTCTTCAGTGTTGGAGTACAAGACATTTGCTTAGACCCCGCAGTTTGGGTAGGATCATCCATGAGTTCACGCTTTGCGGCGCTAGTTGCATATGCACTTGCAACGAGCCACTTCTTCTGCACAGGCCATGCTCATATGTGATGCCCGTATATTCGACGGTGGCGCAGTATCCCGGCCAATACTTTTCTCAATATTTCACTAAGGAAGAGGTGATGTAAACCTAGAGTACAGAGCTGTATGATTACGACGTGGTTGATCATTTCACCGACCATCCTACCTGGGGTCTAATACTGTAACATCCCTATTTTCCTGGCCTTTTTGAAGATTTCCAAAACCCTAAAAAGGAACCATTTGATTTTATTAATTTGCCAAAGCTTAAATGGTAATTTAGAATTTCAAAAGTGGTTTAATTTGAAATTAATTATACTTCAATTAATTAAAGTTGGTTTAGTGAGTTTAGTTGGATTTTTATTTGGTTTTTCCTTTGGCCTTATGTTAAAAATAATTAATTGCAAAAACTAAAAGCAAAAGTGAAGTGAAAACTATTTTTACTAAGTCCTAAATAATTCAAGGGATTTCGTGAATTTTCCTAGAATTTTTGGACAGACTTAAGCTATTTTCTAAAAATGCTTTTGCTTTTACGCTATTTTCTAAAAAGAAAAAGATTAGGAAATCCACCTCAGCAGTGTGGGCGAAACTCCTCGGCAGTTTCTTTGTCTTTCATGTGTATGCCCAAATTTCACCCTCTCCCTCTCCACTGCTTCGATCTGGATCGAGCAGGCGTGTTCTTGGCGCGCCTCCTCTCTCTCTCTCTCTCTCACTCTCGGGCCCTTTGGGGCACTTTGTCGGCCTCGGCCCACGGTCGTCCCCTACCTCCGTCCCCTCCCGCTCCCTCGCCGCAAATCCGCCCGCTCATGCCTCCTCTCGTTGCCCTAGCGCCACTGTCACACTTTCGGCCAGCCTTCGTTTCACTCCCATGGCCGCCCCTCCTTCTGCCCCTCCTCCGCGTTTCTGCACACCACATGCCATATTAAAAGGTCATGAGAGCTCATGAGCCCTCCTCCTCAGGGCCCCCCTCCACCTATTTAAGGAGCACCGTGACCGCCTGAGCCTCTCTCTCCCTCACCTCTCTCCTCTACCCTCCGGCCTCGCCAATTTGAAACTTTCTCGCGCCGTGCAGCCGCTTTCTCCCGCACTCCCGCCATTGTCAGGCCTTCCCGCCGTCGTGACCCCACCCTCGGCATCGCCGTCTTAAAGCGCACCCGTCGCGCCTCCCGTCGCCTAAACCTCGCCGAGCTCCTTCGCCGCGTTGAGCCGCCGCCTCCTTTTCTTTTCCTCGCCGTCGTCTCTCGTCGCCTGCGTCCTCGGGCGCCAGCGCGCAGCTTCGCCCATGACCTCCTCTTGGCGACAGTGCCCTCACGGCCATTTCGCGCCGTCACGGCGACCCTCGTCCCAGAGCCTTGCGCCTCCGGGTCGGCGTGGCGACCACGTGGCCGCCACCTCGGCGCCCGTCGGCGCCATCGTCGACCCCTTCACGACGTGCACGCCAATCAAGACTCAAATAACACTGGCTGATTTTCTTCGGATTTTCTTTAGGAAAATAATTCGGAAATTCGAGAAAACCCTAAAATCCATCATTTTATGTGATTTTCTAACTTCCTTGGTCAGAATCTCTTCATTCGAACTCCGATTCGAGTGATTCCAATTTCTAAATTCATCTAAAATCCTTGTCTTCCTATTAGTATTTATTTGGTATTTATTTGGATTTTATTTGGAGTTGTTTTATTTATTTAGCTTTGGTTATGCAGATAGGTTCCTTTGCTTTGGAAGATTTCGCAGACCGAACGGCAAAAAGCACCTCCACTCTTCAACGAAGGCAAGTCATAGACCATTGATCATGTTGATCCCATGTTTATAAAAGTATATTGTTTTATATAAACATGCATGGCTAGTTTTATAATAAATGGTTTGGGTTTAGTTAATTACCTAATTGCCATTATGCCTCCTTGTTAATTTGTACTTGACATGTATCCTTGAATGACATAACTCCTTGGACACCCTAGGATGGTTATTGTTAGTTGGACATGATGTAATACCAACATGGGTACCAGTATTGCTTAGTCATGCTCTAGTAGACGTTGGTCTCGATCTCATGATTCAATAAATGTTGATTTGCCCTAGCGCACATGGTTTGTGGCTTGTGTAGTAACGACTGTGTTGCTAATAATGCTAAGTGTGGTCTGTGTGAGACCACGACATTTGTTGTCACCTTACTAAAATTTGTGTGCCATGATTAGGGTGGTCCTCCGGTCGGGTTGAACCCAACATGATGAATTTGACTAAAGGAAATTATGGAACCGCATGAGCCACTTTTGATAAAGATGTTGTGCCATGACTAGGGTGGTCATTTGGCCAAAGTTGAGCGAAAATAATTTATGCTCGGACGAGTGGGTGGTGGAAAAGGTGGGTGCTTAACGCACACTTGGAATGTGGAACCGCCTCATCTGAGCAACCAACTAAGGACTTAACCTTGAACCATTGATGCAGGCCTAAACCGTACAACCACATGTCTAGATTGGGATAGACCGGTGAATAATTAGCAATGTCTTGGTTCGGTTCTGTTTTGGTTGGGAACAGCGCAAGAGGGGCCAGATGGAGGCGAAACCTTAGCGAAAGCGTAATCGAGTCAAGACCGAACTTTGTAAAAGCCTTGTCACGCACTCTAGGCCGCTACCCAAGGTAGTGGCGGTGGCATAGATATATGCCAACAAACTAGAGAAATTCGTGTCTTGTGGGTCAAGTTGTACAACCTCTGCAGAGTGTAAAACTATTCAATAGCCGTGTCCCGGTTATGGACATGCACAGTGATTTCACGCAAGGGTAGAACTTTTGTCGAAAATGATGGAATGGTTTGGTCGAATCTTGTAGTTGGTTGATGGTTGGGTAGTGAACAGGGTGTTCACTATTTGTTTCAAAGAAAGTTGCTTACTTATGTATTAGTCTTTTAAATTGTGCTTTGCAATCTACTTACTGTATTTACTGTCAAATATTGCTTTCTGCAAAGTGAGCCATAAAGCTATCCTTGTCAATGCCTGCATAAATATTACTTGCATTCATTTCCCTATGACTTGCTGAGTACATTCAAAGTACTCACGGCTTTGCGCCCCTGGTTAATCAGTCGCTGAAGAAGAACCTGGAAGTAACGAGTTCTACGAGGAGGATTACTTTGAAGACTTTGCGAATTAGGTCGCGTCCTTCACTCGATTGCGGTGGGCATATTGGGTGACCTCCACCGGTTGTGTTTCATTGCAAGCTCTCTTTTGTTGCTTAGCCCTGTGGCTAACTGTTGTAAGACTTGACCATAAGGTCTCTTTTGGTTAATAATATTAATTTGTCTGCTTCATCTTTTGTTTGGTTGTGTGGTTATGATTGCACCAATGTTGCAACTGTGTGAGCTAGCTACTGATCATGGGACTAGTTCAGAATACACAGAGGGTCCTGGGGTTGCATACCCAGGGTCCCGACAAATACCTCTTCCTAAACTTTTTCGACTCCTCTTTTTCATAATCGAGCGAGTCGGCTAAGATCTTAAGCGCCACTTTGCTTAACCCGCAAGGATAACAAAGGACATGAGCATGGGTCAATCGATCGTAAGTTCTTCTACAACCATTGACCTAGTCGTAAGTTCTTCTACGACAAAGCCATCGGTCATAAGTCTTTTACGACCATTACCTAGTCGTGAGTTTTTCCATGACAAATCCCGTAAGCACTATATAAGTAGTCAAATCCAAGGTGACTATGAATAGCGATGACTTACCACCTCTCTACTGCTTGCGAGTTCCTCTTTTCTGTCATAGTCTAGAAGTTGTCGATGATATTCACCGACAACAAATGATTTGCTCTATGGCTTTCTCGCAAGATGAAAAGACAAGTGAGAAACAAGAGAAGATTATACTGTATATATAAGTACGATTAAGTACTTACATTCATGGTTGATCGAGCAAACATCAAGTAAACCGACTCAAGAGATCTTCACTTGTCTACCCTCGTGACTTGGTCCCACCAAACCTTCTCAAGACGCTCATTATCAAAGGTATCCCTCTATTGGGAATATCGTTGGGATGGGGACTCAACGCGAGATCCGAAAGCGTAAGACCCTACGATGGAAGCGAGGCCCAAAGAAGTCGTAGCAGGTTGAAATACTCTTCTTCTTCCGATTAGAATCTTTCTCTTTGGTACCGGAGGAACGCTCGCAACGATCTCCTTTCCCACGACGGTGACGTAACCGCCACCATCTTGACCAAAGGCTTCGCAATGCCTCTGTTCTATCCACGACCATCTCAAAGGTCGTGGCGACCGCCTCGAGAGTCGCAATGTTCTTCGAGCTTTCACGACCATCTCGATTGGTCGCAATTCTCTCCGGAGTCTCCACGACCATCTCTGTGGACACCGCCGCTACTTGAGAGGTTGTAGCCGCTACCTTCATCAAGGTACAACAGTACCTCATTGATTGTCGTAACCACTTCAGCGCCACGACTTCCTCTACCACCGGTAGAGGATGATCCTCGACCACTTCCTTGTTGTCCCTCCAAAGAATGGAGAGGTAGCAATAGGCTTCTCAACGGAAGCATTCTCGAAATCAAGGAGTCGGGCTAAAACAAAGAAAAGGAAAGCAATTCAGGTTGTGAAAAGGAAAAAGGTAAATTCTGTTTTTACACTTTAGTATATTTCACATACCTCTGCACCTTGGACCTAAACAGGAATTTGGGAGTCACTTTCCCAACGGAAGATTTCTTCTTCTCTACGACCACTTCTGGTCGAAGTTCGAGTTGAAGAATGGGCTTAGCCACGACCACGTCTGGTCGTGGATTTTGAACAGGGACCATCTCTCTGGTCTCCTGACTTTCTGGATGGCCGAGATCAGTCTCGACCACTCCAAGAGCAAAGATTGTCATCGACCATAGGCTCTCATCGAGCGGTATTATCCTTCACAAAAGACATAAAATCCTTCCGCCTCCCTTTTCCAAGTGCTTAACAAAACCGGAGTGGCGAAACCGCGAAAGATTTTTGTCATAATAGAAGGGTACCTTGGCCTTGCGAGGTTTGCGCTTTAGAGGTTCACTACTTGACCTCCTCCACTTCATTATTTTAGCCTCGGCTTCATTATGCTATGTGCGCCACAAGCTTTGCAGAGGATCCGTCGAAGGACTAGAACTCGAGCTCGTCCCTACTTTGTCGTCACTCCTTAAAAGTCGACGTCTCTTGGACGAAGGAGCCGAGCCTTTGTCCTTTGTCAACCCCCGCACCGATGGTTATCAAGATGCAGACTTCTTCATCATCCCGACGATTTTCCATGCCTACTTTACAGAAGCAAAACAGAAGAGAAGAATTACTAACCGGTCGTAAGATTTTCTCGACCAAATATCAAAATCGTAAGTTTTTCTCGACCTTTCCTCGATCGTAAGATTTCCTACGGTCACGACTAAGTTGTAAGTTTTTCTACAACATTTCTCTAGTCGTAAGTTCTTTCTCGACTATAAAGTCTTAAAGACAAAATCAACTCTCGATTACCTTTAGGCGAACCATCCTTTCCTCTGCGGATACGATCGCAAGGATTTTAGGAACCGCCACACTAAGTGGCGGAGACTTCTCACAAACGAAGTTTGACTCTAACGTCAATCTCCGCCGGTGAAAGATCTGCTCAAACAGATAAAGGCATCTTTTAAACAACTTTGCGTAAAGATCAAACCGAGAGCTAAGTCGAAAATTCACTTACCCTCGTTGTAGTCCCCGGTTGGGTCTCATAGCCCCAGTATCTCCACATAGGGATGCTCGTTTCTTCAAAGGACTAATTCGATGTGTGATGAAATCTTTCACCACATGCCATCCGTCCACCCTTCCTTCTTCAAGTCCTTGATAGCTTGAACATAAGGGCAATCCTACCGATATCTTCAGAGTCGAATCCCATGAAGATTGTTTTTCAAAGAGCCTTTCCCACGAAAGAGAGGTCATCTTCCGAGGTGACTTTCGAAGAAAACCACCTCTTTCTCCATCCCGCCACGAAGACCGGTGAAACTCAATATACTCCCTCGACTTCCCGTCATGGAGTTTTAGACCACAACTTCAAAGCAATCCCGCTTGCCGAGACATTCCATAGAAATATTGGAAAAGCTCAAGGTCCGCGGAATTCCTGTATGCCTCGCACAAATATCTGGCAAACGCCAAAGATGATGATAGAGTTAGGACCAAGGTTCACTAACTCCACCCCAAAATGCTCGAGCACAACTGCTGAGAAAGGGGTGAGCAGCGTTAAAGCCACACTCGCAATAAGCCCGAAGACAGAATTTGCCCATTCTCCTGACGGCCAATCTTGCCCAAATGCCTAAGCCATTTCACAAGAGTCTTCTCTGGAATCTCCCCGCGACAACTAGGGCTTGAATCTTCACCGCATCCATCTCCGACTCTTCCCAATCGAAACTTTCCTAGCCATCTCTCTCGGAAGCAGAAATTTTGGGTCTAAAAAGAGGGCACAATTGGAGTGGCAATGAGAAGGCAAGAACGACTTCGGCAGAGAAGACAAGAGCTTGAGGAACAAAGAGGAGCAATTTGGGGAAAAGTAAGATCTTAGGTTTTACCCTCGGTGAGTATATATAATCACGTGCCTTGAGCCGCCACCGCCTCGAACCGCTTCAACAGACAAAGCTAATCAGGCGCCGCTTGAGATTCCCGATGTGTCCGCTCGAGAAATTCAGGTTTATGTTTACATCTCAAGCGAAATTACTTCCTTGGTTAGATCTTTTCAACTAAAGGAAATGATAATCGGAAAGTTCCTTGTTCCGATCATTATATTACGACCACCTTGTGATCGTAGAAATGCTTTACGACCACTTGATAGTCGTAAGCAATTTTCTTGACCAAGCACATTTCTGGTCAAAGTAGTATACAATCGAAGAGCTTTTCCTTCGATTATTTTCTACGATCCTCTCATGATTGTAAGACCATCTAGAACCCCTTTACCAAGTAAGTTGCTTTCACTTGAAGTCAGGGGCTAGATGACGAGGATATAATAATCCTCATTTTACCTTTTATCTATAATTTTATTATAGGTAAATATGACGTCATGTGAACCCCGAGTGTACCCCTTAATGTTATGAAGGAAGAACCAAATGGATGGTCGTAAGTTCTTCTCGACCACCCCTATAGTCGTAAGTTATGCTACGACTATCCCATAGTCGTAAGTCTTGCTACGACTACCTCATAATCGTAGATTCCTCTACGACTAGGTCACCATTTACCACCTTATAATCAAATGAACACGCATACAAGTGGGTCTTATTGATTAAGGGATTCAAACAATCATCATCTGTTGTTATTCTACGTAATAATGGCACGTAATACCCTATTATCTCCGGTATATAGTCATTGAGCGACGTGGAGGAATTAATACACCGTAATTACTACCAACATACGCCTTCATAGGAGGTAATGAGGCGCCGCTATACCTGGAGTAACTGCCGCTCCTTCACGCACTATAAAAGGCGGCAACTAGAGAAAGGGAGGAAGGATCGAGCCATCGGGAATACAAGCACTATCTGTAATAGTCTTAGTTTTTCCCCGATTGTTCAAGATACACTCAATACCATACACACACAGAGTAGGGTTGTTATTCTCTCCGGAGAAGGCCCAACTCAGATAAAAATTCCGTGTCAATCTCTCTGCATGATTCTATTCTAGGAGACCCCCCGAATCAAACAATCTTTACGTAAGTTCGGTTCTAAAACACCGACATGTTTGTTGTTACTTTCAGTTTTCTTTTGAAAAAATATTCCCAGTTCCTGTCGCCAATTGAACAATTCAGTTGGCGACTTAAGTCTCTTCCGTTATTCAGATACATTCACTACTACAGAAAAGGCCTTCACAGACGGTTAAAAACATCATCACGCAGCGGTTTCTTGAGCCGCCCGAGTTTATGGGTCGATGATGCATGAGGTCATCACGAGCGGTTTTCAAACCGTCGTGATGATACTACCACGAGCGGTTTGACCTGCACAAACCGTGATGACTATATATCACGAGCGGGTTTGACCACAAACCGTTTGTGATAACTATATATCATAGACGGTTTCACCACAAACCGCCTGCAGTGATGACTATATATCATGATTTATTTGACCACCAACCGCATGATGACTCTTCTATAAAGTCTCCAGCGATTGGCTTGTGCCTCTAAAACCGACATCATATATATATATATATATATATATATATATATATATATATATATATATTTCTATTGTTCCTAGTCCCTTAGCCACTTTAGAGGATCGTCCACATGACTTGAGGAAGATGAGGCGACAACCGAAGTGGCATCTTGTATTAGCAACCAAGTTTAATCTGATGTCCTAACGCGTCGGGACATCCAATTACTTAAATTTGATGGGCTCAATGAGGTTGCCCTGTGTTGTCAGCCTCTCTTCCTCATGTCAGCATGGACGCACTTCAAAAGTGGTTGAGTGACTCGTAACAATACATATATAATATATATATATATGCCGGTTTTAAAGGCACAAGCATCCACCGCTTGGAGACTTTATAGAGAAGAGATTAGAATGGAATGGTAGGACGGCGCATCTAGAACGCAAGATAGGAGAACTTGACTGCATGAACACAATTATACGCATAAATGTGAAATGAATGGCGAGAAGCAACAGATGACATCTTGACAAAATGACAACTCGACAAATAAGTCATAACATACATATCACACATTTTATACATCTATTTTTATAAATCATCAATCATACATATCAACAGTCCATGGTTCACCAAGCAAGTTTCCACTATCAATAGCAGACAACACTTGACACTTCGAATAAGTCATAAGTCATAACAATATAACATATCAACGGCTCATACATATCAACAACCCAATAAGTCATAACATATCAAGCCCCATCCAAACCCACAAAGATGAACTAAGCAAGATGCATAGAATGCACATACACCAATAGCCCTCGGTTTACATCACGAGCAAGGGACTATTAATATGAACTAATTATCAATTCAATTTCAGCATAAGACTATTAACATCATTACATCACGAGCAAGGGACTATTAATATGAACTAATTATCACTTCAATTTCAGCATAAGACTATTAACATCATTACATCACAGAGCAAGGGACTATTAATATGAACTAATTATCAATTCAATTTCAAATAAGACTATTAACATCATTGAGCGGTTCAACAAAGAAGACAAGAAGACCAAGGGTGTCCAAACCCGCCACCACACGAGCACTAGCCATTTTCATCACAGAGCAAGCGGGTAGAGACAGAGAGGAGTAAGGTAGGGTGATATCTCAAGACAAATAAGAACCACGGTGGCGACCCCACCACCAAAGACAACCCTCATCCATCTCCTTCACCTTGTATAAATCACACAAACATCAGGACACAACTTAAGGCTCAAGCATAAAAATCAAACTCAACACAAGACATTAAGCTAACAGATCTAGAGGAGAATAGAGGAGGATGGGGAAAGCAAAGACGGCCAGGCCCGAGCGCAGGAGGCCGAGCAGAGAACCAAGCCATGGCGGCGTGGGCGACACGCGGGCCAAGCCTGTGGCAGGTGGCGGCGTCACCGTGGTTGTGGCACGACCACGACCTCGCAGAAGACACTACTATCGTGCGAGTGTTTCTACAAAGCAGTGGTGGTGTCACAACCGGCGGCGGCGACGGGTCAAGGCGGCGGCGGAATGGGGTCGAAGGTGGCGTCGGGTGGGGAGGAACAGAGTAAATGCGCTGGCAAGGACGAGTTAGGGCGGACGCAAACCCTAAGCGGAGCCGGGGAGTGACGAGTTAGTTAGGCGGCGCAAACCCTAGCGGCGGGCTCGTACTAATAAAGAGATTTATCACAAACGGTTCTATTATCGAACCGTTAGTGATATTATCCTGACGGTTCCATAATGGAACCGTCGTGATATATATAACATACGAGCGGTTCCATAATGGAACCGTCAGTGATATTCTATATCCTGACATTCCATTATGGAACCGCTTGCGATATGGTTTTTTCTCAAGTATATTTATCTTGAATATACACTTACATGACGTGAAGAAATTACATGTTTATATGTCAATTTTGTCATTTAAATATTCTGAAAATTTGCTTTAACTATATATACATACACACACACACGATATATATATATATATATATATATATATATATTAATTAATTAATTTGTTCCACTAAACCGCCTCTATATAATTAATATTAATTGTAACTTCACCTCCAAACTAGATTTTGTTTTTCCACAAAACCATCTATATATATATATATATATATATATATATATATATATATATAATTCAATAATTCATATAATTAATATAGTAACTTCATCTCCAAACTTTTTTTTTTTCATTTTGGAATTTTCATATATATATGGCCAAACAGTGGGCGTTAAACTAAAAAGATTAAAAAAAAGTAGAAACCTATAAATAAACAAAGTTTTTCTAGTGGCGGAGGTAGGCTGCTATCTCCATCTTCAATACTTCATAGGCGATAGCGTCGGCATCGGACGGTTCCTGATCATCAGCGAATGAAGCCTGAAATGCGTCCACCCGCTGACGCGCTCGTTCAAGTGTCTCTCGAAGACCCTCGGACTGTTGAACCAAGAAGAATTGAGCCCATAGGCTCTCTTCCCTTGCTTGAGGGTCTCGGCCGTCGACTTTGGCCGCCGCTCGACTCGTTAGTGATCCAAGTGACAAAGCCTCTTGGAGACGTGCAACGTCGTTTTGGAGGACTACGCCGATGACGCGATAAACTCGCCGAAGTGGAGATCACCCAAAGACACGGCGGAGAAGGATGTCAAGACGGCGGAAGGTGGCGCCACTGCTCCGCAAATTCTCCGCCGGTAGAGGAGTGAAGACACTCGTTGATCAAGCGGTGTTCTTCCGCAAAGACGCAGTTCAACGTGCAATCGAAAGAGGTGCTTGTATGCAGCGTTAAGAAGGCCATCAATGCGGCGACAAGGAAGAGGCAACCATTTGTTTTTTTATAAATATGTGGGGATGATCATCTTGGATGGCGGATGATCCTTTTATAAAACAAGGAATAAATTCGGGCGTGAGATTTAAGAGACGCATCGAGGCCGAAGCGGATCGATGCGACGAAGAGACGATCGGGAGGCAAGCGGATGGCGGCGAATAGACGATCGGCGACGAAGAAACTCACTGTGGAGTCAGGCGATATTATCACGCACAATTATAACAAAAACCGCTCGTGATATGTGGTAATATCACGAGCGGTTATCGTTAGAACCGCTCGTGATGTTTCACAGCGGTTCTTGTTGAAAACCGCTCGTGATATGTAGTATTATCACGACGGTTATTAACAAGAACTGCTCAGGAAGTATCACGAGCGGTTTTCAACATGAACCATCTCGTGATATTACCTCTTCACAAACGATTTTAGCTCGGCCCGAATACGCATTTCGTCTCTAAACCAAAACCGCTCGTGATTGAATATATCTGATTTGTTGACCCAACCGCTCGTGCAGTGATGAAGCGTCCAAGATAGTCTTTTTGTAGTAGTGATTTTCACACTGTTCTAATGGCGACAGAGATCCTGTCGTCATTCTAAATGGCGAAATGGATAGTAACTCATTTTTGTAATGGTTTTTTCGACTATTTATTTTTTTGTAATTCTTTATTAAAATAGTATTATTTTTTTAAAAAAAAAAATCCTGCTTGGCTTCTCTGTCATCTCACAGTTGCACAACTAGCATTAGTGACATCATGGCATAGGTAGTAATCCCAAGTCCCAACGTCGCTGGTGGTGGGGCCGGTTTGACCCCTACACAGTGACAAGTTGACGACCGTGTGCCCCTGTCTCGTGGGGCCCACTTGCTCCTCGCGCGCTCAACATTGTGTGGCGCGGTGTCCGACGGAAGGATGGGCCTCCGTGGGTTTTCCCCGGACGCAACGTGTGAGAACGAATTGGGATGGTGTGGGCCCAGATTCAGATCCAGTAGCCCCACTCAGTCAGGCCAGGTCTGCGGAGAAGTTTCTACACCAAGCCCAAAAGAAGTTTCTACACCAAGCCCGAACCACAGACTTAGCACGATAAAATTGATATTGCTCTAGGCTAGTTGCTAGAATTTCCATGGCATTTGTAAGCTGGGATCAGAGGGTTTTCAAATAAATTTTGCAGGATAAAAAATTCGGTAATGCTTTGGTGCGGAGATATGAGGCACGAAGTTCGGACGGCCCACTCGCTGAACCAACCCCATAACTCATATCTTGTCCATTCCTTTTTTACCGTTCTACACCGCTTCTTTCTCCATCTACCTCTCCACTGCATCTCCTCCTCCCGTGGATCATCGACAGTCAGAGTTCACCGCTTGGGAGCTAGCCACAGAAACCATGCCTCCCCCTCCTCTCTCTCTATATCTGTCTCTTTGTCCATGCTCGTCGTTGTCCTCCAGGAAGCTCCGATCGGAGCTCCACCCCACGTGGTAGTGGTAGGTCGTCGAGGCCTCCCTAGCTCGGAGGGTCAAACGGTGGCGGAGCTCCATGGCGAGACCTTTTGAGCTCGGATAGGGAGGTGGTGATGTGCTCCAATCTTGCTCTCGTTTGATCTAGGCCTGTATAGGCGATGAGTCCTCTAGCCAGTCACCTTGTACTCCTACTACTAGCTAACCTCTTTGTCGCCACCGTTGCCTTCTTCTTCTCCGGTGGGTTTTGTTTGCATGTTTAGAAATTTGTTGCAGCATATTCATTCGATTGTTGCCAAAAGCGATTTGTTTCATTCCATTGTGTCTTCTCAGAGATGTTGCAGCAAGAGGCATTGTTGCATTCTATTTTTTTCTGATGTTGCGCAATTGAGATGAATTTGTTGTAGGTATTTTGGTAATTTGTTGTGCATTTGCTCCAGACCATCTGATGTTTTGTTGCCCAAGTTTGTGATTTTGTTGCAAGTGTCCTCCCCGTTTGTTCTCAAAATGTTGTGATGGCTGTAACAAAGTAATTTTTTTGTTTCAAACTTTTGTACTAGTACATCGTTCATTCATACCAGAACAAGATCTGTATTTTTCAAGTGAATTTTGTTGATAAATTTGGGGTGCCCTCTTTTTATATCAATTATTCTACATTTTGTTGCATGGATTGATTACAATTTTTGAATAAGGTGTTTACCAATGTTACATCAGAGCGTACTATGAGACGTTTCCTATCGTACGTTTGGATGCTAGTTGTACCTATAAAAATTTCATAGGAACTTATGGTAGGAATGGTATAGAAATCTCATGGGAAATCTCCCTTTATTATACCTTTCTTTCTAGGAACACGGGCATGGGCTCAAGCCTCATGTTCTTTTTGCGTCCAGAGTTCTTGAATTGTTTCTTGTGAACAATCTCCCAGCACAACTTTTTCTGACTATAAAAAACAGATCCTTTTCCATATTCCTTCTTTTTGAATTCATGTAGGGTTTTACCATGAATGCTATTCTATTAATGTGTTTTTTGCAGCCTAAGAAAGAAAATGATGTTGTGTCCCGCAAAAACAACCAAAGAAAATGATGTATGAAACTATATTACCCAAATTATTTTTTTTTGGAAAGATCGGCTTATATTAGTTACTCATAGATAAAGTGCATAAGTACCTTATTTTTATACCGAAGATTCTAGCTGACAACCTATTGACAACAAGTCCTTTGAGTCCATAGATAAACTGGACTTCTTCGTCTTCCTCGCATAAGACTTTGGATCTTGCAATGATGTCACGATTGTTGACGATGAATTGAATTGTTGGTATCAGGAGAACAGCTACGCCCAAGCCCCAAGCCCTGTTAGTACGAACCTCGACAATAGCACTTTATTAAGATTCTGCTTAGTTCGTATTCAAATCAAGTCCAAACAAACACGAAGCATTTCTGTTGACCTCGTTTTTTGTAATTTACTGCAACTTCTGCTCGAAAGGTCAACATGTTGATCCGCAACGCAGCGTGAAAGAAAGAAAGAAAGATCGAGCTCCAAAGCGTTGTCGCCTTGTCGGATCTGTGTATCAAGTGCATTTCACCCTGATCAGACGTGTACCTGCCTACATTTCTCTAGGACTTCATCACTCGTGCCTTGCGCCGGTCAATGACTTGTTTCTCGCCTAAGAAAATGAATTGTTTTGTACTAACTGAAGATGGTAAAACATTGCTGCACTGAAGATTTTGTTATACTTTTATACTTCATCCGGTAACAGATAGTAATGTTTTGGATATTGGTACTATCTTCAGAGCGCAAATTTACGACATTAATTTGTATATTGTTAAAGTATTATTCGAGACAAATCTACCGTGCAATGTTCATGAATACGGCTGATCAAATTTTTATTGATCAAAATTAAATAGTCCATAGTATATACATGCAACTATTTTTTTTATGTGAACAAAAAATATTTGACTAAAGACATGCATTTTAGTTGAAGGGTGTGATTTCTTTTATGACTAGAGGGAGTACTTTCTAAAAAAAAAAATCAACATGTTCTGCCGCATAGACATGCATTTTTTGTTCTTATTGTGGATTCTCGAGTTTCGATTGAAAAGATGTGTTCTCATCTGATATATGTATGTTCCATTAGATGATCGCATAATATACTTTGAGAAGACTTTAATATATTTTTTACTTAAATTTGTTTACTTGTGAATATAATTTGTTATTCCATCTTCGTTGGCAGAATTGAAGGGACGAGGACGGCCAAATGAATTTGGGAGAATTTGTGATGCTTTCATAAAAAAAATCCTACAAATCAAATGTGCTCCATGTGCTACTTTCCAACGTAGACCGCGAAAAAAATCCATCCCATAGGCCATCCATCAGTAAATCTTAAGTTTCATTGTCTATGTATGCTGATGATGCAATAATTTTTTTGTCGCCTATCAAGGAAGATGTTGACAACATAAAAGAGATTCTGGGAGTTTTTGGAGAAGTAACAGGTCTCAACATAAACATCGCCAAAAGTGCCGTCATACCAATCCAATGCCAGTCGATTCCTTTAGATGAAATTTTGCAAAATTTTCCAGCAACTCGAGTACAGCTGCCTTGTAAATATCTTGGATTACCACTCTCGCGCCGCAGGCCGGGGAAGATTTTATTTCAGCCTCTGCTTGAAAAGATTCAAACACGGTTAAGCGGGTACCACAAGAACATACTATCCCGTGCAGGGAAGCTAGTGGCACTTAATGCAGTCATCACATCCATACCGATGTACCATCAAACAGCTATGGAGTTACCATCCTGGGTCATAACACAAATAGACAAACGTCGTAGAGCTTGGCTCTGGACCGGGAATAACATCTGCTTTGGAGGAAGTTGCTGGGTGAACTGGAGCAAGGTATGTCGCCCAAAAAAGTTCGGCGGTCTAGGGTTCTGCGCCGAACAGCTTCGATCGTGCCCTCGCCTTCACGGCTTTGGTATCAATGGAAGGCGCCTGAGAAGCATTGGAATGGGATGCCACTACCGATAACTCAAACCGACCTTGATCTATTCTGCATCCACAAATGATAAGTATTGGTAAAGGGACAAAGCAAATTTACGAAAGACAAATGGGTAGGCACAAGGCGCCAAAGAACTGCACCGGATCTGCTCTCGCATTATGGCTAGGAAAAATAGATCGTGCGAGAAGCAATGGATGGAGGGAAATGGATTGCGGATCTCAGGAGGAAAATTACCGCGCAACTTATACACGAGTTTGTCAAAGTTTATACCTTGGTCTGCCAAGTCACATTATCCCAAACTGAGGATGACATAATCTGGAAATGGACAAGTTCCGGAATTTACTCAGCCAAGTCGGCATATTATGCGCAATTTTTGGGGGCGGTGGAGGCCCCTTTCCAAAAGCTTATTTGGAATGTCTGGGCACCGCAAAAATGCAAAATCTTCGCGTGGACTCTCATTCAAAGAACGCCACCGACAATAACGCCCTCGCACGACGCCACATGCAAATGATCATTTGTCCCACTGTACAAATAACCCGAGACGACTATGCACCTATTTGTCGAGTGTTCTTATGCCAGACAAATCTGGACCTTAGTGGCCGCATGGGTGCAACGCGATAATTTAAACCCAACCCACTGGACTTTTCAGCGGAAAATGGTGGATTGGTGGACCAACATTTTCCTCTCCGCAAACGGCACCTGCAAGAGAGGACAAGGCTCGTTGTTAATTCTCACGTTGTGGCAGATCTGGAAAAAAAGAAATAGGCAGATTTTCCAGCATCTCAGACAGACGCCAATGGGGTTGATGGCGGTCATCAAAGAAGAGACCTGGGCATGGACACAGAGTGGGGCAATCAAGCTGCGGACCTATCTGCGAGATAGGGAGGATACTCACACTGGCGCGCTAACTTAGGAGGGGGTAATCCCTGTAAATAGTTTGTGTGTGTGTGTCTTTCTCTCTCTCTCTTTTTTGGGGGGTTTTTTTTGAAAATCCCCCTTCTGTTTTGTGAACTTCCACTTTCTTTAATGCAATAATGGCATTCTTGTCGTTTCCTTAAAAAAAAAAGACCCATTTGGAACACGGGATTCCCACATAAATTTTACACTAAACTCACATCCAGTGAGAGTGAATGTTTTCTTTCCTATGAAATTTCCATGAAATTCAAGGGTTCCGGACGGGGCCTAACGTCTTTGAGGCTAATGCCTCACTGAAAATGTTTGCCCTTTCTTCAAAGTTTCAGGTTATCCAGAAATATATGGATTCAAATAGCTAATATAGAAAAAACAAAATCCATTGTTAGTCTATGTCCATCAACTCTTCTCCGAGTCTATTTTTCACTATCAACTACTACATCGTCTGTTTTATGTCGGTGACGAGGAGGGTGGAGGCTGCAAGGAGGACAGAGGCGGAAAGGGGCGGTGTAGATGGTGTCGAAAGAGGAGGGAGCTAGTTGGAGGCGGTGCCGGTCGGAGGAGGTAGGCGGTCGGGGGAGGAGGGCGGAGGTGGCGTCGGTGACAAGGAGGGCAGAGGCGGAAATAGATGACGTGGACGGCGTAGGAGGAGGAAGGAGCCGATCGAGGGCGGCGCCGGTGTAAGATCGAGGAGGCCGACTAGAGGGGGGTGAATAGGCTGTTTTTAAAATCTTTTGGCTAAAACCGAGTTTTATGTGGAATTGTAAATCAATTCGGTTTTGCTCAATTAAAACCTAAATCAACTAGTCTTAACTAAGTGCACCAACAATATAAGACTATTGATAATGATAGCAATCATACAAAGATATGTAAGTAATTTAATTCTAGGAATGTAAATTGCACAAAGTAAATCACAAGAGAGCAAACCACAATGACACAAGGACGTTTTACCGTGGTGTTCGGAGACTTGCCGGTCTCCCATAATCCACGTTGAGGTAAGCCCAAACTAATTGGACCGGCTCCACGAATTAAGCTAAACACCTCAATTCCACTAGTGGTAACTCTTTCCCGCTCCGGGTAGGTGAGCTCCAACCTTCACAACACGTCGGGCCTTCTCACAAGCTTCTTGAGAAGATCACTGATCCATGACGCCTCCACGCCATCTAGGCATCAGCAAACACCAAGAGTAACAAGCCAAACCCCTTGCTTGACTCTCACCACGTGCAACGAATGTACAAGCTCAAGTGGATATGAAATCCACCTTTAGATGCAACACAGGCAACTAGAGACCTCTCTCCTTGCTCACAAGGTGCAACACATGTACAATTGAGAAGAGAACCTCACACTAGCTCAAGTGAGTGAAATATGATGCCAAGAGTTGTCTCTCAACCGGCCAAGGGGGTATTTATAACCCCTACACCAAAAACTAGCCATTTGGAGACGAAACAGCCCAAAAACTAGTCGTTACAGCCGTTACAGACTTGGTGCGGTACTACCGCTCTCACAAGGACCGGTACTACCGTTCTGTGCGGTAGTACCGCTCTTCTCATGGCGATCGTACCGCAGCCCAATTTCAGCACAAACGATACTCGGTAAAAAGGTCATAACTTTTGACTCCGATGTCGGAATTTAGTGATCTTGGACTCCATGGAAAGCTTATTCAGAGAGATACACAACCCACCTATTTGATTGATCTCAAACCCATTTGATCAAATAAAAAAGTACAACTCCAAGAGCCACTACCATGGTCTAAGTTCAAAGAAATAGCAATAAGCAATCTTAGACTATGCCAAGGGAAAATACATGAATCCCAACAATTTGTAAAACACATTTACAAACTTGGATCATGCCACAAGGAGTAGGTACATGGACTTCAACCATTTGCAAAACACATTTGCAAAGTAACCACATGTTGCAAGGATTAAATGCATAAGCCTCGGCTATTTGCAAAATACATTTGCAAATAATAGCATCATGCCAAGATGAGCTAGAGCAAGCGAGATTGAGCAATCAACACATGATGAGACTCAAGTTACTAGACAAGACCCCTCTTAATAGTACGACAACCTATACTAGTAATCTTGTCTTCCAACCAAACACCAAGACCGGTAAAAGATTAGGAACATATCCTTAGCCCTAGCTAGTCATACATTTGCCTTAAGCATCTTCTTGAAGGTTGATGACGCACATCTTCACTTTAAGTCCGGGTCATCGTCTTAACATGCATCAACCCATGATGCATCCTTTACTAGACCTCTATCAACACGTGATGAGTCTTCTCTGGACTTGATGATCAACTTATGATCATCTCCTCTTCGAGATCTTGATATGCATCAACACATGATGCATCCTCTTCTTAAACTTTGACTTGATGACGATCAACTCATGATGTCATCCAAAGTCTCCATAACCCTGGAACATAACCTATTTATCCAACTCATGAAAAAATGTTAGTCTCACAATGATTAACATTAATTACAAAGATATATCTGTAATAAATCCTTCTAAACAAGCCTTCGCAGAAAGGTGCAGTACTACCGCCAACTAGAATCTGATAATATCGCTCTCCGGTCGTACCGTTTCTCATGTGCGGTACTACCGATTTCCAACGAGAGGCATCGAACCAAAATACACCTCTACTGTTTTTATCGTACCGCCAATTAGAAATCGGAATGACCACAATGCGGTAGTACCGCTGCAAGAGCCAGTCATACCACATTAGCGATTAGTTGGCTGAGACGTTTAGAATGCGGTAATACCACCAAGTAAAGCGCGGTCATACCGGGTTGCGGTAGTACCGCACAACTTTCCCAGTCATACCGCTGAGCAGTAGTTTCATCAAATAAGCTCTGGTACTACCGCACATCGGTAGTACCGCTTACCAAATGCGGTCATACTGATTTCTACTAAACTTTTTCCAGAAGCTTTTCGAAATGCAATGCATGACTCCTTTGTCTTGAGCCATGTCAATCTTTTATTATCTTTGCATTTCCTTTTCATGTCATCATTCAAACTCTGGGACTAAGCCGTGAACACATCTTAGCACACACATTAGTCCCACAACACAATTGCAAATAATTAAATATAAAGTAATATGAGTATATATGAACTACACAAGTTTTATATACTCAAAGGATATGTTTCATAGTAGAGATCCCCAATATATGTGGATAAATAAATATGGATCAATACTAATGAAACCACAAAACATAGAGTGAACTTCTCCTAAATGTGTGCACACACGAATTGTAATAAAAACATATGCACATATTCAAGTTAAACTTTTGGTGGAGTTCAACCTATATTTTGGATCCGAGGAATGCAACAAGATATAAGAATGTGATGTCGAATGCATACCTTTTTTATTTTCACTTATTTATCCAACTGAGACTAAACAATAAAAGTGTTAGTCTCACAAATAGATTTATCATTATGAATGCATACCTGTTTGGATTTTTTTCCTTTATATCCAAGCTGAGACTAAACATGGTATAACAATAGAAGTGTTAGTCTCACAAATAGATTTGTCATTAATCACCAAAATACTCCATTAGCACATAATGGCGGGTCTAAATTCTTCAGCCGGTCAGAGGAGGAGAGAGCCAATCGAGGGAGGAGGACGGAGACGGTCAAGGGAGGAGGACGGAGATGGCGTCGGAGGAGGAGGGATCCAATCGGGGGTGGCGCCGGTCGAAGGAGGAGGGAGCCGGTCGGGGAAGGAGGACAGAGGTGGCGTCGGTGACGAGGAGGGCAGAGGCTACAAGGAGGGTGGAGGCGGACGGTGGTGGCGGAGACCAAGCCGGAGGGAGCGGCCAGAGGCGGCGGACGACGGTGTCGGCATGAGGCGGCACAGGGGCGCAAACCCTAGCGTTGCTGCTGCGTGCTCAAGAGTCGGGGCCGATTAGGTGTGGGGGAGAATGGAGAGAGGAGGTGAGGATTTCACCTTTTATACATGGTATGGAGTGGGTAAATACATCCAACTTTCATGGGCAAAGCCCAAACTCCATCCCACAAAAGCCACCAAAGCTACCCCGCCGGCTTTTCGCCTCCGGCTTCTTCACATTGTGTTGTGCTTTTGGCTTTTCTTAGTGAAAAACTAAAGCTGAAGTTGTCCCAAACATACCCTAAGACCCTGTACACAACACAAAAATTCTACAGGAGATTTGAGAAATTTTTTTATTTAATCATTTTTTATTAATATTTTAAAGTTAATCCCTTGCAAACTTTATTTTCAATTCTGACCCCTTTGGTCACGCCACCACCAGCGGCGTGGCCAAAACGTTCTGTCACGCTAAATACCATGGCGTGGCAAGAGGTGCCACGTAAGCCCTCGGCCACGCGCCGTGCCAGCGTGGAGGGTCCGCGTGGCATCTGTCATGCCACGATATATGGCGTGACAATGGCCACCTAAAATAGCGGCGCAGCCCATTTTCTCATCTTCATCCCGCCGCCTCTCTACCTCCCGCGCCTCTCAACCTCCCGCCGCCTCGCCGCCTGTGCTCCTCCCCGCCGCCGGTTCCTCCCGCCGCCTCTCTTCCTCCCCTGCCACCTACGCTCCTCCCCGCCACCGGTTCCTCCCGCCGTCTCTCTTCCTCCCTCGCCACCTGCGCTCCTCCCTAGCCTCTCTTCCTCCTTCGCCGCTCTTCCTCCTCTGCCTCTCTTTGTCCCTCGCCGCCTACGCTTGTCACCGACGCCGGCTCCTCCCGCCGCCGACTGCCCTCCCCCGTCGGCCGCCCTCCCCGTGGCGTCACATCCTCCCTGACACCGGCCTCTCCCTCCACCCCTTGCGCCGGCCCCGATGCCCGGCTCACCCTCCGCCCAGACCGGCCCGAGAAGGCCTCGCCTCCCATGCCCGACACCTCCACGCCTCGGCTGCCCGACACCGGCTTCCTCCTGCGCGCCTCCTCACGAGTCCCGGCCGCCCCTAAGGTATTGAATATCTCTTAAATTTTAAGTAGCAATGACTACAGAGGAATTGCTTTCCTTTTAATATATGCTCTCCTTAGCGTACATTCTTGTACCTTTGTATGCATTTGAGTTATACATGATAGTGACACTATTTGAAGGTGCATGTATTTTATTTGTTGCAATTGTGATCAAGCCTAGCCGATTGTTGCAACAAAGGATGATTCCTATTGTATGATTATGTTCATTGATGAGTCTGTCATTGATAATTTCATTGGCCTTCCCTGAATTGCTTGTGTGGTGAATGCATTCATGTATTGAATACCTGTGTTTGAATGAGCCCTTTGTTATAATGTATAGTCGTATATAGTCTTTCATACGAACATCAATTGCCCTTTGTTCATTTTGTATGCAGAATATTGAATTGTCTAGAAGGTAGTATTGCTTTATGTAATTATTTATCATAGGAGTTACATTTTGCAGTACATTTATCACAAATGGGTTCATCGCTCAGCTGTGGTCGATTAAAGATTTTGCAAAAGCATCTAGGGTTAGATTAGAGTAAATTATAAAACTACGGTTTCATGTGTGAACATACCTTGGGTTTGTGAATTGTACACATCATTTTTTTTTCTTCAATCTAGATTATAATGATGCTGTGATATTGAGTGGTGGATGCCTTGACGCCATTGATGTCTCTGATGCATATTCATGTATTGAATACTTGTGTGGTGAATGCGTTCTTAAAATGATTGATGAATTGTTATCAAGAAGTATTATTGTCTATTGCCATAGCTTCTGAACAACATAAAGCCACATTTGTATTTAGAAGCTTAAGTTCCTCCTATATCCTCTAAGGTGCCCATAATCCCATATTATGAGGCTTCTAGTTAAGCCCCACCAAATAGACCATAGTGTAACTATGATTGGTCAATGTGAAAACTGTGAAGTCCCAGTTAAACATTCTACAATAAAGATCCAAGGTAATGGGCAATAGCCAATAACCAAAAAGATAAGAACTAAGCAAGAGAGGCCCAAAGAGAGTGAAGAGAAACAGTAGTATTATGTCGTGCAGAATTAGTTAACTGAAAATAAATTATGAAAGGACCTCTATAGAAGAAATAAAATAAAGGTTGACTTACCTCCTTTCTGCATATAAGATTTCCCGAACGAGTGGTTCGTGGCACTCGAGCGCAGAAGTCTGGCGTACCAGAGCGAAGTCTCGGGCGTACTCGAGAATAAGCCTGAGCGGTCCCAAACATATGGTTTGGGCGGTCTCGAGAACGGGATCTCGAGCATACCTGGGCACGTGGATCCAGGGTAGTGTAGGTCGTACTCAGAGGCAAGTTCTGAGTGGTCCCAAACACGTGGTTTGGGCGGTCTCGAGAACGGGATCTCGAGCGTGACTGAGCACGAGAGACTCAGTTAGTGTAGGATTTGGATCTTTTTGCATCTCATTGTTTCTTGGTTTTGTCCGTCCACTGTGTATGGCCTAACACACCACAATTCATTGTGAAACGACCCATAAACTTCATTTAAAAAGAGGTAAACCATCATGCTTATTATTGTAACTACAATAAAGTACTATCACAGTACATAACATGGAGGAAACCAGCTTTAATTATCCATACGTTTGTACCGTCAAACTACTAGCATGTCTCAGGAAATTCAGCTTTTATTATGTCCAATGTTGATTGTGATATTTCATACTTGCGGTATTTCGTTCATATGACATGCAGTACTGACTTTGCAATATTTTGTTGGATGTAGATGGACAAAGTTGTACGTGTATTTACTGGTGGGGCGATTAGCCAAATTAGTAGTTCTGTCGACTTCGGCGGCATGGAAGCGATCGTCCTTTTGTTTCGCGAATCATTGAACTTTGAAGCTCTTATGACTAGGATTAAGTCGACCTTTGGATGGGATGAGCCCAGGGTCATTGTCGGAATGCAAGGACGATATGACGCAGGGCTGGATTCTAAGGTGCACGCCTTGTTGGTGCCAATCCTGTCCGCCGATGATTGCGATATGTATAAGGAAATTGTGCTCGCATCTCAGGTCCGGTTGTTGGAGGTGACGGTGGAGAGGACAATCGTTGTTGAGGATTTGCTAGACAATTTGGATGTGCTGAATGGCAACATAGAGGAACTAGACCCCGCTGCCCATCATTCGCGAGGCCCCCCAATGGAAGAGCGACCTTTTGAAGAGTTCGTTAGCGTGAGTCGTACCAACCATGGCCCCCTGTTGGTGGATCTGCCTATATCTTCCCCGCAACGTGTTATTGACCCTGTGACTGATTTCAACGGTGCTGTAATGAACAACGAGCTTGAGGAGGAGTTGTTTCGCGATGGAACAACCCGTGAAGTGGAGTATGACGAAGGATGGAGCTTGACCGAAGACGAGGCTCCCGCACCTCTTTTCTCCTCAGAGGAAGGCAAGGTTCTTCATAGTGTAATGGGTGAGGTCCCGTCGGTGCATGCTTTCGATGTCAAGATGGTCGATAAGGCGGTTTGTGCTAATGGGTTGAAAAGGTGGATGGCATTGTGGACCCGGAGAATGACATAATACGAAAGAACATGTTGTTTCTAACCATGGAGGACATGAAGGTTTGGCTGCAAGAATACTCAGTGCGACACCATCGTTTGTTCATAGTGTAACACTCCGATGTGAACAAAAGGTACACCGCGAGGTGCGAAAGGGGGTATGGATGGAAGGTATGGGGCCGCAAAACAAGGGACAAGCAATGAAAAATAGCAAATGTGAAGCAGCCTCACACTTGTGGGACCGCACAAGTGTCCGGGGAGCACCTCCAGGCGACCACAAATTTCATTGCTAGGCGTATTATGACGGTTGTGGCTGTCGATCCTGATGTGACCGTCACCACCCTCATCGAGGTTATCTACGGGTTCATTAAGTACCGTGTGAAGTACGGGAAAGCACGGAGGGCAAAGTAGAAAGCGATGCAGTTATTGTGGGGTGATTGGAAGGAGGCTTACGGTTTGCTTCCTCGAATCATAACCGCTATGCAGGCCAAGAATCCGGGCATGGAGTTTTACCCTTGGCACAACAACTGTATGAAACTCGTTGAGGGGTTATGAAACATCTCCTTGGGAGGGTGTATTGGTCCTTTGGACAATGCATAGATGCCTTCAAACATTGCAGGCCTGTCTTATCTGTTGACGCTACATTCCTAACGGGAAAGTACTATGGTGCCTTGATGCTCGCTGTGGGTATTGATGCGGAGGACCAGCTGATTTCACTAGCATTCGCATTGACACAGGGTGAGAACAATGCAAACTGGGAATGGTTCCTGGATATAGTTTGTCTACGCCTCGTTGGGCCTGGACGACAGGTTTGCATCATCTCGGACAGGCACCGTAGCATTCTGAACGCTGTGAAGAGCAGACTTGACGGATACCCGGATGTGCTGCATAGGTAGTACACGTATCATTGAACGGCTAATTTCTTTAAGCAATGCAGCAGGGAAGATCTCACCAAAAAGCTCAAGCTGTTGTGCGGATGCTTGGAGAAGAGGGAATTCGAGGTCAAGTTGATTTGACCGAGAGGATCGCCAACGAATCCGGTAACTCGTGGTTGGACGAGGTCTTGCAGCAGAAGGCGAAATGGGCATAGGCATACGATAAAGATGGTTGTCGGTATGGAATGATGACAATGAACATCTCAGAGGTGTTCAACAATGTTATTAAGGGCATCCGTATGATGCCAAGATTCATATCTTGGAGTACTCGTTTCAAAAGACCAACTCAGACTTTGTGGATCGGTGGACCCGAGCAGGATGCATACAACGCCGTGGCGAAGGGGTGTGGTACCGCCAAGCACCTTGCTATTGCGGAGGCTGAGTCATCCAATTAGGAGGCGAAGGAATACGATCCCACTTTGCATATATACGCCGTTAGGATAGCGGGGGCACATCGATAGGGGGTGAGCGTTACGGTGGCCGGAACCATAGAGTGAACCTGAGCGCGGGTCCTTTTTGGCAACACCTCTGGAGCATCAAGCATTGTGGCGTGGCAGTACATTTTTGCCACGCCATACGAAGTGGAGTGACAAGGAAGCCCTGTCACGCCGGGGTAAATGGTGTGACAGGACTTAGCCCTGGGAGCACGTGCCTTTTTTGGCAACGCCTCTGGAACATCAAGCATGGTGCCGTGGCAGTACGTTTTTGCCACGCCACAAGTTGTGGCATGACAAGCAATCTTCACACGCCGGTAAATGACGGACAACACTCGCCGCCACTTTTTCGCATCAAAAGACAAAGACTATGCAAAGCAAGACATGACTTCTCTATGCAAAGTAAGATGTGATCTGGAAGGTGGAAGAGATCTAGGAGAGAAAACTACACAACCAAACCATGTGGCCTATAAAGGGGGTGGAAGAGATCTGGGAGAGAACACTACACAACCAAACCCAACACTACAACACCAGAGCTTCCTCTCCACGCCTCACATGCTACTACACTAGAGCTTCATTCACCACACCGGGATGGATGACAGGTAAAGGCAATGGGACGAGATCCGTGAACAAGCAAGGGCTGCTGGGGCCCGGGAAGAGCGAGCAAGGGCCTATCTGGCATCTCTTCGTAATGAAGCCCCCCGTAGCAGCAACCCCATCCCGAACGTTCCAACCGAGCATTCGCCGCAACACCCGCCAGAGGGGGAGACGCTGCCCCTCTGTTGGTGCAGGGACCCATGCAAGTTCTTCAAGTTTAAGTAGCAGATTAGCCTGGGCATGCGTTACTGGGGTTGCGCGAACTACTCCAGTGACTATCCCGGCCAACGTTGGGACACGAAAGCGCATATCGGCAAATGTGAGGACCATTCTGCAGTGTTCACGTACTATTTCTCTTTCAAAGTACGCACTAACAATCTCTCCCATCTACCTGTAGTCCCTAGATCCGCTATGTGGCTACCGCAAGTGGATCGACCACGAGATCCACCCACATGATCAGCGGTCTCTCGACTTCGACGAGTGGCATGACAAAAGAGACCACGAGATCCAAGAGGAGCAATGCCGCAACGACGAGAAAAACGAGCGTATACGTCGGGATACGCAAGCTCATCTCGAGACGTGTAGGCGTAGGGAGCGCGAGGCTCGCAAGAGGGAGGCGAGAGGAAGAGGGAAATGGCATCCAAGGCCAAAGAGGCCGGTGAAGAGTTCAACGCTGAGCTAGCAAGGAAGGGAAAATGGCCCCGGTCCATGCAGTAGGTTGGACCATTCCGTACTAGTTCCTGGAAGGTCTAATTTATTTCCATTCTAAAAAGGCGCATATGTATCATAGGAGTACTTCGGTTTGTTGCATCGTGCATGATGTTGTTTCTTATGCACGTAACCAAACCCTATGCGCAATGTTATTTCAAGCTTTATTATGAAGTCTATTTTAATTCGTAGCTTTAAATCTCATCATCTTTTCGCATTTAATTCTTCGCATAGCAAGGCATCCAACAACATAAAAAAGTGAGTTCTGGAAGTTACGGTTTGGTCTACGATCACAAAGTTATGAAGAGCACCACCTATCATTCCACTAGGATGTCTACGCATCTTTTATCAGCCGTACTGTCTAGCATATGTGTATAATTATACCTCATATTGTACCACACAATTCACATATTACTCATTTTTTCAAGATGCATTATGTATTACTTCTAGAACACATCTTAGTCATGGTTTGAGCCACAGGATACAACTAGCCCCAGGCCTTCCGTTCCGTTCCCCTCCCATGGCTGGAGTTGGCGTTGGAGTTGGTCAATTCCGACGTCCCAACTCCCGAGCAATAAGTCGAAGGTTTCAGACATTCACACCAACCGAGGCAGAGAGGCATAAATAACTCCGCATCATGAATGTTCCCCCACATCGGCATATTTTTAGCACCGTCAAGCTACGCTCACAACCATTGCTTACATTTGACTGTCCATGTGAGAAAAACACATGCCATCAAATTACTCAATAACACCTTCTCGTGAAAAATAATGGTAACGATTTGACTGACCCTGTGAGAAAATACAGGCCATCAAATTAACTCGTTAAAACTGCCATTAAACTATTTGTGCAGCCAGAGCGTAAAGTTTAGTATACATACGCCAACATTGAGTCTTGCCATTAAACCATTAAAATCGTGTCATATCTTGAACATTTTTCAATTTGATGGAGGGGTCAAATATAGGCCGGCTATGGTTCTTCGAGAATTTCTTTAATTTTTGCATCTCTAGATGAACCACCCAAGGGTGGTTGGGCAAAACACAATTTCACTCTAGAGAGTGCGCATTCTAGCAAAAGACTTTGCACTCGAAAAATCCATACTCCTGCCAATGAATACACCTCCATGTACAGCTCTTATCAATCATCCCATTTTCATAATATCAAATGCTGCCATCAAATTTGTTAGTGTTCTTAATAAATGATTAATTGTGATGTCTCTTGAGTATAAGTACAGGTGCACTTGGGGGTGTGCCGAAGCATAATCAAATAAAGTGCTCCCAACCTGCTCCCATTATAAATAAAAACATTTAGAAATTGAGTGGGAGTTTAGGTTTAGGTTTGCCAACACACACAAGAGTGGTTTTGACGTTAGCCTAATGATCCCGGATGATGCCATCATTAGTGGATTCAGAAGTGCTCTGAATAAATCGTACTCCCTTCCGGTACAAAAGAACGTTGTTTTGGGATATATGCAGTCAAATTTTTTAAACTTTGGCTATCGATATCTTTTTTAATATTTAGATTGAACATATAAAAATGGTATGTATAGATTTGTCTCGAAAAGAACTTTCATAAAAGTATAATTTCGTTAGGTTTGATATTACAATAGAAATTGGTGGTCAAAAATGTGTTTTATGGACTGTGCCGGTGTCCAAAATGACATTATTTTGTGATCCGAGTGAGTACTAATTTATCTTCAAGAGTGCTTCCATGCTTTTTCCTCCAATAGGCTTGCACAAATCCTAAAACACTTCAAATCGGTAAGTGTGGATGTTTTGGGAAAAATCATGTGCGTCCCGTAGGATCCCCACACCCTTTATTTATAGTCTAAAAGTTGAATCCAACTCTAATACAAGGTTAGATTCTACTCTAACACGACTCGTTATTATATCCTAATACTAACTCACCAATACTCCCTCTCAAGATGGGCTGAAGATATCAATCGTGCCCATCTTGTTACATATTGTAGCACCCTCACAAGAACCTAACCCTTTAGTGAAACAGTCAGCCAATTGTTCACCAAACTTAACATACTCGAACTTTAGCATCCTGCCATCAAGTTTTTCCTTGATGAAAAACCTATCAATCTCAATGTGCTTGGTACGATCATGTTGAACTGGGTTGTTAGCAATGTTGATTGCATCTTTATTGTCACAATGCAACACCAAGAGATTATTCCTCCATACCTGAAACTCGGACAATAAACCCTTCATCCATATCATTTCACGCACACTCAACGTCATTGCTTTGTACTCTGCATCTGCAGTAGATCGAGCTACAACCTCCTGCTTCTTACTCCTCCATGACACAAGTTTACCTCCCACAAAGATGCAATATCCAGAGGTAGACCCCCTGTCATCCACACTGCTCGCACAATCAGCATCATAATACCCTTCCACATTCAGGTGTTGATTCTTCCTGAACCAAAGGCCTTTCCTAGGGCTACTCTTCAAATACCGCAGGATTCGATAGACAGCATTCATGTGTCTTGTTCAAGGATCATGCACATATCGACTAACCACACTCACTCTGTATGAAATATCAAGTCTTATATGACACAAATAGATAAGACGCCTAACAAGCCTTTGATAAGCTTCATTGCCAATTAGATCTCCCGACTCAGCACATAGCTTCTGATTCCTATCAATAAGTGAAGTAATAGGGCGACACCCAAGCATACCTGTTTCTGCCAGCAGATCAAGGGCATACTTCCTTTGGGAGAGAACTATACCCTTCGAAGAACAGGGAATCTCGATCCCAAGAAAGTATCGAAGAGCTCCAAGATCTTTCATCTCAAATGTCTCTCATCAACATAGACTGGCAATATAGTGATATGTGATCATCTATGCCTATAAAACATAGTGTAATCTCTATTGCACTGAGAATAGCCTATACTATAGACTGCACATCTGAATCTATCAAACCACGCCCTTGAAGACTGCTTCAAACCGTATAAAGACTTCTTGAGTTTACACACCTTCCCATCAGTCTGCCTGTTCTAAAAGCCTAGAGGAATCTCCATTTATACATCCTCTTGTAAATCACCATGTAGAAAAATATTCTTCACATCCAACTAATCTAGGGGTCATCCAAAGTGTAACATCCCAATTTTATAAAGTTTAAAATCCTTTTGAGTAGTTTAGCCCTTTGGAAAATTCACCTAAGTTTTATTTGATTTTTAATAAAGCATAATATTGACTTTCAATAGCAAAACAATTTAATGTGAATAATCTCAACATCATTTAATTCTAAAACTATTTTATCTGGGTTCTCTAGGCTTGGAAATATTTTCCAGATTTTTCTAGATTTTTTCGAGTTCATTTGCTATTTGGATTTACTGTAATTTCTAAATTACCAAATCTATTTAAAATCTCAGATAATTGAATGGGCTCAATTCCCCAAACCCTGCCCATCTTTCTTGCTTTTCGGCCCAGCCCGCTCGGCCTTTCCCTTTTTCTGTCTGTCGCGTGGGGCCCGTGTGTCAGGTCGTCACCCACCTCCCACTTTCGTCCTCCTCGTGCTGAGCCTCGCTGCCGCCATTGTTGCTCTTTTTGAAGCTTTGTCCGACAACGTGTGAAATAACCCGATATTTACGCGCCGACTTCGTCGTTCTCATCCCCTTATCTTTCCGCATCCAACCCAACTCGTATATTATCCCGTAGCGCCACCGGACTCCGAAATCACCGCGTAGCTGAAACGGACTCCAACAGCAATACGTCGATATGGCCACACCCTCCCCATAAAAGGCACCCCCGGGATCGCCTTTCCCTTCTCATCCCAAATCCCCAACTCACCTCGCCCCAAACCACTCTAAATCGCCGGAATTTGAGCTTTAGGTTTTCCGCCCAAATCTTTTCTTTCGCTGATTGCCCCGCCGTCGTTGACCACACCATCGGAATCGCCATCACGAGTTCAACCTCAGGCACCCCATCATGCCACCAGGGCATCGCCGGAGCTCGTCGTTGACAAACACTCGAACCACCTCGCCGCCTTTTTCCTCGCCGTCGGCCAATCCTTTGTTGGAAAGATGCCCTAGAGGCAATCATAGAGATGATTATATTTCATTATGTTCATGACATTGGATAATATGTTATCTTGTTCCGAGAATAATATTGTTAATATTGATTATCAAGTATGTGACTTGATTGTGAAACTCTATATTTCTGCGATAATTATTCTTATACAATCCCTGGTCGGAAACATATGAGGACACATATGAATAGACTAGCATATGTATTGGTTGATGACTATATTTCATGGGTCATGGATATGGAGATATCAAACAAATAATATGGATACATGTTAGAGAACATGATGTTGGGTAAGACCCACCTTGAGACACTATTGAGATTGTTATGATTCTATGTGGCGTTAGTTGGTCTCAAGCAATGATGGTGTATAATCCTTAGACTTGAGATCAGCATGGTTTCCTACATATGTAATAACACTCTTAGGGGTTGCCAAACGCTGCTCGTAACTGGGTAGTTATAAAGATAGCTTTCGGGTATGCTATGAAACATGCAGAGGAATGTGACTGGTCAGATATGAGATTTGCCCCTCCTAACATAACAGGAGAGATGTCTCTGGGCCCCTCGTTGTAATCGGATAAAGAAAGTGCATGACTATACCACTAGTAGTCGAAGTATTCGTCCACGTAAAGTAATCCGACACTCGATCGAGAAAGTATTGAACAGTCCATGGATGACACAACATCTCACCTGGAGTTCAACCAGACATCGTGAGTCAAAGGGAGTATACACGAGTAGGTCGCTTAGTTCGAACAGTTACAGACTGGTCATATGGAGATACGAGCTGGTTGTAGACTGGTCGAACGTAGTCACAGAGTAGTCGTAACCTGGTCGTAAGGAGTTACAAACTGGTCGTGACCAAATACGAACTGATCGCATAGAGATAGGACCTGGTCGTCGATCATATTGTATTAAGGTTCGTCCAATATAATTTGTGTGTATTCGGGCATCGCTATGTTCTGCTAGGAGCCGTTACGACCTGTGATCCGAAAGGGTTTCCGAGTCACAACCGATTACGCATGAACCTAACAGGTCACACACTTAACCGGTTGGAACAAACCAGTACGGATACGATTCGTCAAACGTGTTCGGATAGGATCCGTCACGAGCACTATATAATGAGATGCATGAGGCTGTTGGGGAATGCGAACAGACGAGTTGACGTGAGTTGCTCTACCAAAACCCTAGCCGCCATCTTCCTAAGAGCTCCGCCGTGCGATTTGGTTCTAGTACACCGGTGTACGGTTGTTTCTTCCCTGGATGTGTGGATACCGTAGTGGCGCTACTACGACTGTTGCGCTTAAGGACGATCTGCGATCTTCACAAGGAACTGCAGAGGTTGCTGGAGGAGACGATCGACTCGCGAGGACGCTGGACGATCGACTACGACCACTGCATCGACGTGCTCGACGTTGGACGATCGACTACGACCACTACATCGACGCTTCTCGCTGGACCAGTCGCTCCAACCCTTCTTCGCCGCTCTGCGCGTCGGTGGTAACGATCTGTGATCATCTACTTGCTTGGCTTTCTGGTTTGCGTGGTAGAAATTTTTGTTTGTAGCTATCGTAGCCTACCCGTACCCCAACATCCTTTGCGCCCCCTCGCTACACAGGTGCGCATTGAGTTCGCTGTAGCACCCTCTACGCGCTGGTACCCTCGCCGGCCTGCCAAGCGCCGATGTTCGCGGGAACCTTTGGTTCCCGAGCCCTCGCCGTCGTTTAGTCGACGTGGCCATCCACGTTACTAGCCATTTCAGCCTTTTTGCCTGCGTGTCGCCTACGTGGCATCCCAGTCAACGCCACGTGTGCGCGTGCGTGTCAAACCAAACCCTAAACCTAGATCCAAACCTCGGTAGATCTGTTCCACCGTAGACCCAGCATATGCCATGTAGGTCCCACATGTCAGATCTACTGTTCCGTATACCAGTGAACCGTAGACCCCTGAACCAAATTCGTGGACCGGGTCTATAGACCCTGGGCCCCACATGTCAGTCTCTATTTTTCAATTTTCCCGGTTTTTATTTTAAGTCCGAAATTAGGGCTGATGTCATAAATCGGTATTTCCAGTAGAAAGTTAATATGGGAAATTCGAATTAGAAATTCTTTTTTTTCGTTTTCTTCGGGTTAGATCTTCCAAATGCCCGTTCTTCCTCATACGAAGTCCGATTAAGCCCATCTAAATTTATAAATTCATCTAAATTCAAGCTCTATTTTACTGAGATTTTTATTTAATTTTTGGAGTTTTTTTATCTCTCTGTTTTGTATTTATTTTATTTATTTGCTTCGTTTGCGAGTAGACGTTGATACTTCGGGAGATTTCGAGGAAGAAGGAGTTGATGAAGCCCAAGACCAGTGCCAAGACTTGTTCCAAGGCAAGTTGTACCTTTGACCATGTTGAACCCAATTTTTCTAAAATTACTTTGATTCAAATGATTGCATTCTACTTTAAGTAATTATTTAAATGCTTTGGGATTAGCTATTCATCCAATTTGTTTATATCCACCTTGCCTATTGTATCCACCTGATCTTTTGTCACCCTAGCTTGGTTAATTATTAGTTGGTATTATCTTAGCACCAACGTGGGTTGGTTAGATATGACTAGTCTACTTAGCCATGCAACGAGTCACTTATATCATTTGAGTTGCAAATATAAACTTGACTAAGTGATTATGGAACTTTGTGTAAAACTGTGTGTTGTGTGCTATTACTCATTGATGGCATGTGTTGCACTTAACCAATAGGGTGGTAAACGATTTAGACTGAGACGAGTGGATGGAACTGTGTGATATAGTGGCTGTGTGATTAGGAAATATGAATCTTCGTGACTTAGTTAGAAAATGGCAGTCTCGCCTTGGTCAATTAAGGACTTAAACTTTATGTGCCATTGAACTGAGCCATGACTGTACGACCACAAGCCTGGTATGGGACATGCCTAACTCAGTAAGCTATGGAGTCTTAATATTGATTACTCAGGTAGATTGGTTAAGCTGTGTGCCAGGGTGATGGTGTGTTTCTACCTGTGTGACGATTCACATTTATGAGCGGTTTGTCGTCTTCAGGTCCAACGGTATGCGACGGGCTAATTTCATGTGTGGGCGTTGGTGCTGCCAATAAAACACATCGAGAGAGTCAACTATTGAGATGAAGTTTCAGAAAGGTTTTGTTATGATTAGTGCTAGCTACACTGGTTATATCGTATGGGTAAAGTGTATAACCTCTATAGAGTGTTAATCAATCTATTTGAATAGTCGCGTCTACGGTCATGGGCATGCTCGGGGATTTCACACGAGGAGTAAATTTTTATAAAATACTTTGGGAGGGGATAGCTGTGTGATTCAATTCATATGGCTGTGTAAAAAAATGATTAGGCTTTGTGTCCTTTGTGAAAACAACTGTTAAATTATTATTGTTTATTTATTTTGAATTATGCTTTAAATCTATTATTTGTATTCAATTGCAAATGTTGCTTTTATGCAAAAGAACCACAGAACTCATTCCTTTGGAATAAGCCATCATCTATAATTGCATTCTGTGGTACAACTTGTTGAGTACTCAGAGTACTCATTCTTGTTGCAATCATTCAGCTGAAGTGGAGGAATAGTCACCTGCCTTCGAGAAGGAGTTCTACGAGGTTGCTGACGTTAGGTCTTGATCCCAGTCGGTTGCCTGTGGTGAGTCGATGAGTTCCGCTGAAGTTGCTTTTGTTCCGTTGTTGCTTATTTATTTACTGCTAGCCCTGTGTGGCTTAATAAGTGTAAACTCGACCATAAGATCAAAACTATTATTTGTTATTCAAGTTAATCGTTTATTCTATTATCTGTCTTGTGTGGATCGATATTCATCTATGTTGACACTGTGTGCACTAGCGTGATTCTGGACTAGTGCGTTATACACAGAGGGTCCAGAATTGCATTTTTGGGTTCCAACAAAGTTAGTTGCATAGGATATCAACGTTCTTACCGTGCTCATCTTCATTACTAGTACAAAGGTCTCATCGTAGTCTATCCCATATGTTTGATTATAATATTTTGGAACTAATCGTGCCTTATTTCTCTCTATCTTGCCTTTAGGAGTTTGCTTAATCGTAAACACTCATTTGCATCCTACTGCCCTTTTTTCTACTGGAAGTGGAACAAGATCACATTGTCTTGTTCTTCTGAAGTGCACTAAGCTCCTCCTTCATAGCATTCTTCCACTTAGGATCTTGCTTAGCAGTTCGCCAATCCTTTGGAACATGCACTGTTTGAAGAGGTGCAATGAATGCTTTGTATGCAGGTGAGATATGAGAATATGAGATAAAATTTGTAATATCATGCTCAAAGCCATACCAGACTGGAGGCTTTCCAGCATTAGCTCTAGTTTTCCTATGTTGTGCAAGTGGTAACTCTAAATGGGAGTTATTAGAATGAACATTATCACTCACCCCAAGGGGAGGCAAGGAACTTGATGGAGAGAGACTCAAGAAGGGATTTGGGACTGGATCAACTGGAAAGGCCAGTTGTTCAGGTTGTGGTTGTTCTGGTTGTGCCTTTGCCAGCTCTGTTGGTTGCTCAAGTGCTGACTGCTTGTCCCTCTATTTCTCCCCATGTTTCCCAAAGCGCCTTCACTGATAAACCTTCAATCCTTTTGGGGCTATCACGTCTCTGAAGTGGAGGTACTCTTGGAGAGTTTTTGGAGGAGTTCTCTCCTATCACTTCTCATTGATTATCACTCTCCCCCTCTCGACTGTCAATGTCACCCTCAGTGATAAGAGAGAACTCCAAAAACTCTCCAAGAGTACTTCCACTCGTGTAGTGCTCAAACTCCCGGAATGTCACATCCAAACTGGCGAACAACCTTTGCTCAACTGGGTTTCAGCATCTATAGCCCTTCTGACTTGAAGAATAACCTTCTGACTTGAAGAATAACCTATAAAGATTACACTTCAATGCTTATGGGTCCACCTTGCCAACCACTGGTCGGTGATCCTGTACAAAGCACACACAACCAAACACCTTGGGAGACACCTTGAACTCCTGTTGACCCAAAAGAAGTTCAGTTGGAGACTTCAACCCAAGTATTCGAGATGACATGCGATTGATAAGATACACTACCGTCATCACTGTCTCGCTCCACAATCTCTTTGGCACATTTATCTGAAACATGAGTGAACGTGCTACCTCCAAAAATATCGATTCTTCCTTTCAGCCGCTCCATTATGAGGTGGGGTTCCTGGACAAGTAATTTGATGAAGTATCCCCTTCTCTGAGATATACACTACAAACTCCTTGTTAACATATTTAGTTTCATTGTCTGTTCGAAGAATCTGAACCTTTGCATCAAATTGAGTAGCAACCATCCTATGGAAGTCCTGAAAACACTGAAGGACCTCGCTCTTGTGCTTCATCATATAAATCCAAGTCATACGAGTATAGCAATCAATAAATGTAACAAACCACTTAAAACCACTCACAGAAGTAACTGAGCATGAACCCCAAATATCAGAATGTATCAATATCAAAGGTTCATAACTCCGAAGACCAATGCTACCATATGTAGACCATGTATGCTTTCCAAACTCACAAGCATCACACACAAGTTTACTCTTGTCTACTTTATTACACAAATTAGGGTATAATTAACTTAAACTCTCATATGACGATGTCCCAAGCGATGATGATGTAAAAAAACTTCTCCCTCAACTCTTGCAGCCACAGCCAATGCCGCATCAACTTGATCAATGTACCACAACCCATTACGCCTTATTCCGGTCCCAATCCTCTTCCCAGTCATCTTCTCCTAGAACAAACATGAATCCTCATCTAATGTGACAGTGTATTTGAATTGGTCAATGATAGAACTAATTGAAAGAAGATTGACTAGAAAGGAGGGAACATGCAAAACTGAAGATAAAGCAATGGATGGTGTGCACTCTACAGATCCTACACTCTGAATAAGCTGGGATGTTCCATCTATTGTTTGGACAGTTTCAGAATGAGTATATGGAGTGTAAGATGCAAATGCACTAAGTGAACCTGTGACATACTTGGATGCCTCTTAATCTATGATCCAATCAATATGAGAGTGTTTATATGTGGATACAAGTGCATGTGCCTGAGTACCTTCGTCCACGTGGGAGTAGTCGGCAAAGTTACCAAAGGTGGTGGAATCATGAGAAGTCTCCAATGTCTTTCCCTGCTGCCACTTCTCCCACTGCATAGCTTACTCGCCTGCAAGAGTAATAGACGTGCTCTCCTCTATCATGGCCACATTAGCCCTACGGCCAACTCGGCCCTTTCCTCAACCTTCATAATCTCCACCTCCTCCTCCACAACCACCACGACCTCCAACTCGACCTCCATAATCTCCAGTTCGGCCTACACGACCACCATGACCTCCACCTCAGCCTCCATACCGTGGAGAAGGGCAAGCATGGCTTAGATGTCCTCTTACCCCATAGTTATAGCACTCCCTATCACCAGGCATGGCATATGCAGACCTAACAGGTTTATTGTTCCTCATTACTCGTAGTCGAATCTCCTCCTACATCATAGCCGAAATAGCCTCCTCCATAGTAGGCAAGTTTGCCAAGTGAAACATAGTAGTCCTTCTACTCTCATACTTTGGGGTCAATCCCTTCAAAAAGTATGTAACCCGTCTGCGTTGCAGCCACACCCCGCCAGTCCCAATATCACCATCGCATGTTAACTGCAGTGGAACATAGCGATCTAAATCTTCCCACAACTGCTGCAGTTCACTAGCATACTCCTGGACAGTCTTCTTCTGTTGTTTTAGGGCCTCCACCTTGCCCTGGACCTCCACTATCATTATCACATTTCTTGCCCCAGAGTACATGTTGCTCGGCGTCTTCCACATCTCTGGTGTACTCTGCATCATTTCGACCATCCGAGCGGTAGATGGAGATATCGAAGTTAGCAACCAAGCCATCACCACAAAGTTGGTGGTGTTCCACACCCTCCAATCCATGCTTGTCTTGTCTATAGGCTCAACACAAGCCTCCTGTAGGCAGTGCTCCACCCTGTTTGTCCTCAGAATTAACTGAGCTCTTCTGGACCAACTCAGGTAATTCTTGCTTCCTTCTATCTTTACATCATTTGGCATCAGCTCCAGCTTTAATTTAGATGACCCTGCACCAACTCTCGGACCTATCATACCCATCGCGAAGAGGTCCCGTAACATGCTTCTTATATCACCTTGCGTAACCAACGGGGAAGTAGTCTCAACAACTGCCTTCCTCTTTTCTTTTACCGCACTTGTTGTGGTTTCTTCCTTCTCCTTCCTCATAGCCTCAATTTCCTTAGGGGTCATCTTCTCACACAACTGGAGCAATGTCAATCACTACCAAAATATGTCGTGTGTATCTCCCACGATTATGGCAATCCTTCACGCATCAACGTTGTATTGAATCTCGATATCTGACTTCACGGTTACCCAAATCATATAATACACACACACACACACAGGACGCCCGTTTCGTACTCCTGGGAGTATGTACTCCCACTTCCAATATACCACTTAAACGAAGATGTTATACTTCTTTATCACTTTCAGTATAGTTAAATACCAATTATAAGATACTCCAATGTGATTTGATTTAAAAATTTTCATTTGAGCCCTTTATTTTTGCTATATACCCTTTTTCATATATAAAAGAAGTATATACACATATTTTGCTATAAAAAGTGGATTTTAATGAAATCTTTCATGAAACTCACTTTGGGGGTATCTTATAATCATTATTGGAGTATGCTCAAATAGATACAGATGTATTCTCATACGATTTAAGTGGTATATAAGAAGTGGGAGTACGTACTCCCAAGAGTACCATACCATTTTCCTACACACACACACATACCTATATAAATGATGCCCGTTTGGTACTCCCAGGAGTACGTACTCACATATGATCCTACCGTACACTCAAGTGAGCCTGATCGGGTTTTTATTGACTAATGGTATCCCGATCCAATATCCTACCCGTGTGACAAGCAATCTTATCGGTTTCTATTAGTGCATGCATACACAACTAAAAAAGTTGATCCGTTGTTCAAATTTTGAACTAGTACGTGGTCGTTCCCGTGATTTGTTTATTGGATGCACTCACAAAAGTAGTATAATACTAATATCATCTCATTAGTATAGTTGGCTGCATGTGCAACCAAGAGGCATCTTCCACAAATATTAGTAGTATATGGTACTAAAAAAGTAGTATAATACTGATTTAATCTCAGATGTATGGTTGGTTGCATGCGGAACAAAGAGGTATCTTCGACAAAAAATTAGCAGTATATGACTATATATACATCTAGGCACTGTCGCAAAATATGTAAGTGCAGTATCAGTATGACTGAATTCCGTTCTATTTGAAATAACCACCATGGAATTTTGAGATACTCCTTTTTCCCCTTTTGAGATACTCTTTTTTTAGGTAGATACTCCTTTTTTTTCTTAGCTATGCAATTAATGATCGCAGGACATAAATACTTCAATTACAAGCGCTAGATGACAAACCAATTGTTTCTTCTAGGAAAGAAGTATTCAATTAATTTTTAAGGTGTATATGCCAAGAGAAAGGAAATACATATTGCCTTTGAGAAGGGGCTTCTCAAACTTAATTCTATCGGTTAATAATTCAGCTAAGTTCAAAAGTGAATTCCATTTCTATGAGTATCTCCATCGTCTCAATGAAGAGTAATTTGGCAAGTAGTATACTCCACTTTCATAAGAAAAAGAGTATTTTCATGACTTCATTTCATCACTGGTTTGCATGATAACAAGGATATATATACACAGCTAGAAAGCAAATCACCATAATTTACTCTTCCTTCATTTCCCAATATTTCAATGTAGTATCTTGCTCCATCGTCATGGTTTCATTTGTCATCCATAGCCATAAGGCCCTAATCCTAAGTTGTTACTTCCATTTAACCTTATTTTGAAATTTGGTAGCATATAGATTGAAAATCCTATCCATGTGATGAACCAAATGGAGATCTTCTACAAGTTGAAAAAACATTTTAACCTTGGTATGAGCTGCAATAAAAGAATCATCAATAAACTGTGAGTAATCATACCACATTTTTTCTAATTGGAAATTATACTATCAAGAGTTAATACAAGACACCATCAACTAAACTTCTCATTAGAAGGATGTTGCTGCTGCACAGAGAGAGCCATACAGAGAGTTTGCTGAACAGCAAACCTAAAAAGGTCTAGCACCTATCACAGGCAACATGCTTCCAACAGCTCGCAGTCATGGTGCTGTCTGGATGCAGAAATAAAAACATGCACTTAAAAAGAAGTATATGACAAGTAATCATTATTTGCAATGCAAAATACTGAACCAGAGAAATCTATCAAAGCCTTACAGGCTGTATACTTCCATTTCTAAAATATCAAAGAAGTATTCTTGCTTGATAAAATTAGGATAATTGGCGTACAGTATGCATATTTTAGTATTCAATCGAACTACAATCCTAAATTAGAGGACTAAAAGTTATGCATTGTACAATATACCCTTTTCTCTACCTGTGTATATACATCTTTTCTAAAGAAAAAAACTACTACTGAAATCACATACAGAATCAAGGGTGGTTTTTTGTCATATGGAAATACCCAAAAGAATGTTAAAGCAGTAATTGATTCCAGTAAAACTTCAATGATGGCTGGATCGTCCAGTAACTCAGTATATTAGAAACAAAAAAGGGTATGCCAATTGAGTGAACCAAATACCTGTTTCCTTTTCCAGTGGCACATTTAAGTGCACAGGATTTGACCAAATCTGGTATAGATTAATTGCCTTAATCATATCACGGGGACTATGCTACTGAACGACTGAATTATGTAGAAGGCCAAAGATATGACAATTAATAAAAGAGAAACTAATCAAAGAAACATATCAATATAATGAAAGTCTATAGTTCAATACAATAAGGGGCACATGCACATAAAAAGGAAGTATAATTTCTCAAATTTCTTTACCTCTAGGCCATGGCTGATCAAACGAAGACAGCTACTAGTGAGAAGTTACGGTTATACCTTGCTGTAGATTTGGCCAATGGCAATTTTTCTCCTCAGCCTTGCAGCATGCTTTCCTATGTGTTGGAGATCAAGCCGTTGCTGATCTGGCGGCCAAGAGTGTGTTCTTGAGTCTTGACACACGGCGAGTTACCTGGAGCTTGACACAATGGAACGCGATGAGCGGTGGCTGTCAGCAGTTCCGGTGGCCGAGTATAGCCTCGACAGGGGGGGGGGGGAGATTTTGGCTTAATCTCCTAGAAAAACAAAGAATTCATTGAAATACATCTTACTCACCAGATCTCGTAAAAAAACACAATGAATTACAAAAATTAGGAGTTAACTACCAAATCCATGTACGATGATAGAAAGACTACATCTCCAAAATCAAAATCTAAGCAAACACAACAAGAAATCACATAATTGGGAAATCATCTCATGCTCTCCCCGCATGCGCTGGTTTCATGCTCCAATCGGTAACCGCCGACGGCGACGGTGTCAGCGGCAGAGGCTTGTAATGGTAGTTGAGATCGTGCTCCCAATCGACCGCTGTCGCCTAGTATGACCTATACGATGCAAAAAATTTAATCGGGTCTAGCCAAAGAAGGTGCTGGCGAGAGATCTTGCTGTGAAACCAGTATGAATAGAAATTGTTCACCTTGTGATTGCATTGTTCGGTCTGCAGCGACGAAGCTATGTGTGGAAGCCTGCCTAACGGTCCCGTCGATCAGGTGACAGCATGCTCGAATTGGCTGGCGGCGGCATATCGATCACCGTGTACGGTAAAAATCGGGAATTTGGATGGTTGCAGTTCCAGGTGACGCGAGGAAGGGTGGATATACCGAGAGGTCGTTATGGATATCGGGTCGGGTCAGGTTGTGATAACAAAAAAAACCGTTAGCATGGCCTCACGCTGCCCACCAAATAGCACGCATCTCAACCCGATAACGGTGTTTCTAACCGAAGATCTACAGTGGATGGAACTGGGAGTACGTACTCCTAGTAGTATTAAGCCATTTTCCATATACACACACATATATATATATATATATATATATATATATATATATATATATATATATATATATATATATATATATATATATATATATATATATATATATATATATATATATATATATATATATATATATATATATATATATATATATATATATATATATATATATATATATATATATATATATATATATATATATATATATATATATATATATATATATATATATATATATATATATATATATATATATATATATATAAAACAGAGGCATGGCTTCTCTTCATATATATATATATATATATATATATATATATATATATATATATATATATATATATATATATAAAACAGAGGCATGGCTTTCTTCACTTATGTGTCCTTTCTTCCTCTAGTCGACTTAGTGCCGAGAATCATCCTCCAAATGATGGCTTCTCCTCCCTTCTTCCTCTCGGACGCAAGACACTTCTCTCCTTCCTCCTTCCTCAAAAGGAGGCGATGGTGAGGTCTCGAGCAAGGCGGGCGCGGCGGTGGCAGCCCTCACCCGGCAGCAGCAGCATTCGCCAGTGTAACGCGGCTGCGTGGCGGGCGACGGCGTCCCTGCGCTCAAGAAGGTGCGATCACAAGATGCTGGGAGATGAGTGGCGGCGGCTGTGGATGAGCGGCGGCGGATCTGGATGGGTGGCGGCAGATCTGGATCTTTTGTAAGTCTAGGAACTAGGGTTTGAATGTGATACCATGTAGATGTTTTGAGAAAAACCGTGTGTCCCGTAGAATCCCCACACCCTTTATTTATAGTGTAAAAGTTGAATCCGTCTCTAATACAAGGTTAGATCCGACTCTAACACGACTCGTTATTAGATCCTAATACTAACTCACCAACAGTAAGTAGCACTCATCCACCCTAATTCATGCTTTAATATTTGTGCAATTCACTGTTGGGTGAAGCATAGAATCACCTCCAGATCGCTACAACAGCTGTCATCAACCTAGGTACAAACAGTGCACACCAACAGTAAGTAGCACTCATCCACCCTAATTCATGCTTTAATATTTGTGCAATTTACTGTTGGGTGAAGCATAGAATCACCTCCAGATCGCCACAACAGCTGTCGTCAACCTAGGTACAAACAGTGCAATGAAAGAATTAATTGGAATTGTCAATTTTTGTCCTATGGGTTTGTTGAGAGGCAAATTAATGGGCACTTGGGCAGTATCCTCTGCTGCTTTTGTGAAACATTTTTTTGGAATTAATGTGGCCTGACAGATGTGAGCCTGCAGCTGCTGCGTTAAGAGTTTTGGATTTTGGCCGGCACATATGCTCTCGTTCTCTTCAGGTTTTGTCTTTCACACGTTTGGAGTTTAGCAGGAGGCCATGATTTGAGATGTTGGGATCCTTAGAGACAGATTTCACCACCAACTAGACCAAGTACAGCCTGCTCACAGATACCTTGTGAATATATGGACATTTACATGGCGACAATGACAACAAAAACAAAGTATTACTGAAAACAAACTGAAAAGGTCAAGACCCAAGAACATCTTTAAGAAAGCGCATTGGAACAAATCTAAAATTTGGAGTTAATAGTTAAACAATAATACTTTCTCTAGTGAAGACCAAAGTTAATCTAAAATTTGGAGTTAATAGTTAAACAATAATACTTGCTCTAGTGAAGACCAAAGTTAACAACTCTAAAATTTCGAGGTAATAAACTATAGTACTTGGTCTAGTGAAGACCAAAGTTCAAGTTCTAGTGCTGTTGTCATTTGGATTTAATTTTTTGACCTCTTCACAGCCTACTTCTAAGTGCGCTGGCTCCCCTACTGGATTTTGTTTTTGACAATTACTCCGTCTCTACACAAAAGGGATTATTGAAGTTTTGCCATTAAGTTTATGTACAATTGCCAGAATGTCACTCCATATCTCAATGACACGTGAGTCTCGGGGCCATATGTTATTGAGATATTGAGTGACATTCTGGCAATTGGGCATAAAGTTATGTGGCAAATATGTGCAAGTTGCATTTAACTTTGAGTAATGAAATAAACAAGCGTGATACAGGAAACATGCACGTACTGGTTAGTTGGCATCATAAGACTCCCACAAAAGCACACTACTGGAGCCACTTTAATTAATTGAACTACGCAACTGTGATCTGAACCTGATGTCTTAACTAATTCCAATTTGGCCGATTTCTTTCCTGCCTGTTTACTTTTCTTGGCATACCGTTTGCATGATTGCGCTTGGGATGGACAATCAGTCCACCTCCCCCTAAATCACGACGCTAATCCGCGCAAAATGCCCAAATTTATGATGTTGACACAAGTCACGCAGCTACCATCTTCTCATCGGAAATGAGCTATTGACAGGTGCCACACCAGTTAGACTACCCAATACTTGACGCTCTCTTTACACTTTCAACACAAGTTTTCTAGGATGCAAAGCTTTTTTTTCAAGCATTTTTCTCCCTTACCATCACCCAAATGTCAGTAAAAACAAGTTTTTACATGCACCAATCACCTCAACTTTACACGAAACAGAAGCACAATGACCAAGAATTGCGCGCATGCATAATAGGGATTTCGATTTTCAGTCAAGAAAGCGATCGAGTTGTTTGCAGTGATGGCCTCCAAAAGCCATCACACTCGCAGCCGCGCATGGCACGACACCATTATTAATGTACCTAGATAGCGTAACCCGGACAAGAGCAGGTTTGGTTTGCAAACCTGCCCCTCTTTATTTAAGCAGAAAAGGTGCCAAAGAACCTGAGCAAAGAAGAGCCATCTGCCATGCCATGCAATGTACATCCTTCAGCAGGAGAGCGAGAAAAAGTTGCAGCGTAATGATGGTATGGAACACACTTTAATCTTCCAAACAGTGGTGAACACACTTTCAGGACAGTGCAGGGTTGCAGCTGCTGCTATTATATCAATGAATTGAGTGAATGAATGAGCAGTTCTTTTGACAGTTTGCTCAGCCTATAAGCCATGTATTGAAGGTATTTGCTATGCACTAACAGTGGGCCAAGATCCAGGACAAGGACACAGCTGCTTGCTCTCTCTTGCAAAACAAGCACATTGATGAGAGCTTTCATGTGTCATAACTCATAGTAACATTGTTAGTAAGGAGCAGGTGTGGCAAGCTGTATTGCAACATCTCCACAAGTGGAAGAATCAAAAAAAAAAGAAAGAAAGAAAAGATATATCTCAGAAGAGGAGCAGGACATGGCACAGTGAGCTCCACTAAGGCAAAACAACTAAGAGCTCACTGTCTACACATCCTTTGCAATGCCCAAAACACTAGTAATCACTTTCAGTTATGATCTGCTACTTTAGGCTCAATGTCCTTCAGCAGGCCAACGATCTGCTGCATGGCTGGCCTCTTGGATGGCAGTTCGGCAGTGCACAGGTAGGCAATCCTCAGTGCCTCCTCCATCTGCCTCTCCAGCCCGGTGTCGCGGATCTTCAAGTCGATGATGCTTGACCCTAGCTTTGCCTTCACCATTGCCCTGGCCCAGTTCACCAGGCTTGATTCCTTCTGATCAGGGTACTCATCACCCAGTGGTTTTTTGCCGGTGATCAGCTCAAACAGCACAACACCGAAGCTGTAAATGTCAGACTTTGCCGTTGCCATCGCATTCTCTGAGTCGGAGAACTCAGGCGGAGCATAGCCGGGGGAATGGTGCAAGAGATCGTCATCTGTGCTAGTCCCGGCGATCATTGACAACCCGAAATCAGACAACCTAGGCTCCATTGCAGAGTCGAAGTAGATGCTGCTTGCCTTCACATCCCGGTGGACGATCTGCGGGATGCAGCCATGGTGGAGGAACGCCAGTGCCCTTGCAGCACCTAATGCGATTTTGTGCCGAAACATCCATGTTGCGGTGCCCTCCGGCGTGATGTTTTCAGTGGCGACACCGTCATTGTTGTCCTCCCATGTGTCGGTGCTCCAGTCTTCAGTGGTCTGAACTCCTAGTGGCAAGTCATGCAGTAAATTGTGCAAGTTGCCATTCTCCATGTACTCATAGATGGCAATCCTCTGGTCCCCTGCCAGACAGTAGCCAGTCAAAGGAACCAAGTTAGGATGTTTGATACGTCCCAGCCGTTCAAGTTCTCTTGCAGCATCTTGATCTGCCATTACTGAACCATGGACTAGCACCTTCACAGCGACCTGAATTCCGCCAGGGAGGAATCCCCTATACACCGGCCCAAATCTCCCTTCTGCCAGCAGAGTTCCCCTATCAAAGTTCGATGTCGCTGCCAAGAGGTCGGCAAATGTGAAACTCAGCAACGGCTTCTCAAAGATGACAACCGGCACAGATGTTGCAACCTTCACATCAGCAACCCATGTTGTCGAATCGGTTTGGAACGCAAATGGCCCTGACATCCCTGGTTCCTCCTTGAATGACACCTGCTTAACCGCGGGCAATGCATCACACCTCTTCCTCCGCCTCCGACAAGCAACTGCCAAGCAAAGCAGCCCAAGAACTGAGAACAAGAATGAGAGCACGATGGCCAATGCCAACTTCATCCCCTTGCGCTTCTCCCCATTTTTCTTGATACGGTCTGGGTTCACAGCTATTGGGCAGTCATTCCTGGACCTGGCAAACGCAGCTGCAAATGCCTCAGGGGAGAGCTCAGAGGCACAAACAGTGAGGTTGTTGTATGAGAAGTTGAACCGCTCCATTGACGCCAACTTATTCACCAATGCCACAGGGATCTCCCCAGTAAGGTTGTTCACCGACAGGTCCAGCACCCGCAGCCGCAGGGTGCTCAAGTCCGGCACTACCCCGCTGATATCATTCCGCGACAAATCTAGCACCTTCAAACCAACCAATTGGGAAGACAACTCCCCAGGGATTTGGCCATGCAACCCAGTGCTTGACAAATTGACATATTCCAATCCATAGATCTCACCCATGGAAGCGAGCAAATTTCCCATGGACAACTGGTTGAATGCAAGATTCACATGCCTCAGGTTCCGGAACCGGCCAGCAACACCGAATTCCCCCAAAAGCTCATTGCTTGACAAGTCGAGATACATCAAAGACGAGCCAGCATACCCACCGCTAAAATTTAACCCCGAGAAGTGGTTGTTGCTGAGGTCTATGACCCTCAGCTGCTCCTGGAACGCCCCGATGATGGAGCCCCGGAGCAGGTTGCCGGACAGGTTGAGATAGGCCAGCGACCGGAGCGGCGATAAGTCCGGCAAGTCGCCGTCCAGCGCATTGCCGGAAAGATCCATGGATACGAGGCTCCCGCAGCCAAGAACGACGTTGCCCGGGACCTGCCCCTGGAACTGGTTGTGGCTGGCGTTGAGGACCTGCAGGCCAGCGATGGAGCCGAGCGCCAGCGGCAGCGCGCCGGAGAACCCGTTGTAGGAGACGTCGAGCGCCTGGAGCCGCGCGAAGTTGCCGACGTTGTTGGGGAGCTCGCCGCGGATGGTGTTGCGCGAGAGGTCGAGCCGCCGCAGCGACGCGCCCAAGTCCCACAGGTCGTTGGAGAGCGCGGTGAGGCGGTTGGCGCTGAGGTCCAGGGCCTGCAGCCTCGCGAGTTTCCCCACCGTGTCCTCCGGGATGGCCCCCGCCAGCCCCATCCCGGCGGCCGCGAACGCCACCACCCGGCCCTCGCCGTCGCAGGACACCCCAGACCAAGCACACACCGCGCCGCCCGCCGACGGCGCCGGGCGGCCCATCTTGGCGAAGAACTTGGAGACGAAGTAGGCGTCCGTGTTTGGCTCCTGCGCCGCCGTGCAGCAGGCCACGGCCAAGAAGAGGAGGAGGGAGGCGTGGACACCGCCATGGCCCATAGCGAGAGAGAGTTGCATGCGTATGGCGAGATCTTGGTGCTAGTGTGAGCCTCCTTTCTTGTTTGGTTCTTGGGATGGTGGTGGTGTCATGGGGGACAGGTTGGAGGTGGCAAGTGGCAGCCCTCCCCCAGCCTCTGCTCTGCTCTCTGCGCTTCTCTCTCTACGCCTCCCTCTCTCTCCCTCTCCCCTCTTGGCTTCTGGCTAATGTGGTGTGTGTTTGGCAGGGTGTTGGCCTGGCGCGAGAGGGGAAATGAAGAAGCTGGAAGGGGGAGGAGGAGGAAGGAGGCCATAAATTGAGGGAAGGTGGAGTAAATATGGGAGTAAATTGGGGGAGTGAGACCGAGCTGAGCTGAGCTGCCGCAGCTGCACTGCCTGAACAGCAAATCACATCCAGAGAGAGACAGATATTCAGATGCAGGGGATGGTTTGATTGTGGATCTAGGAAAATGGAAACAGAGGTTTGATGATTATGATGCAGTGTAAGGTTTGTGTGGGCACTGGGACAGGCAGTAGCCAGGAGGAGCGGTACTAGCAGTAGTAGGGTTTAATGAGCATTTGTGCTGTTTAGTACTATTGGTTTAGAATGTGCTATATTAATACCTAAAAAATTAAAGGCAGTGTCCATGATGATTTACCAAATCCAAAAGTTTATTCCAGACCTGTTAGGTAAATAATATTGATTCTTTAAAGCGCTGCTGCACACACGACAGCGGTACGAGGTATGATACATTGGAGAAGCGAAGACTCTTTCTCCGTCCAGTTGGTTCACCATCGCCGGATCCTTCGTCGTACGCACGTACGACACTTTTACTCTGTTTGAATTAATAATGGTTCTTTTGATATTATGAATTTTCGTAGCTTTCAAAATGCTTTCCATTTTAATAATTCTTTTTCATATTCCATTTTATGATTTCTGAATACCTTTATTAAAAATCTTGTGGTTTTTTTATATATTTCCAACGATTCCTCATTTCAAGTAAATTTCCTAGTGTCCCAATCGGAGCGGGAGTGGTAGATCAGATCTTAAGGGTGGGATTTCTTTTCCTTTTATTTTGTTGTTTTATAATCTTACCGAATTTAGTACAGAGGAAAATTTTATAGCACTAGGTCTGAATTCACGATACTAGCAAATGTTATATAACACCTAGGAGTTTGATTGGACATTTTAAGTGCATCCACCCACGTCCATTGTCACTTAGCACCGATGCCATAATTTTTTAAGGGTACAACCGCGCACAACTTTTATTCTGAAAAAGACTCGGAGATTCATCATGCACCTTTACAGCAGGCGATTGGAACTTCGTTCTCCTTTGTGTGAATCCACTGTGTGAAAGAACGTAAACAGCATGAAAAATAATCTCGTTCCCCAAAACACGGAGCATATTTTTGTCGATCGCAGTGTTCCTTGGAATCAAGGATGAGGGCGCGGCGGCGCCAGCAAGAAAAATTCTCAGCCGGCGAATGAAATGACACATTCTTGCCTCCAAAAATAAAAAGTAAACAGTGTTGACTGTGACTAATTCATACTCCTAAAATAAAAGAAAACTCAAGGGTGTAGATACGCACATGTGCTGCAAAATAAGTGCGGTATGATATGAAGTATACATGGATCGACCCTGGAGCCAGTCAAGCGTGATGACCAGGCACTAACATGTTTCGTACTAATATTCTAAGCGGATAACTACGTGATGGTATCCTAAAATAAAGAGACACGAGGTTGATTGCTACCGCATACAGATATACGGAGCGAGAGATTTTATCGGACGGTCTCACTCTATTTTCTTTACATGACAATTGATTCCTAAATGTTTCAATATCCACCACATAATAACAATATCTCATTAGCTCCCACCCACCTGCGTCACGATTCATCCCCCTCTTCTCTCTCTTTGCAACTCCCTCTCCAACCATGCATGCTACCTTCTCTCTCTCCCTTGGTTGCACCCACTCCTCCTGTGAGGGTGTCTTCGAAGTTCTCTCGCAAACAACCCCTCGCCTTTTATTCTCTCCTCTCGCAACCACCACTGCCGCAAGATGGGGGGCTTCTCCCAAAGCTGATGCAACTCGATGCGCCTTGTGTCCTCGCCGACCAAAGCTCCATCTGCGGCGACAGTGCTGAGGCCAAGTAGCTCCGGCAAGTGCTCAGCGCCTTTGAGAGGGCCAACCTATTCCTACGGGCGAGGAGGACAACGAGGGTGTGGATATCAGGAGAAGTGGGGGTGATGCATGGAGAGCCTATGGCGACATCCGGGAGCTGAGGGCCAGCGTGCCGCCGCCGAGGCAGAGACAAGTGAATCGATTGTTTGTTGCAGTAGAGACTTTTTTTGTTGCATTATGTGTTTTTAGATGTTGGGACTATGTTTTCTTAATGTTGTAGTACATATTCTTGAGATGTTGCATTTTGTTATCCAAACTGTTGCGTCTTTCTCATCTGAGGGAGCCTGAGCCTGAGGCTGAGCTTGCCGTCGAGTTTCAGAGCCAGTGAGTTGGGTGTTTGTTGCAGCCATATGTTATTTTTGTTGCAAGAGGTGATTTGAGATGTTGGGACTATAATTTTTGAATGTTGCAATAATAAACTCTTGCAATGCTATTTTTAAAAAAGAATTTATCAATGTTGCATCTGGTGTTGTTCATTGTTGCATATGTGAAATCAAAATGGTTCATAAGTTAGGCTCAAATGTTGGAGCACCTGATTGTCCAATTTTGTTGTTGCAAACTTTTTTTTTTGCTCAATTGAATTTTAATATGTTGTTGCCCTTGGGAGTTGACTTGATGTGTGTACGATGGGGAGGAAAAATAGTAGGCATCATTGCTTTTGTGGTGAAGGGTTTCAATTTTTCTCAGCATTTTTTCACTGTTATTCAACATTTTTGTTGAGTGCGTTGATTACAATTGTTGCACAAATTGTTTACTGATGTTGCTTGATACGTCTGATGTGTTACATATGTGTTTTCAAAATGTTGCAAGTACCCCCCCCCCCAACAACCCACCACAAATTGTTCCATATGTATTTTCAAAATATTGTAAAGGTTATAACATCATTGATTAATGTTTTTCCAAACTTCTGTGCTAACTTTTCAAGTATATCTATATATGCTAACAAGATCTTTTAATTTTTAAGTGAATTTTGACAAGATTATGGACCCCCCCCCCTCCCCTCCATTTTTCGAGATTCAAGTATTTTATTGCATATGTTGAATTTTTTTGTTGCATGTGTGTGTTGGACATGTTGCAGGGAGGAATCGGAAGCGTATGATGAGAAGCTTCCCAGCGTACGTCTGAGCGCTCGTTGCTCTCAACTATTAGTTCACAAGTACTGCCTTTATTTCCTACTTACAATCCACTCTTAGTTGCAACTCGGTCGATTGGCGCACTAAATCAACATGGAAAATTTTAAAGAAATTGATGATGTACTTCTCAATTTTACTCTCTCAATTTTACTATACTTACGTTTAGAATTTCGTATTCGAACTCATTATGTGTTAGAGTAACAAAAATGATAAAATCTGACGGATAATAAATCAAAAGCAAATAAAGGAAAAGAAAGAGACAAATGCCACTATTCATAGCAAACTTATTTTTTTATTTCTTCGAACACACTTTTGCGTTTAAAGTTGAAATTTGCAAGAATGCTACAAGTCTACGACACTCCATAGACTACATTATAAAAAAAATGGATTTTTTCATGTTGATTTGATGCTCCAACCTACGAGGTTGCACTTGATATGTTGCCATATTTGAATGGGGCACATAGAAGTGCTACATATTTGCATATTCTTGTTGTATAACCGGGATCACGTTGCTGACGAACGATCACACAAGAACGAAAGATTTAGAGGAGCACACACAAAGTAGCCCTCATAGCCTCTCCATTTTATTACTCTTGCCTGTAGGCTTGGATGTATGTTACAATATGCGTCCCCCTTTATATAATGGGGAGAGGTCTCCTTTCTTACTAGATAAGTAAGGACTAAACCCCCCCCCCCGACACTTAGCCTATGCTGGTGGCCCTGTGCTAGACTGATTGATTCGTGGTAGGCAAAATTTCGGTAACGCGGAAGGCGCTCCTTTAGGTTATCACGGATGGCGAGATTACCATCACAAGGACGTCGTGTCGGGGAGAAATCCTTCGGTATAATTCCGGGCGAGATTGAGGTAACGCGACCTTGGCCACGTCGACAGAATTGTTTCAGCCGTCCGATCGTCAACGATTTGCTTTATCGCCGTTCGATTCGCCGAGTTCGCGTCAGCCAGATGCGCAGATCCCCTCCACACGGGCCCCACGCGCGTTCGCACGAAATCTTGCGCATTGCTTTATTGAGCGCGGGCCCCACCGTCTCCTCTTTTCCATGCGCATGCTGCTGCGTGAAATTCTAGTATATAGAAAAAGAGGGCCAAATGAAACACCACGAATAGGAAGAAATTAAATAGATCGTTAATCAACAACGTACTAGATAGCCTTAGAGAGAGCATTATCGTGTTGACAACGTGTTGTACAAGTGGGGTCGCGTTTCCGACGAACGATCACACAAGAATGAAAGATTTAGAGGAGCACACACAAAGTAGTCCCGACAGTCTCTCCACTTTATTGCTCTTGCCCGTAGGCTTGGATGTAGGTTACAATATGCCCCTATGCCTTTTATATTGTGGGGGAGAGGCCCCCTTTCTTACAAAACAAGTAGGGACTAAAATAATCTATTGGGACTCAGGGTTAGAGTAATATACTATAACTCTGAACCAAGGATTATGTAAGTGTCTCCATACCAATAGTCATACAACAATTCTAACCAATTCAACTCTCCGTAGAAAATATCATGTTTTGGGTTGTTTGGTCCGTTGCCAATGCCACAGTTTGCTTCACTTGAGTTAGACAAAATTGCCTTTGCTAGGGTAATGTTTGGTTCATCCAAGGCGGAGCTAGGATTAGAACATAGGGGGCTGATAGCTCGAGGAGAGACATGAATTTGTTATCGTCTAATTTAAGCTACTCATGAAAGGGAAAATTGAGAATTTGTCCCTCCTAAGCTCTTTGATTTAGGATTTGCCACCTGTAAGCTTCGTATTGATAATTTGCCACTCCTACGCACCAAATATATGTGATTTGACACCCCAGGTGTATTCTAGTATTTTTTTTATTTTGCACCAAAATCCACTGTGAAAAAACGCATTTACCCCACCCCTAGTGGCGGACGCACCACCGGTGCACGCAGGGGCATGCCCCAGCTCTAGCCGCTGGGCCCCTGGCTACCATGTCCTCTGCCAGGTCCCCATCCATGGACAAAGCACCCGCTGGCGATGGCGCAAGCAAGAACCAAGAAGGAAGGAAGGGAGCAGCAGGTGCCATGAAATGAAGGAAAGAAGGAGCATAGCGAAGCTTCGAAGAAGAAAGAACTCAGGAAGACAAGAAGCAACTCAAGCAAGGTTATTTGGACCGTTTAGGCCATATTCTTTCCATAATCCAATATCATAGGGCCCATTTTCGCACTCCCAAAATCCCTAATTCCCCACTCCCCACTCTCCAAATCCCCATTCCCGAATTCCTCATCCCCACTCCTCAAATCCTTAATTCTATCCTCATTCGGAGGTTCATAGCAACTCACCTAGGCAGCTGGGCATGGGAAGGCGCGGCCGACGGCAACAGTGGGGGCGAGGCGGCGAGCGAGGTCCAGCTAGGGGTGAGTGCGGCCGGGGGCCAGCCGTGGGCGAGCGCGATGGGCAAACCTCAATGCGCCTAGCCGCCTAGGCAGTTGGGGGCTTGGCCGCTTGGGGCCAGCCGTTAGCCAGCGAGCGAGCGCTGAGGTGAGTGTGGCCGGCGGTCACAGCGGTGTCGTTGGGCACTAGGGCACGCGTGGTCGATGGAGGCGTGGGCGAGTGAGGAAGTTGCATGAGGAACAGAGGAAGACTGGAAGAGGAAGTGGCATCTCGCGTGAAGAGGCTGTGAGCCATGAGAAGCTTTGAGGCTTGAGCAATTTAGCTGAGCTGCTGAGGTAAATTTAATTACTAGCTAGCTTGTGTAGTTGTGTGTTCACCTTACTTCACATGCATATTGTAACATCCTGATTTTCTAAATCCTTTTTAAATGTGTAAGACAAATAAAAAGTATTTTGTTTTGATGAGAATTCAAAGTTTGGTTCAGTTGGAGTGGTTTGAGTTGTTGATATCTCCTTTCTGGTATGCTGGCAGATCCTCCTTTAGCCTATCTCTTTTGGGTTATGTAAGGTTTAGACCTTCTCTATGGCCTAGACCTCCCCAGTGGTTCTTGAGGTTAGACCTCCCTTGGGGCTCAGACCTTTTCTCACTTGGGCATATCTTTATGTTCGGACCTTTCCCTTTTAGATTGATCACCTTGGATCTCCTTGTTGGTTTGAATCTCTTTGGTTCAGACCTCCTTCCTGTCCAGACTTCTTTTAAATCTAGACCCCCTGGTTGCTTGGGCACTTTCTTATGCCTAGACCTCTTTTCAGTCGGACCTCCTTGTATCCCATTGGATCCCTTGTGTGCCTTCGAACCTCTTGAGTTCATTCGAACTTCCTTGACATTCCCTCTTGGCGAAAGGACCTCCTTTAGGTTCATCCTAACCGCCAAGGCTTTTGATATCACCGTAGCGGTTGGAAATCTCCTTTGAGTTACCTTGACCCTTGTGACTCCTTTTAGAACTACCTTTTGAGGATATCCTCCGTAGAGTCTCTCTTTCTTGGAACCCCTCCGCCTGGACCTCTCCTTTGTTTAGATCTAACGGTTCGGACCTCCCCTCACTTCAAATCTAAAGGTCCAAACCTCCCCGTGCATTATCTCTCTGGGGACCTCACCTTCACGTTTGATCTTGGCTGTTGGACCTCCCTCTCGGAGATCCAACCGCCTGGACCTCAACCTGCTCTTGATCCCAACCACGGGACCTTTTTGTGGTTCTCTGGACCTCCTGTCCAAGATCTCTCCGTGGCCTTCTAGACCTGATTCTAGACCTTCTCACCAGACCTCCTTTGAAGAGATCCTAACCGTCAGACCTCCTTTGTGATCCCGATCGTCAGACCTCCCATGTCCGCACCTCCTCCTCAGATGTCTGGACCTCCCCAACCTTTAGACCTCCCTGTCCTTTGGGCCTAGGACCTCCTAAGCCTCTCGGACCTCCTCAAAGACCTCTCCTGCGGGGCAAGACCTCCCTTCTTGACCCGTCTGTTTCTAAATTGACTGGCCCAACTTGCCAGCCTTGGTCATTCTCATTTCCTCCGCCACGTTAATATCTTGGGCATTTAATGCGTGTCATGTCACAATTAAATGCATCCATATACGTGGCGTTCACTCTGAATTTGGTCACTTAGCTGTACTCTGACATCCTTCCTTGTTCCTTTCCATAGCAACATATGTTGTCCTTCCCTCGTACCTTTTTACCAAGGTGGTAGTGACACATGCCCTGTCACTCATCTATCTTTGACCCATTTTTGTACTTATCCTTGATACGTAAGCTCCTAGTTTTCTTCACCCACTTTGGCTATAATTAGTCCCGGGAACCCTACCACATTACCCTTCTCCACGCTCATCATCTTGGCTCTTGCTCAGTGGCTTTCCAGAGAAGACCTTGTTGCCCACGACCTCCCCTTCATCCATTGTCTCCTTCTTGTCCCTGGTAAGTCCCTTGGTGATCTGCTCTACTCTTATTCTTGCCGCCACATTAAGCTGGCTGTGTCCTTCTTAGGACCTCCTCTTGTGGGTACCTTCTGGATTTCTATGGCTCTTATATGAGGAGCTCCTCTCTGATCTTTGCGCAAGGAACACTCTCTCTGTCCCTTTTTGGCCAAGCGTAAGGATCATATCTTAGGACCTCCCTGTTCTGTTGCTGAAATCACTCTTTTGGGGTCTTTTGCTAAAGACCACCACCTCCTGGTAAGCTTGGACCTCTTCCAAAAGAACCTATTCTAAAATATAGATTTGTCCTGTTGGTTGAGTTTTGGACTCCCTCTGGGGTTCGCTTGGTTTTCTTGTTGATCTCAGTTGGTTCTTTATTTGAGCTTTGTTTGAACTTGCTCTTTTACCCGTGTAGATTGCGAAGACTCGAGGAGTCTCGAGTGTCTTGAGGAAGACTCTCGGGATAGTGAGCAAGGCAAGTTACACTTTTGATCATATTGCACCCAATAATTCAAATTATTTATGTCCTGTTTTAATGTATACTGCATGCCTATTTCTACCAAGTTATTTCAATACCTGTTTTAAATCCATAGCTATGCCTACTTCCTTTGTATAGCCACTGTTGACTTTGGACTGAACATGTTGTCGCCATTAGATCAAACTTGGTTAATGCAATAGTGTGAGCCAAGACCATTTGAAAAACATATGCTTAGTCATGCTTAGACCAAAAGTATTGATTTGGGGAAATCTTTACCATCATACCAAATACTGTTTTAAATGTTTTCACCATGACATTGGGTTGTCATGGGATGATGAAAATGTTGCTGGGAAAGCAAAGAAAAGGAAAATGGATTTGGACTGGGGCAAACTGGTTGCTTGGATGGTGCATGTACATGCACGGGACCATGCCATTTCTATGGCCGGTGCCCAGGGTTTGTGAAAGTCGCCCTAGTCATGTGAGGACTGGTCTTTGAGTGACCAATGCCATGCCTATAATGGGCTATGTCACAATCGTGCAACCACATGTCTCCAGAGTGGGGCGTGGGACCTGGCTGAATAATTTGCAAAGTTCTACCACAAGTTGTTTCATTGGAGGTGTGGGAGGTCTTTTATGGCCAATGGTCTTTATAACCCATCGCTCCCACGGTGCAAGAGGGGCTTTCATGGGTTTCTATCCATAGGAAAGTGAAACCTTAGCAAGGAGGAGCTGTGGTGGAACAATGCATTGTAAAGGCCTTGTCATGAACTCTAGACCTCTTACCTTTGGTAGTGAGAGGTGGCATTGACGAATGCCGGACAAACTAGAGGACTCATGTCGTGTGGGTAAAGTGCACAACCTCTGCAGAGTTAAATCTATTCGAATAGCCGTGTCCGCGATCATGGACGTGCTGGCAAAGGCTACTCAGAGTTAGATATTGGTTTTGGGGTTTTTCAGAAATGTTTATCAAATCTGTTTGGGATTTCTATCCCATGGGTTTTGGGCAGGGAGCCTTGTGACAGGAGGGTATCCTTCACCAACTTGTTGATGAATGTTATCCAACTGAAAATCAAGTTTGAAAAATGAATTTTATCTAATAAATACCTACTTTGGAACTTAGTATTTGTATTTGAAAGAAACTTGGCTTTGTGCAAATTAACCATACTATGCCATCCATTGATTATCCATATATGCATGTCATCTTGCTAATCCACGGGTGTAACTTGCGAGCACGGTTGTTGTGCTTACTCTTGCTCATTACAATTTTTGCCAAGAGAGGACCTTGGCAGTGATGAAGACCAAAGCGATTAGGTTGTGCCTTCCAGTCAGTTGCCTGTGGCGTGCTGATGGACCTTTTGTTCTTTTATGCTTTTGTATATATGCTTGGCCCAAGGCCATCTTGTAAATAACTCTGTTGATATTTTGCTATAATAAATATGCGTTCTGGATGTCACCACCTTTGTATTATTGCTGTGAAGAGCTAGCCATGATCATTGGGACTAGCTCAGGTTGCACAGGGAACCTTGGAGCAAGCCCAGACCTCCACGTCCACTCATGGAATGAACGTGTGTGGCTCTGGGGTGGTCTTAGTCCCCCACGACCTCCTCTGGAGGGTCGCGGGTGGTCTTGGGATGCTCTCAGACCTCCACGTTTTTCCCTGGTCTGGCCGTGGTAGCTCTTCGGGGTGCTCCCTGGCTCCAAGACCCTCTCGGATTTTGTTCTCCTGGACTTCCAGGAGGTCCTGAGGGACCTCCTGGGAGGACTTGGTGGACAAATCAAGAGATCCTTTCTGGGACCTCCTGGGAGGTCCTGGCGGACTTCCCTAGAGACCCAGGAGGACCTCTTGGGTGCCATAGAGTTGGGTCGTTACACATATGTGGTCAAGGTCAAACCTTAACCTGAGTAGGAACTAGATCACTACTCAGTGACACTGTGATAGTGAGTCACTAATTTAAATACTGGAATGTTGATATGATGTTGTGAACATATGATGTTGTCTACTTATCCAGACTAGTTACATGTACTTAGTACTCATGGATTACATACAATTTATTATAGATTTATAAAAGATGGACAAATGAACTTTGCATAGTTATTTCTCCAAGAATCCAAATACAAGTATTACTCCTCGAACCAATGAGAGCACAACTCAACCAAAGAAGCATCGGATTGATTTTAATCCGGATGACACCATTGTCGATCCAGCATATCGCATACCAATTGAAGATTATCCCAATGAAATTAGAGATCAAGTGAGGAGGGCATATTTGTTGAAAGGTCCAACTCGACCAATCGGCCATGTTTTTCCAAAGAAAATGATGGCTTGTTAGAGACCCTTTCAAGAAGCATGGTTCAACAAATTTGATAGGTTAAAATATAGCGTGTCAAAGTATGCCGCCTTTTGTTTCTATTGCTTTCTTTTCAAGAATCTTTTCAGCAATGAAAAGTACGAAGACAGACTTGCACAACAAAGTCTCCGATGAATGGCTCAATGACTCGATGGTGTGCTATACTAAGCGAGAGATATTCAAAAGTATTGATGATAAAACAATCATGGATCGTTTTCAACAAATGAAATCTCGTAGAATGGACTTGTCTCCTGCTCCTAGTGGACCTAGTCATATCTAGCGGTATTGTGGTATGTCCCATACTTTCATTTCATTTCAATGTTTGTAATTAGTCATAATTTTTTGATTGTCTTGCTAATTTAGCTACTTTTGTTCCACAGATTGCTACTCGCACATATTTATAGACATTTGGACTGTTATGTTCATTAACCAGATACTACCTTAAGTTTATTTTATATTCTCGCTTTGTCTCGTGTTTATTTATGTATAAATTTGGATTGCATTAGACATTCAAATGTATTATGTATGTTTGGTACGATTTTATCATATTAGCTTTCTTCCATAAGCACCCCCTCTATTTTTATCTTGCGTACGCCACTGCCCCTCCCTATTCAAGAATAAAATTAAAGGCGGCAAATCCTAAATCAAGGTGCTTAGGAGTGGAAAATCCTTAATTTTCTCTTATAAAAAATAGAAATTTTCTTAGGAGGTCTTTTATATCAAAAAAGGAATAAAAAACAAATAATGATCATGATGGATGATAACTTAAGCTTAGCAAAGTTTGGTGCACATGCACACTTCACTGAGCCATGAAAAGTGTGACAAAAGCTAGATACAAGGACGAAGTGCTTGATCAAACTAACATGCAGGGAGGTGAAGTATTATGCACTTGTACAGTACAAATTAGACTCAATACTAGCTATAAAAAAATCAGGAACAAAATAGAATCTAGATGCTACATAAGATGTATTCATATGCCACAAATTAACTCCTAGGCTTTTTAGTCTCATCCTAACTGTTACTTAATCACATAAATTGAATTAGTAAGGGTTTAGTCCTAGTAGAATTCCAAGGCTCATACATACTAATGAAAAGTAGTAAAAAATCACAATGGAGGCTAGATCCCTACCAGCCCCTGTCTTTGCCCTCGATTCATCACCCAACTCGTGGAGCCCCACATTTTCTTTATCCATGTATAGGACCTTTCACAAGGGCGAATCCACTGGGTAGGCTTCATCAGGTTGAAGCCTACCCTCCACCGGTGAAACACCATCCCCACAACCCAAGAACCCAAGTTCCAGCGCTGCCATGGCTGCGTGAAGCTATCAAACAAGAAGAAGTAGTAGGACTGCAAGAGCTTGGAGCAACCAAGAGGAACATGAGGTAGGCCTTGCGGCTTGCGCGGTTGCACCCTTGCCGAAGCAGCGAAGCCCAAGCCCAACTCACGTTCACCCACGTCCCCACCGGTCCCACACGGCAGTCCCACCTCACGTTCCACACTTCCCCTGTTCCCAATTCCCGTGTTCTAGTTTTTGCAAAATTCCCCAAATCCCCAATCGGCAATCGATTCCCCAATTAATTGAGCGAGCTAGCGAGGATAAGCTCACCTGAGGGAGGGAGCTGGGGCGGGGCGCCACCACGGTCCGCGACGCCGCCGTAGCCGGAGCCCGAAGGAGGTCGAGGCAGGTAGGCATCTAGGTGGGGGAGGGGGAGCGGGGAGCCAGAGGCGGTGACGAGGGGAGCGACTGAGCGAGTAGATCCAGGCGTCCAGCCAGACTGCCAGAGGCCAGAGGAGGAGCCGAGGCGGGCAGGACCGCACGACGTGTGTGAGGGAGGGGGAGCCAGCGAGCCACTAAGGCGCTGAGGGCTGGGGACTTGGAGGCGAGTTGGGCGTGACTAGCCTCCAAGTTCAGATGGCGAGTGAGGTGAGGGCGGACCGGCGGAGGGCTCGAGGCGAGGCGCCGAGCCGCCCGACCGATTCTTGCCGAGGCCGAGCGAGGTGAGAATCGAGGATCTAGCTGCAAGAAGGCGCACTTGAGGGCTGACTCTGAGTGCTCGACCCATGAGGCGCTAAGCCACCGGATATTTGATATGGACATATGGATATGGTCATCTCATCTGCTATTGCCTATTGAAGTTTTGAAGCTGAAGCCTGAAGATTGAACTTGAAGTGTGAACTGTGAAGCCTCTGTCCTCCGACTACACAGTCTACACTAGTGTACCGTATACTCAGAACTCATTCCTCAGTTAGTCGATTAGCAATTTGTTAGAATATAGTGTGGTATTGTGGTATACCAATAGAAGATTTTGCCAATGAAATTAGAGATGAAGTGAGGAGGGCATATTTGTTGAATGGTTGTTTTATTTCGAATGTTCATGATCATTTAAGTACACTGTGCTATTGTATCACTAATTTTTCTAATTTCGATGTAAAGGTTGTTACCCACTGGAACCATATTTACATGTTTTGGGGATGCACTTTCTATTAGCGAGGTACATTCATTGTATTTCTGATTTTTTTGCTTTGCTTTTATTCATGTATGAATTTGATTGCATAAGAATACAAGACTATATTTATTACAAATTAGTTTAGTTATTCGAGGTTTTAAGCCCACCCTCCTTTTTTATCCCGGATTCACCACTGCCTTTCATATTCTTGCAAAATTTTATCACACTTTCCCGTACATGCTTCAACCAACTTTTCCTAACGTATTAATACGCAGCTGCTAGTATAAAGTCCGATGTTGCTTTCGCTGATCGAGTCTTGGGAAGGAATTAAGGAGAACCTGAACAAGGTGGCCAATAAAGCCCAATATCAGATGTCAAGGCTAACAAGAACGAGATACCGGAGAGAAACCAGAAAAGATGGAGCTAGACAGCTTAACAAAGGGGCTCTTTCGCTTGACTGACCGGGTAAAACCTCTTAAAGGAAGAACGAAACTAGCAAGGTAACGTAATTAAGTAAACATTTTTTACAGCTTGTTTGCGAAGCTCAAATTCCCGGCCTATCTCTAAAATCCCGACCCAGCCACGAATATGGGTATTTAATTTTATGATGTAAATAGTAGTAGGAATTTTATCTGCATGGGCTAGGAATTTGGACTTCCCAAATAAGCCCTAAACGGTGTTTTCACTCTCTCCTAGCTACGAGGATTGAACCCAAGTATGTATCTCCACGAGAGAATGAATATACGGTGATTCCACCCTTACTGTACTTTCTATGTTCTCTTGAAAATATGGTGCAAATAGTAAAAAAAAATGAAAAATTGATAGCATTGACATAAAATCATCTATCGTGCCACAAAAATTTAAATCTAAATTCACTCTACATGCGGGGAAATAAAAAGGACAAATCCAGCTGAAAAGGAAATCAGAAAATTAAAAGGAAAAAGAACAGGTGAGAATCTTTGAAGGAAAACCTTGCTGAGTTGTCGGGTTTTCTTTTCTTCCGAGGACAGTGGTAGGAATGTTTGGTGTTGAACATGTTGCAAGTTAATGATGATGTCAATTTAGAGTAGGTGATGCATGCGTGTTTATCGCACAACATGCTTTTGTTTAACCATGTTGACTAGTTGGATATATACGCCATGCTTTGTTTTCTAGACCATAGAAGGTTGAATTGTTACAACGGCTCTACTATAAATATACGACTTAGTTATCGATAGTCAAGTTCTCCCAGAGGGGATTTCTAATACCTACCACGGTACTACCATCCTATCGGGAAAATATTTAGGGCTTCTAACTTTCGGTGTATTTCTCAGTATCTTCTTCAAAACATAATAGAATTAATCATGAAAATTCTGAAACAAAATTGACAATGTTGACACAAAATCAATATATCATGCAAGAAAGTTTCAAATCTAAATTCAATATACACATAGAGAAACAAAAAAGAAAAATCCTACTGAAAATAAAATCCGAAAATAAAAGAAAAGGATAAAGCTACTACACAGTGAAATTTGTCTCTCTTTTTTTCCTCCTAATATGCGTTGTGCTTTAGGTTGAATTTCTCATGGTAGTTGATTTCATCCTGATGTAACTAACAATATTTTTTTAGAATTTTTCGTGATCATTTACATCATATTTTTTAGAGGGTGTAACAAAAGTCCGGATGACAATCGACACACCCTCCCATCGTGTATATGACCATTTGATGGGCGAAAGTTGAATTTGTTTTCACCCAAGTGAAGGTGGAATTTTTTTGTTAATTAATATTTTTTAATTTTATTTTAAAATTAACTCACGACGAACATTATTTCTAATTCTGACCCCTTTGGTCACGCCACCACTCATGACGTGACAAATCAACACTGTCACGCCAGTCCATATCTGAGTAAGCTCTTATCACGCCACGACCAGTGGCGTGGCAGTGTTGTTTGGTCACGTCAAGACCAGTGGCGTAATAAAAAGTGCTATTTAATAGACTTATCCTACAGTGTGATAGTGTTATTTGGTCATACCACGAGTGGTGGCGTGACTAAAGGGGTCAGAATTAGAAATAAACTTCACCGGATATTAACTTTAAAATAAAATTTAAAAATAATTAATCAATAAAAATAGTTCGTGAAGGTGTTGAAATTTATGACGCATATACAGCAACAAGTGTACATACACATAAAGATACACCGAGTGCCACCTAGGTACGGCGTGGGCCTAAGCATTACTTCCATCACCCACGTATGGCCGGATTGTTCCCCGCAATCCACCTCCCAGTACAGTAGTAGAGCGGAGCCAGTGGGGGCAGCCCCACACGCAGAGGCAACAGGGAGGGTTTTACCGTAAGATCCTCTTCGGAGCTGCTAGATTTAAGGGACGGTGGATGATACGGAGCCTCATCTTAGGCCCTCCTCTACTGGGTTTGGTGCTTCTCCACTGGATTTTTTTTTTCCGGTAATGAAGCCCCACGCGCAGATCCCGCAAAGGTTTTGGTCCGATTTCACTTCCACCTGTGTGATTTCAGAGGAAGCAAAGGAAGAAAGGCAATGGGAGGCGTGGGCCGGCCGTACTTACTATGGCCCTGTTATTTGGTACGACTCATAATTTTAGAACATATCTGGTACACATAAGTGTATTGGTGGACATATGCATATACACGATCTGGCCCCTCGATTCACAAATCTACGGCCGAGATCGACGATGCAATCCCACCTCCCACTTAAACTGAGTGTGTTTCAATCTGGTGGGGGTTTTTCTCTCGCAAAAGTGTGTTTAAGTGGGAGGTAGGATTGCATCGTCGATCTCGGCCGTAGATTTGTGAATCGAGAGGTCAGATCGCGTATGTGTATATGTCCACCAAAGTATCCATGTGCACCAGATATGTTCCCCATAATCCTAGCTTCTTGTTAGGGTTTGGAGGGGCCAACCCAAATACTCAGCTCCAGAGAATGACTGGATCCGCTTCTAGTGAGGATTGAGGCAAAAAAGAAACTACAAGCGCAGAGCGACATGTGGGTAGGTTCACGTGGGAGCCCGCCTGTATGAAATAGAATAATTTAGAATTTGTCACAGTGAATAAATAGATTTCAGGATTTGCCTCTTTATATGGACCCACATGTCATAGACATATGGAGATCAAATTTTAAAATCCACCTATCTTATAATGACAAAAATATAAAATCCCCCATATGAAATAGAAGTGTCCTTGGCAGTCGGGATTAATTACCCATAAAATACCACTCAACTACCCCACATATCCCTCCCAGTCCCGAGCACACCGCCAGCAGCATACCCCTTCGCTCGTTCTAACTTTCCGGTGCCCTTGGAAGTTGATTTTGTTGCTTGATGTTTGCTTCTATCATGACCTATCTAACAAAAAAACTCGGAATATTTTATGACCATATGCATTGTATTTTACGGAGAAAAACAACAAGAAGCTCCATAATGATAGGAAGCACCGGATATTCTCCCTTGCTTCGCCGCTATGAACGTATCCCAGCCCAAATGGTGACTCTTCGGAAGTGATGTTAATTTGCAAGGTGACTCTTTATGTTCTCTTGGGACTCAACAGTAAGGAGGTGCTAATGTTCAAAACTAAAAACATATAGCCAGTAGTACATTGTTGTGATTGTTGGAGAAAAAAAAGGGATAAATCAAAGCCATATGTACATGGTACCCTATGCACTATCTTCATCGTTGAAGTGCTTCAAGATTCGTGCTATTTTTTTCTGAAACCCCTCTCACTTTCTCTCCCTTCCACTCTCCTCCCCCACACTTTCCTTCCTCTCTCACCCCGCTGGCAGCCACTGCCCGCCGCGCCCTGAGCCGTGCTACTGCCGTCGCCAGAAACCCCGCGCCTTGCCGGAATCCTGAAGAACTTCAATGGCGGAGATAGCGTAGGGGATACCATGTACATGTGCAATAGTAGTAGGAATATTTGGTGTTGAACATGTTGCAAGTTAATGATGATGTCAATTTGGAATATATATATATACTCAACATGGTTAACCAAAAGCATGTTGTGCTATAAACACGTGTGCATGACCTATTACGCGTGTTTATAGCACAACATGCTTTTGGTTAACCATGTTGAGTATATATATATATATACCCTGTTTTGTTAGTACATCTTCTTCAAAACATGATACAACTGGTTATGAAAATTCTGAAACAAATTTGACAATCCTGAATACATGTCCAAAGTTGAATTGGTTTTCACCCAAGTGAAGGTGTTGAAATTTCACTTTTAAATATACCATCCGGTTTTAACTTTACCAAAGCTGGCTAGAATATCCGGTCCCCCAGAGGCAACCAACCGGCCGGTTAGCTCTGGTATTTTTATCCTCCAACTCAGACGAGCACGAATTTATGACGCATACACAGCAGCAAGTGTACAAACACGTAGAGATACACCGAGTACTACCTCGGTACGGCGCGGGCCTAACCATTACTTCCATCACCACGCGTGGCCGGATTGTTCACCCGATCCACCTCCCAGTACAGTAGTAGAGCGGAGCCAGTGGGGCCGGCCCCACAAGCAGATCCCGCAAAGGTTTTGGTCCGGTTCGACTTCCACCGGTGTGATTTCAGAGGAAGCATCGGAGAAAAAGGCAATGGGAGGTGGGCGCAATGAACGCTCAGACGTATGGTGGGCTCCTATGGTACAGTTCGACATAACATCTGAGAATAGCGTTTGCAACAAAAAATCAATCTATGCGTATAACATTTGAAACTTGCAATATTTAAAACTTTTTATGAAACTGATGTAAGATTGGTCCTAATCTTTCGTTGGATGATAATTCAATTTGTAAAGAGTGATTTTGACGACGAGGCTACTTGACCGAAAGTCGATCAAACCGTCCAACAATCGCTAAACCACACTCTTGTCGTTATCAACCTCGCTAAGAACGACAGTTGACCTGATCGCGAAGATCACACTACTACAGAAAAGATCTTCACAGACGGTTTCGTGAGCCGTTTGAGTTTATGGGTCAGTGAAGACATAGGTCATCACAGACGGTTTTTAAACCGTCTGTGAAAAAGCTATCACAGACGGTTCTTGTTTAGAACCGTCTGTGATAGTCTATTTTCACAGACGGTTCTGAACAAGAATCGTCTGTGATAAGTAATTATTACAGATGATTTCTGTGATAGTTTTTTCTATTGCAAAAAAAAAATCGGATTTAAGCCTCGGATTTGAGCCAAACCAATCAATTGCTAGACAGTAGTTTCCATATGCAACCTCTAGCAAGACAACTAAAATCCAATTAAAATTCTGATGGCAAACACAATATAGGAAAGAGAAACCAAAAGGTTTCACAACGTCCCCTCCGAATGGGAAAAAAATAATAAAGTTACAAAGTTAAACTAGCTATAAACTATCTATGTCTCCAAGCTCCTGAAGAAGATGTTCTTGCATATCGTCGAGTGAGCTCCTCTTTGTACCTCACCAGCATATCACAAGATGTTCTTGCATATCGTCGAGTTCGACTCAAGCTCGTCGGCAAGGAGAGACGACTGAAAACCTCCAGCGGCGCTCCGACCTTAGGTAACACAAAATTAAGATAATTTTCTTTACAACAAACAACCAACAAATTGTGTATGTTATGGGGATGTACACGTACCTTCCAGCAGTCTACCTCCTGCGGCAGACAAGGAGCTCCTCCGCATCCCTCCTCGTTGTCGTCGGCTGTGTCTCCTCGTTGAACCATGACGGGGAATCGAGGGTGGTCGTCAGAGCTCGGTGTGGGGAGGGGAGAGGGAGAGATTGATGGAAAACAAGGCTAGGGTGGCTATAATATATAAGGACAGCGCCAAAACATTTTGCCTCCCGCGCGCACGTTAAAAATTTTTCGAACTCCCGCGCTGCTAATCACAGACGGTTTCATACAAGAACCATCTGTGACGACATATCCTGAGCGGTTCTTAATACAAACCGCTCGTGACAAGTATCGATCACGACGGTTCGTATTAAAACCGCTGCGATATATATCTTATCACGCATGCGTATTAAAACCATTTCGACTTGGAATTTTCCTTACTCACATTTTACCATATTTCAACCATGGCTAAAATCGAGATTTAGGCATTCCAAGCCATGGTAAAATCCGAGTGTTAGTGATTTGAAGCTATGGTAAAATCGGAGTGTTAGTGATTTCAAGCCATGGTAAAATCAGAGAGTTAGTGATTTGAAGCCATGGTAAAATCGGAGTGTTAGTGATTCCAAGCCATAGTAAAATCCGAGTGTTAGTGATTTTAAGCCATGGTAAAATTGCAGAGTAAGGAAAATTCAAGCTATGGTAAAATCAGAAAGTAAGAAAAATTCCAAGTTCTGAGCGGTTTTAATACAAAGCCGCTGCGTGATAAGATATATATCACAGACGGTTTTTAATACGAACCGTCTGTGATACTTTACAGACGGTTTTCAACACGAACCGTCTGTGATATTACTTTTTCACGAGCGGTTTTAGCGACCCGAGAATACGCATTTCGGTCACTAAACAAAAACCGTCTGTGATTGTATTTAATACATACGGTTTTGGTCAACCGTTTGTGATGAGGCGTCCAATATTAGCCTTTTTGTAGTAGTGTCAATTCTTGCAAGCAATCGAAGAACAAGCAAGAATTCAAGTAAAGAGCAATCTGAAAATTGCTAGATATAAAAGTAGCATAAGGATAATTGAGGTACTGTAACACGAATCTGGTGGTCTAACTGACACAAGAGACAATGTGGAGTTTGCACACACACGCTACACTAATATAAACAAAACCTAAGGACTAAAAGTGGCGGCCACAAAGGTTATAAGGAGGTGGTGGCCAGGGGGGAGGTCAGCCTAGGGTTTGTGCACCACTAGGGGAGCGCACACAATCTGGGCTCGGATCCCAACACTATTACAAGGCCTAAGTTGGCCCAACAGGTGACGCAGCACCTCTCTTTGATGATTGTGACGTGTAGACAGTGAATCGAAAGATGGAGCCAGATCCGTTGGAAAGGTATCGTCATAAGCTTTCCATCAAGTACTCAAACACCTCTAACAGACTCCATATGTGAAAGTTATGATCGTTTTAAATTGGTGCTGTCATGTTGACTCTGAATTGGCCTGTGATTGAAATAGGGCCGGCCTGGCCTTACTGTGGTAGTAGTGCGGCTCTCCTCAACTTGGTTCCTGAGTACAAGAAAATCATATGATTTAGGTAGCAATCCATCCTCAATAGAAAAATTATGAACTCCTAGAAATGAGCTCACCTGATAATTCAACTGTCGTGCATATGCTCTAGTAATTGGTCCTTGTACAACGGAGTAGTGGTTGCATCCATAGGAGAGATGTCATCATCAGAAACATTTTGATTTAACATGTGCAACAAAAAATTCACAATACAAACACAAACCAACATTTAAAACTTACTTATGAAACATTTTGATTTCACGTGTGCAACAAAAATTTCACAGCACAAATGCAAACAACAAGTGGCTACCTCGTGCAAAAAAAATCCCGCTCTAGCTACAACATACTCGTCGCAACAATTAAAGGATACAACAAATCAATAAAAATCCTGCAACACTTCGAGTGAACTCGTGCAACAAATCAAGTGAAAGCCTGCAACAAATCAAGTGAAGACGATGGAACAAGGGAGTAGGAAGGCTCACCGTCAGAGTAGGAACCGGAACCGCGACGCCGCCGGTTCATGACCGCACACACGCCCCGGGCGCCAGTGAGCGCCCAACAGCACGGGTGATGAGGCTGCGGGCCAACACGTCATGGGACCCAATCTGGGGCGGAGAAGAAACCACACGCGGGGATGCAGGGCGGGATGGAGGCGGAGAAGGGGACAGGAGAGCTCGCCTACGGCACGGCAGTCGACGACTCCATCGTGGGGTCGGGCGGCGATGAAGGAGGCGAAATCGAGAGGAAAAAATTGGGAGGAATAGCATCAGGAAAGAACGGGGGTAGCCTAGTGGTGGACGGCTGGGAGATCTGCCATCACCGGCATCGGATTTGGTTCGCGGCGGTGCAGTCGGAGCACTACTCCTGTGGGTAGGGGGTGGCAGAGAGAGAGAGAGAGATAGTGCACGCTTGAGGAGCCACTGAGGAAGGCATTCACAGGGAGGAAGGAATGTATGGTTGGAGTTGCTTGAGGAGATGTGGATAACATCTGGACCAAAAGCTTCGCGTTGAACGCCCGAATGCTATCATTTCCGTGGGAGGCGTGTGCCGGCCGTACTTACTATGTAGGGATGGATGCCATGAGCAGCCAGAGTGAGCACGAGCTTACATAAGAGCCAAATGGGTTGTGCTAGTTGGGTCGGTCTGAAGCACGTCATTGTTGATCTGATTCAGGCATGGTATGGTCCACCACCTAAATGGGTTAGGCCTGGCATGGGGTAGCCTAGACACGGTACGGCCCGTTAGACATGTTTATTTTTTTAATATTTATATGATTTTATTATGCAATTTTTGGATTTTATATAGTTCATTATATATATATATTTAAAATATTTGGTGATTTGAGTTCAATTAATGTCATATGTCTCCCCTCTACGTCTTTCCTGTACATGCTTCAACCAATTTTTCCCAACGTATTTATACGAAGCTACTAGTATAAAGTCTGATGTTGCATTCGATGATGGGAGTCTTGGGAAGGAAGGAGAACCCGAACCAGGTGGCCAATAAAGCCTAATGTCGGCTATTAAGGCTCACGAGAATGAGATTCCTAAGAGAAAGCAGAAAAGATGGAGCTAGACAGCTTAACAAAGGGGTTCTTTCGCCTGGCTGGCTGGGTAAAACCTCTAAAGGAAATGATAGAGCTACTATTAAGTGAAATTTGTCTTTTTTTTAAAATTTCTCGTAATATCCTTGTGTTTTAGGTTGATTTTTTTTCAGGATGATTGATTGCATCATGTCGTATCTAACAAAAAAATCAGGATTTTTTATGACCATTTCTACCGTCTTTTGAAGATCATGCACTAAACATGAGGATGAACTAGATATGCCTTCCTGTCGTGTCTGGTTTATGTAAATCCGACGAAACGTGTCGGTAAGAAAGATTCCAGGAAATCCAGAATACGTGGCGAGTTGCATTGGTTTTCACCCAAGCGGAGGTGTTGAAATTTATGACACATGCACAGCAACAAGTGTACAAATACATAAAGATACAGAGTACCACCTAGGTACGGCGTGGGCCTAAGCATTACTTCCGTCACCCACGTATGGCCAGATTGTTCACCGCAATCCACCCCCAGTACACTGTACAGCACAGTACAGTACAGTAGTAGAGCGGAGCCAGTGGGGCTGGCCCCACAAGCAGAGGCAACGAAGCCCCACGCGCAGAACCCGCAAAGGTTTGGTCCGATTCCGATTCCACTTCCACTTCCACTTCAACTTCCACCACTTCCACTGGTGTGATTTCAGAAGCAAAGGAGTGTGCTGGATGAGACGAGCAGCCAGAGTGAGCACGAGCTTACATAGGACATAGAGGTGCCAAAAGGTGCAAAATAGGTCGTGCTAGCTGAACCGATTCGAATCATGTCATTGCTAGTCTGGTCGAGACATGATATAGTCCATCATCTGAACGGGTTGGACCAGCTCGATAAGAATAGTATCGGACCTGACACGACACAATTAGACATAGTACAACTCGTTAGACGTGTTCATTTTTTTATTTATATGATTTTATTTTATAGTTTTTTGAAACTTTATATAGTTCATTTTATTAGTATATATAAAATTATTTTATTATATATATATATTCTATGATTTTTTAAGTTTTTCTTCAAATTTTAATGCCAAATGAACTAATTGTGCTAACGCTAACTCGACGTGCTAATCGTGCCCAGGCTAGTTCAACACAGCCTATGAGGCTATCTTATCGTGCTTGGGTTAGTGCCTCAGCTGATAGGCCAGCGCAGCGCAGCACAGCTCATCTAAGTAACGGGCCAAACACGATCGTGCCTATGTGGGCCCGTTTGGCCACATCCAGATACATCAGTGCCAGGGGTCGGAAATGCATTGCTACGCAGGGCCAACGCTACAGCCACCTGCGAGCACGCATGGTGGTGCCTGCCTGCTTTACGTGGAAACCAAAAAAATGCGCCTTTTTTTTTAATATCTTTATCTGGATGCTGGCGTGCTGCACTTGGATTATTGGATGGGCCAGGTCATCGGAGGCAAGCTTCCTGCTGAGAAAGGTGTATATTGCCGAATTGAATATTAGTGCTGTATTGCGAGATGTTCGTAATTTGTTGTATTTTTTTTATAAGAGCGAGGTACCTACAGAAATGCACTAATCCAAATTCTTCCGAAGAAACGCTATTGCAATTTTAGATTGAAAAAGGTGTAACAAGCCAAAAACCCATATTTTCCCTTACCAAGGAATTATATATTGCTCTGACGCGGGCTACTAACACGTACATTGGCACTCATTCAGGGCATGTTTGGCACGGCTGTAGCTTTTTTAAAAATCAGCTTCCGGTTGGACTGTAGGGTTGAATGGCTGCAAGGTTGAACAACTGATCGGAAGAGATTTGGTGTTTGGCTGTATGTAGCTTCTAAGATGGGAAATGTCTAAAATGCCCCTGAGGCAAATGATGACTTGTTTGATGCGGTTTAACGATAATTAACGCAATTGACGGCACTTAGCGACATTTAACGACAATCGATAACAACTAACGACAATTAACGCAATTGACGACAACCACCGCATTAACGACAATTAACGCAATTAACGTAACTAACGACAATTAACTACAATTGATGACACTTTATGACAACTACCACAATTGACCGCAATGAACAACAATTAACGTAAATAATGATAACTATTATAATAATTAATTCAATAAATAATTATTACATAAATAATTGCAATAAAATTTTATTACAACAACAAATTATTACAATAAAATTTTTTTGCAATAAATAATTACACACATAATCATTTACAATGGAAACAAAATGGAAAAAAATAAACAAAAGAAAAAATAAAATCTACTAGGGTTGCTTTAGTGATGGTGGCGGGGGAGGACGGCGGCGGCGTCGATGGAGGAAAAGGGAAGAGGGAGGAACGGCAGCGGCGGTGGACTCAGGAGGAGCTCGAGTGAATGGGCGGCGCCGCGTGGGGAGGAGGAGGAGGGGCATCGATGGGGGAGAAGGGGGAGGAGGGGGCGATGCGAGAGAAGGAGAAAGGGCGTCGGCGGGAGAGAAAAAGGAGGAGGGCCGTCGGCGAGGGAGAAGGCGGAGGGGCGGTGACACGAAAGGAGGAGAAATGGCGCTGGTGCGAAAGGAAGGAGGAGGGGGTTGGCGCGAAAGAAGGGGTGGCGGCGTCGGCGCGGGAGGAGGAGGTGGGTGGCAGCGCTTCGGGGGAGGACGCGAAACCGTGGGAAGGGAGCAAGAGAGAGGAGGAAAGGGCGGAGGGGCGCTTAGGATTAGGGTTTGGCGTTTGGACTGGGATGGGCAGGGGTTTTATTAAGTGGCATAAAGCGGGTAAATAACCTGCAAGTGGAGGGGCAAAGTCGGAAGGGGATGGTGGGAAGTTGCTCTGCGACAGCTTTTGGCTTTATCATGTTATACGCGGCTTCTGGCTTTTGAAAAAGTCAGTGAGAAAAGCGTCCCGTTTGAAACGACTTTCGGCTTTTTCAGACAAAAAGCTGAAGCAGACGCCCCAAACAGGCCCTTGTTATCATCCTTCGAAGCTTTAAAAGTGAAATGAAAAATAGGAAAGAACATCATGGTGTGAGCTCGGGCCTACCTTGGGCCGGCCCAATATGTGTGGTGGGCCTTTCACCTTTGGTTCCGCGTGGTCCACACACGCTCTTTTTTCCTTGTGCAGTCCACGTAAACCACAGTGGACTATGCAATGATCCACCCCTGCAATCAATTCCAACTAGGAGGTTTGCGCACGCTACGCCACGCCGTTGATCTAAGACTGGATGCATTGTAGTTGTGTTTTTGAAACGTGCAAAAATGAAACCGATATTATAAGCTACAATGAGGTTTCGTTGTAGGAAAATTGTTTGAGAGAAGCAACGTCCCAGTGTAGCTAAAACAGTTAAACAAACACCATGTATCAAGAAAGTAATAATTTCTAAACTAAATTTAATTTTTTTTTCACCGAAGCTTCAGAGTTCAAAACAGGAAATTAAAAATAGGATTGATCTACACCATACTGAAGCGAAAAAGTGTGTGTATACGTGATAGTACTGTTCTAGGAAAGTCTCATAAGGATATATTAATCTTAAACTATTTTTTAGAGGCAAATCAAAAATGTTCTCTTCTGTTTATGGAGAAACTGCTAGTTTGACTTGAAACTGTTATACATATTCAACAAATTCACAGTAGGATTTGGAAGTCCGTTCACAACAAGAAAACTTGCATAAGAGTACATATGATTTGAATTAGCAGGGAGTTTTATTGAGGTGATGTAATGCAATGATATACTAATATATTAACAAACAAACACGCTCGTATGTTTTTTTATTTCTAAAATTAGTGATGTGCATCCACAATTACTTCACTCCTAGATGTTTCAAATAGTTAAAGACAGAAGGAGAGTGACACACATATTAGCTATATGATTAGCATGGATCTAAGAATTTGTAACGTGTGTACCTGAAACCCAAGGGAATAAAGGTAGGGAAATTCCATGGTCCACTTAAGATCATCTTGAATACATGCGAGAAGGACCATTGAAGGTCAACAAACAAACCATGAAATCCAGGGAAAAAATGTAGCGATGATTGTCATTTGGCATGCCGACAAATTTTCAGGGAAAAAAAATGGAAGCATTACAATAGCAAAATAATAGAATGGAGTGATTTGTGTCTAATGAACTCAGCACATACTATAGTAATTAAAATGATAACACCATTTACTTGTCTACCAAGACCCCTTGCCTTGAAAGGCTCCTTCAATGATACCAGACAGATCAAGAGGCTGGATTTTGGTATCATTGTAATGGATAATACCAGGAATGCAAGTGAGGGTTTTGAGCCCATATGATGCAGCTCTAGAACGTGTACGAGTTAACATAGTTAAAAGAACTGACTTTCCAACAGTGCAATACGAATTGGGAAAAAAATGACTCGTATTGAAGTAATAAATGTGATCGAACAAATACATTGAGCCCCCTATGTTCTGGAATACAAACAAGAAAGAAATTTTCAGTTCAAGCTAACCTATTACAAAAGGATCATGCGTTTCAATAGTTCAACTCAAGTGACATAAACCGTTACTTTAGATATATTCCAACTAACTACTTCTCAAACAAGGCCGACAGCAGATGGGGGGATTGGTTACCACCAAAAGGAAGGGGATGGAGAGACAGAGGGAAGGAGTGTTCAAGAAGTATGAAATACCGATAATCGATTAAGCATCACAAAGAGGCATAGTTATTAGAAAGCTAGAAGTAACATGATCATGTGAAATTGTTAATGCTTTCTACCATAAATAACAGGAACATCATGTCTCAAAGATAGATGGCATTTAAAGAACATCTATTAAAGTAGCTTTCAAATTGCACCAAAGCCTTAAGTTATGACTGATAACGCTAGGTAGTTAGCTGAAAATGCATTTACGTATAAGTTTTTAACATCTTGAAGATAATATCATTACTGAGAATAGGCTTTCTATCAGCAATTAAAAAGAAACATGTTTATGAGTTAGCTTTTAGGCCCTCTCTGATATAATCATAAGGCCTAATAATCGATTAAGCAACACAAAGAGGTATCGCTATCAGAAAGTAGAAAGGAACATAATCATGTGAAATTGTTAATGCTTTCTACCATAAATAATAGTAACATCATATCTCAAAGATAGTTGGCATTCAAAGAACATCTATTAAAGCAGCTTCCAAATTGAACCAAAGGCTTAAGTTATGACCTTGTTTGTCCTGAATCCTGAACTGAAAAGTATTTGATAAACCAGAGGTCAAATAAAAGGATGATCTTCCTATATCTATTGTCTTAGATGCCATCTCTGTTGACCCTTCAGTGCGGAAATGCCAACACAATTAGTCACACAAAACCATGTCATCAGAACGATAAGACGCAAAAGAGATGGTAACCTTCTGGAGTTGTCGTCATCATCAAGAGGGCCAATGGACATTGCCGAATCACAGAGCCTCTGGATCGTAACAGATGTTGCCTCAGATCTGACTGCTCCACTGTCTCCGACCTGAATACAATGCAACAATTATAGATCCAAGGATCAGCTGTAGCAATTTCAGCACACAAAGTACACTACCTAATGGCCCATATGAGCTATATATCTTGTAGTTTGCAACAATATACAATGCATTCACTTAGCAGGTTAAGGTGCAGACTGAATAACCAAGTATTGTGGGGACCGTCATATTGTGAACAAATGTTTGTAATTCCACATCTAAAATAGGCACACAGGAGTAGGCCCAGAGTTTGTGTACATAAGGAAAGGCAAACTGTTTCGAATTTCAAGCTAGATTCAGTTGGAAGCAAATTTTCACTCACCGTCGCAATTGCAGCATGAGTGATGCGAAGGACATAAATGACAGTTACGACATTTCCATCTGGATAGAGGAAACATATCTTTACCGTCTAACAACACTAAAAAAGAATTTAGTTAGATCTAATTTGACTGTAATTCATAGCCATACCCCTGTCTAAAATAGGCAAATGTAAAAACTTTCCATCATGCATTGTATGAAGGGCGTCGAGTATCGGAGTGTCAACTGTTGCACATTCAGGGCTTTGAATCATGACTTGCAGAAATGAGTTTCAGTGACGATCCAAAAGCCAAATAGATCAAAGAACGTGAAAAATATCCATATTACAACATTTCGCAGTAGAACTCTTGACCAAAGAATGAGAAGCCTGTTTTAAATCAGAACTGCAGGCAAGAAATAAAATAAACCAAGATCAAGCAGTGAAAAAACAAATAAAATTACCCCCTTTGCACCTCAAGAAATCCCAAAAGATTAGGAAAAAAAATCCAAACAAAAGGCACAACGAAACATTGATCCAACTGAGTGGCCGCGACGGGAAGGAGGGGTGGCGAAAACAATGGGGAGGAGGGGGTGGCAGGGGTGGGGTGGACAGTGGGGGGGGGGTGGGCGTAGGCCACGAAGGAGCGGCGGGAGCATGGTGGGCGAAGGGGAGGACGCAGCATGGGTGGAAGGGGAAGAGGGGGTAGTGCGGGCGGTGCAGGCGAACACTGATCCAACAGAGTGGTCGCGACAGGAAGGAGGGGCGGCGGAGGCAAAGGGGAGGAGGGGGGGCAGCGGGGGTGGGGCGGACGGCTGGAGCAGGGTGGGCGCAGGGCATGAAGGAGCGGCGGGGGCGTGGTGGGCGAAAGGGAGAACACGACATGGGGAAGAGGGGCAGAGGGGGGCGGTGCGGGCGAAGGGGAGGAGCTGACTGGGGACGGCGCAGTTGAAGGTGAGGAGGCAAGCGGCGGGGTAGCGCGGGCGAAGGGAAGGGGCGGTGCGGCTGAAAGGGAGTGACGCCGCGCGAGGGCGACGATGATGTGCGAGCGAGAGGGCAAGGAGGAGGAAGCAGTAGAGAGGAGCCAATGGAGGGCAAGGGATGGGAGGGTTGCGCGGCCGAAGGAGAGGGACGCCGCACAAAGGCAACGACGATGCACGAGCAAGAGGACGGGGAGGAGAAAGCAGTGGTGGTGGGAACGACAGGTGAGGAGAGGAGTCGCTTAAGGGGAAGGCTGGGAGGAATCGAGAGGACACGGGAGGAATCTCGAGCACACGCTGCCGTTGTTGCCCATGATCGAACGGCCAGGAAATGGAGGCGGCGCCAACGTCGCGATCGAAGGGAGCGGAACCGCGCGTGACATCGCGATCGGACGGGCAGGAAATGCGCGTGACATGGCCTTGCTTGGCGAGCGGCCATTCTAGCTGCTATAAAGAGGTTAATATTTGCAGTGAAGTGCTCGTAAATAGTGAGACACAAACACCGTTGGGTTTTTTTTTTTAAAAAAAAGATACAAACACCGTTTGACACTGACCAATGGGATTATTGTCGGATCATTAATTTTCTTGATGTCTTTTTTAAGTATCCCGCTTCGAAATGCTTCTAACTAAGCGCACAAGAAGCCGCAATATTTAGACCCTGGAATATGAGAATTTTCGTGACTCCTGCGGGAATTGAACCTTAAGCAATAGTTGATGAAATGGATTATGCTTTTACAAGTACACTTTTTTTTTTAATTCTATCAATATACAATTATTTTGAAACGAAGAATTCCAGTAAATTGGATAGCTGTGTTTGGAACTGAGGAAAGTGCATGTACCGTATTTCTCGCTAAATTCCCGGTTGGCATGATGTGCTGGTCCTATTTGTCCTAGTCTAAGGCGAACTTTTTTTATTATTAATTAATCTTTTTTTGAATTTTATTTTAAAGTTAACCCCGACGCACTTTATTTCCAATTCTAACCTCTTTGGTCACGCCGTGGGTGGTGGCGTGACAGAACAACACTGTCACGCGTCAAGATAAATCCCCAAAATAGCACTTTTTATCACGCCACTGGTTATGGCGTGACCAAATAACACTGCCACGCAGTGGCGTGACAAGAGTTTGATCAGAAATAGGCTGACGTGACAGTGTTATTTTGTCACGCCACAGATGGTGGTGTGACCAAAAGGGTTAGAATTGGAAATAAAGTGCACCGAAGGTTAACTTTAAAATAAAATTCAAAAAAAGATTAATTAATAAAAAAATTCGTCTAAGGCTCAATTTTGCCGTTGTTGTGTAGCGATTATTTTTAAAGCTACTGTGGATAGAATATTGTGAAAATCTATTACTCTGTTTGGTAAATCAGATTATATAAATTTTGTTATCCAATGATGTTGCCCTATCATATTTTTAAAATCACAATAATATATGCATTTGCAACTTGACTATGAAGAAAGTAGCTAGCCAAACAAGTACGTATGCTAACTGAAGCAACTGAAGGTGGAGCTTGCCAAATTCCCAATCAACTAGTTCTCATTGCACCACTCTCATCTTTGAGAATTTTTTTAATTAATTAACTCTTTTGAAATTTTATTTTAAAGATAACATCCGGCGAACTTTATTTCCAATTCTGACTCTTTGGTCACGCTGCCACCCGTCGCGTGACAAAACAACACTGTCACGCCAGCCTGTATCTGGGCAAGCTCTTGTCACACTACGACCAGTGGCGTGACAGTGTTGTTTGATCACGCCACGACCAGTGGTATGACAAAAGGTGCTATTTAGCGGATTTATCCTACGGCGTGACAATGTTGTTTTGTCACGCCACAGGTGATGGCGTGACCAAAGGGGTCAGAATTGGAAATAAAGTTCGTCGGGGGTTAACTTTAAAATAAAATTTTTAAAAATGTTAATTAATAAAAAAGTTCCATCTTTCACTGACGAAATCCTCTCCCATGTCTTGTTCCTCACAGCGTTGGGCTAGGCGGCACTTGTGAATCGGGTTAGCTGGCATGGAGGCCAAATACGAGGTAAAGATGGTGAAGCAACATGCGGGCTACGACTAGGGGTGTCAATGGATCAAATGCGAATGGAATAGTCCAGATACGAATGCCGGATAAAATAGATAATCAATATCTCAACGTATCAATCGGTATTTCAAAAATTTTAAAGTCACAACTCCTAATGGGAGCTAGTGCCTTATGTTGGTTTATCTGGTTATGTCGGAATGATGTTGTTTTTGACAAAACGATTGTCAGTAATTCCTTGCAGGTTATCTTTTTGAGTGGGTGGTTGCTGAGGGCTTGGGTAAATTCTGTAAACAAACCCGTATGAGTCCATGTTGGCCGCGGCAACAGAAGTAGTAGTGAAGCAAATTTTAAGCATTCATGGGTGGCGGTTTAGTCGTAGGATTTGTAATGATTGAGTTTAATTTTCAGTCATCGTTTGCTTGTAAGGCTTCAAGCCACTTTTATCAGCTTTGGTGACTTTGGTACTTTAAACTCTTTAATAAAATAGGTTGTGTGCATCCTTAATGTAGAGGTCAGAAGTGTTTTTTTCTCTTTCATTATCTAAAAAAAATCTCAACGTATCGAATACGGAAGTAGATGAAAAGAACTAGTGGTGGTGGTACGACTACCGACTACGTTTGTTCACTCTCCTCGCACTGGTCCTGCTCCATGAGAATTTTTGGCAGTATTAGCACAATTTCACTTTGTATTTACAAAAATGGCCGCCGTATAATTTATTTTGCAAAAATAGCGGCCTGCCGCATGGCCACCGTGTGGCAGCCCCTCTTCGCCCGCCACATCGCCGCGGTCGTTGTGCGGTGGCATTGCCACATGGCCACCATGTGGTGTGGCTACCGCACGGCCGTCGTGCGGCGGCCCGCCCGGCCACCACGTGCCCCCATTAGGTTTTTGGCCGCTGTTCGTACCATTTTTTAAATATAGCTAATGAGTTCAAAAAAATACGAAATTTTATGTGAATGCTCCTAAGATGGTGTACTTTCTTGTGTAAGTAATGTTTTGCATAATTTTACTCATTTGATTTTACCTCCCCGATTAGGGTTTTGGCTGTGGTGGAGGGATTTTTTAAATGTAGTGGATGAGTTCAAAAAATTATGAAATTTTATGTAGAGCCTTCTGACACAGTGTACTTTCTTGTGTAAATTTTCTATAAATTTATTCGTTCAGAATTTTTCTCACAATTTCATATAAGTGTACTGTTTGTACGAATTTGTAAATGTTGAAAATGAGCCCAAAAAAATATGAAGTTTTTTTGAAGGTTTGTCACGCTATACTTTTCCCTACTTTTTATCGCAAGGTATATTAGTGGTCTAGAGAATGTGGGATATTCTAAATATGCTATGTTTTTCCCTATTTATCTTCTATTAAACAACGACAATGCACAGCTTTCTAGAGACATGCTTGTATATAAACATCCTAAGTTACATATTCTATTAAATAAGGACAATGCATAGCTTTCTGGAGACGATCTTTGGCTGATGAGATGGCTAATAGTGATTTTGATGGCAGGTAGGACTCTAATGTATGAGATGCCTCCATTTAAAGTAGCATAGATGAATTTTGATTCTAAGAGTACACCCTACATGAAATCGAATTGCTTAACAGTTCATACAAATTCGCTGAGATCACTGAGATTCTACGGTGTCATAAAATGTCAAGACTTTGGAGTTTGGAGTAAACAGATATGGCCTCAATGTAAGGACTTCACCTATTTTCAGTATATATTATATAAAGATAAAAGTAGTAGCAACAGAACATACATTGACTTTGGAGGAATCCTGGACAACAATGCCGCCAAGCTATCCAATCTAGTCCCAAGAATAGTTATTTTTCTCCGAATGGCTGATGTGTGCCGTATAATTTCAGGGTCTGATTGTGGAAGAGAACCTCCATCGGCAATCATGGAACTGATATCATCAGCCAGCCTGGATGCTTCATTGTACTCTTTCATCCATGGGTCCGAAGATGATGCCATTGCTGGTTAATTCAAAACATTAGCAGAAGTGTCAAGTGGGCACCCGACAGTATGATTGAATATAAAGCTTTAACAGGTTAGATACGCATAAGAACTGTGCAATATCATTACCCATTATCATGCAATATCATGATAATACACTATGTACTATGTAGAGCTCTTTGATGATATCCACATAAACATTGGCAAAACTATTGCAAGGTATGAGGCATGCACATTAATGTTAGGGTACAAAGGGTCTATGTATGGGAAAGGTTTTTATCGAATAAATTCTTGGCCTTTCTATTACCAATGTCGTCACAGAGTAAAACAAGAAAAATACAAATAATTAACGTGCAAACAATGCTTTTTTTTCTTTCTTAAAGCAATCAATACACCATCTATCTGCAGTAATACAGTGTTCCCATTCACCTACTCCAATCGTAACAGTGAACATGAACATAAATAGACTAAAATGTCACGGGGCATAATTGGTTCGATTATGCGGCATAACTGGCAATTACACGGTAACAGGTAGGGCACCTGTTACTTGTATACGACCGAGTATACGGCCTAGTAGACCCATTTTTAAAACACTGCAAGGTTTAGAATGGCGTGCCCTCAATTCATTCTGCTTATTTCCGCCACAAATAACCCCAAAGTTAAGATGCTTTTGCAGACTGTCTCTTGCTTCCCAGCTTGTTACTGATAGGTTAGTGCTTAATGCTTATGCAAGATGGGTCTGAGGCATGCTTCAAGATCCCAACTTAACCTGCATTTCCTACCTGTTACGCACAAAGATCGGCAACGAACCATGGCTTGTACCAGGGAAAACTGCAACAAGCTCACAGCACTCAATCCTATTGCCTCGTGTTATGAAATTTGCAGGAGGCTTGTGATTCAACACAAGAAAATTAACCAAAATTTCACCTCTAACGTATCTATCTATTCGTCTATCCAACGACCATTGCAAATGCTAGATTTCGCCAACAATTAAAAAAAACTTTACCCTTTTTCCTCCCATCGTGGATCGCGTGCACTCATCCACACGAACGACCCACCAAGAACCCCCACCGCCCAGCCCCAAAGACCACCCTAACAAGATGACAGACCCGAAAATTTCAGAGAAGAAAACAGATGCATAACAGAAGGATTCTAGGGATGAGGAGGGGAAAGTGCGCAAGAGTTCTAAACTAGCTAACAACTAGATACTGGAATATACTGAGTTTTCGTGTCTTTCCCATTCCATCGCCGCTGGTCATATAGCCAGGGAAAGAAAAACACGGTTTTACAGTCCGAGTGAAAGTAAAAGCAAGTTCAGATGGAAACGACAATAAAATGACGCAACAGTAAACGTTCACAGTCGCTCGATCCTTCGTTTGATCACCAAACCAATCTTGGCCCTTCGCTTCCAGTTACAATGAAATCGCTGAAGCGTCGCGTTAGTCACCGACTTCAACTCAGCTTCATTCTCTGAAGGTTGCTTTGCAAATTCAAGCTTCCCGACATCACAGGGACCTGACAGTTCCTTCCATCTTGACTACATCCTTGTCCTCAAGGATATAAATTTGGGAATGTCTTCTGGATAAATGTTGTATCTTCTCAGGTCGCACCTTCGGACCCAAATTAAGCCACTAGATGAGCCATTGCGCCACCGGCTCATTTCGGCGAGGAACAATTCTTCTGCTCAGAACAGCCACTAGTTCAGTTTTTATCTTGCCATTCTCCCCAACTAGTGGCAATCCTTGCATGGGCACCGCATGTGATCCTCTATGTTTCTTCAGCTGGCTCACATGAAACACAGGATGAATAGCTGCATGCTCAGGAAGTTGGAGTTTGTACGCCACTAAACCGATTTTCTTCAAAACCTGGAATGGACCATAGAACTTCGATCTGAGTTTCAATGATCCCCTTAGACCGAAAGCCGTTTGTTGGTATGGTTGCATCTTGAGGTAAACCATGTCCCCTACTTGTAACTGCCTCTCTGACCTGGATCTATCAGCAAAATGTTTTATTCTTTCTTGAGCTTTGTGAAGATTTGTCTTTAGCTGTTCCAACATTACTTCCTTTTGCTCTACAGTGGTCCTTGCCTCTTCTGAGACATTACAGGGGATTATGAATTCCCTGATTTGGGGTGGAGGATAGCCATATAGAGCCTGAAAGGGTGTGATTTTCAAGGAGGTATGGTATGAGGTGTTATACCACCATTCTGCAAGTGTTAACCAACTCATCCATTCTCTCGGTTCTTGGAATGTCATGCTCCTTAGATATGATTCCAAGCATTGGTTTACTCTCTCCGTTTGTCCGTCCGTTTGTGGGTGATATGCACTGCTCAACCTTAAAGAAACCTTCATCATTCTGAAAATATCTTGAAATAAATGACTAGTAAAAACTCGGTCCCGATCAGTCACTATGGCAATGGGCATACCATGCAATTTATATATGTTGTCCATAAATGTTTGTACCACTTGTTGGACTGAGTAAGGATGGGATAAGGACAGAAAATGTGCATATTTAGTGAATCTATCAACCAACACGAGGATTACTTCCTTACCTCTTGACTTAGGTAACCCTTCTATGAAGTCCATGCTAATATGAGTCCAAGCCATGTTAGGTACTTCCAATGGATTTAGCAGCCCTAGAATGTGAATGTGTTTTGATTTGGTGAGCTGACAAGTAGGGCATTCAGTTACTAGTAGTTCAACACTTCTTTTGAGCTTAGGCCAATAAAACAACCCCTTCAGTCTATGATATGTCGCTCTCATTCTCGAGTGACTTCCCATTGAAGAGGAGTGGAAAGAGTCCAGGATTTTCGCCCTGCTGTCATTACCAATTCCAACATAAATTCTTCCTTTATTTCTCATATAAAGGGTCATTTACATAGCTTCCTTTCACATCTTCCACCCATTCCGGTATCACTGTCACAATAGCATGACAATTCTCATTGCTTCCCAGATCCTTAACATCCCTTCTAGATAGGGCATCAGCAACCAAATTTTCTTTCCCTTTCTTATATTCAACTTTATAATCAAATTCCAACAATTTTAGAAGTAATTTGTGTTGTATTCCCTCCACCAATGTTTGTGTTGTTATAAATTTCAAACTCCTTTGGTCTGTTTTGATCACCAATTGATTCCCTAGCAAATAATGTCTCCACTTCTTAAGTGCTTCTAAAATAGCTATTGCCTCCTTTTCATATATAGATTTAGCTGCTTCTCTTACACCCAATGTTTTGCTATAATAAGCAATAGGTTTGTTCCCTTGCATCAGCACTGCCCCCAAACCAGTGCCACAAGCATCAGTCTCTAGGACGAAGGGTTTAGAAAAATTTGGCAATGCCAAGACTGGACATGTTGTCATAGCTATTTTCAACGTTTCAAAAGCTATTAACTGTGGTTCTCCCCAGATGAACGAATCTTTCTTCAAGATATCAAAGAGTGGTTTACAAATTCTCCCGTAGCCTCTCACAAATATTCTATAATAACCAGTTAGCCCAAGAAATCCCCTCAACTTGGTTACACTATTAGGGACAGGCCAATTCACCACATCCAATATCTTTTTAGGATCTGTAGCTACTCCAGATGCACTGATAATATGGCCCAAATAACCTATTTCAGTCATAGCAAAACAACATTTAGTTCTTCTTGCAGATAACTGATTATGTCTCAACACTTGTAGGGCCTGCTGCAAATGACTTACATGATCATTCAGATTCTTGCTATAAACCAAGATGTCATCAAAGAATACAAGAATAAATTTCCTCAGCTGATCACAGAAGATGTGGTTCATGAGGGATTGGAAGGTAGCTGGTGCATTGGTTAACCCAAACGGCATGACGGTATACTCATAGTGGCCTAAGTGAGTCCCAAAGGCTGTCTTCGGAATGTCTTCATCTACCATCCTGATTTGATGATAACCGGACCTAAGGTCTAACTTGGAGAAGATGGTTGCCCCATGTAACTCATCCAAAAGATCTTCAATAATTGGCATGGGAAACTTGTTCTTGATTGTCATAGAGTTGAGTTGCCTATAATCTACACACAACCTCCAAGAGCCATCTTTTTTTATTACCATTATAGCTAGGGAGGAATATGGGCTCATACTTACTCTTATCTGTTCGGAATCCAATAACTGTTTGATAATGCTCTACATGGCTTCTCTTTGATGGTGTGGTGTTCTATAAGGTCTGATGTTGGGTGGTTCTACATCTTCTTTCAATGGTATATAATGATCACACTCTCTTTTTGGAGGTAAACTCTTTGGTTCCTCGAAGATATCAGCATATTGATGTAATAGTTCTTGTATTTCTCTTGGCAAGTCTTTGGATTCTGGGTATTCCACTTCTTGAATCCAATTAATTTGTATCATGCATCCTATTACTTCCTTTCTCATCAGCTTTTCCAACTTGGTAGCACCCACCAAGCAGTGTTTTTCAGGGATAGTGTAGTCCTTGAAGTTCACAGTTCTGCCTTCTTTATGTAAGGTCATCTCTCTTGTCTTCAAATTCAGTCCAATTGGACTATGTTCATATATCCAGTCAGCTCCAAGAATAATATCATAGCTTTGGATTTTCAGTAGTTGGAATGAAGTACTAAACGAGCAGCCTTGTACCATATAAGATAACTTCTCAGTCATAGCCTATGTGCAAAGTTCCCCATCTCTAGCCACAATTACTTTCTTTGCTGGTTGGTACAGCAGCTTGCATTCACTTTTAACTGCAAATTCATAATCCATAAACGAGTTGGTACTCCCACTATCCACCAACATCACAGCTTGCTTTCCCCCAATTACTGTTCTCAATGCAAAGGTAGCAGGTCCTGTGATTCCTTTCAAGGCATGGCTTGAAATCACCAAAAGTTGTTCAGTCACTTGAGTACCTTTGGTCTCTTCTAGACTTCCAGGAGCTGTTATGAAACCAGATTCTTTTGCCGACTCAATATCTTCAGTGTTCTCAACCGCCTCTTCTTCTCCTTGCATCAAAATAGTGTGTAATGCTTTCTTGATCTTACATTTCAGGTTATGCCCAGGAACCCATGGTTCATTGTAATGCCAACATGTTCTTTTGTTTCCTTCTTGTGTCAGATTCTTTCCTTTTTCATTCCCTTCTATATTGTTTCCCTTGATTGCACCTGGCCTAAAAGAAGTAGTACTGATCTTGCTTCTGTTACTTCCTCTAGCGTGACTAGCTCTTTTTGCCTGAGTTGCCTTTTCTTCCAATTTTGCAAACCAATAAGCTTCCAACAAACCTTTTGGCTGATGAATGCTCACCCCAAATTTGATTTCCTCCTTCAGACCACCTATAAAACAGCTCAATAAGAACGCTTCCTGTAAATATGGATGATCTCTTCTCACTAACTCTACACACTTTTCAAAATAATCGATGTACTTGCTAACATTGCCAATATGTTTCATTGTTTGAAGCCTTTCAACTGCCTCATGAGCACTGGCCTCTGAAAACCGGTCAACTAACATAGCACACAACTGTTGCCAATTCAATACTTGCCAGGCTATACCAATCCCTTTAAACCATGTATTAGCTCTACCTGTGAAATGCCTAGTCGCTATATTCAGCCACTGATCTCCAGGAGTTCCTGCCATCTCAAATAACTTCTCACATTGCTCCAGCCACCCACTTGGATCATCTCCTGTGAACAAGGGAAGTTCAAGTTTTGGTCCTCTTAATACTAGGTCGGCATAATGATGTCCACCACTGCTGTTGTTCCGATTCCAGATTCCCATTGAATCAACCAAATTCACTCCCTGAGTATTTGATGCATGAGTCCAACCTTGATTGTGTAACTGAGTATCATTATATGTATTAGCATTCAGTGTAGGGTGGTAATATGGCTGAGTTACCGCCACTGGTTGGGTGTTTTGCCAAGTCCAAAGTGGTGTCGCTAGGATTCCTGATCCATGATTTAAACCTTGATTAAACATCACAAGCATCGCTACGGATGGCTGCAGTGTTCTCCTATGAGGATCAATGGATCTCTCCCCCAAATCTACCTGTGATGTGGTTCTGACCGCTGGGGAATAAACATGAGGTGGGTTAGGTATTACCGTATTTGTTTCCAAGAAAAAGGTTGTAGGAGCTCTAGTTCTCCGGTTCAGATCAACATTCCAAGTTCGATTCGCCCCCATAGAAGTCGATATTGGTCCTTTCTATGTTTAGTAGCCATCGCTTCCGCACTGGATCTTGACGATTGGGAGAACTTGGCCAATAAGAGATTCTTGATCTCTGCCACATCCATCTTCAAAGTGTCAAGCTCCCTCAGCTTCTCCTGAATCTTGATGCTCTCTGTCTTGTTCTCCATTTCAATCCCCTCTTCCTCAATCAAACCTTGAGATCGAGTCTTAGCCACCATCAACTCCCAGATTTGATAAAGCTAAGGAATTTTACGGTAGCAAACCTTGCGATTGCTCCAACCCTCGCTCGAGCAAATCACCAAACTCAGAATCGCGAGATGCTCTGATACCAAATTGACAGACCCGAAAATTTCAGAGAAGAAAACAGATGCATAACAGAAGGATTATGGGGATGAGGAGGGGAAAGTGCGCAAGAGTTCTAACTAGCTAACAACTAGATACTGGAATATACTGAGTTTTCGTGTCTTTCTCATTCCATCGCCGCTGGTCATATAGCCAAGGAAAGCAAAACATGGTTTTACAGTCCGAGTGAAAGTAAAAGCAAGTTCAGATGGAAACGACAATAAAATGACGAACAGTAATTTATGAAACGTTCACAGTCGCTCAATCCTTCATTTGATCACCAAACCGATCCTGGCCCTTCGCTTCCAGTTACAATGAAATCACTGAAGCGTTGCGTTAGTCACCAACTTCAACTCAGCTTCATTCTCTAAAGGTTGCTTTGCAAATTCAGGCTTCCCGACATCACAGGGACCTGACACAAGATCCCTAATTGGCGAGCAGTGGAACCACAAGAAAAGGGTACCGGAACCACAAGAAAAGGGTACCAATCGGGAGGGAACGGGATGGGAAAGAAGGATTGGGGGGTTCGAATTTGCTAACCTGACCGATCTGGATGCGTGAATCGGAGTGGAGATCGGAATTGGGCCTCAGCCGCGTCGCCTCCCCTTTTTTGCTGCCCCCTTACCTTGTTCTTTTCTCCGTGTCGTTGACGGAGGAAGGAAGAAAAAAAATCAGAATAGTTTTCGTTACAAAAAAAAATGAGAAATGCGTGCCGTTGTATACGTACCTAACCGGATAGGGACGTCGGCACTAGGAGATGAAGCGTAGATGTGGGTGGGGCGGCACGGTGGCCTGAGCTGCGGGAGGTTCCGTCGCTGGTGCCGGCGACCACGACGGCGGAGTCGTGGGAAGGGTGAGGAAATCATAGTTGTCAGTTCCATTACAGTTCTATTACGGTTTGCATCAAGATACGGAATGCATACCGGTTTGCCTCTTTGTATAGAATGCGTAGAAGTTATTTCGGTGTACTTTTTTAAATTTTAATATAATATAATATAATATAATATAATATAATATATATATTTATAAATATATATGTAATTATATGTACGCATAATTTCACTTAGAATATCACTTCAAATACAGTCATAGAATAAAAATGGCACATAGTTCAATAACTTCATAAATACAAATGTTATACGTAGTTAAATAATACAACATGAACTCATAATTTCACATATTTTACCATGGTCTAGCATACTAGTCTAACATAATTTCACTTACCGATGAAGTAGTATTAGACTGAGTTTTCCAAGCTGATTCCAATAAGTGGTCATATCAATTATGTCCGGTACCGGAATGACCGAAATGAGTCGGAATGGACTGGAATGACCAGTATTGAGGGCGGTAAGGGATTGAGGCTACTGTGTGCCGCTTTAGGTGTTAGTATGTTATATTTCGACCATTCTGACTTGTATTAGAATGGAATTGATAAGCTTGGAGGAAATATAGTAGGAGATTATTATCATGGGTCACTCTTTATAGATTCTTAGTCACTCTAAACGTTGGCTTATAAATAATTTGCCACTTTGTCATGTTTTCCGTATTTTCCTGTCAGTGTTAGTGGCAATTTTTAACCCTTTCAAACCGTGATATTGATGTTTGTTTTAAAAAGCAAAAATGACAAAACAAATAGACAGTGGCAAAAATGTTGAGTAGTTTCATAAATGGCAAATCCTCGACCCCAACGATACGACTGACAAACCCTAAAGTGATGACTACCGGAGTGACAAAATCTCAATTTTCGCGCCGTTGGTAGGGTATGACTAGGAAAATATTGATTAAAATGTTTTGAAGCAATAGCAAAAGAAAAGGGGACTTGTATAATGGAAAGAAGGGAATATTTTATAAATGACCTTAAAAGAATGATGCGGTCAGTAAATTACGGCCTGTATAGAACACATTGTTTCGTTTCTCTCGTGAAAACAATATAGAACGTGGTTTGTAAAAAAAACATCTACGATGGATTCTTATTTCCTACAAAAATTGTACAAACATCCTGTGTTTCAAACATGGATGCCACCCAATTCCCAAAATATGTTTTGCTTCCATCTTGGAAAAAACATGCTACTCTTGGTTTTGCATGAAAATAATGAACTTTTGGATAGGTTGATAAATTTGGTTGGTAATGGTTACGGTAGACTTAAGGTTTTGTCATTTCAATTTTTACCACCAAGTATTTGGCAGTGAGAAAAACCGAAATCCGAAACTATCCACCAATATTTGCTTTGGCCACATTAGTGACAAGTGACAACTGGTCACTTAGTAATGAAAAATTGACATTTATTTGGTTTATAAAATAATTTTTTTTGTCAGATGTATCGAGGAGTTGTTTGGACATTATGCACATGATAATATTTTGTGGGAAAAGTATCAGTCCTAGATCATCAGCTTTATCCATTGCTAACTCTGTCTCCATTGCTTCTTTACGGATTGGTGCATATTGTCACCTCCCGTGATCAAATGACGCATCACTGTTTTATTCCCTTGTTCACCAATCAAATCGAAGGACCGGAGGTAAAATTTAAAAGGAAAATTGTATATTTGCCACTAAGGTTTCCTGGTTTCGTACTTTTGCCGTTGAATTCGAGCAAACTCCCGTGGTGCTACTGCAAACATGAAAAATATGCAGATTTGCCACTGGTTAAGGGGTTTATCCAAGGGAAAATGACTATTTTTCATTTTCCTAGACAAAAATAACACAAAACAAATTTGCATCCTCGAGTTAGAGGAGAGGAACAACGAGAATGTTAGGTGTCGCACACCAGTGACGACGGTCGACGGGGTTGGCGGAGAGGATCGAGGGAGGGGGGAAAGGGTCATACTCGGCGAGGTGAACGTATTGGTGGCGGCGGTTCAGGCAGAGGCATACCGAGGACATGCCAGCAATGCTCAGGGCGGCAATGATTGTTTGTGTGCATGTGGAGATAGCGATGGGTGGACAAGGAAGATATATGACCGCGCCCAAATGTAGAATGTGAAGAAGGGAAGCTATCGTGCAAAACAATTGAGCAGAGACTTGCCGTTTGGGAGCAAAAGAATGAGATTACCTTGATGGGGGTGAATTAGGGAGAGGTAGAACACATTTTGACATGAATGGTTTTGTGAGGAACTCACCGGAGAGATAGATCTGCGTGGGTGGACACGGCCGAGCTTTGGATGGACATAGCGGAGCTTCCGGGCAGTCGATGTGGTCTACTATATCGCATTGGCCTCACCTGTGGAGCTTTGAGTGGGGGTTCGGGTGGTCGGCACAATTGGGCGGAGCTTAGAGAGCGGTCGATGCGCGGTCGGGCGATTGAAACTTGGAAGTAGGAACGAAGAAGAGAAGGAAGAAAGAAATAAAAGGAAGAAGAAAGGAAAAGTTGTAATACCCTGAAACGCTTTAGAAAGAGAACGAAAGGGATTAGTGGGGTTTTCTGAAATTTAACCCTCTTGAGGACCCATGTGTCATTAGATAAAAGGGGATACGTGAAAATAGGATATTTTAGAGTTTTTAAGGGAGGAATTGGTTCGTACCGGGATAAAAGGATCGTGGAGAGAGTGGATTCTAGAAAACCCTAAAGTCTTTTCTTTTTCTCCCGGTGCGCCGCTAGACGCCTCTCTCTCCTGCCGCACTCGGAGCACCAGCCGTCAGCGCACGTCTCTGCGGACCGAGCGCGTGACGCCAGCACGTTGCCATCGCAATGTGCGGCTGATTCCTGTGCGCGTGAAGGTGCGCCGCTTGCCGTTTCGCTACTCTCGCTAGACACCAGCATGTGGGCACTTGGGTGCTGCTGATCGATCAGCGGCCTGCGTCTGGAGACTCGGTTTGCCTTCCGTTTCTTTTTGATTCCTGAGTACTGTTATGACTAGTTAAACTATTAGTGCTACGTAGTAGTGGATTGGACATGCGTGCACTGTTTTGAGTATTTAATTGGAGATGCACATTGCGTTGATGGAGATGCACACTGCGATGAGTTTTTAATTGGAGATGCATGTAGTGCTTTGACTATTTTAATTGGAGGTGCATGCAGTGCTTTAATTAATTTATTTGGAGATGTATGCACTGCTACGGCTGGATAGTGGAGATGCATGCATCGGTTGAGTATTTTATTGGGATGGTTAGGGATGCTATGAATATTTAATTGCTAAGTATATTTAAATGGAGTATGGCGTTAGTGTTGCATGCAAGTTTCACTACTTTGATTATTTAATTGGAATTGTTAGGGAGAGAGAGATTAATTTGATAGTGATTATTTTAATAGGGCTGCTTGTGATTATTTAGTTGGCATTAGTAGTTGGCTAGGGCTGCATGTTTGGAGTGTTACGAGAGAGAGATGAAATAGCTAATATGTATGCATCTGTAGCATTAGTAGTTAATTAGTGTTGGCAATGTTGCATAGTAATGCATGCATGCATGCTTGAATAGTAAAGGTGAGTCATTAGCTAGTTAGTGCTACATGTTTTATTAGCATGTTTTGTTGGAACAACAAGGGGTGACTGTTCGGCATTGGGGAAACGTTGCGGATTTGGGGGACGTGTAGGAGCGATGTCAATTAATTGTTGTTCTTGTGATGCTGTAGCTTGTATTTAAATTTGGGTGCTTATTGTAGGAGAGACGTCGTGCTTGTTGCCATCTTCTACCCAGACTGTGCGCAACTAGTAAAGGCAAGTACCATGATGGATAGAATTAATATGAATGAATGACATTGTTTGCTAATACTATGAGTACATGTGCTGTTCATGGTTGCTAAGATATTTTGAAGGTTAATACTCATGTTTTATAGTGTTATGAATTATGTGCTATTCATGGATGCTTGAAAATTATAAACGTCAATGATCATGAATGCTTATAGTATGAATATGTTTATTCATATGCGATGTGATTGCGAATGCATAGTTATGATGATTTAAGATTTTGTTCATATGCATCATGATGGCATATTGAAGACTTGGTCATGAGATGACCAAGTAATTGTTGAGGTCACCGTCATGAATATGACGGGCTAAAGGTCCCTATGCTCGTGGAGCATGGGCTTAGGTCCCCATACTTGTGGAGTATGGGCAATGGTCCCTGTGCTAGATGGCATAGGCATGGGTGTACCGGTAAAATGCAAAAGAGAAAGAGAAAGATAAAGTGCATTTTGAGCATATTGCATAGTATGAGCATGTAATATGTTTGGTCTATAGTTTTGTGGGTATTGGTTGATGATTACAATTATTTATGCTGTTGTTGCCATTATTGTGTTTGTTGAGTCTTTGGGCTCACTCTTACTGTTGTTGTGTTTTTAGGTACTCTTACAAGAACGGCATGCATGGGGGAAAGGAAAGATTAGAATGGTTGTACAATAATACGATTTACACATAGCTAATTCGATAGAGTGATAATTTAATAGTTGAATGCTTTGCTTAAAGTATTCTTTATGATTATATCCTTATTTGGCATAAACTGTACTAAATGGATTAGAGAATTTTGGATGCTCTTTGGATTAAATCCTAGTTGTTTAGCATGCTATGGATGTTATGGTAATGATTAGCTCAATTTTGGATATGTTTTGATCATATTGAATGTTGGATTATTTATCTATGTTATATTTGTTTGTTGGGACCTCCGGTATAGTTAACTATACAAAGGAGATTCTACCGAAATTTATTAAGATGTTTTTAGTTTAATTTGATTACATTGTTAGTTTAGTAGCATTCCAGGCCTTTATTAGACTGGGGTGTTACAGTTGGTATCAGAGCAGGCTTTAGGTCCGTGGTGAATAGATTAATTAAAATTTGCTAGTATCTTATCAACTTAAAAATTTGACACACTAGTGCACAGTAGGATGGGAATGGGCAAAGCATTGCATTTACGTTTCCGCTATATCATATTGATGATTGCTGATATGAATTGAGTATGATTGCTCATTAATTTATTATATGACTATTATGTGTGGGCATAACCCATGTTGCGAGGTTGAGGTCGTGGTTGTGGCCCTGGGCTTTACCAGGTTACACCACCGTTCGTGGTATAGGAATAGTGAAGTGATTATTTCAGATATCTTAGTACAGGCGTTGATAGTGAGTAACTTTAGAAAAGTTGTTCTCTTCCTTGAATTTGAATTTGGTCAACTCTTATCTAGTTGTGATTGATGAGTTTCTCTTGGGTTATTAGTTCGTTGCGGTTGATGGGTTGCTTTGGAAAAGGTTGGTGTGTTTTCATTGGCTTAATTGTCCCGTAAAGCAATCATTGTTTTCCCAACCGATGAGTTATTCTTGCGGCTGGTGAACTTAGTTGATGGTCACGTTTAACCTTTATGTTTGGAGTTTTGTCTTTCTCATTGGAAAGCATGACCCATTTATTCGCTTGATGTTTTTGGCTAATGAAAGTTTCCTTTTGCAAGTCCTTTAGTATGTGGAGGCTTTGACTCGATGTATCTCTCTTAGGTATTTTGACTAATTGGATGCTCCTTCAAAAGCCCTAAATTAATCCTAAGAGATAAAAAAGTTGCAAATTACGACTGATGAGGATTTAATAATCCTCAATTAATGAAACTCATTATCTGTAATATTTATTATAGATAATGCTATTCTAAATAGCCCACGAAGGTACCCACGGTCGTTAGTATCTACAATGACTAGGAAAGATTACAGCAACTTTATGGTCATAAAATCTATCACGATCACCTTATGGTCGTAAGACTTTCTACGACTAGGTCTACTTGTGACCACCTTATAGCTAATAAAACTCACAGACATATGGACCTTATTGACTAAGGACTCTATACACTACGCTTATTCACGTGTAGTAGTTAATACATGTACATTTTATCTCTGACATAACCGTATGTAGTTCTCTTTGTCTCTGACATAGCCGTATGGCGAACGTGTAGGAGGGTGTCTCTCTGACAACAACCGTAACCAATGTGCGCATTCAAGCAACTGTCAAGGCACCTCCTAACACACAACAACTGCCATCCCTTCAGAGATTGTATAAAGGGCGATGCCTGTAGATAGAGGGGAGAATCCTGATCCAATCTGAGAGATTCAAGACACAAAGAAGCCATCAAACTTACTTTCTGTGGATATCATGGGGATATGTGCACGATCTTAGGATGATGTTACAATTGGCAATGTCGTTAAAGGTTTGTCGAAACACGAGTTTTCGTCGAAGTTTGGATTGTTCTTCGCGATCATCGGCGGTCGTGGCGATGAGTGTTGGGTTAGGTCAAGTTCATGAGTTTCATGGCATATGTGTTGCATGATGCATGTTTTGACTAACGTGGGTCAAGTTGTGAAGAACTTGTTCCGGATTCGATTTCTTTGTCTATTGATGTGCAGGTTGCTTGGAGGTCAATGACGGTCAATCGGCGAGGATGATCGGGACTAAGCTTGGAAGCCGAGGTCCGAAACGATCGAGGATGCCGGGTGAGGTCAATGGAGTCAAGCATGGCGCAAGACGGACAAAGGTGACCGAAGGCGATTCGGTCTGACGGGTTCGATCAAGCGGCGGGTGCGTGCAAGTGCCATGGTGGTTTCGGTGGGGCCGGATGGGAGAGACTTGCCGACATGAAGAGAGCATTGGATCAACCTACACGTGGCGAAGCATGGGAGGTGCTTCACGAAGATGGGACTCGGTCTTTGCAAAAGATCGAGAAGGGTATTTTGGTAATTTCACCAAATACCGCCTTGGTGACCTAATGCCAACCCGCGTGCAAGTCGGTCGGCCAAGAAGTAGATTAGGTCAAGAAAAGTGAAGACGGCGCTTTAAAAGCGGCGTGCGTATGTGACCCGTTTGTGTTGGGCCTTAACGGAGCCCATTAGGGTTCAATCTTCTAGAAGGTTTAGCCTCCACTATAAATAGGAGAGGGTCTTTGGCGGCACCTCTCAACCCTTTCATTGTGTTTGAAACCCTAGTTTGCTTAGGGAGAGGATTAGTGGAGGTTAGGGTTCTAGAGAGTTGGATTTGATTTCGTGCTCATGTATTGAGTCTTTGTCCTCCATTGATGGAGTGGTCAGTAAACCAATACCATATCAAATCAATCCAAAGAAAGTTCTATCAAGATGAGTCTATTTGCTTTCTTTCTCTCTATTTGATGATTTGAGGTGTTTCTTTAATCCATGAGTTTTTGCTTGGTTTCTTGTCGTGTTCTAGCTTGTCGTGACATGTGGGAGTGCATCTAAGATCATCTTGATCATCCATCACCCACGAGCAAGGTTTAGATCATGTTTAGGTTGAAACTTCGGTTTTGAAACCTCCTTCGTTCAATTCAAGAAAGGTAGGAACTTTGACGTGGATCTAGTCATTCTTTGCTTGGAATAGGTTCCTAACCTCCTTGGGAAGGTGTGTTTCAAATCTCGTAGCGTTTGGCCAAGTGGATCAAAAGTTGTGCCAATTTTGGTTTTCGCTCGTCGTCGTTTCGGGACAATCCAGATGCGACCGCCTTGCTTGCCTACGGTCATACCGCACATCGATCGACCGCTCGTTTACTTCACGGTCATACCGCACACATCGGTCGACCGCCCGCTTTACTATGGTTGTTCCGATTTCCTGATTTTTGAGAACTTCTTGAGGATTTTGCTTCGTGCCTTTGGGGGTTTAGGAGTGGATTCATTACAAGTCTTCCACGTGTTAAGCATTCATCTTCATAGCTCTCATAGCTATTGGAGTGATTTGCGATTCTTGAGTTGAATCAATCAAAGTGAAAAAGATTTGGTGCTCCTATTCACCCCCCCTCTAGTCGCCTTTTCGGTCCAACAAGTGGTATCAGAGCCCGGTTAGTTCAATCTTGATCTTAACCGGTCACTGAACTTGGCGATGGATAAGTACTCGACCAAGCCGCATGTCTTTGATGGGCTCGACTATGCCTATTGGAAGAATCGCATGCGAGTTTTCCTTAAGAGTGAAGGACAAGCTATATGGGAGGTTGTTCGAGCCCTTCGTTTTGCCGAAGTTGCTCACTGGCTTCCAAGAGTCCCTCTTGGCTAACAACAACAAGGCAAAGAACCTTCTATATGCTGGGCTTGGTAGGCAAGAGTACGATAGGATTTGCAATCTTGCGACCGCACATGAGATTTGGCACACCTCGAAACTTACCATGAGGATCGTCCCGGATCAAGCAAGTCGTCGAGAATGTCTACAAGCGAGAGTACAACAAATTCGAGATCGTCTGGTGAGAGCATCGATGGCGTCTTTACTCGTTTTAACAAGGTGATCAATCGGATGAAAGTTTGTTGACATTGAGTACTCTCAATCTGAGAATGCCACCCACCTCTTAGGTGCAATCAACACCAAGGAGTGGGAGATGAAGGCAAGCGCCATAGAGGAGAACGTCGATCTCTCTAATCTCACTTTGGAGCTGCTTTATAGCAAGCTAAAACTCATGAGATCAAGAGAGCGGTAATCCTAAGAAGGATAACATGGCTTTGGTGGTGATCCTCTCAAAGGACTCGATGGTTTTTCCGAGTCTTCTTACGGTTTTTCTCTTGCGTGTTTATCTGCTATTCAAGAAGAAGAGTTTGAGAGTCTTCTGAGGCCGATTTAGCTCTTTTAGCCAAGAAAGTCACACTGCGGGCATATAACAATGTCGAAAGCGAAGAGAGGTGGCCCTGTGACATGCTATGAGTGTGGAGAGCTATATCACATCCGAGCCAACCGCCCCAAGTTGAAAGGTAAGGGAAATCATGAGAAGGTTGCGGGAAGAAGCCTCAAGGGGTAAGCCCAAGTATGATCTTTGCCAAGCTCATGAAGGTCGCTCACCGAAGTTCTTGCCGCTTTGGAGATCAATCCATGAGCGATGTGGACTCGGGAGCGAGGAGGACAAGGAGGAGGAGTTTCCTCAAGACAAGAAGGGAAGGCCAAGGATTTCAGGCATGTGCTTCATGGCCGACTCCATCGGCGCCGATAACGATGATGAGGTACCTCTCTCCTATGATGTTCTTTACGCTAGATGCGATAACATGTATGAGCAATTGCTTAGTCAGATAAAGCTTTAAAGTTCACCATGGCTAGGAACAAGGATCTAGAGTCACAAGTCGAGAGTTTGAAATTAGAGCTTGTGAATGCTAAAAGTCTAGATGTTGATGAATGTTCATCTGCCATGCTTTGCACTCGAACTGCCTAAGCGCAATCTGCTCATGATATTGCTTTGCATCAACTTGAAAATGCTAGAACTGAGCTAATTGATGTTAAATCTGCTCCATGTGAAAAATGCTTAGAGTCTAGCAAGTTGGATGCTTCTGGTAATGTGAAATCTAGCTTTTGCTCTTTCTGCTTAGAACGCGAACATGAAGTTAAGGATATTCTAGAAGCAGTTAGAGCTAAATTTGCCAAGCTTAAGGACACAATTGATTCTACATCTTGTGCCTCTTGTGCCGCCTATAAACTTGAAGTTGCACATCTTAAGGAGAAACATGCTAGAGCCATTAAGGGCAAGACTTGTGAATCATGTGTTAATATTGGAAAAGAGAATGCTTATCTCAAGGATACTTTAGAAAGATTATCTAATGGTGAAAAACAATTGAACATGATTCTAGATAAATCTAAAACTCCTTTTAAGAAGCAAGGCTTAGGATACAACTCTGCTCAGGACATGTCCAAGCCTAATGTCATTCAGGTCTTGGAAAATGGCTTAGTTGAATTTAAAACCCAACCTGCAAAAACTGTCTTTAAATCTGCAGGGTTTGTCCAACCTTCTTTTGAGGCAAAAGGTGCTTCTCCCAGTGGTACAAAATACCATTGCACCTATTGCAAGAAGAGTGGACATTTGGTTGAGTTCTGTTGGCGTAGGTTGAAGAACGCTAAGAGAAATATTGCTAGAATGTCATCTAATCAACCTAGAGCTTTTATGAGACATGGTCACGTCCAAAAGAAGAAACCCAGTCTAGGATTTGTTGCACATGCTCATCACCATGTTCCTAGACAGGATGCATCTCATGTTCTTGTTACCATTGCTCATAATAGAACTGCTAATAAAGTCAAGGATAGCACATCTGCTTTGCATACTACTCGCAGACGAGTGTCTCAGTACTGGATTCCCAAGTCGCTTTTAACTAACCCCAAAGATGTTGAGACACATCGCTCTTCATTCCTTGATTTTCGAGGATTGGCGCGAAGGGGAAGAACACATGGTTCGTCGACTCGGGTGTTCACGCCACATATTGGAGACTCAAGATGGTTCACCTCCTTCACGCGATCAACCGGTGATGACTTCATCACCTTTGGAGATGATACACAAGGCGCATTGAAGGAACTGGAATGATTAGGGTGAGCGACAAGTTCATTCTCAAGGACGTCGCGCTTGTGTCTAAGCTAAGGTACAATCTCCTTTACGTCTCCTGACTTCTCGATGATGGCTATGAGACTCATTTTAAGAAGAATGCCTATCGTGTGCTTGATTCTTTTGGTGAGCTCGTTTTGGGATTTCTAGAGTTGGTAGAATTTTTGGAGCTGATTTTTACGAGTCTCTTCTTTGGATCCCTTAAGTGTTAATTGCTTCTTCTTCGATATCGGCTTTGGCACCGACGTTTGGGGCACATTGGTTTTGATCATCGACACGAGTTAGCGGCCTTGATCTCATGAGAGGTTTGCCTAAACTCAAAGTCGTCAAGGATCTTTGTATGTATACAGAGGCATGGCAAACAAGTTGCCGCCTCACACCGTCATTGACTATGGTTATGGTGACGGACGGAGACGGTTGCTTCATATGGATCTTGTTGGTCTGCTAGGGTTCGGTCGATCGGTGGCAATTGGTACATTCTTGTCATAGTCGATGATTTTTGAGATACTCTTGGGTGTTCTTTCTTGCTTGAAGGATGAGGCTTTTGATCATTTTCATGATCTTGTTCTTCGTTTGGCCGAACTTCACGGTGCCTTGAGAGCGATCCGCATGACAATGGCACGGAGTTCAAGAATACTTCTTTGCCTCTTTTTGTCTTTGGCGCGCCATTGAGCATCGTTCTCTTCTCCACACGTCCCTCAAAAAATGGCGTTGTGGAAAGGAAGAACAGACTCTAGTCGAGATGGCTAGGGCGATCTTTGGATGAGTATAGCACACCGAGGAGGTTTTGGGCGAAGCTATTGCTCTGACTTGCCATATTTCAACCGTGTCTTTTTGAGACCGTCTTTGGGCAAGACTTCATATGAGCTTCGTTTTGGTAGAAAACCCTCATCTCTCACTTTCGAGTCTTTGGATCGAAGTGTTTTATTCTCAAGACAGGAACCTAGATAAATTTGAATCAAGGACTTGTGATGGTTTATTTACGGGTTATCTGCTCATTCGAGGTTTTCGGGTTTTAATGTTGAAACTAACATTGTTCAGAGACATGCAATGTCACTTTTGATGAGACTAGCCCAGAGCTAGATCCGATGTTTGGTGACTTACAGTGTGACAGAGAGCATTTTTGTTGAAGAAGATGAGGATGAACTTGATTTTGCTCCTTCACTTTTGTTCGATGTTCTGTGCAAGCCGCCCAAGCTCGAGAACACCTTTCTGTTGCTTCACCTCCAATTGAGGCTCTGCTGCGACTTCTTCATTAGCGATTACTGCGGAGGTTGAGGAGATGCTATCTCCCCAGCGCTCCTTTGCACATTCAGAAGCAACACCCTCCGGATCAGATGATTGGTAATCTCCATGAGCGAGTCACTCGCTCCGGTATCATGATCCAGTCTTTTCTCTCACTCTGCATTTGTAGCTTCTTTTGAACCCAAAGATATATCACACGCTTTATCGATGCTAGTTGGGTCAATGCCATGTATGAGGAGTTAGAGAATTTTGAAAGAAATAAAGTTTGGAATCTTGTAGAACCTCCTAGTGGACATAATGTTATAGGAACCCGTTGGGTATTCAAAAATAAACAAAATGAGGATGGTTACGTGGTTAGAAACAAGGCTAGATTGGTAGCTCGGGGCTTTAGCCAGTTGAGGGGTTAGATTTTGATGAGACCTTCGCTCTGTTGCTAGATTAGAAGCCATTAAGATCTTGCTTGCATTTGCTTTGCATCTAAAGGTTTTAGGTTGCATCAAATGGATGTTAAGAGTGCCTTCTGAATGGTTTTATAGAGGAGGAAGTGTATGTTAGGCAACCCCGGCTTTGAGGATCCCAAGCACCACGATCGTGTCTTTAAGCTATCCAAAGCCTTGTATGGTCTTAAGCAAGCCCTAGAGCACGGTATGATAGACTTAAGACCTTTTTGCTTAAGAATGATTTTGAAATGGGAAAAGTTGATAAGACTCTTTTCATTCTTAGGCATGGCAATGACTTCTGCTTGTTAGGATATATGTTGATGATATTATCTTTGGTGGTTCCTCTAATGCTCTTGTTTCGGTTTTTACGAGACCATGTCCGAGAATTTGAGATGAGCATGATGGGAGAACTCAATTACTTTACGGGGCTACAAATCAAGCAATGCAAGGAAGGATCTTCATCCATCAAGCGAAGTACACCAAGGATTTGCTCAAGCGTTTTGATATGGGTGATTTGCAAGCGATCGCCACTCCCATGGCGACTTCGATCGCTTTGGATCGAGATGAGGAAGGAGAAGCCGTGGATCAGCGCGAGTACATGACATGATTGGCTCCTTCATACTGGCGGCCTCAAGACCGGACATCCACTTCATGATGCGCCTCTGCTCATGAGGTTTCAGGCGTCACCGAGGACTTCACATCGCTAAGCCGTTAAGCGCATCTTGGTATTACACTCTACCCTTGATATGGCATTTGGTATTCTTGTTCTTCTTATTTGTCCATTCGGGGTTTTGATTCGATTTTGTGGGTCAGAGGCTAGATAGGAAGAGCACATCGGCACATGTCATTTCTTAGGCACTTCTCTTGTCTCTTGGTCATCTAGGAAGCAGATCTTACATTGCACAATCCTTCTTTGAAGTGAATATGTAGTCTTGCTAGTTCTTTGTAGTCGATTTTGTGGATGGTCTCCACTCTTAAGGATTTTGGGTTAACTTTTGCTAGTGTTCCTCTCTTACGTGACAACACTTCGCTATTAACATTGCTAAAAACCCAAAGGCAACATTCTAGGACCAAACACATAGACATTCGCTATCACTTCCTTAGAGACCATGTTGAGAAGGGTGATATTGTCTTTGCATTTTGTGGAGTCAGAGGCTCGGTTAGCGATATCCTCACCAAGCCTTTAGACCCAACAAGGTTTGCCACCTTGAGGAGTGAGTTAGGGGTAATTTATCCCTATGGGTTGGTTTGAGGGGGAATTGGATCTTTTCTGATCTTTCTTTGTTCATTTGATCTTTTCTTGATTTTCTTTTTGAACTTGTTGATCTTTTTGATCTTTTAGGCTGTTTGAGTTTTTTTTTTTTGCATCTCATTGTATCATATTGCATTCATATGAAAAATCCAAAAAGATGCATTGTAATATAAGCTTTTACCTTATCTTTTAAAATTGATGAAGCTTTGCTTATTACCCTTTGGAGCTTTAGTGTTTCAAATTCTTGCTCAATGCCATGTCTAGTTCTTTGACTTGCTAGAATTATCATGCTTTCACATGTGTAGCTAAGTCTTTCTTGTATGAGCTAGAACTTGAAAAACAACTTGAACTAAGAAATTAGCAATTTGTGAATTGTTTAGCCATTCTTGTAATTAGTGCTCCTTTTATGACATTGGCCTGTCAAAATTGCTTTGTTAGCTCTTGAATCTAGCTTTGATCATTACTTGAGCTTCTTGTGTTCTTGAGAATCTAAAAGCGCTCTTGTGCAAAATAAAAATGATCTCTTTTGTGCGAAAAGAACCGATCTCACCAATTCTTTCTCATGAGGCGCTTGTCATTGCACTAGGCATGAACTCGGGGGAGTTTTGGATGACCTAGACCATTCTCTTAAGCTTTTGTTGCTTGGGATGGTCGTAGTGAGGCTTGAGATCTAGCAGTGCTAAAAATGCAAATTGTCAAATTGGTTGAAGCTTAGGAAGAGATTGTGGATGGCTCCTAGTCCGGGATCTTCTTCACTAAGATAGACCTTTATCAACTTGAATATTTATTGCAAATGAAAAATAGTTGAAAATGGGCATTTGAGAAAATTGAGCAAAATGATTCAATTCAGGACCTTTTTGTCTCTTAATGTGGTCATGGTTAGCTTGTGGATCTCACGTTGACATTTTGATATGGCCAGTATCATTTTAGGATCACTGTTGATGAACTTGCTAGATTTGAAGCTTTGCTTAAAATGCTAAAATTCATTGCTTTATATTAAGCCTTCTCGCTTAGCTTTGTTATATATGTCTTATCATGATCTTGCTAGCGCTGTTAGGCTTGATATGTTGTTTGTGCAACTTTAGAAATGCTAACTTGTTCTTTTGGGTAATCTCCAAAGCTTCTTGTTTTCAAAAATTGAAAAATACAAAAATTGAGGCCACTCCATTGCATTTCATGCATGCTCCATCTTATGCTTTTTCCTCATTCTGCATTTGTCATCTCTGGACGAGAGGAAGGCGTGATTCCTTGATGACTCCATTGTCAAAGGGGGAGAAGATATTTCAAAATTTTGTGTTAAAGGGGAGAAGATGTTTGAAAAAGGGGAGTTATGAAAAAGGGGGAGCTACTTGGAGAATATTTGAAAAGTTGAGGATCATAGTGAGGGGGAGCTTCTTATTTGCATTCTTATGGTTTTATTGCTACTTCTGAACTTGAATTGTAATTCTTGATCCTCACAATGATCAAAGGTCATATCGAACAATTGTTCTTTCATTTGGACCTTAAGTGAGATTTTGACTCGTTTCTGGAAAATGAAGCTTTCTTTCTTTCGTTTGCCGTATCTCACTTGCTTATACTATTCTGGAGCCAACTTGGTCATCTCCTTTGCTTTTTCTTGCATTTGGATCAAGTTGTGCCTTTGTGCGAAAACGTCGAGTTTTTACCTTTTCAAACCTCAAAATTTGCATTTGTTGGAAATTGCCAATGTGTTCATCAAGGGGGAGATTGTGGATATCATGGGGATATGTGCACGATCTTAGGATGATGTTACAATTGGCAATGTCGTTAAAGGTTTGTCGAAACACGAGTTTTCGTCGAAGTTTGGATTGTTCTTGCTGATCATCGGCCAGTCGTGGCGATGAGTGTTGGGTTAGGTCAAGTTCATGAGTTTCATGGCATATGTGTTGCATGATGCATGTTTTGACTAACGTGGGTCAAGTTGTGAAGAACTTGTTCCCGGATTCGATTTCTTTGTCTATTGATGTGCAGGTTGCTTGGAGGTCAATGACGGTCAGCATGCGAGATGATCGGGACTAAGCTTGGAGAGCCGAGGTCGAAACGATCGAGGATGCGGGTGAGGTCAATGGAGTCAAGCATGGCGCAAAGACGGACAAAAGGTGACCGAACAGGCGATTCGGTCGACGGAGTTCGATCAAGCGGCGCGGGTCGGTGCAAGTGCCATGGTGGTTTCGGTGGGGCCGGATGGGAGAGACTTGCCGACATGAAGAGAGCATTGGATCAACCTGCGTGGCGAAGCATGGGAGGTGCTTCACGAAGATGGGACTCGGTCTTTGCAAAAGATCGAGAAGGGTATTTTGGTAATTTCACCAAATACCGCCTTGGTGACCTAATGCCAACCCGCGGCGCAAGTCGGTGCGTCAAGAAGTAGATTAGGTCAAGAAAAGTGAAGACGGCGCTTTAAAACGCGTGCGTATGTGACCCGTTTGTGTTGGGCCTTAACGGGAGCCCATTAGGGTTCAATCTTCTAGAAGGTTTAGCCTCCACTATAAATAGGAGAGGGTGCCGCCAGCACCTCTCAACCCTTTCATTGTGTTTGAAACCCTAGTTTGCTTAGGGAGAGGATTAGTGGAGGTTAGGGTTCTAGAGAGTTGGATTTGATTTCGTGCTCATGTATTGAGTTTTTGTCCTCCATTGATGGAGTGGCTGTAAACCAATACCATATCAAATCAATCCAAAGAAAGTTCTATCCAAGATGAGTCTATTTGCTTTCTTTCTCTCTATTTGATGATTTCGGTGTTTCTTTAATCCATGAGTTTTTGCTTGGTTTCTTGCCGTGTTCTAGCTTGCGTGACATGTGGGAGTGCATCTAAGATCATCTTGATCATCCATCACCCACGAGCAAGGTTTAGATCATGTTTAGGTTGAAACTTCGGTTTTGAAACCTCCTTCGTTCAATTCAAGAAAGGTAGAAACTTTGACGTGGATCTAGTCATTCTTTGCTTGGAATAGGTTCCTAACCTCCTTGGGAAGGTGTGTTTCAAATCTCGTAGCGTTTGGCCAAGTGGATCAAAAGTTGTGCCAATTTTGGTTTTCGCTCGTCGGTCGTTTTCGGGACAATCGGTCGACCGCTTGGTTTGCCTACGGTCATACCGCTTTGTCGATCGATCGCTCGTTTGCCTCTGGTCATACCGCATCGTCAGTCACGACCACCCGTTTACTGCGGTTGTTCGATTTCCTGATTTTTCGAACTTCTTGAGGATTTTGCTACGTGCCTTTGGGGGTTTAGGAGTGGATTCATTACAAGTCTTCCACTCGTGTAAGCATTCATCTTCATAGCTCTCATAGCTATTGGAGTGATTTGCGATTTGCGAGTTGAATCCATTCAAAGTGAAAAAGATTTGGTGCTCCTATTCACCCCCCCCTCTAGTCGCCTTTTCGGTCCAACACTTTCGGTGGCTTGTTTCACTTTGTAAACAAATTCAATACAAGAATAGAGGAGTATGATTATTATTCACTTCGGAGAAGGTCTGAACCTGTCTAAAAAAGCCCATATCTCTTCTTGTGTGATATTGAGCATTGTGTTCCCAGTATTTACATCATAAGATTGATAGTAAAACATCGATAGTTGGTGTCGTCCGTGGGGATACTATTCCTAAAGTTTCTGATTCATCTGTCATTCTAGCTTTTAAGTAGGGAGTCCGAAACCAGAGGTTCATAGACGACATTGCCACGACCCTCCGGCCCTTGTTCTTTGAACTCTTCAAGATGGCGGCGTTGTCTTGATTCTTTGTTGAGGCAGTCGAATGGAATCAGACTATTGATCATAATGATAAAGATTCTTGAGGCGTAAACGATAGTGGCAAGAAGAAAGAAAATAGGCTGAGAAGTCCAAGAGCAAATCTAAAGTCAAGAAGCCACAAACAAAGAGCTCGAAGGAAGTTCTAGCCGTAAGCGAGAAGGAGCCTCGAAGTTCCAAGCAGTACTCTGACTGGGGCAAAAGTAAGCGCCTCGAATGAAAGTCAAACAAACCAAGATGGTGCCATTTCCATAAAAAGAAAGGGCCCGATCTTGGGAATTGCCAAGTTTTCCAATGAAAACTCGAGGACTACTATTTTGGCAAAGGACCACTTCCATCTATCGAAGAGGTAGGACAAACAAGCAGTCAGAATTAGTCAGAAGATGATGAGAAGATGCCGTACTAGGACCCCCAAACATACGATCGATCACATCTCAACCTACAAGAAACTTTCGACAACCTACGAAAACACCGATTGAAACTCTCTCCCGAGAAGTGTGCGTTCGGAGTCTCTTCAGGGAAGTTACTTGGATTCCTTGTTTCTGCTTGAGGCATTGAAGCTAATCCCCCAAAAAATCATGGCCATTGAACAAATGCACCCTCCGACCTCAAAGAAAAAAGTCCAAAAACTCATAGGGTGCATGGTGTAACATCCCAATTTTTTTGGGGTTTTTTGAAATTTTCAAAATAAAAAAACCATTTGAATTTTCTTGATTTGTTAAAAGCTTAATTTGGAATTTTAAAAGAAATAAAAACAATTTAATGTGATTAAATCAAACTTCAATTAAACTCAAAATTTTGTTTTATTTGATTTTCTCGTTTTCTCTTGGATTTTTTTCCAAGATCTTTTTGTTATTTATTTGAGTTTTGTTTAACTTAATTCTTTTTTCTGTTTTCCCAAAATTTATTTCCTTTGTTGAAAAATTTAATTTAAATTAATTATTTCAAAGATTTGAATTTTATTTGGAGTTCTTGATTATATCTATTCAAATTCCAAAATCAAATCAATTCTCGGCCAAATTTTGAATTCAAATTCTCAATTTGAATTCATCTCTCCTTAATTTCAAACCTCAGCCGAATTTTCAAATTCAAATTTCTATTTGAATTTTCTCCAAAATGCAAATATTAGAATTTCATTTCATTGCATTTTTTTGGGCAGAAAATCTTTTCGTTTTTCGTTTTTCCTCTTTCTATCTCTTCTTTTCTTTTTTCCTTTGCCTTGCTCTGCTTCGGCCGACTATTTCTCTAGCCGCCAGCGCCAAGCCACGCCGCCCCTCGGTCCGACAGCGCTGTGGTTGGCCACCCCTTGACCTTGCTCGCTTTGGCCGCACCTGGCTACACCCACCAAGCGCCCGAGCCGCAATACTTATCGGAAGTTGGGAATCTTGAAAAGCATTTTTTCGGTTTTGAGGTACAATTCATCCCTCGAAAGGATAATTTCATTGCCAACTAGTTAGTTCGACTAGCTTCTTTCCGATCACCTGTCCCTTGAGGAGTCTTCTTGGTATAACTCCAGAAGTCATCTCTGGTCGAAAAACCAGAAACTACTCCGAGTGAGCATCTCTAGAATACGAAGATACTTGGATGAATTCCATGTATGAATATCTTTAGAAGGGTATTATACCCATTGATGATCTCAAGGTTGATCATCCATCCCGCAAAGCCAAAATGTATACTTTGGTCAAATGGAGACTTTATAAATGAGGTACTCAAGGGATACTCGTACGATGTATATCGCAGAAAGAAGGACTAGAACTCCTTACAGAAATACATAGAGGTATCTGTGGAACTCATGCTTCCTACAGAACCTTGGTCGGTAAAGCCTTTCAATAAGGTTTCTACTGGCCAATAGCCCTCCACGATGCTAAAGAGCTAGTTAATAAGTGTGTACAATGTCAGTTTCATAGCAGATAAATACATCAACCAGCTCAAGTATTACAAACAATATCTCTTTCTTGACCATTTGTGGCTTAGGGTTTGATATCCTAGGACTTCGAGTACCTTTTTGGGGCTATTGATACGTTCACAAAATGGATCGAAGCCGAACTTATTTTTGGGATAACAATGGAAGCAGCTAAGGAATTTATGATGAAAAGTGTGATCACTTGATTCGGTGTTTTGAGCCAAATCATAACTAGTAATGGTTCTCAATTTTTGAGTGCAAAATTTCAAGAATTTTGCGAAGAATTAGGTACCAAATTATGCTATGCCTCTATCGCACATCCACAAAGTAATGGGGCAGTTGAAAGGGCAAGCAACTAAATTATGTAGGGAATTAAAACTCGAGTTTTTGACTAGCTTATAAAGCGCTCGGGGGCTTGGGTAAAAGAATTACCCTAAGTGTTATGAGCTATTCGCACGACCGCTAGTCGGGCTACAAGCAAAATACCATTTTCCCTAGTTTTTGGTGATGAAGCTAGTCTTCCACCAGAACTAAAGATTAGGTCTACAAGAGTTGAAAAGCTTAATGACCTTGACCAAAAACAACTTTGAGCTTATGATATCAATCTACTAGAAGAAAAGAGGAACCAAGCCCTAATCCATTCGACAGTCTACCAACATGCTCTACACATGTATTATGATCGTAAGGTCCAACCTCGTAGCCTTGCAGTAGGTGACTTGGTTCTGAAAAAGATTCATACACAGTATAATCAAAATAAGCTTTCCCCCAAGTGGGGAGGTCTTTACATAGTAGTCGAAGTCACACGACCAGGCTCGGTACAACTGAAAATGGTGGATGGTAGAGTTCTCTAATTCATGGAACATCGATCAGTTACGAAAGTTATATGTGTAAATTCTCACATCGTCAAAAAAGTTTATGTTTTCTTCGTTCTTTATTGTTTAAAATGATTGCCTAACAAGCGACACTTTCATAATTTTTTCAATCACTTTAAAGCACTTGGTTTTCCTTACACTGATTGGAGGACGGTGACATCACCTAGTCGAAGTCTCTCCTCTCTGCACGTGGTCCTGCCCACTAGAAGGAGCTTCCTAGCATTGATCTGCCCCTAACTCTTGCTACCAAGACAAGGAAACTAGGTTTGACAAACATGGTCAAAATGATTGAAGCAAGCTCGTTTTCCACTATTTCCTTAGTACATTCACTTTAACTAAGCAAACAGTCGGAGCTGGGATAAAGTTATAATCACGACTAATTGGGGAGGTCAGAGGAAGGTTGGAGCTCGTACTCCCATCCTTCTTCTTGTCCATCGTCTTCACAAGGCGGCGTCTCTTACTTAGATGGATTTGATCTCCCTCCAAGTCGTCCTCAGTGGACCTTACGTCGATGTCTGAATCGGCTAGTCCTTGATACGCCAACTTGCTAGAAAATTTGAGAAATGAACATTACTAAGTGGTCGAAAACATGACCACTAGTCGTCAAAGATGAGATCAATATGATTATTGATTACCTTTAGAAGCTTCAGTTTCTCCTCATTGGAAACAACTGCAAGGATTTGAGGAGCATCCTCTGTGTTCGGAGGCATCTTATCGCAGATAAGCTTGACCCGAACGTCAATATCCTTTTGCGGCAGGTCTACAAACAAAAGGATGTAATCAATAAATCTGCTCAGATTAGAAATTAAGAGAGCTAAGTTGATTATAAGCTTACCTTCCTTGTAGTCCCTGGTCAGATCTTCGACCCACGAGTACTCCCACATGTTATGTGCTCGATCCTTCTGGGGCTGATGTGGCATGTGATGAAGTCATCCATCCTTCATGTCCCCGATGGCTTAAATCCTTGGGGCAATTCGACCATGACCACTTGAGGTCATGTTTGGTGACTTCTTCTTTGTGGCCTTGCTAGCAAAGAAAAGGTTATCGTTCTTGGTGATGTCCCAATAAAACCACTTTTTCCTCCATCCCTACTAGGATGATCGGGTGTACATTGGGATGTACTCCTTCGACTTCCCATCGTGGAGTTGGATTGCACAGCTATTTGCGATCCGCGCTGCTTTCTCATCCCGTTGTAGTACTTCAAAATATCCAAATTTGCAAGGATCCCCAAGTATGCTTCGTAGAGGTACACTAATACATTCAACATCGTGATGGAATTGGGAACCAAATTCACCAACTCCACCCCAAAGTGTTCGAGCACCACTGCCAAGAATAGATGCTAAGGCAACCGAAGTCCGCACTCGTAGTAGGCTTGAAAGACTGTGATCATGTCTTTCTCCCCCGACGACTAGTGCTAACCCTCCGCATTCATACACTTCACTAGAGATCTAGAGGGGATCTTCTGGCAGCCACCTAAGCGCTCATCTTCTTAACGTCCATCTCCGACCTCTCCCATTGGGATATAGATCCAACCATTTATTCTAAAGAAATTTGGTTTGGATGTGGAGAACTTGGGAAGAAAAGTTTCTGGATTTGGCTAGCGGTGGAGAACACGAAAGCTCAAAAGAGAGGAAGCAAATGGGGAAAGCAAAAACCATAATTTTACAGCCGCCAACTATTTATAACAGCAGGTCTGGAGTAAAAATGTGAGGCAGTCCAACAGTTGCAATCTCTTCGGGAACTGCTCCCAACAGATAGAGCTGTAAGAGATGGTTCACATCCCTTTTCCTGCCCGCTCAGTAATTTTTTATTTATTTTTACAACTCAAGTAAAAATATTTTCATTGACCAAGTCAACTTCTGATTAAAAGAAATACTAGTCAAAAAAGCTTTCCTTCTGACTACAATCCTACGACCACTTCTCAAGTTAGTCATTTTCACTTGAAGTTGGGGGGGCTAGATGACGAGAATTCAATAATCCTCAATTAATGAAACTAATTATCTGTAATATTTATTATAGATAATGGTATTATAAATAGCCCCTTGAAGGTACCCTGTCGTTATTATCTACAACGACCAGAGAAGCTTATAGCTACTTTATGGTCATAAGGTCTCTTACGACCACTTTATTGTCGTAAGGTCTATCATGACCACCTTATGGTCATAAGACTTGCTACGATCAGGTCTACTTGTGATCACCTTATAGTTGATAAAACCTACAAACATGTAAATCTTATCGACTAAGGACTCTATACACTATGCTTATTAACGTGTAGTAGTTAATACACATGCAGTTTATCTCTGACATAACCGCGCGTAGTTCACTCTCTCTAACAACAACTGTAAGCAACATGCACATTTAAGCAACTGTCAAGACGCCTCCTCACACATGACAATTGCCACCCCTTCAGAGATTATATAAAGGGCAATGCCTGTAGACAGAGGGGAGAATCCCGATCCAATCTGAGAGATTCAAGACACAAAGAAGCCATTAGACTTATTTTTGGTGGCTTGTTTCACTTTGTAAACACATTCAATATAAGAATACAGGAGTATGGTTATTATTCTCTCCAGAGAAGGCCTGAACCTGTCTAAAAAAGCCCCTATCTCTTCTTGCGTGATCTCGAGCATTGTGTTCCTAGCATTTATATCATAAGATCGATAGTAAAACATCGACAACCATATTAATCAGAGGAAGAAGAGAAGGTTAGAAATTCCCACATTATTTGGAAAAACAAAGCATATTGACCATCCAAAATTTTTATTAGTGCATCTTACGGTGTGCTCTAATCAATGTTGAACTCTGCTAATAAATAATTTGACTGCAATTGCATAATATGCCCACCTATATTTATATATGACCATGCATGTCCGAACCAAATAAAAACATCTCTATATATAAAAGGAGGCAGGTTTGGGGAGCAGACAGACATGCTATGTCGTCTTTTTTTTCTTGACCGTCGGATTTTAGCTCCTCTCGTCCGCGGCCGTCCGATTTTCTTTTCGTTTCTCGCATCTGCGTTCTCGTCGCTTAGTCTCGTAGTCTCGTCCGTCCGGCCAATGCTCTCAGCCATTTGATGTTTTATCGTCGTTCTCCGCCGTTTGATGCTTCCGGGTGGAGCACTCCCACACACCTGCTTCGCTCCGCTCACCACACGTTCAGCCACCTCCTCCTCTCTAGATTATTCGGTTGCCTTTCGGATCGTCCCCGTGAGTCTTGTTTCCTCCGCTGCTTCCCCCTTTCCCTCCCCGGCCCCCATCTCCTTCTTCTTCCCCACGAATGCCTCCTCCACGATGCAGGCATATGGCGGCGGGGAGTTGTGGGCCGGGAGAGCGGGAGGGAGGTGCGTAAGAGTTGCGTCGGCTCGGGGAGGGCGCGCTCGGAGTCTGTCGCGCTGCAGCGACGATGCGTCTTCTCGGCGCCGTCAACAGGGACTGCTGGTGGTGGTGGGAGGAGGGTTTCACGGCTCTCCACCACCGCCCCACCTCCTTCCCCACGAGCGCCTCTTCCTTCCTTCCTCCACGATGCAGACATATGGCGATGGGGAGTTGCAGGCCAGAAGAGTGGGAGGAAGGTGCGCAAGGCTTGCGATGGCTCGAAGAGGGCGCGCTTGGCGTACATCGCGCCGCAGCAACGACGCGTCGCCTCAGCGCCGTCGACGGGGACTTCTGGTGGCGGTGGGAGGAGTGTTTCGTGGCCACGTGCGGTGGCTGGGGATACACGCCCATGTCGGGCTCCAACTCTGCGTTTGGTTAGTTTGTGCTTTGCCCTGGGAATTGCATTGCATCCCGACAAAGCTTGCAGCTTTGTTTTCTGTAGGTTTGATAAATTTTAACCTTCTTTGCTGGCTAATTATGATAACCATGGCCACAAAGAGGAAATCGATTGGTTGTTTTTGTGTTGTAGTGACCTTGCTTCTGGCGTTCCTATGCTAAGCTTCGGTTCAACTTGAGGTGAGAAAAGTTGGTTCTCTACTTCATTTAATTGTATCATCATCTGGATTGATCTTAAACTTCACGTTGACTAACCAAACAAGAACAATAGCTCTACTGTTTGATAATGCTTAGAAAATGCTCACTCTAGAGTCTAGATTATATCTTTTGCTTTTCAAATTTAGATCATGATGTGAATAAAGCTTGCGGTATCTGTGGTTTATTATATTTCCATATGTTGAAATAATGTTATTAGTGCTTACCTGGCTGAGTATTAGTGCTTACCTAGCTGAGAATGTGTAAGTTACTGACACCTCATGGTCTTAGATGGTCTCCCTTTACTGCATTTCCACTATATGCATAGGCACTACATCTTGAGTCTGGTTATTGATAATTTACATGGATATTATGACCTGTGTATTGACCATGCCAACAAATTGTGAGGTACTCTAGATGCAGTGTTCAGCTATAATGGCTGAGGAAGTAATTGTCCACAAATATGTGCTGTATGAGTAAGATTGTAAAAAAAATTTCAGATGATTGCTTACAGTTACTAATGGTATTTATATGTCTTCTTGTCAACCATCCTGATTGCAAGCTGGTTGTTAGTCATGACGTCTATAGCTTAGCTTCCAAGATGCCAAGGGAGGGGACTTCTGTAGTAACAATACTACAAGATCCAGTTGATCGTGTATTTAGCACGCATGAGTTCTTAGTTGAAGTTGCAGCCAGATTTCTTGTGCATCCAAACTTAACATCTGCAAAGTTAATGACCAGCTGTGTGTTACCAAAATCGCGTGCTGTAAGTACTTGGTTCCATGGATGAGAGAAGATATGTTTGATAGGGTATGCCTATTTATTTCAGTTCTACCTTTTTATTACGTCCATCTTTTTAGAAAAACGGTTACAAAGCTATGTTGGGTTTGATTATTTGCTCTGGGAGAAATTCGTGGAATCCAACTATTTCGATAGAATGTAGTACTAGGAAACTAAGGGGAGCTATGCCAAAATTTACAGGCCAAGCATTGTGTAGTTTGGTCCTCATGATTTGACTTGCTTCTCTTTGTCCTCTTCCTCTTCTTTGGCAGATGCTACTGAGGCATCCTGTTCTTTCCCCACATCGTAATCTAGAGGCCCGTAATCATGAGTATGGATCCCAACACAATGCAAGGATAAAACAAAATACAATAGTGATTCCATTTGGACCAGCCATAGCAATTCTAGCACTCCAAAAAATCACTCATAACTTGGCTGTGGTGTATATATGTATTATTGCACCCTTAATGTATGGCCTTTTTATATGCCATCAAGAAAATTTTGACAATAAATAGCTATTACTCAAAATCTATGCATTATTTCAGGAAGAGGAATGAAGGAACAAACATGAGATTGCATGTCTTAGTTTAATAATTGAGGCAAAGACTACCTTCCAAGGTAGAGGTTCTTACGGAGAAAGAATAAATCAATCATGTCAACCATGATCTGGATGACAGGAATGAATGCTAAAGTAAACACTGGCCCTCTCTTCTCTACACACCATGACATTAGTACTTGGCCCACTCCAGACCCCATAATTCCCTGGAACATATAGACATATATTTGATTCAATCAATTCTGTGCTAACTTCTCTTTTTGTATTTTGTTGATGAAATGCTACAGTTGTAGCAGAAGATTGGATATATGATTCTTCCTGGTTATGCCAAATCAGAATAGCAACCTATGCACACCTGGTGGTAGTTCTTCCCAAATTTTTATTTTTGTGCCAAAATTTCTCCTCAATTTGTATTGCATAAACACACCTTTCTTTCCTTTTTTCTTCAATGAAATCAGAGCTATTATATAAACTTTCATATGCTGACAACAAATATTGTTCTTTGCCTGTTGAGCACAACATGCAACATTGTATTATTGAGATCTAGAATAAGATGATGTCTTTCCTGGTGCAGAATATGATGCTGTTCAATGAAACATGGCTACTAATAGATTGTTAATCTTAGTCTTATGTGATGTGTAATGCCATAACTCGAAGATACTAATGCCGTAACAACTGAAGAGATAGATGCATTTTGGCAAAAAGGTAATGTTCCACTTGAACAAAAAAAATAAGCTTCCTAGGGTTGGTAGGTAATTGCATTCTTTTCGTTGTCCAGGTTCTGTCCAATATCACTAAAATGCATAGTAAACAAATTAGAGCAGTATCTTTTTAGAATCTTACATTTGATCATTTTTTCGTGATTTTGGTTTCTAATTCCTAATTGTGCTTTCTATTATGCTGCGTAATCATGCTATGTAAATATCATTATTAAAATGCCTCGGCACGCTAATGCGCACGCAGGGGTACCAGTAGGTCATGGCACATAGATACCTTCAGCTAGAATAAGGTTCGGTGAGAATCTAATACGTGTACAGCTCAAGACAAGAGCAAGACCTACTTCTATATAAGTAGTACTTGAATAAACAACATGACAAAAAAAGAAATAATTGCATTGAGTATTTGGTACGTCAACCAGGGCTATTGGTGACTGCAGTTTATTGTCTTGCTTAGCGGCCTGAAACATATCAACGTACGGATGAATGGTAGAATTTGGTAGAACCGTATCAAGGGGAAAAACTAGAAATTCCAATGTTAATTTCTTAATTAATAAAAGAAGGGGTTCACTATAACATCCTAATTTTCGCATCTTTTTAAAATTTTCAAAATAAAAGGAACCAGTTGAATTTTCTCGAGTAATTAAATCTTCAATTGATATTTCAGAAAATAAAAACATTTTAAATGATTAAAATAAACTTAATTTAAATTAAAAATTTGTTTTATTCAAGTTCTTTAGGTTCCAAGGAATTTTCTTGGTTTTTCACTTTATTTATTTTATTTTCGGAGTTTTTGGATTTTCTTTTTCTTTCTTCTTTCTTTCTTTTCCTTTTTCTTTCTTCCTTCTTCTTTTCTCCTGCCTCTCTGCCTCTGTTCTTCTTCCTGACCGAGCCGCTTGCGCCCCTCGCGTCGGCACCGCCCTCGCCACCTGACCTCATCAGTGCGTCCAGCCTGACCGAGCTACCGCCTGTGCCCGCCCGTGTGCCGCCGCTTCCCCTCGTTAGTGCGTCGCACACAATGCATCTTTTCCACTTCCATCGGTGGCACCAGACCCCACTACCATCACCCATGTTGTGCTACCTTCAATTGCTCGCCATCAACAACCTCGCAATCAAAATTTTCCGTTTGTCGTCATCGTTCAATGTCAATTGAAACTGTCGCCTATTTCTTGCGGGCGTTCCCCTTTGATCCGAGTACCGCCTTCGCCCTATAAAGGGAGCACCGCATGTCCCTTGCTCCCCTCTTTGATTGTCCCTAAACCTCAGCGTCTAACTCCCCTCCGTTTGGTCGAAACACGCGATGCCATTCTTCTTCTTCCACAAGTCCGGTCATGTCGCCAATGCGTCAATCTTCTTCTCCGGTGAGCTTTTCACCAAATTGACCATGTCACGTCATGTTCCCGGTCGTATTCTACCCATCCCCACCTCAATTTGGTCTCCCCGTCGTCAGAGCAAGCCGTCGCCGCCGCCACCTCCATCCCGCCGCCCGTCCCATCTGCCAAGACCTCCTCGCCACCCATGCGGCCACTTCCCTTGCCGCCGCCGTCTTTGGTGCTCATGCCGCCCTCGCCGCCCGCCGTCGGGCCGCCGCTCTCGGAGCTCGCTCGTGTGCGAGCCGCTCCGTCGCCGCCACCGCCACCACTGTGCCGCTCCGCCCATGCTGCCACCTCCCATGCATCTCCTCCCCGGGACGCCGTCGACCCATTTTACCGATTGCTTGCGTTGGCGCCTGCAAGTCACTTCCCGCCTAGAGCCACCTGCAACCTCCTCTACTTTCTCCTCTGTTCTTTCTTTCTTGTCTCACTTGCAAGTGGGGCCCAACCGTCAATGCCTTGTTCTAATCCTTTAATTCTGAAATAGAATATTCCCTGGAATATTCTCTCTTTCTCATTTTCAGTAATTTCCATTTTTGACAAATTTTTGGGTGTTCGTTCTCCTTCATACGAACTCCGATTCCGTCGATTCTTGTTCCTAAATTCATCTGAATTTAATATCTCTCTTATGGTACTAATTTTATAATTTTTGTGTTTTATTTGTATTTATCGTTATTTATTTTTCTCGCTTTGCGCGTATAGAATCCGGCGTTGCCGAAGCCAGCTTGGACCAGTCTGTAGGAGTAACTTCAATATTCGACGAAGGCAAGTCGTAGACCTTTGATCATGTTGTTCCTATTTTTACACAATTATATTGCTTTATATCAACATGCATGCTAATATTTATATCAATTGTTTTTGAGAGTAGCTAATTACCTATTTGGCATTATGCCACCTTGAATAATTGTGAATGATATGTATCCTTGAACACCATAGGAAGGGTTGATATTAGTTGGAAATAAATGTAATACCAACATGGGTGATGTAGTATGCTTAGTCATGCTTAGTTTCGATGGGATCATGATCACATATTCAATAATGTTAAATTTGGCTTAATGATATATGGAATTGTGGTGCGATGTCTCTGTTATAAAATTTTGTGCCATGGTAGGGATTGTCATTGGTTTGGGTGAACACAATGATTTTATGCCCGGGCGAGTGATCTTACAGTAAAGGGTGTGTGTGAGGCACATTATTTTGGATGAGGTAGTCTCGCTTGAGTAATCACTAAGGAGTTAATCTTGTCTGCCATTGATCTGGGCCTTATCGTACAACCACATGTCCAGTATGGGATGAACCTGGCTAATTAATTAGCAGTGTCTTGATTTTAGTTCTATTTTTGGAAGCATGAATTTTGTGAGGGATATTCACAATGGCGCAAGAGGGGCCCCTGAATGGGTGCGAGGTCCATTCGGTGGTGAAACCTTAGCGGGCAGAGCTGAGTTAAGGCAGAACTTTGTAAAGGCCTTGTGATAATCACTTAATCACATGCCTACGGAAGTGTTTCTTGGCGTACATATTAAGTTGATCATCTCTTGTGGGTAAAGCTGTACAACATTTACAGAGTGCTAAAACTATTCAAACAGCTGTGTCCCCTGTTATGGACAATGTTTGGTGATTTCACACGAGGTATATAGTTTTCATAAAATGTTTGGATAGTGGAATGGATGGGAAGTGAACAGGTAGTTCACTAGTTGTTTCAAAGCACTTGTTTACTTTATTTATATAATCTTTTCAATTATGATTTCTAACCTATTCACTATAATTAATGTCAATATTGCCTTTCTGCAAAATAACCATACAACTATTCCTTGTTTAAGCCTTGCATGAATATTAAATGCATAATTTTCCTTACGACTTGCTGAGTACTTTATGTACTCATGACTTTATGCCATTTGTTGATCAGTTGCTGAGGAAAAATCCGGGAATCCAGAGTTCTTCGAGGAGTACTTTGAAGACTATATGAGCTAGGATGCTGTCGGACCCGGATTTCATAAATCCAAATCCTCTGTGAAAACACTGTTCTATTCCCTGGACCAGTAGATAGCACTCACAGAATACATCACTGAATCAATTCAATACACGATGAAAAACTAAACCATCTATTAATTTAACACATCAGAGTTTACATAGAGCACGTCGAGTTAGGTTTTACAATAAGGGCCGAACAGGCCAAATGATTACTTCACAAAAACAGCGGAAACTACAGTGGAAGCAAAAGGGGAGGCAGAGCACATCTCTCCATAGGCAAGAGACTGGGGCAGCTCATGTACAACTAGTATTATCCAAGGACTTGGACAATACCGGTCGTACGCAAGTACCGACGAGCCAGCTAGACTGGGGTGAGACTTAGACTACTCGAAACTAGACTACTCTTCGTCATTGCCTTGCCTATCGACTTCGGGGTCCTCGTAGTAGTCGTAGTCTCCATGATCCGTAGGATCTGAAGGGTTGGGGAAAGAGCGAGAATGAGCACAACTTCCGTGCTTGCGAGCCAACACGCAAGATGCAATAGTATATATGTATGGCTTAACAAGGGTGGTTCGGGTTCTTTTATTTGCTAAAGCAATGTTTTCAGTTATCATAAATAGAAATTCTTAACACTTAGCATTTTAACCAAATGCATTTTTTAAAGAGAGTAATTGAGCAATATTTATAACAGCAGAGGTTACCTCCACCTATGCTTATTTGAAAATGTGGCTACGACCACTATTAACAACACGGGGTACGACCACCCGGGAACAGCACTGGGTACGACCACCCAGGAACCACACTAGGTACGACCACCTAGGAACAAGCCCAAGTCAGGGTTACATCCACCCGACAAGTTTTTATCCCACCCACAAAGGTTTTTGAAATAGAACTAACTCTAGCAAGTTCCCATATCTGCCTTTGACCATAGGTACGGCTGTTTAAATAGTTTATACTCTATAGAGGTTTGTACATTGTACCCACAAGAGATAATTAACTCGTTGCCCCACATGATTCCGTGGTCGTGTGGTTGAGAGATCATCACAGTAAAATTTTAAATTATCATGCCCCTTCCGTCATCTCACCCATATAGGCTTCTCCCACTTGCGATGGGTCCCATAAGTTGTGTAGGATGTTCACCACAATAACTAACACAGCTGGTCCCAACAATAACGACTAGCGCAATTGGTCCCAACCACAAAGACAAGCGTAGCTGGAAACTTCACCTTACCACGGTATCCCATTCAAGCCAAAATGCATCCGCCACTTGCACTACCTCGATCCTCTCTAGTGAGATGACTTTCAGGGTTCGATAACTTTACTAAGCCAAGTTGCACTTTGCAGACTTGTGGTTGCACATGTTTTATAATGGGAGGTCATCACCGGATTAAGTCCTTAAGGATATCTGGGCAATTCATTCCACATACCCTCCATTCTCGTGCTACATCTGCACCCACCAACATACCATCAGCCTAGATGTGGTATAGCAGTTTGGGGTTTTGAGGAGGAAAACCAATTTATCTAAAATATTGCAGTCATGTACCTCCCACGACTACCCCAAATCATTTTCATGATTTAAGAGATGATAATCAGGACATTTTAATGCCCCGGTACTTAAGTAGGACTAGGATGTCGCTTAAGTATAACCCATAGCTAGTAATTTACCACATAGTTACTAGGGTGACAAGGAATATTGGATTCAATTATCAAAGGGATGGGATAATAATTAGTTAATCAACAAATGGGTATTTAACCACCTTAAGAGTTAACATACACTTGTTTAAAGAATTAAAGCATGCAATTTTGGTAATTTAACAGAATATAATCTCATAAACTGTAGGCTTGTAATGATAAAAGTATTGACTTGCCCGAGCTAAAGGCAAGAGAGTCTTGGTAGTCTTGTGCTTGATCGAAAAGGGGATCTCCTGCTTCCTCGAACTATACTCGGACGAACGTACAGGAAAAGATCAAATAAGCAAAGAGAACAAATAAATACATAAGAAATAATAAATGAACTCAAAATTAAATAAGACCGGTGCCAAAAGCAAGATCTTGAATTTAGACAAATTTAGAAAAAAGGAATATTGTAATCAGAGTTATAACAGAGGAGAATGGAGTCCTCCAAGTTTTGTTTTCGAGTACTGCTCATCCGACTTCACATGGTCGTGAGGAGAGGTTTCGACCACGGGTTGGAAGGAAGTTTCGACCATCTGGTCGGAAGGATACGACCATCTAGTCGGAAGAAGGTTTCGACCATCTAGTTGGAAGGATACGACTACTTGATGTGGTCGTAAGAAGGCTACAACTACTCAACGTGGTCGCAAGAAGGATGCAAATAGTCAACATTGTCGCAAAAAGGATGCAACTATTCAACGTGGTCGCAAGAAGAAAGAAGGATTCGACTTCTCGACGCGGTCGAAAGAGCAAAGAAGGATTCGACTGCTCGACGCGGTTGAAAGAACAAAGAAGGATTTGACTGTTCGACACGATCGAAAGAACCAGGGAGAGAACAGGGTGCGAAGAAACTCACTAGGATAGAGAGAGAGGCGGAGGAGGTCGGCGAACAGAGAACGGCATCAGGGAAGCTCGCAGTCGAAGGTGAAGGAGGACGACTGTGAAGGTGTCAGCTGGGACTGAAGGATAAGAAGAAATGCGGCGGCTCCTGTGAAACAAAACTGAAAAAGAGTGAGGGGATTGCTTCAAGGAGCTCTGGGACACGAAACGATGTGGGTAGAAGAGGGGGTTGCACTGGGGTGACGAGGACCGAGAGGAGGTGCGTGGCGGCTTGAACCTCGGAGCTTAAGGCTTCAGGCAACCACAGCAACCAAAAGCGAGAGATGGAGAGTTGGGTGGGGGAAGGAGATGAAAAGGGGGGCTGCTCTAGCTCTTTATAGCATGGAGGAGAGGAAGAGAGAACCACTAAGACTCAAAGGCGTGCGATCCTGAGGCACAGTAGGGGGCAGGTGTGGGACGTGACAAGGTGCTGGTGAGCAGGTGAGCGCACAGGGGTGCAACAGAGCGGGCACGAGCGTGCTAGGGCAGCTCGGCACTGAGCAGGAGAAGAAATGGGCCGAGCCCAATAGAGAGGATTGGAAATTGAAACCGAGAGACAGACTAAAATTCAAAGCTCGAATTTTGAAATGAGGCAGAAACTAGAGAATTTTTGTAATTACACAATAATTTGAAAATAGGTTTTAAAAACTAAGAAGACAAACGGAAGGTACTAATCAACATCCAAAAATGGGATGTTACAGATGTGCTCTCCACTCGATTGCCTATGGGCATGTTGAATGGCCACCATAAGTTATCTTATTTCCGCTGTAAGAGTTCTATTTGTCTTTTAAGCCCTGTGTGGAAAACTATTTATACTTTGACTATAAGGTCTGCTGCTTCTATTTAATAACAATTTGCTTATTTCATAGCTATTTTGTTGTATGGATATGATTTTCATTGATGTTGTCATAGTGTGAGCTAGCTACTGATCATGTGACTAGTTCAGAATACATAGAGAGTCCGGATTTGCATATTTGGGTCCCAATATTTACCCCACGCATGGGAGGAATCATCCCACCTTTACTTTCATCGTGTGCTGACAGGTGGCCCCAACCAATGTGCTTCTATGGCTCACAACACGTTGAATCAATTCTGGTCCTAAAACTGTCTGTCTGCCCACGATCTCCCACCTTCCCATCTCCAAGTCCCAACTGCAATATACAGTCTGCTCACCTGCCTCCTCAAATCCCCTCCATACTACATCCCCTACACAAACGCACCACCAACGATCCCAATCCCATTGTCGACGCTGATGCCTTGCTCGAGTCACCGCTGTCCTCACAAGTCATCACGAAGATTTGGCGCTACCATCCTCGTTTGCCGTCGTGCAGATCTGGTGCCACCGGCCTCCATGCTTGAGTCCCCACAGTAACTGTTGATGACACCCCAAGGAAGTAGAGCACGTGAGGGCGAGGGCGTCCGGGGAAGGGGGGAGGTGGGTGGAGCGGCGGTGGCGCTTGAGCTTGAGGCTTGACCAGGGGTGACGGCAAGTGAAGGAGAGCGGGATGCCACGTGCAACCTCCTGCTTGGCCCACTCCGGCCGAGTGTTCCTCTACATGCTAGCCTCGAATGGATCCATGGGCTCGAGAGTACGTTCCACCCCCCCTCTTTTTCTCTTCCTACTGGCTATTTCTGCAAGAGAATTGCTCATCTCCCTAAATTGTTCAAATGATCTGGGTTAATTTTGATTAATGCTGAAAGTGTTGGAAATATGCCCTAGAGGCAATCATAAAGATGATTATATTTCATTATGTTCATAACATTGGATAATATGTTATCTTGTTCCTAGAATAATATTGTTAATATTTATTATCAAGTATGTGACTTGATTGTGAAATTTTATATTTCTGCGATGATTATTCTTAAACGTTCCCTGGTCGAAAACATATGAGAACACATATGAATATATTAGCATATGTATTGGTTGATGACTATGTTTCACAGGTCATGGATATGGAGATACGAAACCAATAATATGGACACATGCTAGAGAACATGGTGTTGGATAAGACTCACCTTGAGACACTATTGAGATTGATATGATTCTATGTATCATTAGTTGGTCTCAAGCAATATGATGTATAATCCTTAGACCTGAGATCAGCATGGTTTCCTACATGTGTAATAGCACACTTAGGGGTTACCAATCGCTACTCGTAACTGGGTAGTTATAAAGGTAGCTTTCGGGTATGCTCTGAAACATACGGAGGAATGTGACTGGTCGGATATGGGATTTGCCCCTCCTAACATAACATGAGAGATGTCTCTGGGCCCCTCGTCATGGTCAGATAAAGTAAGTGCATGGACAAGCCACTAGTGGTCGAAGTGTTCGACCACGTGAAGTTATCTGAAACTTGATCGAGAAAGTATTGAACAGTCTATGGATGACACAACATCTCACCTGGAGTTCAACCTGATATCGTGAGGCAAAGGAAGAATACACGAGTAGGTTGCTTAGTTTGATTAGTTACAGACTGGTCGTATGGGGATACGAGCTGGTCGTAGACTAGTCGAATGTAATCACAGAGCGGTCGTAACCTGGTCGTAAGGAGTTACGAACTAGTCGTAACTAAATATGAACTGGTCGTATAGAGATAGGACATGTAGTAGATCATATTGTATTAAGGTTCGTCCGATATAATTTATGTGTATTTGGGAATCGCTATGATCTGCTAGGAACACTAACGACTCGTGGTCGGATAGGGTTTCCAATTCACAATTGATTACACATAAACCTAATGGGTCACACACTTAACGGGTTGAAATAAAACGTGTTCGGATAGGATTTGTCATGGGCACTATATAAGGAGATGGTTGAGGCTATTGAGAGACAGACGAGTTGACGTGAGTTGCTCCACCGAAACCCTAGCTGCCATCTTCCTGAGAGCTCTGCCGTGTGACTTGGTGTTAGCACACCAGCATACGGTTGTTCCTTCCTTGGACGTGTGGATACCGTAGAGGTGCTACTGTGGTTGCTGTTACGCCTGAGGACGATTTGCGATCTTCATAAGGAACTACAGAGATTGCTGGAGGAGACGATCGACTCGCGAGGACGCTACGTCAACGTGCTCGACGCTGGATGATCGACTACGACCACTGCGTCAACGTGCTCGACGCTGGACGATCGACTATGACCACTACATCGACGCGCTCTACGTTGGACCAGACTGCTCCATCTCTTCTTCCGCTACTCTGCACATCTGGTGGTAACGATATGTGATCATCTACTTGCTTGGCTTACTGGTTTACGTGGTAGAATTTTTGATTTTTTGCTATTGTAGCCTACCCGTATCCCTACAATGGTATCAGAGCCGTCCTGCGTAGTTTTTCTGGATCGGTTGCATATACTTGATATGTGGTAGTAGTAGATTGGATCTATTACTGGTCGGGTCTGGTAACCTAGATTGGTTCATATAAATGGAATGATCTAGGCCCTAGTCGATCAGATCGATCGGTTTTCAGTGGTAGTAGATGGGTTTACGAGGAGGTATGAGCTAAAAAGACTAGATGGTTTATTGCGCATGTTCACGACCACGCTGCATAACACTCCTAGCGGTCGGAATTCCGCCATCAGAGTGTGCCACGGTGGGTGGTCGTATCAAGGCAATGATCGGATTGGTGCGGGACCGCCGTGCTGGGTAATCGTACCGCGCGTCATAGGTAGTATGTGTTCATGTCGCCCGATAGAATTGGATTCCATGCATAACTTGTTTTTGCAGGAATTGATGTGAATAGTATGACCTATGGTGTATGAGATGCATGTTTGTGTGTAATGTTCATGACACGTGCACCCCAAGGCTGTCTATATTTGTATAATGGCCTGCATGTCGACTTGTGATGCTTCTTCACTCCATGTAATTTATTACTAATGCTATTAGGAGTAATGGCTTAGTAGGAGTACTTGGAGGAATTGACCACTTGGAGACATGGCGAACAGGAAGCACGGCGATGGAGATCACCATGTGGAAGGGTCATACTATATCACAATGCAATTTGATTGTCTGTAAATGCCTTTATATTCCTGTTCATTTATTTATATGCATGTTATTTAATTGCTTTTAACATGGTAGAAGTAAAATTCCCTCACATAATATTAAGTTAAATTGATGCCCTCCCAATTAGCTGCACCATCCAAAATCATGTATTTTAATGGTAGGTCTTGCTAAAGCAGAGTGCCATTAATATTCCTTGACTAGATGGGTTTGTGTCGGACACTTACACGCATAGCATTGGTTAAACTTGACAAGGTCATCATAACGGTTATGGACCTTGGGGCATAGGGTTGGGTGCTGGAGCATAGAGATGCTGCCCAACAACAAAAGTCATATAGAGATATGATTAGCAAATGGTTGCTTACCAATTTCACTAATCTTCTAGCAGTGATGCCAAAGCTCACTAGTAGATTAACTGATTGTGGGTCTTGAATCACTAAATGTCATAAGAGGGACATGGCATTTAGTAGGACTATCTTTATTAAATTATTTAATAGAAATTACTTTTCTTGAACATATGTCTTAGTTTTGCATATTTTATGTTGTAGATCATGGCACCAACTACTGTACCTACATCCAATTTTGCATTACGTTCGATACTTGATAAGGAAAAACTGAATGGAACAAATTTTACGGATTGGTCCCACAACCTAAGAATTGTTCTTAGGCAAGATAAAAAGGAACATGTTCTAGAGGAACCAATTCCAGATGTGCCTGCTGAAAATGCTGCTGCTACTCTTAAAACCACCTATAAAAGGGCATGTGATGAGTCTCTTGATGTTAGCAGTCTCATGCTTGCTGCTATGAACTCAGACCTTCAGAAGCAGTTTAAGAACATAGAGGCCTACGATATGATCGTGGCACTCAAAGGCGTGTTTGAAACACAAGCAAGAACTGAGATATATGAAATCTCAAAGAAACTGTTTGGGAGTAAGCTAGCTGAGGGTAGTGCAGTGAGTCCACATGTAATCAAGATGGTTAGTTACACTCAGAGCTTGGCAAAACTTGGCTTTCCACTTAGTCAAGAGTTGGCTACAGATTTGATTCTTGCTTCGCTACCTGCAAGCTATGGGTAATTCATTCTGAACTTCCATATAAATGGCTTACACAAGAATCTCACCGAACTGCATATGATACTCAAGACTGCAGAGGACAGCATTAAGAAAAGCAACAGTCATGTGATGATGGTGCAAAAGAGTACAAGCTTCAAGAAGAAGGCTAAGACTTGGGTCAAAGGAAAGGGCAAGGCTAAAGTTTCGGATGGGATACAAACTAACAAACCTAAGTCCAAGACTAAGTCCAGCCCGACTCAAGAGAATGAATGCTTTTACTGTAAAGAGCCAGGTCATTGGAAGATGAACTGCAAGAAATACGTGGCTGATCTGAAAAAGAATGGTGGGACTAAACCTTCCACTTCCGGTATTAATGTTATAGATATTTTTCTTGCTGATTCTTTTGTTAACTCATAGGTATTTGATACCGGATCGGTTGCTCATATTTGCAATTCGATGCAGAGTCTAACAAGGAATAGGAGAATTGCAAGGGGCGAGATGGATCTTCGCGTCAGGAATAAAGCAAGGGTTGCTGCATTAGCCGTCGAGACTTTGCCATTGCTATTGCCCTCAGGATTTATTATGGAATTAAATAATTGTTATTACGTTCCAGCCATAAGTACAAACATCATCTCTGCCTCATGTTTGATGGCAGAGGGTTATAAGTTCATTATTGAGGACAATGGTTGTTCCATATTTTTGAATAAGATGTTTTATGGATATGCTCCTGTTTTGAATGGGTTGTTTATTTCAAATCTTGATGATGCGCCCTTCTATAATATTAATGCAAAGAGGCTTCGGCCTAATGATATGAATTCCACTTTCATTTGGCATTGTCGTTTGGGTCACATAAGTAAGAAACATATGAAGAAGCTCTATGATGATGGAATTCTAAACTCATTTGATTTGAAATCATTTGAAACATGCTTACTCAGAAAGATGACCAAGACACCTTTCACTGGTCGGAATGAAATGGCGTCGGACTTGTTAGCACTCATACATACAGATGTATGTGGACCAATGAGCACGACAGCTAGAGGTGGTTTTTAGTACTTGATTACTTTCACCGATGACTATAGTAGATATGGATATATCTATTTAATGAGGCACAAGTCAGAATTCTTTGAAAAGTTCAAGGAGTTCCAGAGTGAGGTACAAAATCAACTTGGCAAGACAATTAAATCTTTACGATTTGATCGTGGAGGTGAATTTTTGAGCCATGAATTTGGTGATCATTTGAAGCGATGTGGAATTGTTCCACAGCTTACACCACCGGGCACTCCATAATGGAATGGGGTGTCCGAGCGGTGTAATCGGACCTTGTTGGACATGGTTCGGTCGATGATGAGCCAATCAGATCTGCCATTGCCTTTTTGGGGTTACGCTTTAGAAACTGCCGCTCTCACTTTAAATAGGGTACCATCTAAATCGGTAGATAAGACACCATATGAGATATGTACTGGGAAGAATCCTAGTTTGTCTTCCCTAAAGATTTAGGGATGTGATGTCTATGTTAAACGTTTGACGTCTGATAAACTCACACCCAAGTCGGATAAAATGTTTCATTATAAGATATCCTAAGGAAACTAAAGGATAATATTTCTACAACTGAGAAGAGGGCAAAGTTTTTGTTGCCTGAAATGGTGGCTTTTTGGAGAAAGAGTTTCTTTCAAAAGGAGTCAATGGGAGAAAGGTGCAACTCGAAGAAATTCGGGAAATGTCTGAAGTGTTTCAATTCCCACTGAACCTCTACAAGATGAACAAAATATTGTTGAACCTGTAGATGAGGCATCAGCCCCACAGAGATCTAAAAGGCCATGTCAATTGCCTATAAGGTATGGGAATGACTTATTATTATTGAATAATGATGAGCCTAAGACTTATGAGGAAGCAATGATGGATCCAGACTCTGAGAAATGGCTTGGAGCCATGAAATCCGAGATAGACTCTATGAGAGACAATCAGGTTTGGAACTTGGTCTATCCACTTGATAGTGTTAAAACCATTGAGTACAAATGGATCTATAAGAAAAAGATTGATATAGATGGAAATGTTCACATTCATAAAGCTCAACTAGTCGCAAAAGGGTTTCGACAAGTTCAAGGGTTGACTACGATGAGACTTTCTCACCGGTAGCGATGCTTAAATCTATACGGATCATTCTAGCTATTGCGGCATATTTCGATTATGAGATATGGCAAATGGATGTCAAAACGGCGTTCCTTAATGGAAACCTAAGTGAGGATGTGTACATGACACAACCTAAAGGTTTTGTCGATCCAAGGAATGCTAGTAAAGCGTGCAAACTTCAGAAGTCCATTTATGGATTGAAGCAAGCATCTCGGAGTTGGAATATACATTTTGATGAGGAGATCAAAAGGTTTGGTTTCATCAAGAACAAAGAAGAACCTTGTGTTTACATGAAGGTTAGTGGGAGAGCACTTGTAATTCTAATCTTATATGTAGATGACATATTATTTATTGGGAATGACATTCCTATGCTGGAATCCGTTAAGGCATCATTGAAAAATAGTTTTTCTATGAAGGACCTAGGAGAGGCAGCATATATCCTGGGGATAAAGATCTATAGAGATAGATCAAGAAGGCTAATTGGATTATGCCAAAGTACTTATATTGACAAGGTGTTTCTTCGGTTCAACATGAAGGATGCCAAGAAAGGGTTCTTGCCTATGTCACATGGCATAAGTCTTAGCAAGAGTCAGTGTCCTTCGACAGATGATGAGCGAGACCGTATGAATGGTATTCCATATGCTTTAGCTATTGGATCTATCATGTACGCCATGGTATGGACTCGACCAGATGTATCATATGCTCTAAGTGTTACGAGTAGATATCAAGCTGATCCTGGTGAAGGTCACTGGACAGCTATGAAAAACATTCTTAAGTACTTGAGAAGGACTAAGGATGTGTTCCTAGTTTATGGCGGTGATGAAGAGCTCGTTGTAAATAGTTACACCGATGCAAGCTTCCAAACCGACAAAGATGATTATCATTAGCAATCTGGTTTTGTATTCCTTTTGAATGGAGGAGCAGTGAGCTAGAAAAGTTCCAAGCAAGAGACGGTTGCTGATTCTACGACGGAGGCCGAGTACATTGCAGCTTCTGAAGCTGTGAAGGAAGGTGTTTGGATAAGAAATTTCATTTCTGAGTTGGGTGTGCTTCCGAGTGCCTCGAGCCCAATGGATCTCTACTGTGATAATAATGGAGCCATTGCGCAATCTAAAGAGCCTAGATCCCATCAGAAGTCCAAGCATATACTCAGGCGTTATCGTCTTATTCGCGAATTGGTGGATAGAGGAAATGTTAAGATATACAAAGTTCATACGGATTTAAATGTTGCTGATCCGTTGACAAAGCCTCTCACACAGCCAAAGCATGAGGCACACACAAGAGCTATCGATATTAGATACTTAAATGATTAACTCTAGTGCAAGTAGGAGACTGTTGGAAATATGCCCTAGAGGCAATCATAGAGATTATTATATTTTATTATGTTCATAACATTGGATAATATGTTATCTTGTTCCTAGAATAATATTGTTAATATTTATTATCAAGTATGTGACTTGATTGTGAAACTCTATATTTCTGCGATGATTATTCTTAAACGTTCCCTGGTCGGAAACATATGAGAACACATATGAATAGACTAGCATATGTATTGGTTGATGACTATGTTTCACGGGTCATGGATATGGAGATATCAAACCAATAATATGAACACATGCTAGAGAACATGGTGTTGGATAAGACCCACCTTGAGACACTATTGAGATTGTTATGATTCTATGTGTCGTTAGTTGGTCTCAAGCAATGATGATGTATAATCCTTATACCTGAGATCATCATGATTTCCTACATGTGTAATAGCATACTTAGGGGTTGCCAATCGCTACTCGTAACTGGGTAGTTATAAAGGTAGCTTTCGGGTATGCTCTGAAACATGCGAAGGAATGTGACTGGTTGGATATGGGGTTTGCCCCTCCTAACATAACAGGAGAGATGTCTCTGGGCCCCTCGTTGTGGTCGGATAAAGTAAGTGCATGGCCATGCCACTAGTGGTCGAAGTGTTCGACCACGTGAAGTTATCTGACACTTGATCGAGAAAGTATTGAACAGTACATGGATGACACAACATCTCACCTAGAGTTCAACCAGATATCATGAGGCAAAGGGAGAATACACGAGTAGGTTGCTTAGTTCGATCAGTTACAGACTGGTCGTATGGAGATACGAGCTGGTCGTAGACTGGTCGAATGTAATCACAGAGTGGTCATAACATGGTCGTAAGGAGTTACGAACTGGTCATAACCAAATACGAACTGGTCATATAGAGATAGGACCTGGTCGTAAATGATGAGGACCTGGTCGTATAGAGATAGGACCTGGTCGTAAATGATGAGGACCTGGTCGTAGATCATATTGCATTAAGGTTCGTCCGATATAATTTGTGTGTATTTGGGAATCGCTATGTTCTGTTAGGAACCGCTAACGACTCGTGGTCGGAAAGGGTTTCCGAGTCACAACTGATTACGCATGAACCTAACGGGTCACACACTTAATGGATTAGAACAAAACGTGTTCGGGTAGGATCCATCATGAGCACTATATAAGGAGATGGTTAAGGCTATTGAGAGACAGACGAGTAGACGTGAGTTGCTCCACCGAAACCCTAGCCGCCATCTTCCTGAGAGCTCTGTCGTGCGACTTGGTGCTAGCACACCGGCGTATGGTTATTCCTTCCCTGGATGTGTGGATACCGTAGAGGCACTACTGCGGTTGTTGTTGCGCTTGAAGATGATCCGCGATCTTCATAAGGAACTACAGAGATTGCTGGAGGAGACAGTCGACTCGCAAGGACGCTGGCCGATCGACTACGACCACTACGTCAACGTGCTCGACGCTGGACGATCGACTATGACCACTGCGTCAACGTGCTCAATGCTGGACGATTGACTACGACCGCTACATCGATGCGCTCTACATTGGACCAGGCTGCTCCAACTCTTCTTCCGCTGCTCTACGCGTCTCCTGGTAACGATTTGTGATCATCTACTTGCTTGGCTTCCTGGTTTTTGTGGTAGAATTTTTGATTTATTGCTATCGTAGCCTACTCGTATCCCTACAGAAAGTGCATGATCACATCAAATTGTTCTAGTTTAATTCGTCATGCCATGCGACCTGTGAGCTTTCAATTCGATTCAATTGTGATATTCTGAATTGTTGGGATCACTCGAACTAATCATGAAGTTGATTTGACCATGCAGACACCATGCTGCAAGAGGTGAGCAACCACTAGGCGCTGTTCATGGAGCTAGCTAGGGACGATGGCTCCAACCTGGCCATGGTCCCATGGGTGCCCTCCCAATCCCAGACAGAGATGATAATTGCCAACGCTGAGGACAACGAAGGCATGCCCATGGAGGTTGAGCAAGGCAGGTGTGATAAGCTCACGATCGCCGGTGCCCCACGGGGTGAGGCGCTCTACCAGTGGATGCAGCACTGCATGGTATAGCAGCCACTCAAGGTGGCGAGCTACCAGCCGCCCCGGTGACATGGTCATTGTGAAGTGCACGGTATGGTGACCGTAGCATGTAGTACCACAAGAGCGCTAGATGGTAGTGTAGGAGAAATACAGGTTTTGGTAGTAGTGTACCTCTATTGTGGCCTTGATTCGCTTCCTGCTCGTGCTAACCATTTCTTGTTTTGGTAGCATGGCCTTGAGTAGGAGAGGGGTTGAGGTAAGATGTCTGCTGTCCATTTTAGCAGGCAGCAGTGGAGTTCTTGTGCATGGGTTTCCTGGGATCTAAACGCTAGAAGCCTTGTTAGATCATGTTGTTTCCATTTTGGTTGGATTAAAGGAGGTTTCATAAATATTTTGATCTCAAGTATGTTGTGTTATGGCATTGATCAATGGAAAGGACATGGTGGTAGGAATATTAGATTTCTTCTTGTTCTTTTCACTGCTAATAAAAGAAGGGGTTTACCCCCGCACAGCGGGAAATCGTCCCACCCCTTCCTCCCCCCACGACTCGTGAGCATATCCATGTCGGCAATAAGAGGAAGTAGCAGGGAGGGGAGGCGGCTGTGCAGTAAGGTGGCGTCGGGGACGGGAGAAGGCACCGGGAGGGAAGAAAGGAGAGGAGGTGGCGTCGGGGAAGTGAGGGGGAGGGGGGGCAGCAATGACGCACGAGGAAGTGGCAGGGACGAAGGCGTCCTTCCCTTCCCGCGCTATTGTCTTGAGTTCACCGCACCACATTCTTTTCGTCCTAATCCTCCCCTGCATCGCCGTTGCCTCCTGCTCTGCACTGGCCGAGCAAGCATCGCCACCTCCTCACTTACCAACGTGACACCGCCACCGCCTCCTTCCTCAGCCTCCCACCTCCTAGCCGCGATTTGCCTAGCAAGGGCTGCAGTGACCAATGGCTGTGGGAATGAAGTCGCGGCTTGGGATCAAGGTGGAAGAAGGTGGTCATTGATGTGTAGCCCTCTTCCTTGCCAGGTGGTGGCTGGAAATGGGTAGCGCGCCAGGGAGGGAAGTCGATATCAACTTTAATTTCCAAAGGTAAACAATCTATGAGCTTAAATTTTAATTTTTAGGAAGTAGTAGTAGCAGGTGATACAATAAGCAGGGTTAATGTTTCTATTTATATGTGGGTGAAAGAAAACTGATATTTATTATGCGATTTAGGATCCTGTCAGCTGATATGTATCAAGAAAGCTGATATTTATTATGTGATTTAGGATCCTGTCTGCTAATATGTATCACTCTCTTTTGTGGTTCGGTTGCAACGCATAGACACCCTACTAGTGAGAGAAAAAAGAGAGCTGAAAAACCATATGCATGGTTAATTAGAAAAAGGCATACGACTGGGATTAAATTTAATTATTTATTTTTGTACACCCATATTGCATCTCTACCGGTAGAAACAAAGAGTTTGATTTCCCTTCAAAATATGCATAAAGGCCCATCGATGCTAAATAGAACAAGGGTATACCTACGAGGCAAAGTTGAATATGTACACGAACAAGGGTATACATGATCAGGACGCATGTAAATTTAGGAACCCTCAAAAAAGAAAATTTGATGCCGAGATGTATACATATGTATGTTTAAGGACTAAATTCTTTTGTATTAGACATGCCACACGAGAAATTGTAGTTGTAAATTGTGGATGTCAGGGGGATATGCTCCTAATCTCAGTGTGATGAACAATCGGCAATAGCGTTGAGGCGTTTGGTGAAACCCTCATTTTTTGCAAATTTAAGCTGTTGTCAGACGTCAGGAGGTAGGGGTGGTCTGACCGGATGAACTAGCGGTCCGAAAGATCAGGGTGGCGGTTAGATTGGCTAGCTGAAGAACAGGTGATTAGACCGGCCACGTCGACGGTCTTACTAGCCAAAAGCAAATTTGGGATTTGGTTGCCGGGCCAAAAATAGAGGGTGTAGGTAAGAGAGATGATTTGTTTGCACTTGGTCAAATAACTTTTGGAGCTTCGAGTCAAAAGTTCTCTTCGAATTACATTTCTAGGAAGTATGCAAATTTTTAGGACGAAAATTTGTCTAAGGACCTGAGTGGTCTGACCGGCCTATGGTTGGGTGGTCAGACCGGTGACGGTCTTACTAGCCAGGGCGGCAGTCAAACCTGCCATGGGCAGTGCATTGATCGACCAGGCAGTGATCATCTGTTGGCAAGGATGCATGTGTATTGCATGATGCATGCTTTGACTAATGTGGGTCAAGATGCGCAGAACTTGTGCCCGGAATCGATTTTTTTGATCTATTGTTCTACAGAAGGCTTGGTGGTCAACGACGGTCAACGGTGAGGATAATCGAGACTAGGTTAGGAGAGTTGAGGTCCAGAATGATCAAAGATGTCGGGTGAAGTCATTGGACTCAAGCGTGGCGCAAGATGCACAAGGATGACCGAACAAGAAGTTTGGTATGACGGGTTGGATCAAGTGGCATGGGGGTTAGTGCAAATGCCATGGTAGATTCGATGGAAGATGGATGGGTGAGACTTGTCGACATGAAGAGATCCGTTGATCAACCTATACGTGGCGAAGCATGTGATTCCTTCAGGACGATTGGACTCAGTCCTTGGAGAAGGATCGAGAATGGGTATTTTGGTATCTTCACTAACATACCACCTTGATGACCTTTGGCAAAACCATGGCTCAAGACGGCGCAAGGAGAGATGGTTTAGGTCAAGTGAAGATAGATATTACGAAGAGATAGATTCTGGAAGCCTGGTTCATCATCCCCTTTGAGAAGTGTGTGTGAGTGTATACCCGTTTGTGTATAGGCTTAACGGGTGTCTGTTAAGGTTTTCTTTCTAAACCTAGACTCTAATATAAAAGGAGAGATCCATATTTAGAGCCTCTTAGGCCTTCCCAAGTGTCAACCCAAATTTATCATTTGGGGGAATGTGAAGTAGAGGAGGCTAGGGTTTGTGAGAGATGGATTGATTAAGTGCTCAAGTGTTGAGCTTTTGTCCTCCATGATGGAGCAGATGTAAATCAATAATCTTCTCAAATCAATCCAAGCAAGATTTCTTCAAGATGAGTTCCTTCTTGTTCTTGCTCTCTCTTTGAAGCCTTTTGAGATTTTGCTTGTTCCATTAGTTTTCTTTATCTTCATGCTATGATCTAGCTTGCTAAGGCATGTGGGAATAGACCTAGGATCATCGTCCACCCACGAGCAAGTTTTTGGGTCAAAGTTAGAATTTCCTTAGTTCTTGTGCCCTCTTGACCTGATCCAAGAAATATGTGGAACCTTGGCTTCGATCATCCTGATCGTCAATTGGAATAGGTTCCTGACCTTTTTGATGAGCTATGGTTGAAGTTCTAGAGGAATTGGATCACCGAAGTAGAAGTTAGGTTTTTGTGTGATCACCTTGGTCGCTTTCATGGCACCAATGATCAAAGTTAGCTACCACGAGTTAGATCGGCCATCGGGGTAGTCGACCACCATGTGCCGCCTTGAGCCATTTGGTGATTTTGGTTCTTTTGCTTCCGGGGTTCGTTGATTTTAACACAAGACTTCCATCATACTTGTGTTCTCTGATTCTCATCGCTTCCATAGCTATTGAGGAGAAGAAGTTGAAATCGGTCGAGGGTATAAAAAGAGCATAGGTTCTATTCACCCCCCTCTAGTCGTCATTCCGGTCCAACAAGTGGTACAAAGCCCGATTAGTTCAATCTTGATCTTAACCAGTCATTGAACATGGCGATGGAGAAATACTCCACCAAGCCGCATGTCTCGATAGGCTCGACTATGCCAATTGGAACAACCGCATGCGGGTCTACCTTCAGAGTAAAGGTCAAGCCATATGAGAGGTTGTTCGATTTCCACTCGATTTGCTCGAGGTTGTTACGCTGATTTCAGCGCCCTCTTAGCTAACAACCACAAGGTGAAGAACCTCTTATATATCGGGCTTGGTAGACAAGGATATGACTGGATTTATCACATTGGGACTATGTACGAGATTTGGCACACCCTCGAGACTTGCCATGAGGGTTCGTCCCAAATCAAGCAAATGAGTCAGACGGTCTTCATGCGAGAATGCAACAAGCTCGAGATGCATCTTGGAGAGAGCATTGACGATGTTTTCACTCTCTTCAAGAAGGTGCTCAACCAACTGAGGGCGGTTGACATTGAGTATTATCAATCCGAGAATGCTACCCATCTCTTGGCTGCTATCAACATTAAGGAGTGGGAGTTGAAGGCTACCGCCATTGAAGAGAATATCAACTTGTCTTATCTCACTTTGGAGTTGATTTATAGTAAACTCAAGACCCATAAGATCAAGAGGGTTGATCATCCTAAGAAAGAGAACATGGCCTCGGTAGCCAATCCCCTCAAGAGGGTCCTTAATGGTTCTTCTCACTCTTTGAGCTTTTCACTTGTGTGTCTTTTTATCATTAATGAAAAGGAGCTTGAGTCCATTCCTGAGTCTAAGTTAGTCCTCCTAGCAAGAAAATTCACACGAGCCTACAACAATGTGAGGAACAAGAAGAGAGGTAGTCCGGTCACATGCTATGAGTGCGGTGAGCTCTACCATATTCGGGATAACTGCCTCAAGCTCAAGGGGGAGGCAACCACAAGGAGGACAAGCCCGCTTGGAGGAAGCCACAAGGGAATAAAGCGAAGATCAATGCCGCCAAGCTTGTGAAGGCCACTCACTGAATCCTTACCGCCTTTGGAGATAACTCCATGAGTGATGCGGACTCTGGGAGCAAGGTGGACAAGGAGGTGGAGACTCCTCGAGAGAACGAGGACTTCACCGGCATGTGCTTCATGGTCAACTCCATTGATGACAATGACACCGATGAGGTACCTCCCTCCTACGAAGTCCTGTCTATGCGATGTGATGGAATGTATGAGCAATTGATTAGTTAGGATAATGCGCTTGAGTTGACCATGGCTAGAGCTAATGACTTAGAATCTCAAGTTGATAGTATTACTCTAGAACTTGCTAATCCTAAGGACCTTGAGATTGATGAATGTGCATCTTGCCATGCTTTATATTCTGAAATTGCTAAATTGCAAAATACTGATGACATTACTTTGCACCAACTAGAAAATGCTAGGACCGAGTTAATTGAATTTAAATCAACTCCATGTGAAAAATGCTTAGAGTCTAGCATGTTGGTAGCTTCTGAGAAGGTTGACTCTAGTGCTTGTTCCTTTTGCTTAGAATGTGAGCGAGAAATAAAAGACATGTTAGAAGCATTTGGAGTCAAGTTTGAAAAGCTTAAGGACAACATTAACTCTACATCTTGCACCTCATGTGAGGTCCTTAAGCTTCAAGTTGCTATCCATAAGGAGAAACATGTTAGAACCATTAAGACTAAAACGTATGAATCATGTCCTAAACTTGAAACAGAAAATGCTTATCTGAATGATACATTAGAAAAAATTCTAAGGGTAAGAAATAATTGAACATTATTCTTGACAAGTCCAAAACTCTTTATGGGAAGCAAGGGTTAGCATACAACTTTTCTAAGGACAAGTCCAAGCCAAATGACATTCAAGTCTTGGAAGATGGCTTATTTAAGTTCAAAACCCAACCTGCAAAGATTCTTTTCAAATCAGCAGGTTTTGCCCGAACAATCTCTAAGTCAAATGGTGCATCTCCTAGTGGTACCAAGTGAAGGGATACGGGTGGGCTACACTAGCTGGCAATTCAAAAATTCTACCACTACGTAAATCAGGATGCCATGCAAGCAAGAGATCATGGATCGTTATCACTAGACGCGTAGTGCAGCGAAATAAGAATTGGAGCAGCCTAATCGCGTTCTTGTGAAGTCGTGGATTGTCCTTAAGCGCAATAGCACCTCTATGGTATCCACACGTCCAAGGATAGAACACTGTACGTCGGTGTGCTAGCACCAACTCACACGGTAGGACTCTCTCGAGAAGATGGCACCTAGGGTTTCGGTGGAACTCATGTTCTATCGTATGTCTCCCAACAACCTCATGCATCTCCTTATATAGGGCACATGATGGATCCTATCTGATCACGTTTGTTCCAACCATTTAAGTGTGTGACCCTATAGGTTCATGCGCAATCAGTTGTGACTCAGAAACCCTTTCCGACCACGAGTCGTTAGCGGTTCCTAACAGGACATAACGATTCCCGAACATACACAAATAATATCGGATGAACCTTAATGTAATTTGATCTACGAGCAGGTCCTTATCACTTAAGACTAGCTCATATCTCTATACGACCAGTTCAAATTTGGTCTTGACTAGTTTGTAACTCCTTATGACCAGGTTTCGACCACTTAGTGATTATATTCAACTAGTCTACGACCAGCTCATATCTCCATACGACTAGTCCGTATCAGATCAAACTGAACGACCTTCTCGTGTATTCTCCCTTTGCCTCACGATATCTGGTTGAACTCCAGGTGAGATATTATGTCATCCATGGACTGTTCAATACTTTCTCGATCAAGTATCGGATAACTTTATGTGGTCGACTCTTCGACCACTAGTGGCATGGCCATGCACTTTCTTTATCCGACCACATCGAGGGGTCAAGAGATATCTCTCCTATTATGTTAGGAGGGGCAAATCCCATATCCGACCAGTCACATTACTCCGCATGTTTCATAGCATACCCGAAAGCCACCTTTATAACTACCTAGTTACGGAATAGCATTTGGCAGCCCCTAAGTGTACTATTACATATGTAGGAAACTATGTTGATCTCAAGTCTAAGGATTATACATCATCATTGCTTGAGACTAACTGATGACACAGAAAATCATAGCAATCTCATTAGTGTTTCAAGGTGGGTCAATTCAACACCATGTTCTCTAACATATGTTTACATTATTGATTCGATATCTCTATATCCATGACTGGTGAAACATAGTCATCAATCAATACATGTGCTAGTCGATAAGTCACTAGTGTTCTGACTAGTGACATCCGATCAGGGATACATTTAGAACAACATCATATAAGTTAAAGAGCTTCACCAACAAGTCACATACTTGTTAATCTTTATAACTAATGATACATTCAAGGAACATAATAACATTTATTCAATAACTCATAAACATAGACGTGATACAATCATCTCTATGATTGCCTCTAGGGCATATCACCAGCACCAAGTACATTTGTGCCTATTGCAAGTGGGATAGATATTTTCTTAAGTTCTGTTGGCATAAGTTGAACAATGCTAGGAAGAACCTTGCTAGAATTGCTTCACATCAATCTAGAGCCTTTGTGAGTAACAGTTATGTAGGGAAGAAGAAACCTGGACTAGGATTTAACTCACGTGCTCATCATCATCATGTTCCTAGACAGAATGCATCTCATGTTCTTGTGACTGTTTCTCATGATTGAACTTCAAGTAGATTCAAGGCTAGCAATTCTAGTTCATTTGCTTCTCGTAGACCTAAGTATCAATACTGGTTTAACAAGTCTTGCTTAACTAACCTTAGTATTGAGACACATCAATCTTCTGTGCTTTGACTTTCAGGTTCACCGCGGAAGGGGGAAGAACACATGGTTTATCGGCTCTAGGTGTTCACGTCACATGACTAGAGACTTAAGTTGATTCACCTCTTTCACGCAGGCAAAGGGTGGTAACTTCATCACCTCTAGAGAAGATACACAAGGGCGACTTGAAGGAACAATATCAATTAGGGTGAATGACAAGTTCATCTTGAAGGACATCGCCCTTGTGAATAAGCTAAGATATAACTTGCTCTCTATCTCACAACTTCTTGATGATGGCTACGGGACTCGTTTCAAGAAAAATGTTTGTCGTGTGCTCAATTCTTGTGGTGAGCTCATCTTTGGGATTTCTAGAGTTGGTAAGATCTTCGGAGTTGTCTTTTCTGAATCTCTCGCCGGTTCTCTCAAGTGCTTACTTGCTTCTTCTTCCTAGTTATAGCTTTGGCACCGATGTTTGGGGCACATTGGTTTTGATACTCTGATGTGATTTAGCGGCCTTAATCTCATGAGAGGTTTACCAAAACTCAAAACCATCAAGGATGTTGTATATGCGTTCTGTAGGCATGGCATGCAAGTTGCCGCCTCATACCCTTCATTGACTATGATCATGACTAATGAACCGCGACAGATGTTGTACATGGACACTGTTGGTCCTTCTATGGTTCGGTCGGTCGGTGGAAAATTGTATATTCTTGATAGCGATCCGCATTGACAATGGAATGAAGTTCAAGAATGCTTCATTTGCCTCTTTCTATGTTGAGCATGGTATTGAGCATCAGTTCTCCTCTCCACATGTTCCTCAACAAAATAGTATGGTGGAAAGGAAGAAGAGGACCTTGGTCGAAATGGCCAGGACAATGTTAGATGAGTACGACACTCCAAGGAGGTTTTGGGCCGAAGTTATTTCTACAGCTTGTCATATCGCCAATCATATCTCCTTGAGACCTTCTTTGGGCAAGACATCATATGAGCTTTGGTTTCGAAGAAAGCCCTTGGTTTCTCACTTTCGAGTCTTAGGAGCCAAGTGTTCATTCTCAAGATAGGAAATTTAGATAAATTTGAGTCTAGAACTTTTGATGGCTTATTTTTTGGTTATCCTGCACATTCGAGGGGCTTTCGGGTTCTTAATCTTGAAACTAATGTGATCATAGAGACATACAATACCACCTTTGATGAGACTAGCCCTGGAGCTAGATCAGATATTTCAGATGACTCACAGAAGATGGAGAGCATCTTTGTGGAGGAAGATGAAGATGGTCTCCCTCCAGCTGCTATAGCTCCAATTCATGTTGAAGAACCTGCTTCCACTACTTTACCTTCAGTTGAGGCTCCCGATGCATCTTCATCAACATCAGAAGTACCTGCGGAGGTCGAAGATGTGATGTCCCCTCCTGGCGCTCCACTCAACATTCAAAGGGCTCATTTACCGGATCAGATGATTGGACATTTTCATGAGCGGGTTGCTCACTCTAGTTTTTCTGAGACCAAGTCCAGGGAATTTGAGATGAGCATGATAGGAGAACTCAACTACTTTCTAGGGCTTCAAATCGAGCAACACAAGGAAGGGATCTTCATCAATTAGATGAAATACACCAAGGACCTCTTGAAGCACTTTGAGATGGGCGATTACAAGCCTATCTCGACACCAATGGCTACTTCAACTACTTTGGATCCAGACGAGGAAGGACAAGCCATGGATCAACGTGAGTACCGCAGCATAATCGGCTCCCTCTTCTACCTGACGGCCTCAAGACTGAACATCCACTTTCCTTCTATCTTTGTGCAAGGTTTTAGGTGTCTCCGAGGTCTTCTCAATGCCAAGCCATCAAGTGCATCTTCAAGTACCTCTAGTCTACCCTCCAGTATGATATTTAGTATTCCTGTTCTTCTTCTTTGTCCATTCGGGGGTTTTGGATTCTGATTTTGTGGGTTGTAGGCTAAATAGGATGAGCACCTTAGGCACTTGTCACTTTCTAGGCACCTCTCTTGTCTCTTGATCATCTAGGAAGCAGTCTTCAATTGCATAGTCCACTGCCAAGGCTGAGTACGTAGCTGCCGCTAGCTGCTATATTCAGATTTTGTGGATGGTGCCCACTCTTAAGGACTACAGGTTAGCTTTCGATAGTGTGCCACTTCTTTGTGGCAACACTAGTGCCATCAACATAGCAAATAACCCGGTGAAGCACTTGAGGACCAAGCACAATGACATTCGCTATCACTTTCTTAGAGACCATGTAGAGAAGGGTGACATTGTGCTAGAGTTTGTGGAGTCTAAGGCTCATTTAGCTGACATTCTCACCAAGCCCTTAGACCAAACTAGGTTTGTCACCTTGGGGAGTGAATTAGGGGTGATCTATCCCTACGGGTTGGTTTGAGAAGGAGTTGGTTCCTTTTCTGAGCTTCTTGATCTTTTGGTCTTTTCTTTGATCTTCTTTTGGTCTTTTTAGGCTTTTGATGTTTTTCTTGTATCTCATTGTATCATAATGCATTCATATGAATAAAAAAAGATGATGCATTGTAATATAAGCTTTATGCTTCTGTCTTTTAAAATTGATGAAGTTTTGCTTATTACCCTCTTGTGATATAGCATTTCTATTCTTGCTCATTGTCATGTCTTATTCATTGATGAGCTAGAATTGTCATGTTTTCTCATGTATAGCGTAGTCTTTGCTAGATGAGTTAGAACTTTAAGACAACTTGAACTAGAAATTGCAATTCGTGGATCTTTTAGTTAGTTGCAACACTAGTGATCCTTTTATGACACTTGCCACATCAAAATTACTTTGTTAGCTCTTGAATCTAGAAATTGAACTTTAGATGAACTACTAGTTCTTTGTGAATCTTAGGGCTACTTCTCCTAGGATTTTTGTGGCTCAGGTCAAGTATAGCTTACAAAATCAGGAGTATCTTTTGCCCAAAATCTTGTGCAAATTAAAAAATTCAGAAAATAAGCTTTTTGTTCCTTATGTGCTTAAAATTGTGCCAAACTACTCTCACGAGACTGCATATCATGTGACAAGAACTTGGAGATAGTTTTATGATATAGATGATCTCATGTGGACTGGTTGTCAAGCTTTGACATGAACCTCAAGATTTGTTGCCTTGTTCAAGCTTAGGAAGAGATTGTGGATGGCCTTTAGTCCATGATCTTCTTTACTAAGATAGACCTTTTAATCATCTTCAACATGTGCTATTCATTGCAAAATGAGAAATGTTATAGAAGTTTAGGTGATTGAGGTATTTTAAGCTAAATGATTCACTTTGGAACTCTTAGTCACTAGAATGATCCATTATAGCTTCTTGATCTCACTTTGATATTTTGATATGGCTATTATCATTTTAGGATCCCTTTTGATAAACTTGCTAAATTTGAAGCTTTTCTTAACTTGTAAACTCATCAATGCTTCATCTTGAGTTGTTTAGCTTAGCTGTGCTATACATATCTAGATATGACTTTGATAGCTTCTTCATGTTTGAGATGCCTTGTGCAATTTAGAAATGCTAGCTTGTTCATTTGGGTAATCTCCAAAGCTTCTTGTACTGAAAACATTGAAAAATTCCAAAAAATGAAGCCACTCCATTGCATCTTCATGTAGGCTCCTTCTAATGCTTCTAACATGCTTCTTTACATTCAATCCTTAGATGAGAGAAAGACATGATTCCTTGATGACTCTATTGTCGGGGGTAGGGGATTTGGCAAAAATGTTGAAAGGGGGAGATATTTGGAGAAAAGGGGAGAGAAAATGAAAATTTCAAAAAATTGGGTGATCTTGGTGAGGGGGAGTATCTTAAATGCATTCTTGTGATCTTATTGTCATTTCTTAACTTGAATTGCAATTCTTGATCCCTCACAATAATTAAAGGCCAAATTGAACAATTGTTCTTTCATATGAACCTTGAGTGAATTTTTGTTGCACTCTTTGAAATGAAGCTTTCATCCACTCTACTGCCTTATCTCAGTTGCTTCTGCATTCCTCTAGCCTGCTTGGTCATTTTCATGGCTTTCTGTTACTTATATACCAAGTTGACCTTTTGCGCGAAAATGGCAAGTAGTTTTTTTTCCAAACAACCTCCAATTTCCATTTTTAGGAAATTGCCAATTGTTTTCATCAAGGGGAGATTGTGGATGTCATGGGGATATGTTCCTAATCTCAGTGTGATGAACAATAGGTAATAGCATCGAGGCATTTGGCGAAACCCTCGTTTTTGACAATCTCAAATTTCTCACATGGAATAAACATCTCTGAAATCATTTTCGTCAAATCATTTTTAAAACAAAACCATAGTCTAATCCACGAATGTCTTTGTTTAGCATGTCTATGACCATGGACACGACTACTTAAATAGATTTACACTCTGTAAAGGTTGTACAACTTTACCCTCAAGAGATAGTCTGCTTAAAATACCGGCCAAGACATGCTTCCGTAGGCGTGCGACTAAGCAACTATCACAAGGCCTTTACCCTACAGTATCCCAACGTAGTTATGCCCGCTAAGGTTTTGCTACCGTAAGGTTTCACACTAAACGGTAACCCCCTCTTGAGCCATGTGGGAATAAATAAAATTTACGTCATTCTGACACCCACACATCCGGGTGGCACAACCACGGTGAAACATTACAAGTTAGTTAGCCAGGTTTGTCCCATACCTGACTTGTGGCAATACGGTTATGGCTTAACAATCCATAACTCACAGATCGGTCCATAATTGACTAGGCGACTTCAAAAAATAACCCCTAGACCTCGACCATTCACTGAGACAAGCCCGTGCATAAACTTGCACCCACCAACTATCTGTTTCGCCTAAGTCCAAACCCATTTTATTTTTTTTTTTTCAGATCATTTGCAAATTTTCGAAGGCATATTAATGTCATAGACTCATTTTTAAACCATAGTTGAATGTTTTAGCAAAATTCCCAAATTTAACATTTTTGGTCTAAGCATGACTACGCGTAAAATTTTCCGAATGTTCCTAGTTCATACTATTGCATCAACTAGGTTTTCATGTAAGGTGATAAAGTATATTTGATTCAATGTCAAAATTGGCCTTACAATGCAATTGGGAATAACTATAATTTTAAAATATAAATTTAAATTAAATTGAATACAAATAAGCATGCAAGAATAAATTAAAATAGAATTTAAATATTTTAAAATATCAGGATCAACATGATCAAAGAATGTAACTTGCCTTCCTCAAATAATTGTTGTTCTTGGTTGACTAAATAATCTGGTTCTCTGGAGATGTCGAAATCTATACGTAAAAACAAGCCAAATTCAAATAAAATCCAAATAAACTCCAAAATTAATAATGTTAGTATATTTAGCTATATTAGGATTTTATATGAATTTATAAATTTGAATCACTGTAATCAGAGCCTGAACGAAGGAGAACAAGCTTTCGGAACTTGGATTTCACATGAAATGATTGAAATTCGGGAATTTAACAGAATCCGACATGGTTGGCAATGAATTATTGAGAAAATCAAGATTCCATTTGAATATAAATGTAGATAATGTTGAAAGGAACATACAGATAAAAGGGCTCATGAAAATAACCAATGGATGAAGAGATCAAGCTCGATGGAGTTGTCGCCGGACTTAGGGAAGAAGAGGCGGTCGTTGGTGCTCCGGTGAACTCCAGCCGAAACTGTACCGACACATTGTAGAGGATAGCTTGAGGATGCTCCAGTAAAAATTTGAGAACCATTGGTGGTCGGGAGAGCTCACCGAATATGTCGCTGGAGTTGGGGAAGAAGATGTGGTCGTTAGTGGATTTTGTGGCTGCGGTGAATCAATAAGCAAATCAAAATTCCGCTTGAATAGAAATATGTGGAAAATCAATAGGAACTCACCGGAAAAATTTAGTGCACAACAAAGAAACGGATGAGGAGATCGGTCTCACCAGAGTGCTCGCTAGACTTTGAGAAAAAGGCCTTGTAGAGGGAGCTCTAGAGGGCTTCGGCCAAAACCGAGAGAGGGCGTTGTGGGGAATGGCATGGGGAGGCTATGTTCCAAGTTACAGGGGCGGAGGAGTGACAATTCGGCCAGAATTGATTGCCGAGGTGATGGCCAGAGTTAAGGTGGTGATAACCAGTGATGTTACTATTCTGGTAATTGAAATAATTAACTCCGAAGAGAATAAATTAACTCGGGAAAAATAACAAATAAACTCCAAAAATATTAGATAATAAACCCAAAATTTTAAGTTCAAATAATAACAAAAAATACATTTTTATTTTTAACTAGTAATTAATTTTAAAATTATGAAAAGTAGCAATATAGGTCCAAAAATTCTATAAAATTTCAAGGTAGATAAATCGGGTATTTTAATTGCTAGAAATTTAGGAAAAGCTTTAATAAATGAAGGAAAATCCAGAAAAAGGGTCTAATTTTTAGATAATACATAAATACAAATAAATTATTTATTTTTAATTATTTTTCCAAAAATAATTTTTTGAATGTTATAGTTAAATTCATGGTTTTCAATGCATATGTGTTGCATGATACATATTTTGACTAACGTTGGCCAAGTTACGAAGAACTTTTGCCTGAAATCGATTTCTTGGTCAATTATTCTACAGGAGGCTTGGTGGTCAACGACGTTCAACGGTGAGGATGATCGGGACTAGGCTAGGAGAGTTGAGATCTAGAACGATCAAGGATGTCGGGTGAAGTCATTAGGCTCTAGCATGGCGCAAGATGGACAAGGATGACTAAACGGGAAGTTTGATGTGATGGGTTGGAGCAAGCGGCGCGGGGGTCGGTGCAAGTGCCATGGTAGTTTTGGTGGGAGCCAGATGGGAGACACTTGCCAACATAAAGAGAGTCGTTGATTAACCTACATATGGCGAAGCATGGGATTTGCTTTACAACAATTGGACCTGGTCTGTGGAGATGGATCAAGAAGGGGTATTTTGGTATCTTCACCAAAATACCACCTTAGTGACCTTTGGCAAAACCGCAGTGCAAGACAACACAAGTAGAGGCGGTTTAGGTCAAGTGAAGGTAAACGGATTCAAAAAGCCCAGCTCGTCATCCGCTTTGAGAAGCGTGCATGAGTGTACACGTGTGGGCTTAACAGGTGTCTATTAGGGTTTTCTCTTTAAACCTATCCTCTACTATAAAAGGAGAGGTTCAGTTTTGGAGCCTCTCAAGTCTTCCCAAGTGTAAACTCTAATGTGTGATTTACGGGAAAGTGGAGTAGAGGAGGCTAGGGTTTATGAGAGATGTATTGATTGAGTGCTCAAGTGTTGAGATTTTGTCCTCCATGATGGAGTGCCTGTAAACCAACAATCTTCTCAAATCAATCCAAGAAAGATTTCCTCAAGATGAGTTCCTTCTTGTTCTTACTCTCTCTTTGATGCCTTTTGGGATTTTGCTTATCCCTTTGGTTTTCTTGATCTTCATGTTGTGATCTAGCTTGCTAGGACATGACATGTGGGAATACATCTAGCATCATCTTGATTATCATGCACCCACGAGCAAGTTTTCTGGGTCAATGTTTGAATTTGCTTGTTTCTTGTGCCCTCTTGATCTCTTCCAAGTAATTCGTGGAACCTTGGCTTCGATCGTCCCGATCATTGATTGGAATAGATTTCTGATCTTCTTGATGAGCTATGGTTGAAGTTTGAGAGGATTTGGATCACCAGGTAGAAGTTAGGTTTTTGGGTGGTCTCCTTGGTCGCTTGTTGGGCACCGGCCGTCGATCGCTATCTCGGTGATCAGACCCATCGCCACAGTCGATCGCCATCCGGAGCAATCTAACCCATCGTGTGCCACCTTGAGCCATTTTGGTGATTTTGGTTCTTTTGCTCCCGGGGTTCGTCGGTTTCAACGCAAGAATTTTGCTGTATTTGTGTTCTTTGATCTTCGTAGCTTCCATAGCTATTTAGGAGAAAAAAGTTGAAATCGGCCGGGGGTCGAAAAACAATATAGATCCTCCGCTCTAGCTGTCGTTCCGGTCCAACATAAATTAATTTCAATCCAACATGCCTGTTTGGATGTTATAGTATTTACATGCCGCGTTATTTTAAAACCATGGTTTTCCATGCGCCATCCATAAAATACTATAGTTTACGAATACCACTATTTTTTTTGTAGTTTTTAGGAAAACCAAGATGTGTTTGGATGTTGTAGTGTTTAATGCAGTATTTCCAAGGTGGGGTCATATTGAGAATGATTAAATTTAATGTTAAATTTAGATCAAATTTTCAAAAATACAAGGAATTTAACAACTTGATCGGTTCAAATGAAATTTTATTTTAATTATAAAAATTTCAAAAAAATACCTAGAAACTAAAATAGCTAGATTCTAATCTAAAATTAATATTTTTGAATTTGGTAATTGAAAATTGGAATCAAGTTTCCAAAATTAAAAAACACTTATGTTAATGCTTCTTTGGTGTGTAGTACAATGTCACTATATAGCATAATATAAAAAATATCACATACGAGATGATGCTAGGACGGCCAGATATGCACGATTTTGATGCATACGTGATGAGGCTGTCTCACGTCACATGTGAAACTATGGTTTATAAGACTACAACTTTATTTTACGAAAACACCTTAGTGTTTTTTATACCACGATATTTTTAAGAAACCATGGTATTCTCTAAAAACTCCAAAAATACTTTGTATCCAAATAGACCCTAAGATGTTTAATAATAAATTTGTAATTTGTGTAAGTTCAAACTCAAAACATATATAACTCATAATTATGAAACAATATTAAATTAAGATTTAGATACAAGTAGACGTTTAACTAAATTAATATTAAATTTTGAATTCATTGAAAATTCAAATTTCAAAAGTTTTAAAATTTTAAAATTTTAAAATAAAAATCCAAATGAAAATATTGATAGCCAAATTTACATAAATTGGATGGAGAAGTTATGAAAATCACAACATGTTAAGACTCTTATCATTAGAGATAAAGAATGGTGACAAGCCTTTAAAGTAAAACCTTTATCCCACTAGAAATTCTTCATGTTTTTATCATTGAAAACACTTGGGAAAATTAACTTAACACCACGTAAATGTATAAATTGAAAAATAACATTCAATGTGAGGCTACAAGTTAATGTGAAGCTACAACTTAGGTTATAAGTCTACATGTGGAACATGATACTATTTCCTAATCGCATGATCTTGTTCAATGTTGTTGAGAAATTTAAAATAGGAAAAAGTCCATATTTGGTACATGTACTATCAAGTTGGTGCTATTCAGCCCCTGTACTATTAACCCCAATGCTGGTTTTCTAGGCGGTTTTGCCATGGTGCTGCTAGCATATGGTGGTTTGGCCATGTCGCATGGGTGACTCCTTCCTCATTCTTTGCTCCCCTTCTAGGCTCCCACGACGTCAAGGTGGACCCACAATGTCCTGTCTAGAAGGGAAGTTGCGACGCATGCCCTGCCCGTCCCTCCCTTCCCCTTCCTTCTCCTCCTTCCTTGAGCATCATCGATTGAGCTTGCCACCATTCATAGCTGCAACACCCACCTCGCCGTTTCGTTCAAACCAGAGAGCTCCTCCCAAATTTGCTCGCTTCAAGGAGTGCGGCAACGATGACGGCTTGGCTCAGATTGATTGGAGGAGGGCTAGCGACGGTGACTGTGGGCGGCGGAACCATGGCGCACAACGGTGGTGAGCTATGGGCGACGGCATTGGGCATGAAGCTAGGGGATGGGTTCGTGGTACCTAGGAGGTTCTAGAAGTGAGCTCAATTAAGAAGAACAAGGAAGAAGGTGGGGAATTGAGCGGTAACTTACTAGCAAGGTGAAAAGGGTGCATCGCCATCGGCGGCACGGCATGGCCAAAGATGAAGAAGAAGGTGGTCTCGAGCATGGGACGACGTGAAAAGATGCCAAGGAGTTCGCTGCTATGACCTTATAGCCGATGCGAGGCGGTTTGCAAAGGAAGGTGGCGGCGGCAAGCTTGGCTCGTGTCCGTGTCGTGGATGGCCGAGCGGTCCTCGCAGTGAACGTGCGTGTGCTGGCGGAGTAGGAGTCGTTGACTCCTACTAGTGCACGGTGTTGAGGCGGCATCGGTAAGATCGAGGAGGCCGACTAGAGGGGGGTGAATAGGAGGTTTTAAAACTTCTTTGGCTAAAACCGAGTTTTATGCGGAATTGTAAATCAATTCGGTTTTGCACAATTAAAGCCTAAATCAACTAGTCTTTACTAAGTGCACCAACAATATGAGACTATATAAAAGATAGCAAACATACACATACAAGTAAGCAATTAAATACAAGGAATGTAAATTGCACAATGTAAAGCACAAGGAATCAAACCACAATGACACAACGATGTTTTACCGTGGTGATCGGAGACTTGCCGGTCTCCCCTAATCCACGTTGAGGTAAGCCCAAAATCAATTGGACCGGCTCCACGAATTAAGCCAAACACCTCAATTCCACTAGTGGTAGCTCTTTCCCGCTCCGGGTAGGTGAGCTCCAACCTTCACAACACGCCGGGCCTTCTCACAAGCTTCTTAAGAAGATCACCGGTCCACGACGCCCACACCGCCTAGGTGTCAAGAACACTAAGAGTAACAAGCCAAGCCCTTGCTTGACTCTTACCACGTGCAACGAATGCACAAGCTCGCGTGGATACGAAATCCACCTCTAGATGCAACACATGCAACTAGAGACCTCTCTCCTTGCTCACAAGGTGCAACACATGCACAATTGAGAGGAGAGGCTCACACTAGCTCAAGAGAGTGAAATGGATGCCAAAGGTTGCCTCTCAACCGGCCAAGGGGGTATTTATAACCCCTACACCAAAAACTAGCCGTTGGGAGATGAAACAGCCAAAAACTAGCCGTTACAGACTTGGTGCGGTCGTACCGCACTCACAAGGGCTGGTACAACCGTTCTGGGCGGTTGTACCGCTCTTTTCATGGCGGTTGAACCGCAGCTCAAAATCAGCACAGATGACACTCGATAAAAAGGTCATAACTTTTGATTCCGATGTCGGAATTGAGTGATCTTGAACTCTATAGAAATCTTATTCAGAGGGCTACACAACCCACCTATTTGATTTGATCTCAAACACATTTTATCAAATCAATTAGTACAACTCCAAAGAGCCACTACCATGGTCTAAGTCCAAAGTATTTGCAACAAGCAATCTTAGACCATGCCAAGGGAAAATACATGAATCCCAACAATTTACAAAACACATTTGCAAACTTAGATCATGCCACAAGGAGTAGGTACATGGACTTCAACCATTTGCAAAATACATTAGCAAAGTATAGTCACATGCTACAAGGATTAAATGCATGAGCCTCGACTATTTGCAAAACACATTTGCAAATAATAGCATCATGCCATGGAGAGCTAGAGCAAGTGAGATTGAGTTATCAACACATGATGAGACTCAAGCTACTAGACGAGACCCCTCTTAATAGTACGACAACCTATACTAGCAATCCGGTCTTCCAACCAAACACCAAGACTGGTAAAAGATTAGGAATACATCCTTAACCTTAGCTAGTCATACTTTTACCTTGAGCATCTTTTTGAAGGTTGATGACACACATCTTCAGTTCAAGTCCGGGTCATCGTCTTGACATGGATCAACCCATGATGCATCCTTTACTTGACCTCAATCAACACATGATGAGTCTTCTCTTAACTTGATGATCAACTCATGATCATCTCTTCTTCGAGATCTTGATATGCATCAACACATGATGCATCCTCTTCTTGAACCTTGACTTGATGACGACCAACTCATGATGCCATCCGAAGTCTCCATTACCCTGGAACATAACCTATTCATCCAACTCATGGAAAATGTTAGTCCCATAATGATTAACATCAATTACCAAGATATACCTGCAATAATGCTTCTAAACAAGCTGTTGAAAATCCTGGACCGGTACTACCGCCAACCAAGTTGCGGTACTACCGCTTGGTCCGGTCGTACCACACGAAGGAGCAGTACTACCGATTGCAGGGTTCCCAATTTTGCCGAAAATACACGCTCTCTGGAAAATACGTACCGCCACATAGAAATTGGTACAACCGCATCGCGGTTCAACCGTTTCACAAATACGGTACAATCGATTATCAAAGAGAGCTCTGAGCCAAAATGCACTTGTACTGTTTTTATTGAACCGCCAACTAAAAATCAGAACGACCGCAATGCGGTAGTACCGCTCAAGGGGCCGGTCATACCGCATTTGTGCTTAGTTGGCTGATGCCTTCAAAATCCGGTAATACCGCCAAGTAAAGTGCGGTCATACCATACCAAGCGGTACAACCGCCATTAAGACTGCGGTACTACTGATTTATGACAAATGCACTTAAGGCTTTCAAACTCAAATTCAAATGCATGCGTGATCCTAAATCGATCCAATTTGCACAAGAACAAGCTATCAAGCTACTAATCACGATCCCTCTTTAAACATCTTAGAACACACGTTAGTCCCACAACACAATTTCAAATAATTGAATATAAAGTAATATGAGTATATATAAACTACACAAGTTTTATATACTCAAAGGATATGTTTCAAAGTAGAAATCCCCAATATATGTGTATAAGGAAATATGGATCAATACTAATCAAACCACAAAACATAGAGTGAACTTCCCCTAAATGTGTGCATACACGAATGTGTAATAAAAACATATGCACATATTCAAGTTAAACTTTTGGTAGAGTTCAACCTATACTTTGGATCCGAGGAATACAACAATATATAAGAATATGATGTCGAATGCATACCTCTTTGATTTTTACCTTTTTATCCAATTGAGACTGAGCAATATGTATAACAATAAACATGTTAGTCTCACAAATAGATTTATCATTAATCACAAAAATACTCCATTAACATATAATGACGGGTCTAGATTCTTCAGCATCGGTGAGCAGTGGCGATGCGGGGCAAAGAAAAAATAAAGAAGAAAGCGGCAGCGTGAAGTACACTTCTTGGCTAAGAAAGTGCATTTCGAAAAAAAAGCGGCTTTTTGGGGAAACTTTCTGAATTTGGCAAGAACTCCAAATTGAACCAAACTTCAAACAAGCTGTAATTTTTTTTAGAAATTTTTGGGTCTTTTCAACCCACCCCCTTAAAAAGAATATCGTCCTCGAGATTCACTAAAATGGGGAACAAGAAGACAGAAGTTGCTATAGTTTTGATTCCCGTATGTCTTTTATTTCTTTTAGAGTGAACTCCATTAGTATTTGTCAATATTTGGTAAATCAATTGGTGTTTGTACTTTTCTACCACCTTTGAGTTCCTGCTATGTTCCTTTCCTTTCTTGTTTGTACCTGTATATCATCCTTGTTATTCTTCCTCCTGATATTGTCTACCAAATCGCTAAGGCTAGATGTTTCTATTGATTGTTTTGGTATCTGATGTTGTCTTGTTCAGTCTTTGCTTAACTGTCTTGGTTTTCTTGACTAGTTTATTCTCAAGAATAGTGCCTACTGTTTATTTTAGATAATAACTTGGAACAAACTATCCTTCTATTACGGTTGAGATGGGAACAAAATGAAATAAATAAATTCAAAAAGATTTTGAAAGAAAGGTGGTGTGGGTGGTTGGGTTTTATTGGGTGCTTGGTTAGGTCGATTGGAGTCAAAACTGGGTTTCACAGGCTTGAAACGGTCAAAATGTATATATTGTGTCTAATTGGGTCGGGGATGAATAGTGATGAGTTGGGGTGAACAGTGACGGGTTGACACTATTTGCTATCGGGTTCGGGTTGAATAGTAACAAGTCTAGTGAATAGCATCAGGTTGACGATATTTATAATGGGTTGGGTTGGGTGAATAGTAGCGGGTTCGGGGGCTAAATAGTAATGGCCTTCGATGAACAGTGCTGGGCTTCTCGGGTTTGGCCTTTAAATAGTACTCGGCTTACATAGTGGAAACAGTATTGGACTAGTTTGGCATTTGAGCTTACTTGACAGCCCACATGGGCACTCGACCCAATTTGGCTTTCGAGCCGAAGGGAGCCTAGCTCCCTTCTTCTCTCTCTGACTGGCTCTCTCTGTTTCCCCCCCTTTCTCTTTGCCCAACAGTAGTGGCGGTGGCGATTGCGGCGACGATGAAGGTCGGTAGTGGCGAGGGAAGGTGCGGGGAGCATCTACGAACTATGGGGAACCAATTTTGCACACAAATGTGGGATAAGGTGACATGGGGAAGGCCCGCGGTGGCGGCGACGCAGAGCCAAAACTGAGCTGCAGTGGCGATGAGGTTCCGGTGCTGCTCTAGCCAAATTGCTACGCGCACGAGCACCGACGAGGTTCAAGGAGTGCGGCGACGATGACAGCTTGGTTCGGGGAGGTCGAAGGAGGGATGGCGATGGTGACCGTGGGCAGCAGAGCCATGGAGTACGACAGTGGCGTTAGGCCTGGAGCTAGGGAATGGGTTTGTGGTAGCTAGGAGGTGCTAGAGGTGAGCTCAATTGAGACGAACAAGGAAGAAAAATAGGGAATTGGGTGGTGGCTTACCAGCAAGCTGAAAAGGGGCCATCAGCCTCGACGGCGCGGCGTGGACGAAGATGAAGAAGGTGGTCTCGGGCGTGGGATGATGTGAAAGGATGCCAAGGAGGTCGCTGCTACAGCCATATAGCCGGCGTGAGGCAGTTTGCATAGGAAGGTGGCAGCGGCAAGCTTGGTGCGTGTCCGAGACGTGGACGGGCGGGCGGTCTTCGTGGTGAGCACGCGCGTGCTGGTGGCGTAGGAGTCGTCGACTCCCACTAGCGCCGCAGTCTTTGGCGATCGGTGAAAGCGGCGGTGGTGCAAGGCAGTAAACAAGAAATACGACGCGACGAGGGGCAAATAAAAACAGAGAAGAAAAGCAGCAGCGTGAAGTACGCTTCTTGGCTGAGAAAGCGCATTTCCAAAAGAAGAAAGCGGCTTTTTTGGGAACTTTCTGAATTTGGCAAGACATCTAAATTGACCAAACTTCAAATAAGTTTTAAATTTTTTAATTTTTTGGGTCTTTTCAAACCTCCACTAGACCAGCTGCGTCGATGGCAGGCAGCAGCGGCTACCACCAGCCAATGCCGGTGAGGTCCCTGGCAGCCCCGTACCATGGGCGGCCACCACCTGGCGCCCCGTGCCCGCTTCCTGCCGACACGGCCGACGATTCCGCGTCCAAAGGCCATCCCTCGTGAACTCACAGCCTATTGGAGAGGAAATTGGAGGTTGCTAATGGTGGGCATGGTCATTGGTCCGCCCCATCCCCATGTGATCGAATGGGTGAGGATATGGCCTACATTGGCCCTCATGTGTTCTGGGTCGCCCCATGTCCGATTGGTGCCAAATTTTCAGGGTCAGGCCAGCGGGTCAATGGGCCGACCCAGCCCATTGCTATCCCTACATGCATGTAGGCAGATTCACCTTGGCTAACAAGTGTATCGGGGTGAGGACCGAGCGTAGCTCAGATGGTTCACTCTACCGTAGAGTAGGTAGCCTGTCTGGGTTCGATCTCTGGGATCGAACTCGTGCGTCTCACCTGTCCATTTAGGTGGTTTAGAGCCATTTATGTGGTTAGGTTCAGTTATCAAAGCTAGACCTGTTCAAATGCTTGCCAAGCCGCCAGCTTAAAAACCCTATTGAAAATCAAGAGTTCGAGCCCTACCAAAAACGATTCTCGTTTAAAATGTATTATTTTAATCATTTTTCGAATAAAAACTAATATTTATTTCATTTTTAGCATTAAATAAATAGAATTCTATTTTTAATTGTTTTTACCGGATTTGGTAGGTCGAAGCTTCCTTCGGCCGGATTTCGGTCCCAAGCTCAAATTTTGACATGGTCGAGCTCGGGCCCGGCCGCCCATGAACAGGTCTAGTCAAAGCGCGTGTCCACATTCCGTAGAGTCTAACCTCCGTTATATATTAGACGTGTGTTAAAGACATACCCACATGTGTATAGACATGTGCGTGTAGTGTCTGCGCGGGAGTGTGTTCCGGTGTGTCCTCTGAAAAAACAAGTGTGTCGGGTCTAGGGATCTCATAACCGGAGTATTGCAGTTTCCCGGTCAGCCACCGGAAATGGTAATTGACCGGTTACCGGTTTTCCCGGTAAAAATCTATATGAAATTCGCTCGAATTTGATTAAAAACATTCAAAATTTAAAATTTAAAATTTAAACTTGCAAAACCCGGGATTACCGGCCGGGATTTTATATCCTGAGCTGACACTGCACTTAAGAATCAAGGGAGTTTTGGGGTCATTTGGTTTTTACCTAACTAGCCATACCAAAATTTGGTAATGCCTAGAAAATTTGGCCACTGTTTGTTTTGGTTCCTATACTTGGCGTGCCCTTGAAAAATTTGGCAACGCCAAATATTGGTAATGCCCATAAAATTTGGCTAGAATTTGGTTTGTTGCCAAATTTTGGTACTACCAAAGAAAATTTGGTAAAGCCAATTTTTTCTTCACAATTCCCAGGCAAAGTTTGGGTGGCCAAAAAATTGGCAGGGCAACAAGCCCATGAGTTTGCTAGGTGGTATCATTTCGTTGGATGTGAATAAGGCCATATTAGTCAATTTCGGTATTGCCAGTGGGTCCCACATGACATCAATTTTCTTTTGCCCCAAAATATGTTAATTTGGGTCTTGTTTTGTTGATAAAATGACGAGGAACACAATGGTTCACGGATCGCAAATCGGATACTCAGTTTAGGAAATATGATCATTTGAAACAGACAAATCAATCTAACCATGTAATTAATATCACTATTTGCATCCAACCAGAACTTATTTCAAACAGATTTTAGCATTGCCTAGATTTTGGTGCCAAATCAAGCACTAGCCCACTACTTTTTTTTGCCTATATTTTAGCATTATCCAGATTTTAATATTACTAAAATTTAGTTTGGCTCAGCACCGACCCAAACAGCCCCTTCAACCCTGATCGGGTCGATAACGGAGGTAAATCGGGACTTGGAAGGCAACCGCAGTCCCAACAACTCCAACCAAAAATGTCGATCCTGACCGTTAGTGTCCGATCAAACGGTCAGCGAAACCACACGGCCATCACCCACAAACCCCGCAGGCCGCCGGCCCGCCGTCTCCCACCGTCCCACCACCAACAGCCCTGCAATCCACGCGATGCTTCCGGCACTGAGGCCTCGCAGCCGCCGCCTCCCCCTCGCTCCCCTCTGCCGCCTCCTCTCCTCCTCCTCCTCCCCCGCCAGCGAGGGAGGTCTCCCCGCCTCCGCCGCTGACGCTGCTGCCGCGGCTGCGGCGAAGTTGCAGGAGGAGGCGGCGGCGCGGAGGGAATCGTACAAGAAGGTACACGACTTCGACTGGGCCACCGGCGCCGACTGGAAGACGGCCGCCAACATCCTCTTCACCGTACCTCCCAAGCGCAAGGAGTTCGGGTAAGCATTAGGCAACAACCATCCCCTCTTAGGGTTTTAGGGTTTTAGCGTTGCTAATTAATTTCGAGGGGAGATGAGATCGCATAGGTGTTATTCGGGAGGAAGGTGATGGGGCGAGCTGATGTGAGTAATGTCATCTCGTTGCAAGGATTTTGTCAAGACTCAGTGAAATCAATCTCTGAATCTGGCAACATTCAATCTCACGAACAAACTTCAGAGAGCAAATCAGATGGGAAAAAGAAGAGGAAAGTGGATGAGGGAGAGAAGAACAATAGATGAGGCGGCTAGGGTTCCATTTCAGTAATAATGTCCAGAATGACTCTCATTACAAGCCTTCGATGGCTTAAATACTAAGCAGATGGCTTAAATACTAAGCAGCTAAGACAAGCATTAAGCAGAAGTTCTTAAACTGAAAACTCTGAACGATCTACAGTACTTAGCGCTGGGTTCATTACAAGAAATACGACACTGGTTTTTCATCCGTAAGATCCTCATAAAACGCCATCCAACGCTCCAGAAGTCTTCTTCCCGATACGCTTCAGAATAAGTGAACTCGGCGTCGTTTCTTTCTTCTCTTCAGAGCTCCTTCAGACCTTCAAGTCCTGACATTTCCTTCCCCCTGCAAAACATTCTTGGCCCAAGAATGGAAATCGGGAAGGATCCTTGATATGAAATCTGCAAATTTACTAATTCTCTCCTGGGCCTTGATCAAATTTTCCTTGATAATCTGGTTGGCCAACTGCCTTCTTTGCATCAATTCCTTCAACTTGGTAAATGCTGAATTTTGAGCTTCTTGCCCTGTAAACCTACTCTTTTTAAGAGCCTCAAACAAAGGTTGGCATATTACCCCATAATTCTGAATAAACCTTCTATAGTACCCTGTTAAGCCCAAGAAGCTCCTAAGTTGTGTGATATTCTGTGGTGTAGGCAAACTGGTTACTGCCATTATCTTAGCTGGGTCTATAGCTACCCCATTCTCATTAATTGTGTGGCCTAAGTACTCAATCTGCCTTTGCCCAAAAGCACATTTGCTAAACTTAGCAAAAAGGTTATGCTTCAGGAGAACCTCCAACACTAAAGTCAAGTACTGCTCATGTTCCTCCAGGGTCCTACTGTATACTAGGATATCCTCAAAAAACACCAATGCAAATCCCCTTAAGTGTGTGCTGAAAGCAGTCTTCTCTTCACACGTAAGGGAAATGGCATGATCACAACTCCTATGAGGAGGTAGTTCCTTAGGATCCTCAAGGACTCTCTGGAATTTCTGGAGTATGGTTACTAGATTGTTGGGGCTTGTGGTGACCTTCTTCTGTTCCATGCTGGAGTTATAGACATAAACTACTGCACCAACTACACCTTTTTCCCTTAGCTTTTGTAGTTTCTCTACCGGTACAAAGCAATGTTCTAATGGTGGAGTCTCATCTCTAAAAGTCACCTTGTACTGACCCAAATATTTTATACTCAATTCCCTGGTTTTGAGGTTCAAACTGATAGGACTGTGTTTATAGATCCAGTCAGCTCCCAAGATCAAGTCGTACCCGTTCAGGTCCAGTATTCTGAAAGTGTCAGTAAACTCTTGGCCTTGTATATTGTATCTACAATCTCTGCAACTAGCCTTGCTCCATAATGTTTCTCCATTAGCAACAACCACCTTAACAGCCGAATTGTTATGGATTTGATATTTAGCTTTCAGGGCCATATGAGTGCCTATGAATGTTGCACTGCTGCCGCTATCCACTAAAGCCATTCCCTTAACTCTGCCCAGGTGAACTGAAAGTGTAAAGGTCTGATTTCCTGAGCTAGTGCCCTGTATTGCATGTACAGATAATTGGAAGGGAGAATCCTCTTCCTCGAGCTGCTCCTCCATCCTAGAATCAGGTTCAGGCTCCAGCAATCCCTCTTCACAAGTGGTCTCTTTTCCATTTCCTTCCTCCTCTTGGGTTATCATAGCTCTGACTTGCTTGTTCATCTTGCAATCATTCTTATGCCCAGGATACCATTTCTCATTGCATCTAAAACATTTTCCTTCATTCTTGATATTGCTGGTTCCCATTTCATGTTTGCCAAGATTTCCCGTCTGGTCATTTTCCCCAGTCTTCTGGCCATTGGCATTCCTGTTGTCATACCAGCTTTGACTGCTCCTGACATTCTCCTTGTAAGCACTAGGCTGCATCTTCCTGAATGGGTTAGATTGTTCTAGTCTTTTTGCCACCCAATAAGCATCAACCAGTGTTAAGGGGTTCTGTAGTTGGGAGTGACTTTGAATGTACTCTTTTAACCCTGCCACAAAACTTCTGATGTAATACTCTTCAGGTAGATATGGATTGTCCCTCCTCACTAAAGCCATTGCTTCTTCAAACTTGTCAATATAGCTAGCAACCGTGGACTGTTGCTTTACTGAGTGAAAAGAAGCCACTACATCATACACTGATTGATCAGAGAATCTCTTTCCCATCATCAGACAGAATTGGTGCCAGGACAAACTATCCATGTTGATGCCAGAGCCTGCCCACCATACCTCTGCTCTATCTACCAAATACAATACAGCTATCTCCACTCTCTGTTCCAATGGCACCTTAGCTAATTCAAAATACTTGTTAGCCTTTTTGATCCAAGAGTCAACATTATCACCATTGAACTCAGGAAAATTCAATTTCGGGCCTCTAGCAAAAGATCTGTGATTGTAGTTCTCATTGTTTCCTCTGTTAATCATATACCCACTGCGCTCTTCTACTTCCATTTGAGCAAAATCTTGAAATGTAGGGGCACTCGTAACTCTAGTAGCCCAGGATGGCATACCAGTTCCAACTTGTATAGGACATGGTATATTACCAAATAACATGTTATGCCCTTGACTACCTACACCTATGGGATGCGGCAGTATCAGTGGAATTTGTGTACTCATCAACACAGGAAACAGTGGAGAAGTATTCAATCTTTCGGCGCTCGGATTCCTACTCGAGCTTACATTTTCAGTCATCCTAGCAGCACTTAGTGATGTACTATTCTGGATTTGGCTCGCTGAAATTCCACTATTGTATATGAACATTCCCGCAGATCTAGCTATACTAGCCGGAGATGACATAGTTGCTGGAGGGGATGGATAGTTCTCATAGTTACCTCTATAACTGGAGAACCGGTCTGATGGATCCCCTGTGTCCGGATTCTTCTGAGTAACTTGACTCACCAGAGTGTTAATGGCTAGGGTCAGTTGTTCTAGTTGCTTGTTGTGTTGTTCCATCTGTTGATTTTGTTCCACTTGCCCCTTTTGAATCAACTCCATGCTCTTCTTGACTTCCTCAAGCTCCCCTTTGGTAGCATACTGTTGATTTCCTCCATCAACCGCATCTTCCTTTCCATGCTTAGCCATAGATCCACGAACTTCTCCACAGTACCCTCGAATCTGCTCAAGAACCCTTGTCAAGACAGCTCTAGATCAGATCTGAGGCCAAGAACGAGGCTCTGATACCACTTTGTCAAGACTCAGTGAAATCAATCTCTGAATCTGGCAACATTCAATCTCACGAACAAACTTCAGAGAGCAAATCAGATGGGAAAAAGAAGAGGAAAGTGGATGAGGGAGAGAAGAACAATAGATGAGGCGGCTAGGGTTCCATTTCAGTAATAATGTCCAGAATGACTCTCATTACAAGCCTTCGATGGCTTAAATACTAAGCAGCTAAGACAAGCATTAAGCAGAAGTTCTTAAACTGAAAACTCTGAACGATCTACAGTACTTAGCGCTGGGTTCATTACAAGAAATACGACACTGGTTTTTCATCCGTAAGATCCTCATAAAACGCCATCCAACGCTCCAGAAGTCTTCTTCCCGATACGCTTCAGAATAAGTGAACTCGGCGTCGTTTCTTTCTTCTCTTCAGAGCTCCTTCAGACCTTCAAGTCCTGACAGATTTACCTTACATTGCTTTTGCTTTCATGATGCGACTTATGATCCTGACAACAATAGCACTGGTAGTAGGCTAGGCTATGGTTTATTCAGCATGCTTCTTGTCGGGATCAACACTGCTCTATTGATTGGATTTAGAGACAATTTATTTTTTGCAGAATAGTCTGATTGATGGCATTCGGGATTCGGATACAACTTGTAAGTGTGTTCTAATGAAACAAAAGCATTAACTGGATTATGAGGCATTTTCTTTGTTTGCCAAAGAACCTTAGTGTTCTTCCTGGCAAGACATTACCGGATAATACTTAGCAAAGAGTTTCTTTGGTGGAAGTCTTATTCTGCTAAATATGCTATCTGAAAATCTGAACCTGGTGAGGTTCTTTCACTTCTGAATACTGTGGCAGGCCGGCATCAATTATCTAAATCTCATACAATTTAAGGATGGTCAATTTTCACCTAAATTTAGAATTTCTATTCTGTTTACATTCAACTGAAACCGCCAAACCGGGAAACATACGAAGACTCTCCAAGTGTATAATAAGGAGATTATTGCTTAAAAGATCTTTGTTCAATTTGCTGTCTTTCTCCTGACTTTGTCTCCTTATAGGGACAACTTATTAGTATCTGGTTGTGGTAAAGAAATTCAAAACATGGAAACCAAATGCCACTGTAACACCAACATCAATTCAAATAGGGCATAATGTCTATATCTAGTTATTCCTATGATACTTCTGACAAACATTTCTATGACATTTATAATGCCTTTCCAAAATTAAGGACCATTCAACCTGTGACATTTGCTTGGATTGCAGATTCTGGAGATGACTTGCATTACAAACAAATTCTGAATGACATGCTTTGTTAATTTCTATATCATTCCTTTTCTATTTCAGGCTTGACTTCCACCTTGTGCAGCTCTTCTTTGTTTGCATGCCCTCACTAGGTTTGTTTCATGATAAAATCCATTCTTTTCTGATACACGATTGTTCTTTGGAATGTGAAATCTTCATTCTTCTTTTGCGAGCATAGTCACTAGATTCACCACAACCCCCGCGTACCACGTACCAGATTCATCGACCTGGGTACGATTCGTGGGACGTGGTACACCATTCTTATGTAATTTAGAAGGAAAAGTGGCGTACCATGTCCTGCGACCTCATTCCTCAACCCTGTCGACCCACGTTCCTGGTGACTGTGTGAGCTTATATTGTGTCTTCTGTTTTGATGTGCAGCTGTCTATTTGGTGGCCCTGTATGCACGAAAGGAGATCAAAAGGATGGAGGCGGTAATATACTGTAATTCCCTCTTATATCTGCACAGTTTTTGGAATAAAAGAGCCCAGTTGGAAGAGTTTGAATCTTGAACAACAAAGGGCGGAAATCTGAGTTTCCAATATCTTGTCACATGACGGAACATTGTGTTGCAAATTGTTTTCATAGATCAAATGCTACTTAACTGATCTATTTTACCTACAATTGTATTGGGTGAAAGAGCTTGACTTGTATCTTGTATGACATTGGCTGTTAACCCAATTGATCTTAGCCAAGGTCATTCAACCTTGTAAATGTGTCCTGAGGGTTATGGCCGTGGTGGCAGTTTGGGTAAAGCTCTGTTATGAAATTATAACCTACATGCATGAACCATGGAACATGTCAGGACAGTCTAAATGGTTAGCTAACGCATTTTTCGACTGTTCAAACTATTGATGTGGAGGAATACATATAGCGGCCAATGTACAGCAGCCATGCTGGTACATGATGTACTTAGAGATTGACAAATACGTGCTATCAGGCTATCACCAGCACTTTTTGTTTCAGCTGCATATGCTACTGAGCATTTAAATTGGAGAACGGGCATGCAAATGCTATATTTTGGACTTTCGTCTCCTTACTGTATGAACACAGCAGCCTTGTTACTTCACAATTTTTCCTGTTCTCTACTATCTAGTATGTTGTCAATATGTGCAACAATAGTATATAACAAGGATACAATAGCCGGTACCGGACCAAATCCCAGTCGCCGGCCGGGAAAAAAAAATTCGGACGAATTTCGCTTGAATTTACTTAAAAACCAGCCGAAATTCGAAAATTGGAATTTGGATTTGCAAAACCCGGAAAAACCGGCTAGTTTTTCCGTTTCCGGTTACCACCGGTAAATCCGGTTACCGACCAGCGGTAACCGGCCAGTTTTTTCTTCCGTGGTATATAATACACACTAAGCAGCTACAGTTGTCTCAAGAATGTCAGTGTTTCCTATTTTGAAAATATACCGATATATGGAGATAGTCTTCAAACTGTTGATGAATTGATCAATTGAACTTTCGAGGCTGTATGTTTGCTCTTGACTTCAGTCTTATAATAATAATAAAAAGGCATATGTTGATTGAAAATTATGTTGCTTATTTCAGGAAGCTGAAGAGAAAAGGAAAAAAAATGAGGAATTGGAGAAAGAGAAACAGCTTGAGGCAGATGCTGTTAAGGAGGATGCTGATTCGAAGCTATCAAGGGCTTTAGTCAGGTTGGATACACTAGAAGGTGCTGTTAAGGAAATTGTAGATGACAAAATGAAAGGTTCTGCCCCTGGTTCATCCACCAAAGAGGAGGTTCCGAAGAAAGGTGAGACATTATCTCCTGGCAAGCCTTCTGACTCAAAAAGTAATGCAAGTGATAGCCAGCCATCGGCAGCGAAGAGTAAGGACACAGATGTTAATACAGATGCACTTTCAAATACTACGCAATGGAGCACTAAAGGGAATGGGGATAAGGCATCCGGTGAGCCCAAGAGTTGATAGATCATTCTGTTTTTGGACGTTTGAGTGATCCTTGGAATGCATCGTAGGCATCAGTTGAATTTGTTCTTTGTTGATCGAGCAAGAGCAACAGCAGGTAGTAGGCATAGTTACCTTGATCCATTTGTCAACAATGTGGGATATTCGCTGGAGCTTTGCTGCAAGATTGTTGTTGTACCTGCACCCTTGTCTTGCTACGATAGAGTAAAAGAAGTTCATAGAGCCTTGCAGTCTTTAGGGTCTGTTTTGCAGTGGTGTATTGGCAGCAATAGTCTGTTTTTACGCCTGGTGCGTCTGGCTTTGGAAAATTGAAGCCCCAGTTCTTGTATCTACATAAATTGCCGACAGGGTTTGACTAACCTTACATAAAATTTAGCACATTGAGGCCTGTTGGTCGTGAGTACATCAACCCGAAGATATTCGGGTTTTTTTCCCTTCCACTTTCCTCAAATAAGCCAGTGTGTATAATGAATGAAAGGTGCTTGCTCGGGTGTTGCAGCTTGTTACACCAAAGTATCATACATACAATGCTGAATTGGTATATTTGACGAGTTTATCTCGGCTCTGTAACCGGTAACCCATTTGAACTTCGAAGTTGAAGAAAGCAGATATTGTTTCCTTAAATGCCAGCAGCACTAGCCATTGAATTATATCCTTGAGTTGCAGCAACTCATAAGGCCAAATGCACAAACCGAAATGGGTGCAAATGCAACCATGTGCCATCGCCGTGGCTTTGTTGGACGTGCACAATTCAAGTAGGATATGCGAGAAGCCCTGCGGCCGCACAGCACCACACAAGCATCCTAGCTGGTGGTTTCGCCGGTGATGGTGAGGTAGCATCGGGTCGCGTCGTTGTGGTGCCCGGCGTCGATCCAGTTGAGGAGGTCCTAGGCCGCATTGATTTGACCGGCGATATATATATTTTTTAGGAGGGATCCAATTTGACAAGGGAAAGGATTGGTTTATAAGAATATTGTTCCCGCCATACATGCTTATCCAGAATGCATTGCACCTTGAATTGCCAAACATTTGAATTAGTTATTGCCAGGACTGCATGCGACTCGTTTTGACCTGGGTCAACTACTTTGATTTTGTCAAGATAGCATGTTTTTTTATATATAAAAAACATTCTACAGCCTATTATTCTGTCTTTACCCTATTAGAGCATATACAATAGTGTGATATTAGCTATCTGTAAGCATTCACACGTAGAACACGAGATGATATGGAGGAGAAAGGGGGAGCATGACGTAGGACATAAGATGATATGGAGGGGAGAGGGAGGTCATAGAGAATTGGACCGTCTCTAATGCAATAATCAACTGCAACACAAAAAACAAGACATATTGTATATGGAGTAGATTTCTATAGAGACATGTAAAAAGATAACTTATTATTGAAGTTATCTTTAATGTTGTCTATAGATGATATAGAGAAATACTATAGACATTAGTTGTTTATATCATTATATATGCCCTTAGCTTATGTACGTAGCATTGTTACTGATTATTCTTTGACCTATTGAATTGATTCACACCTGTCAGCCTCGTTCTTGTCAGCCGATCTGCAACAGTCAGAAAACAACCCCCAACCGTAAGAAACCTCTAGTGGAAGGAAACACCTTCCATGCATACATCCAAAAACTGAACCCAACAATCAACAGAAGAAGATCATATCAGATGGCAGCAGCGAGTACACCATCGACAGAAAGGAATGGCATTATATTATTGTCTCCTTGCCATTATGTGAGACAGCAAGAAATCATCAACCTTTCAGGAGCTTTCATCGAAAACCTGTAGGAACTAACACTAACTGGAGAGTAGATAATACCAATCCTATTTACAATTTGAATTGCAAGCTTGATCTTTTTTTGACGTAGAAGGTAGAAAAGTTCTATCTTATAGCTATTGTATTAAAATGGTTGACAAAATATTACAAATAAAACGAAAAAATAAAAGATAAAAGAAAGCTAATTACAACAAGACAGCTATTTACAAATATAGTTGACACCACTGTCGAAGGTAAACCTGGTGCTCGGATTTGGACCGGTAGGATCAAAGATCAATGTACTCTCGGATCTGACGTTGAATTGCATTGTTTCCACATTCAGTATTTTGGAATATTCTTTTATTCCGCATGGTCCATAAAGCATGAGCGCAGGCAACGAAGCATATAGGCCAAACTTCATGGTGGCTCAATGATTGTGCTGAAACTGTTTCCACAAATTCTAGTATGTCATTGGAGTAGGTAGCTTCTGTCAACAATCCTAACTGTGTCCATATATAGTCCGTAGCTTTGCATCTGAGAATGATGTGATCAATTGTTTCTAAAGCGGGACAATTGCAAGCTTGATTCATCATACTATTATAAAAAACACGAGTTGCATTCTTTCAACCGCCCCACCCATTTATTTGTACACCAAGAATTCCTACCTGTTTGATCGTCTTAATCTAATGTCACTATTCATTCTATATCCCGCCATCCAGGGTGAATTCTAGCCAATGATCTTTGTAATCCAATGGGCTACACTCAATCTATAGCCTACCAGCAATTAATTGTCATCATAATCCAATAATTACCCTATTCATACTACTTCTGTAATCAAGCCATTCAGCTTTTCGCCCCAAATCCCGTTCACCCCCACGATTCCTCGCCAACCTATGCTGATTTCGACTGCTTTATTCTTGATTGGCACGTGCATGGTGTTTCTTGGGTGTTCCTATGGCTGATTTTGTTTGTCCCTGTCGGATCTGGATTTCGTAAATCCAAATCCTCTGTGAAAACGCTGTATTATTTCTTAGATCAATAGATAGCACTCACAGGAACATTGCTAAATCATTTCATACATAGCGTGAACTAAACCATCCAATATATTAGAAATATCATAGTGACAGCGTCGGGTCGAGTTTTACAATAAAGGCCGAACATGCTAAATTGATTACATTATAAAAGTAGCGAAAGCGGTAACAAAAGCAAAAGGGGTAGAGCTCATTTCTCCACAGACAAGCGACTGGGGTAACATGTGTACAACTGATATTAACCAAGAGTTTGGATAATATTGGCTATACGTAAGTACCGAACGAGCCAACTAGATTGAGGTGCGACCTAGACTAACAGAATTAGAGTACTCTTCATCGTTGCCTTGTCCATCGACTTCTGGGTCCTCATAGTATGCAAAATCTCCTTGATCCGCATGATCTGAAGGGTTTGAGGGAGAGAGCAAGAATGAGCACAATTTTCGTGCTTACGAGCCAACACACAAGATACAATAATATACATGCAAGGCTTAACAAGGATGGCTCGGATTCTTTTATTTGCTAAAGCAGTGTTTTCAATTACCATAATTACAAGTTCCTATTACTTAGCATTTTAACCAAATTGCATTTTATTAAAGAGAGTAATTGTGCAATATTTGTAACATCAGAGATTCTCTCTACCTTATACTTACTTTTGATTGGGGCTAACCCGATTTAACAACACTAAGCACGACGACCTAGGAAAAATCCAATCTCAGGGCTAGGTGAGCCCGACTTGCTTTTCATCCCACCCACAAAGGTTTTTGAAATAGAACTAACTCTAGTAAGTTTTCATATCCGCCTTTGACCGTAGGCACGATTGTTTAAACAGTTTAGACTCTGCAGAGGTTGTACACTGTACCCACAAGAGACAATCACACCCGTTGCCCCACATGATTCCTTAGTCATGTAGTTGAGAGGTCATCACAATAACCTTTCAAATTAGCTCGCCCCTTCCACCATCTCACCCATATGGGCCTTTCCCTCTTGCGGTGGGTCCCATAAGTTGTGCGAGATGTTCACCACCATGACTAGCGTAGCTGGCAACTCCACCATCCCTTGGTGTCCCATTCAAGCTCAACCGTAACCAACGCTTGCACGACCTTAATTTGCCACCAGCGAGATGATTTCTAATGTCCAATAAATTTACTAAGCCAAGTTGCACATGTTTTACAATAGGAGGTCATGACAAGATTAAGTTCTTAATTTATCTGGGCGGTTCATACCACATACCAACCACTCTCGTGCTCCGACGACACCCACCACCATTCCATCTGCCTAGATGTGGTAATAGCAAGTTATTAAGGTTTTGAGGAGTAAAACCAAATTATCTCATTTACTTCAGTCATGGACCTCCGATGACTGCCCAAAACCATTTCATGTTTGAAGAGATGATGATTAGAGCATTTTAATGCCCTGGTACTTAAGCAAGACTAGCATGTCGCTTAAGTACAACCTATACTAGTAATTATCACATAAATACTAGGGTGACATAGAATAATTGATTCAATTGTCAAAGGATGGTATAATAATTAATTAATTAATCATCAAATGGGTGTTTAACTACCTTAAGATTTAATATACATTTGCTTAAAGAATTAAAGCATGCAATTTTCGTAATTTAAATGAATATAATTTACATAAAATGTAGGCTCAAAATGATCAAAGTATCGACTCACCTTGGTTAAAGGTAAGAGAGTCTTGGTGGCCTTGTGCTTAATCAAATTGGAGATCTTCCGCTTCTTCGAATCCTATTCGGATGAACCTACCGGAAAAAGGAACAAACAAGCAAAGAGAGCAAATAAATACTAAAGAAACATTAAATGAACTTCAAATTAAATAATACCAGTGCCATTAGTAAGGTCTTGAATTAACAAAATTTTAGAAACAAATTTCATAATTTTTGGAGTTATAATGAAGGAGAACGGAAATTTCGAAGTTTGGATTTGAAATAAATCAAAAGAATAAAAGAGGAGAGAGAAACATCCACTGACACGTGGGGCCTAGCTCATAGCGCGGGTCCAAACGTCACTGCTCGGTCTGAACGTTACTCGCGTTAAGTCCGAACGTCATCATGATGGTCCGAACGTTCGTAACGTTGGTCCGAACATTCCAAGCTCTCAGGTGATGGCAGCTCAAGCTCGTTGCCAACGGAGGGAGGTACAACGACGGCCATCAAGGACCAAAACAGGATGCTTAAGGTGACGCAGAGATGATGGTGGTGGTGGTGTGGCCAGCAGCTCATCGGAACGGCGGCGCGGTGAGGGAAAGGCGGCGACGGCGGCACGGTTGCGGCGGAAGAGGGGCTCCAACGGTGCATTGAGCCGGGGAGGGTGAGCACAAGGCGGAGCACAAGGAGGCGAACTTACCGGGACAAGAATGGGGACCAGGGAGGGATGGTGGCCGGAGAATGGTGGTAGATAAGGAAGTGGCCGGAGTTGGAAGAGAAAGCCGAATCCGCGCTTGATGATGAACCAAACCCAAAATGGCTTGGGGGGAAAGGCTCCTTGGCCAGGGCGCCCGTGATGGTCAATCTTTGCGCTATGCGGCACCAGAGCGACGAGATGGCGGTGAGGCGGCACCGCTGAAAATGGAAATGCGGCGTTTCTCAGGTGGAACTTACCAGAGAGGAGGGAGGCAGAGCGGGGGAAGACAAGGGAAGCTCGGGGCTCTTATAGCCGCACAAGGAGGAAGGTGGGAGAGCCGTTGGGCGGAGTCTTGGCACCGCCTTCGGACGGGGCAGGCAGCGGTGGAGTGCGCGCGTGCGTAGCGAGAGGGGGTGACGACGACAACGACTTGTGCGGGCAGAGCTGGTGGAAATGGAAGAGTGACAGGACAAGGCGAGCGTGGCTCTGATGCAGCCATGGTGCACGCGTAGGGAGGCGAAGGCGGAGGTGATGTCACGGCGACGCAGCGACTTCGGGGTCCAAGTAGGCGCGGGCTGACGCGAGCAGCGTAGGTAGGTGTCTCTGGTGTTCGGCTTTGATTCGCTGGCATACATCACAATAAGCTACAAACTCAACGATGTCTCTTTTCATTCGTGGCCACCAATATAGAATCTTCATGTCTTGATACATCTTGGTGCTACCTGGGTGCAGAGTATATGCTGAGCTGGGCGCTTCTTTCAATATTAAGTCCTTGAGTTCCTTCTGGTGGGGAACAAAGAGACGTTTCACATACCATAGGATTCCTTATTGATCTTCAATCATCTTGGAGGCTTTTCCTTTGGCCATGAGATGCTTGAATCTCTGGACTCCAGGGTGTCCTTCTTGAGCGGTCTTGATCTGCTCTTCTAGAGTTGGATGCGCTTCCACAACGGCTACAATGCCTTATTCTATTAACCCAAGGTTGAGTGCCTCAAATTCCTTATAGAGCTCAGGTTGATGCTCTTGAATCATGACATTACTGTAGTAGGATTTACGGCTTAATGCATCGGCAACTACATTAGCCTTTTCAGGATGATAATGGACATCCAAATTGTAATCCTTTATCAGTTCTAACCATCTTCTTTGTCGGAGGTTAAGATCTGCCTAAGTGAAAATATACTTGAGACTCTTGTGGTCTGTGTAGATATCACAATGATTTCCAATCAAGTAATGTCACTAAATTTTTAGGGCATGCACTACTGATGCTAACTCCAAATCATGAGTCGAGTAGTTGTCTTCGTGAGGGTAGAGTTGTCTGGATGCGTAAGCTACAACTTTTCCTCCTTGCATGAGTACACAACCAAGACCTTGGTGTGAAGCATCACAATAGACTTCAAAGTATTGGTGTATGTCCAACAGGATCAACACTGGTGCAGAGATTAACTTCTTCTTCAATTCTTGGAAACTATTTTCACAAACTTCAATCCATTCATACTTCTTTTCCTTTTTAAGCAGATGGGTCATTGGTTTGAAAAGCTTAGAGAATCCTTCGATGAAGCGTCTGTAGTATCCGGCCAAATCAAGAAAACTATGCACTTCTGTTACTGAGATAGGCTACTTCCATTCCAAAACAGCTTCTACTTTGGATGGATCAACTTCGACTCCTCTAGCGGATACAATGTGTCCGAGGAAACTGATCTCTTGAAGCCAAAATTCACATTTATTGTACTTGGCATAAAGCTGGTTCTCTTTAAGCTTTGTTAGGACCAAATGCAGATGTTCAGCATGTTCTGCATTGATCTTTGAATATATCAAGATGTCATCTATGAACACGACTACAAACTTGTCCAGGTATTCCGTGAATACTTTGTTCACGAGGTTCATGAAGTAGGCCGGCGTATTGGTCAGGCCAAACGACATAATTGTAAACTCATACAGGCCATACCGAGTGGTAAAAGCTATTTTAGAAATATCCTCATTCCTGATCTTGAGTTGATGGTATTCTGACCTTAGGTCTATCTTGGAGAAAACTGCTGCTCCTGACAATTGATCAAACAGGTCATCAATACGGGGTAAGGGATACTTGTTCTTGATGGTTACATCATTGAGTGCTCTATAATCCACACACAATTTGGCAGTGCCATCCTTCTTCACAAAAAGCACAGGCGAACCCTAGGAAGAGGAACTAGGTCTAATAAATCATTTTCTTGCAAGTCTTCAATTTGTGTCTTCTGGGTTCTTGGTGAGCACCACTTTTCTATTGGCACAATCTATCAGTCCTTGGTATTCGATCAACCAATCCATCCCTAGGATGATATCCAGAGTTTGGGACTCTAGCACTAGAAGGGTTGCTAGGAATCCAGAATTTTTCAAAGCAATCTCTACTCTGGGACTAACTGAGGTAGCATATAAGGGTCCCCCGAGTGAACTAAGTACCACGGGTTTCTTTAACTTAAAGGTCGGCAAATTAAACCTTTCAACAAACTTTCTCGAAACAAATGAGTACGAAGCTCTAGAATCAAACAAAACTTGTGCGGGTACTGAATTAACAGAGAACGTACAATTAGCACTCCCGTGGCATCTTGTGCCTCCTCGACTGTGACATGGTTCACACGGTCGTGGTTTGGTGTCAGGGTAGACCTTAGGGCTTGCAAAGTCTGATGACTCTTGCTTTGATTTGATACCTGGCCTTGAGCTGGTGTAGTTTTCGAGTTGAACTTTGCGGCAGTTAAGCGTAGCCGTTGGATTTAAATCCAACGCTCCTCCTTGAGTGGGCCGTTCGGACCGCCGTAGCGCCCCCTCAATCTCAGCCCTTAATTCAAAATCCAACGGTGCCGCTCTTAACCTTTGAAGCTTTAAGGCACGCTCGTATCGTGACCCTTGGATTTCAATTCAACGGTCAAGATCGATTGGGCTGTTCGGACCGTCTGAATGTCCCAATCAATCTCAGTCGTTCATTGTTGATCGCACGGTCAAAAATTTGTTTGAGCTGCTGTGTTGTGTCTTCACTGAGGCTAACAGTGGGGCCCGCATGTCAGTGACTCAATATCACCTCCTCCATGCCTTCGCGCCAGCACCGAGCTCGTCGCCATGCGGTGGCACTTTGCCGTGAGTTTCGTAGCATGCATGTGACACTTGGCGTTATTTTGCTGCCGTGAGGACACGCACGACCTCCATTGTTTCCCCCGGTGACATGGGTATAAGAACCCTAGTTTTCGCTCTCTGCCACTTTTGTTGCCGCGGAGCTTTCCTCGTTTTCTCCGGCGTAGCTTCTCGTTCTCACCTTTGTTCATCTATCTCAATGCTTAATTCACCTTATTAATGTGAGTTTTGGCATTGTTTGTAGATTGAAACCGAGAGCTTGTCCACTGGTTGTCCAGAGCACGCCCGGAGCGCCGCCATGGTGATTCTCTTGCTTCGGTGAGCTTTTTCTTAGCTCTTTCGTGTCACTTCATGCCATAGGAGCTTAAAAGCAAAACCCCTCAATCTATTTATCTTTTGTTGCACAGGATCACTAGGAATCTTGGATTTTCCCCTTCTCGGTCAGTTTCGGTTCTAACGTCCTCAAACCCAACCTGGTGAGCTTTTATTCAATCCCTTTGGTTCAGATCATCTAGGGGCTTTACTTAAGCTATCCTGATCATCCATTCGTTGAATCCTTGATTAGATTACTGTGTTGCAGTGAATCTCCCTCTGTCGTTTTTCGGTCGTTCTTATCGTCGTCAAGTTTAGAGCTTCTCCGATCATTTTCAAGTCCAGGTAGCTCCTTTTTAACTCCAGTAGCTTAAGCAAGAGTCTTTTTGCTTATTGTGCTTTGTTTTCAACAAATCCCTCTCTCTTTGCCCTTGCTGTTCTTGTTGTCGGTCAGACCAACAAATCTGTAGCAAGGTCTTATTTGTTAATCCCTGTTAGTTAATGCTATTGTAGGTTAATCTAGGTTATTATCCTTACTAATTATAGTTGTAGCTTTAGCATTTTGGTAGTTGCACATTAATACTTTGACCATGTTTCTTTTCAGCATTTTGTTCTCTGGAAGTTCTTGCTGTTCATTTGAATTTTTTTTGTTTTTTTAGATTTTGACCTTACCGACGTGAGTGAAAATCTGCCTGTGCAACAAGAACCTAAACAAGTGGTTTATTATTACCAAGGCAAGCATCCTCTTTGCACCATGTTGATCTCAGATTTTTATACTTTAGAATTTCAAAATACAGTGATACCGTTGCATGCTATTTTTGAAGTATTTGTGATCTGTGAGTAGTTAGTTATATCCCAACGATTGTGGCTTATCATGAATTACATTCATACACTTATGCTTAAGCTAGAATCCTTGTTCTGGTATTTTGTTCTCACGTAGATCGTTGCTTAGCGATTGCAAGTCTCAGAGAACGTTAGTGATTGACAAGCTTCTCTTGTCGGTCATGGGCAACCAGCTTAAAACTTTTACCTTCGATTCTTTTGATCAGTTTGGGTAAAACTGAATTTTGAGTTAAGTCCTTTTTGTTTTAATAAAATTTTGGCTTTAATCTGGACAAGAGGTTGCTAGTGATGGTGCCTTCGTGCACGAGATTGGGTGATGTGGTAGTCTTGTCCGGATCGTTAAGGACTAAACTTTGACCCTTTAATTCCAATTACCTTGCGTTTCTACATGCGTGTGTGGTATTTGCTTGGTTAAGTAAGGAGATGGTGCTTTTGAGTTGAGGAAATGGTGGTGTGAGGATATTTGTAAAGTTTACGTGTTCGTAGGGTGCCGAGTTCAATTCTATTATGTGCAGGGGAGCACTATTTTATTTTTGTTTATTGACTCGGTATTCCCGACACAACTTGCGTGCCCGTTTGGTTAGTAGGCGGCATAAACCAGATTTCGGCAGAAGAAGCAATCACTGCTCCTGACGTCGTGCTTGGTATGCTCCTTGTTAATTTCAGTCCAGCTACTGTTCTTTTTTATTCTGGAGCATCCCATTCTTTTGTCAAGAGTCAGTTTGCTTTTCAACATCAGTTAGACTTGCATTCACTCCAACTGCCATATCTTATTACTTCACCTGGTTCGGTTTTTAACACTGATCAAATCTGCCGAGATGTTAAAATAGAGATTCTTGGGGTAGAATTTTTGGCAGATCTGATTGTGTTAGATTCTAAAGGGTTGGATGTTATCTTAGGAATGGACTAGCTGTCCAAGCATCAGGGTAAAATTGATTGTGCAAGTTGGCCCATTTCTGTTTCTAATGAAAACAGCACTCCAGTTGTTTTTCATTCCAAGCCAGTCGATTCTCATTTTTTTTTCTTTGAAAGCTAATGCCACCCCTACCTTGGAGATGGTACCAGTAGTTTGTGAGTATTCGGATGTCTTTCCTGAAGATCTTCCCGGTATGCCCCTGGATTGGGAAGTGGAGTTCGTGATCGAAGTAGCACCCGGTACTGCTCCAGTATCCAGAAGACCTTATCGGATGCCTCCCAATGAGTTGGTAGAATTGAAGAAACAGCTTGGGGAATTGCTTGACAAGAGATTTATCCGACCGAGCTCCTCACCTTGGGGATGCCCGGCCATCTTTGTTAAGAAGAAAGACAAGACTTTGCGGATGTGTGTGGACTACCGTCCATTAAATGAAGTTACTATAAAAAACAAGTATCCTCTTCCTCGCATTGATGATCTTTTTGACCAATTGACTGGAGCACGAGTCTTTTCCAAGATTGATTTGCGTTCGGGCTATCATCAGATCAAAGTCAGGGCTGAGGACATTCCTAAGACAACATTCTCTACTCGCTACAGTTTGTACGAGTATACTGTCATGTCCTTTGGTCTGACAAATGCTCCAGCATATTTCATGAATCTCATGAATTCGGTATTCATGGATTACTTGGACAAATTTGTTATCGTGTTCATTGACGACATTCTTATTTACTCCAACTCGGATGAAGAGCATGAACAGCATTTGAGGCTTGTATTAGAAATACTTCGCAAGAATCAGCTATATACCAAATTTAGCAAGTGCGAGTTCTGGCTCAAGAAAGTCCACGTTTTGGGGCATGTGTTATCCGAAGGTGGTATCACTGTTGATCCAAGCAAGGTACAAGATGTACTAGACTGGGGTTAGCCCAAAAGTGTTTCAGACATCCGTAGTTTTCTTAGACTTGCGGATTATTACCGAAGGTTCATTGAAAATTTCTCCAAAATTGCAAAACCTTTGACTCAGCTTTTGAAGAAGGAAAAGAAGTTCGAATGGTCAGCCGAGTGTGAAGAAATTTTTTAGCTTTTGAGAGAACTCCTGACCAAAGCTCCAGTTCTCACTCTGCCTGATATTCGCAAGAGTTTCGATATCTATTGTGATGCCTCTCGCCATGGACTTGGTTGTGTTCTCATGCAAGAGGGCCAAGTTGTGGCGTATGCATCCAGGAAGTTGAGGCCTCATGAAGTAAATTATCCTACTCATGATTTGGAATTGGCAGCTGTAGTCCATGCTTTGAAGATTTGGCGACATTACCTCATCGGTAATCATTGTGAGATCTATACTGATCATAAGAGCCTAAAGTACATATTCACTCAAGCTGATATGAATATGCATCAAAGAAGATGGCTTGAACTGATCAAGGACTATGATATGGGTGTTCATTATCACCCAGGCAAAGCCAATGTGGTAGCCGACGTTTTGAGCAGAAAGTCGCGGTGCAACTGCTTGTCGGTATCACCTCTTGCTAAAGGCTTGTGTGCAGAATTTCAGCGCCAAAGTCTTGACATGGTTGAAGAGGGATTTATCGCTGCCTTAGAAGTGAAATCCACAATTGAGGATTAGATCCTTGAGGCTCAGAAAGCCGATGCTGAAGTAGCCGAAATCAGGGAAAATTTAAAGGCGGGTAAAGCCAAAGAATTTTCTGAAGACACATGAGATATCATTTGGTACGGCAATCATTTAGTGGTACCCTCAGATCCCCTGTTGAGAGAGCTAATTCTTAAAGAGGCTCACAAGTCAAAATTTTCTATACATCCTGGTAGTACCAAGATGTACCAGGATTTGAAGAAAATATTCTGGTGGAGCCGAATGAAAAGGCAAATCACACAGTATGTTGCTAAATGTGACATTTGCCAAAGGGTCAGAGCTGAACATTTGAAGCCAGCTGGTACCCTTCAACCTTTGCCTATTCCCTAGTGGAAGTGGGAAGAGATTAGTATGGACTTTGTTACCGGCCTTCCAAGGACTCAGAATGGTTCTGATGCCATTTGGGTGATCATTGATCGTCTGACAAAGGTGGCTCATTTTATTCCTGTTAAGACCACCTTCAGTGGCCATCAACTAGCCGAACTCTATATCTCTAGAATTGTTTGTCTCCATGGTGTACCGAAGGTTATTATCTCTGATCGTGGCCCTTAGTTCACTTCTCACTTCTAGAGTTGTCTTCATCAAGCTATGGGGACTGATCTATCTTTCAGCACTGCTTATCATCCTCAAATTAGTGGTCAGACCAAGAAGGGGAATCAAGTTATGGAAGACCTTCTTAGAGCCTGTGTGCTGTCATATAGCAAGAACTGAGAAAAGTGCTTACTGTATGTGGAGTTTTCCTACAATAACAGCTACCAAGCAAGCATTCAAATGTCACATTTTGAAACTTTGTATGGAAGAGCTTGTAGGACTCCTTTGAATTGGTCTGAGTCTAGAGAAAGACCATTCTATGGTCCAGACTTAGTGGTGGAAGCCGAAGAGCAAGTTCGTCTGATCCGAGACCAACTGTGGACTGCATAGTCTCGTCAGAAGAGCTATGCTGATCATCGTCGTCGAGAGTTGAGCTTTGAGGTAGATGACCATGTCTATCTTAAAGTCTCACCGATGAAGGGCACTCATCGCTTTCAGGTGAAGGGAAAGCTAGCACCTCGTTATATTGGACCTTTCCGAATCCTTGCTAAACGAGGAGCTGTGGCATATCAATTGGAGTTGCCAGACTCTCTTGCAGCAGTACATGATACTTTTCATGTGTCTCAACTGAAGAAATGTCTTCGTATTCGTACCGAAGCAACTGCTTATGAAAATCTTGATCTCCAACCTGATCTTTCTTACCAAGAACAACCGGTGTGTATCCTTGTTGGGATGGAATGCAGGACAAGAAACCGCACTATCAAGTTCTTGAAAATCCAGTGGAGTAACCACGCGGAAGAGGAAGCCACGTGGGAGCATGATGATCTGTTGAGGATTGAGCACCCTCACCTCTTCCATGTTTGAAGTGCCTTCAAATCAAGAAAGGCAAGGTTAAACAAAGCAATGTAAAAGAAGATGTAATAGCAACACCATGTTGTTCTGTATGATCTTTATTTTGCTATCTTTGTAGGAAATCAAAACAACAGATGTTGTAGTATTCCTTTTCTATCTTTGAAAGAAATAAAGATAGCAGGTGTCGTGTTTCTAGAAAAGATCTTTTCAGCTTCTTTCCATTCCAATTTCTGATCTTCCTGGAATCTCGAGACGAGATTCTCTTAAAAGCGAAGGTTTATATGACCCAGCTTTTAATGAATGATAATAAAATGCTTTTCATAGCATTTCTGGTCATTTTGAAACTTGGGCATTTTGTTACTTTTTTTAAAAACCTCTATTTTCAATCCAAATCTTGCCTTGTTTTGAAACTTCAAAAGATAATGCAAGTCTATACTTGTATTGAGATCGTGAAAGTGTTTTATCAAAAACTAGATAAATTATCTCGAATAAAAATGAATTTTGTAAATTTTTAGAAATTATTTTGACCTTAAGAAAAATCTTTGTTCTCTGATCAAATCTGTTCGGTCAAAGTATTTGTTTAAGTATTTTAAAATGAGAAGCAGTGGTTTACAGAATTTATCTGGGACATATATCATCCTAGTAGCCTCTTTACAAAATTTCTTATTTTTACAAATTTATTTGATATTTTAAAACCCCGGTCAAAGTTTTGAAGTTGGTTTTGAGTTCAAGTCAACTCTAAACTCAATCCTAACCCTTGGCTATAGCGACCGGACCCAACCCTTAGCAAACTCGTGCGACCCAGCCTTGTGCCTTTGAACCCAACTCTGTCACGTAGGGCTCAGCCTCAATCTCGTGGCTCATCGTGAGCCCTCCGATTCAAAACGAGCGAACCAGATGCATTGGGGCAATCCTAATCTCCTCACACAATCTCAGCCCTTGGAATTGATCTCAACGGACCTAATCTACTGGGCTGTTCGGACCTTTTGAACACGCCATGTGATCTAAGCCGTTGGATCTTCATCAAGCGATCACCATTTTATCAGGCCATATCTTTTCTTAAAGGGTTAAACTCTAATCGCGCTCTTTTTCTCTCACCCCTTGGATTTTAAATCAACCGCCACGATCAGTTGGGCTGTTCGGACCGTCCGAACACGCCATGATTATGAGCCATTGGATCTAAAATCAACAACCCTGATCGATTGGGCCGTTCGGACCGTCCGAACAGCACGTTGATCTCAACCGTTGGATTTAGATCCAACCGCGCCACCCTGTTTGATTTAAAACTCAATCGCGCGTAGTTAAGCGTAGCCGTTGGATTTAAATCCAACGCTCCTCCTCAAGTGGGTCGTTCGCACCGTCGCAGCGCCCCTCGATCTCAGCCCTTAATTCAAAATCCAACGATGCCGCTCTTAACCTTTGAAGCTTTAAGGCGCGCTCGTATCGTGACCCTTGGATTTCAATTGAACAGTCAAGATCGATTGGGCTGTTCGGACCGTCCGAATGTCCCAATCAATCTCAGTCGTTCATTGTTGATCGTGCGGTCAAAAATTTGTTTGAGCTACTGTGTTGTGTCTTCATTGAGGCTAACAGTGGGGCCCGCATGTCAATGAGTCAATATCACCTCCTCCATGCCTTCGCGCCAGCACCGAGCTCGTCGCCATGCGGTGGCGCTTTGCTGTGAGTTTCGCAGCATGCATGTGACACTTGGCGTTATTTTGCTGCCGTGAGGACACGCATGACCTCCATTGTTTTCCCCGGCGACATGGGTATAAGAACCCTAGTTTTCGCTCTCTACCATTTTTGTTGCTGCGGAGCTTTCCTCGTTTTCTCCGGCGTAGCTTCTCGTTCTCACCTTTGTTCATCTATCTCAATGCTTAATTCACCTTGTTAATGTGAGTTTTGGCATTGTTTGTAGATTGAAACCGAGAGCTTGTCCACTGGTTGTCTAGAGCACGCCCGGAGCACCGCCGTGGTGATTCTCTTGCTCCGGTGAGCTTTTTCTTAGCTCTTTCGCGTCACTTCGTGCCATAGGAGCTTAAAAGCAAAACCCCTCAATCTATTTATCTTTTGTTGCATAGGATCACTAGGTATCTTGGATTTTCCCCTTCTTTGTCAGTTTTGGTTCTAACGTGCTCAAACCCAACCTGGTGAGCTTTTATTCAATTCCTTTGGTTCAGATCATCTAGGGGCTTTACTTAAGCTATCTTGATCATCCATTCATTGAATCCTTGATTAGATTACCGTGTTGCATTGAATCTCCCTCTGTCGTTTTTCGGTCATTCTTATCGTCGTCAAGTTTAGAGCTTCTCTGATCATTTTCAAGTCCAGGTAGCTCCTTTTAACTCCAGTAGTTTAAGCAAGAGTCTTTTTGCTTATTGTGCTTTGTTTTCAACAAAGCCCCCTCTCTTTGCCCTTGCTGTTCTTGTTGTCGGTCAGACCGATAAATCTGTAGCAAGGTCTTATTTGTTAATCCCTGTTAGTTAATGCTATTGTAGGTTAATCTAGGTTATTATCCTTACTAATTATAGTTGTAGCTTTAGCATTTTGGTAGTTGCACATTAATACTTTGACCATGTTTCTTTTTGACATTTTGTTCTCTGGAAGTTCTTCTTTGTTCATTTGAATTTTTTTGCTTTTTTAGATTACGACCTTACCGACGTGGTGAAAATCCTCTGTGCAATAAGAACCTGAACAAGTGGTTTATTATTACCAAGGCAAGCATCCTCTTTGCACCATGTTGATCCCAGATTTTTATACTTTAGAATTTCAAAATACATTGATACCGTTGTATGCTATTTTTGAAGTATTTGTGATCTGTGAGTAGTTAGTTATATCCCAACGATTGTGGCTTATCATGAATTACATTCATACACTTATGCTTAAGCTAGAATCCTTGTTCTGGTATTTTGTTCTGTAGATCGTTGCTTAGCAGTGCAAGTCTGTAGAACGTTAGTGATTGACAAGCTTCTCTTGTCAGTCATGGGCAACCCAGTTAAAACTTTTACCTTCGATTCTTTTGATCAGTTTGGGTAAAACTGAATTTTGAGTTAAGTCCTTTCTGTTTTAATAAAATTTTGGCTTTGATCTGGACAAGAGGTTGCTAGTGATGGTGCCTTCGTGCATGAGATTGGGTCATGTGGTAGTCTTGTCCGGATCGTTAAGGACTAAACTTTGACCCTTTAATTCCAGTACCTTGCGTACTTCTACATGCGGTGTGTGGGCGCTGCTTGGTTAAGTAAGGAGATGGTGCTTTTGAGTTGAGGAAATGATGGTGTGAGGACATTTGTAAAGTTTACGTGTTCGTAGGGTGCCGAGTTCAATTCTATTATGTGCAGGGGAGCACTATTTTATTTTTGTTCATTGACTCGGTATTCTCGACACAACTTGCGTGCCCGTTTGGTTAGTAGGCGGTATAGCTTGCACGAAACGGGATTGCGTCGCGCATGGGTGAATCAACTCAATAATATCAACTTGCTAAAAAATACCGAATCTTAGTTTACCCGGCCGGTATACCAAAGGAAGTGTGTCATCATTCGGAGGTATCCGAAGGCTTACGGGCTAACTAAGTCGTGTGGGTAAAGATGTACACCTCTACAGAGTTAAAACTATTCGAATAGCCGTGTCCACGGTTACGGACAGCATTGGATTTGGTGGTTATCAATGTATAGATTCTAGTTTTTAAAATGTTGTCAGGGGTACTGTTTCGGCATGAAGGTGTATTCATGCTAGCTTTTTATTCTAAGTGGACAGCCACTTTGATTTTGTGAATGATTGTTGAATAATCTTTTACTTACTGTTTTAGTCCAAATTTGTTTACAAAACTGCGTTAGCAAAGCTTAGCAAGTTTAGACTGAAACCTGGCTTCATACAAAACTATTGCCATTACAACCTTCCTGTTGTCAGCCTTATGCATGTAAAGTTCTAATCCTTTGTTTAGGTGTTGCTAAACACTTTCTTTTAGTAGTTTTGTGTAAGTCTTGCGAGTACCTTTTGTACTCAGACGCTTTAACCACTTGTTGCAGGTGAGGACGGTTACTTGTACGAAATGCCCATTAGCGCCGATCAAGGCGACGCTAACGAGTGAAGCTATTTCTATCCTCCACTCTGTTGCCTGAGGGTTATGAGGGCACACTTGGTGGCTTTTTGCTGTTTATAGTTGTTTCTGCTGCACTAAAACTTCTGATGTTTGTGGCTGTTCAGTTGCTTCGGTGAACCGAACTAACTTGTAAAGTTTTGTATGCATTATTGTGTCTATGTACCTTGTATGACATGGTACAATGTTGTTGAGGATATATGTGCAATAGTCTTTGATCTCTGGAATTATTGTAGAACATATATCCAGGAACCTGGCATTTTGTATATTCTTTGTTGAAAATTATGCTTTCTGGTATAATTATTTGACTTGGAATATACCCAATCCCAGGGGTCCTCACAGTTCTATTGAAAAGTACAAACCTAGGCTTGTGTCCAAGGGCTATACTAAAAAGAAGGTGATTATTTCTTTGATACTTACTCACCCGTTGCTATATTGACCATTGTACGGGTACTATTATCCTTGGCTGCCTCACATGGTCATATTGTCTATCAAATGGATGTTAAGATAGCTTTCCTCAATGGAGAATTAGGTGAGGAAATCTATATGGAACAGCCTGATGGTTTTGTGATAACCAGTCAAGAGGGCAATGTTTGTAAATTACTGAAATCTTTATATGGTCTCAAGCAAGCACCTAAGCAATGGCATGAGAAGTTCGATAGAACTTTAACATCTGCATGCTTTGCAGTAAACGAAGCTGATAGATGTGTTTACTACCGCTATGGTGGGGTGAAGGGAGTTATACTAGGGATGGCAATCGGGCGCGGCGGGTACGGGTAGTGCTCACCCATACCCATGCCCGCGACCCCAAATTTCCCCCACGGGCATGCCCGCGAAGGACGACGGGCGAAGATCCTCGCCCATGCCCGTCGCCCGCGGGTACCCGTTGCCCGCGGGCATGCCCGTTACCATAAGCGATGCACTACGCCCATGGGTACCCATCGCCCACGGTACCCATCGCCCGCGATAGTTCATCTCAATTCACATCAATAGTAGCCCTTCAGAAATATACTCTTGTAACAAATGATGCATACATTGATTGAAATGATTGGAAACTACCCTCAACAATCTTCTTGACTGATTCTGCAGAGTCTAATTGAGAACCAAATAAAAATAGAAGTTCCATTAACATCTTGTCTTATATTAAATTCATAGACAAAAGAAGCATGAAGAATAACTACAACATACAATTATTTAGACTGATCTATCAGTCCAACATGCAAATTCAATAAAAGCGAGACACTAGAACTGGTCTCTTGAAAGACACACAATCAATTATCTTGTCAGTCCTTCCCACGAAATCCAATAACCAAGTGATAATTTGCTCAATCTGACCAATTTGTACATCCTTCTTATAAGCAATGCGTGGATGTATATACCAAAGGTTAACATGCATTCTTTAATACTACCTTATCTTTGTCTTACGCAAATAGCATTCTTAAATCACCCATATATGACAAGTGCAAATTTGCGTAAAGGTCATCTTGCACAAAAGGGATAAAGCAGGGAAGATCAAAACAAACCAGAATCAACCAAATAATTTAATGGTGGTAAACAACAAAGTTGACACTAAACCTCGGTAAACTCTGGCGGCAAAAGAAGCGGTGAAAATTTGAAGTTGCCATTTTGATTCTTGTGTTAACCTTCCTTATATCCCAATTATCAACAAGAGCGTGAACCTCTGAGATATACAAAGAGCAAAATAACTCAGATGACACCAACCGCACTAGAACATATCCACATGCATAAAGGAAGTAAAGTTGCGTGAAGAACAATGATGATATAATCCGGGCAAGGAAAAACTAGCATGACACAATCGTAAAGATCTGACCATTCCATGCTACCTTGTCCCTCCACTCAACAAGCGGATTGAAGTACACCCACGCCGGCGCAATCCGATCAAGCGGTAAATAAACTGATCTCTCCATTTATAAACTGATCTAAAAGAATTCACATGATGAGCCTACAATCAATTTGTTGCAAAGTATGTTTGATTTGCATATCGTTGTAAATTTGAAGAGCATCGGTATGATTCATCCTATCATGGCAAAGTTCCCACTTCGATATGAACATCATGTAAATTTGTAAGCATGGTTGTCATGGCATGCCTGACCCATCGATATGATCTCTCCATTTATAAACCGATCTACAAAATGGAAACATCGATATGATTCGAAAATAAGCGAGCATGTAGTATAAGCTGTATAAGTACTAGATCTACAAAATGTAGTATAAGTACTAGATCTACAAAATGGAAACATCGATGAGTTGATTACTTGATGCAGAAATGGCGGCCAAGGGAGGAGGTGGCGGACGGGAGGCGGCGACCGGGAGGGCGGTGACCTAGAGGAGGACGCAGTGGCGGGGCGGAGGAGGCCTTGATGGCGGCACGGGGAGGCGGCGGCAGGAGGCGGTGGAGCGAGGCGAGGCGGCAGACGGGAGGAGGCGGTGACAAGAGGGGCGGCGACACAGAGGAGGACCTTGCGGCGGCCGGAAGGCCTTGATGGCGGCGGGAGGGCGGCGGCAGGGAGGCGGTGGGCCGGAGGGCGGCGGCCGGGGAGGAGGCGGTGGACGGAGGACGCGGTGGCGGCCGGGAGGAGGGCGGCGACGAGGCGGGAGGAGGCGGGCCGGGAGAGCGGGATTTGGGAGGAGGCCGAGGGCTTGTGGCGGGCTGGGGAGGAGAGAGGCGGCTGGGTCTTGGAGACAGCGGGATGGCCGAATGGGTATAAGGCATTGTGAGCTAGGGTTTCTTTGGGCCCACCTGTCAGTGTGGGTTGATGGGTAAACGGGCGTGGCGGGTACGGGTGGAGCTTACCCATGCCCGCGCCTGTTTACCCGATGGGCGAGAATTGCCCCATTTCCATACCCATGGGTAAAAAAGGCCCATACCGGCTCCATTAGGGTGTTGCAGTGACGCAGCAGTGTCGGGCATAATTGACATCCCTAAGTTATACTGTGTTTGTATGTTGATGACATACTTATCTTTGGAACAAGTCTTAACGTGATTAACGAGGTTAAGTCTTTTCTGTCCCAAAATTTTGACAGCAAAGATTTGGGATAAGCTGATGTAATTCTAAACATCAAGCTAATCAACGGTGAGGATGGGATTAGACTTCTGCAATCCCATTATGTGAAAAATGTCTTGAGTCGTTTTGGTTATATGGATAGCAAGCCTTTTCTAACACCTTATGATCCTAGTCTAATACTTCGAAAGAATAAAAGACTAGGAAAGGATCAGCTGAGATATTCCTAGATTATTGGTTCACTCATATACTTAGCTAGCGTTACCCGACCTGACATCTCATTTGCTGTAAGCAAATTAAGCCGGTTTACCTCTAATCCGAGAGATGATCATTAGCGTGCACTCGAGCGAGTTATGTCCACTTGAGAGGTACGATGAGTTATGGAATTCATTATACTGGGTACCCTGGTGTACTCGAAGGGTATAGTGATTCCAATTGGATATCTGATACTGATGAGATTAAGGCTACGAGTATATATGTTTTCACTCTAGGCGGTGCTGCTGTTTCATGGAGGCCTTGCAAATAGACCATTTTGATGAGGTCAACCATGGAAGCAGAACTCACGGCATTGGATACAGCCACTGTTGAGACAGAATGGCTGCGTGAACTCCTGATGGACTTGTCGGTGGTTGAAAAACTGATTACGCCATCTGATGTCTTTGTGATAATTAAGCGGTTCTCGTTAAAGTGAATAGTGCAAAGGATAACATGAAGTCCTCGGGCATGTAAAAGGCGATTGAAATCATCGAGAAAATTGAAATTCTAGAATAATAGCTGTGGATTATATCCCAACAGCTAAGAATCTGGCAGATCCCTTTACAAAGGGTTTATCATAGAATGTGATAGATTATGCATCGAAGGAGATAGGAATGAGACCTATGTGAGTTACACCACAGTGGTAACCCAACTTATGTGATCGAAGATCCCGTGAAGTAGGACTTGGAAAAAACAAACTGTTTGGTTAACTGAAGGAGAGTACACTCTATTACCCACTCCACTGAAAATGTCGTACTCTCAAATCTGTATGGTAGGTTGACTTTGTCTTAATGTGTTCTATGGCTTTAAATAGCAAAGATGCTATCCTACAGAACATTCTTGAAAGAACGCACCTATGTGAGCTCGACTGCTAGTTACAGTCCGTGAGAAAAAGGTACTCTCTAAGAAGCTCATGAAGAGACACCGGTGTATGACTTATATGCTCCACTCAAGGGGTAGCCTGTTGGCAGCCTAGTATTTGTCAAGGCTTTAGGTGAAACTCATTCACGCAAAAATGCCAATTCAAGGCTTAGTCCATTGTGTAGTTGTGAATGAATGTAGCTTAAAGCTCTAGGTGGATGTTTAACCCTAGCAGGTCTCCAAACAAATTGGTATATTAATAGTGCTTTGGAACAAAAGGCAAACTTTGTGAGCCTCTGGGATCTGGTGGGGATTGTTGGATTTAATTGGGCTTTGGCCCACTCCTTTATCAATAATTCATAGGAAAATCCTAAAGGTCCACTCATGCATGGTGGCATATGGGACTAATATTGCTAGCCAAGGTGGAGAGACCACCTTATAAGGTGGAGCATGTCTAGCCTTGGTAAAGCAAGAGAAATGAGGACTACACATGTGCGTTCGCTCGCCTCGCCAGGCCAGGCCAGGCTTCATGGGTGCACGGCATGCGCATAAATGGTGCAGTCGTTCCAGGTTCAGCCGTGGGTCCAGATGCAGCTTTCTTTTACAATTTTGTTTTGCCATGCAATCCTGTCAGGATGGAAAGAAACACTCTCATTACATGGCTTTAACTGCAAATCAATTGTGATTAATGGGCCTTCCGTCTCTGAAAAATCTGATCGCGATTTCTTATTGCGGTCTTTAAGAGGAAACCCCTACCTGTCTTCTCTCTAATTTGCAAAACACATCTGTGCAAGAGTTGAACTGTTCTCGATCACTGTGCTGTTAAGAGCTACTCCGTCCCTGCGCTCGTTGTGCGCCGGTGGTGGGGAGAGCAGGTCTCTGGAACCGTTGTCCTTGCGATCCTATACGGGAGAGAGCGAATCAGGTTTTTGAGAAGTGACTCCACGACTGCTCGCCGTTCCCTGCATCGTCTACATCGGCATCTTCTCCATCAGCGACGTCATCTTCTTCGTCTCTGCGACACTCTTCGCTTTGCATCGGTAACATCCAGTACTCCGCACTTCTAATTGTCAATATGAACATATATGTTCTATTGTTCGTATTACTTAACGTGCTAATTCATCTTCTGGACATGTTTAGTACTGATGCTATTTCTATAGTCATGACTTATTTACGGAATTATGTAATCACTAAAGTGCTAAATAATCTAACAATTGGAGCCATCGTTGTATCACCATCCCATCGCTAGTTGGAGCTCGGCACTGATCCTACCAGCCGTCTGAGAATCTAAGGTTGGGGCTTGGTGATGCCTCAACGGGAGGAGCTCACCAGAGGTCTCTATGTCACTCACTATCGCCGGAGCAAAAGTTGCCGTTAAAAAAAATGTCGTTTTGTCCTATTTTGAGACCATGTCATCGTCTTTGTTTTTTCTTTCCCCGTCTTTTGAGGTGTCCACACGGTTTGCAAATGGCCGTGTGCGGTGTGCGCCTGTCTTCCCTAGGAGGACATCCTCCTCTGGTGCGCTCCATTGCTATTAGCCAATTCCCCTCTCCTATCCTTGCCATATTTTGTGAATTTTCACAGTTCATTCTTTGAATTGTTTAGAGACTGTTTCCATCCTTTGCCAAATTGATTCACACCTGTCCCCTTTCAGCAGTCAGAAACGCATTAAGCCTCGATTGGAAGGAAACACCTCCCCAAGAATATATGCCATCCAAAAACTGAACCCAGAAGGCAACAGAAGAATATAAGATGGTAGCAGCAAACTCAGCAAGTACACCCTTCACCAAAGGAAGGATATTATATCATTATCTCCTTGCCATTCTGCAAGACAGTAAGATATGATCAACCCTTCAGGAACTCACAGGGAAAGCCAGTAGAGATTACAGCTGACGAAGCACTAGATAGTAGATTATAATATCAATCCTATTTACCATTTGGATTGCAAGCTTGACTCGTATAATTAACCGCTGAGATCTGGACAGCTTAAACGTTAATTATCCACACTGGCAACATCCTATTGGCATGACAATGATCATTATACATGGAAAGTTGAATTTACACAGCATTAAGATATGCATTGAGAACAATATTATACATACATGCAAGGCATAAAATTAAGCACAGCACTATTTCATAAAAAGATGATGTACATGGTGCCTATGACGATCTAGTCATGAACAGGGTTTTTTTTTGTATGGGGAACTTTTTTTAACGCCGGGCGGGGGGGCGGGGGGACAATTTTGGCCGATTTTTTTTCAAAAACAAAATTGTTTTTGTCGGATTTTTAATTAAAAAAATCAAATTCGATAACAAATCATCAACTGAGCTAATTAGCACGGTAGCAAGATTCGGATAGACTTGTATTACTTCACTCATTCATCAACTGAACAAAATCCCTGGTCATGAATGGTGGGTCTTCACTTCATCTAGTTTCCTGAGTTGATGACAGAAGATTTCAAATGTTGCATGCAACTCGAAATGGAAGGGTTTAAGAGCTTTAAATTTCCTTGTATATTAAAGAGATTTCTTGATTTTGTGCCATAGTTGATTCAGAAGGCCATTTTAGGCACACGAATGAGATAAGTACAAATCAATTTTCTTTGTATTAGCACTCACTGTCACTGACAGATTGGATCACGCTGTTAGTCCATTTAAGTTAGTTTTTATTTCACTTTACAAACGACCAAATTGAGAATATTTTGAGTTATTCTCCTAAGATTCGATTTGATTTACACCGAGTATTTTTAGCACTGACATCCATCCAAAGTGAACTCATCAACTCAATAGAAAATTGACAAGATGTAAGCAATTGCATTCAGATACATGCATAACACACAAAGATATATTTTAAATTAGTTCCATCATCCAAGGAACAATGCAACAACTAAGGATAGGCCCCTAGTCTTCCAATGTGGAAGCCACCATAGATATAGAATGATCCAATGAAACCTTCCACTACATCACATCTACCAACCAACCCAGACCTGAACCCTAATCCCTAAAACAACTAGATGACAGAGAAAGCATTGACCATGGTTAACACGAACTTAAGGCTCTAATGAAGAAATGAACCCTACGGAGTTAGAGCTTGAGGGTCAGGTCTATCTTGCTCGGCATCTCCTCCTGCTTCTTCACTTCGTGAACGTTGTGGCCACCGGTGGCACCGTGGCCACCGCCGCTGCCGCCAACCCACCGGAGCCCGGTCATCGCTGAGTCGGGGAAGGCCGAGACCGGGGCCCTGGACGACGCGCCGTATCCGTAGGCCTCCGGCGGGTACACCGGGCAGTCGGCGCCGGCGTGACGGGCGAGCCCCTGCAGGGTCGACGACTGGGCGCCCCACCCGTGGTGCATGCCGTAGAACGGCGCCGCGGAAGCCCGGCCGAGGAACGACCTGCTGGCGGAGTACGGCCAGAGGTTGGGGAACCGGAGGTGGCGCGGCACGAGCGGGTCGGCGACCCCGTACAGGCCGTCGCCGCCGCGGCCCGCGGCCGCGATCGCCGCGCTGCGCTTGGCGAGCGAGCGCTCGCGCTTGTGCGCGTTCTGGTGGCCCCCCAGGGCCTGCGAGGTGTAGAACTTGCGCTGGCAGTAGTTGCACTTGAACGTGCGCCGCTTCGCGCCGCCGGCCGCCGCAGCCACCACTGCCGCCTTCTCCTCGGTCGACGGCACCGCCTCCTTCGCCTTCCCCTTGTCCGCCTCCGTGGCCTTCACCTCCGAGACGAGCGCGCCGAGGAGGTGGAACTCGAGCGCCGGCCCCTCCTGGCCGGCCACCTCCTCTTCCTTGGCCTGCACCTTCTCCCCCTCCTCCACCTGCACCACCTCCATGGACGCGGTTTGAGAGCTCGAGCCCTTGTCCATATCGCTTTTGCTTTCTTGGCACAGGAGTTATCGGATGGGATTGGTGCCTACTTATACAAGGAGGGAGGGGTTAAACGCGGAGATAATCTCATAGGAATGCAAGTTCACCTGCCAAATTTAAAGATTAAGCGAGATCACAGGAGTTTAATTTGGTGGACATCACGGCCTTAATGCTTAGTAATCTTCCATCTTGCCTATAACTCTTTCTTACTGCATCTTGCCCTATCTCTATCCTTCTGTCACTCTTGCCTGGAGGCATGCATGTACAGTGAATGCTTTCCTTGGAGAGATTGGGTAGATGTTTCAGGTTTTGAACTGGATCCTGAATTCCTGACGTCGGTTCAGGGTGAAGGATACACTTGGCACGCCTTTTGGCGGGGTGGAAATTAACTGGACGATCGACATGCATGTGAAGAAATGGAATTGGTGTCGTTTCACACGGCCCTAAGTGCAGTGATTAAATTGTTCCATGTGAAATTCTTGCCTTTCAAATGGGCCCTTGGTATGCTCAGGTCTAGAGGAGATAAACCCCGGAGGATTTAGACATAGCCACGCATGCATACATAGTGTAACATCCCAAATTTTGGGCCCACGTAAATTTTGCATGAATTTCAAAATATTTGCCATGACAATTTAAAAAGTCAAAACAATTTCCTTGTCTCAAATTTGGATTTGCAAAAATGTAAAAGTTTAATTGTGTGCAAAACCATTTCAGAAGTTGAATTTAAATTCAAATCGGTTTTTGAATCGCAAATAAAAGTTCAAACCCTTTTTCTTTCCCTCTCCCCTACTACTACAGAAAAGATCTTCACAAATGGTTCAAAAACGTCATCACGAGCGGTTTACGTGAGCCGTCTGAGTTTATAGGTCGATAATAACATGAGGTCATTATAGGCGGTTTTGAACAAATCAGTGATCTAAACTATCCTGAGCGGTTATTAACTAAGAAAATGCATGACGATGAACTATCATAGGCGGTTTGTAGAAGCAAATGCGTGATAGTTTACTAGCACAGATGGTTTGTAGACGAAACCGTCTGTGAGAGCTAATGTATCACAGGCGGTTTGTCCTAAGGAACCGTCTGTGATATTCTTTTGTATTGCTAAATCTATTTCTGTTTATTGGCTAGCCTCAGGAAATGCTAGTCATGCCCTCTGAAACAAGCTGAAATACAACAAGTACATCTATACATCCAATTCACATTCATTTCAGAAACAAGCACATCCATTTCACAAATCAATTAACTCAAATTAACCATTCATGTATATTTACACACATGTACCATTAAGTTCAATCTTATCCCAATCAAGTTCAATCTACATTGTGGAACTTCCCATCTTGATTTATGACCTCACGGTTCAAGAATGACGCAAACTATCCTCAAATGTTTATGAGCTGGCCCTGTTCCAACATAGTTGTATCGATGCTTGCAACCTGTCGCTAGGAAGATTAAATTCGAGCGTATAAATTGATAAGTATGAAATAATTATTGCAATTATTGCAAGATTGACAAACCTGAGGATCATTGGTCATCGCGGAACCAACGAGTAGTTACATGTTGTGTCAAACATAGTATCCATAGAGATAGTAAGCCGGGACTACTAGTGGCACTGCAAAAATAGAATTGGTTAATTCGAGAGGCATTACTACGAAGTGTTATATAGGATTAATGTGTATTAGCGAATACCGGGAATTTTAGATTGTGTCACAAGGTCCCTCCCTTGCATTTCCCTCGATAAGCATAGTACACGATGAATGAATTATGTGATTCCAAAAAGTTAGCCTTAGCCATTGCAAAGGCAGAAAAGACTACACACTACTACAAAAATACTAATATTGGATGTCTGATCATAGACGGTTCATCAAGCTATGCGTATTAAACACAATCTCGAGCGGTTTTGTTTACTGACCGTCTGCATGTTATTTTCAGCGCTAAAAAGCCATGCATGAAGAGGTCATATCACGAGCGGTTCATGTTTAAAACCGTGCATGAAGTATCGAGAGAGGTTACGACCAAAAACCGTTTGTGATAACCCAATATCACGAGCGGTTTTTAGTCGAACCGTTTTAATACTTCACGAGCGGTTTTAAACATGAACCGTCTGTGATATTACTATATCACGATGGTTTTTGTTAATGTCGTGATAATTAACTCATCACGAGCGGTGCGGTGTAAATAGCTCCCCAGCGAGTCTTCTTGATCTCCATCTTTGGCACTCGATAGCGGTAGATCTCCAAGCCCGGTGAGTCCATCGCCACTCCGTGCCCGGTTTGAGTATCGCCTCACCTCACTGAGCCCCACTCGTGTGGTCCATTTCAGCTATTGTCACCGAGGAGCTTGCCGTCGTCGCCTCTGTTCACCGATCGACGACCAGCCGCCTTAGACCTTCCCCGACTTCATTGACACCTTCCTCATGATCGAGGTGAGCTACTGGAGCATAAGCTTTCTTTAATTTGAGTAGTTTCAAGCGTTTACACCGAAATCGCTAGTGAAGCCCATGGCGCCGCCATGGGACATCACCGTCGGTTCGCCTCAAGCGACCTTAGGGCCTCGAGCCACGACTATTAGCAATGCGATGTCACCCTAAGCCCAATTTGAGCTTAAAATCCTACTGTTTTTAATCATTTAGTTAATAAACTAACGAGTCTATGACATGTGGGACCACCATAGATTTTATAAATAAAATCATGAAATAAAAAATGAGTCAATGACAAGTAGGGCCCACATATAAGTTAATAAAATCCGGAAAAATGAAAAAAAAATAAAAAGCCACCTTTAGTTCAGAGAAAAATACTCTTTCTCTGTTGGAAAGCGTAATGTCTTGTCCATGCATTATTTGCGAGAATCGAAGATGTTTAGAAGCGGCGCGGATCGAAGCACACTTGATTGAAGGGGTTTCAAAAAGGGTTATATCGTTGGACGATCCGATGAAGAGCATATTATCTGAAGTCAACGATATGCTTGCGGATGATGTCGATTGTGGTTCCTATTGAATAAATTTGCGATGACAATCTAGATCGAGATGCTTAGCGATGTAGAAGGAAGCGTGATGAGAGGGAGTATGTTCAATTCCGGGGCTTGATGGAGGACTCGGAGAAACCTTTGTTTCGGTACTGCAAGCGGAATACACAAGGTTGTCATCCGATGTGAGCTGCTAAAATTGAAGTCAAATAGCGGTTGGTCCGACAAGAGTTTCACGGGAAACATTAGGTCTCTTAGCGGACATGCTTCGAAGAAGCGGGTTGCCTAAAACCACCTACAAAGTCAAGAAGGTTCTTTGTCCATTGGGAATAGAAGTAGAAAGAATACATACATGTCCGAACATTGTATCCTCTACTAATGTAGTATACAAACATGCATATATGTCCCAGTGCAGCGCATCCCGATACAAGCGTAAGAATCAATCAAATGACAACGAGGGAATCGAGGTGAAGAAAGGACCTCCTGCTAAGGTGGCGTGGTATCTTCCTGTAATTCTTCGTTTGAAGCGGTTTTTTGCGAACCCAAAAAATGCAAAATTGCTACATTGGCACTCAGAGGAGCGTAAGAATGACGAAAAGCTAAGACACCCTGCTGATTCCGCCTAGTGGAGAAACATCGATAGGAGGTTTGCAAACTTGGTGCGGAACCGAGGAATGAAAGGTTTGGATTGAGTACAGATGGAATGAATCCTTTTGGTAACATGAGCAGCCGACATAGCTCTTGGCCTGTGACACTCTGTATCTACAACCTTCCTCCTTGGTTGTGTATGAAGCAGAAGTATATTTTGCTATCGATACTTATCCAAAGGCTGAAGCAACCTGGAAATGATATTGATGTGTACCTAGCACCATTGATGGAAGATCTAAAAATGTTGTGGATTAAAGGGGTACATGTATGGGATGCGTCTGAGCGAGAAAACTTCACTTCGTTCCTTGTTGTTACGCACCATAAATGATTATCCGCCCTTGCTAATCTGTCGGGCAGAGTACAAAAGGGGCCAAAGCACATACTCCTTTGCTTAGATGATACCGAGAGTGTGTGGCTGAATTACTCGCATAAAACCGTGTACATCGTCATTGTAGGTTCCTTGGAGGGCTCACCCATACCACAGGATGAACAAACAATTGACGGAGAGAAGGAGGGCGATTCGGCTCAAGGCATTTAAACGGAAAAGAGGTCTATGATATGGTTAAGGATTTAGACGTTGTGCTTAGAAAGGGATGTAAATCGAGGACCCGTAAGAAGAACATGTGGAAGAAGATATTAATATTTTGGGACTTACCTTATTGGGAGCACCTAGAAGTTCGCCACTACATCGATGTCATGCACGTAGAGAAGAATGTATGTGACAGCTTGATTGGTCTCTTACTGAACATTAATGACAAAACAAATGATGGTGTTAGCATGCGGCTTGACTTGGTTGATATGGACATCGGACTGAGTTAGCACCAACAAAGACCGATAAAGAATGACGAACGTACCTTCCCCCTGCTTGTTGCACTCTGTCCAAGGCCAAGAGAACTGAGCTGTGCCGGTGCTTGCATGGTGTGAAAATTCTATCCGGTTACTCCACCAACATGAAGAAACTTGTTTCGATGGAAGATTTGAAGTTAATTGGCATAAAGTATCATGATTGTCATGTGCTGATAACACAAGTGCTCCCTGTTACAATTAGAAGTATTTTGCTGATCAAGGTCCGAGAGACAATTATGAGGTTGTGTTATTTCTTTAACACAATTGCTCAGAAGGTCATCGATCCCAAAGGACTAGATGCTCTGCAGGACGAGGTGGTGACGACTCTATGTGATCTTGAGATGTATTTCCCTCCGTCGTTTTTCGATATCATGTTCCATCTCATTGTTCACATTGTGAGGGAGATAAAGATGTCTTGGGCCGTATTCCTCGTAGCATGTACCCATTCGAGAGGTTCATGGGAATTCTCAAGTCCTATGTGCGGAATCGATCTCGGTCGGGCGGCATCGTCGAAGGTTATGCAACCGAAGAGGTCATTGAGTTCTGCGTCGATTACATGGCTCGGATCGAGGCGATAGGTGTGCCTCGATCTCTCCATGAGGAGGCTTGAGGTATCGGGACCATCGGAAGAAAGCAATCACTCGGATATGGATCGTATGCTCAAGCCCATTTCACGGTTTTGCAACACATGGTAGAAGTCTCCTCGTATGTTGACCGGCTGGGGCGTGCTTGACAGCGAATCCGGAAGCGGCGGATGTTTGGATCATGAGACAACACAAGAGCGGTTCAACCAATAGTTGAAGGCGCGACTCGCTAGGAGCTCGTCAAGTGATATCTTGACATGGTTGGCAAAAGGGCCAACATTCTGATTGTGACATAGCAAGGATACGAGATAAATGGGTACACATTCTATACGCGGGCTCAGGATATAAAGAGCACTAACCAGAACAGCGGTGTCCGCATAGATGCATTCAGTACCGATGGGCCGAGGAACTCCTACTATAGGCAAATAGAGGAGATATGGGAGCTCGACTACGTGCTTTTTAAGATCCCCATATTTTGGTGCCGTTGGGTCTATCTCCCACAAGTGAAGGTCGACAAGTACAGCGTCACTACCGTGGACCTCGAATGTGTCGGATACAAAGACGAACCATTCGTACTGGCTAACTAAGTTATTCAAGTCTTCTATGTAACCGACCTGGCAAATAAGAAGCGCCACGTAATTCTTCATGAAAAAAGGAGGATTGTCAGAGTTGAGAATGTAGTGGACGAGGAAGAATACAATCAATTTGACGAGTTGACTCCTTTCGAAAATGGCATAAGGGTCGAGGAAGAAGAACGTGACGAAACTAGCTACATACGTGTCGATCATCATGAAGGGCTAATTTTTAAAGATTAATTGAACAATGTGTGTATATGTACATTCTGATGAATGGTTAATTTTAGTTCATTTCAGTTAATTGATTTGTACCATGAAATGGATGTGATTGTTTCTAAAATGAATGTGAATTGGATGTATATACATGTACTTGTTGTGTTTTCTGCTTGTTTCAGAGGGCATGGCTAGCATTTCCTAAGACTAGCCAATAAACAGAACTAGATTAACCAATACAAAATAATATCATAGAGTGTTTGTAGATCAAACCGTCTGTGATTATATATCACATACGGTTCCTTGGTAAAAACCATCTGTGATACAGTAAATCACAGATATTGTATCACAGACGGTTGTTGATTGGAACCATCTGTGATACATCATATATCACAGACGGTTGTTGATTGGAACCGTCTGTGATACATCACATATCATAGACGGTTCTACTTTAGAACCGTGCATGATATCCATCCTATTTATATTAGGACTCTAGGGTTTGCCCACGCCCCCACTCAAACGATTAAGTTTCTCAACTCCTCGCTCCCTCCTCCCCAAGCCCGTCGTCGCCATCCTCGACGCCGCCTCCTCCTTGAGCTCGGCGCGGCTCCTCCCACGAGCCTGTCGACGCCGCCTCCTCCTCGAGCCCGACGCGCCTCCTCCTCGAGCCCGCCGCACCTCCTCCCAGAGCCCCGCCTCCTCCCCCCCAGGGCCGTGGCGCCTCCCCTTCGATGCCGCCTCTTTGCTCGGTACTACTCCCTACTCGTCCTTCTCCTCGACGCCCAAAGGTAACCAATGCCGAGTTGCCGACCCCGACGCCCCTTTCCCTCGCTCTTTCTATCAATAATCTGTCATGCTATTATGGTCCTCATTGACTCATGATAATTGTACTTGTTTTAGGAATTTGTATTTGTTCTAGTTAGTTATTCACATGGTATTTGTTTTGATACTGCTACTGGAATATATTGCAATGTGGTGTGGTGGGATTGAGATGAATGCTCTGTGATGATAATAGTCTTGTACTGAAATTGTTTTGATAATCGGGTTTGAACTTGAGCTCTAATTGGAATGCTTACTCTACATCGATAGCAATATCAAAATGTTAAATCTTAGCTTCTGCTGATTTCATTTGTTCACATGATGTTTGTGTTGAGCATATTATTCCTTTTAAATGACTTGGAGGATTTACATGTTTATGTCAATTATGTCATTGTATTGGTCCTAATTTCTTATGATAATATGTCCATGCATGTCAGAACTTCTATTTCTTGTGAAGATGTCTTCCGCTCATTCTTCGTCATCGCCGTCTCATGTGTCTGATGATGCACCATCCTCTGGAATATCCAACCACAGTAGAACAAGAGGAATATCGAAAAGGCCTGAAAGCCAATTTACCATCACGGGGGTCGATTAGTCTGGGACCCCTATCAATCCTCGTCGAGCAGCGTCCGCATTCCGAAGAACGGTCGGAATAGTTGCACGGCAATGGGTCAACGCCACCTACGATTCGTGGAAGGAGTTGACCAAACAACAGAAAGATGAGCTGCTGACGGATATTTTTCGATCGTTCGAGATCCCAGAACAACACTAGGACTCCGTGCGATGACACGCGTTGCTACAGGCGTGCAAAGCGTGGAAGAACTTCAAGAGCACGCTTGTCAAGAACTACGTGGAGAAGGACCTGACGCCCTTCCACAAGTATCCGTTCTTGGAAGAGTCTGGTGAGTTTGTGGCGAAGAAGGCAGCAGAGATGAATTTAGGAGTGAAAGTCACGATGCACCACGGCCCTCTAGGCAAAAACAAGCACCCCACGGACTCGGCACGGCTGGTATGCGGGTAAAATCGATATGGAGGGATCGGGACTAGCGAGCAAGCTGTTGAATGTCTCCGCCATTTCGAGATCACTAATGTCGCCGAGCGGTGGTTATTTGGGAGGTTCGTACCCTATCTCTGAAGTCTCCTTTCCAAACCCGTAGACCGGAAGTGTCGGCGCTGGTATGATGTCGAACTACCTAGTTTGTAATTACTCCATAACTTCATAGGAAGTGAAATGACAAGTCAGACTATCGCGAGTAACGCTGAGTGCACAATCTTCCTAAGGCTCATTCGAGCGGACATGGAGAGATATACTCTCCATGACCCTAGGAAACAATGAGCATCCGAGATTACGCACGAGAGGCAATGGTGTTTATGTTACATGGGCGAGAATAGTTCCAAGCGGACTCGGATCGTGCAGAGTAGAAAGAGAGCCAAAGCCAAGCGCGATGCAAAATTCTGAGAGGAAATTCGTGAATCCCTCAAAGATGAGATCACCGTGAGATCGATGATCGATGTCGGTGCATCATAGCGGCGGATGGAGAGCTTTGAGGAAAGGCTTAGGGAATTGCAACTCCCAAATCAGTTGCAAGCCCCTGTTCCTACTGTGCTAGCTAGCCCCCCAAACTTTCGAGTAGCTGCGCGTCTAACCCTACTCCAATAGGCGACGGCAGATTTCCTGCCGATGACATCCAGGTAATAATTATTATCTTTGGAATGCTCGATCCATTAATAGGCCTGTTGGAGTAGCTAATTTTGTATCGTTATGTAGACAGCTATGAAGTGCAAGCTCCAAGTGAGATATGCCTCTGTTGCCCTAGATGATGCTTGGGGCCAGGTGTATCTATCCGGTGTCGGGGCTTTGTTGCACAGTGAAAATCTAGCGCTGGGTTTCGCAAAAGTGAATGTCGACGGTGTTTGTGCCAATTTCGAGGCCGTCCCGCTGCATATTCCCCCAAACAACGAGGTCATGACTTTAGAGCAAGCCATTGGAACATTCATCCAGTGGCCCAAAGGGGGACATCTGCCTGGAGCTACCTACTCCGTTGTCAACTTCACGGGAATGTCCTGCAATGGTATCAAGTCCACGGGAGCTAACTACACTGAAGCTACCTGCACCGACACGGCAAGGGCCCGGTGCATCAGATGCATCTACACCTCGTGCTCAGTCGACTGATGCACCTACACCTCGTGCTCAGTCAACTCTTGTGAAGTCGACCTATACAAAGTGAGGCAGCAAGGGCAAATCGAAGACGGTCAACTCCTGTTATGATATCCCTTCTTGCGTTGGCGAAAAATTAGTGCTAAGCGAGCCGTTGGTCGAGAGGTTAAACGACCCTACCTAGGACCGGCTTGCGGCATTGCATACATGGTACATGGAGCAGATCCAACAAGCCGGCTGAACAACGACACTCGGGTGTCACCGTCAAGTTCAAGGAGGATCATTTTAACCACGAGCTTCAAGACTGTGTCTTCACGGTGACCTTCAAGGATTTGTTCTGTCTCTTCAACCTCGACGAGCTCGATGTCTCACTCATACGATGCTAGACATTGTAAGTGTGTACAATTACGGTCAATGTTCGTGTAATACCGATAAATGTTATATATAACTCCTTGCTTTTGTATATAGATACATGATGTCTGAAGCCGAAAGAAGGAATTCATCGGTAGGTTTCCTCGACCCACACGTGGTCTCTGAGCAAAGCATCAAGGCGAATGCAATATTTGTTGAGGAATACATTATAGAGTTTTTCCTGGCTCGCCGCAACAAGGAATACATATTTTTGCCCTACAACCAGGACTAAGTGTTGCACTACTGGCTATGCTTGTTGATTTGTACTTTATAAGCAACACAAACTTAGGTTTAATGGCCATGCTGACATACTTGTGTAGCTTCCACTGGATTCTAATTGTAATTATACCAAAATGGAAATACATAATATACCTAGATTCCCTAAAGAGGACCACTCACAACTTCACAGTTATCTGGAATTTAATCAACATGTAAACACATTTCCTCCATACAAACTCTATTGTAGTCTTTCCTTCCTTTGCAATGGCTAAGGCTAACTTCTTGGAGTCACGTAGGGCGTTCGACGTGCTATATGCTAGAGGAGGGAAATGCAGGGGAAGGTCGTTGCAACACGATCTAACTTTCCCGGTACTGCTAGCTAGTACACATTAATCCTATATAACACTTCGTAGTAATGCCTCTCGAACTAACTAATTCTATTTTTGCAGTGCCACCAGCAGCCGTCGGGCCGCAACGTCTGTGAATACTATGTTTGCCACAACATGGAACTACTCATCGGTTCCACGATCACCAATGATCCTCAGGTTTGTCAATCTTGCAACAATTATTTCATATATACTTACCAATTTATATAAACACGAATTTAATCTTCCTATCGACAGGTTGTGACCATCGCTGAAAATGCGTTGGAACAGAGCGAGCTCATAAAAGTTCGATCACACCTTGCGTCATTCCTGAACAGTCAGGTCATAAATCCAGATAGGAGTTTTCACATTATAGATTGAACTTGATGGGGATATATTGAACTTAATGGTACATGTGTGTAAATGTACATTAATGGTTAATTTTAGTTAATTGATTTGTGAATTGGATGTGCTTGTTTCTGAAATGAATGCAAATTTGATGTGCTTCTAAAATGAATGCGAATTGGATGTGCTTGTTTCAGAGGGCATGGCTAGCATTTCCTGAGGCTAGCTAATAAATAGAAATAGATTTAGCAATGCAAAAGAATATCACAGACGGTTTGTAGATAAAACCGTCTGTGATAGTCCACTATCATAGACGGTTTCATCTACAAACCGTCTGTGATAGTCTACTATCACAGACGGTTTTGACTATCACAGACGGTTTTGAGTTAATAATCATCTGTGATGACCTCATGTCATTACTAACCCATAAACTCAGACGGCTTACGAAACCGTCTGTGATGGCGTTTTTGAACTGTCTGTGAAGGCCTTTTCTGTAGTAGTGACAATAGAGTTATCTATGGAGAAAATGTGTTTACCTGTCAAGGTATGTTACCTGTTCTGTTTTGGTACAATTAGAATTAGAATCCAGTGGAAGCTACATAGGTATGTCGCCATGGTCATTAAACCTAAGTTTGTGTTGCTTATAAAGTACAAATCAACAAGTATAGCCACTAGCGCAGCACTTACTCCTGGTTGTAGGGCAACGTTGACCGTGATTGTAAACACTTATAGTGTCTATCATCGCATGAGTGAGACGTTGAGGGCGTTGAGGTTGAAGAGGAAGAATAAGTCCTCGAAGGTCACTGTGAAGACACAGTCTTGACGGTCGTGGTTAAGATAATCCTTTTTGAACTTGACCTTGACACCCGAGCGTTGTTGTTCATCCGTGTTGTTGGCATGTTCCATGTACCATAGATGCAATCTCGTGCAAGCCATTCCTAGGGTAGGGTGGCGCTCTACCGTCTTGACTAACGGCTCGTCTAGCACGAATTTCTAGGCCAATGGCAAGAAGGGAATATCATCGGGCAAGAAGGGGATATCATCTGGCTTCTTCGATTTTCCCTTACTGCCTCGCTTTTTAGAGGTCGACCAGGCACAAGGTGTAGATGCATCCGATGCATTGGGTCCTTCGCGCGCTCGGTGCGAGTACATCTGTGAAGTTGACACCGGTCTGAGTAACTCGGTCTGAATACTTCTGTGAAGTAATTGACACCGGTGCAGGCAGCTCCAAGCAGATGTTGCTCTTGGGCCATTGGATGAATGATCCAATGGCTTTCCCAAAAGTCCCGACCTCGTCGTTTGGAGGCATCTCCAGCTAGACAGCCACGAAATTGGCATAAACACCATCCACATTCACTTTTGCGAAACCTGGCTCTAGATTTACACCGTATAGCAAGGCCCTAACACTGGATGGATACGCTTGGCCCCATGCAGCATCCAGGGCAACAGAGGCGCATCTCACTTGGAGCTTGCACTTCATAGCCACCTACATAACGATACAAAATTAGCTACTCCAACAGGCCTATAATGGATCGAGCATTCCAGAGATAATAATCATTACCAGGATGTCATCAACAAGAAATCTGTCATCGCTTTCTAAGTTATGGGTAGATGTGCAGCTACTCGGGCGTTTGGGGAGGGTGGCTAGCATAGTAGTGGCCGGGGCTTCCAATTGATTTTCCATAAGCCTTTCCTCTGTGAGGGATGCACAAATATCCTCTTATAAGACATCTCGCATCTCCTCTCTGAGGAATGCATGAATCTCCTCTCGTAGCAGTGCTTCGCGCTCGGCTTTGGCTCTCTTCCTACTCCGGTACGCCCCGGAGTCCTTTGGGAATCCATATTTCTATAGAACATAAAGACCAAGGCCTCTCGTGTGACCCGGATGCTCCTTGTTTCCCAGGGCTTCGGAGAGCATATCTCTCTCCCTGTCTACCTGGAATGAGCATTTGGAAGATTGTGCAGTACTCAGCGCTTCCTGCAAGAGCCCGGCATGTTATTTCACTTCCTATGAAGTTATCAAGTAATTACAAACTAGGTAGTTCGATATCTTACCAAGCGCTGGGACACTTCCTCATATGCGGGGTTTGGAAAGGAGATGGCCCCCGAAGACACGGTAGCTATCCTCGCTCTTAGCCAGTTTCGGGCGCGCTCATCAGGGATCGTGGCCAATGGCGGGGAGGCATCCCAACGGTTTGCATGCTTATCCTGATCCCTCTATTGCTAGATTTTACCCATATATCCAGTAGTGCCAGGTCTGTGGGGGGGTGTGTGTTTTTTGCTTGGAGGGCCCTGTGCGCCACACTTTCACTCCTAAAATCATCTGTCGTCTTCTTCGCCATAAATTCTTCACAGTACTCTGCCACGAACGGATACTTCTAGAAGGACGTCCAATTATTCTCCACATATTGCTTGATAGCAACGCGTGTCGTTGCACGGAGACCTGGTGTTGTTCCATTATATCGAACGATCGAAAAATATCCTACAGCACTGCTCTTTGGTCAACTCCTTCCACGAATCGTAGGTGATCTTGGCCTATTCCCGTGCAATTATTTCAACCATTCTTCAGAATGCAGACGCTGCTTGGGGAGGATTGAGAGGGGTCCCAGACGCATCCACCTCCGTGATGTTAAATCGGCCCATGGGCATTTTCGATATTCCTCTTCTTCTATCGCACTTGGATATTCTAGAGGATGGCGCACCAGACGCATGAGGCAATGATGGCGAAGAATGAGTGGAAGACATCTTCACAAGAAATAGAAGTTCTGACACGCATGAACAAATTAGGACCAATATAATGACATAATTGATATCATGTGAACAAATAAGATCAGCACAAAGCTAAGATTTAACATTTTGATATTGCTCTCAGATGTAGAGTTGCATAAGATTTAATCTTGGCCTTCTTGCTACTTTAGTCCATACTCTTCATTAATTCAATTTGACAATATTAATTCAAACTTTGAGCTCTAAAATAGTGCTTTAGTTATCTGCCGACATGATCTTTAAACAAAAGACATCAGATAATTATACTTTCGGCCTGAAGGTTCAACTAATTAACCAACCAAATGTAACAGACTAAATTCCAAAGATCAATCAATAGTAGTAAGCATTCCAATTAGAGATCAAGTTTAAACCCGATTATCAAAACAATTTCAACACAGGACTATTATCATCTCAGAGCATTCACCTTAAGCCCACCACACCCCACATTGCAATATATTCCAGTAGCAGTATCAAGCCTACCACATTACATCGGTTACCTTTGGGCATCGAGGAGAAGGATGGCGAGAACACGAACAAGCGGGTGGCGTTGAAGGGGCCTTGGCTGGCTCGGGGAGGAGGCGACACGTGCTCAGGGGAGGGGAGGAGAAGGGCTCGGGGGAGGAGGAGGCGACGCATGCTCATGCTCGGGGTGGAGGTAGCGGGCTCGGGGAAGGAGTCGCGCCGGGCTCGAGGAGGAGGCGACGTCGAGGACGGCGGTGACGGGCTCAGGGGAGGAGGGTTAGTTGAGAAACTTAATCGTTTGAGTGGAGGAAGCCGGCAAACCTAGAGTTCGAATATAAATAGGGTTGGACATCACAGATGGTTCTAATAAATAACCGTCTGTGATAGTTTTGTATCACAGACGGTTCCAATAAATAATTGTCTATGATAGATTGTGTGTCACAAACAGGTCAAATAAATAACCGACTGTGATAGTTGTGTATCACAGACGGTTCCAATAAATAACCATCTATGATAATTGCGTATCACAAACGGTTTCAATAAATAAGCGTTTGTAATATATTATCACTGACGGTTTGTAGATGAAATCGGTTGTGTTATTCTTTTGTATTGGTAAATCTAGTTCTGTTTATTGGCTAGCCCCAGGAAATGCTAGCCATGCCCTCTGAAATAAGCAGAAACACAAGTACATGTATACATCCAATTTATATTCATTTCAGAAACAAGCATATCCATTTCACAGTACAACTCAATTAACTCAAATGAACTAAAATTAACCATTCATAACACATATACACACATTGTTCAATTTTTAAAAATTTGCTCTTCATGATGATCGACGCGTATGTAGCTAGTTTTGTCACATTGTTCTTTCTTGACCCTTATGTCGTTTCCGAAAGGAGGCAACTCGTCAAATTGATTGTATTCTTCCTCGTCCACTACATTCTCAACTCCGACAATCCTCCTTTTTCCATGAAGAACTACGTGGTGCTTCTTATTTTCCTGGTCGGTTATATAGAAGACTTGAACAACTTGGTTAGCGAGTACGAATGGTTCATCTTTGTATCCGACACGTTCGAGGTCCACGGTAATGACGTCGTACTTGTCGACCTTCACCTGTGGGAGATGAACCCAACGGCACCGAAACTAGGGGATCTTGAAAAGTACAAAGCTGAGCTCCCATATATCCTTTATAAGCACATAGTAGGAGCTCATTGGCCCATCAGTACTGAACGCATCTATGTGGATACCGTTGTTCTGGTTAGTGCTTTTTATATCCTAAGCCTGCGTATAGAATGTGTACCCATTTATGTCGTATCCTTGCCATGTCACAACTGTAAATGTTGGCGCTTTTGCCAACCATATCAGCATGTCACTTGACGAGCTCCTAGCGAGTCGCTCCTTCAACCATTGGTTGAACTGACTATTGTCTTTGTCTCGTGATCCAAACATCGGCGCTCCGGATTACATTCTTTGAAGCACGTCCTTGTGCTGGTCGATATACGGGGACACTTCAGTCATGTGTTGCAAGACCGTGAAATGGGCTTGAGCATATGCATCCATATTTGGAGTGATTGCTTTCCTTCTGATGGTCACGATACCCTCGAGCATCCCCTCATGGTGAGATCGAGGCACACCTATCGATTCGACCTGAGCTATGTAATCGATGCTAAACTCAATGACCTCTTCGGTTGCATAACCTTCGACGATGCTACCCTCCGGCCGAGATCAATTCCGTACATAGGACTTGAGAATTCCCATGAACCTCTCGAACGGGTACATGCTACGTAGGAACACAGGCCCACACATCTTTATCTCCCTCACAATGTGAACAATGAGATGTACCATGATATAGAAAAACGACGGAGGGAAATACATCTCAAGATGACATAGAGTCGTCACCACCTTATCCTATAGAGCATCTAGTCCTTCGGGGTTGATGACCTTTTGAGCAATTGTGTTAAAGAAATAACACAACCTCATGATTGTCTCTCGGACCTTAATCGACAAAATACTTCTAATTGCAATAGGGAGCATCTGTGTCATCAGCATATGACAATCATGAGACTTTATGCCAATTAACTTTAAATCTTCCATTGAAACAAGTTTCTTCATGTTGTGAATAACGGATGGAACTTTCACACTATGCAAGCTTTGATGCATTCGGTTCTCTTGGTCTTGGATAGGGTGTAACAAGCGAGGAAGAATGCGTTAAATATCGGTCTTTATCGGTGCTAACTTCGAGTCGATGTCTATATCAACCAAGTCAAGCCGTGCGTTGGCACCATCCTTTATTTTGTCACTAATATTCAGTAAGAGACCAATCAAGTTGTCACATATATTCTTCTCTACGTGCATGGCATCGATGCAGTGGTGAACTTCTAGGTGCTCCCAATAAGGTAAGTCTAAAAATATTAATATCTTCTACCAGATGTTCTTCTCATGGGTCCTCGATTTACGTCCCTTTCCGAGCACAACATCTAAATCATTAACCATATCATAGACCTCTTTTCCACTTAAATACCTTGGAGCTGACATGTCCTCCTTTTCTCCGTCGAATTATTTCTTCATCCTACAGTATGGGTGAGCCCTCTGAAGGAACCTACGGTGATGCATGTACACGGTTTTGTGCGAGTGCTTCAGCCACACGCTCTCGGTATCATCTAAGCAGTGAGTACATGCTTTGGCCCCTTTTGTACTTTAGCTCGACAAGTTTGCAAGGGCAGGATAATCATTTATAGTGCAGAACAATAAGGAACATAAAGTTTAGTTCTCTCATTTGTACGTATCCCATACCTATACCCCTTTGATCCATAGTATTTTTAGATCTTCCATCAATGGTGCTAGGCACATATCAATATCATTCCCAGGTTGCTTCGGCCCTTGGATAAGTATCGATAGTAAAATATACTTTCGCTTTATACACAACCAAGGAGAAAGGTAGTAGATACAAAGAGTCACGGGCCAAGTGCTATGTCGGCTGCTTATGTTACCGAAAGGATTCATTCCATCTGTACTCAATCCAAACCTTATATTTCTCGGTTCCGCACCGAAGTCTGCAAACCTCCTATCGATGTTTCTCCACTGGGTGGAATCAGCAGGGTGTCTTAGCTTTTCATTCTACTTACGCTCCTTCGAGTGCCAACGCAACAGTTTTGCCTCCTTTGGGTTCGCAAAAAACCACTTCAAACGGGGAATTACAGGAAGATACCATGCCACCTTAGTAGGAGGTCTTTTCTTCATCTCGATTCCCTCTCCGTCATCTGATTGATTCTTACGCTTGTATCGGGATGCGTTGCACACCGGACATACATGCATGTTTGCATACTCTTTACAGTAGATGATACAGTCGTTCGGACATGCATGCATTTTTTCTACTTCCATTCCCAATGGACAAAGAACATTCTTGGCTCTGTAGGTGGTTTTGGGAAACTCGTTTCCATCCAAAGCATATCTGCTAAGAGACCTAACAACATCGTGAAACTCTTGTCGGGCCAACCGTTGCTTGCCTTCAATTTTAGCAGTTTAAGCACGGATGACAACCTTGTGTATTCCGGCTTGCAGCCCGGGAACAAAGGCTTCTCCGAGTCCTCCATCAAGCCCTCGAATTTACCAAACTCTCTCTCACTATAGTTCATTTCTACATCGTGAAGCATCTGATCCAAATTGTTATCGTGCAGCCTATCCGAATCGGAACCACAATCGACATCATCCGGCGGTATATCATTGTCTTCGTCGGCGATGTCGTTATTACTACCTTCCTGTATAATCTTCTCTTCATCGTGACCGATCCAACGTGTATACCCCTTTTTGAAACCCATTCGAATCAAGTGTGCTTGGATCTACGCTTGGTACTTAAACATCTTCAGATTCTCGCAATCAATGCATGGACAATACATATATTTTGCTCCCTTATTCAACATATCCTCCTCAGCAGCTCTTGTAAAAGTAGACACGCCATTAATGTACTTTTCACTCACACGATTCTTAGCGTACATCCAACTTCGGTCCATCACACAGTTCGTATTGAAATCCCTGGAAATAAATAAAATGGTGATGTCGAAAGCGTATTTTCTGAGGTTTACACTTTGCAACAGAGAAAGCGTATTTTTCTCTGAACTAAAGGTGGATTTTCTCATTTTTACATTTTTCCATATTTTATTAACTTACATGTGGGCCCTACTTATCAATGACTCATTTTTTATTTCATGATTTTATTTATAAAATCTATGGTGGTCCCACTGTCATAGGCTCATTAGTTTATTAACTAAATGATTTAAAAACAGTAGGATTTGAAGCTCAAATTGGGCTCAGGGTGCCATCGCATTACTAATAGTCATGGCTCAGGGCCCTAAGGTTGCCTGAGGCGAGCCGGCGATGATGTCTCATAGCGGCACCATGGGCTTCACTAGTGATTTTGGCGTAAATGCCTGAAACTACTCAAATTAAAGGATGCTTATGCTCCAGTAGCTCACCTCGATTACGAGGAAGGTTTCAATGAAGTTAAAGAAGGTCCAAGGCGGCTAGTCATCGGTGAACAGAGGCGACGGTGGCAAGCTCCTCGGTGACAGGTCTTCTCGATGGAAATAAACTGAAACGAAGCGCATGCACAGCTTTAGGGGGACAAATAGGTGGGGAAATCGATCTTGGTGGGGTCGACGACTCACCAGAGAATAGTTGGCATCGATGGCAGCGGTGGTGATAGAGAGGTCCACGGTGACAGCTCGACGTGGGCAACAATAGCTGAAATGGACCACACAAGCGGGCTGAGTGAGGTGAGGCAATACTCAAACCGGGCACGGAGTGGCGAGGGACTCACCGGGCTTGGAGATCTCCCGTGGCTACCGTAGCATCAGAGATGGAGAAGAAGACCCTGTTGAGGAGCTACACTGCACCGGATGATCAGTGGCGAGCAAAATGATGCACCGTTTGTGATGAGTATATTATCATTGACGGTTTTCAACAAAAACCGTCTGTGATATGTAGCAATATCACATAAGGTTATTTTTAAGAACTGTCTGTGAAGTATCATAGATGATTTTTTTTGTTGAAAACCATCTGTGATATGTAGAAATATCATAGACGGTTCTTATTCAGAACCGTCTGTGATACTTCACTGACAGTTTTCATCATGAATCGTCTGTGATATTACTTCTTCATAGACGGTTTTAAGCATAGCCAGTAACACAGATGGTCTCTAAACTAAAACTATCTGTGATTGCATGTCATACAGATGATTTTGGTCAACCGTCTGTGATGAGGCGTCTAGTATTAGCATTTTTGTAGTAGTGCCCTTCAGGCCGAAACCGCCGAGCCGGCCCAGCCACCACCTTGTTTCCTTCTCCCCCTCTCCTCCCTGCGGCCTAGCCCAGCCAACCCATCACATCGTCTCATCCTTTCCTTCACTCGCCGCCCACAAGTAGACCGAGCCCACGAAGCCGCCGCACCCATAGCCTAGCTCCCTCCGCCCTCTCTCTCTCTCTCTCTCTCTCTCTCTCTCTCTCTCTCTCTCTCTCTTGCACACTTGCTTACGAGTGGGACCTGGCCCCACCAGTCAAGCCGAACGGAGAGAAAAGCACTATGCTTTTTCCACCTCACGCACCAGCTCTCCATCTCTCTCGCTCACCCATTGCCACCGTACGCATGCGTGCTGAGCGCTAGATGCCGTGTTAGACCCAATGCCTCGAGCCTCTCCCTCTCACACACCCCACCATGACCTTGTCACCTCACGAGTGCGTCCTGCTCACCACTCGTGAGATCTGGTGCCTGAGCCGAGCCTTGTCATCACGCTCGTCTCCCCTCTTCTTTCCTTTCTATTTAAGCTGTGGCCGAGTGCATCATCTTGCTTGCCCGCTCCTCCTCTGCGTTTCCCCCAACTTCTCCCCTCCTCTCCGTCTCGCGTGTAGAAGGATGCAAGCCGCGCCGATCACATTCCCCAACTCCGGTCGTCGGCTTCGCCCATCAATTTTCACTATTGATGTGAGCTTCTGCCTCCATTGTATTGCACATTGTGGTCGCCTTGACCTCCTCTCTCTAATGTGTGTCTTCTTCTTCCTTATCGTGCAAAGAACCATCGGAACACATCTCCGTCCCCATCACTGGCCTGGAGGACGCGAACCTCCCCGCCACACTCAATCTCCTTCCTTACTCGATTTCCAAGTGAGCCCGTCCGTTCCCTTGCGTTCCAGCATGTTACAAACATGGTAGGCTAGACAATGTCGCACCTAGATGACCGTAGCATCGCCATGCCGTAGCACCTCACCGCACCGCCTTAGGTCGTTGTGGATAGCTCGGTGCGTCACTCCTTCTTGAGCACCAAGATCACCTCCTAGCATTATGGTAGCTCGTAGATGTTGAATCAACCTTCAGTTCATAGTTTGTGGCCTCGCTCGATAGTTGCCATTTGCACAATAACGCCACCGTCGTTGATGCCGCAATGCCACTGCCTCAGGCCATCTCCCGCCAAACCATTGCCACCATCGTGGTCTCCTTGGTCTCCGCAACCCATTTTGGGGGTCGTGGGTGGTCATTGAAGCCTTCTCCGACAGTGCCGAGCTCGTCCTAAGCTGGCCATGGCTAATCTGGCTAGCTCCTTTGTTCTGGGAGGAAGACGACAATAGTAGTCGCCGACAAGTGGGCCCAACTTGTAAGTCAGGACTAAGTTAACTGGTAATTAGATAACGTTTAATTAGTAGGTAATGCCATCATGATATGTGGGCCGGAGGTAATTAGAACATCTAATTAAGACGTAGTTTAGTGTTTGAGTGTATGACATGCAGGCCCCACCACTTAAAACTCTATGTATAGACTTAGTCCGTAGACCACAGCTGCTGACGTGTGCCCCTGGTCCTATGAACCATCGGGTGGATCGAGTCATGTGGATAGCGGTCCTACCTGTCAACCACAGAGGCTTTTCCTTAAGAAAGACAATTAGAAAATAAAATAAAAACCACGATTGGACCTCACCTGTAAGCCATAAAGGCTCTTCCTTAAGAAAAACAATTACAAAACAAAATAAAAACCTCGGCCGGACCCTACTTGTTAGCCACAAAGGAATTTTCTAAATAAAATAATTGAGAAAAAAATTAAAATCCAACCGGGCCCACCTGTCAGGATTTTTTGATTTTCTAGAATTTCCTCTCGGGTCAAACTTTAGAGAGCTCGTTCTCCCTCGTTTTAAAATCCAAATGACTTGATTTTTATTTATAAATTCATCTAAATTAGAACCTTTGCAACAATACCAAAATAATAATTTTTAGAGTTCATTTGTTCAGCGGGGTAAGAATTTATAATTGATCTTGTGGAACCTACTTTTCAAATGCAAATTACTTTGCATTAAAGTATTACTTGCATGCTTATTATTATTTTTGAAAGGCTATGTTAAATGTCGATGCCTAGTTACTATTCCCCTCCTTGATTGTTGACATTATGTCTACCTTATCACCCTAGGCTAATTATGATTAATAAGATTGTCCTTGGTTAACTAAACATGGATAAAGGGTATGCTTAGATATGCCTAGTGGTTAAATTTGAATATGACACAAACATTGTCACTACAACACTTGGGACATGATATGATTCTTAGTGTGGTAACGTGGGTTACCAATGGAGTGGGTTGTATGAGATGGGTTCTAGGATTGCACGAGATATAGATCGGTGGATTGTGTTGCCTAAGTCAATTATAGACCGAATCATGTGCCTCATTTCTGAAGCTAATAATCATGCAACCATAAGTCTAGTATGGGATAGACCTGGTTGAATAATTTACCGAGTCGTGGTGCTATCACCATATTGTGGGCAATTTGGGTCAGGCTGTTGGACCTGGGCTGTAGGAGGGCGTATTTTTGTGTACTCCCCTATTGTGTTTTGTGGTGGTACTAAGTCAGGATATGTCTACTCTCGCAACGATGGTTTCCTCGGAGTTAATGTTGTTCTAACGCTTGCTGATCGAACCCATTGGATAGTGTAGTATTGTGGTGAGTTATTTTAAAGGCTTTGTTATGATCTTCTTAGCCTCACACCTACAGAAGTGTGTCGGCTGAACATCAAAAGTTGATCATATCTTGTGGGTAAAGTTATACAACCTCTGCAGAGTGCGTAATCTATTCGAACAGTCGTGCCCCCAATCATGGGCATGGTAGAGAAGGCCACACTTGGTGAGTTCTGATAATAAAACTTGATATGGGAACTTGTTAACTTAAAAATGGTTGTAGCAATGAGATAATTGTAGGTGGATGGAACCTTATATCTATAGTCGAGTGGATGGAACCTTGTATTAGTCGGGTGGATGGAAGCTGATATCTAAGTTAGGTGGATGGAACCTCGTATCTAGAGTCGGGTGGATGGAACCTGATATCTAGAGTCAGGTGGATGGAACCTCGTATCTAGAGTCGGGTGGATGGAACCTCATATCTAGAGTCGGGTGGATGGAACTTGATATATAGAAATAGATGGATAGAACCTCATGAGTAGCAATAGGTGGATGGAACTTGGCTTTATGATAAAACTTGCTTATACAAATGATACTTTGGTTTTAAGTTAAAAAGGCTTGGTAGTAGGCTTGGAAAATAATTAGGTTATTTGAGCTAAACTTGCTTTGTGCTAAAATAAGAATAAGACCCGTCATTTGGCAAGTCAAGCATCTATATATTTGCATTTGGTATAAGGGATTGCTGAGTGCTTTTTGTACTCATTATTGCTCAAATATGTGGATTCAAACTGCATGACTGAACACTCGGTCTATGGATATTTCTATGCATCCGACTTTGGAAACAAAGATGACGGCGATAACTAGGTCATAGCCCAATCGATTGCCTGTGACAGATCATGGAGGCGCTTTTGGTTTATTTATCTTCCGCTATTATTTACTCTTTTGGAGTCAACGGACTATCGACATGCTAGGTCAGAACATGGCCTTAAGACTTATCTGTGAATGTTTATGTAATGTTAAGTATTATTGTACTTAACTGCTTGTATGGATGTGATATTCATCGATATTGTACTGCGTGAGCTAGCTACTAATCATGGGACTAGCTTGGTATATACAAAGGGTCTAGATGCAAATCCGGGTCCGACATAAAGTAAAGAATATACTAGGCTAACTAGCCTTATGTTTTGATGTGTCTAGTATATATGACTGAATTAACTTTGTTTCTTTTTTTAGTTGCAATTGACTCAGTTTTATCGAGCCAATAATTAAAAAGCATATATCTAATGAGTATGGATTTACCATTTTGCATGTTAAAATTCATATATGGTTTATTGTATCAAATACTATATGTAATAGTCTACCATGTTCTAAATAATTTTAATAAAATTTTAAATTAAATTATCTGATTAATTTTTCTAATATATGTTAAATACATAATTTGCAGGGTCTTACTTGCCAGCACTATTTTTGAGTACTCACACAAAGTTCAAAAGTTGACATATCTTCCTCTTAATAGTTAAAATATCTTTCATGAATATTGGTACAAATGAATTTTAGAAACAAGCATGTGCAGACGGCTGCAAGCCTACAAAGCTATGAAATTATTGTCTAATTGTGTTTTTAAGATGTCTCCTAACTTAGTTACAAGCGTTATTTTAACTTTATAGAAACCAAAATGCCTTCAGAGAATTTAGTTTTTTTAAAAGACCAATTTACACATTGTACTTTCAATACCACACATTAAATTAGATGTGGGGTTGAGAGTGCTGAACTAATTTTTCATGTTTAGGGCCTAGTTTAAAAGTACATGGGTAAGTTGGACTCGTTCTAAAGTAAATGAAATAAAAACATTTTTATTATTGTTGTTATTATTTTAAAGTACGAGTCTCTTATTTGTCATGCTTAATCCAAAGTCTAGACTGTATTTTCCCTGCTTCAATCTTTATGTCTGTAACATCAAATTTTATATTCATAATTGTATTAGCACTCAGCTCATTTACATCATGTTTTTGTGTTTAATAAATCAGATTCATATTCGGTGCTATTTGTATATGACTCCATATTTGGATGATGGATTGGGGGTTGATATGGTTATGATTTGGTGAGGCCGATATTTGTCCATATTTGATACATTTGCACCCCTAGGTGGTGTGCTTGAGACTTCATGTGGATGTGCTAGCCTGTGTTGAAATAATTTTCCAGTGTGGTGATTAATGTGCTTAAAGTGGCTCTATTTATGCCTTTTGAACAAAAGATTGCATTATATGAATTTAGTCTTAACTCATAATATTATATTTGAGCTTATTAGTTTGTGTATCAAGCACACAAAGTTCCATGTGCATGTGTCCTCATATCTAAAATATTATTTCCCTATGTGGAAATTAATGTTGTGGCCCAAAACTTATTTAAACGTTGGAATGAAAGATTGGATAATACTAATCTGTTCTAACTCTACATAACAGGTTCGAGGTTATTAGGTTGTTTCACGAGGCACTTGAAGCTTCTAGTGCATGTATTAGCACGTCCTGAGCATTAATTTCCTATGTGGTGATTAATACATTTTTTCCAAACTTATTTGTGTCCATAGAAGTAACAATTGCACAACATATATGAATAACGTCTAACTCTTCATGTTTGATTTGAGGGGGTTTTTTTTGCTGGGATTTGAGGTTATCAGGTTTGTATCATGAGGCTCTAGAAGCTTCTTGTGAAGGCACTTGCACAACAGAAGTGGTCCTATTAATTTGGCGATTAATATACTTGGAACTGAAGATTAAATGACATGGTCTAACTCTATATCAAATTCTTGGTCATTTGCTTATCATACTTGTTAGATGAGGATCTTGGAGTGCATGTGTTATCTGCCAACACGTTTTGCATATTACGTTCCTACTGACAACCATGGAAAACTCTATCGGCAAAATTTTGCCAGTAACCGCTAGTTACCAGTGTTATCGGTGGGGTCCAATAAAAGTTCATACCAGGCAAAAAAAATTGGATTTTTCTAATTTTCATCCAAATTCAAATTTCAATTCAAAAATAGAAAAAAATTTGTCTTTACATCTGAAAAATTCAAAATTTTCATTCGAAATTTTGCCGAAATATCTGGTAATCGGTGGTTACCGGTTCTATCATTTCTATCAATGAGGTTCGATAAAATTTCCCTATCGATATAATTTCCCCTGCCGACAACTAATGTGTCAGTGCCAAGCATATTTATGTTATCCCACTATAGATTGGGTGATGTGAATAATGTGGTCTAACTCTTACCACCGAGCTAGAGGTTATTAGGTTGTCTCATAATGTAATACCTGTTTAATTATTGAGCATCAAAGAGAATTAAGAAAGAAAGATATTGGGATTTAGGATACAAAAATGCAGAATTTTAGAGAGGAATTAGAAATTGGGCCTTTCGGCAAATGTTTCTGTGGCCCAACTGGGGGGAAATCAACCTTTTAGCCCAAGGCCCATTAGTGGGCTATGTTCTAGAGGGCAAGGAGGGGTGGGCGGAACCCTAGCGACCACCACCCCCTCAAGTCGCCTCCACCCTCCCCCCATTCTGAACCTTGGCTCCTCCCATGGAACCGCCTCACCTGCAGCCCCTCCCATGGTGCCACCCCTACTGCCTTCTCCCCCTTGTGCCATCCCTTCCCCCCTTGCTGTGCAGCCCTGCTATCTCCTCCTCCCTCTGTTCCTCCGTGACACCAAATCGGCCAGCATGAAGAAAGGGAAGACAGGAGAAGAAGGAAAGAAGGAAGAAAGAAAGGGGTTCTTGTGGGTATTTCGGTGATCATCGTCGTGTTCTTCAAGGGTGACATTCATATTTCCTTTATTTTGTTTATTCCTTTTGCTAGTTGGGAGAAATTGTGTAGTAGATCGGGTATTCTGTTGTTTGTATTGTGCTGTAGTTTCGGATATGTTTAGTGTGGAATCTGGAGATTTCATGTCCTAGAGACTTGTGTATAATTTCAATAGCTTTCTGTAGAATATTAATTCATGTTGTTTGGATGAATAGATTTCAAGTTATAGCCTTTGTAATCCTATTGTCCAGAGTTTTCTGACAGGTTCTAGCTATTGTAGTAATCGGTAGATTAAAAATAGTTAGTGATCTAATCAGGGAATTTTACCAACATGATTATTGTAGATAATTCCATAAAGTTTCTAGAGAGACCAAGAAGGGATTTTTTTGGATAAACAAAATGGAAGTTATGATTGTTTTAAGGTTGCTATCCAGAGATGCGTCATCTTTTGGTAGCAGCTCGGTAAAATGCATATTAAAATTACTAAATGGATTAATTAGGGTTCCTGATCTGCATGAAAGATGTATATATATTATTTAAGGAATACATAGGATCTAAGAACACTAATTTTGGTTGGGTAAATCAAAAGTTATGTTTTTTAGAAGTTGTTATCCAGATCTGAATTACTGTTGGACGCAGTTGTGGGAAAAGCTTTAAATTGACAAAATTAATGACAGAATAAAATGTTTGGTATAACTAGATTATAGTAGATAATTCCTTGTGGTTTGAGGGAAGTCCTTGATCATTATTTTTGCATGTACAGATTAAAAGAGATGAAATTGTTAAGTCGGTAATTTAGAAGATGGCAGATCTGTATTCGGGGTTACAAACGGGAGTTTAGACAAATTAATTTGAACTTTTGATCACCTGAGAAGTTGTAGGAAAGTTCATATAGTTTTTAGATTGATGTGGTTTACTAGTTATCGATGTGGGAATTGAAAGTTATGCTAGTTTTAGTGTCGGGACGGAATTGTGGGTTTTTGAGTGTGGGTAGGAGTGTTGTATGTTAATCGCTATTTTGCTTGCTTTGGCTTGTATTGAGTGAGATGTTTAATGTAGGTGGAGTGGCTAAGGGATTGGAGACACCCTCGCTCTATTCCGGTTATCGCAACTGAATGGCCAGTACTTATTAGTGTGATATTGAATGGTTGGCAATATCACTTGGTTATGTGAACGCTTATTATGAATATTCATGTGAACTATCTATATTCTATAATGTTGTTATGTTTCTTGATAATTTTATGATGTTTATGAAAGAATGTTGCATATTCATTGCATTTCATTTCAAGCATACATGTTGGAATGATATAACCCACGGGAGTGGGTTGAGGTCCCCATATGTAAGATATGGGCATTGAGGTCCCCATCTGAAAAAGGACGGGCTTTGGGTCCCCGCATTTAAAGAATACGGGCTTAAGAGAACACCGACGGGTGTTACACTTCGCTATACCAGTACAAGCAGAAGTGGAGAAATGGGAAGCCATGTAGAGGCCCTTTTCAAGTTGTGATGAATATTTGATAGCATTTGGGACTTGTTGGTGAAGGTTTGAGAGTTGTTGAAGTTCGCGAAGTCGAGTTTTGAGTTTCAACTAGGTTCCATGGGATGTTATGATGCATGTGTTCACTAATGATGGTCAAGTGCGCAGCGCTTGTGCCAAGGAAACGATTTCTTCGTCTTTATTGACTGCAAGTTGACTTGATGGCTTGGATGATCATTGATGCAGGATCGAGAGCAACCTTAGAGAGCTTCGCATCCAGAACGATCATGGAGGTCTAAGAGATCATTAGGGATCAAGTTCGGTCATGGAGATGGAGTCTTCATGAAGATGGCGCGAGACAGGTCTGTGCGGTGACACAGGTTGACTTGGCAGCGTCCAAGTGTCGATGAAGCATTCTGAGGGTGTTCGAAGCTTGAGACACAAGGCGAGCGTGTGACAAGTCAATGAGGAGCGATGACCGTCAAAGTGGAGCAGCGTGGTAGCTCCAGGTGGCTTATGTTGACCAAATTCAACATAAGGGCATTGATGTAATTGTAACTAGTCTAGAGGGGTATTCTAGGCAAGAGGTAGAGTTGGCTGAACCCTAAGTGGATATGCATGAGTGGAGAGAGTTAATCTTAGACCTTGAGGTGATCCAACGGTTGAGGTTGCTCCTATATAGCTATAAATAGAGGGGTAGAGGTATGCTTCCACTACCAAGTCTGGAGAAGGATTTAGGGTTTCCTTATGCTCCTTTGAGCTTTGCCTACTATGAAGTGTGGCTTTGTAATCCTTCCTCTTGAAGCAATGAAAGTTCCAAGTTCTTACATGTTTTGAAATATATTTTATTTCTTGCAATTTCTAGTTTTTCTTTGTTGCAACTTGAGTTTCTCTTCCCCTTCTTCTACTTGTTGTAGTTCTATTGGATCTAAAATGTTTAAGAGGTTGAGGAGTTCATCAAGAACATGTCCCAACCCAGCAAGATCCATTAGAACTCATTCTTGCTCAAGTTGTGATTGCATTAACCGTGTTCTTGAGTTAACATGGCTATTTTTGATGCAGCTTGAACTATTTGCATCAAAGGTTGAGATTTTGGGTATATCTTTTCAATTCCCTTTGGAATCATATCCCTAACATCATTTCCTAGCCATGGTTTAAGTTTCATCAATTTTGGATGAGTATATCTTGAGTTATTGAGATTTCTTCACAGCCAAGTTTCTTATATTGCTATTTTGATGCAACGTGAACTTTGAGCAAGAAAGGTCTCTCTCTTGTGATTTATTCTACAATTTATTTCGGAATCATAACCCTAAGGACCTCATCTTGCTATTTTTCAAGTTTCATCAATTTTGGTTGAGTAGATCTTGAGTTCTTGAGATATCTTAGCGGGCAAGTTTCTGAAATTCCAGATTTGCTGAAATTGTTGTTTTGATGCAACGTGAACTTTGAGCATGAAAGGTCTCTCTCTTGGGATTTATTCTGCAATTCCTTTTGGAATCATAACCCTGAGGATCTCATCTTGCTATATTTCAAGTTTCATCAATTTTGATTGAGTAAATCTTGAGTTCTTGAGATTTCTTCATGACCAAGTTTCTGAAATTCCAGATTTGGTACAACATAATCTTGAAGCAAGAAAGGTCTCTCTATTCGGCATTACTTTGTAATTCCTTTTGGAATCATGACCCTGAGGACCTTATCTTGCTATGGTTTAATTTTGATCAATTTTGGTTAAGTTTATCTTGAGTTCTTGAGGTTTCTTAACAACCAAGTTTTTGAAATTCTTGTTCTGTTTTTTTCCTGCTCTTGGTGTATTATTGGTGTTCTTGAACCTAGTGTCTTCCTTATAGCACTAGAGTTCAAGAGAAGAAATACTTGAGTGGGGGAAATTTAATTTGCTCCTATTCAACCCCCCCCCTCCTGTCGCCATAACCGATCTATCAATTGGTAGCAGAGCTCGGTTTTGCTCTTTCTAGATCTTGGCCGATCTTTGAGCTATGGCGATGGATAGATATTTCACCAAGCATTTTATCTTCGATGGGGTCGACTATCCCTTTTGGAAGAGTAGGATGGAGTCATATATTCAGGCACAAGGCTATTATATTTGGAAAAAAAAGGTTAAGACTCAGTTTGTGATTCCTGCCGATGAAAACATCAATGCTGCAAATACTCCGGATGTTGGGGCAAATGCTAAGGCAAGGAATATCATCATTCAAGGGCTTAGCCAAAATGAATTTGATTTAATTTCTCACATGTCGTCGGCATACAACATCTGGGTGACCCTCGATGCATACCATGAGGGCACCATCCAGATCAAGACCGTCCGACAGGATCAATACAAAAAGAGAGTACAACAAATTTGAAATGCTTACTGGTGAGTCTTCGGATGAGTGTTTTGGCAGATTTCACAAGACTTTGAGCAACCTCCGAGCTGTTGGTCTCACATACCTAGACTCGGATAATGCTTGACAAATGCTTGCTGCTTTGGATCTTAGAGTTTGGGAGATGAAAGTGACCACCTTCAAGGACACGACTGATTTGTCAACCTTATGTCTTGACACGTTGTACTCACGCCTCAAGACTCATGAGATTGATGTTGTCTCTTGCAAGACGAAGTCATAGTCGATGGCTTTGGTCACCGATCCCATAGCTACTTGTGGACCATCTTCTGAAAGTGCTTCTGGTTCTTTGGCTGTTTTGTGTGAGATGAGTGATGAGCACTTTGAGCAGTTTCCGAAGAATGACTTAGCCCTCTTAGCCAGAAAATTCTAACATGCATACAAGAGGGTTAGAGAGAGAAAGAGAGGAGGTACAGTGATATGCTTCGAGTGTGGTGGTCCCAACCACATTCGGGCAAATTGCCCCAAGCTGGAGACGGGCAAGAACGACTACGGTAGTGCGAGCAAGAATGACCACACCAACAAGAACCGCAACAAGAATCCTCCAGCTTGTGATCAAAGCAAGGAGAAGAAGTACCGCAATGTCGACAGGGTGAAAACGATCTTACATCGCGTCCTCACCGCCTTTGACAACTTCGACTTCAGCGACATGGAGGGCTGGAGCGATGATGATGGCGAGGATGATACACAAAAAACACCAAGGACGGCGACGACTTCACCGGGATGTGCTTCATGGCTGACTAGAACGGCATCAGCGATGACAATCTCTACAGCGACTCTAATGAGGTAGGCCCTTCCTATAACCAGCTTAATGATGCATTTCTAAAGCTAGGAAAGTTCTATGCTAGGTCTAGGGCTAAGTGTGGTGATCTGAAGAAGGAGGTAGAGAGCTTGTCAAGGGAGCTTGCTTCTCTTAGATCTATTTCCTCCCGTGATGATTATGATGTATGTTCTTCTTTGCTTGGAGATATGGAGAAACTAAGGACCTCTCATGATAGTGTGACCTCTGAGCTAGATTTGCTTAAGGTGGAGAATGTTAGTCTGTTAGCTGAATTGGAGATAGCTAGAGATACTTCTTGTCAGTCTTGCTCTGCTATTGTTGATGTTGTTGCTGTTGAGATTACTGTTTGCACCTCATGTGAGGTAAAGGACAATGCTATTAGAGAATTGTATACCTTCCTCCTTGGTCCGCCTGAAGCTTGTGATAGTTGTACCAACTTGAGAAATAATTTGAAGAATGCAGACCAGAAAATTGCTATGATGTATGATGCCTTAAGTAAGCATGTTACTTCTTGTGCTAATTATCCTAAGTTGACTGCTGAACTTGAATCTGTATATAAGAAACTTCAGGACATGTGTGATCATAATAAGAAAATGGCTCAATATGCTTCTAAAGCTCCTGTTAGATCACCATGCAACAATTGTGAAAAATTAAAATCTGAATGGATTGCTTTGGATGAAAATTTTGTGAAGCTAACTAAGGACCTACTAGAGAAGCCATGACCTATTTGTATGTTCTGTGCTGAATTGGAGGAGGAAATTGATGAAATGCATGGGACATTTAGGAAAATATTTGAGGCCCAGATGGCTAGGGTTAGGACTACCCCGTGTGTGTCTTGCGAAGCCCTCAAGCTTGAGGCGGCCGTGCATAGGGAGAGATATGCACGTGCTATTCGATCTTCTTCTTCCGGCTCTTTATCTTCTTCTTCCCCATGTTCTTCCTGTGCTTCCCTCTTTCAAGAGTGTGAGTACCTTACGAGCACTCTTGAAAATTTTGTTGGAGGCTAGAAAAAGCTTAACCTTTTCCTACACAAATCCAAGATTTGCAAGTTTAATCAAGGTCTAGGATATGATTTTCTGGAGGATGTGAGGAAACATCCACCTGTAGTCGTTAGAGCTGAAGAGAAAGGCATGATTGAGGTTGCGCCCGAGTTTAGGAGGACCATGTTTGAGTTTGCAGGTTTTGTCCAGGGGATTTCTGATAGTAAGGTAGCACCTCCTGCTTCAACCTCTCAGGAGGTGAAGTATCTGTAAGACTCGGGATTAACGTCCCAAATCCTCTGTGCATTTCTGAACTAGTCCCATGATCAGTAGCTAGTTCACACAGTAAACAAATATGGTAACAAAATCATATCACAACTTTATTAATAAATAACAACGAGTTGATTACAAAGGAGGCTTACAGGCCAACAATAAAATAAACACAATGAAGACGAAGATGTAGTAGAGTCGATTAATCGCCACGAGCAATCGATCGAGAAGCGGCCTAGTCGTCGAGATCCACACCGGTGGCAAAGTCCTTCTCCTCTGAAATTATTTGCATTAAGCAAGAATGAGCACAACTACTGTGCTCGCAAGTTACACCGTCAAATGTAATGAATGACATGCATATATGGATATCTCAAAGGAAAGCTTAATATGGTTGAATTTGCATAAAAGCAAGATTTTACGTAAATACTTGTACTAAGTTTCAAAGCAGTTATTCTATAACTAAAATTCATTTTATGAATCAATTTTATAGTCGATAACATTCACACATGAATGGTGAAGGATACCCTCCTATCACAAGGCTTCCTTGATTCCCATTTGCATAATCCATTTGATGAAGTCTTTTCAAATCAAAACCAAAGTCTAACTTTGAGTGGCTTTGCTAGCATGTCCATGACCGTGGACACGGCTATTCGAATAGTTTTACACTCTGCAGAGGTTGTACAGCTTTACCCACATGACATGACTTCTCTAGTTTGTTCGGCATATATCTATGCCACCGCTCACTACCTTAGGTAAGCGATCTAGAGCACATGACAAGGCCTTTACAATGCGCCATCCCACCGCAGTCCACCCCCGTTAAGGTTTCGCATCCCTCCTTGGATAGAAATCCGCAGAGTTTGTAGGGGCCCCCTCTTACGCCAGTGGGACTAACGAGGTCATAATATGACCAGCCATCCGAGATGGACCCACACAATCCGCGGGATCGACCGCGATGGAACTTTACAAATTAATTAGCCAGTCCTACACCCCATTACGAGGACAAGTGGTTGTATGCGAGGCATAGCCCATTATAGGCATAGCAAAGGAAGCTCGAGGCGGTCCTCAAGCGACTTGGGCGACTTTCCACAAAACCCATGGGCCTCGATCATGGAAATGACTTCGATCCGTGCATTAACATGCACCATCCAAACAACCATTTAAGCCCAAGTACAAACCATAATTTTATTTTATTTTTCTCAAATTCATTTACGACAAAACTTCCATGACAAACCAATGCCATAGATTCTTAAACAATATTTGATTTTTGGCTGAAAGTTTCCCAAATCAAACATTTTTGGGTCTAAGCATTGCTAAGCATAATCTGTCTCAAAATGTTCTAGTTCATACTATTGTATCAACTAGATTTTATCTAGGGTGAGGGTTAAATGTCCAAGACTTGTCAAGAACGAGATCAGTATGTAATCCGTCAACATTGTGATAATCCAACCTTCAGCAATCCAAAATTCATTAGTCCAATCTACACCGTATAGGCCTATTTCTATAATCCAACTTCAATTGATCCAAATATTTAACTATACTCAAATTTTATAATCCGATATCTATCAATCCAATGACTATGTAATCCTATAATCAAATTTCTAGATAATCTGATATCCAATGACAATCTATTTCTAGAATCCAATATCAACAATTCAGTATTTGACTATAGTATCTATCTATCATCCAATCTTTATTAATCCAACATCAACAACAATCTACCTCTAAAATCCGGTATCCAATAATCATTTATTTCTACAATCCAACCATAATAATCATGTATTTCTAATAATCCAACATCATTCATTCCAATATCCAATAAACCAATGATAATCTATATCTATGATTGACATCTAATATCCAACAATCATATAACTCTAATAATACCACAATCGGGTCCTTAATAATAATCTATTTCCATACAATAATCACCTATTTCTGTAATCATCCATTATCTATTAACAATTTTCCTCCATCTACACACATCCTTTCACAATCCTCTTTTATTATCCAAACTCCAAAATATATATGCATTCGATAATAGTCTCCATACCACCTCTCTTGACAATAATTGGACATACAAAGGCATTGGGAATAACTATAAAGCTTAAAACAGGAATTTAAATTACTTGAATATAAATACGCATGCAATAATAATTTAAAACAGAATTTAAATAATTTTAAATACTGGGTGCAAATATGGTCAAGAATGTAACTTGCCTTGCTTAATGGATTATTCTCAAACGGCGTTGAAATCCGATCGTCCAAGTCGTTTAAATCTATCTGGCGTAAACGATTGAATTCAAATAACAATCAAATAAAATCCAAATAAAAACAAAATAAAATTATAAAATAAATACTACTAGGAAGTTATCGATTTTATATGAATTTAGAAAGTTGAATCGAAGGAATCGGAGTTCGTATGAGGAGAAACGAAATTCCGGAAGGTTGAATGTCACATGAAATAATAAAATTCCGAAAATTGTACTGTTCATCGGAAATTATGGTTTCGGATAACTGGGAACAAAGAAGGAGTTTTAGGGCTAAGGCGAGGGAGTACGATGTTGAATGCGTTGAGGCGAACTCAACGGTGTTGACACTTCGGCGAGAGGATCTTTGATGGCGGCCTTGATCCGGCGGAGAAATCCTTCGCGGACAATGCGTGACGTCGGCATTGCGGCTAAACGGAGAGGAGTTAGCGGATGAGGTTTGTGGCGATTTGAAGAGGGAACCGTGGGGAACGGAACGCTCGCCTCGGTTGGGGTGGAAAGCGCCGCGGTTGGCCGTGGCTGACAGCGAACAGCAAAAATAGACCAAATAATTAACATAAATTAAATAAAATCTAAAAATTACGAAATAAATTCGGGAATAGTAGATGAATTTAGGTGAAAGAATTGATGGATTTGGAGCTTGCATGTGAGAGCAATAATTTTGGAAGATTGAAATGTTCATGTTCTAAACTCAAAGCACTAATTAGAAAACTGCTCTCGTTCACTTTCTTCAACCAAATGACATGGAAAAAAAATGGTGGCCATGGAGGGTGGTGCTCTGGTGAGGCGACACGGAGGTGAGCAACATGTAGAACGCGACGATGCGAAGCCATGGGTGGAGACGATGTGGCCGGAGCTAGCTCGACGGCGACGCAATTCGCAAAAGAGGAAGCTTCGGTCTATGGTTTAAATGGCGATGTTGCCGGCGAACGACGGCGTTCCGACGGCCGGCGAGGGGTGGAATGGAGAGAGGGGATGACGTGGATGCCGGTGCTCACCTCGGTTGGGGAGAAACTCGTACAGATGGTCGGAGGCGAGGACGACGACGTTGGCGCGGCTTGGGCACACGGTGGCGACGGTGCTCCGGTGATGTTCCGGCGAAGGCGAGGGGAGCACGGCGTAGAACGTCGCGAGGCGAAGATAACGGTGTGGTCGATGGTGCCGGGGAAGGCTTGACGACGCCGGAGACGAAGAACGAAGAAGCTTCGGTTGTCAACGGAGAAGCTCCAAATTCCGACGATTGGAGGGATGAGAGGAGAAGTGGGTGGCGGGAGCGGGACGAGTGAGAGGAGGAACCTCGTGCTCCCTTTTATAGGGGCGAGGAAGCGAAGCAGCGGAATGCTGAAGAGCTACTGGCGGCAGCTTTAGTTGCAATTGAAGATGAAACGCAAGCGATTAAATTGATTGTATGTAGTGGATGAATTGTGAAATTGATGGTGCTGCGACGTGCGTGACAATAATGCGGACGTTTACCTCGACGGATTTGATTTTAATGTTTTGAGTGGGGAAAGAGAAGAAAAAAGTGGTGATTCGCCATTAATGGCGCTGGAGCTTTGCTTGCAGCAGTGAGCAGTCATGGAAGGGGGAGAGGAGGGGCGGTGTGGTGGCGCGGGGAGGATGCGGCGCGGCGAGTGGAGGCCGGAGGTGGGGTCGGCCATGGAGGTGGCTCGGCGAGGAGCTCGGTCATAAACTCCTATGGCTGATTTTCAGTTTGAAGAAACAACAGAGAAGATGCGTTCGTGAGGAAGATGAATAGAAGAGGGAAAGAAAAGAGAGGATAAATGAATTGGAGGGGGCATACTAACAAGTGGAAACTAAAGCCCACGTTGGTAGTGCATGCAAGGCTTTTGGAGTTAAGTGTCTGTTGTGGGAGTAGGAATGGAATGGGTGACCCGATGGGAAGCTCCACGTGGAAGAAAACATTTTTTTATTATTATATAATTTTTCGAACTACTGTTCACTCATGGATGGTCTGGACAATTCATGGTGTATGTTCGGACCAGACTGAACAGAATTTTTATTATATTTTTATTTATTTATTTTCGAAATAAGGATTTAAGCATTAAATCAAATATATATATTTTAGAACATAGCAAATAGAGTCCAAAAATTCTAGAAAAATTCACAAAAATTGCTAGAATTATTTTGAACTTAATAAAATAATTCCAACTTAAAGTTGGCTTTTGTTTTGTAAATAAATTATTTTAGCTTTAAAATAATTAGGAAAAGCTTTTAAAATCTCGAGAAAATTCTAGAAAGTAATTAAATTTTATTTTTTCAACTTTAACTCAAATTAAACTTCAAAAACTTTAATAAAACTTAAATTTTGACTTTTAAAACTTCAGAAATTCAAATAAAGCAATTGAACTCTTTCAAATTTCAAAAAATCCAATAAAATACTAACTTTATTTATTTTATTTTGGTAACAGAACTTTGGGCTGTTACAGTATCATTGCACTTCTGTTAGAAGGATGCACATCTATTTGAGTTCTACTTTAGGCGTGCCAAGGTCACGCAACGTGACCGTGTTCGTGCTCTTGGGGGTATTCAAGGTTAGCCCCATACTCGGAGTGCTCTTAAGACCGACACGAGGTCTAAGGTTGTGGTTGGCTCTTATGGCTCTTTCGGTTTTGGCAGCGTCGAGGACTTGGTTTTCAGACTTCTTCTGGTGTTGGTCCTCGAGTTGCTCCTGGTCATGGTTTCCGCTGTCCTGTGGATAGACCTCGTTTTCCTAGTCGAGGTAGCTATCCACGGCGTGATGAGTATACTGATTTTGCTCCTGACCAACCCGTCAGGCGTTGGAGGAGCAGTTAGACCAGCCCTTCAATGGTGGTTAGACCAGGCAGAGGTTCGATCTCTGGTTCTATATCTTCTGGCTTTGTTAGAGGTGAGTTGCGTAGTGACGCTAGAAGTTAGTCTTTTGTTTCTTTGACTGGGTTTTCTGCTCATCGTGTGACTCAGTACTGGGTTCCTAGATCTACTCTTATTTACCCTAGTACCGAGCCATCGATGTTTACTTCTCACTGACTCAGGTTTGGTGGGCTGGGAATGGAGATGTTTGGCTGTAGGATAGATAGGAAGAGCACTTCTGGCATATACCAATTCATTGGCACTTCTCTTGTTTTCTGGTCTTCTAGGAAGCAGTCAGGTGTTGCACAAGCCACTGCAGAGGTTGTGTATGTTGTAGCCACTAGTTGCTGTAGTCTAGTGCTTTGGATGGTTTCAACATTGCGGGACTTTGGGTTAGCCTTAGATAGTGTTTCACGTTTCTGTGATAACACTTCTGCCATTAACATTGCCAAGAACCCAGTGCAGTATTCTAGGACCAAGCACATAGATATTAGGTATCATTTTCTTAGAGACCATGTGGAGAAGGGTAACGTAATGGTCCAATTTGTTGAGAGTGACCATCAGATAGCTGATATTTTCACCAAGCCTTTAGATAGCTTGAGGTTCACGGCTTTGCGGGTAGAGCTTGGGGTTGTGTGTCCTTATGGCTTAGTTTAAGGGGGAGCTTACTAGGCAGTTTAGACTTCTTCCTCTCATCTTGTGGCTTTAGGATGCTGCTTATTAGTTGTTCTTTTCTCACTAGGTTGAGTTCACTCACTTCTTATAGGTCTAGTAGGTGTTAGGCCCCCTGGGTAAATAGGGAATGTGTTTACTCCCTTGTGTTTAGATGATCAGCTAGTCCTAGAGTCATATGGGGTGGATGAGAGCGAGTCAGAGCCATAGTTGTAACACCGTGGCTTAGCAAAAGCCTAAGATGTCACCTACAACTATTATCACTACAATCTTCTACATCAAACTAAGTATTACTACCTTCTAGGCATCACGATTAAACTTTACACAATGAGGTAATCATAAATTTCAGCAAGGTGGTTAATCATAATTCAATCTAATTAATTATCAAGGGAATTATAGATAAATTTCAATTAAGGGAAAACAACAACTAGCAATAATATCAACCATGAGGAACTAAGGGAACCACAACCTATTCAATTATTTCAATTCCAAAACGAATGAATTATGAAATGGAGTGAAGTGCTTCTCCAGTGCAAAAGTTTCATATTCTACTTTCTCCCCAAAGTATATCGTCATCAACGTTCACCTAAAACATTAAATAAATAAGCATGAGTCCAAAACTCAGCAAGTACAAACAAGAAAATAACCCAAATATCATAAACATACTTTGATTTTTCACACAATTAGCCATACACAATAGTATCATAACTATTCACTTTTTTCACACAATTAGCCATACACAATAGTATCATAACTATTCACTTTTATTGCCATGCAATGCACATGCCACAAATGCACACTTCTTTTCTCTTTGCATCTACCGGTAATGCGGAGTATGCATCCGTCGATACATACACATGTCTGTGCCTTCAGTACAGAGACCTCAAGCCTACACTCCATAAGTGTGGGGACCTCATGCTCGTCTAATACATGACGGGGACCTCAAATTTCTCATTACTTGGCTACAACGTAGAACAAGCCTCAAGGACCAAAGAATGATGCAATAATTAATTTAACTTTAACGACATTACTATGTCATCCCCATGGTAATTGTGCCAATATATCATAATCACATTTAAGCAATAATAACCTCACTAGGTCATTCCCATGGTAGTTGCATCATCAGTGCAATCTTACTCTTTTCTTCAATAATACCATGACATTAAAATAACTTACCAAAACATTATTTTACCTCATGGCAATAAATCAACAAGACAATGACAAACACCTGTTATCACCCTTATACAAGTACTTGCCTCAACAGTGTGATGAATGATGACGAGAAGAGGGCAATACCCCCAGATTCACACCACCACCTAAGCATATAATAAACATACTAAGGAGACCATCTAGGAGCGTACAATATTACAAAAACATACATAACTGTCAACGTTCCTAGGCGCAACCCAAAACGTCGTTCCTCCCTGAACACCGTTCTGTCCCAAAACAGAACAGTCACCTTACAAAAATCATATCTACCACTCTGATTATCCAAAAAAAAAATGCCTTCTAGGACTTTCTGGAAAGCTTAATGAATTATCGAAAATAATCCTGTTGGTCAGATTTCCTAATTTGATCATTAACTATTTTTAATATACAGATTACTACAACTGCTAGAAGCTGACAGACATTCTCGATAGCAAGATTAAAATAATCATAACTTTTATTCAGTTTATCCAAAAAATATGTTCTTGAATTTTCTAGAAGTATTAAATAATTATCTACAATAATCCTGTTGGTCAGATTCCTGACAGAACCTTTGGATAGTAGCAGTGTAAAAATCATAACTCGATATCTATTCATCCAAACACTGTGAACAAAGACTCTATGGAAAGCTATTGATGTTACCCACAAATCTCTTTGAGGTGACATTCTTAGATTCCGCGCTAAAAATACCCAAAACTACAGAACAACGAAAATTGCAGATTACCGATCCTTTAACAGTTCCTACCGAACAACAAACTAATAATCCAAACGGAGAAGAAACAATTTGTCACCCTTGAAGATCGAGATGAGAGGTGAAATCCCAGCAAATCCCCACTAAATTCCCTTCTCCCCTTCCTTTCTTCTTCTTCCTTTCTCCTCTCCTCCTTACTGATCTCCTCCTCCTCTTTGCAGTAGCACTAGCAGTAGGGAAGGGGTGCTACAGTACCCACGTTCTATAGTACAGCGTCACTACAGTAGCAGGTGTCTAGGGTTTGGTGAGGGACTGCCTCCTTTTGTCTCCTTCTTATTGCCGGCTCCCCCTTGGGCCCAAAAGCTGTGGACCAAATGCCCAAAGTCTAATTCTCTCACAGAATCTGAATTTCCCCTTTTAATTCCTTTAATTCTCTCTCTAATTTAATTGCACTCTCTAATGATATTTGGGATATTATATTCTACCCCCCTTAAAAAGAATTTGAAAGAATTTGACCTCGAATTGTACTCTCGCCACTCTACTCGAAACAACCCAAAACTGAAACCAACAATCATTAACACATACCCGCCGTGAACCACTCCGGGTACTACTCGCACATGCGAGACTCCAACTCCCAAGTCGCCTCTCTCTCAAACTGACATGACCGCAGCACCTTGACATAAACTGACATCTTACGCCTCGACACTCCTCCCAACCTTTCTAGGTACACTTAACGGGTGGAACTCAAAGGTAAGGTCCTACTCAATGGTCAATGACTCTAACGGCTCGGGACATTTCAGATAACGAACGAAAGGAGATGAAGCGATACCTCTTCGATTATGTTGATCATATGGACGACAAGGCAAGATGATGGATTATGAAGACTCAACGGCGATCTCATCTCAATAGCATTTTACTCGTATCTAATGGCTGACGTCTGTTTTAGCTGTTACTAGTTATCGCTTTGGTGTTGTCTTTACTATTCACCGTTCAACTATCGCTGTCCTTATAATCTGGCATGAAACCAGTAGGTGAATTCTGCTTTTAAGCCGCCGTTGTGCAAGGAAATGGATATGATTACAAAACCTAATTCATTACGCACTTACTTTACTCTTCTGCACTAGTTCTTCCTATTTCCTTTTGTTATAAAAAATTCCCAAATCTGCATTGTGAAGATGCATTGTCAGACTCAATCCATCGAGAGTTCTGACAACAGGACATAGAACCAACCAAGAGAGGAGCGAGTAGAATAACTAATCTAGAATCTGAAAGCAAGAAAGTGATAAACAGAATGAAAGCGTACAACACCAAATAGATATGAACAACTAAAGCCAAAAAGAATATGTTGATAACAAGAGCACTAAAATATGACAAAGCAAGAAACGCAAAGATTCAAAATCAGCCCACATCAACAGCAACAGAGACGTGAAATCGAAAGCAAGAAAAAGAGGGGTCAGCGGGGAGCAGCAAGAACACGAAGCGCAAATGGGGACTAGTAAGACAAGGCAAGACGAATCGAAAGCAAGAAGAAGAGGGTTTAGCGGGCAGCACCAAGAACAGAAAGCGTGAGGGACGAACAGCACGAAGCGAAACCGAGCGAGGCGAAAGAATGTTAACACATGTATGTCTAACACGAAAAGGAATGGTACAATGTGTATCCTATTAGTATATTACACACACATTACAAACAAAAGCAAAGGATGAAATTTGTAACCTCACAATCTTGTACCTGCATCAAACATAACAATGCTTGTAAATCAGCATTCTCTTGCATCAGCTCTTGCTTCTTCACTTTATATGGATCAACTTGAATGAGCATGCAAGGTACCTCAGAACATATTCAATTAGGTTTGTATCATAGAAGTGGCATAGTGCTCACAATCATTTTGTAATAAACATTGTCATTCTTTTTCCCCTTCCACATAAACTACTATCCAATCCCTAAAATAGACAAGTGGAATTGGGGCCCCATAGGCACATAAACTAAAAGGGTTTTTGTTTACATAAACTAAAAGAGCTATTTACACAACTTAAAAGATTAAAAAAGGAGTTTGAATTTAGCGGAGTAACATATAAATCGATAGCATGTATATTGAGTCAAATATTACTAAAAAAAATGTGCAACGAAATCTATGTTTCAGTGGTTCAAAGGGGAAGGGGATAGGGGAGGTATTGACATTTGCACAGAAGCCTAATAAAGCTGCAACAATTTTCTCATCCCATCTCAATTACAATTTAGAGGGAATTCTCAGTGTGTAAATAGGGACGGGGTGTCAAGGAAAACATCATTCCTAAAGATGATGCTCTTATTGAATTAAGGGTTCCAAAAGGAAAATGCAATAAGCTCTTCAGGAATTCAAGATTTGGAGGCATACCCCAAGCCCCAACTTCCGGATCTGTAATGTTCAAATCATCACATAATGTCCTTGCAAATTCCTCAGGTTCAATTTCAAGATTGCCTATATCCTGGTATCTGAAAGTTGATTTAAAGCCACAAAAAGTTACAGAGTAGTTAAATAACACATTCGAACAACTCGATAAGCAAAGAAACACTCTACATCAACAAGAGAATTGATGGAATCTACAAATGTACACTTACCCAAAAGAACTGATCTCTAACTACAGTTTTGCTCACTGGGAGGTCAATCTGCTCATGAGTATAATAAGAACACTAATTTTGAATGAAAAGAGCAGAGACAATTGATATGGGTTGTAGATTCTGCATGCTTATGTCTAAAATGGCAAAAAAAACTATATTGGATGTTATGTAAGAGAATGTTTAGTAATTCTGTTATGTACGAAAATGTCTAATAATCTTTGGACAACAACTTCATAATCTAACAAAAAGGTAGACTACAAATCTCTGATAGTCAATAATACGAGAACTCAGCATGTTACTTTCATCACCTAAAAGAATAAACATAGGATGAGAATTCAAGCCACAAGAAAGTTATAGCAATATGCAAAGATGGTACTCACTTCCATAAACAGCAGTCACAAAATCCATAGACCTGAGTGATCTAGAAAAAAAATAGAATTTTAGCTCAATGGGCTATATAGAAATCATGGAATGTGAATATAGAATGGTTTAAATGTTTATTATAAAAAAACAGGAGAGATATTCGAATTGAGTAATTAAAATGTGTCGTTAGAATGCAAGACATTTTTTTAACTGTAACTGACTAAAGATAATTTAGAAGCTAGAGCAAGCAAGAGTGGTCCGTTTGGTTCAAACTAAAGGTCCTAATAAGGAAGCACAATAAAAGAGACCTCTCCAGCACCCAGGAAAAGGTAAGTGTGCTCAGCCAATGCTCCACCAACTGAGTTTAGTGTTACAACAAGCCCAGTAAGGACCACGGTTAGTACAAAAAATAAGATAGGCGCATTTGAATAAGCCACATCCCCAGATCGTAGGTACACAGACAAAAAATGTAAACTACACTAAAGGATAAACAAAGCAAAATCTATGGAAGTACTAAAAAAATGAATTGTATCAACATCTAGTCTATATATTTTTATAAATAAATTATGACTGATTATGAGACATGAAATTAGGAGGAAATTAAGAATTATTGTGAATCTACTCCAATTGAAGGTGAAAGAAGAATCGAATATTGAGTAATCAAATCAATCATTCTTTAAATCTTCTGCTAAACGGATTAATCAGACGAGAATAAACAGAGAGTCTCATTCTACATGTCAATACCGACATGCTTTGCTATAAGAATCATAAATCCCTTGTTGACCAATATTTCACCTTGTTTCACTTCTATTCCTGAGCACTACTGTTAGAACATTCTAGGCTAGTTTCCTTAAAGAGTTCCTTATGTTAACGAAAGATCAAGGTATCATGAAATGCTTGCTCTGATGTGATGTTGAAGAATCACATTTCCAGAATGAATGCAAAGGAGAAATACCACTATACTAGTTCTTTTGGTTTTGTGTAAAAACAATCACATCCACTCCAAGCCTCACTGTGCTAGTTTTGAAACCATTTCCATCTGATACAACAAGCAGCAGTAAATCCGACTGTAGGGGTTCAAGACATCAATTTGACAAGGAATTAGAGCAAAGGCACCAAGGCCATACATTGCCCAATGAAAGCATCAGACTGCTTATCCGAAAACCCAAAGCTAAGGCAATGTCTCAGCGCCTCAAGATCCATTCCCCCTCCATCATCTAGTCCATGTGAAACACCATAAGATCGTTAATTTGTAAATTTATTAACACGAACAAATGTTGCCCCACTGTTCACCTTACAGAGAATATGCGACAAAATAAACCACACTTAGCATTCATCTTCAATCTCAATTTCTTTTAGCATTTAAGCTAAGTGCACCTTGTTCATTACCTCATCAATTGCATTATCAAGAAGCTCAGCAATGGCTGCAAAAAATGACAAAACCAACATTGAACATGAATCGGTGGAGAGATAGTGCCATATAATACAAAGCAAAGTGTGTACAGTGTAAACGCAAGAATGTGGGTTAGCATCAAGATGCTAGATATGATTGGCTTTGCCCAAATAGAATCATACAATGAAATTGTAGAAACCTAGATAATAGGCTAGATTTTAAAAATGGTAATATTTCTTTCATAGGTACACAATGATTTAAATATCTACTTACAAAGGTTATGTAAACAGTGGATCACTTGTTACAATACCTATTCTTGAGCTAAAAAGGTAGATTCATGCCCAACATTATAATTACAAATGGGCTACACTTCCTTTTACATGGCAAAGACAAATTTTGTCTTTAATCATCGACGATCAATAAAACATGTCGAGTATCCTTTTTGTTTTACTGAAGTGGGTACTTCATTTAGAAGTGAAAGTTTTATTACTTTAGCGTACATGCAATGTTCCAAATTACAAGTTTCCTACCAGAAATCAATGTTGTCGGCAAGAAAGAGAACGGACCCATGGCAATTAAGTACATAGATCACAAATTCTTACTAAAAGAAACACAGATAATAGAAACTGGGGTGCAATTATGTTTATGAACGAATTTGTGATCCTAAAAACACATTTAATTGCCTGAAATGGAGTCGTTTCCAGTGATAAGATTAGCCAATTCTCATACCGCCAAAAGCCCACATGTGGGAAATAGCATTTGAGTGCAGGAACTCGGGATTAATCCGCAGTCGGTTCCGCCCATCTACACACCCCGTGAGATTTGTCGAGGCAGCCTACCAGGGGAGTCGATGTCGAGGTTGTGACGGGCAACTACATAGTCACCGGACTTCCAGAACTAGCGGCAAAGGTGTGGCGGCTAGAGAGCCCTAGGGGCGGGGACGGGCACAGGCTCCTCGTCCTTCAGCCTGAAATGTTCTAACAGTAGTGCTCAGGAATGTTCCAATGCCGTCCGCTTGTGGTGGAAGCGAGGTCGGAAATAGGACGGTAGGTCGAGAAGCGAGAAAAACATAGGAAGAAAGGAGGAGAAGAGCGAGAAGCAGCTGCAGAGGAAGAAACCGCCGGGGTGGTCGTCCCACGAGCGAGAAGCGGGAAAAACACAGGAAGAAAGGAGGAGAAGAGCGAGAAGCGGCTGCAGAGGAAGAAACCACTGGGGTGGTCGTCCCATGAGCGACGCGGAGCGAAGAGCAGGTGCGGGGGCGCGGGGGAAGGCGGAGGGGATCGGAGCGGGGGCGGAGGCCAGGGAGGAGAAGGGGAAGGGGAGGGGTGGCGACAGAGAAAGCCAGAAGGGAGCCAAAAGGGAGTGGGGAAGAACGCGGGAGGAGAAGGGGAAGGGGAGGAGCGGCGACGGAGAAAGCCAGAAGGGAGCTAGTAGGGAGTGGGGAAGAACGCGAAGGCATCGTGGGCGCGCAAAGCAAAAAAAAATCAGACGGGAGCGAAGAGGATCCGTGTAGGATCGGACGGGGCAAAAGAAAGCGAGCGATGTGGCCACCCTAACCTTGCCCCAAATCTGCGCCGAATTACCCGGTAGGATTCTTCAATAAGAGGGGTAGCATATTTATTGTAACACCCTAGATCAACACAGAGCCCAGAATATCATCTATACATTTCTCTCTCTCTCTTTAAATTTAAACCATAATTAATTATAATTCTAGCAACATATGCATGGATAGAAACTCACAACGGGTTACCTTTCAACAAACATAACAAGATAAAAACAATAAGGATGAATGTTGCGTACACAACTTGGGACCTCGTGTCCAAGAATGCTCAGGGCCACACACCCAACAACGCTTGGAACCATACGCTCGAGAACATTGATTAGCAATAAATATAATAAATAAACTATTACTAAATCACTCATGTTCCACATTATCAAGATAATGGTATCAATGTCCACTAAGCAAATTCTAGATAAACACACCAAGTCTCTAGGTTTAATTGTAGCAACTAAATAACGATAACTTCGTGAATGAAAGCATGTGATGCTTATGTGCTACTCTCATCCCATGCATATTGCCTTCAATGATCACCTAACCACAACAACAAAGCAAGGGTGAGTCCAAGACTCAACAAGTACATAATGGAACAATAAATATACAACTTATCATTCAAGTAGATTATTATCATCATCATTCATGTATTTATTTAACATCACCATCTTTACATTAATGAAATGTAATGCATCTCTACTCTACATGTTCATTTGCTCATCTTATAGTTTATATCGGTATAGCATAGGTAAACACCTGCGATAGTGTTCACTCTTTCATCAGCTCGTCCTATAAGGAACCGAGGATCTCTCAACTCCCGTGGAGTTCTACCACCATGGTAGATATCATATGACCACCCAAAGTGGTCTAAATCATCCATGACATTATTGTGCACATAATACAAGAATTCAATTTGTTCCATTATTCTTTAACATGATCCATTATCATCATGTTACCATCATTACCATATCATCATCATTATCATAAGCATGGATAAAACATAAATATGTCATGGCAAATTAATTGTAAAGACAAGTGGCAAACAAACCAATGTCTACCGCTCTACTATACGCTTGCATTTTAGCCACGAAAACTGGAACGATGCGAAGGCAACACTGAACTCAAAGCAACACTCCCTGGACCAAGCCAATACTCACCCCAAAAACAAGCAACAACAGTACAAGAACATAAAATAAAGCAACGTCGCTCCTACACGCAAACCCGACATAACTAACACTTCTTCACCACACAATCCACCCATTGTTCTGGTGATCAAACAACCATAACTTATAATTATGGAATCCAAACATAGCAAACTGCATGATTTCTAGAATTTACATAAAATTTTCTACACTTTTCTAGTTATGAAAATTCCCCCAATTAAGTTGTCTAAGCCCTCATTTTTAACCCCGGAGGTAAATCTAGAATATTACTGAATAGCGGGTTTAACAATTTTATATCTATTTTTTTACCACATAAAAAGTAATAAACGTTACCACTTCTAGAAACTATGAAAAATTACCTAACTTTTTCTAGTTATGACCATAATTTAATTCAACTATCTATTGTAGGTAAACATGCAAACAATACAATTGCTACCAACGGCGATGAAATTCTAGACAATAGCGCTCCGGAAGCCATAACTTTTACACCACTTAACCAAATCAAGTGTTCTTGCACTTTATGAAAATCTTAAACAAGAACCTACAATATTCATAACATGGAAAAGCTCTTAAACAAGGCGTAGATACCCCAAAACTCCCTCACAAGGCTCAGCAGCACGCTGAAACAAAACATGCCGTTACCAAAACACCAATTCTCTCTATTGATGTACCCCTAAACTTTGATTAGACGGTAATCTAACATCGCAACGAAGGTTTCTAGATCATGACCTCTCGAAATTGGACAATGGAGACAATCGGATCACGAAAACTCAAGTTTTCCTTCTTCTTCCTATTCTCCTTTTTCTCCCTTCTCCTTCCTTCTTCCTTGCTCTTCCTTCTTAGCAAGGTGTGTGGCAGCAAGCATGCGGTGCGCCAGGGTGGTGACGGGGTAGCAGCGCTAGCACAACAACACAGTAGTTGGCACGACAGCCTAGCATGGTGCAAAGCAGCAACAGCGGTAGAGGTACGGCATGCTAGGGCATCAGCGGCAAGGGGCTAGGGTAGGGGTTGGCAACTAGGGCTAGGGTTAGGGCTGGCAGCCCCCTCCCCTCCCGTTATATGCAGCCCACGGCACACGCCAAATCCAACTTGGACTCGGTTGGCCTGGCCCGGCCCACTCCTTCCCCTCATCTCTTTTTCTTTTCATTTCATTTTCTCTTTTTTAGACATTTAAATAAACGGGATATTACATTTATTGTGTAGTAAAAAAATCATGCTAATCCCAGCAATCGGCTACTTTTTCCAGTTTTTTTTCTTTAAGATATGGTTTTCCAGCTGACTTGGCAAGCCAATGCAAAGCAGATACGCCAAAGCCAGCACAGCCAGTGCAGGGAAGCCACGGCGAGAGTCATCAGCGCGGCGTGTGGCCAACAATAAACCTAGTTCATTTTCGTAGGACTTTGACTGTGCCGAGTACTTGCAGTAATGTTGTTATTTCAGTGATCATTTCCAGCTGCAAGAAGCCAGGGACGATAGACTGGTGATGTCTTAACAGTCTCATTTCGTTATCTTGATGAGTGGTGAGTGGTGACGTAGGAAACAATTGTGTTTTTCACGTAAACATATAGACGGCAATCAAGGTCAAGTGATCAACTGATGGAGAAGTCCTGAGATACCTTTCCTTTGGTGTCTGCTTATCCTCAAGACAACTTAGACAAGCACCTCACCTCGTGAAAATTTCTGCTTCATAATCATGTACAGTTGCTGGCATGGAGGGATATATATACATTAATTCTTGTACGTTTTGGACTTACCTAATGCAGAAGAGGTCTTCTCAAACCATGGGAGTATTTTTTTTTTTTGTATTTGTTTGTCTTGTTGTGTTTAATGTAAAAAAAAACATCGATGTTGCATCATAAAAATGATAACACAAAAGCCTATTTTATGCTGCAAACAACTTGGCAGCCAGAGTTTTCAGAAGCGGTTGAAGCAAATTTTTTGTGAAAGTAACAATACTAGTATTAAGAAACTATGATATTTTCCAACATGCCAGCAACTTTTTTTAAAACATGTCAGCAACTTTAATTCTTTCACCAATCTTTCAAAATGGAGCTAAGAAACAAGAGTTTTTGAGTAACCTGTAATTGTCCACAAAGTACGACGATTGTGCCCATTAGGCATGAGCCAAATGACACTTCGGTCCATCAGTTAAGTGATTGGGAAATGGGGCAGGAGATGTAATGCTCCCAAACTTCTTAAATCTAGCAGGGAAATGCAAGGATACATGCGCATGGACCTGCATGTGCTATCTAGACCATCCATGCTGCCTCGAGATTCATGCTTCTACCCCATCCACTCTCCTCGCTCTCTCGCCGCGCCGCCGCCAAGCCACCACACTCGCGCCGCGACACCGCTGCTGTGGGAAACCACGCCCCCGGAGTCGGAAACTTTGCCCGCCACCGGAAATCTTGCCTCGTCGGCGCCAGAAACCCCACGTGCACCGCTGCCAACCTCGGGGTTTCAAGGGGTATCCGGCGCTGTCGGGGTTTCTGGCACGCGGGTGAGGTTTCCGGCGGGCAGCGGTCAACAGAGAGAGAGAGTGAAGGAGAGAGAAGGGGGCACAAATCTCAAAGCACAATGGAGGGGGAGGATAGTGGATGTAGGTGCAGATGGATATACATGAGTGACACAACTAACACAGTCATATTTCATGCAAAAGTTGAAGCTTAAAGGACAGGAGCGATACAGCGCAATTCGACATGCTTTGAGGAGGATTAATACTTGTTTTCTTCAAAAAATGTTGAGGATGGGGTTGGTGTGGGGGGGTTAGAAAATGGCATATTGCGCCGTTATTTCTCTCATTATTTCCTACCTTCTAGCTGACACTCAAGACTTTTATTTCAGGAACAGATCGACATACAACCATGTCTCACATTCAACTGCAATGGCAGCTTGACACGGCGTAGACACAAACAACTGAGAATGAAGGAAAGGTATCTAGACTTTACGAGACAAAAAAATAACAGGACATGCATAGACACATATCCAGTTCCAGCTTCTAGGATGTGATCTTATGAAGACAAAAGAGCTGGTTTGCCATAACAGCTTGCAAGATCCAAACACCAATCTGAAGTTCTGAACTAGGACGAAGCTTTCCATGACGTGATCATACTAACAGAACAATTATCTTCTAACACCGAAAAGAATAATCCCCTCACCAAAATAAAAAAGGATTTGATACACTCACATAAAACAGATACCGTCGATTCCACGAGCAAAATTATCCAGAGTATATGTATGGACAATTGAAACTTCCGAGTTGCGCATATGTAGGAACTATCGCATCTTCATATATAAATCAATAATCAACAAATAAACCGATTATGAAGAGTTATTGTTAGAAGTGCATATGTCAAAATGATATGCAGCAGAGGACACAAGAATGCAAAGAAACGTGAACAATCAGATGGAAAGTGACTCAATGTAGATTTTAATCAGTTGCCCGGTAGAGATAAGCATGTCTTTGGAAGAGTCCAAAAGACGTTATCCCAATCTTACGCTATCAACATCATCACTGTTCCAAAGCACATATCATTGGAGCTCTTTCAGCTGTCGTTAACTCGGAATTGCTATGGTCGAGCGGCTGCTTTCAGACAAGCAAAGTTCATAGGCCCGGTAAGCTTTACAAATCAATTGACTCAACGTTGCATGTGTAAGCCGTAAGGAAGAGCATGGATAAGATTGATTACATACTAAGTTAGGCTACTTCTGATGGAAATGAAACCAACCTGGACATAAATAGTGCTGTAGCAAATCATTCGGACGACTAGCTCATCAAAAGTTAGGAATGATGGATATCAATTCATCACAATATTTCAGCAACTAATTCAAAAATAGGACATCACTAACAGCGTATCACAGGACAAAGCATGAGGCCGATATTTCAGGAGTTAAATCATTGGGTCACATGGGCCCAGTATTACACGTAATCCAGCAAAAAGTTTACTGTAAACATTCCGTGAAAATGCATCTCACATTAAGTGTCAAAACAATTTGGTTTGCTGTTATTTATTATCAATACCATCACAAATAATTTATCTTTCATAAAAGATAAAAACTGACCAAAGGAGCATTCTCACCTCAGAATTAATTGCAGTGTTACGACATTGGCACAGCCCAGTTCTTAAAGGCTAAAGCTCTACTATTCTAAGTAATCTGAGACCCAAAGTTTACTATTCCAAAGTTACCACCAAGTCCGGATGACAATAGCATAGCAGAAAACAGATTCTGGGTCCAACACTCCAACCAATGATACATCATTAGTTAAGTGTTATAATCACACAAGTCATTAAAAGCTGGCAAGCTTCTGTTTTTGTTCTAGAATTCTACAACTGGAACTTCCAAAGAAAGTATGGTAGTAATTAGTTTCTCATTGATTATTTTGTAAACATTCCCTATATTGTCCAGTTACAGATTTATGTGCCTCATGAAACTGTAATGGACAAAAGGCTAAATTTGAGAAGAATCTGCTTCTTTCATATCTTAATACTATTATTGTTTACAAGTTGTGCTATTCCAACATCACAACGCTATTCTCTGAACATTCACCAAAATTAAGCAAAGTCACCAAGCATAGAAATGCATCATGAGTAACCAAAGTGTGCCTCTTGCAGTTCAGAATACAGTGCTTTAGTGGCTAGGATGTAATGTGCTATTGTGCTGTAGTTTTTGCAGTGCTTTTTCTAGAGTGATATGTAATGGGTCCAATAATGCAAAAAACAAATTTTCTTGGCAGGTGAAAGGAGCAGGTTCAGAACGATCTGCACACAGATAAAAATGACAACTTAATTATTGATGGCAAGGTACACCGAGTTACCGACAATGAAATTAGATTGGAGAGATATGTATAAAGAAGATGTGAAAGCTTTAGAACTAGAAATGATTCACTCTATCTGTTAACTAAATTAAATTTGTATTGTGTCACATAAAACGATCTATAGCAACTTGATCCCTTATTTAATGACACTAAGTCACTTTAACTGCTACCAGTGTTCAAAAGATTTGAATATCTGCTTAACAACATTAGTATATGAAATGTGATAGTACAACCAGAGCTAGGGAAGGTACACTCCATGTGAGCTGAAGATGAGTCTTCAAGCTACAGGTAAGATCACATAACCAGCTGTGAATGTGACACTAGTTAGTGGTCAGATCAGTAGGCTTCTGCAAATGATTGAAACAAAACTGCAGCAATATTAAGGCAAAGGTGTTCAGTATCCTAATTGTGTCCACAGATAAATCTTTGAAATGTACAATTAGAAAATATAAGAGGAAGTTAGTGACAGAGGCCCAGTTGCCCTACAGCTACAGAAAGAGTGCTATCAAGTTGTTTTGATTTAAGATAGCTGTCAACCTTCCTTTATCATGCTAACCCTTAATGCAGCCTCAGGACAAGGTTCTATTTAATGTCACATGTATTTCTTTGTCAAGTTGTTATAAGATTATTGAACACTTCTTCAATCAAACTCAATATTTTTCATCTTGTAATAAGATTCAGAATTCCCAAATTAAGATAGGCATCTGAAAAAAGCTGCACCTCCTGATTTCAGTAGATTAAAGAGCCATTCCATCTGTGGGGCTAAACCTTGGACATGGAAAAGAAAGTTTCGCGTATATACCCGCCAAATCAGAAAATTTCACATAACATGCACTCATGTAGTTGGAAGATGTTTCCAACAACTATTTAACTGATCTGGGCTATGAACTTGGTAAATTTTACAGCAGAACCTTAGAGCAAAGTCATTGTTTGCCACATTTGTACTGCAGGTGAAAAGAGTCCTTGTTCAGTCCATTCGGAAGTGTAGGAGGTGCTAACACCTCCGCCACATCTCACCATCCATCAAATAGGGGCAAAAGCATACTTTCATTTTAGAGAAGAAAGTATTAGGCACCCATGTGTATCCAGATAGTTAACATGAAAAAGAAAAAGGTCCTCTGGAAATTCCTCTCCCATGACTCGGTCATGATCAGTCCAGCGCCCTCCTTGATGGCCCTCCCGTCCGCATGGACATAGCCGTAATCTTGGCGATTTTCTCTCCCGCCCGGTGTGCCTGCTGCTCCTCCTCGCTCCCGCAGCCTAACCTCAACGTTCCTCTCAACACCAAAATGGCCGGCGTTGCTTGCTTCTATTCCTGGCCCAAGAACTACGATGCTCATAGGGCTCCTTGCTGACTCACAGGATACAAGTAGTTGGATTCCAATATCTTGCAAGTGTTCATTATCTATTCGTAGTTATAGATGTAACCAAGTTTGTCAGAATCTCGATCCGTGCCTTTCAAGTCCTTAAGCCTTTACAATCCTAGATTGAGTGGAACGATCCGATCGTAGAATCTTAATATCATTACGATTCTAGCAAAAAAAATGTAGGATCTCAAAGACTCAAACATATTTTATATACGATTCTACCCGATTCTAGTAATTAATTATTAAAAATTGCTTAGCATATGTGCTTTTTATTGTAAAGTTTCACCGTATATTCATTCATATATAAGAATTATTTGTACAATCTTTCATTTTCACTATATTTTTGTAAATAAAATATTTTAAATTATAATTTAAAGAATCGACATTATAATATGTACACAAAAATATGCATTATATAGCCAACTCATGTTAATTATTATATAACGACAATAACATAGACAACTATAAATCTAATTAGTTGCCAAATGACTAAATAAATGCTAAAATCACAATTGAAACATGTGGTGGATTCTAGAAAATATACTATTTGGTAGAATCAGGTAAGATCTTAGATTCTACGATTCGATCCTAGAATGCGATCCTATCGGAGCACCTCTGATCCAATTCAAGATCTCGATTCTGACAACCTTGGATGAAACAGTCCCATTATGTCTTTTAAACGTTCATTAGCTGATATGATATTACCTTAATGCCCTTTTCTGCAACACCACCCTTATGCACCGGCGATGCATATGCAAGATATGTTGGTGTTAGATTATCACAACCATACAATCTTTTCTATTGGATGGTTGACAATAAAAGAATGGACCAAACTAGGACTCAGGTGAAAAACAACAGAAGTGAAACTATGCACAACAATGCATCCTTTCAGAAATACAATCCCATATCCAATATAGGATAAATTACATTGAATAAAGGTCACGTTATTTCCTCTGAGTTAAGCGATATTGCGATTCCATTAAACGTATAAGTAGATAGATTTAATACGGGAGAAATTCCATTGTATAAAAAATAACAGCACTTATTCTGAGTAAAAAAACACTTGTTTCAGACCATTCACAAAAAAAAAAAAAAACTCTAATGTAATCCCTGCTCACACTAAACTCTGGACCAGTTACTCTTGCTGAAATCAAAATATTTCCACACGTGAACCGCACTTCTGATATCCAGAAGGCAAACAGATGTCAGGAAATTCATCTACAGATTTGCATAGGCAAATGAAGGAACTCAAGAAAGTTACTGCATAAAGAGCTTTGACATATGATCGTTTTTATGTTCCCTGGACACCGTCAAAAGAGCTTTGATAGATGGCCATTTTTATGTTCCTTGGACACCATCAAAAGCAAGTCCTTTCAGTTTATTCTGATAGAAACACCAGAAGCATGATTGATACTTTGTTGTGGAAAAGAAGAAGCCTGGAAATTTCCACAACAAATGCAAGCATGTGAGAGGATTATCTTAGTTTTAGAAGAAGGCAGTTAGCAGAACATTAATATTGTCACTACCTTGATCAAGCCTAGAAAATACACATGATCAGATTATGATCCTTGAGATGCTAGAAAACAGCAGTTAGATTCATTATTCAACCTTGCACTAATAAAATTTTACAGACTAAGAAAAGCATCTGATAAAAGCTCTAATTGTAAAGAATTTTTTAAAAAAAATCTATTTTTTATTCGGAATTACAGAAATAATACCACTTTTTTTATTTTACAGAATAATCATATATTGCTCACCCGTTGGGCGACTAGCCTAAGTCACCCAACCGTCGAGCGACTTGGACGCTCAACGGTTACAGCTCACTCAGCTAGCAAGGCATGAATTCTGCCCGTTGAGCGACAAGTGTCCAAGTCGCTCAACCGGTGAGCGACTTGGGCTAGTGCCGCTCACCAGTAGGGCAACTAGACCAAGTCGCCCAACCGTACGGACGACACGAGATTATTTCTGTCAAAAAAAATTAAGTGGTATTATTTCTATAATTCCGAATAACAAATAGATTATTTTAAAAAAAATCCTAATTGTAAATAGCATACACATCGGGTCTTGGAATATGAAAAACTACACAATCTAAGGGAAATTTTGGAGCAAGTACTCTAAACTTCATGTATTTCTTACATAAACCACCTATGCAATTTGTAATTCTTTACTTGCTTACAACACTTCTTTGATGGTTCAACATTCATATGCATAGCGAATAGGTATCAACATTTGTTTTAAAGGAAAGAACTAATTGGTAGATCCCATACTTTTACATGCAATAGCCTACAAAGGATCCTTTGAGCATTTTCCAGTATTAGGAAGAGAGAGAGAAAATAGATCGTTTCAAAATTTTACATACCTTATTTATTTCAAGGGTAGATAGTCCAATAATATCAGGATTCTTTAGCTGCTCAAGCTGTCTCTTCCCTCTTCTCAGCAAGTACTCAATGTACACAAAGTTCCTACGATCGACATTCCTTGCATTCTCATGGAACTCTGTTGATACAACAGACTCAATCCTGTGGCGTTCTTCTGGGGACTTGAGCCGTGCTGTCCTAAGAAATCCTCTGTATAGTGCCAAGACCTGTTTCTGAATACCAGACAACTTTGGACGGGAGGCCATTTCATCCTTGTGGGGCAATCATCAAGGCCTAATACAAAGGCAAATACCAAATGAATTATCTCTAGATCATCTGCATATTTTGCAATGGAAAGGACACTTCTAAATTTGAACTGAATTGAGCTTGAAGCAATGCTCTTATTACTCTCTACAAACCAACTGAGCCGAACCAAATTAACCTGCCACACCAAACAAATCAAGGTTATTGCAGATACAGTGAGTACAGTTAGCCAGGGGAGGACCAAATTTTCGGAAAGTAAACTGGTATTAGTAGTACTAGTTTAGGGTACAAGACAGGCACCCTAAATCCCTAAAACAATGTGTAGTTCAACATGGGCGGATACATCTTGCGCGCGCGCGCCGGCAAAATCCAAAACAAACCAGGTGGACGGAAAGAAAGATTCCTGATTTGATTGCTCGCAGCAAAGATAAAAATAATAATCCCGCAGAAGTCTTAGATTAGAACAACAATACAAGCAAGCTAGGGTTTCCCTACTCTGTCAAGAGGAGAAACCAACCCAAAATTCGGATGGATCTCCACGCCACGCCAGCCCCGTATAGGGAAGGAGGAAGACGACGGCTAACCTTGGCTTCGAGGCGTGCTTCGGTTCGGTGGAAGGCGGCCTGTGCTTGTCTGAAGCCTGAAGGTATCTTCGGGCGAACAGGGAATTTTATTAAAATAATATTATTTTAAAAGATAATTACATAAATAAATAGTCGCTCTAAAAAATTACAAAATTAGGCTCATATCGCCGTTTGAACTGGCGACACGGGCCTAGCCCTGGCAACAGGGAGCTTAACAGTCGAAAACAGTCTCCGAAGCTCCCTGTCCCTATAAAAAACCCTTGAAACCCTAAAATTCGGCACATGACTCACTTTTATTCAGAAAAAGATGAGGGAAAGGAGAGGAGTAGAGGGGAGGAGAGAAGCTAGCAGAGCGCTGCCCGTCCGATCGCCCACTTGGTAGGTAATTTTTTAACCGAATGGATTACATAGTTTTAGATGTACGGTTACGTAGTGCAGTATGTTGTACATAATACTTTTCGGTGAGTAGTCTAGTTTTAGATATGTGGTTAATCGTGAAAATCTTGTTTACGGTGCAGTGCGTCAGATATGTCAAACGCCACTAATTTTAAAATTTACTATAGTCCCAATGGGATTGATTTGCGTTATTTCCAATCGACGACCGTGCCCCTGCCAAGAGTAGAGGGGCGTACATGGGGTGCTGAGATGCGATGGTTGTTTCACTCATTCTAAGTGGACCATGATGTGTATGATTTGAGATTGAGTTGTCTTGCCCCCTGAGCAGCACAGCCCACATATTGGGAGTTAGTGCAGCTCAATAGAACAAGGTCATAGCAGTCATATGTACACATGGCAAGGGAGAGAGGGTGGATTTGGTCTTTCTGGCCTAGGCATATGCCAAGCCCACTCCTGGATCCACAGCTGAACAAGAAGAGGGTGGTGATGCCAAAGAAGAAGTCGAGGACTCCAGCCACAGTGCGGCGCACACAATAGCCGAAGGTTCGGAGTAGCTGGTCCTATCGATGAAGACCCTGTGGAAGGAGCTCCTTCAGTCAGGCAAGCTAGTGGGCTTGCTGACGAGGGTAAAAGGTGGAAGCCGCAGTGCAAATGATGGATCTCAAGACCGGACTACATGGCATTGTCAGAAGATAAAGGATCCGACGACGAGGATGATGTGGACCAGCAGGTGGTTCCATCTTCGACAACCTCGGCATCAACGAAGGCTCCCTTATGCCGTGGGAGTACGACCAGACCGAGGTCAGGCAAGGAGCTATGTACAAATACAAGGAGATCGTGCAAGAAGCGGTCAAATTCTGGGTCTTGTTAGTGCGGCGCACATTCACAGTCGTCAAGTCTAACACAAGATTCTACGACGTGAAGTGCGGCATAGAGGGATGCCCTTGGCAAATACACGTATTTAAGCCTAAGTGGGACACTTACTAGAAGTGCTCTATAGTGGTCCCTCACACATGTATCGTCGTTGAGTCAGTGCAGTCCCACCGGAACCTGTCAGCAGGCTTCATCGCCAACCTCGTGTACGGTGAGATCATGGATAATCTAGATTTTGAGTTACGATCCACCATTTGGGCGGTTGAGGCAAGGTTCTAGTACACAGTCAGCTATGGAAAGGCTTGGAGGGCAAAACAGAAGACATTAGAATCAAAATTCAGCACGTTTGAGGATTCCTACCACAACCTCCCCGAGCTACTCCGAGTCATATAAGATAGGAATCCCGGCACTCATGTCGATATTCAAGATTCCATGCATCCGAAGTGGGCCAATAAGAAGGTATTGCAGCGAGCATTCTTCGCCTTTGGTCCATGCATCAATGCATTCTGGCTCTGCCGTCCAATCTTATGTATGGATGGCACATTCTCGATCGAAAGTATAAAGACCGAACATCGATCGCAATAGCGACATTTAAATAATCAAGTTCTTCACGTGGCATTCACTTTCGTTGAAAGCGAGAACATGGACAACTGGTTGTGGTTCCTGATGAATGTGAGGATTTCTATTGTACAAGACCGTCCCAACGTATGCGTCATACATGATCGGCATACGGTTCTACTAAGTATAATAACTCAGCTACAACAAGAAGAGAACAAAACACTTCCATGGGTGGATCTACAGAGCAGGTGGTGCATGAGGCACTTGGGTGCAAACTTCTACAAGCAGTTTCGTAACAAGGACTTGATGAATCTGTTCAAGCGGTTGTGCAACCAAAACCAACGAGGAAAGTTTGAAGCACTCTAGAAGATTCTAGATGAGCAAACCCAGACGTACAAAAGGGAGGCAGCGAAAAGGCCGCCACAAACGCTGACCAGGCCCCCAAAGCATTACCACAGCTACCCACAGATGGTCCCAGTGTGACGAGGAGAACTGGGGCGCATGCGAAATGCTTCTCAGACTGGATTGAGCACAAGCCTGATGAGAAGTGGTTGCTGCTACATGATAGGGGTGGTGCTTGATATGGTGTCATGACAACCAATATAGCCGAGGTGTACAGCTGGGTCATGCGCGACGCAAGGTGCCTCCCTTTGGTTGGTATTATGGAGGCGATTCTCTGCGGTACCACAAACTATTTGTTGACAGAAGAAACAACGTGCAGCTCGCCATGGTAAATGACAAAGTACTATACTCCACCATGACCACCAAGTACATGGAGGAGAAGAGCAAGAAGGGTGAGATGCATCGAGCATTCAAGAAGGGCACAAGGGAGTTTTGCTTCGAGATAATGTGTAGGGATAAAAGACGTCACGGGATGAACCGTGAGAGGATCACCCACGAGCACGCTACACCGTGCTAGTTGCGTATGCACTTGCAACAAGCCCTTTCTTCTGCATAGGACTTGCTCCCATGTTATGGTCGCATGTTCGACGGTGGTGCAGCATCTGGGCAATATCTCTCTAACTATATCAACAAGGAGGAGGTGATGCAAACCTGGAGTGCAGAGATGTATAGTTACGCTGTGGTTGGCCATTTCACTGGCCATCTGACCTGGGAGCAACTAATATGGGCCACGAATATTGTTAGGCTAAAGGAAAGGTTGGCCGACGACAGGTACAATACATTATGAATGACATGGATGAAGCAGAAGCCAGGCGTCGTACAAAAAAGTGCTCGATTTGCAAGGAGTCTAGGCATACCTTCAAGAAATGCTCCACGAGAAATCCTCAGGATGAAGGAGACATCGGCACTCCGGACGTTGCCGCGGGGACCTCACCCGGTCGCCCGACTCAAGGCAATCCACATGGGGGACGTTAAGGTCATGGCCACAGAAAAGCACGGACAGTTGAAATATGTGATGCCCAATGCTTTGTAATATCACTTTGATCTATAAAAAACTAAGTGTTATGACATTTTGCTGAATGATATGTAATATCAGTGTGATTTGTCGTAGTTGGGATGGACATATGGTAGACACCACTGATGAAAAATGCGTAGTTGTGAAAGGCGTGAAGGCTGCTATCGAGCGTCGAACTTTTGAGGTAAGGTAACATACGTGCATCTGTGGAAAAATATTTTTGTATCATTCATTTTCACATCGTTACGTTTGGATCATTTATTTTCACATCGTCATGAAGTCTAATTTTTGTACGAGGCTTGGAGATTACAAATGTACTCGTGCTGATGAAATCTTTCGACTGAAGGTAAAGTGTGAGACACGGAACCATAAATACATTATAGTCCACAGACAGAAGCTTGTTACATGTGGTCACATGGCATGATGGTTCGGCTAATTGCTTTAGTCATCCTTCCTACTACTAGGGTACATTGCAACTCAAACATCCGGACCATGTAAGTATACATGCCTTCAGAGGATAGTAAAAAAACACGACGGGGAGGACGGGGAACTACTACGAAATGGCCCGACCTACTGCATGGACCGGGGCTATTTGCCCTTCCTTGCGATCTTAGCATTGTACTCCTCACCGACCGCCTTGGCCTTGGCCGCCATTTCCACCTTTCTCTTGCACTCCCTCTCGCAAGCCTCGCGCTCCCTGCGCCTGCACGCCTCGAGACTCCCTCTTCTCACGGTCCCTCTTGGCATCCCACTCCTCACAGTCGAGACACCACTGGTCGTGTGGGTGAATCTCTTGGTCGATTTACTTGCGGTAGCCACATAGTGGATCCAAGGACTACGGGGAGAGGTTGTTAGTGCGTACTTTAAGAAAAATAGTAGGAGAACATACTATAATCGGTCCTTACCAGCTGTCGATAGCAGCCCGAGTCCCAACGACGATCGGGATAGTCCTAGGAGTAGTTCGCGCAACCTCAGTAACGCATATCTAGGCTAAACCGCTCCTTGGACTTGAAGAACTTGCATGTGTCCCTACACCAACAGATGGGCGGGTCTCCCTCTCAGGTGAGTGTTGTGGCGTATGCTCAGTTGGAATGTTCAGGTAAGGGTTGCTGCTACGGGGGCGTCATTGCGGGAGGTGCCCTCTTGACACACTCCATTTGTTCATCCCGGGTCACAACACCCCTTGCGAGTTTGCAAATCTCGTCCCATTGGTTCTCCATCTGAGTGAGATTGTGTTGAAGTCCTGATGCAAGAGAACCCACCGTGGAAGGAGTAGTTGAAAGCATCTAGGCCCCTAAAAATAATTTTGGTAATTAATGTCAATAATGTGTTAAGGGACTAACATGTGTATTAAGATGTTTAAAGGTTTAGTTCCGAGCTTGAATGATGATATGGATATAAGCAATGCAAAGGTAATAAAGATCGACATGGCTCAAGGCAAAGGTATCATTTAGCCTAAGATCCTTTTGTAGTTTTTGTCGGTCTCGGTGTTTAGAGAAAAGATCGGATTCATAGGCTAGATGTCGTACTATAAAGAGGGATCATGGCTAGTAACTTGAGGATCTATTTGTGTGCCATCTTGATCAACCAGAAGTCATGCGTTGCATTTGTTTTTGCCTTTGGAAAATTGTTCAGAAAAATCGATATGACCGCAAGTGATGAGTGGTATTACCGCAAGTCGGTGGTACCGAAATCTACATGGCGGTACATATTTTCCAGAGAAGCTTGTTTTTGGAAGTTTTTCTAAAAATCCCAAAATCGGTATGACCGTATTTGATGAGCGGTATTACCGCAAGTCGATAGTACCGAAATCTACATGGCGGTATGTATTTTCTAGTGAATATGTTTTTGAGAGTTTTTCTTGAATTCTAAAAATAGTATGACCGCAATTCTTGAGCGATACTACCGGATTGCGGTAGTACCAAGTTTTACATGGCGGTACGTTATTTCTAGAGATGGTGTTTTTCTTGAGTTTTTCAATCCTCTTGAAATCGGTAATACCGATCTAGCCAAGCGGTATTACCGTTGTGCGTTAGTACCGATTTATAGTTAGCGATAGTACCGCACCTTTTTTCGTAACGACTAGTTCATAGCATTAAATGCAACAGTTCCAACCGTTGATCATGGACATCGGTAATACCGGGTTTGTATGGCGGTATTACCTGCAAATGCTGGAAAGTTCAAGAACTTTGCTCAAACGACTAGTTTTATAGTTGGGAGCTATAAATACACCCCCACCGCACCAAGCCAGGGACCTTTGGCCATATTGAATACACTTGAGGCTTTGGTGCTCTCTCTTCTACTCATTTGCATTCAATTCACATTTTGAGGTAGTTGAGAGCTTTTCAAGTGCATCGCATCATTAGTTGATCATCTTGGCACTTGATAGTCTTCAAGCGAGCACGACGATTTGTTACTCTTGGTGCTTGCCGGCACTTAGACGGCTTGGAGAAGAAGTTGCGCGGTGATTACTTCAAAGAAGCTTGTGAAGTGACCTGGAAAGAAATTATGAAGTAGTTGTGTTCTCACCATCTCCGGAGAGGAGAAAGAGCAACGATAGTGATCGAAGGTTAAGGCTTAATTCGTGGAGCCGACTTGATTCGTTCAAGTTTCATCAACGTGGACTAGTGAAGACCGACAAGTCTTCGATACCACGGAAAAACCATCTAGTGTCTCCATTGTGGCTTATTTCTTGCTTTTACTATTTTCTCATTTACATTTCTAGTAATTAATTGAGTAGACTTGCTTAGCTAGAATTGTATTTAGTTTTGGTATAATCTTGAGTTGTCTTAACCTTGTTGATCGTAGCTCTTAAACTTGTGCTAGTATTTCTTCGTAAAGATCACATTGTTAAAATTGTCAATTAGCGCAAAAGAATTTTATAACCTCCTATTCACCCCTCTAGTTGGTCATCCTTGATCCTACAATAGTATTTATATGCCGAGTCGGCCCTGCGTACGTGGCTGAATTGTAATTCAGTTGAAGGAATTCGCGCCTGCGAGGCAGCGGTCCTAACGAATCGTGTGGCAGCGTTGCGTCACATCTCTGCGGGAGGCAGACTCATTGGGTCACGTCGTTGCGCAAAGTTGCCTCGTCGAGTCACGTCATCCTAACGTGTGGGACTACCCTCACGTCTGCAAATTGTTGTTACTTTTGGACATTGCGGTTCTGTTTTTCTATCACCGTATGAAGTGTGGTTTTGTCACTCTGAAAAGGTCGCGTGGTGGAGTGTGGTCTTGTTACTCTAAAAAGTAAGCGTCACAGTGTGTTGTCATATCGATTTGTAAAGGTGGCGTGAGGGAGTCAAGGCTAGAAAGAGGGTGGTGTGGGGTGTCCCGATGCAGATTTCCTCACATGATCGTGGTGTGCACGAAAAAAAGAAATATCAAAACATGAGACTAGCATAATTATAGTTGTACAGAAATTAATATTTACATGGCATGACTGAATTTTTAAGGAAGAAATATCTATTGGCAGCCCCTCTTGAGGCATACCTCGCATGTCGCCCCTGGCCTCGTCCAGGACGACTGCAGGCGCTGGTGCGAGTATGTCAAAGGCTCAGGTTGCCAAGGTACCCGACCGGCGCGGGTAGCCTGAGGTGGTGTCGTGAGGGGGTCCTGCGTCGGTTGGGTCGGTCCGGGCGCACCGTGCAACTGTCCCCACGGAGACCTGGGTGCCACGCTGGTCCAAGTAGTAGTCCCCGGAGCGTGACTCGTCATGCGATAAGTCTGCCTCGTCCCAATGCGATGTAGGACCTGTGAAACATTACGTTACGCATGTAATCATGGCGAAAACCACGAAATAGGACGTAACGTAAGCAAGGTAGTCATACCTAGTCGCACGAAGGTAGACGACGACGGCTCCGGGTACCCCTGCCCCGTGTACCGGTGGAACTCAGGACCTGCAAGAGAAGATTGTTGTTAGTAACTAGTGGGGTTCGAAATAAAGAAGCGAAAGTGAATGTCTCATGCTCACCTGCAAACTGTCCCGAGGTGCTCGCACCACGGTGCCACGAGGACCTACTCGCCACGTCCGGGTGAGGAGCCCATGGCCGTGAACCACCATGACTGACCCTCGTCCATGCACTAGTGGGTCCATCGGGGTCCCTCGACGTGCAACAAGTCATGATCTGGATCCTTTGTCTCGCCTTCTCCACGATCCGCTCCAGGACCCCTTTGATGTCCTACACCACTAGGGGGATGCGCTCCCCAAGCGTCATCCGATGCGCAGAGGTTGCCAACTCGAGGACCTCCCGGTGTAGATCCACCTGAACACGTAATCAACAAGTTGAAAACCTAAATCTTGCAAATTTAAAATAAAGTACGGACCATTCAATACGTACCACGAGGTGGAATGCAAAGTTCAATTGGGTGGGGAATGTGTCAGACGTCACAGCCTCGTGTCGTGGTGGGTCATCCATGACCCAGACATAGCAAAGCCTCATCCGACTGGCATACCACTCCATGTATTTGGCGTACGTCCGGGGTCATAGGGAGCATCCTCCTGGACGACGTCGCTATAGGTGCTGAGCCAGCCCTCAACCCAGGAGAACATCCTATCCGCCTAGGAGGTAGTAGCAAGTACTCCCTTCCTAGTGTACTTGTGGAAGGCAAGACAATTATTTGGTCGGTACGTAACGCAGATTGTACGAAAGAAGTAAAGCATGAACTTACCCATGCACGTGCGGCGGCACCCACTGCCCCCAGGGGACTAGGACCTGCTATCGCAGACCGAATTAGTGCATGACCCACTGCACCTGGTACTCCTCCACGAAGACTTCGTGCACCAAGGCCCTCCGTGTGTACTAGTACACGTAGTCTCATGTGCACAGGCTCGACAATCCTCCGGGCGCGCGATACATCCTCTCCTGAGTGTATGGTGTCCAGATGACGTGGTCATCCATCAGCTGATCGAACATCGCAACGTAGTCCAGGTAGGATGCGGGCGTAGTGATCGGTGTATAGGTGACCTATGGAATAGAACAATGGAAACTTAGCACACGAAAATTATGATTACATTATGAAAAATAATAAATGATCATGAAACTAACCCGTCAGTAGCACCACACCGTGCTTATGGTTGACCGGTCCACGACGTCGTCCTCGGCATACAAGCTGACTGTGTACGCTCCCAAGTCCAGTTATGGTCGTCCGATCTGGAAGCGCTCGAAGGACCACAGTTGAAGAAGCAGCGGGCATCTAGAGAGGATGGAGTTGTCCTGCACCTGATGGCACACGTCGCACAGTCCATGGTACGTCACGCACAGCACCACCGACCCCGGCGTAGGGTCAATCTCCTCCACTACCGGTCACCAAACTCACGCGCTGCATCGGATGTAGTGCTTGTCGAGTATCGTTTCTTGGCTATATTGTTACTCCACAGGGTATTGAGGTTGATCAAGCCAAGATAGAAGCTATACAGAGTTGGCCGACTCCTAACACGGTCACACAAGTGCGGAGTTTTCTTGGACTTGCTGGATTTTATCGACGCTTTATTAAAGATTTCAGCACCATTGCTGCACCGATGAATGAGCTTACGAAGAAAGGTGTTCCTTTTATTTGGGGTCCTACACAAGAACAATCGTTTCAGATTTTGAAAGATAAGCTTACACATGCACCACTTCTCCAACTTCCTGATTTTAGTAAGACTTTTGAGCTTGAATGTGATGCTAGTGGAATTAGACTTGGAGGGGTGCTTATTCAAGAAGATAAACCATTGCTATGTATTCAATGAGAAATTAAGTGGGCCTAGTCTGAATTATTTTACTTATGATAAGGAATTATATGCTTTAGTTCGAACATTAGAGACATGGCAACATTATTTGTGGTCCAAAGAATTTGTTATACATTCTGATCAAGAATCATTAAAGCACATTCGTAGTCAATCAAATCTGAACCGTAGACATGCTAAATGGGTTGAGTTTATTGAATCGTTTCCATATGTCATTAAACACAAGAAAGGAAAGGATAATGTTATTGCTGATGTTTTATCTCGTCGTTATACCATGTTATCTCAGCTTGATTTCAGAATTTTTGGTTTAGAGACAATTAAAGAGCAATATGTGCATGATAATGATTTTAAAGATATATTTCAAAACTGTAAATGCGGCAAAAGCTGGAATAAATTTGTTGTGAATGATGGATTTTTGTTTCGTGCTAACAAGCTATGCATTCCAGCTAGCTCCGTTCGTCTTTTGTTGTTACAGGAGATGCATGGAGGAGGACTCATGGGACATTTTGGTGTCAAGAAGACAGAGGGTGTTTTGACCGATCATTTCTATTGGCCTAAGTTGTGGCGCGACGTTGAGCGCTATGTGTCTCGCTACACTACATGTCACAAAGCAAAGTCGCGTCTTAATCCACATGGTTTATATATGCCTCTTCCTGTTCCTACCGTACCTTGGGAAGATATTTCTATGGATTTTATTTTAAGACTGCCTAGAACAAAGAGCGGGAAGGGATAGTATTTTTGTTGTTGTGGATAGGTTTTCGAAGATGGCGCATTTCATACCTTGTCATAAAAGCGATGATGCTACAAATGTTGCTGAGTTATTTTTTAGACAAATCGTTCGACTCCATGGAGTGCCCAATACAATTGTGTCGGATCGTGATACAAAGTTTTTGAGTCACTTTTGGAGGACACTATGGGCTAAATTGGGGACAAAGTTGCTATTTTTTACTACATGTCATCCTCAAACAGATGGACAAACTGAAGTTGTCAATCGGACATTGTCCACTATGTTGAGGGCTGTTTTGAAGAAGAACTTGAAGCTATGGGAAGAATGTTTACCTCATGTGGAGTTTGCTTACAACCGTTCGCTGCATTCAACCACAAAGATGTGCCCTTTTCAGGTAGTATATAGATTTATTCCTCGCGCTCTTATTGATTTATTACCTCTACCATCTTCTAAAAAGATAAACATTGATGCTACACAACATGCTGAATTGATTCTATAAATGCATGAGACAACTAAAGAGAATATAGAGCGAATGGACGCACAATATAAACTTGTGGGTAGTTAGAGTAGAAAAGAAATAACATTCAAACCTGGAGATCTTGTTTGGTTGCATTTGCGCAAAGAGCGATTCCCTGACTTGAGAAAATCAAAATTGATGCCTCGAGCTGATGGTCCTTTTATAGTGTTGGAAAAGATTAATGATAATACATATAAGCTGGATCTGTCTGCAGATTTTGGGGTTAGTTCCACATTAAACATTGCAGATTTGACGCCATACTGGGAGAAGAAGATGATCTTGAGTCGAGGATGACTCCGATTCAAGAAGGGGAGGATGATGAGGACATCCCTTCCAGCGTTACAACCATACCTATTGCTTCTACCCTTCCACTTGATATGCGAGGACCAATTACTAGAGCTCGTGCTCGCTAACTAAATTATCAGGTAACTTTGTTTCTAGGATATCATAATTGTTCCATTGAGGATGGATTGCTACCTAAGTATTGTGATGTCATTCTACTCAGGAACAAAGGCAAGGGGAGTACCACTACTATCACAACAAGATAGATCAATTCGGAATCAGCTTGACAGCACTAGTTAAAAACATGTATAACTTTTACATACGAAGTCCGTTGGAGGTCCACGAGTACTTGATGGAAAGCTTATTTCGTTCACTTTCCAACGGATCCAGCCTCACCTCCACATTCCTTCTATACGGACCGCAATAATCAAAAGAAGATGTTATATCACCTATTTGGGCCAAATTGGGCTTTGTAATCGTACTCAACTTGGCCCATATGCCGGCAGCCCACCTAGGAGGTATTACTGTTCATGTGAACAGTAAACACATGTTTAGTACCACCCCCTTAGTTCTTTTAGATTTGTGGCTCCTTATCTCCTATTTAAGGAGGTCGCACCCCCTCTAGTTTTCTTGGATTTTGTTTATGTTTAGTTTGCCTTTGTTGCAACTTGTATCTTTTGCGTGTGTCGACTAGACCACCCAATTAAGATCCTTATTCAGAATCCCAACTCAATTCAATATTTGAATTCCTATTTGCAATTTCAGATTGCTTTATCTTGTTCTTGCGTGCTTCTTGGGTGTATGCAGGAATCGACCTTCGTGGTCAGGTCATCCGTATTCATGCACGGTTGATAACGACTTGTCAATTAGTTCAGCGATTGCGTGGTTTCAAGCCTTACGAGTCTGTAGCTAGGATCGTGAGAGTTGAGCGACGACTACCGAACTTATCGTCTCATCGAAAGATCGGGCTAAAACAAGGACCTTCGGGTTCATCAGGTGGTATCAGAGCTATAGTTCATCGGTGAGAATTTTTTTTCCTACAGTCCAAATAGCCAAAAAAAATTCAAAAAAATATATAGGTTTAGTTCATCGTCCAAACCAATCTGTGCCTTTGCAATTTTTTCTTTTTAGTTTGCATTGTTGAATTTTTGTTGCATCGTCCAGTCATTGTGCTAGTTTCTTATTTAGATTGGTCTAGTTTATGGTCTCTTGCAAATCGTCTAGTTCTGTTCTTCGCGAAAAAAGACGCGCTGTCGCTTGGACCCAAGATATTAGGGCACAGGGGATATTTGGGCTTGAAGAGATATGACAAAAAAATAGTAGATCAATCCATTGCTCGTTGATTACATCGCTTAAGCAAATCAATCTGGTCGGCAGCGCAGTAGCTGATCCAATCTGCCGCCGTCGTCTTGCACAGCGCCCGCGTGCTTGCATCGGCTTTGGCACCTCCAAGCGCGCGCCTTCCTTCGTCGGTCAAGCGGGTAGCGGCGCCTCCAAGCAGCGGTTGTGTCCGCCGCTTGATCCTTTTCGCGTCCGTCATCTCCAGCCACGAAGCGACAAAGATCGCAGCAGCGCCGCCGTTATCCGAGCGTCGCTTCCGGACTCTTCTCGAACCACCACCGCTGAGACGACACTGCCGCTCGAGAGCCGCCGCCATCGCGCCATCCGGAGCCGCCGAGAGCCGCCGCCACTTGCCTCGACGGATCCGGCCAAGACCACCGACCACCGCCGCTTGTCGTCCCGCCTCGGATCTGGTCAACACCACCTCGCCACGGGCCATCACCGGACAACCGCCACCGCCAGATCGGAGCCCGAGCGATCATCGCTGCTCCTCGCTACGCCTGCCGCACCCCGGTCCACACTAGCTCCTCCCGTGCGCCGCCGAGCGCCTCCAAGATCCGCTCCTTCATGCCGCTAGGCCGCCGCAAGACGGAAGCAAGCCACCACCGTCGCCTAGCTCTGAGCCGCCGCCACATGGCATTGTCGGTCTGTCGCCACATTGATAGGGATCCAAGTTTGAGGATGAAAGTTCTTTTGTGTTTTTTTCTAGCAGCTTTGCGTTATAAAAAAAAAGAATACAGAGAGAGAAAAAAAGGAAAGAGAAGAAAAAAAGACAGAGCAAAAAAAAGAAGAAAGACAGAGCAAAAAAAGAAGAAGAAGAAAGGGAAGAGAGAGAGAAAAATTTCAGAGCTACCTCTTTTCTTGACTTTTTTCCTTGTTTAGTTTGGCATAGTCATCCATTGCTCGTTTGCCTTGATAGTTCTGGTGCTAGCTTTCTGTTGTTACTACTAGTCGTTCTTGCGAGTTGCTCTAGCTAGGCTTGGTTTAGACTAGGACCAGTACTTGTGACTAGTACTTTGAACTGCTTTTCAACTTTGCATACTGAATTGAGCAATTGCTACTCCTTTGCTACATACTAGCCTTCCGAGCTCCACTTCGTACTAACTCAGCCGGTGCCACTCCTCGCAATCGTTGGGCTGATCGCAAGTGAGAGTATCACGAACCAGCCACTAGTTGTACCACTTCCTTGCTGCATTGGTAAGAAGTTGTAAGAACTGGGTATAAGCTTGAGTGTGAGTGACTTGCGAAACTCCAGAACCTAGTAGTTCATAGGAACATAAACACCGTGATTTGTTCTTTGCTTTGATACTAACAATGACAGGTTCATGGTCACAAGGGGAGAATAGTAGGCCCAACATTGAGAAAGATGCATCTCTCACGCCTCGCACGAAAGACATCATACAATGCTTTTCACGCTTGCTGAATCAACATCCGGAGCGTATTGAGGGGGTTCTAGATCGCACCAATAACGATCTTGCTGCGCTGGTTACACGTGTGGAGCAGCTAGAGAGAGCTCCACCTCCTATTGCCGCCCCCGCTGCTGTCAGCATTGTACAACCGCACCGTAACCAATCCATTGCTATCTCATGGGCCGATGAGGTAGAAGATGAAGTGAACCCATATGTTGCTGATATGGAGTCCAATGGTGGTGTCATTCCCAACAATAATCGTGATCATCGGCAACGACGCTTCAATCGACAAGGTATGAGAAGAGGTCCACCACATGAGGTACGTGACCATAATGATTCACTTGGTAAAATTAAATTCACTATGCCTCCTTTTGCTGGTAAATATGATCATGATGCTTATCTCACATGGGAGTTAGTAGTAGACCAAAAATTTGCATGCCATGAATTTTTTGACAATAAAAGGGTTAGGGATGCTACTAGTGAGTTCACAGATTTTGCTTCTATTTGGTGGAATGAATTGTGCCGTAATGAATAAAACATACCTAGAACTTGGGATGCTATGAAGAGAGCTATGCGAGCTAGATTTGTACCATCATACTATTCTCGTGATTTGCTTAATAAATTACAACGCTTAAGACAAGGTAGTAGTTCTGTAGAGGATTATTATCAAGAATTACAAACTGGTTTGTTGCGTTGTGGTTTAGAAGAAACTGAAGATGCTAAGATGGCTAGATTTTTGGAAGGTTTAAACCGTGAAATTCAGGACATACTTGATTACAAAGAATACAATTCTATTACTCGTTTGTTTCATCTTGCTTGTAAAGCTGAAAGAGAGGTACAAGGATGTCAATCCAGAAACAAAGAAAATTTTGCAGGTTCTTTTGCAGGCCGCCCAACTCAAGGGCAATCAAGAGCACCATTTACTCCCTCCAGCTGAACACCTGCACCTACAAACTCCTCCAACAGCCGGCGTCCATCTACTTCCACTACACCATCATGTGCACCGGAAACAAGCAAGAGCATGGTACAAGCCCCCGCACAAAGTTCATCTTCAGTTGCTTCAGCAAATAGAGCACGAGAAACACAATGCCATCGCTGCAAGGGCTATGGACACATGATGCGAGATTGACCTAGCAAGCGAGCTCTCTTGATAAAGGACAATGGTGAGTATACTTCAGCTATTGACATTGAGGAAGAATATGCTATGCTTGCAACTGACCCCGTAGGTGATGATCACGAATCTGAGCGAGACGAGGAACAATATGGTGCTGAAATTTCAGATAAGTATTTAAGCCTTATAGTGAAGTGTGTACTTAGTGCACAAATGGAGCGTGCTGAGCAGAATCAATGCCACAATATGTTCCAAACAAAACTTGTCATCAAAGAGCGTTCATGTCGTGTGATCATTGATGGAGAAAGTTGCAACAATTTGGCAAGCATGGACATGGTTGAGAAGCTCGTATTGACCACACAACAGCACCCTCGTCCATATTACATTCAATGGTTCAACAATTCTGGTAAGCTGAAGGTAACTTGCATTGTGAGAGTATATTTTTCTATTGGTTCTTATCATGATTATGTTGATTGTGATGTAGTACCTATGCAAGCTTACTCTTTGTTGTTAGGTAGACCTTAGCAATATGATTGAGATACGGTGCATCATGGTAGAACTAATAAGTATACTCTCATGTTTAAAGAAAAGAAAATCACTTTGCTGCCCATGTCTCCTAAAGCTATTTTAAAGGATGAATTAGAGAGAGCTAATAGACAAGAGGACAGTAGCAAAAGTGAAAATCAAATTGTAGCTAAAGAACTTGTGCACCTAAAGAAGAAAGAACCTAGTGCTAGGAAAGGTGAAATTAATTTGAAAGGTTCTGTTTTACTTGCTACCAAGTCTGATATTTGTGAGATGGAAGAAAGCAAATCCGGTTGCTATGTTTTAGTGTGCAAAGAAGCCTTGTTTTCTTTTGAGGATATGCCTCTTTCTTTGCCTTCTGCTGTTGCTCACATTTTGCAGGAGTTTGCTGATGTGTTTCTAAGTGACATACCCCTGGGGTTGCCTCCAATTCGGGGAATTAAGCATCAAATTGATTTAATTCTAGGAGCCTCGCTTCCCAACCGTGCGCTATATCGAACCAATCCTGAAGAGACTAAGGAAATTCAGCGTCAAGTGCAAGACTTGCTTGACAAAGGGTACGTATGCGAAAGCCTTAGTCCTTGTGCTGTTCCTGTGATTTTGGTACCTAAGAAAGATGGATCTTGGCGTATGTGTGTTGACTGTAGAGCTATCAATAATATTACTATTCGATATCGTCATCCTATTCCTAGGTTAGATAATATGCTTGATGAATTAAGTGGCTCTACTGTGTTCTCTAAAGTTGATTTGCGTAGCGGATATCACCAAATTCGCATGTAGTTAGGCGATGAATGGAAAACAACATTCAAAATTAAGTTTGGAATATATAAGTGGCTAGTGATGCCTTTTGGGTTAACTAATGCACCTAGTACTTTTATGAGATTAATGAATGAAGTTTTGCGTGCTTTCATAGGAAAATTTGTGGTGGTATACTTTGATGACATATTGATCTATAGCAAAACATTAGAGACATATCTAGAACATTTGCATGCTGTTTTTAACGCCTTACGTGGTGCACGTTTGTTTGGTAACCTTGAGAAGTGCACCTTTTGCACCAATCGAGTATCGTTTCTTGGCTATGTTGTTACTCCATAGGGTATTAAGCTTGATCAAGCCAAGATCGAAGCTGTACAGAGTTGGCCGACTCCTAACACGGTCACACAAGTGTGGAGTTTTCTTGGACTTGCTGGATTTTATCGACGCTTTATCAAAGATTTCAGCACCATTGCAGCACCGACGAATGAGCTTACGAAGAAAGGTGTTCCTTTTATTTGGGGTCCTACACAAGAACAATCGTTTCAGATTTTGAAAGATAAGCTTACACATGCACCACTTCTCCAACTTCCTGATTTTAGTAAGACTTTTGAGCTTGAATGTGATGCTAGTGGAATTGGACTTGGAGGGGTGCTTATTCAAGAAGATAAACCTGTTGCGTATTTCAGCGAGAAATTAAGTGGGTCTAGTCTAAATTATTCTACTTATGATAAGGAATTATATGCTTTAGTTCGGACATTAGAGACATGGCAACATTATTTGTGGTCCAAAGAATTTGTTATACATTCTTATCATAAATCATTAAAGCACACTCATAGTCAATCAAATCTGAACCGTAGACATGCTAAATGGGTTGAGTTTATTGAATCGTTTCCATATGTCATTAAACACAAGAAAGGAAAGGATAATGTTATTGCTGATGTTTTATCTCGTCGTTATACCATGTTATCTCAGTTTGATTTTAGAATTTTTGGTTTAGAGACAATTAAAGAGCAATATGTGCATGATAATGATTTTAAAGATATATTTCAGAACTGTAAAGGCGGCAAAAGCCGGAATAAATTTGTTGTGAATGATGGATTTTTGTTTCATGCTAACAAGCTATGCATTCCAGCTAGCTTCGTTCATCTTTTGTTGTTACAGGAGGCGCATGGAGGAGGACTCATGGGACATTTTGGTGTCAAGAAGACAAAGAATGTTTTGACCGATCATTTCTATTGGCCTAAGTTGCGGCGCGATGTTGAGCGCTATGTGTCTCACTGCACTACATGCCACAAAACTAAGTCACGTCTTAATCCACATGGTTTATATATGCCTCTTCCTGTTCCTAGCGTACTTTGGGAAGATATTTCTATGGATTTTGTTTTAGGACTGCCTAGAACAAAGAGGGGAAGAGATAGTATTTTTGTTGTCGTGGATAGGTTTTCGAAGATGGCACATTTCATATGCTACAAATGTTGCCGAGTTATTTTTCAAAGAAATCGTTCGACTCCATGAAGTGCCCAATACAATTGTGTCGGATCATGATACGAAGTTTTTGAGTCACTTTTGGAGGACACTATGGGCTAAATTGGGGACAAAGTTGCTGTTTTCTACTACATGTCATCCCTAAACAGATGGACAAACTGAAGTTGTCAATCGGACATTGTGCACTATGTTGAGGGCTGTTTTGAAGAAGAACTTGAAGCTATGGGAAGAATGTTTACCTCATGTGGAGTTTGTTTACAACCATTCGCTGCATTCAACCACAAACATGTGCCCTTTTCATGTAGTATATGGATTTATTCCTCACACCTATTGATTTATTACCTCTACCATCTTTGAAAAAGATAAACATTGATGCTACACAACGTGCTGAATTGATTCTAAAAATGTATGAGACAACTAAAGAGAATATAGAGTGAATGAACACACAATATAAACTTGTGGGTAGTCAGGGTAGAAAAGAAATAGCATTCGAACCTGGAGATCTTGTTTGGTTGCATTTGCGCAAAGAGCAATTCCCTGACTTGAGAAAATCAAAATTGATGCCTCGAGCTGATGGTCCTTTTACAGTGTTGGAAAAGATTAATGATAATGCATATAAGCTGAATCTGTCTGCAAATTTTGGGGTTAGTCCCACATTTAACATTGCAGATTTGACACCATACTTGGGAGAAGAAGATGATCTTGAGTCGAGGACGACTCCAATTCAAGAAGGGGAGGATGATGAGGACATCCCTTGCACAGTTACAACCATACCTATTGCTTCTACCCTTCCACTTGATATGCAAGGACCAATTACTAGAGCTCGTGCTCGCCAACTTAATTATCAAGTAACTTTGTTTCTAGGAGTTCATAATTGTTCTATTGAGGATGGATTGCTACCTAAGTGTTGTGATGTCATTCTTCTCAGGAACAAAGGCAAGGGGAGTACCACTACTACCACAACAAGTCAGATCAGTTCAGAATCAGCCTGACAGCACCAGTTTAAAACATGCATAACTTTCACATACGAAGTCCGTTAGAGGTCCACGAGTACTTGATGGAAAGCTTATTTTGTCCTCTTTCCAAAAAATCTAGCATCACCTCCAAATTCCTTCTGTACGGATCGCAATCATCAAAAGATATCATATCACCTGTTTGGGCCAAATTCTGCTTTATAATCGTACTCAACTTGGCCCATATGCTGGCGGCCCACCTAGGGGGGTGGTACTGTTCATGTGAACAGTAAAAAGTATTTAGGACCACCCCTTAGTTTAGATTTGTGGCTCCTCATCCCCTATTTAAGGAGGCCGCACCTCTCTAGTTTCCTTGTATTTTGTTTATGTTTAGTTTGCCTTCGTTGTAACTTGTATCTTTTGCATGTGTTGACTAGACCACCCAATTAAGATCCTTATTCAGAATCCCAACTCAATTCAATATTTGAAGGAAGAAGTCCATTCTACCCCCTCAAATATCGACGTGCGGACACCTAACCCTTGAACAAAAAATCGGCCCTTTGACACCTCGGTTGCAAAACCGGACAACCTACCCCTAAGGTCAAGCTTTGGCGGTGGTTTTTGCGACGCGTGGCGTCTGTCAACCCGGTTTCGCCATGTAGGCTATTGTGTCATCGGGTGGTTGCACTTGTGGCGATTTGGTGGTGTTGATGTGGCACGGAGGAAGAAGAGAGGGACGAGAGGAAGAATAGAGTTGGCCGGCGATGGCAAGCGGCGTGAACGGCGAGCGGCGAGTGAGTCAGAGCGGATGAGGGCAAAATGGATTCCTGGGATGAGGTGTTTCTTTGGGTGGTGGCGATTTGGTCGAGAAGCACGCAGCAAAGGCGGTGAGCTCCGGGTGCATGAGGACACCGTCATGAGGACCTCGGTGGTTCAACACACTCTTAGGAAACAAGGAGGAGCACGAGGACGGTGGCACAAGGAACGCAGAGAGCACCTTGGAGCGGTCGAAGGAAGACCGGAGGGCGGCATGGCGACGAGGCGGCCGACGAGGAAGAAGAAGGACGGTGGCGAGGCATCTCGGCCAAGGAGAGATAGGAGAAGGAGGAACAAGAGAGGAGGTCGTGGACACGGTATGACGACTCAAGACGGCGAGAACCTCACCGAGATGGAGATCGGGGATGGTGGTGGCGAGGCCGACTTTGGGGAAGAATGGCGTCGGTGGCTCGGTGGCGCTGGGAGAGAAAAAGGATGCTCGGACGCCGTCGGCAGATGGCGCGAGAGCCCCGAACCACGTGGAGGCAGAGCCAGGTGGGAGGGCCGAGTAGAGGCCAAGAAGTGGCGGCAATGGCGCCATGAGGGAGGCGCCGCTGGGAGGAGAGAGAGGCCGAGCTGGGCTGAGGAGGCGCAGGCATGTGCGCCGCCACGCTTGGAGGGTCCGGAGCTGGGCCCCGGGAAGGGAGAGAAGCCGACCTAGGCCAAGGAGGCGCGGGCATGGTGGAGGGGATGACCAAGCAAGTGGTGGAGAAGATGAAGGGGCAGCTCGTCGGGTGAAAGAGGGTAGAAGCCGAGTGATAACCACGTTGGTAATGAAGTCACCACTGCAAAACCGGGCCGTTCGGATGCCACGTGCGCAAAACCACCGCCCGAAACAGCCTTAGGGGGTAGGTTGTCTGGTTTTGCAACTTCGGGGTGTCAAATGGCCGATTTTTTTGTTCAGGGGGTTAGGTGTCCGCACGTCGATACTTGAGGGGGTAGAATGGACTTCTTCCATATTTGAATTCCTATTTGCAATTTCAAATTGCTTTATCTTGTTCTTGCGTGCTTCTTCGGTGTATGCAGGAATCGACCTTCGTGGTTAGGTCATCCAGGTATTCGTGCACGGTTGATAATGACTTGTCAATCAGTTCAACGATTGCGTGGTTTCGAGCCTTGCGAGTTTGTAGCCAGGATCGTGAGAGTTGAGCGACGACTACCGGTCTTATCGTCTCATCGAAAGATCGGGCCAAAACAAGGACCTTCGGGTTCATCACATATGGAAGCCAACGCAGGGCAACCCCATTAAGAAGGTGACGTCCTGAAGGGTCGGCTCCATCTCCCCGCACGGAAGATGAAACGTGTGCGTCCCTGGCCTCAAACGGTCAACCAGTGCTGTTAGGAGGCACCGACTGTACGAAAGGCGCCTCGACGTACGACCACCGCCTACGTGGTCCTAGTCATCCTCCCACGTCGCCTCCACCATCCTCACCAGCGGAAGAAGGTTTGCTGCTCTCAACCTGTGTCAAAAGGACTAAGAACAAACTTAAGTCTATCCAAAGTAGCCAGACTGCAATTGAGTACATGAAGGTCAGAACTACACGTACCTCGGAACCCAACGTGGGTCCACCCTCCACGCCCTTATGGGCGCGCGCAGTCGCAACGCACCAAGCTCAATCGCCACCTCACCTCCCGTGAGGATTGTCTTGGAGGCTTCTGGTGATCTTGCCAATCATCGGGTCAAGTAACTCGTACGACCACTACGGAGCGTGTCTTGGGTCCACCATACCTAAAAATTCAGCGCATACATTGTAAAGACTGCGAAACATGTACATGAGGTAACAAGAAGCAGCATTAACAAAATAAATACCAGCCACAAGTACAAACAAAATGTAAGTTGGGATTATTTTGGTTATACATGTACGTAGGATAATAAGAAGCAGCATTAACAAAATTATTACTAGCCACAAGTAAAAACCAAATCTATGTAGCAACTCCGGATTTTCTTTACAATTTTAAAATGTGTCATGCTATTTTTCTAGTTTAAAATTACTTTTCCACATTAGCAATATAATTACCGCGTACAAATGGGAAGCTAAATAAAGCTAGGATTATTTTGATTACACTCTACCTACCCTACTTAGCTACTCTACAATTTTTACAGATTTGTAATATGCGTCTTCCTATTTCTGCTGATTTATCTTAAATCGTTCGAGTGTTGGAACATTCATAATATGTGCACGATGAACTAGACTACACACAGCTCAAATGATGTACTACATAATTTGACTACAATTATCTAATCTACTTAATTCTATATCGCTATTTTTGTTTTCTAACCGACAAGGTTTCGACATAACATACAAAGTTGCAAAAATATGTACCTGTAAGATGGCCGACCGGATCTGATGCTCCGTCTCTCTCTCCTCCGCGACGAACTGGCAGAGTTTCACTACCTTTCTTCTCCCCCTCTCCTCCTTTCTCTTTTCTTTTTTTTTTTGGAATTAAAATGACATTTGGACCGATTTTTGTGGTTTTTATAGAGATGGAACTGGCGATAGGATCGTGTGGCTTCCTGTCGCCAGTTGAACTGGCGATAGGGAGTTGGACCGACGACAGGTTTGTCGCCATTCCAACTGGCGATAGAGACCTAGCTTTATAATTTTTTGGACCGACTATTTAGTTTTGTAATTATATATTTTTTAAAATATTATATTTTTTTAAAAAAATCGCGAACAGGTGACGAGGTGGGAGTGGGGGTTTGGGCCTAGGGATGACTTTTCATGGGCTTCAAATTTCATGGGCTTCAAAATGACCAGGATGGGGGAGTTCCCAGCCCAAATGCTTGATGAATTTTGGCCCCACTGAATATGTACCTGGTGGTTCAGGTCCCCTGTCTGTCGTTTGGCCCGATCACTGCGCCGCCAAACCCACCGGCTACCTCGCCCCACTGCCCCACCGCTCTCCTCCTCCATCCTTCTCTCCACAAGATCCACGCCGGCCTCCGTCCATCGCCGTTACTCCGGCGAGTTCCGGTTCTGCCGTCGAGACGGCTTCTTCGGCTCCGACCGGTGATTGCCGCCGTCGGCGCCGTCCTGCGCTGATCCTGTCGAGCTTGCGCCGGTGAAGGCATGGCCGCGGATCCATCAGCTTCGCCGTAGTCGAGGTCTCCGGCGACGCCCTTGGCTTCTTCCCCAGCCACGACGGCCTCTTCACCGACAACCCCTCCTTCTTACTCGGCCGCTGCTGTTGATCTTCTCGTCGTCTCAGTTGATCTCCCATTCCTTCCCCTTCTTCTATCTACTTGGCTTATATTTTACTGTTATGTCATATATGTATGATTGATGAACTGAGACTAGTGAACTGTGTTGTCTTTGTGAATTCTATCTGTAGTAACCAGAAATTGCAGATAATTGTTGATGTTAATTGTGCATTGTAATTGTGAGAACCCGTTGTGCTCTTGTTAAGCTGTGAGAAATTGTAGTAGATCAGAATCAGCTGTCCAGCTGTAGGAAATTGTGTTCCGCGATTTTGCTATTTGTTAATCTTTTTTCAGCATTGTGCTTTCTTCTTGCTGATGGTAATTGGCAGCGTGTGGCTGATTGTTCAGTTGAAAACTAGAGCTATTTGGTTGTAGTTATAGACTATTGTGTTCCTTCAGTCCTTGTTTGTCTTGCTGTTCGTTCGTTAGTTTAGTAGTTGCTCTCATCGTCCCCTCTCTAAAAGCGAGATCATTTTCCTGGTTGGTTTTCGCTTGCAGTTGTAGGTGGTGCCCTAATCTTTATCAATGGCGGCCGCGCCCTTGTTGACAGATGGCGCTGCTGCTGTGGGCAGTGGGGAATCTGGCCGCCTTCACTGAGGTCTCGCGGGAGGAGGTGGTGGTCATCACACAGTGCGCGTCGCTCGGTGAGCTTCTTGGCATCTTGCCCCTTTCCTGATATGTGGTAAATGCCTTGAGTTCTCATAGGGCTGCAGAAACGGATCCACTGTTACCAGTTTGTTTGGAATAGCAGTGAACGGATCTCTGCTGTGTGTTTAGAATCAAATTTGGAATTGACCTGTGCTTCTCGGCGTTCTGTCCATTGATTATTCTAATTTGGAATTGTTTTCCAGCTTCACAGCAGCTCAATCAATCCGCGGGCACTCCCTGAGAAACTTGCTTGGAGTTGACCCTTACTTTTTAGTTTTTGACTTGATGGTTATGCTTATGCTTCATATGCTAATTGCTAGGTCTATAGATTCAGTTGTGTTAATCTACCTATCCATCCATCACATGTAAGAAAACACAGATACAGCACATGCTATCAGTTGAGCTATTCTCCCATTAATCACGAGAAGAAAGATAGGATATCTCGAAACACTTCCCTATCATTCATGGATTGAGTATCTGAATTCATGTAGTGGTAATGTACAGTATGTAATTTTAGCCCATGTCCATCATATGGACAGACGAACCAACGGCTCTTCCAAAGTTTCAAATTGATGATGACTCCGAACTGATTGATGAACACAGCCTCATGACCGAGGAGGACTTGAAGAAACCACAACTTCCATTTGGTATAGTCATAAAACCCTTCCAACTTTCTAGTTTTTTTTCTATATTTGTGAAGATGTTTACTTTAGGTTTAGATCCTAAAAGGTCCGCTCACGTTTCACCAGTTGGGGATTCATGCAAGAACTGTACTTGTGGCAGGGCTGAGGATGCAGAACAGATCAGTAACCCTCAGTCAGCTTGTGGTAATGTAAGTGAAATTATTGCCTGAAGACTTGCAATGCCACTAATACCTTCTTGTGAAAAAAACATAGTTGTTGGGCTCCATCCATGCAGTCAACTTATTGATTGTGTCTTATGTTATTCTCTGTGAATTGCTAATTGCAGTGTGGGCTGGGTGATGCTTTTCGATGCGGTACATGCCCGTACAGAGGCCTCCCACCATTCAAGTTGGGCGAGAAGGTAATCATTTTATTTTTATGCTAGATTCATGAGAAGAGGTTCAGGAATGAGTATACGGCTGGGCTGGTTTTGATGCAAGATCCTGGCTCTTTTTTTTCCTTATTGGCAGGTTTCCTTGTCTGACAACTTCCTTGGCTGACGTATGATTAGAGGTGGTCATATGGGCGGTCCGGCTTGGCACGGCATGAGCCTGTGCCTTGCGGGCCCGATTAGGTATGGCCTAGCCAGCCTGGCTAACTAAACGAACCGTGCGGTGCCGGCCCGTGGGATTGATTACCGACCCAGGCATAGCACGCCGAGTTCTCGGGCCAGTCGATCCGGGCACAATAAGCTCTATGGGTTGCGGTTGGCTTGTGTAGCCCATCTCGGCTCGAATTTTCCCTCTTTCCCACGAATGAGTAGGCAGCGAGGCACCAAGCCTTCTTTTCCCCTCCATTCCCTCGTGGCCTCATCCCCTTCTCAGCTCCCAATCCCCTCACCTTCCCCTCCAGCTATGGTTGAGCTCGCCACTGCCTCCTCAGTCGCCTCCGCCTCCGCTGTCAGTAGTGACGACTTGCCATCCATGGTGCCTCTGCCTCGGCCTCCTTCCTCGTCGGCCATGGTGCTACCGCTGCCGTTGCCGTTGTGCCGCCAGGCTGGGTGGGTCGTGTCGTGCTCGGACCTTGCTAGGCTTGAAACTATTCGTGTTGTGTCTTGCCGGTCCACTGGCCAGCACGCCAACCCAAGCACGGCATGTCTGATCGTGTCATGCTAACATGGCCCGACTACAGCGTCGGGCGTGGGTTGGGCCAACACTCCCGTGTCATGGGCTGTCACGGCCTATTTGAACACGTCTACGTATGATGGTAGAGAACAGCAGTAGCTAGGAAATTCCTTCTTTAATTTGTTCATTCGTTAGAATATGAGGTGATGTTTGGTTAAAAAATGTTAACGGTAACGTAATAGGAATGAGATTACAGGGGAAGGTGTCACGAATTTGTTTGGTTCCACTAAGGAATGGTTTTTGAGATCCATTACAGTGTTGGAATGGGAACGACTCAGCCGAGCAACACCCACTCCGACCGCGTGCGTACTCCCTAGCTGTCGTTCTTCCATCTTCATTGACCACCTGGTGCCTCCTCCCCTAATCGGCGCAATATGTCAATCTGTCAGTCCCACCGCCCTTCCCTTAACCCTAACCGCGCAATCTGTCGGTCCCACCGCCCTTCCCTTAACCCTAACCACGCAACGGTGGGATCCTAGGTGACCAACATAGAGATAGATCTGCCTCCCTCTCCACTAGTTTCAAGATTCAACAACATGGATAGTCTCCAGTGGGGGTTGAAAGAGGGGTGAATCCTAGGTGAGTTGGTTTTTTTTTTGAATGGAGCTCAACCGAGCATATATATATAAAGAAAAAGAGAATTAACCCAGTTTATAAGAGAAACCGGGCTCGAAAATCTTAACAGATGCGGTTTCAGAGAGAAAACCGGCCCAACCCCGAGACGACAAAACGACCTCAACTCGAACAGAACGACATTCACACCGGAAGGCACAACTAGACAGCAGGTAAGACTAACCCAACTCAACTCGTGCGCTAACCAACTAACCCAACAACTCGGTTGGCGGAGCCCTGCTCCCACGCCGATCCTCTCTATCGGCAGAGTCTCGCCCAACGCCGCCTCTCTGTCACACAACTTCGGTCGGCGAGCCTGTTCCCCGCGCCGCACCTCTCTCGTACGGAGCCCAACTCCCACGCCGCCTCTCTTGCCACATTAAGTCGGCAGGCTATCGCCAGAGTAGTGTGCATTGGACCGGAAAGCTATCGTGAAGCGCCAAACCAGAAAGAAGAGCCGCCGTGAATCAAGGACGTTGGGGTAAACCTCTGACGTAAAAAACGAAGAGAGCAGGGCTTCTCGGCGCGCCTTCAGAAGGTAATGACCACAATGTCGCTGTCGCCGCCTTGGACACCCGGACGGGGTTTTCACCCGAGAAGCAACTAGGGTGGAGACGCGAAGTGTCGCCTCGAGGAGGAATGGCGCCGAGGCGCCAACGACCTTTGCACTAGCAAGTCGGGCGAGCTTTTCTTTCGCGACTCGCGCCGAAACTCGCACAAAAAGAGGTACGGCCAAACGACCCTCGCCACCAAGACCAAAGACCGCAACAACAGCACCACCGACGCCACCATCAACGCCGCAACGTGTCGCACCACAACCACCACGCGCCACCACCGCGGACTCCACATCGCGTCGCACCGCAACGCCCTCGGACAAGCGACGATAGCCGACTCCCGAGGCCGCTGGAGCACGTGCAAGCTTCGGCGGCGGATGGTGTCGTTGCCATCGGCGTCGAAGACCGGAAGGCGTGGCGGAGGTCTCTCCTCGACCGCGGCCGTTGCGGTGGCGTTGAGCGCGGCGAACTCGTCGAGGCCGATGGAGCCGTCGCCGTCGGAGTTCCGCCTCGGCCATCTAAGCGCCAACTTGTTAAGCGCCGCCGCGAGAGACCCAGACGGCCGCAGCCACCACCGATGCCACCATCGACGCCACGCGAAGATGGTAGCCGCCACACCGACAGAGACTACGCTGGCAAACGCCGCCAGAGCTCGATTCAACCGAAGGCGCCGCGATCCGGCGCCGGCGACGTCTTCCACGCCCACCACTGGCCAGAGGACCGAGAGGCGCGATCCGCGGCGAGCCGGAGACCAGACACAGATCCGGCTTACGGAGGTCCGTCCGGCCAGCAGAGCAGATCCGGCGAGACACGACGGCCATGAAAGAGCACCTCGCGACGGAGAAACCCAACCAATGGGAAGGAGAAAGGAGGAGGAGAGGAGAAAGGGGAGAGAGAGAGGATTTGGCCACCGCCGCCGGCCGACGATGATGATGGCAACGGCCAAGCAAGGGCGCGGGTGGCGTGTGCTAAGCGTGAGTCGCCTGAGTCGCCTGAGGGACGACGCGAGGCGTGGTTCGTGGCTAAAAATCATCATTATTAGATGATACACCGTGTTGAATCCAACTTCAATTTTTGAAAACACATTTTCCGGTTGAGTGGTTTGCGTTGGTTTTTAGTTGAAACTTTGTAATTTTGATGTAATTTGTTTGAAATATTTGAAATGAGAGTTTAAAATTGTTAGTTGGAGTTGATAACTTTGTGTTGAAAGTTCTGATTCATTTTAGTTCAAATTTTAATTTTTCTGGTTGAAAGTTACAAGTGCACGGAATTGAATGATTTTGATTGTCGGGGATCCAGCGGCAGGGAGCAGGGTGGGCGAGGTGGATTGGTGCTGCTGGGTGTACGGTGAAAACGGATCGAATACAGACGAATAATGGCTCTAGCATATTTATTTTCATCTTTTTCCTGATGCGAATATGAATACGAATATCCTGGATACGAATATGAATAATATTGAATACGAATACAGAGTGAATACGAATCGAAATGAATGTGGTCACGAATATTTCTCAGAACATGAAAACTCCTTAAATTGTTCTCATTGCAGCAACTGAAACAAAGAATTAGTTTATACTATCAAAATATTAGTCAATTTTTTATATGTATACATGTGTACATCCACTCCCTAATATGTTTTCAATGTAAAATAATTCAATATGCTCTGCCTTATATGCTTTATTTACCACTTTTGCTTACTTGATATCTATTGCCTACCTCATAAATATTGCATAATTCATTATAAAATGATTTTTTATTCATATTTATTTATTTATATGCATAACAATTGTGTCTTAGGATTGCCAAGAAAGAAGAATGATGAAAGGTGTCATGTTTGGGCAAAATTCGGATAAATATCGGGTGCTAAAAATATTATTAAGACATTTTGAAGTATTTTTGGGCAATTAAATGGACTCAAATGAAAATATTCACAAATACAAAGTTGTGGATCTCATCAAGAGCTACAATTTAGCCTACTCATTTTCCTAATTTGGTGTAACACCCTAGCCCAACATTGAGTCCAGAATGTCACCTAACTACTCTAGCTATCAATTTAAATCTTAATTTAACAATAATTCCAACACGCGTGCATGGAACAAAAACTCGTTCACGGGTTACAAGTGAATCAATTAAAACATAATAAATGCATAAGGATACAAGTTCATAACTTGGTCATACGTGTCAAGAACACTCGAGATACACGCACTCGAGAAATGCTTGGGATACCCGCACCCAAGGAACGCTTGGACCTTGCTCCTGGTACATAGGATGGCAACAAAAATAATAAATCAACTAGTAATAAAACAATTAAAGTCTCAAGCATATAACTAATTAATAACCGAGCCCATGAATAAATGTGAGGGAGAATAATCATTGTCACTAGATTTAATGAAAGCACCATAAGTAGATAATGTTTGTTTAATCAATGCATATAATGCACGTGTACTACTCTTTCCCATGCATATTGTCATCAATGATCACCTAAAAATCAACAACAAAGCAAGAGGTGAGTCCACGACTCAGCAAGTACAAAATAGAACAATAATCAACCAGTTCATCTTTCAATTGAAACATTAACAATGTTATAAGCATGTGTAGCATTTTTTTCTTATCTCATGTACTCAATTATCATCATTAACTTCTCATGTATGCAAATGCAACTCATCAATTGATATCGGTATAGCTGAGTGATCACCCGTTGATGAACTACTCTGTGGATATCATGGGGATATGCCCATGATCTTAGGATGATGAAACAATTGACAATGTTGCTTTTGGTTTGAAGTTTCAATCGTTTTCCAAAGTTCTTGAATCTGTCGGTCTCAAAGCGGTCGAAACGGTTTACGTGTGGCGGTCGATCCAAAGCCGTCCGTGATCGACCGGCCTTATCTTCAATTGACTTTCCGTTCGGTCCCTGTGGTCGGGCCGACCGAAATGGCGATCCAATTCGGTTTATATCTTGAATGATGATATTAGTTGTGGATTGATTTTGGGATAGGTCATTTCCTTGTTGATAATGCATATGTGTTGCATATTGCATGTTTTCACTAACGTGGGTCAAGTTGTGAAGAACTTGTTCCCGGATTCGTGTTTGCTTGTCTATTCTCGCAGCGGTGGCTTGGAGGTCAACGACGGTCAACGGCGAGGAGGATCGGACTAAGCTTGGAGAGCGAGGTCCGAAACGATTATGGATGCCAAAGTGAGTCAAGTGACTCAAGCATGGCGCAGAATGGATGAAAGTGACCAAACAGGCGATTGGTGCGATCGTTGGTTGGATCAAGCGGTGCGGGGTCGGTGCAAGTGCCAAGGTGGTCCGATGGGACCGGATGGGAGAGACTTGCGACACGATGAGAGCCGCCGGATCAACCTACACGTGCGAAGCATAGATGTGTTTAGCGTAGTTTGGACTCGGTCTTGGAAAAGATCGAGAAGGGTATTTTGGTAATTTCACCAAATACCGCCTTGGTGACCTAATACCAACCCGCGGCGCAAGACGGTGCGTCAAGAAAAGTGAAGACGGCGCTTTGAGATGCGTGCGTGTGTGACCCGTTTGTTTTGGGCCTTAACGGGAGCCCATTAGGGTTAAGTCTTCTAGAAGCTAAGCCTCCCATATAAATAGAGATGGGTTTGTTCTCGCAGACCCAAGCACTCCTTTGGAAAACCCTAGTTTGGTGTTAGGGTTTAGAGAAGAAAAGAGAGGCTTAGGCTCTAGAGAGATGGATTGTGCGTGTGCTCATGGATTGAGCTCTTGTCCTCCTTGAGGGAGTGGTCAGAACCTCGAATCATCAATCATCAATCAATCCTTGCAAGTTCTTTGAGATGAGCTCTCTTCGTTCTTTTCTTGTTTTTGCACCTTACTTTGATGATTTTGAGTGCTTCCTTGATCCTGTGGTTTTGGTTGATTTCGTGCCCTCCTTCTCCTTGCTTGGGACATGTGGGAACATATCTAAGATCATCTAGATCACCAATCTCCCACGAGCAAGTCTTTGGATCAAGTTTTCGTGTTTTGCTTGGTTTTGAACCCTCCTTCGTAAAACTGAAAAAGGTCAAAACTTTGACGTGGATCTACTCAATCTCCACTTGAATAGGTTCCTAATATCCTTAGGAAGGTGTGTTCCAAATTTCGTGAAGTTTGGCCTTACGGATCAAAAGTTAGACCGATTTTCGTTTGGGTTTTCAGTGATTGTGCTGATTTTCTGTTCATCGTCGGGCGGTCGACCGCTAGGCAAAAGAGTCGACCGCCAAATTGAGAGGTCGACCGCCCAAATACTTTGAGATTTGAGTTTTGGTAATTTTAGGTGTTTTATGTGGGGTTTTATTGGATTCAATACAAGACTTCCAATTGTGCTTGTACTTTGATCTTCATAGCTTCCATAGCTATTGGAGTGATTTAGTATTGAATTCAATTAAGGTGAAAAAGGGTTCGTGCTCCTATTCACCCCCCTCTAGTCGCCTTTCCGGTCCTACATACTCTTCCCTCGTCTTCTTTAGGATGGGGTCCTACCTCTGTAGGATTTTATTAAGAGCACACCCGACTAGCCATATACATGGCAATACTCACCGCCCTGGCTCAATGCAATGCAAATAATGCAACAATGTTAATTAATCATCAATGTTATTCATTATCATCATTACCATGTCATTCCAATGATTATGTCATCATATGTCATCAACATGTCATATTGTCATTATCGTGGCATTTAAAATAGGCATAATAAGGCATAAACAATTATCATATCAATTCAATTGTAAATACAAGGGCTAACAAATCGTTGTCTACCGCTCTACCATGTACCAACCTTTTAGCCACAAAAGTCGGGACGATGCAAAGGCGGCAACGAACTCGAAGCAATACTCCATGAACAGACATCAATAATACATATCAAAACATATTACAACAATACCAAATCATCAATCAATACGCTATCGCTCCTACGCCCAAACCCGATGCATTAAATCCACCTTCATCAAACAATCTACCATTGTCTCAGTGATCAAGTGACCATAACTTTTACTTCTGGACTTCACATATAGCAAACTCTATATTTTATGGAATCCACACGAAATTCCCCACAATTCCTTAGTTGTACAAATCTTCTGATTTTGCCATCTAATACCCCGTTTCAACCCCAAAGGTTGTTCTGGAACTTAACAGAACAACAACCTTCATAATTTTCTAACTATTTTTCTACAACATGAAAACTAGTAAACCATGACATTTTGGAATCTACAGAGCATTATTTATTGAAACCTAGTTATGAGCATAATTTAATTCCAACATCTAATACGCGTAATTAATCAATATAGACAACTGTTGTCATTGGCGACGGAGTTTTGGACATTAGTACTCCCAAGGCAATACATTTTACTTGCTCATCTAAATTTAATGATCTTAGACTCTCTAGAAAGCTAAGGAAATTATCTACAACTTTCATAACATATGAATCTGAACGAAGATACCCCACAATCCCTCGTAAGGTTCTCAGTACAATTAATCGAACTAGGGCATAAAAAAACGTTCAATCCCTTCAACAAAACTAATCTAAATAATGAATAAACATTAATCTAAAATCAAACTATAGTCGATCAGCTCATTACCTACGAAATTGGACAACGATCACTAAGCCCTAATTTCCTCTTCCTTGCCTCCTTCTTCCTTGCTGATCCTTCTACTTTGCTTTGGAGGGCACACCTAGGGTCCTATTTAAAGGCCTAGGGGCTGGAGGGTTGTAGCTTAGATGTGTTACGGTTGGAAACAACCGAAATTGAATTTGATTTGAAGTACACTTTTAGTTCGGGTTCGGTTTTTCGCTTTTCTTCTATGCAACGAACCTTCTGGAGGCCATAACATTCTCTCCCAAACTCGGAATCGAGTGATTTTTTTTCCTGTTTAGCTAACGCAGAGGAATTCAACTTTATATTTGTGAAGGTTTTCTAAAAACATCGTCTTCGTGGCCAAATTTGCCTTGGAAGTTGACTCTGTTGCATACTCTGATTCTCTGTGCAGTCTGCCTTACGATCCCCATATCTCACATGTCAGAACTCCAAAATAGGTCAATGAGAACTCTAAATTGGACTATGTAAAGAGACCTACAACTTTGTAGTTATGGGTTTTTCATTTGAATCTGTTTCAGTCGTGAAAATCTCGTTGCAAGATAATAGACATATTTTGTCCCGTTTCTTGACAGACAAATATAGAATCTCCTTATCTCTTTTATTTTCCTTTTTCGAGTCCAATTCGGTGTGGGCCTTGGCCCAGACCACTTCCCCCTCTTTCCTTCTATTTTAATGCTCTCTAATCAACCCTTTACTCTTAATTAAAACGGAATATTACATTTGGACATCGAACAAGAAAGTTATGATGTTCAAAGATAACACACATGCAACCTCAAACAGTATCTCTGAATATCCGGATATCCAAAGCCGTATTCGTATTCGACAGATAATGCGCTAGCGAATCCATATTCGTTTCGACAATCCGAATATCTAAATCTATGTATCTCCGGATATCCGAAGCCGTATCTATATTAGTTTCCGACAAAAATAATCCGTTTTGTTTCGATCCGACATTATTCGATAAATATATGAGCCGATTGCACAGGTATTAAAAAATAATCCGGATTCGTCAGAAACCATCCGAACCGTTTTTCATCCTAGTTGGGTGAGGACGGCGGACGCACAAGAAGAACGCCTCACCGGTGAGAATCTTTTCTAATGGGCGGGCGAAAATTAGAATCCCCAAACATCTTTTTGTACTGGGACCAAAACCGAAGCATGTACGAAGTGTCTATCAGCTACATCGTGTGCTCCTTAGTTCATACACAAGTTACATTACACTAATAGCTCCAGTGAACGGAACTCCGCACAGTAAAAGATTCTAATGATTACAAAAACTCTGTAGTATTTCGAATCACACCAAGCACAATAAAAATTTGTTAATGATGGCACTTCTCATCCAGCGCTACAGCTATTTGCGCTGGCTCACCGGGAGGTAGACGCCTTCAGCTGCAAGCCAGACATTGTCAGGGCGCTTGTCGCCGACGCCGCATACCTGCAGAGGCAGAGAATAAGAATCCAATTGTACAACGTCTTTAGGTTCTTCCATTATTTGGGTAGCACACCTAGAGTATCTGGTAACACTGGATTGAATGGAACATCCGAACGTGTCTCATCATGGACTCACCTCTTGCTGTCCACCGGCAATGCGGGTGTACTTCCTATCATGGCTGTGCAGATAGCCACCGGTATCAACATGGCGGAGCCGAATTCTCTGGTCTTGCCGCCAAGTTTTACCACTGCCCTCGATCTCGAGCCTGATAATGGAATGGTACAATGCATGAGATCAGCTGACTGCGGGAATAGATCCGACAACAGCTCGCTAAAATTATAAAAGAACTGCAACACATACCTCCAGTAGTCTCCAGTGTCTGACTCACTCTCACCACCAAAGCAACTAACCTGAGATTAGATGAATATTCATTTGAAATCATGATGTTTAATGCAGGTAATCTACTTAAGCACAACACCATTAGTTTTATCTCTATAAAAAAGTTCATTTAGCAAAGGTTGTCATGAAGTCCACATCCTACTCCAAATACTCTAGGGAGCCCAAACAAACAGTACTACTCATTCCAAAGCTTCAAGATAATAAATGGTGCACACTTTTCTTTAATTATCACAAGCACTAGTTTTGCAAATTATATCTGTTTCACAAGGAGTACTAAGGTTGTAGAACAAATCTGCCAATTTTTACCACATAACTAAATTGTAGCTAAAACCAATGCTTGTATAATTAAAAGAAGTAATAACAGTTCGTTTCGTGTATAATAACATCTGCGTGCATTATCAAAAAATAAAAGAAAGTTACAAGTTGCTGACCTCCAGATTTCCAAAGCTTGAAGATAATAAATGGTGCACACTTTTCTTTAATTATCACAAGCACTATTTTTGCAAATTATATCTGTTTCACAAGGAGTACTGAGGTTGTAGAATAACTCCGCCAATTTTTACCACATAACTAAATTGTAGCTAAAACCAATGCTTGTATAATTAAAAGAAGTAATAACAGTTCTTTTCGTGTATAATAACATCCGCATGCATTATCAAAAAATAAAAGAAAGTTACAAGTTGCTGACCTCCAGATTTCCCGTTATAGGAGAAGCATGCAGATGGCTGTGTAACCACTTTCTCGTCCTCATATGTTGAAGCCTTATAATTGTTCCATGTGTTATAGGATCACCTTGTTTTGCTGCAGAATCTGGTTGAGGTCTCACTATCTGCATTATCAAACATATTCCATAAAAATAAGTTGGCAAGAAAAAGGCTTGACAAGGAACTTCTAACCATGAGGTATGGTAATTGGTAACAAACTACTAAAATATGTTCCTCCATTGAGCAACAGAAGAAAAATAACAGTATAAAACAAACATCAATTTCCTCTTACCAAATTTTATGCTGGATTTTCATATGCAGAATTCTCTGTATGACTGCTTAAATGTCATTGAATAAGCTTCATATTGAGCAAGTTTTTATTAAAAGAAGGCAAGGAAAATGGTCAATAATCTCCTGAGCAGTACCATTCCCTGAATATCCCATGTAAGGTGAAAACTTTAAGCCACAGCAATTTCATGGCAAAAGGCATAATGAACAATACATGTATCATGTATGTGTCCGAACATGATGGTAAAATTTGCCTACAGCCTGAAAGCTGTTACTCCTTAGTTTTAAGCCCAAAATAAGTTTCTCCACACAAGGATTGCAATTCTTGAACCTGACTAGCTCTACCGCAGTCCTAGTACAGGTTTCTGGCCAGTGACTGGCTGGAAATTGGAATCCAATCATTTCTGGATGCTAGTCTATGTTTCGTAATGTTTGCTTTATGTTTTGGATAGAGTGGTGGTGAAAATTTCTCTAGAGGTTCTGCTACTGCACTTTTCTAATGAAATTTGTCTTGGGTGAGGAGTACTCCCAGCTGGTTAGTTTGGCCTTCCCAGCAACTCTTAGCCCAAAGCATATACTCCCCCCATCACAAATTCATATCAACATGGGAAGCTTAAGGCCAAACTTTTCATTATTTGGGAGAGCATAGAATGATAGAATCACCTCAATTCTTGTTTTAATCAATAGTATCTTCTTGAATATTTATATTGGCCACATGGAAATAGTTTGTAGCTTTATCACAAAAATAGTTTAATAATATTAGACTTTTATTACTTTTCCAAAAACACTTTGGTAAAAAAATAATGATCAAAATTGCATGTTGGAGACCATGAAAAGTAAAAAAACAAAATTGTCTTTACTGAATGCAGTATACACCATACTTTGCCATCGCTTGGCTGCATGCAGAAATGCAGAAGAAAAAAGGTCCCATCTCACATGCCAAATTTGAGGTAAGAGTGTGCGCCTTTGTTTTAATTTCTTATTCGAACTGAGTTAATGAGTTGTTTCTAGATTTTCTACAGAATTTTGAAACCAAATTATGAGTTAAAATCAAAAGGAATTATGAAAATATTGAGTTAATAAGCTTCTTTGTGTGATAGAAACCATCAAACGGAATGTCCAAAGACATGTCAGTAATTACTGGACAGATTTCAGTGGGCCAATGGTAATCAGCTAATACTTACAACTGACAAAAGAATGGAGTAACCTGAATGAGTCTGAGGACATATCCAGTGTTCCCAACATATTTCGTGCTACCGGTGCTCCCACTCATCAAAAAACGGTCCAAATGGTCATGAAAAATTTCAAAAAGAACTGCATAGTCCAAATATTGCACTCTTTTGGTGGTAAATATCTAAAGCCCAGAACTTTTGATGGCATTTTTCTGAACTCCGCATCTTTTGATGGTATAGACCCAATTTTCCCTTTTTATTTTGGATTTCCTTTTCAGCATAATTTGTCTTTTTTGTTTCTCAGTGTGTAAATCGAATTTAGATTTGAAATTCTGTGACATGATAGATTATATTGTACCCCATCTATGCACTTTTTTCTAAAGTTTTCATGTCCATTTGGACCATTTTTTTTTATGAGTGGGAGCACCAGTAGCACGAAATATGTTGGGAGCAATAGATATGTTCTCACTGCACGACAGACACGACCAACCAGATTAACACACTTCTATTCCAGTGTAGCAGTATCATCTTGGAGGCTGGAACAATGTGAATTTAAAGAGCATGCTTCGCTGTTCATTTTTATGCCTTTAACTAATTTTAATACAATTCGAAACAGTTTGAACTTCAAAAACAAGCAGAAGCTAAAATTACAGAGGAACAACAAGCAATCACACCATTCAACTCAATTGAATCCTAATGTTGGTTGATCAGTCCCAAATGCCAGTAATAAATCTACGAATCCAATATGGCAACTCGGAGCATAAAACAAACTGACATGATCAAATTGTGTTTGATACAACAAAGTGGAGAGATTCATACCCAGTAGCTGTTGGCGTCGTCGACGTTGGAGAAGCTGGTGACCGACTGCTGGCCGCTCCCAGATCCATACGGCACCTCGTGGGAATGCAGCCGAAACTTGGTCCTCTCATGCATCAACTTGATCATTGATCCGTAGGTAATCTAATCATGAAATGAAGAAACTATCGTATCACTGATCCACCAAGCAAGTAAAACGCTGAGGAAATTAATGAAGCATCAATGTTTCTCAATCCCAAACGCGCAACGCTAATCAGTCTAATCCAACCATCAAAATCACACGCAGACACAAGCGAAGGCGAGAAGGCCCACCTCGACGACGGTGTCCGGATCGGCGGCGTACGACTGCGCCGGCGACGCCTCGGGGAGGTCGAGGCCGAGGTAGAGCAGCAGCGCGAGCGCGAACGACGCGGCGGCCATCACCAGCAGCAGCGCGAGGAACCAGGTCCTCTGCCAGAAGGGAACCCCCTGCTCCTCCCCCAGCCCCGCCTCACTGCGGCACCTGATCCGCTCGCGCGCGAGGGCGCCGGCGAGGCTTGTCGCTGCCTCTGACGACTGCGACTCCGCGGAGCCGGAGGCGGTCTTGCGGCGGGAGAGGCCCTGCCTCTGGGGCGTGGACGGCGCCACCGCGGCAGGGTCGTGGAGGGAGCGGCCGGAAGCTTCTAGAAGGTTCGCCCGTACACCACTACTTTGCCGCTGTGAGCTCGCGAGGAGGATGGCGTGCGTTTGTATTTGCGACCGCTTGTCCGCTTTTTTTTTCTGCCGATTCTTTTGGGTTCGAAAGGTTGGGGGAGTGCCGCCACCGAAAGGCGGAAATCGATTGCTTGTGACATGTGGGACCCATATTAGTGCTGAGTTATGTGGGGACCAGCTGCCATTGTGAAGGGTTGAGCGGGTAGGTTTGCGCGACGGGGAGTGGGCGCGGCGGAGTTCGGACTTTCGCGGCCACGTCATGCGAGGGGGTGCACGGCGAATGGGAGGCGAGAGCGTGGCGGTCTCGGTGACGTGGCGGGAGGTTATTGGCGCGGGAGCCTGGGCCCTCGTGGCAACGGCTTTGTGGAGGGGTTTGAGTTGTCTCCTGCTGGTCTTATCTGGTCTGATCTTCTCTACCGGTCAGCGTACGCGTTAGTTCGGACTTCGGAGGGGTGTCAACGTATATGTCATGCGTACTGGTCTGAACAATGGTCTTCATGATCGGATTCGTATTTTCTAAACGACTATGAATACGAATTTGTTTGAATATGTATTGAAACGAATACAAATCAAATCGAATACTTATTCAGTTTGGTTGAACACGGATATCCGTATGACTTATATATAACTTATGTAGTGGCAAGATGTTGAGGACATTTAACATCACACACAAGGCAATTAATCATTGTAATGTATTGATTCATCTTTAAAAAACATAAATTCACATGATTGTTTTTGCAAAAAATGCCCAAGTTGTTACATACGGCAATAAAGTATGTATATTGATGTGCCAAATTCGAATGCGAATGAAAATAACTCAGGATAATATAATAGTTCGGATGAAAAATCCTATACCATATTCGCATCCATAATTCTTGTTGCGAATCCATATTTCTTGTTGCGAATACGGGATATGATTTCGACCAATCGGATGGGAAAAATTTAAACCGTATTCATATCCCATCAAATACGGTAGTCGAATAATATGGATAATTCATATCCATTTGACACCCTATTTGGAGTGCCTTGTGAACTCTGAGCCAGAATATCGTAACACATCTTTCAAAATTACAAAGTATATCAAAGGGAATTTTTGTTGTTCTTTTTTAAAACTAGATGGGCAGCAGGCACACTACGCCACGCCCGTTCATTGTGTGGCGTCTGCATTGGTCTTCATTATGCACACAACTTCACAAGTTATGCACGCAACTTCACAAGTATTGTTACATGTACATGTATTTGGAAAGATATGTAGAATTTGCAAACGAAATATGGACAATACATAGGTTGATATTTTAGATTGAAAGGTACAACTTTGTCTTATGTGCTTAGTGCCTAGGCTGTTCAGATGCATAAGTTTTAATACAACAAGCCATGCTTCTCAAATCCAGCATCATCGTGACCCTCTCCTACGGCATCCAGTGGAAATGCTTCAGTCAGGAAGCTCGGCATCAACCATTCTGGGCTTGGATTGGGATCCTTTCACTCCTCAATCGCTATGTGTCCGTCCATCTCACTTGGAGAGGGGCAGACAAAGGAGGAGAGAGGGCGACGAGGCGGGGAGGAGGCCGACTAGGGGGCGAAGCGAGGGGAGCAGTCAGGCGGCGAGGGGCCATTCCTTTAATACTTTTGGCTCTCGAGTCTCTTTGTAGGATACTTGGCCAAAGTGTGACCTGTTAGCCCATAAGTCAAGATCGAGGCGGTCGTTGCTCACCCGACACGATCAGACGAGGTCACAATTTACCCAACACGATCATCCGGGGTGAACAAGAATTGGGGATCGGATCGGCGAAATTAGCAGCGGGCGAAGGGAGGAGGCGGGCACCAAGGGGCGAGGAGGGAGGTAGGCGGACGAAGGGAGGAGGCAGGCAAGGCGAGGGCAGACGGGGGAGGGCGGCATGGGCGCAGACAGGGGTAGGAGAGCGTGAGCAGGAAGGAAGGAGGAGGAGGGAGCGATGGCGGCGGCCACATCGGGGGAGGAGACAAGGAGGAAGCCAGCGTGGGGGGGCAAGCATATGGCGGGAGAAGCCATCCTCTCTTACTCTCTCAAACATCATCCTCTAGGTTTCGTCAACCAAAGGTGCCATTTGATCCAACATAACCTAGAAATAGTATAAAAGAAAAAACAAATAAACAATCAACCCAAACCTATTCCAGTGCAAACAAAATTAAAAAAGGTGATTACCCCTAGGTATCAAGCTTAAAGGCTTGTCTGGAAGTTGTAACACAGGAATTTCACAAGAAAAAGTTCAATTCCCACAGGAATCGGGGAAAAATTCGACATTCCAAACAGGGCCAAACTATTAACAAATTAACTAACCGCAAAAACACTTGAGGGTTTAAATGCGGGACAAAAGAATCATATATTTTTTAATCTTACCAGTCTAGTCCATATTTTCAAGAATATTAGCCCAAGATCCCAATCCTGATACAATAGAAAAACGTTGCTCTCGTCAATAGGCACCCTCATGGGTACAATGAGCAACAGCTTGAGTCCAATCAATGCAGGAATAACAGATATCTAAAAAGAAAAATATTATTGGTTAGACTTTAGAGTACATTGGAGCATAAGCTTATCTATAGCTCCAAAGGTACAAAGAGAACTCTATTTTTACATCAACGCTAGTTAAGGTTTCTTGAATCACAGATCTGCGAGCTTAAACCCATAAGTGCAAGAAAAAAAGGATGGTTGAAACAAAGTAGTTGGAGTTCATATAAATTACCCATATCGACAGGAGAGCAGAGCTCTTCAAAACAATAGTGTAATCAATTGCATATCTGGTTCCAGCTGCTGCACTCCAGATAATATAACATCCAATGCTAAAAGAGGACAAATCTAATCAAGAAATAGACAAATTTACCACCGAGTGTTAGTAAATATGTTACTAAACTAAACTCATAAACATGAAAAGTTATATAGCAAAAAAGTAAGGTATACAATACAAATATCAGAAAATTACCATTGCACTTAGGTGACTACCCCTGGGTATCAAGATTAAAGGCCTGTCTAGAAGTTGGAACATAGAAATTTCACAAGAAAATTTTCAATTCCCACAGGAATCAAGGAAAAAAACCGGTTCCAAATAGGGCCAAACTATTATCAAATTAACTAATAGCAAAACACTTGAGGGTTTAAATGTGGGACACAAGAATCAGATATTTGTAATCTTACTAGTCTAGTCCATATTTTCAAGAATATTAGTCCAAGAGCTCAAAAAAGGAGTCCAGCCAATAAAGGAATAATAGAGACCTGAAAAAAAAATATTACTAGTTAGACTTTAGAGTACACTGGAGCATAAGCCTATCTATAGCTCCAAAGGTACAAACAGAACTCTATTTTTACATCAGTGCTAGTTAAGGTTTCTTCAATCACAGATTAGTGGGCTTAAACCCACAAGTGAAAAAAAAGGATGGTTGAAACAAAGTGGTTGGAGTCCAGATAAATTACCCATATTGACAAGAGAGCAGAGCTCTCAAAACAATAGAGCACCACTTGTATATTTGTTGTACCAGGAAGCCCAGTTGTCGCGATCTAATGTAATCAATTGCATATCCTTGGCTGCCCTCACCAGCATCCAGCCTCGCACTAGCCAGACCACGCGCTTGTTGGTGGTGATCGACACCACTACATTGGTTGCCCTCCTCGACTCCGGCTCCACGCATAACTTCATTGCCGACCATGCAGCGCATGTCGCCGATGTGCACATGCAACCTCAGTCAGGTCTCAGTGTTACAGTCGCCAGTGGTGATCGCGTCACCAACCTTGGCCTCTGTCGTGCCTTGCCCATCCACATCGAACAGGAAGCTTTCACGTTGGATTGCTATGCTAGGCCTTTGAAAGGATTTGATGTGGTCTTGGGAGTTCAGTGGCTCGATACGCTCGGACCGATCACTTGGGACTTCTCCTGCATGACCATGGCCTTTGCTCGTGAAGGACACAAGGAGATATGGCATGGCCTTCCAATGGAGCCTAGGTCGGCCAGGTTGCTTGCTTGTACCAATACCAGCTTAATGGATGATTTACTCGAGGAATTTAGCAGTCTTTTTGCCGAGCCACACAGGCTGCCACCAGTCAGGGACGCTATCATTACATACACCTAAAGCATGGTACTGATGCCATTGCCATTAGCCCTATCGCTACGCCCAATTGCAAAAAGATGAGCTCGAAAAACAGTGTACCGAGATGCTTCAGCAAGGGACTATTCACCATAGTACCTCGGCTTTCTCTTCAATGGTATTACTCATCAAAAAGACGGATGGCTCTTGGCACTTTTGTGTTGACTATTGTGCTCTCGTTGATCGCACCATCAAGGATAAATTTCCGATTCCAGTTGTGAAGGAATTGCTTAATAAACACCGTGGTGCCAAATTTTTTACTAAACTCGATTTGCGCTCTGGCTATCATCAAGTCCTTATGCATTTGACTGATGTTGAAAAGACAGCGTTCCGCACTCACCAAGGGCTTTTTGAGTTCCTCGTTATGCCATTTGGCCTCACTAACGTGCTAGCCACATTTTAAGCCCTGATGAACTCCGTCCTCCACACATTTCTTTGGCGTTTTGTGTTGGTCTTCTTCGATGACATCCTCATCTATAGCCCGTCGTGGTCCGACCATCTCTGCCATGTCCATGCCATCTTCCGCACACTTGTAGGATCAAGGATGACCGATTAGAGGGGGGTGAATAGGAGGTTATAAAAATTCTTGTGCTCTAATTAACAATTTTAACAATTGTAATATTTAAGAACAATTACTAGCACAAGTTTAGGAGACACTAGATATTTTCCCTATGGTATCGAAGATTTGTCGGTCTTCACTAGTCCACGTTGAGGAAACTTGAACGAATCAAGTTGGCTCTCACGAATTAAGCCTTAACCCTCGATCACTATCGTTGCTTTTCGTCCTCTCCAGAGATGGTGAGCACACAACCACTTCATAATTCCTTACCAGGTCACTTCACAAGCTTTTTTGAAGTAATCACCGCGCAACTTCTTCTCCAAGCCATCTAGGTGCCGGCAAGCACCAAGAGTAACAAATCGTCGCACTCGCTTGAAGACTATCAAGTGCCAAGATGATCAACTAATAATGCAATGCACTTGAATAGCTCTCAACTATCTCAAAATGTGAATTGAATGCAAATGAGTAGAAGAGAGAGCACCAAAGCCTCAAGTGTATTCAATATGGCCAAAGGTTGTGGGCTTAGTGCAGGTGGGGGTGTATTTATAGCCCCCAACCATAAAATTAGCCGTTTGAACAAAGTACCTAAAAAATCATCATTTGAGGTAATACCGCCGTACAAACCCAGTACTACCACAGTCGATGATCAACAGTCAATTGTTGTTCATTAAATGCGTTTGTTATAGCCATTACGGAAAAGTTACGGTACTACCACCAACTATAAATCAGTATTACTGCTCAGCGGTAATACCGCTCGGTTAGATTGGTATTACCAATTTCTAGAGGATTGAAAAACTCAAGAAAAACACCCTCTCTGGAAATAACATACCGCCATGTAAAATTCGGTACTATCGTATTCCGGTAGTACCGCTCAAGAATTGCGGTCATACCATTTTGGAATTCAAGAAAAATTCTCAAAAACATATTCACTGGAAAATACATATCGCCTACCAGATTTCGGTATTACTGACTTGCGGTAATATCGCTCATCAAATGCAGTCATACTGATTTTGTGATTTCAAGAAAAACTTCCAAAAATACGCACTCTGAAAAATACATACCACCATGTAGATTTTAGTACTATCGACTTGCGGTAATACCGCTTATCACTTGTGGTCATACCGATTTTTCTGAACAGATTTCTAGAGGCAAAACAAGTGCAATGCATGATTTCTAGTTGATCAAGATGGCATACAAATAGATCCTCAAGTTACTAGCCATGATCCCTCTTTATAGTACGGTATCTAGTCTACAAATCCGATCTTTTCTTCAAACACCAAGACTAGTAAAAAACTATAAAAAGATCCTTAGACTATATGATACCTTTGCCTTGAGCCATGTCGATCTTTATCATCTTTGTATTGCTTATATCTATATCATCATTCAAACTCTAGGACTAAACCTTTAAATATCTTAACACACATGTTAGTCTCTTAACACATTGTTGATATTAATTACCAAAATCATTTTTAGAGGCTTAGATGCTTTCAACACTACAATCTCATCGCTTCTTCCTAAAACGCTGCAATGTTTTGCTAAACATAGCACTTGTCACATCTGAGTGCCTTCAAGTATGCAAGTTTAGTTTAAGAATCCCAAGTTATACATCTTGCAGCGATGAATTTTCCTTGGCTATGTTAGCATATCACAACAACACAACCCTTTTGCCCCCTTATTCATAAAAAGCATCAGCGTTCAGTTTGTCGGATCTAGTCTAGAGGAATTCACTTTGGAGTAGGCCCAGCTGCTCTTCTTCCTCTATCTTCAGCACACTTGACCTCTTAGCTAATCTCAATTTCATATTTTTTTTAGATAATGGAAGAGAACAACTATCTCAATTTCATATAGGTATCTCATAATGTACTGCTAAGTGCTGAGGGTACTCTGAAATTCATTTTCGCAAAAGGCTTTTCTTCTTATGGAATTTTATTTAACTTCAATTCTCTTGCACAGTTAAATTAAAAGAAAGTATTAGAACGTTAAACAAAGTGCATAGCAGTATAGCACTAATTCCAGAGGGAAAAGCAAATGAGGGAAAAAAAACATTTTAAGGAACAATCTACAAATGCTTGTTGTCTGAATGAAAGAAGGGCAGTTCTAATCTAGAAGAAGTGATCATGCAAAGTATTCATAGAGAAGGCTAATAAAGACATCATTAAAGTTTAATGAGCAAATCAGAAGGGTAGAGAGGTTCTTATATCATCTATAAATGATTTATTTGTACATATGTAACAAACATCAATAAAAAAACACAGGGCAAATTTTTTCACATTTACCAAAATTTGTTCTGCTAATTTTGGTAGGTTCAGAATGACTTCGCCATACGAGACAATTTGTTTTGTTCTAAAGCGTGAAATGAGTTTCTACATTTTTAGAGTGACATGATGTTAGTATACATCTGAATAAAAATAAACTTTGCAACAACAATATTTCAATAAGAAAGGTCAATCTTAATGCATTAAGGAGACTTGTCAAAGAAAAATCTTGTCTTTTTTACAAACCATGCCACCTATAATACATAATTTTCAATTTGCAAGGCCAACGAACATTAATCAAGGAGCTTTTCCTATATATGAACTTCCCTGAACCAAATCTGCTAGGCATTAAATACGGCTACAATGAATCATTATTCCTGCAAACCAAATTTGAATTGTGTTAGAAATGTATGAAGCAAAATAATGAGAATCTCTGTGTGCGTATATAGAACAACCCCAACCCTATCATGCAAGCACATCGAATAGATACAAGCACTCTGTCAGAAAATGATACTCGAGCCTAATAATTATCAAAAGTACCCATATTTTCATATTGTTGCTATGATCGTCCAAACTGAGATTCTTTTCATATACAAACAAATCAAACAGCTATGAATTTGAACAAACGCTCTTACCAGGCTCATCTGACACATCTCCATTAGAGATTAGTGTGTACAGTCCTTTGTTAAACGTACCAGCATATGCAATTAGCTCCTCAACAAAGTGCCTCTTCGTGGAATCCTGCAATTTATAATTCCAACGTTAACACATTTGAGAAATTACTGCATTTTTTAAAAGCATTACAGTGGCAATGATTGAATACATCTGTCTTAATTACATCAGAAAGCAAATAGTGGGACTTCCAAAATTTCTATCGATGTACAGCCAGCTCCCCTTGTTGAAGTATAAGTGAATTGTCCATCTTTCCTCATCAGCTTAAGCTTTTGGGTGAATTGATTGGTACATACAACTCAATATGGTATCAGAGCCAAGAGGTTTTGAGTTCAAGACCCGGTTAGCGCAATTAAGAAAATAATTGTAGCTTATTTCTATTCCACGTCTTAGGCCCGAGGGAGCCTACACGTGAGGGGGAGTGTTGAAGTATAAGCTTTTGGGTGAATTGGTTGGTGCATGCAACCCAATCGACCTCACATGGTCAGCAGGTTGGCATGCAACCCAATACTCACTCATCATCTTCTTTCATCCGCTCATCGACACCAGCCCCTCCACCCTGGTCAACCGTCGTGGCACCCGTAACAACACCGCTCCCCAAGTGCTGCAGATATCTTATCTCACCCCTGTCTACTTGTCACAGAGCTCCATTGCCACAGCCTAGATGCTAGATTCGTTCCCCACTTCCCCGTGCGGAGAAGTGAGAGGAGGCGGCCTGGATCTGTGGATGGAGGCGGCGACGTAAATCCAGGTGGGGACGCTGGTGGCTCTCCACTGCAAGTGGAGGAGCGGTTTTGGCAAATCAAAATTTGAATATTTCAGATTTTAAATTAAAAAAATCAATTTCAAACAAAATTCAAGCAAAATTGTTTTTTGGACAAAATTAATCCAAACCGATTTTTTGGGATCGGTTTGTATTTCTACCGGCCTCCACCGGTAAATCCGAAATTGCTGATTTTTGGCTAAAATTCGGAACACTGGGAGCGGCAATGCACTTACGAGGGGGAGGCAAGGAGGAGATGGCACAGGGCATTGGCAACAGCTGCGAGGGGGAAGGATGGAGTAATGGTGGTGGCAAGCGAGGAGCGAGCGAGAGAGGGAGTGATATGGGGTGGCATGATCTTGCAATGACAATGGATACATGTAGCAGGAAGATAACTCAAGTACAACAGTACAATATGAAATTGGACAATCTTGTGTCAAGCACAAAACCTCCACAATAGTAATCGCATCACAACTCTCACAATGATCCAATCCATACAACCAGCACGTATGCAAATGCACGGAGAGGTTGACCACAACTAATTAATCCAAGCAAACCCCAAGAATTCACAAGACCAATGGATAGCAAGAACACACAGTTCATCTTAAGAATAAAACCAATCTACTAATTCCAATCTGGAAATCAATCTTCAAAATTCATGCCCCCCTGCCCTAGGGCCGGCGTGGCGCACACACCTAAATAGGGAGCTCTCCGCTGGTTCGTCCAAATCAAAAGGCCCACTCCAATTTGGTTTCTAGAGCCCAAATACAACTCCTAAACGCAATTAATCCTAACTCTAGTGTCTGGACTCAAAGCAATAAGATACATGGCCAAAAATTAAGTATTATTCAGCTTAAATAACTAGACATGCAAGCCCACTTGGTTTCTAACTCCTCAAAGCCCAATTCGAATTGAAATCCACTTCAAATTCGGAATTGAGTGTTTGGGCTGATTTCGGATTGGATGTGAAGTCCAATTCAGATTCTTTGCAAGCAGCCCCACTTGGTATCCTCCTTGGCTTGGCCAAACACCTCCTTGTCCTTGACCCATGTGCTCCTCTCTTCTCTTGGCTTGCTTCTTTCTTTCTGTTGAAATTGATTTCCTTCTCTCTTTCTCTTTTGGCCGAAATTGATGCAAGCTCTTCTTGTAGCGCCTTCATGCAATGCAAACCCTCCGTTGTGGTGCCTTCCTCCCTCACCTCCCACTGGACACCTTGTGAACCTCTAACAAGCTTACATTCATGATTCAAGCAATTAGGCAGCATCATTGTTTTTTATGCAAATATGGATTCACCTTATCATTGCCCAAATCATGTGTAGGTGTTGTTATGCAAGTGTAAGTGCAAGGGATGTCCTCATCAGGGAGGACTGACGGTGGGGAGAATTTGGCGGGAGCCGGGAGGTGAGGGGCAGCGAGGAGGGTGGCGAGGGGGAGAAGTCGTCCGACGCACAAGGCTGCTAGGGCTGGAGAAGAGGAACGTGAACGACAGCGTGGGATGCGAGCGAGTGAAACGAAGATACGAGCGAAGGAAGGAGCGAGCAGCTGAAGCTGAAAAGTATGGCCCACATGTCGGTGCGCTAATTCATTAGTTGGGTGGGAAGTGGAGCGAACGAATGACTTTTTAAGTAGTAAAGATAATATCTCTAATACTTAAAAGAGATAGTTGGTGAGTGGTATGTTGTTGGTGATAAGCCCTAGAGGCAATCATGGAGATGATTGTATGACATCTATGTTTATGAGTTATAAGAATAAATGTTATTATGTTCCTTGAATGAATCATCAGTTATAAAGATTAACAAGTATGTGATTTGTTGGTGAAGCTCTTTAACTTATATGATGTCGTTCTAAATGTATCCCTAGTCGGATGTCACTAGTCTAAACACTAGTGACTTATCGACCAGTACATGTATTGATTGATAACCATGTTTCACCGGTCATGGATATAGGGATATCGAATCAATAATGTGAACACATGTTAGAGAATATAGTGTTGGATTGACCCACCTTGAGACACTATTGAGATTGTTTTGATTTTATGTGTCATTAGTTGGTCTCAAGCAATGATGATGTATAATCCTTAGACCTGAGATCAGTATGGTTTCTTACACTTAGGGGCTGCCAAACGCTACTCTATAACTGGGTAGTTATAAATGTACCTTTCGAGTATGCTATGAAACATGCGGAGGAATGTGACTGGTTGGATATGGGATTTGCCCCTCCTAACATAACATGAGAGATATCTCTGGGCCCCTCGAACCTCGATGTGGTCGGATAAAGAAAGTGCATGGCCATGCCACTAGTGGTCGAAGAGTCGACCACATAAAGTTATCTGACACTTAATCAAGAAAGTATTGAACAGTCCATGGATGGCATTATATCTTACCTAGAGTTCAAACCAGATATCGTGAGGCAAAGGAAGGATACACGAGCAGGTCGTTTAGTTCAATCAGTTATGGACTAGTCGTATAGACGAGCTAGTCGTAGACTAGTCGAACATGATCACTAACTGGTCATAAGGAGTTATGAACTAGTCATGACTAAATATGAACTATTCGTATAGAGATACGAGCTGGTAGTAAGTGATAAGGACCTAGTCATAGATCATATGACATTAAAGTTCGTCCGATATAATTTATGTGTATTCGGAATCATTATGTTCTACTTGGAACCGCTAACGACTTATGGTCGAAAAGAGTTTTGAGTCACAACCGATTACGCATGAACCTACAGGGTCACACACTTAACGGGTTGGAACAAACGTGTTCAGATAGGATCCGTCATGGGCTCTATATAAGGGGATGCATGAGGCTGTTGGGATAACTATGAGACAGACACACAACGTGAGTTGCTCCTCCGAAACCCTAGCCGCCATCTTCTCAAGAGAGCCTCGCCAGGCGAAGTTGGTGCTAACACACCGAGCATCATGATGTTCCATCCTCGACATGTGGATGCCGTAGAGGCACCGCTGCGCGTTGTCGTTACTATACCAAGGGCATCCACGACCTCGCAAGGAACGCAATTGGTTGCTGGAGGAGACGATCGACACCGAGGATGCTGGACGATCGACTACGACCACTTCATCGACATGCTCTACGTTGGATCAGGCTGCTCCAACTCTTCTTCTGCTGCGTTGCGTGTCTAGTAGTAATGATCTATGATCTCTTAGTTGCATGGCTTTCTGATTTACGTGGTAGATTTTTGAATTGCCAACTAGTGTAGCCTACCTGTATCCCTTCAATGGTATCAGAGCCATCTTGTATAGTTTTTGATCTAGATCGATCGCATATACTTGATATGTGGTAGTAGTAGATTGGATCTATTACTAGTCTGGTCAGGTAATCTAGATCGGTTCATATGGATAGAATGGTCTAGGCACTGGTCGATAAGATCGATCGGTTTTCGGCGATAGTAGATGGGTTTACGGGAGGTATGAGTTAAGAGCACCATATGGTTTACTATGCTTGTTCACGACCACATTGCATGATACTCCACCGGTCGGAATTCCGCCATCAAGGTATGCCGCAATGTGTGGTCGTATCAAAGCTGTGATTGCGTGAATAAGATTCATGTCCCAAATTTTTTCCAAGGGCATTGCCCTCGACTCACGAGGGACTGCCGTGCTAGGTAATCGTTGTCGCATTATATTGTATTATGTGTTCATGTCACCCAATAGAATTGGATTCTATGCATAACACCTTTTGCAGGGATTGATGTGAATAGTATGGTCCATTGTGTATGTGATGCATGTATGGATTTTACATGGCTTGCGTGTCATGCTGTGTGATAGCCATCAAGCTATATATTATTGTATAACGGTTTGCGTGCCGACATGTGATGCTTGATATTATCATATGTAATTCATTACTAGCTTTTAGGAGTAATTGCTTAGTAGATGAATACGGTGATTTCAAGCATGATGGCTCGGTGGACAGGAAGTATGGTGATAGAGATTGTCATGTTAAGGGCCATACTATTTCACAGTTTAATATGATTATTTGTGATTTTTTATTCCTATCACGCTATTGATCGTGTTTTATTATTAGATGTTTTAATATGGTAGAGTAGTATCCCTCAAAAAAAATTAAGTAAATTTGATGTCTTTCCAATTGTTGCGTCTATCACAATTTTGATCGTTAATTGATAGGTCTACCAAAGTAGGGTGCCATTAACTATCTTAATAAGATGGGGTAGGTGTCGGATACTCACATGCATAGTATTGGTTTAACTTGACAAGGCTATCAAAATAATTTTGGGCCTTGGGGCATAATGTTGGTTTCCAGGGCATAGAGATGCCACACAACAAAAAAGAATCATATGTGATATGATTAACAAGAGGTTGTTTACCTAAATCACTAGGTTTCTAGTAGTGATGCCAAAGCTCACTAGGACTTAATGATATATGGATCTTGAACTCACTATATGATGTTAGAGGGAAACATGGTTTAGAACATATAGTGGAAGTATCTTTTATTAAAGTGTTTAATAGAAGATCTTACATAGACATAGTGCTGAATTTTTTCATATATTTCTGTTGTAGATCATGGCACCTAATATTTCCTCCACACCTACCTTTAGCTTGCGATCTATTCTTGAGAAAGAAAAACTGAATGGAACCAACTTCATTGACTGGTTTCGAAATCTGAGAATTGTTCTCAAACAAGAAAAGAGGGAATATATTCTAGAGGGTTTCTATCATGAGGAACCGAATGCAGATGCCACTCGTACTGAAAAGAATGCCTATGAGAAGCATTGCAATGACGCAATCAATACACACTGCCTTATGCTTGCCACCATGAACTCTGAGCTTCAGAAGCAACATGCATGAGACCACAGACGTTTGAAATATGATTGTGGGTCAGAAAGGTATGTTTCAGGATCAAGCAAGGGCGGAGAGGTACAATACCTCTAAGGCATTGTTTTCTTGTGGGCTGTCAGAAGGTAGCTCGGTGGCAGTCCTCATGTGATCACGATGATTGGTCACATTGAGAGCTTGGAAAAGCTTGGTTTCCCCTTTAGCCAAGAGTTAGTTACTGATGTGATTCTCCAATCACTCCATGCGAGTTTTGAGCCTGTCATCTTGAATTTTCATATGAATGGCATGGAAAAGTCAATGACCGAGTTGCATGGTATGCTTAAAGGTGCTGAGGAGAGCATCAAGAAAAGTTCTAATCATGTGATGATGGTTCAAAAGACTACTAGCTTCAAGAAGAATGGTAAGTCTCAGGGAAAGGGAAAGGGCAAAGGAAAGACTCAAGATGAGATCGAGAGTCTCAAGTCTAAGCTTAAGAAGCTTGTTGGACCTAAATGGCGATGGAGGGGGTGAATGTCGACTTTTAAAATTTGCTCCCCAAAATACTCATTTAAACAATTCTCCAATAGCTACAAAGCTATCAAGAAGGAGCGACTAGAATCGAAAGCAAAAAGATCGCAAACAAGAGCTACTTGTTGGCCGCAAACCGCCTCGACATTAAATAGCAGTAGTCGCACTCAAAAAGCTAGCTTTTGACCGCTGAAAACTGCACTAAAATTGATGATTTTGACTGCTGAAAACTGCAAAGAAAAAGATGATGTACACAAGAGCAATTTCGGCCGAAAACTGCAATGAAGGGCCGAAAACAAGAAGAATAGAGGCTGAAATTGCAAAGAAGAAGTGGTCAAAACAAAGAATGGAAGGGGTCAAAACAGAATGGAGAACTTACTAAAGACAAGATAAAAGAAAACAAAGGTTTGCTTCCAATCTTTTAGTCCCAGAGGATCACCACTAAAAATCAAATAGCAAGGAGGGCTTGGAAAACAAAGAATTCAAACTTAGAAGCAAGAGATTCAGAATTTGGACAAAAACCTGAAAAGTACAGAGGGTTGCCCAAAAACTCAATTTCCCATTTCATCTTTGATCATTTGGCTATGAAACTTTGAGGATAGGTTAGCAATAGCCTCTGGACCTCTCATGCCAAGTTTTATGCCATCTCGTGAAGGGAATCGAGAACAGCCTCAAACCCTAGAAATGCAAACCATGAACAGGGGAACTTAAAAAGGAAATCTGAGAATAAAATTAAGTTTACTCTAGGGAAACTTGATCAAACGATCTTGAAGCACTAACCCATCACAGAGCAATCCCAGTAAGCAAGAACTCAAAACCAAGAAATCAAGAAATCTCCAAAAGAGGTCATCGAAGGAAAAATGACAGAGAGCTCAAATATGAAACAAACACCATCTCATATTGATCTAAAGGAAGAGAGATACATGATTGATACAAGAGGAATGATTACAAGCTTTCATCTCATCCTCTCCCACTCTCAAACCTCAAGAACACACCCATACATGCTTGAGGAGGGATGAACACGCCCGAAAGCTACGAAGGGACAAGCAGGAGCACACCGCCTCCACCAACAACCTCAACCACTAAAGCCTAAAGCCAAAACAACCACTAAAGACTCCTTTACTCTAGCAAACCCTAATTCCCTTTTCAAGTGCTCTAGAGGGCATGCAGCCCTCCATCCTTTTTATAGCCCACACCTAACGGGTCTCCACCCTATTACGCCCGCTAGGTCCAACGGCCCGCCTCCGCTTGTGCACCACGCTGATCTCCCGATTCGCCTTCGCACCTTTCGAAGCTTCAAGCCCTTGCCTCGCAGACGCCAAGAACCACCTCGAGTCTCACGTTGTCTTCGACACATCTCGACCGCTCGACCTCGCCACCACCGCGCTTAGTCCGTCCACCGTGTCCGCCACAACTCCGCCGACGCCCCGCAGCCACACGCATAAGAAACACATCAAATAGCACCGCCGATACATGAAAGCGCCAATACCATCATATTTACCATTGATGAAGTCCAAACCTCGTCAAACAAAGAATATGCATCCTAATCCCATACGCACCAAGTTTGACTAAGTCCGACAGAGCCCGATTGCGCCATGTAACGACTCGACCAACCACTCAACCCAAACTCGACTATCCTAAACTTTGTCAATTACTCATCACTCACATGGAGTCACGACCACATGGTCTCTCAATCTCCCCTTGATGAGTATATTGACAAACCCCAAAAAGCGCAAAGATGAGTTTGAAATGCAAGAAGGAAGTCAAACATGGTCCAAAGGAAAGAGAAATGATGCTATCGACCATGTCGACACACAAGGAGCTTAACGAAGAACAAGTTTTCCTCAAAGCTCCAAAAAAAAAAGAAAAAGGCTTTTTCTACCACTATTCTCCCCTTTGGCAATAACACATCAAGAAAGCAAAGGAGAGAAAATGACAAGACAACGGATGAAATGGCAGAAGTTTGATTATTCTAAGCATTTAGAGCCATGAAAATTATCCAGAATGACCATAATGTAATACACCAAGCCATAACTCAATAAAAAGGCTATCTAGATCATGACAAGATATGTATATCCTAGCTAGAACACATAGATGACGATCTGAAATGTAATGCATTTTATGAGCATGTCAAGTCATCAATAAGCAAAGTCTAACTAGAGATATCCAAGGATGATGCAGGCCATGTCAATAAGCTAAGCGGAACAAGGAACTACTATTGAGACAAAATAGAGAGCTATGCTCAAGAATGAAACATTGGTTAAGTACTTGATACTTTTTGTAGCTTTAAGCAAATTGAACACATAAAACATATTTTCTCTTGAAATGCATGATGGTTGCCAACCAGATTTTTGTTTTATCATGTGCTAGGTCTCAAGCCTTATGCGACTACTCCAAGCGAGAAGCTTAAGAAGATAGTCTAGGTCACCCAAAACTCCCCTAAGTTCATGCCAAGTGCAATGGCAAGCCGCCTCATAGGAGAGAGTTGGTGAGATCATTTTTCGCACAAAAGAGATCTTTTGCCTTTTAACAAGTTGTACTAACTCATGCATCGTCAAGAGACTAAAACGGCTCAATCTAAGGCTCAATATAGATTCAACACTCTACCCAAATTTATTTGACATGGCATGAATCATAAAAGGATAGCTCAAGAAAGACTAATCTCGAAAAGCTAACATGACAAGTTTTAGTTTAAGTTGAGCAATTTTAATTAACTTATCATGGCAAAAGCTAGGCTACACATATGAAGTCATGATAAATCTAGCAAATAAGCACAAGTCATGGCAAGGTGTAAAGCATTGTAAACATGTTATAGCAGATAATAATCAAGGCTCAATGTAGTTATATTACAATGCGTAATGCTAGAAATGCGTAAGATCCAGCCCCTCAATATTAGATGCAACTTTTAGTTCAAGTTGAGTTAAGTCAATATAAAGCTCCGTAAGCTCCCAAAGAAAACATAAAACACAAAAATCCTTAAAGCATAGATAAGATATAGAGAATACTATGGCTCAGATCGACTCTCATCTACCCCATATGACTCTAGGACTATCAACCGCCCACTTAACACACCTAGGAGCAAACACGCACTGCCTACCCGAGGGTGGCCCAACCTCGCTAGAACCTTCAAGAAGTGAGTGAGCTCAACCTAGTGAGATAAGTAATACTAATAAGCAAAGATCCTAGAATCACAAGATAAGAGCAGTAAATCTAAACAACTAGACAAAAGAAGCACTCTAATCTATGCTAGGAGGACTAATCCCAAATGCACCCAAAATGCAATGCAATGAAGAAGGAGCTAGAGCATAAATAAGATAGTAGAGCAAGAAACCCAAAGCTCCTCACTACAAATCCATAAGGACAAACCACCCCAAGCTCTCCCAGCAGAGTCAAAACCTCGAACTATCCAATGGCTTGGTGAAAATGTCACCAACCGGTGGTCACTTCCACAAACCGAGCATTATATCGCCTTCTCTACATGGTCTCTAAGGAAGTGGAAGCGGATATCGATGTGCTTGGTCCGGAATGCCGTGACTGGTTCTGGCAATGTTAATCGCAGAAGTGTTATCACAAAAGAGTGGAACACTCACGATAACTAACCCAAAGTCCCGCAGGTCGGCCATCCAGAGCACTTGGCTACAAAGAATCGGCCGCAAAGAACGATTTCGACCTCTGCGATGGATCAGGTAACACCGATCGCTTCCTCAAGACCAGAAACAAGAGAAGTGCCAAGAAATTGGCAAAGCCGGAAGTGCTCTTCCTATCTATCCTACAACCAATAAGTCCGCATCCGAGAAGGCTCTCAAGGAAAGACAGATGAAGAAGAGTACCAGATACCATAGTCAATGGTAGCTCGCAGTACCGAAGATGCGCTTCACCGCTCGGGCGTGAGAAACGCGAGGAGAAGCTCAAAACGAGCGATAAACACACAGAGAAATGTATGTCCGGTCTTGAGGCAATGAGGTACAAGAGGGAGCCAATCATGCCGCGACATTTTTTTGATCAACCGCTCGCCATCCTCATCTCGGGTCAAGATAGGTCAGAGAAGCCATGGGAGTCGACAAAGCTTACCATCACTCATATCGGTTGCCTCAGAGATCACGAGTGTACTTGCCTCGATGAAGAAAAGTACCTCCCGAGTCCGCTTGATTTGGAAGCCAAGAAAGAATGTCAACTCACCCATCATGCTCATCTCAAACTCTTGCTCATGACATCCGAGAACCGTGAAACCAGAGCATGAGAAGAGTCGCCAAAGATGATGTCATCGACATAGATTTGGACGAAAGTAAAGTCACTACCAAGCCTACTGATAAACAAGGTCTTGTCTACTTTACCCATTTCAAACCCATGACTCAACAAGTAGGACTTAAGCCTCTCATACCAAGCTCGGGAGCCTCGCTAAGTCCATACAACATGGAAAGCTTGAAGACATGGTTAGGTATTTGGGGTTCTCGAAACTCGAGGTCGCTTGACGAGACTTCTCCTCAATAAGGCCATTGAGGAAGGCACTCTTCACGCCCATCTGGTAAAGCTTGAAACCCTTAGAAGCCGCAAAGGCAAGCAGATTCTAATGGCTTCAAGTCGAGCTACAGGAGCAAAGGTCTCCTCAAGTCTAGACCTCAACCTCGAAAACCCCGAGCTACTAATCTAGCCTTGTTTTGATGACTACCCCATCCTCACTGCTTGTTCTTGAACACCCACTTGGTTCCAATGATATTGTGGCCTCGTGGGGCTCAACAAGCCACTGCACCTTGTTTCTCTCAAAGTTCTCTAATTCTCATGCATGGCATTGACCCAAGACTCATCGTAAAGGGCATGACAAATGTCCTTGGGCTCAAAGGAGGTAACAAAGGCGTAATGGAGATGTAATTGAGAAAAGCTGCACTTAGAGCGCAGACACGCCAAAAGGTCGCCAATAATCTGCTCAAGGATGCCTTTTCCGGATATGTCTGGGAAGTCCCGGATGAGAAGAAGAAGTGGCCTCTACCTCGTGTGCAGACGAGGCGTGACAGAGCCACTAGCTCGAGGAAACGGAAGGCAGTACGATCACCTTGAGGTGCCGTGGAAGAAGGCATCTCAAGGGGAGGAAGAGGAGCCGATCGTAAACAACCATTGTCTCCTCGCCCTCATCATCCACAAAGATGGTCTCTGACCGCTTCTAAAGAACTCGAGATATCCGCCTAGTCCCCTGACCGCCTCGCAAAGGTCACCTCGCGTGTCTCTACCAACTTGCTAGACTCGCAGCCTGCACTTATAAGTTCGCCAAGAAGTCGAGTAGCCTAGAAAGATACCATCACAGAACGTGACTCGAACTTGTCTAGGTTCCCAGACTTCGTATAAAGCACTTGCAACCAAACACACTAAAATGAGAGACGCTGGGCTTTCCCTGTATCTCACTCATAAGAAGTGCTGCAAGTGTGCCCTAAGAAATACTCGATTTGAGACATGGCACGCGGTAGCTATAGCCTCACCCCAAAACTTCCGCTGTAGAGTACTCATCACATCGCCTTGGCCATCTCGACTAAGGTACGGTTCTTCCTCTCCACAACGCCATTTTGTTGTGGGACGGCGGAGAAGAGAACGGTGCTCTACACTGCCTCACCACGAAACTCTCAAAGTAGGAATTTTGAACTCCGTGCCATTGTCACTACGGATCGCTCAGAAGGCACCGTGAAGCTCAACAGAAGCCTACTAAAAAGACCTCGAAAAGTGAAAACGCCCCATCCTTTGACGCTAAGAAAACACCCAAGAATACTCGAGAAGTCATCGACCACAACAAGAACATACCACTTCCTCCCGCCGATCAAGACTCGAGCCGGTCCAACTGCGGTCCATGTGGAGCAATGTTCTGCAGACATCGGTCATAGTAATCGTGGACCGGAAGGATGAGAAGCGGTAACCATCTTGCCGCGTTTAGTAGAGTGCAAACAAGATCTTTGACCATCTTGAGTTTCGCAGATCACTTAATGAGATCATGGTCGCTAACTCGGGTCAAATGGTCAAATCCAATGTGACCAAGTCTCCTATGCCGAAAGAGAGATCATGGACTCGTATAACCAAACACCGGAGAGGATCACCAAGAATCGTAAAAATCAGCACGAAAAGATCCTCCCATAACGAGAAATCCCGCAAACCGATCACCCAAGAGTCAAGAATTTTGCAAGCTGCTTTTGAAGCTCACCTCAAACCGCTATCAGAAGTCGAGAAACGAAAAGCAAATTGTACCGCAGCTTACTAACCAAGGCAACATCCTTAAGAATAAAAGAAGCATTAATACGACAAGCATTTTGGCGATGACGCGCTGCATTTGCTGCCTCCGGAAGGTGATCGCCTCATCACCGAGCGCTGGCTAGGAGGAGAACCAACGGAGTCTCCCATCATATGACGAGAACAACCGAGTCTACAAGCCAAACCTTCTCCTTCCCTACCCGTAACTCCGAGTCAAACAGAGTAAAGTCTCAAGATCGGGTAAATCAGAGTGATTTTGGCACCCAATACCGAGTAACACGCGGAGCGATGAAGTAGTCAAGCACCTAATGACCTCTATCTACCCTACGCCTCCGTGACTCAAGGAAGCGTAGGTCTATGAGCAGACCAAGTCGCTATGGGTCTCGATCGCTATGGGAGAGCGAGTCTAACACCGCAACATGCAGATCACGCCAGGTAATCGTCTCGACGGGAAGTGAGATGTATCCTCAGATTTACGGAAGTCACGACCGAGCAAAGACAAGGACGAAAACCATAAGACTTAGAAAACCAAGTCCTCGATGTCGCCTAAAATCAAAAGCAAACTCGACCTCGTAAGTCTTAGGTACACTCAGATCCGGGTCGACCTCGAATACGCCTAAGTGCTCTCAAGACGGTCTCTACGCTAATCTCGGCGCTACCAAGCATCTCTCGATCGAGTGCCCATCCTTCTCGACAGAGCAGTGCAGTGGTACTTCACCTTCGAGAGGTGGAAGTGAAGACTAAAAGGCTTCGCCAGAGAGGTCAAGCAACAGTGGAATCACCTCATCGTCGAGATCCTTGACAAAGCCCGCCGATTTGAATTTGACCTCATCGATCTGGCTCGACTCGATCACACCTCGTGCTATGGGTCTAAGCACGCAGTGGATGCTTCCTTATGTCCTCATAAAAATCATATCCTAGACCTTGATTAAATCTGCAGATCTTAGATTGGTCTAGAATAAGATTGAGCTTCTTCTTGCCTCCTACAAATCTCTCGAGAGTGTTCATAAGGTAATCGACACTCCCGAAAGAGAGAGGTGCAAGAAGAGCAGGGGAAGAAGAGACACAGAAGGTAAGGAGCAAAAGAAGAACCAAAGAAGAGGGAAGAATGGCTTGTGCACGCACAACCGACTCAAGGACAGCCCCATCGCTAGCCAGCTGGTTCACGCCGCTAAGCTGCCTCAACCTTACCCCGGGCTTCTCCTTCTCCACAATCATATTACAAGCACAATGTGGCTTCTTCTAGAAGGTCCTTAGTTAGCTTCACACATTTCTCATCCAAAGCAATCAAGTCGATTTTAGTTTGTTACACTTAATGCATGGTGAGCTAACAGGTCCTTAGAAGCAAACCGAGCCAACTTCCTTTCATGATCAATCATATCTTGAAACTGCTTGGAGACAAATTTCAAGTTCAGCAGCTAACTTAGGACAGCTTCAAGCATGAATCAATCGGCCAAGTAAAGGAGCTTGTAGTTCAAAGAATTTTATGATCCGCCTGCTTTAAGTTCATCTTCAAGTTATTGCAATTTTCACAAGACTCGGGCAGATCAAGGAGCATGGCATAAGGTCCTCTAGCAAAGAATGTCCTTACCTCACATGAGGCGGAGAAGTAGTCTCATCAAGAGTAAGTAGGGTAATGTACCATCCTACTCAACTCTAACTCAAAGAGCGCACTAACATTCTCCACCTTAACACTATCAAGTTTGGAGGACACACTATCATGTGAGGTCCTTAACTTCTCCATATCAACCAAAGAAAGCAGAGCATGTATCACAATCATCACTAGAAGGGCGTATGTAAGAGCAATAATCTCTAGTGACACCATCTATTTCCTTCTCTAACTCAAAGACACCTAGCCTTAGCTTTAGCATGAAAACCTCCTAGCTTAAGAAAAGCATGATTGAGCTGGTCGAGGTGGGACATACCTCATCCGAAGTCGAGTACACTCATTGTCACGAAGTTCGCCGAGGGCCATGAAGCACATGCCGAGAAGTCGCCGCCGCCATCCTTGGGCTCTTGGTCACCCGTCCCGCCATCGCCGCTTCCATCCTTCCACCTCGCCGAGGTCGAGGTCGCCGAAGCGTGAGGACGCTGTGGAAGAGCTTCTTGGCTTTGCCAAAGTTGCGTAAAATTCTTCTTTCTTGGTGTCCGAGCCGAGGCTTTTGTTGCGTTTTTTGTCAAGTAGTCGTTTTTGCCCGAACTCCCAGAGTCGTTTTGCCCTTCTCCAAATTTTGGGGCTTTGTTCAATGTGGTTGGGGCCACCACACTCAAAGCAAATCACGGGTCCTCCTCTCTTTTTGTCTCTCCTACCCTTGTAGGCATGGGAAAACCTTCTGCTAGGAGGGCTAGCCGATCATCTATAAGTCGCTTTAACCGATCATCGCTATGTCACAGAGAAGCAAGGAGAAACCGCAAGAAGAATCAAGAAAGTCTTGAAGAAGAAACGGATCGTGACCAAGGCCATCGATCAGGACTTCGACCGACGAGAGACAACGCTAATCTCGTGAGTCTTGAGGCGCGAGTACAACAAGGCCAAGAGTCGTGGTCGAGAGGTCTGTCGTGTCTTTGATGGTGGTCACTTTCATCTCCCAAACACGCAGACGAGTGCCGCGAGCACTCGACGAGCGTTGTCCGAAGTCGGGTATGTGAGACCGACCGCCGAGGTTGCTCAAGATTTTGTGAAATCGCGAAAAGCACTCGCCCAGGACTCACCAAAGAAGCATCTCAATTTGTTGTATTCGCTTGAACCGATCTGCCGAACCGCCTTGATCCGGTGGTGCCCTCATGGTATGCGCGCGAGGGTCACCCAGATGTCGAGGCGACGACAGTGAGATATGCGGTCAAACTCGCCACGACTCAAACCCTAGATGATGATGTTCTTGCCTTTGCATTTGCCTCAACATCACCATGTTCCCGGATTGATGTTCTCATCGGCAGAACAACGAATCGCATTCTGACCTTCCGCCAGATGGCATACCCCCGAGCCTCGATGTATGTCTCCATTCGCTCTTCCGTAGGGTAATCGATGCCATCGAAAACGGGCGGCTTGGTCGAGTACTTGTCCATCGCCATGGCTCTTGAGACCGTTAAGATCTATTGAAAAGAGCTAACCCGCTCGATACCAATTGTTGGACCGAAATGGCGACAGAGGGGGTGAATGTCGACTTTAAAATTTGCTCCCCAAAATACTCACTTAAACAATTCCTCTCCAATAGCTACAAAGCTATCAAGAAGGAGCGACTAGAATCGAAAGCAAAAGATCGCAAACAAGAGGCTACTTGTTGGCCGCAAACCGCTCGACATTAAATAGCGTAGTCGCACTCCAAAAAGCTAGCTTTTGACCGCTGAAAACTGCACTAAAATTGATGATTTTGACTCTGAAAACTGCAAAGAAAAAGATGATGTACACAAGAGCAATTTCAAATTAAACTGCAATGAAGGGGTCAAAAACAGAAAGAATAGAGGCTGAAATCACAAAGAAGAAGTGGCTGAAAACAAGAAATGAAGGGCCGAAAACAGAATGGAGAACTTACTAAAAACAAGATAAAAGAAAACAAAGGTTTGCTTCCAATCTTTTAGTCCCGTGAGGATCACCACTAAAAATCAAATAGCAAGGAGGGCTTGGAAAACAAAGAATTCAAACTTAGAAGCAAGAGATTCAGACTTGGACAAAACCCGAAAAGTACAGTAGGTTGCCCAAAACTCAATTTCCCATTTCATCTTTGATCATTTGGCTATGAAACTTTGAGGATAGGTTAGCAATAGCCTCGACCTCTCATGCCAAGTTTTATGCCATCTCGTGAAGGAATCGAGAACAAACCTCAAACCCTAGAAATGCAAACCATGAACAGGGAACTTAAAAGGAAATCGAGAATAAAATTAAGTTACTCTAGGAAACTTGATCAAACGATCTTGAAGCACTAACCCATCACAGAGCAACCCATTTTGGCCAATCCCAAGAAGCAAGAACTCAAAACCAAGAAATCAAGAAATCTCCAAAAGAGGTCATCGAAGGAAAATGACAGAGAGCTCAAATATGAAACAAACACCATCTCATATTGATCTAAAGGAAGAGAGATACATGATTGATACAAGAGGAATGATTACAAGCTTTCATCTCATCCTCTCCCACTCTCAAACCTCAAGAACACACCCATACATGCTTGAGGAGGGATGAACACACTGAAAGCTACGAAGGGACAAGCAGGAGCACACCTCCGCCTTCACCAACAACCTCAACCACTAAAGCCTAAAGCCAAAACAACCACTAAAGACTCCTTTACTCTAGCAAACCCTAATTCCCTTTTCAAGTGCTCTCTAGAGGGCATGCAGCCCCTCCATCCTTTTTATAGCCCACACCTAACGGGTCTCCACCCTATTACGCCCGCTTAGGTCCAACGGCTCGCCTCCAGCCAGTGCCACGCCGAATTTCCGATTCGCCTTCTTCGCACCTTTCGAGAAGCTTCAAGGCCTTGCCTCGCAAGACGCCAGAACCACCTCGAGTCTACGCTGCCTTCGACACATCCCGACTGCTTCGACCTCGCCACTCGCGCTTAGTCCGTCCACCGGTTCCGCCACGACTACCGACGCCCCGCAACCCACACGCATAAGAAACACATCAAATAGCACCGCCGATACATGAAAGCGCCAATACCATCATATTTACCATTGATGAAGTCCAAACTGATTTAAACAAAGAATATGCATCCTAATCCCATACGACCAAGTTTGACCAAGTCCGACAGAGCCCGATTGCGCCATGCAACGACTCGAGTCCGAACCACTCAACCCAAACTCGACTATCCTAAACTTTGTCAATTACTCATCACTCACATGGAGTCACGACCACATGGTCTCTCAAAGCTCAAGCTGGGTCCTAAGCCTGACATATAATGCTACCATTGTCATGACACTATTCACTAGAAGAGAAATTGCAAGAAGTACTTGACAGAAATGAAAAAGAACAAAGGAAGTAAGACTTCCAGTTCAGGTATAAATATTATAGAAATTAATCTTACCACTTCTTCTACATGTTCTTGTGTATTTGATATCGGATCGGTTGCTCATATTTGTAATTCGATGCAGGGATTGATAAGGAATAGAAGTTTGGCAAGAGGCGAGGTTGATCTTCGCGTGGGCTATGGAGTAAGAGTTGCTGCATTAACTATTGACACTTTGCCATTAGTTTTACCCTTAGAATTAGTTATAGAATTAAATAATTGTTATTATGTTCCTGTCTTAAGCAAAAATATTATTTCTGCTTCATGTTTAGGAGCAGAAGATTATGACTTTAGAATAAAGAACAATTATTGTTCAATTTATTTTGAAGATTTGTTTTATGGCCATGCTCCATTGATGAATGGATTATATGTTCTAAATCTTGAGGATATGCCTGTCTATAACATTAATGCTAAGAGACTTCGACCTAATGATTTGAATCCTACTTTTATTTGGCATTGTCGTTTAGGCCATATAAATGAGAAGCGCATGATGAAGCTCCATAAAGATGATTTTTTTAATAATCTATTTTTATTCAGAATTGCAGAAATAATACTACGTTTTTTTGTCAGAAATAATCACGTATCGCTCCACGGTTGGGCGATTTGGGATAGTCGCCCAACGGGTGAGCGACAAATGTTCAAGTTGCCATATGGTAGTGCGACTGGATGTTTCGCCTACAAGTCACCATACGGTAGAGCAACTGGATCCTAGTTGCCTAACGGTTGGGTGACTAGGACACCTGTCGTTAAACGCTGGCCCCTAGTTGCCCAACCGTTGGGTGACTAGGGGCGCTTATATTGCCACTCGCGCGGCCGGCCGTGAGCAATGCCCATTTGTTTCTAGAAAGTGATGCGAGAAGAGAGGAGAGAGAGAGGAGAGGGAGAGGAAAAGAGAGGAGAGGGAGAGGGAGAGGGAGAGGGGGAAAAGTGTCTTTGCATCGATGACGACGACGGTGAGTCTCTAGTATTATTTTTTATGCGTATATTTTCGAAACCATGGTAGGTTAGCAAGCAACATCATGTGTATTGACATATTATTAGTTAGCAAATGAAATAATGGTAGGTTAATTAGAAAAAAAAAATCTTTAGATGCATAGTGTGTAGTGTCATATTATCAATAGTGAAGCTAAAAAATTTGTATGCGTGTAGTTTTGAAACCATGGTAGGTTAGCAAGCAACATCATGTGTATTGACATATTGTTAGCAAATGAAATAATGGTAAAGATTAGGCTATTAAGCAACTATCGGTTGAACGAATGTTAGGGTTAGGTAAATGAGGTATTGTAAATATTGTATTCAGATTATACCTAATGTTTATATATAATTAGTTGCGCTTTTTTTTTTCCAATCAGACGATTACTTCACACATTTCGTTGCAAAAACAACTTAATCATGGTAGGTTACTTTCGAAAGCATGGTAGGTTATGAACAAAAAATCACTAGACTTATGCAAGAATACAACTTAATTTTCAGAGCTATGCTATAAGTAATTGAACCCACTAATTGTGTCGTAATTGCTAACTGGAAATTGATTTGCAGGTATGGCTCACGACCTTGGTGGTTGGGCTGCATTTCGACCGTTGGACCGATCGTCGACGCTAAAAGACCGCATAAACCGTTGTGTCCCACATCCGTTCGCAGGATGACCTGGTGACTTAGGGTGGTTTGTACGCGGACACCCCGACGGGCTTGGAGACTGGACCCATGCTGGGTAGACAGGTTTATTCGCAAGATGTGCCACTTCTTTTGTGTCATATGCCAACTATGTAGTTACTTCTTCGTGCTTTGCAGGCTGAGCCATGCCGGTCTTCTACCTCTCCCGCGATGGTGGAGGCCACCGAAGAGGACAGCGCTCCGATCGAGGACGACGGGGAGGTCTAGGCTGGTCCGGAGCGGTCACGACGGTTTCCGTTCGACCGGTCGCTCCTGACAGCCCTAGTGGACCGATGGCGGCCCGAGACGCACACCTTCCACCTCCCATTCGGGGAGATGGCCCCCACTCTTCAGGATGTCGTGCTGCTGCTTGGTCTACCTATCGTGGGAGCCCCTGTATTCCCGCTGGATACGCCTATCGACTAGCACGACGCTCTACTGGGCAGGTTTCAGGGGTTCTTTGCGGCGGAGGCCGCTCCACCATACTACGACTTCCCCGAGCGATAGCGGCATGTCCTGCCCCTGTGGTGACTTTCGCAGTTTCGGGTACGTATGCTACCTATTTTCCATGTTTAGCGATGCACAATCCTAGCCATATGATGGGTTTACTAATTATTTGTTTGTGCGTAGGTCGAGCGGATAGTCCCGGAGCCCATCGCCAACCAGGTGTCGCGACACCTCGAGCGCGTACCTGCTGTGCCTCTTCGGCTAGGTACTATTTACCAGCAGCCACGGTGACTCTGTCGACGCCCACCTCGTGGGGTACGTGAGGGCCATCGCTGACGGCGAGGAGCTGCAGATCACCGGGATCACCAGATTTGCCGTGACGCATCGCGGCATGTGCGATCGTCGTTGTAGGATGAAGCCGACATCTATCCTCACAGTCGCCTCTCTGCCGCAGTATAGTCGCTCGAGCGCTTCTCTCGGATGGCCTATGTTTGGTAGACTCTAGTCCAGACGACGGACATATACCATAGGGGCGTGCAGGACCGCCGACCGTAGGGTCCTTTGGTGCCGTGAGACGCACGCATTTCCCTCTATCTTTACTTCACCATATTATGGGTCATCCTTTATGACCACTGCTCGCTCGCGAGCACGAGATGCACACGCAGTCACACGCAGTGTCTGAGCACTTCGGGGCAGCTTGGACCGCCTCACGCTAATGATGTGCACCGAGTCAGATTACTCAAGAGACGGAGGACCGCTTCTCCCGGGGTCGTCCTCATCTTGGCCGCACAACCGTGTACTAGTGGGCGACGAGAAAGTTCGTCTTCGACGTGTTCGCCGAGGACTACGCGGTGCATAGGGTATTGCGCTAGTTCGGCCTTCGCCAGGTTATTCCAATTCCCGTCGGGACGATGGTGCCTGACTCGACCCATGCGTGAGTTACACACAACACATGTTTGTATATGTTTTTGCCAGTTCTGTTACGACGGCTTCTGATTGTAGTGGTACGTTTCGCAGGCATAGTAGAAGGGGTGGCACCAGGACGCAGTGGCCAGCGAAGATGGAGCCGTGGGTGGCGTAGTGGGAGAACACCCTTGAGGACTGCATGCAGGAGGACGCCCTGTACGACCCCAACGCGTACGACAAGTACCTTCGCTGGTATGCCCCGCAGACACGCACCAGGCTGGTGCATGTCGTCGACCCTCCCCTTCGCAGATACCGGCACCGACCGACGCAGTACTTCAGACACTTCGCGCGGAACTTGCACCTCGCAGTACGTACTATCGTGTTTTAAAATGTCTGAGTATGGTTACCTCAATTTTAAGTTTGACGCTTTTATGTACTCCTTGCAGACAGACATCAACGTCGGAATGGCCAGGGACTCCCGGTCGATCTTTGATAGGGTTGCCATTGGTGCGAAGGTGATGTGCGATGAGCTACTGTAATTTGTCCATCGGGTCTACAATGGGGCAAGGCATGTCGTGACCCTGACGTCATGCAGGACGGTCCAGGAGGTGGTCACGTCGGCGCATACGCCGAGGCCGACACGTCTTATAGCCCAATCAGGAGGCTCAGGAGGGCACGCCCACGCGTTCCCGCCACGCCTTTGGCGATGGGTCAGCACATTTTCAAACCGAACCAACAAACCGAACCGAAATATCGAACTGCATCGTCAACTCGGTTTGACCAAGATTCGGATTCTGACGCGGTATTCGATTCTGTTTTTCAGATTTCGGTTTTTCAGTAAAACCGGTCAAAAATCGAAAAAACCGAAAAAAAACCGAACCCATGTTACTGTTGCGCTCGCTTAGCGTTGCGCTTCGCTTCGTTAGCATCCACGGCCTGAGCCCACAACCACGCTCCGCGCTCGCCGTTCAGCCCATCACGTGAATTGGTTCTGAATTGCTCCAATGTTGGTTCTAAATCTTCTAATGCGTCCAGCGGTGAGTGGTCCCATGTACAGTGGGCCCACGTGAATTTCTCCAGGTGGCCTTCCTACTCCTTTCTCCTTTGACCGGATGTTGGTTGGTGGCTGCCGAATTAAGTAAAGGCCTAAAGGGGTTGGGTTGTGCACTTGTGCCATATCATGCTCATTAGATGGCATCAGTGCATGTGCATTGTGCAAGTGCAATTGTGCATGCTGGCTGCTGCATGCACAAGCCAACAAAGGCGCAAAGCCAACACCAAGTCACCAACATTGCAAGAGCATGATACTACATTACTACTGTGGGCTGTGGTGCTGCCCGCTGGGCACATGTGCTTGTCGGCTTGCCACAACGTCGCTACTCGTTCGCAATTCGCGTCAACTTTGGTAACTATGGTATTTACCGATACCGTACTGAAATAAATTGGGATTTACCGAAATCGGACCATATTATTAAAAATATCGTATTTACCGAACTAACAATACGTATTTACCGTATATACTGTATATACCAAAACCGAAAAAACCGAACGAACACCCCTACTTGGTAGGCTGGAGGGTCCGGGTGGGCACGTGGGTACGCACCGCCACCGCCACTGTCACCGTCGTCGATCCATGACACCTACCCGAGAGCGCCAGGGCAGTATCCTTTCTTCTTCGACCCGTATGGACAGTACGGTGGGTATGACCCTTTCGCGCACATGGCCCATGACAAAGGTATGTTTCCTCTCTTCAGGTTTGTGATCATCGATATATTGTAGAGATTAACATTATTTGTCCTGCAAGTTTCCTACTCCAGCCAGGAGTTGAGCTCTCCCCACACAATGACGCCCACGAGGTCGTGGATGCCTTCTTCGCGGATTACCCCGGGGAGGTTAGGGGAGCAGCTGTGACTGCACCCGTCAAGGTTCTTTCTGGGTCGCAGCTTAGCGGGCCCTCGGTGGGCACGCAGACATAGGTGTTGTCGACCCCCGAGGCCTTGGGAGCACGGATCAGCAGGGCTCCTGAGCGCCATTCCCTGTCTAGACCCCGGCTCTAGCACCCCGTGCTTCGAAAGCCCAAGCGGGGGCGTAATAATTTAGAAACTAGAAAAATAGCAAGGTAGATCTAAGAATTCCATAAAAAATCTAGAGTAGCTAAATTGGGTGTGTAGAGCCAGAGTAAAATATTCCCAGCTTCATTCATGTTCTCATTTTTGCACGATAAATATTACGTAAACGCCGAGAATGCATTTTAAACTAGGAAAATAGCAATGTAGCTCTAAGAATTTCATAAAAAATTCCATAGTAGCTAAATAGGGTGTGTAGAGCTTGAGTAAAATACTATCAGCTTCATTTCTGTTCTCATTTTTGTGCGGTAAATATTACATAAATGCCTAGAATATATTTTAAACTAGCAAAATAACAATGTAGCTCTAAGAATTCCATAAAAATTCTAGAGTAGCCAAATAGGGTGTGTAGAGCATGAGTAAAATATTCCCAGCTTTATTTTTGTTCTAATTTTTGCATGGTAAATATTACGTAAATGCCGAGAATACATTTTAAACTAGCAAAATAACAATGTAGCTCTAAGAATTTTGTAAAAATTCCAGAATAGCCAAATAGGGTGTGTAGAGCCTAAGTAAAATATTCCTAGCTTCATTTCTATTATCATTTTTGCACGGTAAATATTACATAAATGTTGAGAACACATTTTAAACAAGAAAAATAGCAAGGTAGCCTAAGAATTCCGTAAAAATTCTAGAGTAGCTAAATAGGGTGTGTAGAGCCTGATTAAAATATTCTTAACTTCATTTTGTTCTCATTTTTGCACGGTAAATATTACATAAATCTTAAATTTCAGGTATGATGACCCTAGGAGACATCAAGAATGATCGCATTTAACCGCTTGACCTGCCATTGATGCGACTCACCGTAGTCTCCTCAGTACCATTCTCCCATAGGAGGGTGAGAAGCCCATTGAGCAAACTCTGGGGACTTTGACGTCCACTGGTCGGGAAGTACGACTATAGTGAGCGTTGGATGGAGAGAGCAGCCAGGTCTCAGGGTCTCAGTTGGGACTTCACAACAAGCACAAAGGCACGAGATCGAGCCACCGATGATCGACACCCTCGTGGCACACCCTTTGGGGACACCCTCTCAGGGTACTCAAGTCGGTAGGGTACCTCGGCTGCTGGAGCCTTAGATGTACTCGCACCAGCGTCCACAAGTGCCCCGAGCGAGGCTAGGGCCACACGCAGGGGGGTACGCCCAAGAGGCCTCTGAAGTAGATGTATAAGTCTTGTTATGTAAAATATTAATTTATGTACGACTTACATGAATTTATGCTAGTCTCATGTTTCGATACTATTTGTTCTTGTTGTGTGTATAGGTAACCGTATGAGGGAGTTAGCATCGCGACACCCCACATCACCCTAGCTCTAGCCTTTTCGTACGTCATACGTGAAATGACTACACCCTGTTCACAAAGTACGTCGCATATTTTTCATATTGCGTCGCCGAACGAGACTATTTTCGACATTACGCCACCGAAGGAGGCTATTTATAATATTGCATCACCGAACGGGACTATTTTCGATATTGCGTCGCTAAAGGGAGCTACTTTTATATTGTGCTGCCTAAAACACATTCCAAATATATTTGGTCACATCGAAAGTCATAAATTTTTCTCTACTTTTTATTTCCTTATCTTTTCAAAAATTATCGGTAGCGCTGACAATTATAGATATACCAAAATTGTAAATTTACTTTAACTGCAAAAAAGGGAACCTGTCGACAAGTTCCCTAGGCACTGTTTGTAGTGGCGACAGGGCACCTGTCGCCATTTCATATGGCGACAGGAGCCTGTTGCCAGATGAAATGACGATATGAGGTCATTTTTGCAACAAAAAATGACTATTTAATTTTGTAATTATTAATTAAAATAATAATTTTTTTTTTTAAAAAAATCGTGGTGTGCATAATACAATTTGTCAGCTAGTCAGATCGATTCAGGTTGTGGCACCTGCTTGTGTGACTCTAGTCTTCATCCCCTTGACGTTCACCCATCCACAGTTCCACTGAATGCCTGAATTGATATCATGTGTTTTGTTTCCCAAAAGAAAAAAAATATATATATAAAACAGAATGAAGAGCAAACGTTGTCATAATTTTTTCCAACACAGACACAATCCTGTACTACGGTACAATGTTAATTGTTTTGCCATGTTTTTCCTGTTCTGTTGTATTGTTAAGCATTGAGCTCATGTTTTACGTTAATGATGCATTTATGTTGTACTTTTGTTATACCGTGGTGTGGTACTGTGGTGTGGTATGGTGTGGGTAGAAATTGACGATAGTTTTAGCCTGTTAGACTTCAACCCAGGGCGCGCCTCCTTCTTGTGGCTAACCCTGTGCACGGCCGGCATGATCATTGAGGTGAGCCAAAGGCATCCAATCCAGACAGCTGGGCAGTGGTGGCTGCCTGCCCCAAGCCATACTACAGCGCCATGTTGTCTTCCCTTCTGTTTGTTTACAAGACTCAGCTGCACAATGAGAGAATTTTGGTTGCATGTTTCAACAACAATGAGAAGAAAATTTACCGAAATCAGGGACGTATTCTTACCTGTGAAAATTACAGTAAAAAGATGAATGTCTAGAACCTTTCTTCCCTCCCTCTCCCTCTGCTGTAGCTTCAATAATTTATTGGAGAACGTAATGTATCAGAATGGTGCAGAATTAACACCTGCAGAGAGCTTCCTCAACCAGATGGAGCATATATAGGTGTCGATAAGAAGATAAGCAAACAGTGGAACCAAAGATAATGCATTTCCGGGGTTCCTGGGTGGTTCGGACAATGGAATCACGTAGCAACCTCGCGCGCCCTTGTCATGGAGGACGAGAATAATCAACTACCGGAAATTTCTTCCGGGAAATTAGAGAACGAGCAGTAAAAACAAGAAGATTGATCAAGCATCATGCTTCTGCATCAAACACACATACATATTCATACAGTATACTGTTTACATCATGACATCCAAACAGGTTTTGGCCGAAACAGAAGTTCTGCAGAAAACAAAAATGGCCGAAACGAAAGGTTCGGTTTGTGCGTTGACGTGCAACGGCGCAAGCATTGCTTTGGTGGTTATGGCGTCCGTGCAGTTTGATCCCGTCGGTTTTGCCATTGAAGAACGCATGGTTGCTTGCTTAGCAAAAAATGGATTCATGGTTGGCTACATGAATGGTAGCTTTAATACCTGAACTGAATGTAATCTCCATGAGTTCTCAAAGTGGCAGATGCTGTGCTATGAGTATGCGCGCACCATTTCAGCACTCAAGTAAGCTGGCCGCTGAGGTGTAGGCAATGCAACACTCTGGCAGCTTAGCATCAGAACAACTTCCTGCATGGTGGGCCGGTTCGCAGGGTTCTCTTCGACGCACAGCAGTGCTATCTGAATGCATCTCGTTATCTCTCTTGTCTGAGATTCATCACGTAAGGGCGAATCGACAAGTTTGATCAATTTTCCTGCTCTCCATAAGTACCAGGCCTGAAGGGAGAACAAAAGAAACTCATTATAGATGGTGATTTAGTAGCAGTTGGTAGTGCAAGTTACTAAAAGATCCATGTTGGATGGCTAACACTAGTTATCTTCAAAAGTGGGCAGATGAATGATTCAAAAGCTGTACTCACCCTCTTATTTAGAAATCCGTAGTCATCTCCAGATTCTCCACTTGCAAGTGAAAAGCACCTGTTGCCACTGATGATCTCGAGAAGCAATGCTCCAAACCCATACACATCAGACTTGATTGAGAAAAGGCGTTTTGCCCGACATTCTGGAGCGATAAAACCACTGAAATATGGAAATAAAAAGGGAGCGTTCAAAAAACAGAAGGAAAGAACGTTCAAAAAACAGAAGGAAAGAAAGGAAAAGAGCCTCCTGTGGTGACACAATAGAGATATCCATCCAATACATCTTACATTGAGCCCACTATGCGGTCAGCATACTCTTCATCTACACCAGAATTATACATTCTAGCCAAGCCAAAATCAGAAATCTTGGGATTCATGTTAGAATCCAAGAGAATGTTGCTTGGCTTTAAATCTCCATGTATGATATGCAGCCCGCACTGCTTATGAAGATAAACCAGTCCCTCAGCTATCCCTTTAGCTATTCGAGAGCGTGTAGGCCAGTCCAAATACAACCTTCCAGTAACTCCAGTTCTGGCACCTACAAAATGCTAACACCAAGGACATCATTAAATGAGCACACAAATTTTGATCCAAGATTGAAGTGAAGTAACCAATAGTGAACACATGCCAAAGATGAAAGTATCGAAGCTTCCATTCGAGATATATTCATAGACCAAAATCCTCTCTCCTCCCTGAATACAGTATCCCAGAAGCTTAACTATATTCGTATGGTGAAGCTTTGTAAGAAAGCGAATCTCATTTCCAAACTGTAAATCTTCGAAACCCAGTTGACTAGGTGAAGAAGGTACTTCAAAGCATCTTTTGATGGCAACCTCAAGTCCATCATGCAGTTGACCCTGAATGCAAACACCAAATTTAAATAATGATCAATATTTACGAACAAACTGATTTGGACACCTAAAGAAGAGTTTGATTATATGGTAATGGAATTTCTGATCTTCTGTAAATTTCCATTGTCATTTGATAGTTATGGTTTTGTCATCTTCTTGTAAATTAATGTAGCACCAATTAGAATTTTTGCAGATTATAGAATGCACATGTGGTGGTGATACTAGTGACTTCCCTATTAAGATAGGACTACACCAAGGGTCAGCGTTGAGCCCATACATTTTTGCCCTAGTGATGGACGAGGTCACGTGGGACATACAAGGAGATATCCCTTGGTGTATGCTTTTCGCTGATGATGTAGTATTAGTTGATGAGAGTAGGATAGATGTCAATAGGTTTCTGGAGATGTGGAGGAAGACCTTAGAATTGAAGGACTTTAGACATAGTAGGACTAAAACTGAGTATATGAAGTGTGATTTCAACGGTGCTAGGGCAAATGATGGAGATATTAGTGTGGACAGACAAGTAGTGCCTAGGAAGGACACGTTTCGATATTTGGGATCAATGCTACAGTGGGACGATGAGATTGATGAAGACGTGAGCCACAGGATTAGAGCGGGGTGGGTGAAATGGCGCCAAGCATCGGGTGTCCTATGTGACAAAAAAGTCCCTCAAAAGTTAAAGGATAAGTTCTATAGGACGGCGATCAGACCTGCGATGCTATATAGAGCACAATGTTGGGCGACTAAAAGACAACATATACAGAAGATGAGTGTAGCGGAGATGAGGATGCTGCAGTGGATATGTGGCCACACAAAGCGGGATCGAATCCGCAATGATGATATACGTGATAGGATGGGGGTAGCACTAATTGAAGAGAAGCTTGTCCAACATCGCTTGAGATGGTTTGTGTTATGTATATGTGTATATGGCCCATGTGTATAAGGCCCATAAGCCCATTAGCTCTAGGGTTTATTGTAGTATATGTACTGTAGGGTTTTCTTCTCTTTGACTTGAGGTTCAATACTGTAGCATGGTATCAGAGCAGGGCGCCGCCGCCGCCTTCGCGCTCGGGTGTCCTCGCCGAGCAGCTGGTGCGCCGCGGCGCGGTCCTGAACCTCCACCACTCCACCGCCGCTATCTCCACCTCCCCGCCGCCGACTCTTGCGCTGGCCCAGCCTTCCTCCGGCGCAGTTTTCTTGGCGCCTGGAGGTCCCGCTCGCCCGCGCTGGGCCTGGAGGTCCCGCTCTCCCCGGCGCCGGCTCGCCTGCGCTTGGAGGTCCTCCTCGCCGCGGCTTGAGGCCCCGTCTGCCTCGACGCCGGCTCGTGTCGCCGCGCCTTGAGGCTCCGTCTGCCTCGACGCCGGCGTCTGCCTGCGCCTGGAGGTTCCGGCCGCCACGCCTAGAGGCTTCTTCCCGCCGCCGTCTTGCGTGCTTGGAGGACCCGGTCGCCGCGCCTGGAGGCCCTTGCTCGCCGCGCTTGGAGGTCCCGGTCGCCATCTTTCCCGTCGCCGCGGCTTGAGGCTCACTGATATCCCCGATTGCTCACTGATGTCGACTGTTGGTACCGCTGCTGCTCACTGATATAGTGACTTCCTGCTCTGCTAGGCCTGTTGATACCAGTACTGCTTTGTTTCGGTTTGTAGAAGACACTGCTTCTCTGTACTGCCTCGGGTTTTTTGGTTGCAGAGTGGGTGTAATGGCTGATAATATTTTTGCTTCTCCTCATTCTCTTAGTATGGGAGGTGCTCTTCTGGCCTCAGATATCAAGCTGGATGGACAAAATTATCGTGAGTGGTCGTCATCTGTTCGCATGCTTCTTCGGTCTATTGGTCTTCTCTCATATATTACAGCGGAGCCTCCGACTGAGAAGACTGATGCGAAGGAGGCTGCTGCATGGCGAAGTGCTGATGATCGTGTTATGGGTATCTTATGTCATAGTGCTGAGATTTCAATCAGGATGGATTTCATTGATCTTCCAAGTTCTCGCAAGATGTGGGAGTATCTTCAGCAACGTTATGAGCAGACCAGTGCGGCGCGTCAATTTTCTCTTCTACAGACTCTTTATGATCTACGTCGCCAGGACATGTCTATTGAGGAGTACTACAGTTCTTTCACTCGCATTTCACGACAGCTGACCTCCATGGTTCCACCTTCCTGTGCTGGATGTACTGGATGTGCAGGCAAGGCGGGTCATGATGCGCGGAATTTGATGTTCACCTTTGTTATGCGTCTTCGCCCAGAGTTTGAGTCTATTCGAGCTCAACTACTGGGGCGTGCTGTTCTTCCAACCATGGAGGAGGCCCTTGCTACGTTGATTGCTGAGGAGACTCGACTTCGCTCTCTGTCCTTCGGATTACCACCACCTCAGTCTGTTCTTGCGGCACCTCGTCAGGAGGTTTCTCAGCCTGTTCCAGTTTCTGATGATACAACCAACCAGGTTTTATGCCCTCACTGCAAGAAGCCTGGTCATCCTGTTCAGAGGTGCTACCGACTTCATCCAGAGCTACGACCTGCATCTCATCGTCGTCGTCGTGGTGTGGTTGCTGCCACCGCTCCTGCGTCTGTTGGGGATTCTGCTTTTGCCATTCAGTTGGGTCAACTTCAGTCCTAGCTTCAGGTTCTTCAGACTCAAGTCCAAAGAATGGTCTTCATCTAATGCCCTCCTAGCTGGTCTCGCCATCTTGTCAGTAGCCTCTTCTTCCGTGTCAGGTACTAGTCTTCCATGGGTTTTGGACTCTGGAGCTTCTTTTCATATGACATCGGATAAGTCTCGCCTTGCATCATGTCGACCTGTTATGGATGGTTCTGTATGCAGACGGTGATGGTACCTCATGTTCACCACCATCAGGCACTCTCTCTACTTCTCATTTTATCGTTCTCGATGTGTCTTTTGTACCTCGGCTTTCTATGAATCTTATGTCTCATTGGTCGACTTTTGTCGATATGAACTACTTTGTTGGGTTTGATGACTCTATTTGCTATGTGCGGGATCGCTCGGACAGAGTTCTTGTTGGTACCGCCATCGCCTTTAGAGATTCTCGTGGTCTCTACTTCCTTAATCGTCTGAGTCTTCCATCTTCATCCGCTCATGCATCTTCTGCTCTTGCGTCAGCATCTGTTAGTTTTCCTCAGTGGCATCATCGGCTTGGTCATTTATGTGGCTCTCGTCTTTCTACATTAGCTCGTCAGGGTGTCCTAGGTCGTGTCATTGTTGACACTAGTTATGATTGTAAAGGTTGCAAGCTTGGTAAACAGCTGCAACTTCCATATCCTACCAGTACATCTCGGTCTAGTCATCCTTTTGAGTTAGTTCATTCTGATGTTTGGGGTCCTGCTCCTTTTGCTTCCAAAGGTGGTCATATCTATTATGTAATCTTCATTGATGACTATTCTCGATATACTTGGGTTTATTTTATGAAACATCGTTCTCAACTCTTGTCCATTTATCAGTCTTTTGCTCGTATGTTTCACACCCGGTTTCCACTCCTATTCAGATTTTTCGTTCGATTGTGAGAGTACTTGTCGCATGCTTTTCGTCAATTTCTCTCCGCCGAGGAACCCTTCTCGCCTTTCTGTCTCGGTGCCCATGCTCGAATCTGTTCTTTGAACGTAAACATCGTCATCTTATTGAGATCGCGTACTCTTTTACTTGCATCTCATGTTCCACGACATTTTTGGCCGATGCGTTTCTCGTCTGTCTATCTTATTAATATGTAGCCATCTTCTCGCCTTCGGAAAGTGTCCCGGAGAGCTCTTGTTTTCCACTCTACCAGATGACCATCTTGGGTTTTTGGTTGTACCTGCTATGTTTTGCTTCCGCCTCGTGAACGCACCAAGTTAACAGCTCAGTCTGTTGAGTGTGTTTTTCTTGTATATAGTCTTGAGCATAAGGGCTATCGTTGTTATGACCCCTCTGCTCGACGTATGCGCATTTCTCGTGATGTTACTTTTGTTGAGGATCGTCCCTACTTTTACTCTTCCACCACTCGGTCCTCCTCTCCCGCTGAGTCTCTCTCTTTTCTTTACCTTCCACCTATTGTTTCATCCGATACACCTCTTTCTGTGGAGTCCTCTTCTTCATCCTCGGTCGATCACCGCTTCTCTTCACTACACTCGCCGGTCTAGGGCCCTCCCGATACTCGGCCTTCTACTATTTCCTCCTCTCGATGGCATGGCTAGTCTTGATGATACTCTTCCCGATGATCCTCCACCAAAGACCGCTATCTCGGTATGAGCTTCGTGATCGCATTACTATTGCCGCTGGCCGACAGATATGGTTTTCTTTCTCTTTACAGTGTGCTGAGCCTCACACTTATCAGAAGTCGTTGTTCATCCCGAGTGGCGCTTAGCTATGGTGAGAGTTGGTACGCTTTTGATCGTACTAGTATGTGGGATTTTGTTCCTTTACCGCATCATGCCGTTCCTATTACTTGCAAATGGGTTTTAAAGTTAAGACCAAATCGATGGTTCTGCTGAGAGGTACAAGGCTCGTCTAGTTGCTCGTGGTTTTCAAAGCAGCACATGGTCGTGATTATGACGAGACATTTGCCCTCGTTGCTCATATGGTAACGATTCGACTCTTGTTATTCTTTGTGTCGCTGTCGCTCTTGGACTATCTCTCGATGGATGTGAAGAATGCTTTTCTTCATGGTGACTGCACGAGGAAGTTTATATGACCCCACCCTGTGGTGTTGTGGCTCCTATTGGTCATGTTTGTCGCCTTCGTCGTGCTCTTTATGGCCTCAAACAGCTCCTCGTGCTTGGTTTGAGCGGTTCGGTCGATTGTGTTAGTTGTTGGTTTCTCCCCGAGTAATCATGATCCCGCATTGTTTATTCATACCTCTCCACGTGGTCGCATTTATGCTTTTACTCTCGTTGATGACATGCCGACATCGGAGATGACAAGGAGTACATTACTTTTGTTAAGCATCGCCTTAGTGAGCGATTTATGATGTCGGATTTGGGTCCTCTACGTTATTTTCGGGATTGAGTTTACTCGCAACACCGATGGCTACTATCTATCTCAAAGGCGTTATATTCAGATTTGCTTGCTCGTTCGGTCTCACCGACAATGGACAAATTGCTACTCCTATGGAGCTTCATCTTCACTTCGCCCCACCGATGGCACTTTGCTTGAAGACCCTCTCGTTATCGCTATATTGTTGGGAGTCTTGTCTATCTTGCAAAGGACACGCCCTAATATTGCTCATTCTGCTCATGTGCTCACCCGGTTTGTTTCGCTCCCATCGCTCATTCACTATGCTCACCTACTACGTGTGTTGCGCTATCTACGAGGGACTGTTGATCGTTGTCTCTTTTATTCTCAGTCGAGTCAGCTTCAACTTCATGCTTACTCTGGCTCGACTTGGGCGAGTGATCCTATTGATAGATGATCTGTCTCTGGCTATTGCATATTTCTTGGGTCTTCGCTTATTGCCTGGAAGTCTAAGAAACAGACTGCAGTTTCACGATCTAGTGCTGAGGCTGAGCTTCGAGCGTTGGCCACTACTACTTCAGAGATTGTTTGGCTTCGTTGGCTTTTAGCTGATCTTGGTGTGTCATGTGGTACTCCTGCATCTCTTCTGTGTGACAACACTAGTGCTATACTGATTATTCTTGATCCAAAGAAGCATGAGACTAAGCACATTGGTGTGGATGCATCTTTCACATCGTTATCATTATCAACGAAGACTATTGCTCTTCAGTATGTGCCTTCTGAGATTCAAGTCGTTGATTTCTTCACAAAGGCTCAAACCCGAGAGCAACATCGCTTCCATCTCTCCAAACTCAATGTTTCCGATCCTCCTGACCCATGTTGAGTTTGAAGGGGGGTGTTATGTATATGTGTATATGGCCCATGTGTATAAGGCCCATAAGCCCATTAGCTCTAGGGTTTACTGTAGTATATGTACTGTAGGGTTTTCTTCTCTTTGACTTGAGGTTCAATACTGTAGCAGTTTGGACATCTCCAACGGAGGCCTTCTGAGGCATCGGTATGTAGTGGCATTGTAAGACGTACTGAAAACGTAAGAGGCAGAGGTCGACCAAGACATGATGTGGGAGGAAGCAGTTAAAAGAGATTTGAGGGATTGGAATGTAGCTAAAGAATTAGTTTTGGATAGGAGCGCATGGACGTTAGCGATTCACGTACCGGAACCATAAGAAGGTTCAGGGGCAGTGTTTTAGGCTCTCGGCTCAGATGGCAGGATGTACGGCTTAGGGTTTTAGCTTTGCATGTTTTTTTACAAGGCCTTGATTTCATTCCTAGCCTACCCTAACTTGTTTGGAACCAAAGGCTTTGTTGTTGTTGTTGTTGTTGTTGTTGTCGTATAGAATGCACATGAATAGGGGTAGGCAAAGCACATATTATAACTCATAATATCAAAGTCTAGGAGGCCAAACTTTGCAAAGCAAACATATTCCCTACCGCCTCCAGTTGAGAAAAGGTGACTTTTTTAACTTTTCAAAGTCAATAAGATGCCACTTTGACCACTAAATTTTATTATCATATATTTGAATTTTTTTTATAAAAGTTAAAGTGTAATATTATGAAAATATTTCTTTTGAAAAATTTACTCATATCATTTTCATATATACAAACTACAAATTCTAGACAATACATTTGGTCAAAATTAATACAGTTTGACTGCATGTATTCTAGAGTGCCACATTTTCTCTGTTTTTAAAATTTTTGACTCGGGGGCGTACCTTGTAAACACAGCCAAAGCCACCTTGCCCAATCTTGTTTTCGGAGGAGAAGTTATTAGTAGCATCGACCAACTGGGAGAAATTGAACTTGAAGGACCCTGTTATGAAATGAAAAAGAGATCTTTGAGACTCCCAAAATCAATCTATTTGGCACTCCAAACTCTACTATTTTCTTCAAGTAAACTCATGTGGTTGCTGGAAACCTTTTTTCTTACTTCATAACGGGACATACCTACACAATACAATTGTATTGAGTACCTTTCAAATTCACCACACACTTCAGCCCTGTCATTGCAAAACAGTAAAATTAATGCTTTTGGATATAAGCAAATATTTTCAGGAACATAATGTTGTCAGCAAATTCTGTTTTGACTTTCTAAGGAAGAAAAATGTAATCTTTATGTGTTACAGATCACCGTCAGCAAAAATATTGGAAATTGTATATTGTTTACATGAATTTTCCACCAAGATAACTCTCTTATGTAGAAAACTGATTTAAAAGATTCCAAATCACATGTTGACAGATTTTCATTCTTATGTGATCACTGTACAAGAACGTACCCAATCGCTAGAAAATCTCAAGACTATTCATATCACCGAGGTAGCAAACTACCATTGAGACTGGCAATTCAAGGAATCTCAGATCACAGTTAGAATTATAGAGATTCAAGAAATTTTGTATGCCAACTAATGGCAGAACCACAAGTTACTGAATGGAATTTAACTATGATTGAGGTATTGCATTTAGCTGTGATTGAGTTTATTGAAAGCACAAGGGAGCTCAAGCCAGCAAATGGGGTTCTTTAATACAATTATTAAGATTTACCCTACAAGTTTCAGGCATGGAAATATAGCTGCTAACATAATTAAAACACGTCCATTATATTGTAGTATAGAATAATATATTCCTAGATATCTTTGAGTAAAAATTGCACTGAGACTCACTTCCATTCCGATCCAAAAAAAATGTAAAGGAACATAAATCACCAAATGGCTATTCTTTCCCTGGTGTTACATTAACGTGTAAGCACTTTATCCCCCATGAGTTTTTAATTGAATAGAGTATCTTGCAATTGAACTTGGTTTCTAGAAATCTAGTTGTGAACCTTTCATCATGTTCATAGAAATGTGCAGCAAATTGGATGTATGTTATACCAAAGAGATAAATGTGTTGCATATATGTAACCTGGCATCACTGGGTGAGCAACTAGTGGCACTAGAGTTTGAACAACTTGTAAACAATCTCGGTACCTCTTCTACAGCCTGAAAAAACAAAATGGGCATCTTAACATATCAGAATACCACTACTAAGAATCAGGAAAGAAGATCATAAGTTCCTAAAAATTGTGACATGAATAAGTTCAATTTATACTAGCCTACTACTTGACTTGAATGTGAACACGCCATATTTATACTAGATTTATTTTCCCTACATGCACTTTGTTTCTCGTATGCTCTCCCTTTTTTATTTCTGAGGGGTGTGTGTGTGTGTTAATTTCCTTGCAAATGTGTATGGATGAAAGGAAATGAAGAGAGATCCAATCACTTTTTTATTAAAAAAAAAAGAAGAAAAGAAAAATAAGGAATGAACAGGGATGATAGAGCCAATCGGATCTATGGCTTTCAACCATATCTCACGTAATTTTTTGGAGAAGGGCCTATAGGAGCATTCATTTATCTACATAATTAAATGAGATATATATTCTATTTCATTCACTAAACACGGTCAATGCAGACATGTGTGGATCTACAGTAATCCACCAGGGTGCACAGGACACCGGGCTAAAAAATCATTTTTCTTTAGATTTAGCCATGTATATATAGCAGGGTTCACAATTTCGGCGAAATTTCGTCCATTTCGTCCCCATCCGAAAGGAATTGGTTTCGTTCAAAAAATTTCGTTTGGTTTGAATTTTGAGGGCTAAATATACTAAAAGTAGTGAATACACCACAAAGACAAAAATAGCCTAGTGGTATGGCAGCGCTTGTGCAGCCTTGGTGTTCTGGGTTTGAATCCCAGCTTGCCGCTTGATTTTGTTCATTTTTGGAAATTTTTAAAATTTTAAATTCAAATTTGATCAAACCGTTTGGCCGAAAATTACCGAAATTTCATCGGAAATAAACGAAATTTCGCTCATTTCGTCCATTTCGCCCCCAAACGAAAAAAATTTCAAACCGAAATTATGAACCCTGATATATAGTATGGACACCTCTAGCCAAGATAAAAGAACACCCTAAGCCACAAATTTGCTTGATAATTAAACATATGTGATATGTATGGGAAGTGAAGACCTCCGGTCATTTTCGTTCTAGATCCGCCATTAAATGCAGTCATCAAAATTTTCTTCATAGCTTATGATACCTGTGAGCGTGGAGGTCGTATGATATTTAGAGTTTGGTCCAGGCGATCTGCGTTGTCAATGTGACTGATGATTGGGAAGACTTGGAGGTAGTAGTCTATTTTATTCTGTACAGCACGGAACTGATCAGCCAGCTTCGCACCCATGAAGAAGTGGTACATAAAGTTGCTGTTTTGGCAGGACGTGACGAGCACGTACGCTTCATGTAGAATCTCTTCGAGCCCGTTCAGTGGGTTCCTGATGTCTGGTTGTTGCATCATCTCTGAATTCTGCAGCTTTTTCAGCAGGTCGCCGATCATCTGCACACGGTGGACAAGCTGCTGGCAGGTCTTCTTGTTACGGCGAACGGTCCGAGCTGCCTGCACAATCATCATGACAAGCTTAACTGCATCCACCCCTGCAGGCTGTGCGATATCCATGTCCTCTCAGCCTGCTTCCAGGACTAGTGATCAGACTTCCATATGTTAGATGGAGAGGACGATCAGACTTCCATAAGCCGGAGCGGCTCCGGCCAAATCTGGCTAAACCAGATCAACTCTATACTGCGGCGGCCGTCGCAGAGCAGAGCCGGAGCTCGGTGAGATCCGGGGGGCGGCGCAGCGGACCAGCGCGGGGGATCCGGTGGCGGAGGCTCGGGGGGGGGGGTGCGAGTAGAAGTGTAGAACATGAGAAATCCGTGGGAACAGTCATCACTTAACGGTGGGCAAGTCCTGTCAAAGACGAAGGCACTCGTCGCAGTCGTCCAGAAGGGGGTCCCACATGCACAATAATTCCAAGGTTAACGATGGTGTCCTTTTGGAACTACGTAGAAGACACATACAGTTAGCATTCACGAATCATTATCGTCATTGACAAACAGGGAAATGGGACACTGATACGTGCCATTTGAACGCGGCAAGAGGACACAAAGTCTAGCAGATAGCAAGTAGCAACTGAGCTCCCTGCTCCATGCGAAACTTCAGATGATAGGACAGCTGAAATGCTTACCTGCAGTGCAGATGTTTCACACACGAGACGCTAGGTTGGATGGAGTTCACCGATTCCACACAGGAAGCCTTTTTAGCCGGTGCTCGTTGCGGCGTGGCATTTCCACAAGCACCTTGCGCTCGCCTGTGCGCGAGCGGATTGGCGCCACCGGAAACCCACCCCAAACCGGAACTCGAGTGGCTGCGGCATTTCCACCCTGGAGGCTCCGGATTCGTGTGTATCATTTCTACAAGCACCTGCCCATCTCAAAATTGCCTCCGTTCGAGCTCCCGTGAGGATATGTGTAGTGGATTTCTCGCGACTCCAGGAGGAAGCCAGGAGCGGGATGCGGATGAGCGGCAGGAAGGAGGCAGGGCTCCGGCGAGCGGCGGCGTCGGGGAGAGGGGCAGGAGTCGGTCTTGCTGCCGAGGACGCCGACAAGTGGCTCCCGTGTAAAGGAGTCCCTACATGTCATTGTCAGCGATACTGCACCATCGGCCTCTCTCGCACCCGTTTGATCAAGCGGGTTTTTTGTTTGGCAAAATTGGCTGAATTTTCGGAATCACCAAGTTCTGGACGCCCGTGACAGACTTCCCCAAGTCGCGGGGGCATCCGCGAGACGTCCGATCTGCACAATCTCAGATCTGAACCGTCCGAGTGTGGTCAGTTTTGTCGCGACGTGCGTTCCTCCTTCGATTCATGCATCCGAGAGAATCGCCCGACACATTCCTCTTCCCCCATGCTGCTCCTCTCCATATCGCTCGCACTGCCGCCGCATCTGCCGCTGGCGAGCCACTGCACCTCCGAGCTCCATGTAGCCGCGTGCTCCCTTCCCACTTAGCTGTGCCGCCGCCGACACGCCGTGCCACCGGCCCTGTCTGCGCGCTCCTACCTTCTTCTCTCCTGGTGACGAAGCCCGCCGCGACACGGTTTCCACCGTATCTGGTGGCTGTTGGTCTCACCGGTGTCTCCGCACGTAAACGCTTGGACACGGATACACCTGAGCACACTCGAATGCAAACAACGAGTTTACAAACACGAGAGATTGATTTTGGTGCTGCTCAAGTTCACAGCTTTTCAGGCTTTTTTCTTCTTTTATTCTAATCAAGAGGCTCAAGATGTTACATGCAATTAGTGTCCACTAATAGCACCTAACTACACCCACTACGGCCACTAATGCTTTGTTGTTACATGCACGTTTCTAGTCATACGAAAACTATGCATTAAGTAAATAAAAAAGGGATAATTGTCAAAATACCACACTTTACTTCTGCCTCAGGTGAATGCCACTATTTTCGACGCGATAGCCTAAATGCCACATGTTATTTTTCGTTAATCTGCCCTTTCGGAGTATTTAATTCATATTTTTGGTTTAATGACCCTGACCCACATGTGAAAAGACACTTTTGCCCCTAAACCGAGACAGCGAAATGAATCAAAACCATCTCGAGAAACCGGAGACGATAAGCCCTCCAAATCAAGCCCCCACCCAACCACCCATAGATCCAATGAAGCCGTCAGATTGCCACAGATCGAGATGGCATCTTGGTGACCGGCCGCCCAGCTCTTAAGAAGCCAAGCGGGCGACGTCGATCGTCAAGTCAGTAGTTCCACCACTACCACCACCACCGCCGCCTACGCCACCACCACCTCGCCGACGCCGCCCTCTCCAAGCTCGCCTTCTAGTCTGTCTGCTCCCTCTCGCTCCTCTTCGCTTTCCTCATCCTCTCCTCCTCCGCTGCCTCCATACGCTTTCCCTCGACTTCAAGGCCGCCTTCCACAACTCCTCTCCACCGCCACTGGGCGGCGCCACCAGAAGAAGGTCAAGAACCTCACAAGACGTCAGGTGGGCTAATCGGGCGCGATGGGTGGCAAGACAGGGGCGCAGGCGGGCAGTGAGCGGCGAGAGCAGCCAGCCGGGCGACGCAGAGCCGACCAGTGGGTTGAGCTGGAGGAGGCACGTGTGCGGCGGTAGAGAGGAGGACTGGTCGAGGAGGCAGGGGAGCGACTAAGACGAAGGCGTGGAACCGTAGGGACGCCAAGGGCCTGGCAGCGCCAGACGAGCCGGGCCGAAGCGAGGCGAGGCGACGCCAGGAGAAGCAAAGAAGTGGAGAGAGAGGAGAAAATGGGGAGGATAAAGTTGGACCGGGGCTTTCGGCCAAGAGAAATAGAGGAGAGAGAGGGGGGGGGGCAAAAGCGTCTTTTCACATGTGGGCCAGGGTCATTAAACCGAAAATATGAATTAAATACTCTGAAAGGGCAAATTAACGAATTGCGAAAATAACATATGGCATTTAGGCTATCGCGTGGAAAATAGTGGCATTTTACCTGAGGCAGAAATAAAGTGTGGCATTTTGACAATTGTCCTAACAAAAAACCGCTATAACGTTACATGTAGGTAACGTTACATGCAAGGATGAGTTAGTAAATAAAAAATAGTTATAACGTGATTAAGTCTAACAAATCACCCCCTAATCACGTTGCCCTGATTTTACCTCCTTGACACCCAGCTTCTCCTACATCTCAATGAACTTCATGCGCCCAAGCGCATTCATCAAGATATCAGCAAGCTGGTCGTCAGTACTAACATGCTCTACGCCCACCTTCCCAGCGTCCACTCATTCATGGATAGAATGAAAACGGACGTCAAAATGCTTACTACGATCATGGTGGACTGGATTCTTGCAGAGTGTGATAGGAGACTTGTAGTCGACGAGCAGCTTGATCTTCTTTGGCTTAGTGCCCATCAGGTCTCCATGTAGCCGACTAAGCCACAATCCCTGGCACACCGCCGTCGCCGCTACGATGTACCCCGCTTCATAAGACGAGAGTGCTACGATCTTCTGCTTCTGTGACGCCCAAGAGATCATACTTCCTCTAGGAAAAAATGGTGCCTGTGGTGCTCTTGCGATCATCAACGCCGACCATGTCGCTATCGCTGTAGCCGACAAACCGTGACTCCTTCAACTTTTTCGTGTAATGATAGTCATAGCTCCACGTACCAGCAACATACCAGAGTATATGCTTGACTGCCGCGCGCCGCCTAGTGTTGCACCCCGACCGTGGTGGCACCGTGCCACCAGCCACTGAGATGCGTGCCATGCATACACTCCGTGTCGCGCCCTACCGCTTGACACGGCGCTGGCATTGTGGCCCGTGGCGCGCTTCGCAGTCGCCACGCGCCAACCGCTGCCGCCGTTGCACCGCTAGTCGCGCCACGCCCACGCCGCCACCACCGGCCGACGTCGTGCCACGTGTTCGTGTAGCCGCAGCGCCTCGCCCTGCGTGCGCCCATGCACCGTGGTCGCCATCGCCGTCTTTGTCTTGCGCCTGCGCCACCCCGCCCTCAGCGCCACACTCCACCGTGTCGTCGCGACCGCCGCACACTACCGCTCTCCGCGCTCGTCGCGCGACGCCACGCGCCGCTAGCTCCGCGTCCGGTGGCCTCGCCGCCCCATGAATCGGCCGCATTGCGCTTAGCTTCTGCGGCTTGAAAGTTCAGTGCCGTGCACTGCATGCCATCGCCAAGCATCGCCATCCTTTGCACCGCGGATAAGCGATGGTTGTGCAATGCTAAGGGTGAGCACATAGAGCCAGTTGCCATTGTACGGTTTACCCGCACAAGTATGCGACGCTGCTGGTTGCGGATCGTGAGCATACCGTCCTGGATGAGCGTTTGGTAGCCGTTCTTGTCGAGCTACCCGAGGCTCACTTTGTTGCAACGCAGTCGTGGGATGTAGTACACCCCCGTCAGTGCACGGTGCTCCCCATTCCGACAGGTGAACAAGATAGTGCCACGCCCGCGTATATCCACCACTGAGCCGTCGCCAAACTTGACAAAGCCGGTGACGCCCTCGTCCATATCCGCGAAGCTTGCCTAGCACCCGGACCCGGACATGTGATTACTGGCGTCGACGTCTAGGTATCAAGCGTCATCATGGGCGTCCTCCTCGCACCCTAGACACACCTGCGAGTGCACCTCGTTGAGCACCATGTCAGTGCCTGCGCCCACGAAAGCCTCGGTGAGCGTGCACACTTGCGCCATGAGAAGCGCAGGTTCATCGTTGTCGTCAAACTGCGTCAGATTAACTTGCTCAGTGCGCTTAGGCTTGCGGCAGTCCCTAGAGTAATGCTCGTACTTGTCGCAGTTGTAACACTGAACCTGCAACATGACACGGCGCGCAATGGACGAACCACCGTCCTTGCCGTCGTGCCCGCCTTTGCCACGCCCACATCCATGCAGCTTGCCGCTATAACGGTTATCACCGCCGGAAGAGCAGCCGCCTTGCTCCCTCTTCTTGGCGTGTGCGAGCTACTCCTCTTTAGTGAGGAGCAGACGCCCACCGGAGCCGCCTGAGTCAAGCAGTGTCTCGATCGAGATTGTCACCTGTGTATACCTGGGTGGCACGACATGAAGGAATTTCTTGACTACCTTCTCATCTTTCAACGTGTCGGAGATTGTTTACGAGTCCCGTGATCCTCATGGAGAAGTTGTCCACTGACTCATCATCCTTGAATTTGATATCCTCAAACTCTTTGCGAAGCTTCTGTGCGTTTACCTCACGGACGCGCTCGACGCCCATCCGCATCGTCTTCACGGCGTTCCACGCCTGCTTGGCAGTGTCCTTTACCGCCAGCGTGTACAGCATGTCCAGCGACACCACACGGAGGATGGCGGACAGCGCCAATCTGTCGTCGTGGTAGTCGGCGTTGCCAGGTACGATTGCCTCCCGCAGGTCTTGTGCCTGCAGGTTCACCCTCATCACGAGGGCGCACGTCAGCATGGGATAGACCACCGATCCCCTCGTCTCCCTTACCAACCGCTGCACCACGACCTCTTGGCCACCGTTGCTGCCGGATCCAATCTCGCGATCGCCATTGTCGCCGAGATTGATCGTGCGAGAAGTGCCGCCGTTGCCTTGCACCCTATCTCGGGGAGGAGACCTGGTAGGAGAACGTGAACCGTCGTGTGACATCTTCATAGGAAGGAGAGCATAAAACTCTGATACCAAATGTTGGCCTCGCCAGTGTCTCCGCACGTGAACGCCTGGACACGAACACACCTGAGCACACTCGAACGCAAACAACGAGTTTGCAAACGCGAGACTGATTTTGGTGCTGCTCAAGTTCACAACTTTTCAGGCTTTTTCTTCTTTTTATTCTGATCAAGAGGTTTAAGATGTTATATGCAATTAGTGCTCCACTAATAGCACCTAACTACACCCACTACGGCCAATAACGTAGGGCTGTTACATGCACGTTTCTAGTCATACGAAAACTATGCATTACGTAAACAAAAAAAAACCGCTGTAACGTTACATGCAGCTAACGTTACATGCAAGGATGAGTTAGTAAATAAAAAATAGCTATAACGTGATTAAGTCTAACAGTGGCGGAGTGCCGGATCTGGAGGCGGCAGGACCTTTACTCTTCCCCGTCACCACTGCTAGCCATTGCCGGCGACCAACCCAGCAAGGAGGAAGCATGCCGATTTTTTTATTTCAGCCGAATTGATTTTTGTTCATATCGTTTTGAATTGATTTTTTTCTTATTTTTTTCCTCACTTTGTTTCGTTAATTGATTTTTCGAATCCTTTTTTCTTAGCTCACTTCGTTCCTTTTTTGCAACTATTTTTCGAAACGAAAAAAATTATCAAAATGACAAAATCCTGGAAAAAAAATCCCAAAACAAATTTCCGGAAAAACTTCAAAAGAATCCAGCTTTTTTAGGCGTTTGTGAATTGCACAGCTCGCGGACGCCGTTAGAATTGAAGTGCCTATCGGATTTACAAACTTCACAAGATGATAGGTATGCATCACAAATCATAGATATATAATCTAAAAAAAGGGGTAGTTTTAATTAAAGATAATTTGATCAAAAGAAATTAGAGGGGAAACAAAAAGTATTGTTTTGTATTAACAAGGAAATAATTCAACATCTTTTTATTGAATGTCCATTTGCCCGTCTTGCATGGTGGGATGTTCAATGTGCATTTAATTTATCTCCTCCTATGAATATAGCAAACATGTTTGTGAATTGGTTAGCTAGTATTCCAAAAATTCTAAAGTCACAACTCCTAGTGGGAGCTAGTGCCTTATGTTGGTCTATTTGGTTATGTCGGAATGAAGTTGTTTTTGACAAAAAGATTATCACAAATCCCTTGCAGGTTATCTTTTTGAGTGTGTACTAGCTGAGGACTTGGGCAAATCTGCAGAAACCGGCCCAGAAGGAGTCTCTATTGGCTGGAAGTGACAGTCTGGAAGTAGTGACAAAGCAAATTTTAAGCATTCATGGGTGGCGGTGTAGTCACAGGATTTGTAATGATTGAGTTTAAGTTTCAATCGTCGTTTGCTTGTAAGGCTTCAAACCACTTTTACCAGCTTTATTTACTTTGGTGTTTTAAACTATTTAATAAAATGGGTTGTGTGCATCTTTGATGCAAAGACCGAAAGAGTTATTCTTTTCCATTATCTAAAAAAAATTTGGCCATTCTTTCACACGCATAATATTGATAGCTTGAAAGCATGAAAATTTTTTAGCCATGTAGAGTTGATTGTTGGCTCGTTCTTGTTCAAGATACAATGTAGCATAATCGATCCATGAGGTAAACATGTCAAAGAACATGTTTAGAATGAACACCTAAGGAGCGAGCTAGCTAGCTGAATTCAGGCCTCGAGTTAGCATTCATTACAAGTTCAGTTCTACTGCTATTACTTCTGAGGCCGTGGATTAGGAGGATTCTACAAGCACTTGGAGAATTGGCATGATGCAAATCACACACTCCAAAGTGTTAGGTTCAATGAAGTAGGTCGTGGTTCACCTGCATGTTTAGGATGAACGCCCAAGGAGTGAGCTAGCTAGCTAAATTCAGCCTCAAGTTAGCTAACAAGGACTACTTAACTCTCTCTCTCTCTCTCTATATATATATATATATATATATATATATATATATATATATATATATATATATATATATATATATATATATATATATATATATAGGAAAAATACTTTCTACTCCCTGTGTAGTTACTCCCACTTTTTATATACCACCTAAAAGAACTTGACATATTCTTTTATCACTTTAGGTATACTCATATACTAATTATAAGATACTCCAATGTGAACCACACGAAAAAATTGCAAGAGAGTCTATAGTTTTTAGCATATTTTGTAAATACCTTCATATTCGCACATAAAAAGGAGTATGTCACATAAAAAGGAGTATGTCTAAAAATTTGCACATACCACCCCGAAAAGGTGTGAATACCACCTAGGTGGTCTTATATACTGTGATACTACACATACATACTCTCGGTTCATAAAATACTCCCTATGTTGTGAGATACTGAATAGGAGTAACTACACCTGAGTAGGAAAAAGGCTTCCTATATATAAAAATACTTTCTACTCCCTGTGTAGTTACTCCCACTTTTTATATACCACCTAAAAGAATATATATATATATATATATATATATATATATATATATATATATATATATATATATATATATATATATATATAGACGCTTGCTTACTCACTGAGTATGTACTCCCTTCTAATATACCACTTAAACGCACATATTATACTTCTTTACCATTTTCAGATACTTAAATACCAATTATAAGATACTCCAATGCGACTTGATTGAAAAATTTTCATTGGGGCCATTTGTTTTTGCTATATACTCCTTTTCATATATAAAAGAAGTATATACACAAATTTTGCTACAAAAAGTGAAATTTAATGAATTTTTTCATAGAATTCACTTTGATGTATCTTATAATCATTATTGGAGTATGCTCAAATAGATAAAGAGGTATTATCATACGATTTAAATGGTATATAAGAGGTGGGAGTATGTACTCCCAGGAGTACCATACCATTTTCATATATATATATATATATAACCAGTTTTAAAGGCACCAGCAGCCGCTGCTTGGAGATTTTATAGAGAATAGACTATCACATACAGTTCCTTAGGACAAACCGTTTGTGATTAATAAACTATCACAGACGGTTTCATCTACAAACCGCTGCGGATAATCTAGATCATGCATAGCTCAAAAACTGCATGCGTGATGATCTAATGTCATTACTAACCCATAAACACAGGCAGCTCACAAAACAATCTGTGATGACCTTTTCTGTAGTAGTGTCATTTTGAGTTGCAAATCTAAACTTGGCAAAGTGATTATGGAACAACTCCGTGGAAAGACTGTGTGTTGTATGTTGTCACTTGTTGATGGTATGTGTTGCACTTAACCAACAGGGTGGGAAAATATTTAGACCGAGGCAAGAGGAATGAGTAGTGATATGGTGGACTGTGTGCTTGGGAAAATATGAATATAGGTAATTTGGATAGAAATTGGATAGTCTTGCCTTAGTGAATTAATGACTTAACTTTGTGCGATGTTGAGCTAAGCCATAACTGTACAACCACATGTCTGGTATGGGATATGCCTAATTTAGTAAGTTTCGGAGTCTCAGCATTGACTACTTAGGTAGTAGGTTAGACTGTGTGCTAGGGTGGAGGTGTGTGCCACTTTGTAGTTTACATTTATGAGCAGTTGCCGTCTCTAGGTTCAAAAGTGTGTGTCCGCCCAAACCACTATGTTCGGGTTGGTGCGGCAGTATGCACACTACGAGGGTCAATTGTCGAGATGAAGTTTCAGAAAGGATTTGTTATGATTGGTGCTAGCTACACTAGTTATATCATGTGGGTGAAGTGTACAAACCTCTGAAGAGTGTTAATCAATCTATTTGAATAGCCGCATCCGCGATCTTGGACATGCTCGGGGATTTCACACCTGTCGGGACCTTGGATCACTGAACCCGAGTCCTCTATGTATTCTGAACTAGTCCCATGATCAGTAGCTAGTTCACACAGTTGTAACATTGATGAAATCATATCCATACAATAAAATATCTAAAAAGCAGACAAATTAATATTACCTAGTAGCAACGGACCTTATGGTCAAGTTTACAGAGTTTGCTACGCAGGGCTTAAGACAAAAAAGTAAACTTGTAGTGGAATAAAACAAACTCGTGGTACCCATCCGATATGCCCACAGGCAATCGAGTGGAGAACATTGCCTAGTTGTAACATCCCAAAAATTTGATTTGTTTTGAAGTTTTAAAAACAAAAATAACCATTTGAATTTTGTCTGTTAAAGTTAAAGCTTAATTGGAATTTTCAGAGATCAAAAACAATTTAATATGATTAATCTCAACATCAACTATTATCAAAACTATTTTATTTGGATTTTCTGTGCTTGGATATATTTTCTAGATTTTTCTAGAATTTTTTTGAGTTCATTTTCTATTTTCTATTTGCTATTTAGATTTTCAGTATTTTCTAAAAACAAAAACTAATTAAGAATCTCATAATTTGGTTCGGGCCGAATCTCTTTGAACTGGCCAATTTCCTTGGTCTCCCAGCCCAGCCACCTTGGCCTTTGTTTTCCCTTTCGGCCCAGCCCGCCATCTCCTTTTCTAGTGCGTGAACCAGCCTAGTTGCCTGAGCCGTGCGCCAAATCGCCTCAGCTCCATCTCTCCCTGCCCGTGGCCCCGCTGCTAATTACCACATGCGCGTCTTCTTCGTCCATCCCAGACTTGGACTCCTACGCCCGTGTTCTTCACGCGAAGCCGCGTCGGCTCCTCTTGGAACCCCTCCCCTTCGGCCCTTTATAAGGCCGCCCCCTCGCATCAAATTATTTTCCTCGCTCCACTCCACCGAAACCCTAATTAGGTTTTCATGATTGGGTGTTCATTGCATCGCAATCGCAGAAAGACCGAAGACACCCGAAGCTCCTTGTTCATTGAAATTCGTCGCCATCCGATCTCCTCAGCTCACGTCATCTTCGCTATCGGGACCACATCGTTGGGAGCTTCGCAGTGCTTCCACCATCTTCGGCCGAGAATCATCAAGTCGTTGACTTCGCCGTCTCCTCAAAAACTGGCCACCGCCACCGTCCCGATCTACCTCACCGGTGAGATTCTAGTCCTTCCACGTGTGTCAAAGTGCGTCCCAACTCCTTCTCATCCGAATCCCCACTTCCTTGTGCTCTTTCCATCACCGAATTGCAATCACCGGTCATCTTCTTATTTGTCGGTCAACTCCTTCTTGCCGCCGGTGTGGTCAATCTCCAGTCGTCCTGAGCCTTCTTTTGTGATCCTTTCATCGTCGCTGTCTCGGTGCTCCCCTTGGATTCTCTTGGGCGCCACCCAACCTTTGAAGCCGCCGCACCCGAGCTTTACTCCACCGTCAAAGTCACCGCCTCCGTCGATACTCTACCGCCGTCGACAAGCCATCGCAACCAAGAGCTTCACCTCACTTAGGGGAACTCGTTTTTGTCCTTTCTGGCTGTCCAGTCGCCGCAGTACGCCATCGAGGTCACCATCAACGCCATCGGCCATGTCTTCCTCTGTCTCTTTCTTGTTTCTCTCTCGGTTGACGTGGCATGCCATCTCACACTCCACTTCATCTCCACATCAGTGCCACCTCAACCACCTTGTCACGGTGTTAGCCCATGTAGCAGTCCATGTGGGGGTGTGGGTTTAACACGTTGTGGATTTGTGGTAGACTCGCCTGAGTAACTTGTCAAGGACTTAATTTTATGCGCCATTGAACTAGGCCTTAACTGTACAACCACATGCCTGATGGGACAGGCTTGGCTAACTAATTAGCAATGTTTTGATTTGGTTCTGTTTGGGTTATGTTTGGCGCAAGAGGGGGCCAGGTGGGCGAAACCTTAGCGAGTAGAATTGAGTCAAAGCAGAGCTTTGTAAAGTCTTGGTGATAATCTCTTAGACGCACACCTACGAAAGTGTGTGAGCAGACATTATAATTTGATTATCTCTTGTGGGTAAAGCTGTACAACCTCTGTAGAGTGTAAAACTATTTGAATAGCCGTGTCCGCGGTTATGGACGTATCTGGGGATTTCACACGAGAGATAGAGTTTCTTATACAATGTGTCGGAGTGTGAATGTGAAGTTCACTTGATGAATATAATGTTTGTCTGGCGAACGGGTAATTCACTTGGTGATTTGTGTCGATTAGTGAATTGGGGATTCACTTATCATTGGTTTGGTTGGAAAGTTAATGGAAAGTTCACTGGTTGTTTCAAAGAAATTCTTTAATTATTTATTATTGTTTTCAACTACGCATTTCAATCTATTTATTGTATTTATCGTCAATGCTGCTTTCTGCAAAAGAACCATAACTTGGGAAGATTGTGTAGTACTCAACGCTTTCTGCAAGAGCCCGACATGTTATTTCACTTCCTACGAAGTTATCGAGTAATTACAAACTAGGTAGTTCGATATCTTACCAGGCACTAGGACACTTCCTCGTCTGTGGGGTTTGTAAAGGAGATGGCCCCCGAAGACACAATAGATAACCTCACTCTTAGCCAGTTTCGGGCGCGCTCATCAGGGATCCTGGCAAATGGCAGGAAGGTGTCCCAACGGTTTGCATGCTCATCCTGATCCCTCCATTGCTGGATTTTACCCGCATACCCAGAGATGCTGAGTCTATGGGGGTGCGTGTTTTTTGCCTGGAGGGCCCTATGCGCCGCACTTTCACTCCTAAAATCATCTACCGTCTTCTTCACCGCAAATTCTTCACAGTACTCTGCCATGAACGGATACTTCTGGAAGGACGTTAGATTCTTCTCCATGTATTGCTTGATAAGCGTGGTCTTGAAGTTCCTCCATGCTTTGCAAGCTTGTAGCAATGTGTGTCGTCGCACGGAGGCCTGGTGTTGTGCCGGTATATTGAACAATCAAAAAATATCCTCCAGCAGCTCATCTTTCTGATCTTTGGTCAACTCCTTCCACAAATCATAGGTGATCTTGACCTATTCCTATGCAACTATTCTTACCATTCTTTGGAATACGGATGCTGCTCGGGGAGGATTGAGAGGGTTCCCAAACGCATTCACCTCCGTGATGGTAAATCGACCCTCGGGCCTTTTCGATATTCCTCTTCTTCTATCGCGTTTGGATATTCCAGAGAACGGCGCATTAGATGCATGAGGCGACAATAACGAAGAATGAGCGGAAGACATCTTCACAAGAAATAGAAGTTCTGACATGCATGAATAAATTAGGACCAATATAATGACATAATTGGCATCATGTGAACAAATGAGATCAGCACAAAGCTAATATTTAATATTTTGATATTGCTCTCAGATGTAGATTTGCACAAGATTTAATCTTGGCCTTCTCGCTACTTTAGTCTATACTCTTCATTAATTCAATTTGACAATATTAATTCAAACTTTGAGCTCTAAAATAGTTCTTTACTTATGTGCCGACATGATCTTTAATCAAAAGACATCAGATAATTATACTTTCGGCCTGGAGATTTAACTAATTAACCAACCGAATGTAACAGACTAAATGTTAAAGATCAATCAACAGTAGTAAGCATTCCAATTAGAGTTCAAGTTCAAACCCGATTATCAAAACAATTTCAGCACAAGACTATTATCATCACAGAGCATTCATCTCAAGCCCACGACACCCCCACATTGCAATATATTCCAGTAGCAGTATCAAGCCCACCACATTGCATTGGTTACCTTTGGGCGTCGAGGAGAAGGACGAGCAGGGAGCACCAGAGCAAAGCGGCGGCGGCGAAGGGAGGCGCACTGTGCTGGGAGGAGGGAGGAGGCGCCACGGGCTAGGGGGAGGAGGGGCGCCGGGTTCGGGGAGGCGGCGGCTCGTGCTCGAGGAGGAGGCGACGGGCTCGGGGGAGGAGGCGCGCCGGGCTCGGGGGAGGAGGCGCGCTGAGCTCGAGGAGGAGGAGACGTTGATGATAGTGACGACATGCTCGGGGGAGGAAGGAGAGTTGGAGAAACTTAATCGTTTGAGTGGGAGGCGCGGGCAAACCCTAGAGTCTGAATATAAATAGGGTCGGACATCATAGACGGTTCTAAAGTAGAACCGTCTGTGATAAATACACATCACAGATGGTTCCAATAAATAACCGTCTATGGTAGCTGATGTATCACAGACGATTTATAGATGAAACCATCTGTGATAGCTTATCATAGACGCTTTTTCCAAAGGAACCGTCTGTGATATTCTTTTGTATTGCTAAATCTATTTCTGTTTAGTGGCTAGCCTCAAGAAATTCTAGTCATGCCCTCTAAAACAAGAAGAAACACAACAATTACATGTATACATCCAATTCACATTCATTTCAGAAACAAGCACATCCATTTCACAAATCAATTAACTCAAATGAACTAAAATTATGCATTCATAACATATGACACATAAATATTTCATTCATCGTTCCACTTGCTTATTTCATTTAAAAATTAGCCTTTTATGATGATCGACGCGTATGTATCTTGTTTCGTCACGTTGTTCTTCCTTGATTCTTATGCCGTTTCTGAAAGGAGGCAACTCGTCAAATTGATTGTATTCTTCCTCGTCCACTACATTCTCAACTCCGCAATCCTCCTTTTTCCATGAAGAACTATGTGGCACTTCTTATTTGCCTGGTCGGTTACATAGAAGACTTAAACAACTTGGTTAGCGAGTACGAATGGTTCATCTTTGTATCCGACACATTCTAGTTCCATAGTAGTGACACTGTACTTGTCGATCTTCACCTGTGGGAGATGGACCCAACGGTACCGAAACATGGAGATCTTAAAAAACACGTAGTCGAGCTGCTAAATCTCCTCTATGAGCCCATAGTAGGAGATCCTTAGCCCATCGGTACTGAAAGTATCTCTGCGGGCACTGCTGTTCTGGTTAGTGCTCTTTATATCCTGAGCCTGCATATAGAATGTGTACCTAATTTCAGCAGTTCAGGCACGAATGACAACCCTGTGTATTCTAGCTTGTAGACCGGGAACAAGGGCATCTCCGAGTCCTCCATCAAGCCCTCGAATTTACCAAATTCTCTCTCACTATAGTTCACTTCTGCATCATGAAGCATCTGATCCAGATTGTCATCGTGCAGTCTATCCGAATCGGAACCACAATCAACATCATCCGATGGCACATCGTTGACTACTTCGTCGGCGATATCGTTATTACTACCTTTATGTATAATCTGCTCTTTACCGTGACTGGTCCAATGTGTATACTTTTTTTTGAAACCCTTTTGAAGGATCTAGACCTGCCACTATGTGTTAATGGAGTTTTGGTGATTAATGACAAATCTAATTGTGGGACTAACACTTTCATTGATATCAATATTATGTAGTCTTATTTGGATATAAAGGTGAAAACCATGAAGGCATGCATGTGATTAATGACAAATCCAATTCATTGGATAAACAAAAGGAAAATCCAAACAGGTATGCATTTATAATGATAAATCTATTTGTGAGACTAACTCTTCTATTTGCCTTATCTCATGATTAGTCTCGTTTGGATATAAAGAACAAAAGAGGTATGCATTCGACTTTATAGTTCTTATATTTTGTTGCATTCTTGGATCCAAAATATAGGTTGAACTCCACCAAAAGATTAACCTAAATATGTGCATATGTTTCCATTACATATTCATGTATGCACACATATAGGGGAGTTCATTCTATATTTTGAGGTTTCATGAGTATTGATCCATATTCTGCTTTCCACACATATTTGGGATCTTTACTTTGAAACATATCCTTTGAATATATTTAACTTGCATAGTTAATATATTCATGTGAGTATAGAAGACTTGTGTAGTCTAAATATACTTATATGTGAGTATAACATAACTTGTGTAGTTCATGTGTACTCACATATCCTTGAATATATATAACTTGTGAAGTTAATATATTCATGTGTGTATATGAGACATGTGTGCTCATATATCCTTTGATTATATATAACTTGTGTAGTTATATATATTCATATGAGTATATACAACTTGTGTAGTGCTTATATACTCATACCTATCTACATTCATTTATTTGCAATTGTGTTGTGGGACTAATGTGTGTGCTAAGATGTTTAAAGGCTTAGTCCCAGTTTATGGATGGCGACATGGTAATGGAAATGCATGACAATAGAGGGATCATAGCTAGTAGCTTGATAGCATGTTCTTGTGCCCTTTGGATCAATTTAGGATCATGCATGCATTTGAATTTAAACTTGAAATTAACTTGAAAAATGTTAAGTGCTCAAGCGGAACGACCGGCTCCTTGAACGGTCGTACCGCATCGCGGTCATTTCGCATTTTAGTTGGCGGTTCTATAAAACCAGAAGCGTTGCAAATCGCCTCAGAATCTTTCTTGAAAATCGGTCGTACCGCTAGTGACAATCGGTCGTACCGATGTGCGATCGTACCGAAATTTATGAGGCGGTTCAATAAAAACAGAACAAGTGCAAATCTGCTCTAAAACTTAATCTAGAAATCGGACGTTCCGCTCTTAGGGAACGGTCGTACCGGCCTGCGGTCATTCTGTTTTTTATATGGCGGTACAAAAATTCCAGAACGCTTATAATCTTCAGCAAATTGGAAACCCTGCAATCGGTAGTATTGCTCCTTCGTGCGATGCGATCGACTAAGCGGTAGTACCGCAACTTGGTTGGCGGTAGTACCGGTCCGTGATTTTCAGCGGCTTGTTTAGAAGCATTATTGCAGGTATATCTTGGTAATTGATGTTAATCATTATGGGACTAACATTTTCCATGAGTTGGATGAACAGGTTATGTTCTAGGGTAACAGAGACTTCAGATGGCATCATGAGTTGATCGTCATCAAGTCATGGTTCAAGAAGAGGATGCATCATGTGTTGATGCATATCAAGATCTCGGAAAAGATGTGATCATGAGTTGATCATCAAGTCAAGAGAAGACTCATCATGTGTTGATTGAGGTCCAGTAAAGGATGCATCATGGGTTGATGCATGTCAAGACAATGACCCGGACTTGAAGTGAAGATGTGCATCATCAACCTTCAAGAAGATGCTCAAGGCAAAGGTATGACTAGCTAGGGCTAAGGATGTGTTCCTAGTCTTTTACCGGTCTTGGTGTTTGGTTGGAAGACTGGATTACTAGTATAGGTTGCCGTACTATTAAGAGGGGTCTTGTCTAGTAGCTTGAGTCTCATCATGTGTTGATAGCTCAATCTCACTTGCTCTAGCTCACCATGGCATGATACTATTATTTGCAAATGTGTTTTGCAAATAGTCGAGGCTCATGCATTTAATCCTTGTAGCATGTGACTATACTTTGCAAATGTGTTTTGCAAATGGTTGAAGTCCATGTACCTACTCCTTGTGGCATGATCTAAGTTTGCAAATGTGTTTTGCAAATTGTTGGGATTCATGTATTTTCCCTTGGCATGGTCTAAGATTGCTTGTTGTTGATTCTTTGGACTTAGACCATGGTAGTGGCTCTTGGAGTTGTGCTTTTTGATTTGATAAAATATGTTTGAGATCAAATCAAATAGAAGGGTTGTGTAGCCCTCTGAATAAGCTTTCCATAGAGTCCAAGATCACTCAATTCGACATCGAGTCAAAAGTTATGACCTTTTTACCGAAAGTGTCGCTCAGGCTGATTTTGAGTTGCGGTACGACCACTGTGTAAAGAGCTGTGACGACCACCAGAACGGTTGTACTGCCCTTGTGAGTGCGATACGACCGCCCGAGGTCAGAACGGCTAGTTTTTGGCTGTTTGCCTCCCAACAGCTAGTTTTTTGGTGTAGGGCTATAAATACCCCTTGGCCGTTAAGAGGCAACTTTGGCATCCCATTTCACTCTCTTGAGCTAGTGTGAGCCTCTCCTCTCAATTGTGCATGTGTTGCACCTTGTGAGCAAGGAGAGAGGTCTCTAGTTGCATGTGTTGCATCTAGAGGTGGATTTCAGATCCACTTGAGCTTGTGCATTCGCATCGTGGTGAGAGTCAAGCAAGGGCTTGGCTTGTTACTCTTGGTGTTTGCCGACACCTAGACGGCGTGGAGGCGTCGTGGACCGGTGATCTTCTCAAGAAGCTTGTGAGAAGGCCCGGCATGTTGTGAAGGTTGGAGCTCACCTACCCGGAGCGGGAAAGAGCTACCACTAGTGGAATTGAGGTGTTTGGCTTAATTCGTGGAGCCGGTCCAATTAGTTTGGGCTTACCTCAACGTGGATTAGGGGAGACTGGCAAGTCTCCGATCACCACGGTAAAACATCGCCGTGTCAATTGTGGTTTGATCTCTTGTGCCTTACTATTGCATTTACATTCATTGTATATGAATGCCTGCTTTACATTGTGTAATTTATATACCTTGTAGTAAATTGCTTTTTCATTGTGTATGATTGCAATAGTTCATTGTGCTATTCACCATTGCTAGAATTGAATAGCTTACAAGTCCTTGTTTAATTGCTATTTTTCAATAGACTTGTATTGTTGGTGCACTTAGGTGAAACTAGTTGGTTTAGGTTTTAATTGTGCAAAACCGTATTTGTATTAACTTCCGCATTAGAAATCGGTTTTAGCCAAAAGAATTTTAAAACCTCCTATTCACCCCCCCTCTAGTCGGCCTCCTCGATCTTACAAGTGGTATCAGAGCTTGGTCTCTCATTTATTAGACTTAACCGTCTAGAGAGTAAAGGATGGCGACTAGAGATTTAGTGCACCTTGGTGAAGCACCTCTATTTGATGGCACAAATTATGCTCATTAGAAAATCCGCATGTCATCTTATTTTAAGGCCATGGGCCTAATATATGGCGGATTGTAGATGTTGGCTTTTTTCCTCCATTGGATCAACCGGCCCATTCGCCACCACCGCAAAGATGCGTCCGCTCTGCCTATATAAGCACTCGCCTCTGCTAGGGTTTCTCCTTGGTTGCAGCCACTGCACTTCTCCCAGGTAAGCTAAGCCCCAGGCGGAGCCACTGCCGCCCCAGATCTGAAACCCTCACCCCCAGTCGCCTCGCCTCTCCCCCTTGGCTCACACCTAGGGGCAAATCCACCGGCTCCCAGCGGCTAGCGACAACGTGGTGGCGCCTCCCTCCTCCTCGCCCGGCTCCCGGCCGCCCTCCTCCTCGGTGACCCTCCTCCTCCTCGGCTCGGCCTCGGCCTCCTCCATGACTCAGCCTCCGCTCCTTGGCCGCTCGGCGTGGCAGCGTCGGCCGCCTCTCTCCTCCTCCCTTGGTCATGGTGGCCCCGCCACGGTGGTTCTTCTGGTGCCCTCCCTCAGTGCTCAATTTTTTGCTTGATTCAACAGGGACTTTGGGGATTTTGGGTTGGGTATTTTTGGGATTTCGGGATTCACTCGATTGATTGCTTGATTCAACAGGGACTGCCGTGTGGGACCGGTGGCGGGGGGGCGGGTTGGGCTCGTCATTGGCTTCATTGCCGGGCCTCCAAAGAAGCATCTTCTTCTTCGGTTCTTCCCGCCGTCGCTTCTTCTTCTTGTTTGGCACAGTGACAAAGACAACCATGGCAGCCTGAGATTGAACTGGGGGGGGGGGGTTCGCCGGCGATGGAGGGTGGGATTCAGCCTGATGAAGCCCACCCGGTGGATTCGCCCGTGGCTCATGTAGATTTCTGTCACTTCCTTTGCTTAGGAAAGGGTTTCGTCCATGGCGCCGCCACACCAAGTCGTCTCTTCATGGGCATCAACAAGGGCCATGTCGTCACTGCGCTGAGCCGCCGCCCCGTCCGATCGCAAGGGGTAATTGTCTCGATCCTTGACCCTAGCTATTTCGCAACGTATTGTTGTTTGTGATGCGTTGGTAGTGTGCTTTATGTTGATCTGTGTGGATCTCGTTAGGCTTGGTTGCTTGTTGGTAGATTATGCGGTGGAAGCTTGTTTTTTTACTAGTTATGTGTCGAGCATGGAGTTGTTATTCATTAGATTATGAGTAGTTGCTAGTATTGATGGATCTAACAACGTCCCACCATTTTAGTGGAAGTGTACCTTTGATCTTTAAATTTATTTTTCCTGCCTTGCCAAATGTAATTTTTCGAAATAAGATAAGTAGTGTTATATTATATTTTGTACAAATAGCGGTGTTAATTGCAAAGGTAGTAGATGGAAGATGAATCTCATGCATACAGGCACTAGGTTCTGGTTTTTATTTACTTGTCTTTGTGTAGTTAATATAGAAATATGGTTATCTGTGAGTGAGCAAATAGATTATCATCTTCATGCCACATAGTATATGTATTGTTTAGAACATTCTGTTATTGGAAAGTGAACATTCTTGAAGTAGGTATTACATTAGATTATGCTTGGTTCATTGTTTTAATTTTGTATGTTTTTCGTGTCTGTTCCACAGTTTACATGTCATAGATGTCAGTGTCTTTTTTTTCTGTACTAACTATCATGTTGATTTGTCAGGAACTGATGCCTCCTTCGTCGTTTGCTGAACTACAATCAGGGTCAGGTGAACCCTACTCCCTAAACTAATGTAGTTTGTGGTTTGATGGCACTGCGATCTGGGATACTGTTATTTTGTGAACTGTGTTGGAGTTGGGAGTTGTGATGACTGATGTGAACTTGATGCTGGTTGTTGTGTCCCAAGTCCCAGTACTAATTTGTAAGTTTTTGGATAGTCAATTAGCTGCTACAAAATTCCTTGGCCGAGTTTTTGTTCGTGTGTTATGCATTCATACCCCGGTGGTGGTGGTGCAAAGAATTTCTTTGCCGCCTTGCTGTCGAGGAGAAGAAGGTGAACTATCATACATCTAGACAACACTTTTATTTGCACAACTAATACTGTGTTCAATAACTTACAAATATTTTTGGTTGACTATCCTCGGGAGGAGGCTAAGGAAGAGAGTGATGATGACATGGGTTTCATTGTTCGATTGAACAGTCGAGCCCGCTTGTTAGCAAATTCTCCTAGTCTTCCAAAGACTATCTTATGTTATGTATGTCTTTTAGGTTTTCAGTACAAGAGGTACTCAAGTTGAGGATTTTGATATTTGATGTTATGGGAATTTAGCATGTGTCGTGAGAACCACAAACATCTTTGAATGGTCTTGTTAGAATGAAACTGTTTCTACATTCTATGCCCATGCTTATTTGATTTTGTTGTTGATTGTTGATTATAATTATGCTTCATAGAACCACAAACCGCCGGCTTGAACCCCGATCAAGCAATCAAATGGGCTACACCCAAAAAATTTGGGCCTCGCAATTTGGGCTAACCTAAAATAAGTTGGGCCTACAAAATGGAATAAAAATAGGCCTTGTAGAAATTATGACTAAAATTTACATGGGCCTAACTCACATTATGACTAGAGACATCGTCACAAACCAACAACCACGCCGATCTCAAGGTGGGTCGACTGTGCTACCAATGACAACAAGAATCTGACGTGGCAGCATCATAAAATTCGTGATCTGTGATGATTTCGCTATTTCATCACAGAAACCAATCAGCGACGCACTATAGGTGACGATTCGATTTTTCGTCATGGGATCGTCACAGATCCCATACTGTGACAAAAAAAACACAGATCCGTGACGAATTCTGATTGTCACCGTTCAGCAGATTTCTTGTAGTGACACACGCCAAAGCACTAAGTCAAGAGAGGTTCCATATCCCTCTCATGTGGTTAGCATGCAAAAGTGCTTAGGTCAGTGTCCAAGATGTTCGGTCCTTGTTGACTCGGGAACCATCCATGCACACCCGACAATCACACCATCCAACCAATGTACCCAAGTCTAAAACATTTTAGTTTCAGTTTTAGTTTCTCAAATAAAATAAATACATGGGTCCCCTGACCCAAGTAATTTAAAGTGATGATATAATGACCATCGCCAAGGCGATGATCCCTATTCTATCGTTCTAAGCAGTGCTAAGCGACACAACTCGTATACAACATAATACGACCATAACTCATCCACCGAGCTCTAATTCATTGGTAGGGATATTAACCTAAGTTCAGTGGCAAATGATAACATTTACCTACAGCTCATGCATCTACTAGGAATAACTACCTCTAACGAAAAATAATCATTCAAGTAGAGCATGCATACATACAAGTTGCAAACAACATATTTTGTAATGAAAGTAACATGATCAATATGATCAAGGGGGGGGGGGACTGATAAGGGGGTCCTACATGTTAGCGATACACTAACTTAAAATACTGGATTTACACATATAAGCATGCTTAAGACAGCGATTAATGGCTAATGATTGCTACAGTGCATGTCCAAAAACGACAACACAGAGCACGCTCTGGCCGTGAGCTTCTCTGGCTAATCACCGGTGAAGGAGGCTACGGCGGTGTGAGCTAAGGGCTAAAATGGGTTCCTAATACTATTGCGCACTCATCGGCGGCTGGAGCATCGCCGGAGACGAGCTCACACGGTGGCGCGACGAGGTGGAGCGGAGGTGAAGCTACGGGAAAAACGACAACGATGATACGGCAAAGTTTTAAGCCATCTAATGCATGCACTAGCAACAGTAGGGCTCAAGGACCTTACTAGAATGACCCGGATGAGGAAAGCTTGTAGGAGTTGTGGCGGCGACGAAGTCCAGTACCGGCGCTGAGGAAGACAACGAGGAGGTGGTGGCCTGAGCAAAAAGAAAGGGCCCAAGAGGTAAGGAAAGCTTCAGAGAGGCTCAGAGATGGAACACGAGCAAGTAATTGAAGAATGGAGTGCCTTACCGGAGTTGGGGACGAAGGGGACAAATTTCGGCCGAACAAGCTCAAATCCAAAATTCAGTGATTTCTGCGAATACAACCCGAAATTGGATTAGGGAAAATGATGATGGTGACCAGTGGCGCAAAGTGACGCGAAGAGATTTGCAAATGAACCACTGGAGCTCCGGTGGCGATGAAGGGCGTCACGGCCAGAACTGAGAGCTTGAGCTCTAAGCGATTCCTTTTGGTGGAAGAGGAAAATGGTGGTGTGGATGTTTCAAGAGTGATGAAAAGATAACAAAGAGGCCATTGGAGAGCTTTTATAGGCCTTGGGGGGGTGGAGAAACACAAGAATGCAACTCCCACGGTGAACTTAGTCCATGGCTCCACCGCGAGTGACAGCGATGCAATGGTGAGACGATAGGAGCATGGGCGAGCGCGGACTTGATGGCCAAACCGCGGGCGCGCGTCAAAAACCAGAGGCGGAGTCGTTGACGATGACGCACGGTAGAGCTTGGCCATGGCGAGCTGGCATGGGAGCGGCTGCGACGTGGAGACGATGACCTGACAAGCGAGGCCCAGCAGTCAGCGAAACATACGAAAGTGGCTCGGGTGTTTAAACGAACGGGGATGAGTTTCAATCGTTGGATTGAAAATGGACGGCCCCGATTAAGTGTGTCATTCGGACGGTCCGAACGGCCCACTCAATATGGACGGTCAGATCGGGAATGGACAGCTTTGATTGAATTGGCCATTCGGACGGTCCGAACGGCCCAATCAATCTGGCCCGTTGAAAACGAATCGGACGGCTCACGTGAAAGCTAGCTTGAGTTGAGCACGCTGGTGCAGTTAGGCGGTTCAACCAAGTTAAGTGGCTCGAGCCGAGGTTGGGTTTAAGGCCGAGGAACAGTGAAAACTGATTTTTGAGGAGATAAAGTTGAGATGGTTTGCGAATTTTTAGAGAGAGTTCAAAAGCTCCAAAAATTATAAAATTTTTATCAAAGGTCACTGGATTAGAGAACAACATTGTGTAATTTTTTAAAAACTTTGCATGCATGTCATTTCTTTCTAGAAAAATCACAATTTGCTGCCTTAGGGTTTTGACTAGGAGTCAAACTGGTTTGACTAGCCTCTAAGAAATAGCAAATAATTTCTAAAAATTATGAAATTATTCAGAGGGGTCACCAGAGTGATCTAGGAGCTAGGAAAAATATTGCCAGAGGATGGTCACAAGGTTTGCTTAAGGATTTTTCAAGAACTATGCTTTCATTCAAATGTGGCATTGATCATTGAAAAATAGGAAACCCTTGGGAAAAATTTCCAGAACATTTCAAATGACAACATAAGGCATCAAAAGTTTTAATTTCTCCTTATTTTTATACATTTAAAACACAAACCATTGTTTGGGGTGTTACATCTAACCTTTGTCAAAAACTCAAAATTGTATTGTTTGTATACTAAACAAGTCATGACTTAATTGATGTGTTAACTGTTATCACACACTTAATTTTTTTAATGTCCATTGCCAAGAAAATTAGTTAACTTTTTTGAATGGAAGTACCATTATATGAAAATTCCTGCATGACCGCTAAGGATTCTCCTCTTGCAGACATTGAACATGAGCAGAGAGATTTGGAGCAACCCTGTGTATTCCTAAAAGTTGGCCTTTTGTGTACTCAAGATCAGGAGCATGAGGAAGGAAAATTATGTGGCAAAATTGTCCTATTCTTTGATGCCCAGCTACGGCCTTGCACCCATTTGAATCAAATTGAGATATATTTTATCTTCATCAATTCATAAAGTAATACATGCATGGAATGTTCTGTAGCAATGCACGGGCACATTGTTAATTAAACAAAATAGAGCTAAGAAGATAAATTAGTGCACAGTATGTACATAATATTTCTAGAAATATCGTTTATCTTAATCAATGGCCAAAACCTCATATCTGAAATTTTGAAAACAAGGCATATAAAAGATATATAAGGTGTATTCCTTTTCGAATTTCTTTGTGCGGTGACCCAAGGATTTCTATATTGCTATATCCAAATGTGTGCTTACATGTGTTTCTGTAAACTTATGTGCTAGACCCTAATATATAGTAAAACAAAATTAGTAGAGTAGTGAGGAGAAACATTATATCTATACAGCTTTAAGAATTGTTGGCCAAAGAAGTATATAAACAGATTTGTAGGATGATATGTTACTCTATTTGATAAAAAAAAGATGATGTCGATGTTTTAATATCGAACTTATGAAATGAATACCCTTGCTTCTTTGATCGAGACTATGCAAGGGGAGACACAACGATTTTTAGACAGGTTCAGGCCTTCTCCTGAGAGAATAATAACACTACTCCTGTGTTTTTGTATTGATTGTTTTTACAACAAGAAGGATGTCACCGAAAGCTAAGACTAATGACTTATGTCTCTTGTTCTCCCTTCCTGTCCACCGGCGTTATCCCTTATATAGCTTCTAAGTAGGTGGCAGTTGCCCTGTACCAGGAGGCGCCTCAAAAGAATTGCGCACATTTGATGGCAGTTATTATCAGAGAAACATTATCCCCACATTCGCCTTGCAGTTATGCTAGAGACAGAGATGATTACATGTAGTTATGTTAGGGAATAACGGCACATGTTTTAACTACTGTGTATAAATAAACACAGCGCATAAAATCCTTGGTCGATTGGGTCCACATATATGTGGGTTTTATCAACCATAGGGTAGTTGTGGTTGACTTAGTCGTAGTAAAGCTTACGACCATGATGTGATCATAGTAAAGCTTACAATCATATGGTGGTCATAGGAGATCTTACAACCATATGGTAATCGTAGAATAGTTTACAACCATATGGTAATCGTAGAATAGCTTACGACCATATGGTGGTCATAGAAATAGCTTACAACCACTAGGTAATTGTAATCTTCCCCTTCCAATGGATTTTCACCGCAATTCGTGCTCCGCCTGACGAGGTCTTCAGTTTCTCCAGTGGTGGTGATAGGGTTAGGGTTTAGGTTCACTCGATTTAGGGTTTGGGCTCACTGGAATCCCCAACTATAGAGAGAGGAAGGCGGCGAGGGTGGCAGTAGTGTCGCGGGCCATAGGCATGTAGGAGGACAGTGAATAGTTTCACAAGGAGGGGGGTGATCGTGAGTGACAAGTTAGGTTTTGGGGACAGGGTGGGTGGTGGGGGGCGAGGGATCCAGTTGCGGGGTGGTGGGGATTGTTGGATCCGATGGCGGTGAGATGGAAGAGGCAAAGAAGGAGGAGGGGTTGGCGATGGTAGAGGTGACAAATGGTAGCGGTGCGTGGGGTGAGCAAGGCCGCAGGGGTGGCGGTGACTAATTATAGTTGATGTGGCTTGCGGTAGGATGTGGATGGGATGTCAATTTAACGATATAAAATCTAACTAATTATTAAAATAATTGATGACTAGTCATCTATTAGCATGGAAGTATTTTTCGTATAGAGAAATATTCTACTATCTTTCTTATGCGCTTTGTCATTCCCACGCTCACCTCATGTCGGGGTGTCAAATCATTCACAAGCGCTTAAAAAAATCACTAGCAAGCAAATACCGATGATACGGCCCCAAATAGCATTACTACTTTGGTTAGCATTTCTATTTTGACCAATGAAAACAGTCTAATGTTGATTAGCAAAACCGATAATTAAATAGGATTCGATCCTGAAGAAGAGCCCCGGTTTCTTTTCCTTATTTTCTTTTATTTCTAAAATCAATGGATTGATTCGGTTCTATTTCTTTTAGCTGAGTCCGGTTAGGAGTTGAATAGTTGTGTAACATCCCAAATCTGGGTGTGTGTTTTAAATGTAAGAAAATGAGTAGAAATTAAAACTTTTCTTGCACCTTGAAGCTTTTGAACTTTCCTGTAATTCTTGTAAAGGAATTGTGGAATTCAAAAACCAAAATCTCAATTGACCAAAGTCATAACCTCCGTGTTAAAAATCTTGTGTCAACCTTGGGAAATATTTTTCCTTGGTTCTAGGGATGCTGTGTGACTCCTCTGAAAAATTTTATAATTTTTAGAAATTATTTGATAATTTTTGGAGGCAAGTCAAAACAGTTTAACACTTGGTCAAACCCTAGAACAAACCTTGAGGAATTTCTTGAGAAAAATTCATTGCATGAAAACCTTTGAAAATTTTATGTGAGGTCAATCCTTTAGAATTTTTGGAGTTAGTTTGCTACCTCTAAAAATTCTTCCAAACTCAAATTTTCAAATTCAAATCTAAACCTAGTTTCACTGTTCTCTAAGCGCGAACCACACTCGGGCTCGAGCCACCGGCCTTGGTCGAACCAACTAGTCAGACGCAAGACGCCTGCTTTCGCCCGTGGGGTGGCGCGGTGTTGAGCCGTCGGATTCCATCTGACAAATTGCCATTTGCGCGAGTCGCGTTCGCCACAGGCGCTTTGAGCCGCCGGATCAAAATCCAACGCGGGTCCGTTCGTCCCCTTCCTCTCGCCCTCTCAAGATGCGCTAGCCGCCATGGCGGGGTGTGGGTGGAGCTCGGCAGCCACTGTCCGCTCCACGCCGCCCTTCAATGGCTCTTCGATTTATTGCTTGTCGCCTCCCGCCTCAAAGTCCTCTTCTCACCGCCTCCCGTCGCTGCTGCCTCCATGGCGTGCTTGACCACCGTGGGGTTGCCCTAGCTCCATGCCTTGCTCCTCCGGCTATTTAAGCCCCTTGTTCCTCCTTGGATTCCTTTAAACACTCTCTCCACTTGCTCTCGCTTTATTGAGCTCAAGTCACCCCAAAGCACCTTGGCCGCCATTGTTGCACCTCGAGCTCTTGGTGAAGACAAGGCCCCAAAGGCTTTTCTTCTTCTCTCTTTGCTTCACTTGTGTCTCTCATCTCAAAGGTCAAAACCCTAACTTAATTTTAGGTTGCTTCTACAGAGCCGCTTGAATTTGAAGTTTGGATTGTTGTGGCTTAAATCACCCCCTTTCGTCTCCATCGCCGGTGAGTACTTCATTCTTCAATTGCTTGCTCATGGACCATCCATGGGCTATGTTGAAGCTCTGTTAATGACCCGGTGTTGTTATTTTTGCTCAGAGCATCTTTCCCGCGTTGTCTTCTTCGACGCCGGCAAGGTCCTCCACCGCCAGAGCTTCTCCGGCCACCTTTGGACCTCCTCCGTGCTCAGGTAGCATTCTAGTAGTCCCTAGATGCTCGGGCACCCGCTTCTCTGAACTACGGCAGAGCTTTTTGCTGTTTGTCATCTCGGCCGTGTTTGCACTGCCGCTCTCCTCCGACTCGCCGGCGTTCTAGGCCACCGCCGACGGTGTGAGTGGTACCAACATGTGCGCATCGCTATTGCGCACCCGTCGCTGGCCTTGGTTTGCGCCGCCGTGCCCTAGGTCGCCGGTGGCGAGCCAATCTCCCCGGCGGGTCTTTTGTTGGACGGGGACGACAACTGTAGCTTCGCCATTAAGTCTAAAGATTAGTTAGCGCAGTTAATGGCTGTCCTAATCTGGCTCTTGAGTCATCGACGCGTGGGCCGCCAAGATTAAACGGATGCTGGCGCGCGCGCACGCGGATTTGTTGTGCGCCGTCCGTTTCTTGATCGACAGCTTAGATCGCATGGACGTTTTAACCTCCAAACGTGGCTGTCAATCTGAGCCGTCCATCTCCAGATCAGTGGTTGAGATTCGCGGGAGTTCGCAAGGCTGCTCAAACGCCTCGTCGTCCGTCGTGTGAACCGTTGGATTTGATCTCAACGGTCCACATTCGTTTGATTCCGCGCGCGCGTCGTCACACCGTCCCGTTCATCTTGGGCCATGCGATGCAATATCAATGGCCCAGGTTTTTCCACGTCGTTTTGATTTAAAGAATATCCCGAGAGGTTTATTTGTGAACTGAAAAAGGTAATAAACTTCAAAATTTTATAACTAATTCATTTTAGCTCCAATTGAATTGATTCAATTTTTGTTAGCTCTGGTTTGAACTAAGATTTAATATAAAAATGGTTGGAAGCTTAGTTCGGCTCCAAAAGATGGTTTGGTAAATTGGTTTAGATATAGCCTTTAATTGTTGCTCTAAAAGTGGCATTTAACTTGAAAATTGCATAAGTATTTCTCTATAGATCCTTTTTGAGTGAATCCAATTTTGTTGGCTTCCTCTGTTAGTATGCTAAATGGTAGAATATGTTTTAGGCATGCCACTATTTTTCAAATCTTTGTGGGTGCAAATTGTTTTGTGCTCTTGTGCATGTTTTTGAAAAATCATAGAAAATGCATCCTAGCTCCAAACGAGGTGAATCTAATTGTGTTATTCATCTCATGAGGTGCTATATTTATCATAAAAATCTCAGGTGCAACACCTCTTTGGAAAATTGTGCAAAAGAATTAAATTCAGATGAACAGTAACCGATTTCAATTTTTCAGCATTTTTCCAGCTGAGCAGATTTTTTTTACCATAACTTTTGCATTGAGAATTCAAATCAATTGATTCTTATTGCTAAATTCCTTAAAAATCATGCTCTTTCTGCTGTAAAAATTTCAGAGCATTTGGCGAAAGTTGGCTGTTGAGTCTTTTCGGTGTTCTTCGTTCTTATCGGTTATTTTCGTTAGGTGTCGACTAGTCCGTTGGTAACGAAAGTGATCCTTTGCAGAATATTGAGCAAATTCAGCAAGGCAAGCAGTTTGATCATATTCAATCCCATTACTTTTAAAGTCTAATAGTTTTGTTTGCAAATGATATGTATGCATGCTCTATTTTGTTGTTAAACTATCAATCGATTAGTTGATCCTATAGATGCATATTCTGTAGGTAAATGTTCAATCTCTACTACTAAGCCTAGGAATATCTTGCTGTAATTTAGAGTTCGTTGGATGAGCTCTTATCACTTAGTAGTTTACGTGTTGATATTGCTTAGAAATGCTTAGCTACCGGTAGAATTGGGCAGTTATCGACTTAGTCGATAACTTTGATCGCACAAAATTATTATTACCATTATACTCAGCACTTTGTGCTTTGTTACTTTGTAAAATCAAAAACTAAAAATGAAAATGAAATATTTGAGACTTGGGCACAATGGTTGATGGTGTGATCTTATGGTGTGACTGGAATGGTGCCCGGGTCAACAAGGACCGAGTTACTTGTGTCACTAAGCCAAGCAATTATTGCGTGCTAACCATACGAGGGGGATATGGGACCTCTCTTGACTTAGTACTTTGGCGTGTATTAGCTCCGAGTCACAGGAGGTTGTGTGTGTGTGTTGTGTTGAAAAAAGAAACTTGTGGTTATGTGTTGGGTGAGCGGGAGTGGAATCCGGTTCAGGTTCTCCACACCGAAGGGCATTGTAGTTGTCCGAGAGCTTTACCCTATAGTGGTAGTTGACTTTCGGCTTTATAATGACTCTGTCTCAACGTATGGGTTTCTATCCATACGAGCAACTCGTAGTTAATGCACAATATTGGAAATGTCTCGTAGGACTTAGCCGTGCCGGCATACCAAAGGAAGTGTGCTAAATCATGTGGCAAAAAGGCGGCCTGGCGTGTGGGTACATTGGTACACCCCTGCAGGGTTCAAACTATTCGAATAGCCTCGTCCTAGGTTATGGACATGCTTGGTAAGGTCGTGCAAGAATTAGACTATAACATTTAATTAAAACTTGATGTGGGTGGTATGAATGGGGAATTCATGCTATTGTTGTGGTGGCTATTGGGTTAGTCACTTCCAGGATGTCTTGTTATATTTGTTACTTGTTATATCGCTGTTTTTGTCAAATAAAATAGATTGTAAAACTGTTTTAAATCTATTACATTATTGCAAATGAAAACTTGTTTTACGCTGAAAATGAGTCTAAAGCCTCCTCCACTTAAATAAGCTTGCATGTAGCATATGTATAGGTCTGTTACACTACACGTAAGTCTTGCGAGTACATTTTGTACGCATTTGCTTTGCTTAACTAATTGTTGCAGAGGAGGAAGCTGATCCCTAAGGGATGCACTTCTATGAGATGTGCTGCGGGTTTGACGACTAGGTTGGCGGCCCGGTTGGTTGCCTTGTGGGTTAAAGGCACACTAATTGGCTTTTGTTTATCGCCATCTTATGGCTTTTGCTTCCGCTATTTATTTAACTCTCTTTAGTTGTTATTTGGCCGGTCGGCCCCTTTTGTAATAACTCTACTATGTATGTCTTTTGTTTAATCTAGTTCGTGCTTTGGTTCTATATTTGTATGGAATTGATGCATGATTTTGTAAAGGGGTATGTGTACTGCAAATTCTTGGGAAGTTCATGTATCTCGAGGCACGGAACATTTTGTTTGTGATGCTAGGACCAAGTGGATGGTTAAGCATTACAAGCCGAATCTTCCGGGTTCTCACAAGTTGTGCACCTGCGTGTGCCTTTTCTTTGGCCAAGTTTGTGCTGGGTCCGTTTTCCTTTTGTCGTGAAAGTCGGGGTCGGCCTTTGGGCTTGGGAACCGTGCGTACAGGGCATAAGGGCATGTACAATGGTATAGACAGTTGCTGTCTATAGAAACTCTTCATGTCACCTGTAGACAGCATTAAAGACAGCTCATACAATGGTACAGACGGCTGCTGTCTTTTTAGTTGTCTTTATAGAACACACAATCTTTTAATGCTTTTTTTTGTTTCTTGTGCTATAGTCGGCTACAGGATTATAGAAAACATCTTTCTCTCTTTTCATTCTCTTTCATCCACGTCAGCAAAAATCCTACATGGCAATGACTATAGACGGCTAACATAAGCCCATTGTACATGCTCTAAGACCTGCCCGCCGCCACCGGTAAAGATCAGAACTTTTTGCTCTAAGAAAATACAAGAAAATCGCCAATAATTTTAGTGGCCATGTTGTGCGGACGTTCTTAGGTTTCCTATCTTGGGTTTGTAAGAGTTGACACAGAACAAGGATACTGTTCTTGATACTGTCTACAGAATCTATACGATTCGACCTTCTGATCTATGATCAATTTATTGTTCGTGGTCGGTTCGAGAGGCCACAATTGATTACTTCTACTTCGACGTTCCTATTGATCTAGTGCTATTCGACCAATTTATCTTTATTGCTATTGTTGTACCGTGAAGATCAGGCGCCCTTGTCGCATCATTAGAAGGGTGATCCGTGTCACCCTCCCAAAAGATACAGGCACCAACAAGGACTGGGATCCGATGAAGTTGCTATTGTGACTACAACTCAGGGGTGGACCTACCATTACGGCGAGCTCTGGCGTCCGCTAGAGCTCCCACCGGTCCGGAAGCCCCCCTACTCCGCGGCGACGTGGTCGAGCTCGGCGGCAGGCGAGGAGAGGAGCGGCGGGAGCGCAAGCTCGTCAACAGTGCGGGCGCGGGCAGCGCAAACTTGAGGAAGCCCGTGAATGCAAAGCGGGCGACATCGTAGCAACGCGCGAAGGAGGCAGCGAGAGCGCCCTAGGGCCCTAGGACTCAGAGGTCGGCGGCGGACCGGGTGATGGGCCGAGCGGCGGTGCGCCGTGGGCACCATGGGTGCCAGAGGAGGAGCGCCATGGAGGCCAGAGGCGCGGGCCGACTGTTGGAAATGTGGACAACATTTTAATTCCAGATTTTATTATGAGACAAAGATTACTTAAAACAACAGATGCATAAAACGATACTAACAGTAGACAACTTATTGTACTTCTAAACATACTCAACATTAAGATTATATCAGAATAAACTGGTATTATGACCAACTCACAATATGGCTCAATGAAGAACAGAAGCAAGTCAGACTCGATGCAAGGTCAGATTGTAGACGCCACAAGGTCAAAGAAGCGATCGCGCGATTCTTGCGCCGCCAAACCTTATTACCGCCTGCAGTGTGAACTCGCGACAATGGTTCGAGATACCACTCACCCTTCTTCCCTGCACGCCGAGGAGAAGGGACGGCTTAGTTCAAACAGCACAACCCTCCAGCACAAGAGAACAGAGAGGAAGAAGAATAATAATTGGAATGGACAAAAAGATCTTTTTTGGTCTGGACCTCTCGAAATTTTTTTAAGGGTCGAGTCAATTACTCTCTAGTAACTGCTCAATAAAGCACACATTAGAACACTGGTAACTGCTAATTAAAAACCAATTAATAATAATTAAGCAGAATTTATCATATCCTGATTACACGTTGGTCTTCAGCTTTGACCACGTTCTCCAAAGGAGGTCCAAAAGAATCTCCCGAAGAGGTTCAATGGGACCACAGTGTTCCGACCACACTCTCTTGGAGTGATCCAAGGGAGGTCCAAAAGATCTCTTGGAGGTCCAAGAGGATCTCCACACAGACAAGAGAGGTCCAAGAAGATCTCCACACAAACAAGGCAGGTCCAAGAAGACCTCTTGTAGGACCACCCGGGAGGTCTCCCAGGACCACTCAGGAGGTCTTCCATAACCACCCCGGACACCACCCAGGAGGTCCTACAGGACCACCCAGGAGGTCTTCCACGGCCACCCCGGAGACCACCTAGGAGATCTTCCATGACCACCCAGGAGGTCTTCCACGACCACCCCGGAGACCACTCAGGAGGTCTTCCATGACCACCCAAGAGGTCTTCCATGACTACCCAGGAGGTCTTCCATGACCACCCCGGAGACCACCTAGGAGGTCTTCCATGATCACCCGGGATGTCTCCAAGGAGGTCTCCCAGGACCACCCGGGAGGTCTCCCAGGAGCACCCAGGAGGTCTCACCGAGAGGGAGGTCTGGACTAAGGGGAGGTCCAAACGAGAGAGACTAAACCATGCATGCTTTGGAATTTAGGAATGAATGGGCCTTTACAAATAAGGGCCCAATTCTAACACCGCATAATTGAGACAAGTCATGGGGAGCAGAGGGCATGGCAATTGCAGCCTAGAGTCCTGAGGAGCTCCAAGACCAAGTTCGGCGGCCAGGAGCAAGAACGCAAGGGAGCCAAAGTTTTCCAGAAAGAAATAAAGAGAGGATCAGGTGAGGAAAATAAAGAAGGAAATAAAGAAGAAGATGGTGACCTGGAATGTGTCGGCCGAACCAAGCAAATGAAGATAAGGTGAGAGTGAGAGGAATAAAGAAATGGAAAAAGATGAGTGGCCAGGAAAAAAATTCGGCCAAGCAGATTGAATGGATAGGGTAGGAGAGAGAAAATAAGGAAAGAAAGAGAAAGAGAAAGAGAAAAATATTTAGAATTTTTTTTAAAATTAAACGTAGGTAGAGAAAATGCGTACGCAGCATACCTGTGATTTTCGGTCGAATCGTCAAAAGTATGGATTTTTAGTCCGCGTTAGAAGATTTAAAGGTAGACCAACCAATAGAAAAATTAAAGTGTAGAAAAAGAGGTAAAATAAATCTAATAAAATCACCACTGTGTTACCAAGGCAGACCTACCATTATGGCGAGCAGAGCTCCCGCCGGTCCAGAAGCCCTCTACTCGTCCTTCCTCAGTTCACCGGTGTCGGAGAAGAGATGAGGAAGGAGGATGGCTTGGAGTCGAGCTCGAGGTGCTCGAGGAGACGCCACCGCAGGATGAGCTTCGCAGGCGCGCCTCGTCGCCGGAGGAGAGCTTGGGAAGCACGAGCTGCCGCAGCCGCGGGCACTCCGCGACGACATGTAATTGCAGATGTGCAATTAAATTGAGTGCTACCTCCTCGCATGTCTAATATGTCTTTTCGGCGAATTAATAATTAATGTGAAGCTAGAGCTGTGTAATTTTAAAAAATTAGTTCCTGGCTATATTTATGATGGAAAGCAGCTAGATGTATCATGTATTAACGACCATCAGCAGTTAAGTATCAAAGTAAGTACCAAAAGATGAGGTTCCTGACTGTATTTATGATGGAAGGCGAAGTGGCGTGGCAACGATGCTACCAGGAGGCAGCAGGCAAGGTCATGAGGAGGGCCCATAGGATTTATTTTATTAGTTCATTAAGCACTTGTTCTCCAAAAAAAAAAGAGTTTAGTTGAACAAAAAAGTTCGACGCAATGCGAACCATCGAGCGAGGACCGAGCAACCAAACCCTAGTGGTGTGCTACGAGACAGTGTCTGGTGAGGAAGCGGCACCGCCATACCTAAGATTTAATCCTGGGTTCGCCACTACTACAACTTTAGCAGTAGCAACAATTAGAGCCACTATAAATCAATTCGACGTCTCCGAACAAGGCAGTAGTCTCACCTTTTCCTATTTACCTTCTCCGACTTCTGCCCCCATCGAGCTCTGCCCACGGTTTCAAAAATCGACCGATTTTCGGTCAAAAATCGGAAATATCCGCCCTATCGGACACCTTCGGTTAAATTTCATACCTTCCTAATTTTACCGATTGGGCCCCACTTTTTCAAATAAAGTTCAACTAAATGCAAAAAAAAATCAACTAAATGCAAAAAAAAATACATCAAATTTCAACTTTATTTTCATCTTTATTTCATGTATATGCAAATATCTAGTTCATATCTACAATATTCTATGGTTTTTATTAAAAACAGATTTTTTGAACAAAAATCAATTTTCATTTTCATTTTTTTGGCCGAATTCTGTGGAAATTTTCCTATTATAGGTCATATCAGTCTTATGGGATCCCCGTAAAAATTTAAAACCGGTGATTAAAACTACTCTGCTCAAGCCCTCCCCATGGCAGCATGCCGCCCGTGGCAAAAAGAGGGCATGGTCTGTAGCCAAATTCTAGCAAGCTGCCTTGGCCAACCATCGTCCCCAACTGGAAGCACAGGAAGCCACCCGGGACCCTCTCATCACTGGTAGTGCGACTGTGCGAGTATTTTTGTAGCAACAACCCCGACCAAGTTTCATTACTACTAGAAACCCTTGCGCGACTTGGCGCGCGAGCTCGAAGATGGGAGACTGATTAGGACTATAGAACCGTTAGTGATAGAAGGCATAGAGATGCATGCCATAATTATAATTACTGAACATAGTTATGGTTACGTTTACTATACCTAACAGAGTATTAATGTATATAATTTCTTATCAGTAATCCTTTTTTTCGTTAGGTCCTAAAAGAAAGTTGTTATAGTCTAGATACTACAATGATCATAAATTCTTACGAACAAAATGTGAAACAATGCAACAATAAGTCAAAAAGGGTAGGAGAGTTAGCAAATTATACGACTATAGTGGAGCGGATACAACATAAGAGAAACTGCAAGAGGTGAAGACAGAACTTATAAAAGTAGGTAGAGCGGACGCTCTATATTCAGCTGGGCATAGTTAAGTATTGTTTGCTGAAGGTCTCAAAAGGGCAATATGCTTATGTAATTCTAGAGTCAATAGGATAGAAAATATACATATTAAAATTACATAGTGCTGAGCAAAGCAAACTATGTCTTGTCGATCATAGTTGCCGCTGTAGGCGTTGCATAGATTCTAACATAGGCGTGCAGGCGACAAGCAAAACACACGCTCCATACGATGACCTGTTAGAAAAATAGAGCACTAATCAGTTGGAAAACCGTATGTATAAATGGGACAATGAGTTTTTTTTAGCTGGAAAAAGTACATGAGTGCTCCAACAACATATTGACTAACATAATATACCTGTTTTTAGTTTTTTCCTTTGTTGTCCAGCCTTTTTTCTGTTGTATCTACGAAGGGTGGAAAGTCAGTTGGCAATGGTGTTGTGGTCTGTAAAGTAGATATAGTGTGTAAAGAAGTGCTATTTGCAGGGCTAGCAGTATAATAAGGCAAAGAACAGTATAATAGTACGATGGGTTCTATATTAAGCTGTGAGCATACGTAAATAGACCTAGGGATGTATGGGCAGACAGAGAGAACGATGGATGACACCCACGACTAATGCAGATGAAGCGCGCACCTAACACGAGTATGTAACAGAATGATGACAAAGGGACCTACTACAGCAACACAGATTCTCGCTGCCCGATCCATTTCCCGTTTTGCCCGGCCTAGCTACTCCCACGCCCGTCCCGCGCCCTCTCCCCCTCCTGCTCTTCTTCTCCAAGCGCCACGCCTGCGTCCGAGCGCCACGCGGCACCGTTCCTCTGTCACACCCTGACTGCCCATGCCGGCCGCCATCGCTCTCTCCACCCTCGTGCCTATATAGGCCAGCCGTAGCTCCCCTTGCTCTCTGCCGCCGCTCTCCTTCCCTTCCCGTCTCCCCCATTCCTTCTCCACCGAAAGCCAAGAGAAGTCACAGAGCCACGCAAGCCGTGCCGGCTGGCCGCGCCGCCTCCATCCTCTCCAGCCACTCCGGCGCACTCTGGCCATCGTGACAGCGTCACGCTGCGTCTCTCCACCCCGCAAGCGCTTCCCCTCCGCCAATTCAAGATTTGCGCCACCAGAGCTCGCGTCCACTCCGTCTCCTTCCGCTCCGGCCGAACCCACCGCCACGCTCAATACTCCTTACCTGGAGCATCCCCGATCGATTCCGTTGTCATGGAGCACCCCTTGGCCTCGTCATGGAGCAAGCTAGGCCTGAGCCATTTCCCCCTGGCTCCTGTCTCCCTTCTTGAGCTCCCTTTTGTTTGCTACCTCTGTGTATGTATGAGAAATGTGAGTGTATGTGTGTATCTCAGTATGTATGATTGAAGCTAACAGTGGGGCTTACTTGTGGTGTTTAGGGTTGATTAGCAGTTGAATGGCAGTAAGGCACAGTTAAATTAGATAACTAATTAGGTCTGGTAGAGGAATAATTAGCTAGTGGATATTACATTTAACAGTTGTGTGGTTAATTGATTTAATTAATAATTAGTCCAAGATGATAAGATAGGTAATCAAATGATAGGTTGTGTTTTCATATAGTAGCTTTCAGTGGGCCTATTATTTAGGGTTAGCAAGGAGTTCATCGATATAGTGAATCAGTATATGTACACTTTTTTAATTAGGATGATTAGGGTTAATTTAAGTAATTAGCCTAAGGATGTTAAGAGGGTAATCAGTTGTAGATATTCAACTAGCAAACTGCATTTTCAGTTAATGTTAGTAGGATAATTAGTTAGTTAACCTTAGTGTATGATTGTGTCGCTAGCAAATTACAACTACAGATAATAGATGTGCACACAATCACTATCAAAGTCTGCCGAAAGAGGAGAATATATAAGAGGATTGATTTTGACTGTACGATCGTCATGGATGTATACATAGAATGCTTGAAGAGAATACTTGTGAGTACTAGGTTTTCTGTTAAGGAAAACAACATCGTCTAGGCTCTAGCATTCATCCGTCACTATCCGCTCCCGGTAGAAATTCAATTCATGATCCACAAGTGGATCAAAGGATCCCATCTAGCTGGGTGATCTCTTTCATCTAGGTAACTATTGAGGAATGTTCCTGCGAACATTCTCTCTCCCTATTGAATTTATTTGTTTTGTCTGTAGTATTTCCTTCATCAGCTCCTTTGAATATACTTTGTCTGCAGTATTCCCTTCATCAACTTCTTTGGTTATACTTTACCTGTAGTATTTTCTTCATCAACTCTAGATGAGTATATTTTGATCTCATCTGAAATACTCCCGCCCCATCTTTCAAGATGTCGGTAAGTTTGTTTAGTTCTGTTTGAAGTATTTTTGTTTGTTTGAATGTCTTTGGATTTATTGGATTTTATTTGGTTATTTTCAGATGCTCTTGGAATTTAATTGTATTCTGCATAGTTAGAATCTGAAGATATAATAGAACAACAGTCCGAGACAGAACAACAACTAAATAAGCAAGGCAAGTTACATCATTTGATCATGTTTGAATCCCAGTATTAAAAATTATTTAAATTCTGTTTTAAACTATTACTACATGCTTATTTATATTCAGTTATTTAAATTCCTGTTTTAAATTGTAGTTATTCCCAATGCCTTGGTATAGCCAATTGTTGCTATTGAATTAGTCATTCCTTGACACCATAGTTAAAACCTGGTTGGTACATTAGTATGACCAGAACATATTGAAAAACTTTATACTTAGACATGCTTAGACCAAAAATATTGAATTAGGGGGAATTTAGCTAAATGTTCAAATATGATTTAATTAAGCCTATGGTATTGTTTTACCATAGGATTTTTGTAAATAATTTTTGAAAAGCAAAAAAATAAATAAAAATAGATTTAGACTTGGGCGAAATGGATGTTTGGTGGGTGTAGGTTTATGCACGGGATCGCTTCATTTCAATGATCGAGACCCAGGGGTTCTTTTGGAAAGTCGCCTAAGTCAATTAAGGACCGGTCTTCAAGCCGCATCTTGCCAAGCCTTACCGTACAACCACAAGTCTGAAGTGGACTTGTTTAACTAATTTGTATCATTTTACCGTGGTCGTGCTATCTAGTTGCGTGGGTGTCTTTTATGACCTACTTTTATATATCCCCATATAGCGCAAGAGGGGGCTTGATCCGGCGAATGGTTCAATCTAAAGGAGACAAAACCTTAGCGAGGCGGGACTATGGTCGAATGGCGCATTGTAAAGGCCTTGTCACGTACTCTAAACTGCTTACCTAAGGTAGTGAACGGTGGTATCGACAGGTGGCAAACAAACTAGAGAAGTCGTGTCTTGTGAGTAAAGCTGTACAACCTCTGCAGAGTGTAAAACTATTCGAATAGCCGTGTCCACGGTCATGGACATGCTAAAGCAAAGCCAATGCAAAATTATATTTTGGTTTTGATTTCAAAAGATTTTACAAAATAATTATGGATTTCTTATCTAATCGGGAAATTAGGCGGGTAGCCATGTGATAGGAGGGTATCCTTCACCACTCTTGTGTGAATGTTATCTAACTATAAAACTAAGAATTTAGAAAATGAATACTAGTTATAGAATATCTACCTTGAAACTTATTACAAGTATTTAAAGAAAACATTGCTTTATGCAAAATAAACCCTATAAGCCATCCTTTGATATACCCTCGTGCATTATAATTTGTTATTAGGTGTAACTTGCGAAGTACATTCATTTGTATTCACCTTGCTTAATAAAATGTTGATAAGAGGAGAAGGACTTGGCAACTGCTGAAGATCACGACGACTAGGCCGCTACCCCAGTCGATTGCTTGTGGCAGATTAGCTGGGCTCTACTACTTTTTCTTTGTCTTCCGCTGTGTTCATCATTGTTGGCTCGTAAGCCTTTCTGGTAATAAAACTCTGATTATTATTCAATAAATGTGTGATATGGATTGTTATCATTTTGTTTAACTGTGTACACTAGCTACTGATCACAGGACTAGTGTGGAATACACAGAGGATTTGGGAGTGTTAATCCCGGGTTCTTACACCTACACTGGACGGGGCACGGAACAAAACAGGTATAAGCTACATAGGAAGCTAATAAGCAGACAAGAAGGCAGACAAGAAGTAGCATGACGTAACACAGGTAGAGCACAGAGTACGAAAGAACTAAACAAGCCAACCTATCACATAAAGCATATAGCAATGGAAAACACCTCTAAAAGACCTAAACGAGCCTTGCCTCATGGAAGGCAGGATGAAGAGCGCACAAGCTGCACAATCAGTGAACAACAACACAACTATAACAATGAAACCTGTAGGCAGAGACCAAATAACATATAAGTATAAGTGAAGGAACGAACGGGTATCACACAAATAACAAGGTAGAACACTTCGCACAGTACAACCAGTATTGAACAATAGAGATGCTGAAATAAAGAAAGATGTATATAAGGACGTAGACAACTAAAGAACAAATCAGAAAAAGAGAAAAAAACATTTAAATGAATAGACATAGACAACAAAAGAACACATCAAAAACAATGAAAGAACATAAACGAGGAGAAGAAAACAGAAGTAACACAAACTACCTTGATAGGCGGGGACGGCTGAGGCCCATAAACAGGCAAAACAAGGAGATACCGAAACCAGCTGCAAAAACAAGGCAAAACACCACATATAGAAATGGGTAAAAAAAATGAAAGTTGCATACGACCGGCATACAAAGACACGAAAATAAAGACTTACCTCAACCACAAGCACCCATCCAAACCGAGGCAGGTAAGGTAAGCTAGCACACAAACGAAGTAAGTAAAACAACAAACAACACTAAAACCTGCAAAGGTGACGGGAAAAATAAGTATGAAGGTGACGGAAAAAAAATAAAGAAGAACCAAAAGCAAGCACACAGAACGAACAAACAACCGCACTAAAAGGATAGCAGCAATACACAAGAAGGAAGAACTAGGATCATGCACGTACGCAACGAAGAAAGCGGCAAAATTGCGAAGGGCACAATAATCAACAAGATAACGACAGAAACGGGATGAAAAATAGGTAAGCACAACATAGTAGTAAAACAAAAAAGGAAACAAATGAAGAACAACACAACGGTGAAACACAAAGAAATGTAGAGCAAGTAACCTAGGGAAACAAATATATGCAGAAATCCATAAACCGCGGAAAAACTGCCCGAGTAAGAGAAGAATCGCCAGCCCCAAGAATGAACAATAAAACAAAGGCACCCAAGAACGAAGAAATCATCCCTGGTACGAAAAACAGCGGAGAACGAAATACACACAACCAAACGGATTGAAGAGCGGAGGCCTTCGTCGAAAAATCGAATAGCTAATAAGGAAAATCCTAAACAGCATAAAACCATGCATACTAAGAACGACGATGTAGAAAGTAAAACGGACCCAAGAAAGCGGGAAAACAACAGTAAAGAACCAAACACATTGAAGAGAGGAGGTCTTCACTCAAAAATTGAACAGCTAATAAAGAAAATCCTAAACAACGTAAAACCATTCATACCAAGAACGACGATGGAGAAAGTAAAACGGACCCAAGAAAGCTGGAAAACAACAATAAAGAGTAGCCATCACAAAGATTGGAGAACCATCACCGTGAAGAAGAATGACGGAAAAATTGAAACGATGACAATAGAACGCAAGCGCACAGGCGACGTAGACAAAGAAGCGGAAGGAGCGGCGAGACAAGTGAGGAGGTCGAAAGGAAAGGCACTGGCATGAGATGAATAAGGCCGAACCAGAAAAGACCTGAGGTAGACGAACGATGCGAGTAGGAACAAAATAGAGTGGGTAATAAATGTGGCACCGAAACAGCGAACGAACTAGAAAGTCGCGAAAACCATGCCCGAGCGCATCGCACCAACCGATCGGACAATGGAGAACAAACAAATTTAATCGAACGGTGCGGACAACCTAAACCAATTAGCGAGAGTGCACGTCAAGCAACACGCATATTAAATAGCGCACAAGAATTGAAATGGCACAACCCAGGGGGAGTGGGCGAAGCCTCAGCCGAACACCATGTGACCGCATCCAAGCGCATCGCACAGGCTGATCGGATGATGGAGAACAGAGGAAAAACAAAGGACGATGCGAAGAGGTGGAAGCGAGAGGCGAGAGCAACGCGCATTATACAGCACACTAAAACCAAAGCGACGGAAGCGTGTGGGAACTTGGCGAAGCTGCACCCGAACGCAACGCCCGTCTCAAATCGAACGACCAACAACTGAGCCAGAAAATTGAACGGCGCGAACCGACGCATCCCAGGTGTGCAAACCAAAGACAAACCCAGGCCAACGTGTATGCAGACCAAACACAAACCCAAATCAACGCTCATTAAATGGCGCACAACAAGCAAGGTAGCAGACAGGCATCCGAAATGGGCAAACCAACACCCAAACTGCACACAGGTTGCTCCCTTCCCTTGCACTTGTTTGCTGGCAGTATGCTGCTAGTGCCACGCTTGTTTGCTAGCGGTAGGCGGTTCTCATTGACAAGCGAAGCAGTAGACGACATCATTAAATGTCCCTAGCCTTTTTTTTTCTCAACCTGAGCGCATCCCATAGGTCGCACGGCGCGACCCGGCGGAAACGACATGTGAGAAGAAAACACAAGGCGAAATCAAATGACAGGAAGCAAAAGCGAACGCAATCGAATGGCCACCATAAAAAAACACACGTGGCCACCCTGAGGAGCCCCCATTCTAGCCTCCTTTTATATAGAAGGATTCTCTTCTAAAAAAAAGTTTCATCACTACTCTAACCGGTGACAGTAAAGTGATGCACCTGTACTATACTAGTATCACAAATTCACGATTTTAAGCAAGTTTCCCTATGTAACTTGGGTAGAGTGGCCAAATGAGCGCCCAAGACGCAAGACGCACTCAGCTCATTTACGTCACGGCTTCGGACCGCCTGGCTAACTAAACAGTCGTGCTTTTGCTACCGACACTATTAGCCCGATGGGCTAGCAGGCCTATGTAGCCCGACGCCGCTGCTGCACACCTTCGTCGACACACGCCTCCTTCTACCATCGCGTTGTCATGGACTTGTCCGAGCTGGGCGCGAAAGTGGAGGAGTCGAGCGAGGAGTCTACCAGATCTGTCGAGCTTATAAGGCAGAGGAGTGGCACGTCCTAGCTCACAAGATGAGGCGGAGGAGCTCGCTCTGCCGACACGCGGGCCCATGAGGCGGTGGCTAGTGATGGACCGCGGGAGGCTTTCATCGTTGTTTTCCATCCTCCCTATTGGCGCACCACCTTTCGTAGTTCCCCACCTCCTTGCCAGTGCACCACCAGGTCGAGACAACACCGTGCACCACCGGTGACGCATCTAGGTGGTGTGGCCAGGCTTCTTGGGGTCGACCACATGGGAGAGAGAGTGAGAGAGAGTGTGGGGTGTGAGTCCGTGTGACGTGTGAGCGTGTGGAGGTTGGAGGAGATCAAGGGGAGGGGAGTCGGGCCGTCTGTGCGAGCCGGGCTAGCCTGCTAGGTCGGTGTGTTGACCTAAGTATGACACGTTCGGTTGGACCGTACTGTGCCTAAGCTAGGTCAACAATCCCATGCTATTGGCCGGTCCGGTCTATTTGGACACCTCTACTAGGTGTGCAACCTGCTGAGTTTCACGAGCTAGCTTAATGTTGTTGTTTTTTCTCGTGCTGTGATCAACGAGGTCATCCTAGTTTTCCATGGAACAAGGACAGTCTCTCCGGCATGTACTAGCTAGTTCATCGTTGCAACCTGTATTGACGTCTGAATTGGAGAATTTGTGCCTCCACCCGGAGCCGACGTGTTGCTGGGTTGGCTCGCCGTTGGCTGGCTGTGCTGCCCTCGCACCCACTGCCTTTCCCCTTGCCATGGGCGAGGTTGTCGCTTGGATGAGGAGAGAGCTTGACGGGGGAAAGATGAATAGGAGGTGGGCCTGCCTTGTTCAGAGACATTGGATTATGATCTAGTGGCTCTGATTGCTGCTACTGCTAAAGTTGCAGTCACCATAGCAGCTTCACTGGATCCCAGTCCCACGAACAAGTGAGGGGCGACCAACGACCGCGACGGCGGTGAGACGTCCTCCGCCTCTTCTCTTCGTTTCCACCGTTCGCCAGATCTGGTACCCCTTTCTCCGGCGGCCGGCGCGGTGAGCTCTTCTCCTCTCCTTGTTTCGTTTCCACCCTTCGCCAGATCTGGCCCCCTTCCTTCTTCTCCCTTCTCCGGCGGCCGGGCGGTGAGCTCAAGCCCAACATCCTCGTCGGGGATCTTTTCTTTGCTGTGAGCAATCTCATCCAGATCTTTCTTTCTTTCTGGGATGGATACTCCAATCCACGCAGTTTGTTGCGTGGTGGAGTACTAATAGTAGTTTATTTTCCAAAAATTTTGAGGGTTCAACTGAAACCCCATACCCCACGTTAGGTCCGCCTGTGTGTTCATCACGCGCTTATGTAATCGACTGTCTTAAGAGCTCATACCTGTATATTAATTATCTGAACCTGTAGCTGTTGGATTTGACATAGTTAATTGCTAACAATAAGTAAGCTCTAGGTATGGGAATGGTAGTTGACAGCTCAGGCTGCTTCAGTTCATCTTGTCCAAATGCCATCGTGTTGTTTTTGCATAAACAATTAAGTTATATTTTCACAGAATTAAACGGTGTTTTGCTTTTGTGACTGACATGTTCTTATCCTCTCCTTGTAGGTACTTGATGATCAGATGATGTCATCCAACTCCACTCTAACAGAATCTCTTCATGAGAAAACAATTGTCTTTGGCCTTAAACTTTGGGTTGTCATTGGGATAGCTGTTGGAGCATCCCTCTTGGGTATTCTTCTCATCATTGTCATATGCCTCACCATCCAAAGTTGGATCAAACGGTCACGTACAGCATTCAAGGAGCTTCCGATGACCCAGATACCTTCTGCGTGCAAATATATCAAGGAAGTCAGGGTGGCAGACCAATTTTCACCCAATGATTTTGTTGTACACGATGGGCTTCAATTGGCTCAGGAGGACAAGTCGAGACAAAGAGAAGAGAGCAATCATTCTGGTTCTTTTCGTTACACAGATGACTGCGATGGAATTCAGCCTGTTCCCATCTGTGAACAGTCTTCAGCACAAGCTACTGCCGACTCTGTGCCATTGGCGGGCTTACCTGAGTTTTCTTACCTTGGCTGGGGCCATTGGTTTACTCTCAGAGATCTAGAGCTTGCAACCAACCGTTTTTCAAAGGAAAACGTAATTGGTGAGGGTGGATATGGTATTGTGTATCATGGCAGATTGTCAAATGGCAGCCCAGTCGCTGTCAAGAAAATCCTTAACAATCTGTGAGCTTTTTCTATTTTTTTTTTGTCTGGTGCCATGGAAGTACATGGGTTTATCGTTTTGTCTCCTTTTTCTTATACTAGGATTGCTTGTCTTGTGCAGAAGGCAGGCTGAGAGAGAATTCAGAGTGGAAGTTGAGGCAATCGGTCATGTCCGCCACAAGAATTTGGTCCGCCTTTTGGGGTATTGTGTTGAGGGTACCCAGAGGTCTGAATACGAGGATTTCATTTTGATCCTTTTTAGTAATGAATAAACAAGAAAATCATAACACAAATTGCTCGATGTGTGTGTAATATGCATAACCAGGATGCTTGTTTATGAGTATGTTAACAACGGGAATCTTGAAAGTTGGCTCCACGGAGAGTTGTCCCAGTACAGCTCTCTCACTTGGTTAGCTCGCATGAAAATTCTTTTGGGGACTGCAAAGGCGTGAGTAATTCCTTCACTGAGTCTTAATTTGCTTCTTCTTTTGGATAGAAGTGTCATACTGTCATTTATACAACATTTTTCTACTCTCAAGTTTGTATTGATGGTGCGCAATCTGTGAACTGGATCTGTACCATTTAATGTCTAAGAGCTAACATATGACCATTCTGATTGATGCACATGTTTCAATCTTTGCAGCTTCTTGATTAAATTATTATTACTAGTCACTAGTGTCTAGTAGTCATCGTCTAGACGTCTATACTATTGTGCACCAAACATAAATTTGGATTTGGATCAGCTCTGATTAGATGAAACATTGAGGTTATGCAAGTTTCAGTTGGTCCTTGGCTCCTTGCCATAATCTTATGATCGCTTTTAGTAGTGCTCTTTCTTTTTTTCTTTTTAATAACATGGTGGTGCTCTGTTTGGTTACTTTGGTCATTAGACATTTCTTCTTTTCTCACCTATTGTCTCGCTGCTTGGAAAGCATTGATTTGATGCTATATTTGCAGCCTTGCTTACTTACATGAGGCAATTGAACCAAAAGTTGTGCATCGTGACATCAAATCTAGTAATATTTTGATTGACAATGAGTTTAATGCCAAAATATCCGACTTTGGTTTGGCCAAGATGCTTGGTGCTGGTAAAAATCATATTGCTACTCGAGTTATGGGTACCTTTGGGTAAGTTTTTCATGCCACTGAGTACTTGAGGCATGTTCTCTTTGTGTTTCTTTCAAATCTTGTCCATTGTAATTTGGTGAAAAAAAATGTTTGTGCAGTTGTACTGATCATTAGTTTCACTCAACATTTGTTTTGTTATTTTACAGCTACGTTGCTCCTGAGTATGCCAACAGTGGACTTTTGAATGAAAAGAGTGATGTTTACAGCTTTGGGGTTGTTTTGTTGGAAGCTATTACAGGTAGAGATCCAATTGATTATGATCGTCCCCCAAATGAGGTAATACTTGTGAAGATATTTTTCCTGTAATCTTCAGTATCCTAATTGTTGTCTTTATCTTTTCTGGTCTATTTTTTCTCATTTCCATTACATTAGTTAGACACAGCGTAATTGCAACAGCCATAAATCAGAAATATGTAACAAGGGATAAAACGAATGGACTGCTCCCATGCAAGATACAATCTAGGGTAAATTAGACAAGATGGGCCATCGCAACCTCACGCAGATCATCCGTGAAGATGCAGATGAGTTGAATCATGGTTTCTATTAGTAGTTATCGTTTTAAGGAATTATCCAAGTCAGTTTTTTTTCCATCTGTAGCTGCAACCAAATATCTGTTTCATCCAAATTTATGCTTTCTCTAGCTTTCTCCATCACAATTGCTATGTTGCTTCCATATTCCATAAGAATAATAGCTGCTGTGCTTAGGGTTTTGGGGGGCACTTCTCAGCATAATGAAGTTGTTCATTTCAGCAAGCGCAGGTGCATTTTTGTCAAACCTTGTCTGCCTGAAAGTGTGCTTAGAATTTTGTACAACATTCACAGTTTTTAAAGTTGTAAATTACTACAAAAAAAGGCGTATAACCACAATCACTTGTAAAGCACTAAAAAAGTTTGAGTTCTCAGTCGACTAATTTGCAAAGTATTGTATGGTGGATAGTTGATAGCCCCCTTCATTTTCTGACACACTGCTGCTCAACTGTAGGTAAACCTAGTTGACTGGCTTAAAATGATGGTCGCCAACAGACGGTCTGAAGAAGTGGTGGATCCAAACCTGGAGAGAAGACCGTCGACAAAGGAGCTAAAACGTGCCCTTTTGACAGCTCTGAGGTGTATCGATTTGAATGCTGAGAAGAGACCAAGGATGGACCAGGTAGTCCGGATGTTGGATTATAACGAACCAGCACCTCAGGAGGTTAGATACTTTAATTCACAAAAATACCATGTGTACATATGATTAGTATATACCTAGAAATTGTGCATTCCTGCTATCTTTCATTAATTATTAATCCAACCTTCATGTCACAGTAAAATTAGCGGCAGATGAACAATATACTTACACTTCGAGAGGGTTGTGCAGCTTGGGATTGATGTTTGTCATTTGCGTAATGAAATGACAGCTTTGTTTATCACAGCCACATGGGTTGAACACAAGTCATTGGATTTGCAGGAAAGGAGACAGCGACAGAACCGGATCTCTGAGAATTCAGAAACTGAGCCATTAAGGGCAAGAACTGCAGCGGCAAGTGTGACGCCCCTGAGCGTGAGGTGAGGCTACCTCGGTCAAAGAGTCGCATTTTCGTCCAAGTGAGGGAAACAAGAAAAGAAAAGCATACTATATGAGGAGAAGCGATTGATTGATCAAATTTTCATTCCCAAGGAGCGGCGATTGATTGATAATTCATTTTTTGTATTTCTTTATACATGTAGAGTGGCGTGTGATAGTTGAAGGATGTACAGTACTAGTTTGTAAAAATGTCTGGAAAGCCACCTGGTGTGGTCGGTAACACGGGTTGTTGGGAGAGAGTGTGTGGTTGCTGGTATCAATAAACTTTGGATATTTCGAGTATAAAGGAGAAAAAGGAGAAAATTTGGCTTCATTTGTGCACTCCGATAAGAATGGTTGCCAGTTTGTGTTGTGTATAAATCAATGAATTGAGTCTGAATGGTGTGTGCAGTCTTCAGTAGCTGTTGTTTCATTTTTTTCCCTTCCTGATGTTATATGTCAATTGTACACTATAACGATGTATTACAGATAATTTATAAACTTTTGCCTCCAGAGTCTAAGTTGTTCGAGGACTTCTACCGTTCAAAAACTGAAAAAAGTTGTTAGAGGGTCTCAGCATGTTATATGTGAAAACTGATGTGTTATAATAACTACATATTTTACTGGAAAGATAATGAGTATAAAAACAAGTGTGACATATGTGATACCTCTCGCTATGAGGTAGGCCAAAATAAAGTCCCACATAAAGTATTACGGTATCTCTCCATTATAGATAGACTACAAAGGTTGTATACACATGAGGAGACAGTAAAGCTAATGCGGTCACCTAGGATGCACGGACACGGACACGCTGCGGTTTGACACGATACGACGGACACCGGATACGCTGCTTTCTAAAAATGGCGACACGGGACACTAACAGATATAATAATAATAATAATAATATATGCATATGTATTATTAAATGCTTTTCTATGTGTTTATATCAAACAGAAAGTGTAAAATGTTAGGATTATGTACTTACTGCCATGCCTTCCTTCCCCATTCTACTCCTTTCCCATTCTTTCTCCATGAGCTTCTCTCCCCTGGAGATTTTGCCTTGAGCTTTGCTTCCTTTCCTCTTTCTTCTTGGTATTTCTTTCCTCCATTTCCTTCTCACTTCATCTCCTCCACCCATTCTTCTCCCTTGGAACTTTGCTCACTTGCGCCATGGGCTCATGGCGCCGCTGGCCTCAAGGCCTCGGCTCGCCTCAAGAAGTCACAGGCTGCTGCTTCGCCCAAGAGTTTGACCCAACACAAAGTGCATGCTCAGACAAGACCCAGCCCTGCTTCCTTCTCCCGGCCACGGCTGCTCGGCCGACCCAGCTTCTCACCTACCAACCCCGAAGCTAATGTCGCGCCTCCTGCTCATGCTGCTTTCCTCCTCACAGCCTGCTTCCTCCTGCTGCCTACCAAGACTGTTTGGTCGCCGCCGCTTAAGCTCGCCACCCAAATGGCCGCTTGCTTGCCGCTGATTCGAGACGTCAAGACGGCAAGAAGGGCAAGCAAGGGCGCTGTTGGGGCTCGGCACAGCAGCGGGCGCTGGCGGGAGAAGAAGCCGAGCAGACGGAGCAAGGAAGAAGCGAAGAGGGCGGCGTTGTTTGGGGTCGGCGAAAGCAAGCAGAAGAATAGGGCGGCATCGGCATCGGGGGAGGAGCAAGGAGCGACGGCGTCCGGGGTGGCATGCGAGTGGGGGATGAGCGAGACGGGATAGGAGAGCTAGGGTTAGTGATTTCATGGAGCGTATAGGTCAATGCATGTTGGGCGAATGGAATGGGCCAAAACGATCCGATACGTGGCTAAATGTGTCCGATACGTGTCCGAATTTATTTCTATTTATTTTCGCGATATAAATTTTGGGCACGCCTGGGATACGTGTCGGAGCCGTGTCGGAGCCGTGTCCATGTCCGACACGGTGTCCGACACGGACACGCTGGCTTCCAGCCGTGTCAGTGTATCAGAGGCGGTCACATAGTCACTCAACATTTAGTAAGATGGTGCACCCATGTGATGGGGAAGCTTGGCAGCAATTTGACGAGAACTTCCCAAACTTTGCAAGGGATCATAGAAATATGCGACTTGTTATAGCAACCGATGGTTTCACACCATTTAGTTTGGGTGCTGCTCCTTACTCATGTTGGCCAGTGTTTGTGGCTCCATTAAATCTTTCGTCGGGCATGCTCTTGAAGCCGAAATATATATTCCTTGGCCTTGTTATCCCCGGCCCTGAACATCCTGGAAAAAATATATTATAATACAACATTTAGATGATGAACTTATCAAGTTGTGGGAGGGGTACAAACATGGAATGCTTCACTTAAGCAAAACTTTACAATGCGGAGAGCATATCTATGACCAGTCCATGCTTTCCCTGCTTACGGTAGCTTTGCTAGTTGGAGCACACATGGTTCGTTTGTGTGTCCAAAATGCTTATGTGATGGTAAAGCATTTCAACTCCGTAATGATCGCAAGACTTGCTGGTTTGATTGTCATAGATGCTTTCTACCTAGAAACCATGAATTCAGAATCCAAGGTAATGCATTTCGAAAGAACACAATAGTGCTTGAGGAGGCACCTAAGCATTTAAGGGGAGAGAAAGTCGAAGCCCAAATAGACAAATTTTTAGGTGATACAAAAAACTTTGGTAAACTACACCATTGGACCCACAAAAACTGCTCTTGGCAACTTTCATACTTCAATAAATTAAATTTTCGACACAACATTGATGTGATACACAATAAGAAAAATATAGCTTAAACTATATGGAACATATGCTTTGACATACCCAATAAGACCAAAGATAATGTAAAGGCGAGATAAGATTTAGCTGAGATTTATCATCGTCCTTCACTACACTTGGAGCTGAAGGACAATGGGAAGTGGCACGAACCTAGGACACCATATCCTTAAGTGGTTCCTTGCTACATTATGGATATTCTTGCTTGAAAGAAAAGGCAGGAGGGCACATCACAACCTTCTTGGTTTCTTAGTAGAAGGAAAATCGGCAATACACATTACAGATAGAAAATTACACTCGTCTCTCCACGGTGTGTATGACATTATAGATAGAAAATTACACTCGTCTCTCCACGGTGTGTATGACACCTACTCGATCGTTCTTTCTTCTCCCACTTCATCCAATCTATCCAGCCTAGTATATGCTAAATTCCGAAAATTGCTTGTTTGTTTTGGATGTGGAACCGAATGAATCCACCGAACACCATCCCCATTTTCAGTTCTAGAGGCACTTTTGTATATGTTCAGGGATCACCAAATTGGGTGATGAATTTAGGAATTCTTAGTTTTAAGTTTCAATATTTTGCTGTCCGTGATCATATACTGCTTGTGCTGCATCTTGTAAAAGACATGAAGGTACTAGTAGACATTTTCTTGCCGCTAGTCTTATTTATTACTTTTTCTGAAAACTCGCAAACAAGTCTTATTCATCTCCTGCCGATTGCCGAAGATATAATATTTTAGATCCCAAATTATTCTTGTGACGAGAGTGCTTTGGTCATAGCAAGCAGACAAAGCTTCTCTATGAAAGTATGTTATTAAAACTATACCCACTAGCCTGTCTTGTCTTTCTTCTTATGTTTGAAAGGGTAGTGTCTTATGTGCTGACTGCTCACAGTGCATGAACTTTTTTTGAACTTTTCCACCTTTCCTGCTCGCAGTTGCGAATGGATCACCGAACAAATATGTATATAATACACTAGTCTCCCCAGTACATCTTAGTAGTATTTTGCTCTCAACAATAAAAAGACATTTTTTTCCCTCTATAAATAAGAAAGGTTAGACTTCTAGTAAATCTTAGCTATCAATAAAAGCTGGGGAAGCCTGTTAAAGAAAAGGTTAGATTTCTAGTGCATTCTTTAAAAATCCAGTACTTATCACTGCATGCATCATGTCAGTATGCAACACTGCCGTGTCATCTAAACCATGAATGACAAACAAATGCTCATGACAAATGCTCAAATAATGCATGTTGAGTGTTGTCACACATGAAACCAAATTACATTGACTGTGAATCGATTTACAGATCATATATAAGAAAGAATGTTGACTACACATGCAGTGAGTTATCCTGCAGTTTACTCCACTAAACTCATCTTGTTAGGTTACAAACAGATATGCTTTGCAATGGCTAGCAATGGAAAGTAATATATGTCTAATCTTGTTAGGTTACAAACAGATATACTTTTTTGATTGAAGAGTTAAATTTGAATAGACATGGTATAATTGCATAAATACATCAAGAACATTTATTTTGGATATCTAACCTAGGAACTTTACTGAGACTAATCAATGCTATAACCTGGAGCTTCACCATTTATAGGAACACAAATATGGACCACAAAAGGCTACTTGGCTAAACACATATGTTGTAATGAAGCCAGGTATGAAAAATATGGATAGTGGTAGTAGTGGTCTAGTCAGCAGCCAGAAAGCACATAATATATTGCAAATTCTCCCTTGTTTGTATTCTTTCAAGTGAACTCAGCTTTAAGGAAAGATGCTTAAATATTGCTTTTGTTCTAGGATGATTACTATGTTGCTGCTATGGATCAATACCAAGATGATTGAGAGCAATGACCACTTGATGGAAGCATATTGTACAACATCAATGGTGGCATGCCACATGACCATGTAGCAATAGGGAATAGTGCTATCAAGAAGCATGTTGTTCTAGCAGCTGCCAAATCAAGAAACATCAGACCATCCAATTCCACCTCTTATTAAAATGTGGTCCGATATAATCAAGAACTACTCCAGACACAAGAAGTTCATCGCCAGATGATCTTGGTAATAATGTTAATTCACACACATTTACAATTGATGTCACTGTTGCATAGTTCAACTTCAAATGGTACTTTACAAATGTAGATGCTTTTTGAGAAGATGGGCGAACAACCACCACCAGAGATGCTACGCTGTGGAACACCTGCACAAGCACAGGTAACATCATTCAATACCTAGAATTATTGCCCTGTGTACAAACAAAATCCCCTATGAACTAATATTTTCCCTTGTTGCGTAGTTCAACTTCAAAGGGTACTTCCATTTGTCACCTTTGTCATGTGGAGGACCATTTGTACTAGACAACTAATATTTTTTGATGTGTCAGACTGTCAACAAGTGGTGTAGCAGTGAGCGAGTGGACTAATGTTGAATGTTCTGAATATGGGCATAACCTGAATCTCATTTAATTATAGTTGATGGTAAGGTGGCAAATGACTTTTCTGCTAGTTAGTACACTCATACTTGTGAGTTGTTTGCGAGGCTAAACTAATCTTGAGTATATGCCAAGCCTCACATGTTCTTAAGCTGATTATTTTAAGCTTAAATATTCTTGAGTAGTTGCCAGGATTTGTTAACTTAGTAGATCCAGGGGTGCACATTTTGTATTGGAAGATCCAGGGATGGGGTGCACATTTCACTACCACAAGACATGATATTGTGGGATGGGTATTTAATATAGGATTGTGATAATTGAAACAACATTACAAGCCATGACAGTTTATTTAACTCAAGTTGACATAATGTATTCACCTTGCAGCAAGGGATTGGGATTGGTTCCTCCCATGTGGGCTCATAACCGAATGATGGTGCCGTTGATGGTAACGCTAATGTAAACGACAGGGGCAACCACAGTGGCAGCATTGATGACGACAACAACCTTGCTGCCAATAACAACGCCTACAAAGGATGCAACTAGTTGTCCCACATGAATTTTAGTGATCTCTTGCAGTTCTTTTAACTAGCTGAACTTGAATGATATGGAAATAAAAACTTCTGTGACTTTTGTATGTGGTACTTGATTTTAGATGTCTTTTGGATGGATGGACCAGTTTGGAAGTGAAGTTTATGAATTGATATGCTTGTGGTAGTGAACATGAATGATGTATTGGCTAGGGATTGATGTCTATGAAAGCTGAACTTTTTATATGTTTGTTCATTGATTATACGTTTGTTGATTGATGCATGGATGTGTGCTGTTAAATTGATTATATGATGCATGGATGTATAAGATTCAGATACCAATGTTTATCTCGCAAGTTGATTGCTATAAATTTAATGTCTGCTGTAGCATACATTAATTTTTCTGACGGGTACAAACCGTCAGTCTTACTTTCCCGATGGCAAGTCATGGAAATAAATTTTGCTGATGGATCAAAATCGTCAAGTTTTATTTTCTTGACGGTAATAGAACAGTCAATGAAATACATTTTCCTGACGGGTAAAAACCATCAGCTATAATTTTCTTTACGGTAATAGAACAGTCAATGAAATACATTTTCCTGGCGGGTAAAAACCGACAGCTTTAATTTTTATTATGGTGATAGAGTAGTCAATGAAATGTATTTTCCTGATGGGCCAAGGTAATTTTATTGACGGTGATACGTGTCAGGAAAATCATTTTTTGGCTAACGGGTAATATCGTTAGGTTTAATTTTCCTGATGGGTAGTTGTCAGCCAAATTTAATTTTCCTTTCCTGCTAGGGCTGAGAGGTTTTGCCTAACGGTTATCCGTTAGGAAATTTAAACCTAACGATTTTTTCCATTTTCTTGACGATTTTTAACCATAAGGGAATTCCATTTTCCTAACGATTTTTAACCATAAGGGAATACCTGCTTTCTGGTAGTGGTAGGTGTTTTTCTGGTAATGAATGAACCGGTTAATGTTTAAGATAATTTATTCTCTTGCTTGTTTGCAAATGATAATCTGCCGCCATCGATCTGCCAGGTTGCCTGACATGAAGTGCTTCCTTTCTCATTTACCTAATCCTGAAGAATTTGTTGAAAATGCAATGCATACTTGATGATTCTAGAACATTTCCACATTGTACATGAGCTAGATAGTTTGTAGGAATGCTCTAGAACAAAATAATTTAGCCCGGCTTCATGATCAAGTATAGAAATGTCTAGACATAGATATTTTAGATGAACGTTCTAGTGGTTTAGATATGTTGTATGAAGGGTTTGGATTGTGCCACATGACAACAATCCAATGGTTTGTGATCATATAAATAGGGGTGCCCCTCCTCCATATATGGTTAGCCACTCACATGATCTACCACATAAGGCCATCATTGACGCAACTTATGCGCAAATATGATAAACACAAGTGCACGGGTCAGTTGTAACTTTTCATCTGAGTATTCCATGGTATCAAATCCATGGCGAACTAGCTACCTCGCCTTAAGGTTTTCTTATCTCAACATCTAACTACACATAAAATAATGATAAAACATATAATGATGATCATATCTCTAGCCAGTTGACCTATCTAGCGTTGCCTGGAAAAAACATTACCAAATAAGACACTAAATCATGTAAGTTTACATAAAAACAAACTTCACCCATTTTTAATGTACTAAGTATGCATCAAAGTTTTTCTCTCCAAAGTGCATAATGAGATTACGAATAAATCTAGCCTTGTCTGTATGCACATCAATCCTAGTTTCGGTACCAAGATATATATGACATCAATTCAAGTTCTCGTACTAAAATGATAACCCATATGAAAGTAAACACCACTAAACTCTTTCTTCCACTCCCTTCGAATACTAGAAAGTTTGACCAATTCATGTGAGGATGCCTTTGTCACTGTGTGCTTGTAACAGAAGGAAATATTCTAGTCAAATTTTACTTAAAAGTCCTACTGACCAATCTTACCCTTTCTGCGTATAACAATCAGCCATGATTAGCAATATAATAATCTATAGGCGGATTATACACAAGTTGTTTTTTATACTTTGGTCAAACCCAAGCAATTTAAACTTACAATTGAGGAGTTATTTCCATACATTAAACATTAGTAATCTCATGGTTAGTGTTTGTCTTAGCAGCACTCATCCAAATATTCGCACATAGAATTGAGACAAGCTTTATATCTACTAACCAAAATAGTGGGTGGCTCAAAAAGCCCTCAAGGGACACACAAACAAAATAATAAATTTGTTTATGCAAGAAATTTATGAAAGAGAAAATAATAATGCAAAGTAGAATTTGACATACCACCACTTTCCCTCCAAGGAACCATAAAGTAGATCTAATATCTCTTTGTGGCACTAATCTTGTCCTTTCCTTGATATTTATCATCCTACCTGAGATGAAGGGAATAAACTAATATGACTGTTGCTGCCAAATTTTGGCAAGGCAAAATATACCAGCCACATCAGCATGACCAAAGCAGTCAAAGATGGCATCAACATGGAAGCATCTAGAAGAACGACACCCAACCGTGAAGTAGCAGACAAAAAATAGTTGGGTAAGTAAAGTGCTGAAGGAAATCGGAGCTATCATGACGAACAACTCAAGAAAGGAAAAGAACGATGCGGAGAGAAGAAATCCAACACAGAGCGAAAGATGAGAAACTGGGCCGATACGAAGGAGGCGTCAAAGTTAGAATCTATAGTTGAGTCGGCCACGTTTATGAGTCATAGTGTTGGCTATATAAGCCTCATACCGACCAACGTGCACACACACGCGTCAAAACCTCCACCACTTTTTTTTTATGTATTTACCTTTCCTTTGCCCTAGGAGTAGTTTGTAGCTAGTAGATCCAATCCTTCATCTGTAGTTCAACTTTGTTTATCGATCGATCGATTTCGAGTTACAAGTTATCCTCGTTGACTTTGCCGATTTGCTGGAAAATTGGATGGTGCGTCACATTCGCCAAGGGAGCATCCTCCATAGGGAGGTCGTGTTGTCGTGTCTGGAAAAATTTCCAGCAACACACTCTTGGCACACCCGGTGGGACCATAATCGTCGATTGTTCAAGACCGTAGTCATCAATCAAGATGCCACCCAAGGTTACCAAGTCCGATTCAACCGTTGTTACTGAAGAGAATGTTATCTTGCCGGAGTTTGATGAACTTCCTAAAGACGTCTAGAAGGAAACCGCCGAGAAGTAGCGAGAAACAGGAGAGAGATATCGGCATTGTTATGCCAAAATACTTGACGAAAAGATTGTTGATGTTAAGAACAATGACATCAACCATTCCCCCAGCTTCGACACCTCAGCAAAGCATGTATCAAGTTTCTCAGGGACAACTCATCAAGCGTTCGTCAACAACTCATTGACGTTCATCCGTACACTTGATGCGCTTCTTGACACATGTATGAAAAGTATGGGGGGAAAGCTAATAGAGTCTAACGAGTTATTGAACCCGACTCCAAATCTACCTAGATATCCAACTTTTAGCCTACAAACGATGAAATTCATGAGGAGCCTCGCCCAATAGGCCAAGACTGGCCAAGGGTGGTACTTCAGCATCTACGTCAGTTGGGCCACGAGTTTCATCAACATCACAACCGGCGCAACTGTTAGGCAACTATATGGATAGATAGAGCTTTGGCAGGATCAGGAGATAACACTTGAACTGGTGCGCCAAACATGTCGAGTCAAGATCTGTTGGCGGTAATTACTACAGCAATCAAGTATTCTCAGGCAATACCCGTCGGCGATTTTTCCTCAAAAAAAATACTCGTCGGCGATTCTCCTATCAAACAAGCATCAACGTTGCCTCAGGCCGAACAAGTTAATTATGCGCCCAATGGTTCTACTACATATGGGGTTGTTCTCAACATCTACGTAAAAAAAATTAACGCGTCCACCAACTCTGGATTTTTCTATAGTGTGTTGATCTTGTGCATCAGCCTATTCCTAGTCTTTCTAAGTTAGAAGTATCTCCACTATCTCACTCATGAGACTTGTTCTTCTCTCCTCCAATATTCTTCCAGAAAGACTGAAAGCAGACTCATAAGAAACCGTGGAGATAGGAACACTTAACACATCACGTGCTAATATGGATAGCACTAGATGTGTTACCTTATGGTCATGCTACCATTGCAAAATTTCAAAACGCTCTATCTGGTAATCCACTATATCACTATCTAGATAGGTGAATAGTTCCCCACTATTTGGGTGGGCGATTTGTCTTGCTTTAGAACCTGACGTTGTAGAACCTAAACCCCTGGACCTGGAGGAAGAACATGCATCCCATATTTTGCCCCACACAATTATGTTTTTACCTATGGTGGGTGGTACTAGAGGTCATTGGAAGCGACTTCCCTAAAACTTATGTTCATACTTTTGATAAACATCGGAAAATTTAGTACGAACATCTGCGAAAAAAGTTAGAATAGTCTAGTCCTGTGGCACACTAAGAAGTTGGAGACATTAGCAAATCCTTGAATTTTAGCTATGGGATCTAAAATAAATGCAAATGCATATAGGAATGTGATTTCTTTCCAATATTTCAAGTATTTGTTTTCATAGCAACAATAGCCTCTCATAACACTATTTTATTTTCATAAGCCTTCAAGTGATTAGCAATTTCAAGAATATTATGCACAATTAAAGGAGATGTTGGATAATACACAACGGATAAAGTGACAGCGGAATCATAAAAAAGTTCCAAAAATGGTAGTAACTTCTCAGCAACACACCAATGCTGCTCAATCAATAGTGTATTATCGTCGTGACTATGATAGTGTGTGTGAATAAAAACATAAAACATGCTCTTATATGGTAAAAGGGTCTTAAGCATCAAGTAAGTAGGGTTCCATCTTACTGGCATGTTTGAACCAAATTTTTTTGGATGTACATTCATTACAATGCAAAAGTTCTTATATGTAGCTAAAGATATCGTATTGCAGAAAGCTTTAATATACGGATCCAACATCATTTAACCACATTTAACTATAAGATTAATAATATGACAGGAGCATCGCTGATGTAGCAAGAATGATTAAGTGTATGTACTAAATAATGGAGTGAGAATATCCATTGCCCTAGAGTTTGTAGTGACATTATCTAAAGTTATTGAAAAAATTTTATTTGTAAGACCAAAATCTTACATGACTTTGATAATACAGTCTGTAATATTCTCATCCATGTGTGTTACATCAATTAGTTTGAACCCTAGAATTCTTTTTTCTATTTCCTAGTTGTCGTTAACATAATGAGCAACTACACTAAGATAATCCTCCCTAGCCTGTCCACTCCATATGTCCGAGGTCAAAGCCACCAAAAATATACAAGTTCTAAATAGTTCTTTTAATTTAGCACGACATTCATTATAGTATTTAACTAGATCTCTGGTTGTTGTCTGTTTAGAAACAGTAGAAAATTAGGATTATGCGCAGTCCTAATATAGTTTTCAAATGATTTAGACTCACCAAAGTGTGGATATCATGGGGATATGCTCACGATCTTAGGATGATGAAACAATTGACAATGGTTCTTAAAGTTTGTCGAATCTTCTGTTTTCAGCAAAGTTAGGATTTTCGGTAGTACCAGCAAGTAACGTGCGGTATGACCGCAATGGTAGAGTGATAGTACCGCAGTGCGGTAATACCGGCTTTTAGTTGGCGGTATGGATTTTCCAAAGAACGTGTTTTCTTGGATTTTTGGTCTTCTGTGAGAATCGGTATGACCGCAGTTATTGGAGCGGTACTACCGCAATGCAGTAGTATCGGTGATTACATGGCAGTAGTACGGATTGTGTTCTGAATGTTTGTCGACTTGGTGAAATGGTTTTTCGTTAGGTCAAGTTTATGGGTTTCAGTGCATATGTGTTGCATGATGCATGTTTTGACTAACATGGGTCAAGTTGCGAAGAACTTATTCCCGGAAACGATTTCTTGGTCTATTGTTGTGCAGGTTGCTTGGAGGTCAACGACGGTCAACGGCGAGGATGATCGGGACTAGGCTTGGAGAGATGAGGTCCAAAACAATCGAGGATGCCGAGTGAGGTTAATGGATTCAAGCATAACGCAAAATGGACAAGGATGACCGAACGGGCAGTTCGGTACGACGGGTTGGATCAAGCGGCGTGGGGGTTGGTGCAGGTGCCATGGTGGTTTCGGTGGGAACCGGATGGGAGAGACTTGCCGACATAAAGAGAGCCATTGATCAACCTACACGTGGTGAAGCATAGAAGTGCTTCACAAAGATTGGACTCGGTCTTTGAAAAAGGATCGAGAAGGGGTATTTTGCTAACTACACCCAAATACTACCTTGGTGACCTTTTGCTAACCCGTGGCGCAAGACGGCGCAAGGAGAAGCGGTTTAGGTCAAGAGGAGATGAAGACGGCTCTTTAAAATGTGTGCGTAAGTGAAACCCATTTGAGTGTGGGTTTAACGGGTGTCTATTAGGGTTTTCCTTTTAGAAGCTAGCATCCACTATAAATAGAGGAGGGTGCTGGCTAGCACCTCTTTAACCCTTCATTTTTGTGAAACCCTAGTTTGTGTTTTTAGGGTTTGGAGAAATTAGTGGGAGGTTAGGGTTCTAGAGAGTTGGATTTGATTTTATACTCATGTGTTGAGTCTTTGTCCTCCTGGATGGAGTGGCTGTAAACCAACATCATATCAAATCAATCCAAAGAAAGATTTCACAAGATGAGTCTCTTTGTGTTCTTGCTCTCTATTTCGTGATTTTAGGGCTTTCTTCGATCCGTGAGTTTTTCCTTGGTTTCTTGTGGTGATCTTGCTTGCTGTGACATGTGGGAGTGCATCTAAGATCATCTTGATCATCCTTGACCCACGAGCAAGCTTTAGATCATATTTAGGTCTCTAACTCGGTTTTGAAGCAACCTTCTCTCAAACGGAAAAAGGTTGGAACTTTGGTCATGATTTTCACGATCCTTGGTTGTAATAGGTTCCCAACATCTTAGAGAGGTTATGTTTCAAGTTTCATAAGGTTTGGAATTACGGATCAGAAGTTATACCAATTTTGGATTTCGTTCTCGTGCTGATTTCCAGGACAATCGGTAGTACCGCACCTTTGCCTGCGGTAGTACCGCAGAGCGGTAGTACCTCTCTGTACACTGCGGTTGTACCGATTATAGGTAGTACCGCTGGTTACACTGCGGTAGTACCGATTTTGGTGTCTTTTGTGTTTTGGCTATTTCTTTTGGGAGTTTGAATTGAATTCAGCTCTAGTCTTCTGCTACGCTTATCTATTGATCTTCATAACTCTCATAGCTATTGGAGTCAAGATCTTATTGAATTCGATCAAAGCGAAAAAGAAATAGTGCTCCTATTCACCCCCCTCTAGTCGTCGTTTCGGTCCAACAAGTGGTATCAGAGCCCGGTTAGTTCAATCTTGATCTTAACCGGTCACTAAACTTGGCGATAGAGAAGTACTCCACCAAGCCGCATATCTTCGATGGGCTCGACTATGCCTATTGGAAGAACCGTATGCGTGTCTTCCTTCAGAGTGAAGGACAAGCCATATGGGAGATTGTTCGAGCTCCACTCGTTTTGCTCGAGGTTGTTTCGCCGGCTTCAGTAGCCCTCTTGGCGAACAACCATAAGGCAAAGAATCTCCTATATGCTGGGCTTGGTAGACAGGAGCATGATAGGATTTGCAATATTGAGACCGCACACGAGATTTGGCACACCCTCGAAACATACCATGAGGGATCGTCCCAAATTAAGCAAGTGCGCCAGACAGTCTTCAAGCAAGAGTATAACAAGTTCGAGATGCGTCCTGACGAGAGCATCGATGACGTATTTACTCGCTTTAACGAGGTGATTAATCAGATGAGAGCTGTAGACATTGAGTACTCTCAATCTGAGAATGCCACCCACCTCTTGGTTGCAATCAACACCAAGGAGTGGGAGATGAAGGCTACTGCTATTGAGGAGAATATCGATCTCTCTAGTCTCTCTTTGGAGCTGCTCTATAGTAAGCTCAAGACTCATGAGATCAAGAGAGGTAGTCTTCCTAAGAAGGAGAACATGGCTTTGGTAGCTGATCCCCTTAAAAGAACTTCTGATGGTTCTTCTGAGTCTTCTTCTGGATTTTTCCTTGCTTGTTTATCTGCGATCCATGAAGAGGAACTTGAGAGTCTTCCTGAGGCTGATTTAACTCTTTTAGCCAACAAATTCACACGGCCCTATAACAATGTTAGAAACAAGAAGAGGGGTGGCCCTGGGACGTGCTATGAGTGTGGAGAGCTCTACCATATCCGGACGAACTGCCCTAAGCTGAAAGGGAAGGACAACCACAAGGATGAGAAGGCTGCCTGGAAGAAGCCCCAGGGGAACAAGCCCAAGTATGATACTGCCAAGCTCATGAAGGCCACTCACCGGGTCCTTGCCGCTTTTAAAGAGCAATCCATGAGCGATGTGGACTCCGGGAGCGAGGAGGACAAGGAGAAGGAGCTCCCTTAAGACAAGAAGAAAGGGATGGCCAAGGACTTCACCCGCATGTGCTTCATGGCCGACTCCGTCGACGCCGATGAGAACAATGAGGTACCTCCATCCTATGATGTTCTCTCTGCTAGATGCGATACCATTTTTGAGCAACTGCTTAGTCAGGATAAGGCTTTAGAGTTCACCATGACTAGGAATAAGGACCTAGAGTCACAAGTTGATAATTTGACATTAGAACTTGTGAATGCTAAGAGTCTTGATGCTGATGAATGTTCATCCTGCCATGCTTTACACCCTGAACTGTCTAAATTGTAAACTGCTCATGATGTTGCCTTGCACCAACTAGAGAATGCTAGGACTGAATTAATTGACGTTAAATCTACACCTTGTGAAAAATGCTTAGAGTCTAGCAAGTTGGTTGTTTTTAATAAGGCTGAGGCTAACTTTTGCTCTTTTTGCTTAAAACGTGAACATGAAGTTAAAGACATAATAGAAGCAGTTAAAGCTAAGTTTGTCAAGCTTAAGGACCAAATTGATTATGTCCTTGTGCTTCATGTGAAGCCTTTAAGCTTGAAGTTGCTTTTCTTAAGGAGAAACATGCTAGGACCACTAAGGCCAAAACTTGTGAGTATGTATTAATTTTGGAAAAGAGAATGCTTATCTTAATAATACATTAGAAAAATTCTCTAATGGTGAAAAACAGTTAAATATGATTATTGACAAGTCTAAAACTCCTTATAAGAAGCAAGAGTTATGATACAACTATGCCCAAGACAAGTTCAAGCCAAATGTCATTCAAGTCTTGGAACATGGCTTAGTTGAATTCAAAACCCAACCTGCAAAAACCATTTTTAAATCTGCATGTTTTGCCCAACCATCTTTTGAGCCAAAAGGTGCTTCTCCCAGTGGTACCAAGTACCATTGCACCTATTGCTTGAGTTCTGTTGGCATAGGTTGAAAAATGTTAAGAAAAATATTGCTAGATTTTATCTCATCAACCTAGAGCTTTTATGAGACATGGTCATTTAGAAAATAAGAAATCTGATCTAGGATTTGTTTCACATGCTCGTCATCATCATGTTCCTAGATAGGATGCTTCTCATGTTCGTGTAACCATTGCTCATAATAGAACTTCAAGTAGAATCAAGGATAGCAATTTTGCTTTGCATACTACTCGTAGACGTGTGTCTCAGTACTGGATTCCTAAGTCATGTTTAACTAACCCCAGTATTGAGATACATCGATCTTTTGTGCCTTGATTTCCAGGATCACCGCGGAAGGGAGAAGAACACGTGGTTCGTCGACTCCGGGTGTTTACGCCACATGACCAGAGACTCAAGATGGTTCACCTCCTTCACACGGTCGACGGGTGATGACTTTATCACCTTTGGAGATGATACACAAGGGCGAATTGAAGGAACGAGATCGATCAGGGTGAACGACAAATTCATCCTGAAGGACGTCACTCTTGTGGACAAGCTAAGGTATAACTTGCTTTCTGTTTCGCAGCTTCTTGATGATAGCTACGAAACTAGATTTAAGAAAAATACCTGTTGTGTGCTTGATTCAGCTAGTGAGCTTGTTTTTGGGATCTCTAGAGTTAGTAGGATCTTTGGAGCTGATTTTTCTGAATCTCTTGCTGGTTCTCTCAAGTGTTTAATGGCATCTTCTTTTGAGTTCTGGCTTTGGCACCGACGGTTGGGGCACTTTGGTTTTGATCATCTGACGCGAGTTAGCAACCTTGATCTCATGAGAGGTTTGCCTAAACTCAAAGCTGTCAAGGATGCTGTATGTGCGCCCTGTAGGCATGGCAAGCAAGTTGCCGTCTCATACCCTTCATTGACTATGGTCATCACCGACGACGTGACAATTGCTTCATATGGATACTTGTGGTCCCGCTAGGGTTCTACGCCGATGGTGGCAAATGGTATATTCTTATCATAGTCGATGATTTTTTGAGATACTCTTGGGTGTTCTTTCTTGCTTCGAAGGATGAGGCTTTTGATCGTTATCATGATCTTATTCTTCGCTTGGCTTCTGAACTTCCTGGTGCCTTGAGAGCAATTCGCAATGACAATGGCACAGAGTTCAAGAATGCCTCATTTGCCTCTTTTTGTGCTGAGCATAGCATTGAGCATTAGTTCTCTTCTCCACACGTCCCTCAACAAAATGGCATGGTGGAAAGGAAGAACAGAACCTTAGTCGAGATGGCTAGGACGATGCTAGATGAGTATAGCACTCCGAGGAGGTTTTGGGCCGAAGCTATTGCTACAGCTTGCCATATTGCTAATTGTATCTTCTTGAGACCTTCTTTGGGCAAGACTTCTTATGAGCTTCGCTTTGGTAGAAAACCCTTTGTCTCTCATTTTCGAGTCTTTGGATCCAAGTGTTTTATTCTCAAAACAGGAAACCTAGATAAATTTGAGTCAAGAACTTCTTATGGTTTATTTCTGGGTTATCTTGCTCATTCGAGGGGTTTTCGGGTTTTTAATATTGAGACTAACGTTGTCTAGGAGACATATAATGTCACTTTTGATGAGACTAGCCCTGGAGCTAGATCAGATATTTCAGGTGATACACAGGCAACAGAGAGCATTTTTGTAGAGGAAGATGATGATGAAGTTAATATTGCTCTTCCACCTGTTGCTGATGCTCCTATCCAAGCTCTAGAACCTGCTTTGACTACTTCACCTCTAATTGAGGCTCCTGCTGCATCTTCATCACCAGCAGTGCCTGCGGAGGTCGAAGAGATGCTTTCTCCCCCGGGCGCTCCACTTCACATTCAGAGGCATCACCCTCTGGATCAGATCATTGGTTAGCTTCATGAGCGAGTCACTCGCTCCAGGTATCATGATCCGAGTCTCTATTCTCATTTTGCATTTGTTGCTTCTTTCGAACCCCACAATATATCGCATGTTTTATCTGATTCTAGCTGGGTTAATGCCATGCATGAGGAGTTAGAGAATTTTGAGAGAAACAAGGTCTGGAACCTAGTAGAGCCTCCTAGTGGTCATAATGTGATAGGAACCCGTTGGGTATTCAAAAACAAACAAAGTGAGGATGGTTCTGTGGTTAGAAACAAGGCTAGATTGGTAGCTCAGGGTTTTAGCCAAGTTGAGGGGTTAGACTTTGATGAAACATTTGCTCCTGTTGCTAGATTAGAAGCCATTCGCATTCTGCTTGCATTTGCTGCGTCTAAGGGTTTTAGGCTACACCAGATGGATGTTAAGAGTGTATTTCTGAATGGTTATATAGAGGAGGAAGTGTATGTTAGGCAACCCCTAGGCTTTGAGAATCCCAAGCATCCACACCATGTTTTCAAGCTATCCAAAGCCTTGTATATATAGTCTTAAGCAAGCCCCTAGAGCCTGGTATGATAGACTTAAGACCTTCTTGCTTAAGAATAATTTTGAGATGGGTAAGGTAGACAAGACCCTGTTCATTCTTAGGCATGGCAATTGGCTTCTTACTTGTTCAGATTTACGTGGATGATATTATCTTTGGTGGTTCTTCTCATGCTCTTGTTTCCAGTTTTTCTGAAACCATGTCCAGGGAATTTGAGATGAGTATGATCGGAGAGCTCAACTACTTTCTGGGGCTTCAAATCAAGCAATGTAAGGAAGGGATCTTCATCCATCAGACGAAGTACACCAAGGATCTGCTCAAGCGCTTCGAGATAGGTGACTGCAAGCCGATCGCTACTCTCATGGCGACTTCGACTGTTTTGGATCCAGATGAGGAAGGAGAAGTCGTGGATCAACGCAAGTACCGCAGCATGATTGGCTCTCTCCTCTACCTGATGGCCTCAAGACCGGACATTCACTTCGCGGTCTGCCTCTATGCGAGGTTTCAGGCGTCTCCGAGAACTTTACATCACCAAGCCATTAAGCGCATTTTCAGGTACCTTCACTCTACCCTCCAGTATGGTATTTGGTATTCCTGCTCTTCTTCCTTGTCCATTCGAGGGTCTTCTGATTCTGATTTTGCGGGCTGTCGGCTAGATAGGAAGAGTACCTCAGGCACTTGTCACTTCTTAAGCACTTTTCTTGTCTCTTGGTCTTCTAGGAAGCAGTCCTCTGTTGCATAATCCATCGCCGGTTAATATGTAGCCGCCGCTAGTTGTCAGAGTCGATTTTGTGGATGGTGTCCACTCTTAAGGATTTTGGGTTAACCTTTGCTAGTGTTCCTCTTCTCTGTGATAACACTGATGCCATTAATATTGCTAAAAACCCTGTGCAACATTCTAGGACCAAGCACATTGACATTCGCTATCACTTCCTTAGAGACCATGTAGAGAAGGGTGATATTATACTACATTTTGTGGAGTCCAAGGCTCAGTTAGCTGATATTCTCACCAAGCCTTTAGACCAACAAGGTTTGCCACCTTCCCTATGGGTTGGTTTGAGGGGGAGTTGGCTCTTTTCTGAACTTTTCTTGTTCATCTGATCTTTTCTTGTTCATTTTGTGAACTTTTTGATCTTGTTGATCTTTTTAGGCTTTTTGAGCTTTTCTTGCATCTCATTGTATCATATTGCATTCATATGAAAAACACAAAAAGATGCATTGTAATATAAGCTTTACTGTTTGTCTTTTAATTGATGAAACTTTGCTTATTACCCTCTTGAGCTTTAATATTTCAATTCTTGCTCAATGTCATATCTAGTTCTTTGACTTGCTAGAATTATCATGCTTTCACATGTGTAGCTAAGTCTTTGCTAAATGAGCTAGAATTTTAAGACAACTTGAACTAAAAAACTGTAATTTGTGGATTGTTTAGCTAGTTGTGCAATAAGTGCTCCTTTTGTGACATTAGCCCTGTCAAAATTGCTTTGTTAGCTCTTGAATCTAGCATTGATCATTACTTGTGCTTCTTGTTCTTCTGAGAATCTAAAACTGCTCTTGTGCAAAATGAAAAATCAATTTTCAAGATTGTCTTGTGGTTAAATTGTGCCAAACTACTCTCACGAGACTGCATATCAAAGACATGAACTTGGAGATAGTTTGATGATCCAAACGATCCCATGGGGACTGCTTGTCAAAATTGACATGAACCTCAAGATTTGTCGCCTTGGTTGAAGCTTAGGAAGAGTTTGTGGATGGCTCCTAGTTGAGGATCTTCTTCACTAAGAGAGACCTTTAATCAACTTCTGACTGAAGCTTAGGAAGAGTTTATGGATGGCTCCTAGTCTAGGATCTTCTTCACTAAGATATGCCTTTTATCAACTTCAATATTCATTGCAAATGAAAAACTGTTGAAAAATAGACGTTTGAGATAATTTGAGCAAAATGATTCAATTCAGGACCTGTTTATCTCTTAAGTGGTCATTGTTAGCTTTTTGATCTCACATTGACATTCTGACATGGCCATTATCACTTTAGCATCCCTGTTGATGAACTTACTAAATTTGAAGCTTTGCTTAAATTGTTAAATATTCATCGCTTTATCTTGAGCCTTCTAGCTTAGTTTTCATATATATGTTTTAACATGATCTTGCTAGCGCTTTCAGGCTTGATATGTATTGAGTAATATTCGAAATGCTAGCTTGTTCTTTTGGGTAATCTCCAAAGCTTCTTGTACTCAAAAATTGAAAAATACAAAAAATACAACATTTCTGTAGGACCGGAAAGGCGACTAGAGGGGGGGGGTGAATAGACGCTTTTCTCTATTTTTCACCTCGATCAACCTCAACACTACTTTCACTCCAATAGCTATAAAAGCTATGAAGATCTGTATACAGGCACAGCGGATCCTGTGTTGAGTCTGATCAAACCCCAAAGCAAAAGACTACAACCATCTCAAGACCGTACGCACACGCACAAAGACTAAGGCCATCAAACTGCTTTGGTCACAAGAATAAATCTCCAAGTGAGATCGCATAAACACAAAGACCGTGATCACAATATCGAGCCGCCCAACACGCAAGGGAAATAGCAACCAAAGATAAACAGATCCAACCTCAACGCAACAATCAAGGGCACAAAGAAGAAAAACTAATCAATGCAACATCTTGTCACCAACCAAAATCAAATCAAAACCTTGGTCGGATCGGATGGAAGCCAAACAATAAATCAACCACCAAGTATGGATTCTCCACTACAATCGGACAAAGACGCACACGCACAGAAGTGAAATCAAAACTACACAGAGCAATCAATATGCAACAGAGAGATCAATCCATTCGCCACAAAGAGCTCCCCGATTCTACAAGTGCCTACTCGATTCTTGTGTCTCTGCATCAGAGCATAAACAACACCGCTATTTAAAACCGAGCTAAGACACATCATTAATTGGAAGTCAAGATAAACAAAACCCCAACAACAAAACTGCTAGAATCTAGATTTACATCGATCGCAAGTTTAATCGATTGATAGCAAATAGCAAAGAATAAATGTGAGCAGCCTACCGCCCAGATTTTTGTGTCTATAGATTTGAGCAAGCTCAACTGTTTTCTCTCCTAATGACCATTCATTCACATGGAGACGACCACCGCCAGAGCCTCCAGCTCTTGTGAGGAGCCTTTTTTTTTGCGGTCACCAACTAAACAGAACAAAGAATACAAGATGGCAGACACAAGAAGAAAAATATTCAAGATACATTTATCTCTCGTGGACAAGACACGCAAATTAATAAAAATCTAAGCACTAAGCAAAACAAGAATCGAAGCAAATTAAAGAATTAAAACTTCAAACAAAGAAACAACTTCAATCGCCTCAAGCCCGGTTTCATCGGGAGGACAAGCGCGCCATTAATCGCTTCTTCCAGGTGGCACTCAAAAACGGCGCCAGATTTTTCCCATGTCACAAGCGCACAGTACCGCCAAGAGGAATGATTACACTAGAACTTGAGAACTCAGAGTACACACCCATGGCTCATCAGACTACTGCTTCCTGAGGAGGGATGAACACACGACTAGCACACATCCTAACTCACAGCCCATCTCCATACACACTCCACTTGGGAACACACACAAGGGAGCTACACACTACCCTCACCATCCCTCACTTCATAGCTCACACCATCAACAAGGGAAACACACGCATGGGAGCAACACACACAGAGCCGCCTTCCTAACTCACACCCTCACAGCCCACTCATGCCTTCATCGACCAACACATCCAGAGCTCACTGTGTTCACCTTTGAACGCCACTACAAGCTCCCTCAATAATGCTTGCACTACCTCAAATAGCAAATCAAGAAGTGCAACCAAACCTCACATGCTTGCTCCACACACAAATGAGGCAAGAAGTCAACACTGTGAATATGGAGGAAAACCTCCCATTCTCTCATTTGCTTGAGTCAAATTACCAAAACGCCTCAAGCACCTTCCCTGAAATTTCCCAGTCGACACACGATCAGACTCCAAGATCCTCGACTGTTCGACCTCGACACCTCCCGTGTCTAGTCCCGTCTCACGGGTCATCGCCGTCGTGGTCCGGTCTCACGCGACAGCCCGGCCGCTGCCTCTCGGCCAAGAACCACCTCAAAGAGACTCGATCATCTTCTAGATCTTTGACCGTCTCGACCTCGACACCTCCCGTGCCTAGTCCCGGTCCTCCTCGCCTCACCATGACCTAGTTCAAGTCCTGCATCATATACAGCACAAACAAACCATCACATAGCACCGCATCTAAACAAGATAATCCACATTAGCACGTATAAAGGTACTCAACCCTCGAATACCCGAAACAAACTCAAACTCACTAAACCGACCTTCAATTACTCATCACAAACATGGGGACACCTCCACATGGTCTCTCAATTTCTCATCTCCATTGCAGTTCATGCATGCTCTTTCTTATACCTTTTTCTCATTTCTGTATTTATCATCTCTGGACAAGAGGAAGGCGTGATTCCTTGATGACTCCATTGTCAAAGGTGGAGAAGATATAACAAAAATGTTAAAAAGGGGGAGCTATTTGGAGAAAAATGGAGAAATTGAAATTTTTTGAAAAATGATGATCATAGTGAGGGGGAGCATTTAATTTGCATTCTTATGATCTTATTGCCATTTCTGAACTTGAATTGCAATTCTTGGAACCTCACAATGATCAAAGGTCAAATTAAACAATTATTCTTTTATATGGACCTTAAGTGAGATTTTTTACTCTTCTCTGGAAATTGAAGCTTTCTTGCCTTCTTCTGCCTTATCTCACTTGCCGATACTATTATGAAGCCAACTTGGTCACTTCCATTGCTTTCTCTTGCTTTTGGATCAAGTTGTGCCTTTGCGCGAAACGTCGAGTCTTTTTATTTTCAAACATCAAACTTTCATTTTAGGGAAATTGCCAATGTGTTCATCAAGGGGGAGATTGTGGATATCATGGGGATATGCTCACGATCTTAGGATGATGAAACAATTGACAATGGTTCTTAAAGTTTGTCGCATCTTCTGTTTTAGCAAAGTTAGGATTTTTGGTAGTATCGGTAAGTAACGTGCGGTATGACCGCAATGGAAGAGTGGTAGTACCGCAGTGCGGTAATACTGGCTTTTAGTTGGCGGTATGGATTTTCCAGAGAACGTGTTTTCTTAGATTTTTGGTCTTCTGTGAGAATCGGTATGACTGCAGTTATTGGAGCGGTACTACCGCAGTGTGGTAGTACTGGTTATTACATGGCGGTAGTACCGATTGTGTTCTGAATGTTTGTCGACTTGGTGAAATGGTTTTTCGTTAGGTCAAGTTTATGGGTTTCAGTGCGTATGTGTTGCATGATGCATGTTTTGACTAACGTGGGTCAAGTTGCAAAGAACTTGTTCGCGGAAACGATTTCTTGGTCTATTGTTGTGCAGGTTGCTTGGAGGTCAACGACGGTCAATGGCAAGGATGATTGGGACTAGGCTTGGAGAGCTGAGGTCCAGAACAATCGAGGATGCCGGGTGAGATCAATGGATTCAAGGCGCAAAATGGACAAAGATGACCGAACGGGCAGTTCGGTGCGACAGGTTGGATCAAACGGCGTGAGGGTCGGTGCAAGTGCCATGGTGGTTTCGGTGAGAGCCGGATGGGAGAGACTTGCCGACATGAAGAGAGCTGTTGATCAACCTACATGTGGCAAAGCATGGGAATGCTTCACGAAGATTGGACTCAATCTTTGAAAAAGGATCAAGAATGGGCATTTTGGTAACTTCACCTAAATACCGCCTTGGTGACCTTTTGCTAACCCGTGGTGCAAGACGGCGCAAGGAGAAGCAATTTAGGTCAAGAGGAGATGAAGACGACGCTTTAAAATGCGTCCGTAAGTGAAACCCATTTGTGTGTGGGCTTAACGGGTGCCCATTAGGGTTTTCCTTCTAGAAGATAGCCTCCACTATAAATAGAGGAGGGTGCTGGCCAGCACCTCTTTAACCCTTCATTTTTGTAAAACCCTAGTTTATGTTTTTAGGGTTTGGAGAGATTAGTGGAGGTTAGGGTTCTAGAGAGTTGAATTTGATTTTGTGCTCATGTGTTGAGTCTTTGTCCTCCTAGATGGAGTAGTTGTAAACCAACATCGTATCAAATCAATCCAAGGAAAGATTTCACAAGATGAGTCTCTTTGTGTTCTTGCTCTCTATTTCGTGATTTTGGGGCTTTCTTCGATCCGCGAGTTTTCCCTTGGTTTCTTGTGGTGACCTTGCTTGCTGTGACATGTGGGAGTGCACCTAAGATCATCTTGATCATCCTTGACCCACGAGCAAGCTTTAGATCATATTTAGGTCTCTAACTCGGTTTTGAAGCAACCTTCTATCAAACGGAAAAAGGTTGGAACTTTGGCCATGATTTTCATGATCCTTGGTTGGAATAGGTTCTCAACATCCTAGAGAGGTTATGTTTCAAGTTTCATAAAGTTTGGAGTTACGGATCAAAAGTTATACCAATTTTGGATTTCATTCTCGTGCTAATTTCCAGGACAATCGGTAGTACCGCAGAGCGGTAGTACCTCTCTGTACACTGCGGTAGTACCGATTAGAGGTAGTACCGCTGGTTACACTGTGGTAGTACCGATTTTGGTGTCTTGTGTTTTTGGCTGTTTCTTTTGGGGGTTTGAATTGGATTCAGTTCTAGTCTTCTGCTACGCTTATCTATCGATCTTCATAGCTCTCATAGCTATTGGAGTCAAGATCTTATTGAATCCGATCAAAGCGAAAAAGAAATAGTACTCCTATTCACCCCCCTCTAGTCGCCATTTCGGTCCAACACAAAGTTTAAAGGTAGATCCTCTGAAGCAATTAAACGACAAAAAGATTGACGAGCTACCTCAGGACTATAGTCCCAGCTACGTACCGTACCATTGAGGTTATACTACAGCTGCGTCTGCCAGATAGCCAATCCTTGTCTTGCTTTACTTGTTGCAACATGTCCAATCAAGTGTCCCGTTCCACCTGAAGATTTTACAGACAATCCATGTTTACAAATTTTACAAACAACATATCTCACATGAACTGCTTGTCCGTCTGGCTTGGTTGTCTTATCGAAATCTTCCCAGATTCCCAATGTACTTGATCTAGATCTCTTTGCTCCAGTGCTTGCTCATGTAGAAGCACTTGTAGAGCTAGATGATCGTATTGCTTGCTCTTTCGGTTGAGTTGGGGCACAACATTCTCAAAGGATGCAAGATCCTTTGGTGAAATTTCGAAATCAGCAATAGGAAAATTATCGTAAATTTCCATTATGAAAACTGCAAATAAAAAATTACACTTTTATTTATTTCACCTTAGTATAACAAATAAGAACAATAAAAATCTACAAAAATCAGTATTGTACCTCTTTTCTTGATTACAGCTGGATTTCAAAATTTTGAATATTTAGCAAAAATATTTCAAAATTTAGCAAATTATCACTAAAGGGATCTAAATTTGCACAACAAAATTTAGACAAGGGAGTGAAGATTGAATGGTGGCTGGATGAGGGGCGATATGATGCCTATTTGTAGAATTTTTTTTTAGATTTTTAAAAATTGTTTCATACATTTAAAGCTCTCCAACGGCTAAAATTTAGAAAAAATCGGTCGTCACCATGCCTAAATAGGCCTAATTGTGCCTAACGAGTCGTACCGTGACCTACCATGCCTAACGGACCTAATCGTGGCTAGACAAGCCATGCGTGTCGTGCCAAACGGGCCATGTCATGCCTAGCACGACCTGTCACTACTACAGAAAATGTCTTCACAGACGGTTCAAAAACATCATCACAGACGGTTTCGTGAGCCGTCTGAGTTTATAGGTCAGTGATGATATGAGTTCATCACAGATGATTTTTGAACGTCTGTGATGCACACTATCACAGACGGTTATTAACTTCTAACCGCTCGTGATAACCGACTATCACATACGCTTTATAGATAAAACCGCTCGTGATAGCTTACGCTTCACGCATTTGGTAGATTTGGAACCGTCTCGTGATGGCCTCTTCACGCATTTGGTTGGTATTTGAACCGCTCGCTATCTGTGATAGCCTCTTCTCTACAAAATCTCCAAGCAGTGGCTGCTTTTGCCTTTAAAACTGGCTTCGTATATATATATAGTTCGTAGTCCCTTGTTAGCTAACTCGATGCCTAAATTCAGCTAGCTAGCTCGCTCCTTGGCTGTTCATCCTAAACGTGAAGGTGAACCATGGCCTACTTCATCGATCCTGACACACTGGAGTATACGATTTGCTTCATGCCAATACAATTTCCCAACAACAAACAACACCTTAGAATACGAGGCCCTAATGTTGGGCCTCCGCAAGGCACAGGCATTGGGGGCGAAGCGCATAGTTGTCAAAAGCAACTCCCATCTGATGGCGAGGGCACTTCGACAAATCATTCACCGTTAGGGACCCCAAAAAGGCCAGATACCTAATCGCGGTGCGGGCGGCAGCAAAGCACTTCCTCGGCATCACCATCCAAACCATCCCAAGAGGTAACAATGAAGCAGCTAATAGGCTTGCAAAGCTGGCCAGCTCCGATGAGCGCCCTCCGCCAAAAGTCTTCTACGAGATACTACGGGTCCCTTCGACTGTGCCCAAAGCACAAGCTACCAGCAGGTAAAGCCTAGTGCTCCTTATTGATGGCGTCTACTGGCGGGACACCATCACCAAATACCTCGCAAGCGAGGAGCCTAAAGATGCTATCGAAGCAAAGAGGCTCCAGCACCGAGCCCGGAATTACCGCATCATCAATAGCCAACTATACAAAGGAGGCGTTTGTGCTCCCTTCTTACGATGTGTGTCCTAGAAGGAGGGCCGATGCCTCCTAAGGGACATCCATGAGGGGCCCTGTAGTGCACATCAAGCTCCCCGGGGCCTCGTGGCAAGAGCCTTCCGCCAAGGCTTTTATTGGCCAACAGCGCTCCGGGATGCACAAGATCTCGTCCAACGCTGCTAGGGGTGCTAGTGGGCCAGTTACAATTCGAAGGCACCAGCGGTCCCACTACAACCCCTGCTCTTGGTCTGGCCCTTCACACGATGGGGTCTTGACATCATCGACCCTTTCCCGGTAGCCAAGGGCAATCTCCGCTTCGCATTTGTCGCCATCGAGTATTTTTCCAAATGGATAGAGGCCGAGCCAGTCACCAAAATCATGGCCACTGTATCACAGTGGTTTGCATGGAGGAACATCATTTGCAGATATGGGGTGCCACGTGACATCATCACTGACAATGGAACCCAGTTCGACTCGGCATCCTTTAGAGCATTTTGCTGAGGCTTGGGAACACACATATGCTTCACATCGGTAGGACATCCCGAGTCCAACAGGGCGGTCGAGTGAGCCAACGGCAATCTTCTGGCGGGGCTAACAAAGCACCTCGCGGGCTTGCCGAAGGGACTCTAGCCCGACGAAGTTTAGAAAGCCCTATGGGCACTCCGAACCTCACCAACTAGGGCCACGGCCTTCTCTCCATTCAAACTCCTTTCCGACGATGAAGCCATGACCCTGAGGGAGCTCACGGCCAAATCCCTCCGAGCAACAGAAGATAGCGAGCTCGCGCCCAGGGGATGTCCCTCGACCTCCTAGAAGAACATCGTTTGCAAGCCATAACAACCATGGCGAAGTACACTGAGGGAGTCACACAGGCGTACAACAAGAAGGTCAAGATCCGCCCCTGGTGCTAGGCGACATGGTCCTCAAGCGAGCCGCAAATCCCGCGACCATAGGCAAGCTGGAGTCCAAGTGGGAAGGGTCGTATATCATCACCTGCAACATGAGGGCGGGTTCCTACTACATCGCGATGCCGGAGGGACAACATCTAGACCACACATGGAACGCTAAAAGCCTGCATAAATTTTATCCCTAAGGCCAACAATGTAAAAAGTCGGCTGCGCCTGGACAATCTCCACTTGTCGTCATTCAACGGCAGAGGCGTGTACAAACGCAAGTGTATGAGTTTTGGGCATTTTGTCCCCGTCTAATAAAACAGACACCCGGGATCACACTAACACACTCCCACGAGTGTGAAGTGTATAAACAAAGACACTGCGCATGGCTCATAGCCCCGGTGCACACCGATGCCCCCTGCAGGCACGAGTGTATAAACAAAAACACCACGTATGACTCACAACCCCGGTGCACACCGATGCCCCCCCCCGCAGGCACGAGTGTATAAACAGACACCGCGCATGGCACATAGCCCCGGTGCACACCGATGCCCCCCGTAGGCATGAGTGTATAAACAGACACCACGCATGGCACAGCCTCAGTGCACACCGATGTACCCTCGAAAAAGTTAAGGCTCCTCGGAGCCCTATCTAAAGAGTATGGGGGACGGCGCTAGGCTTCGCCTCCCCCTCGCAAAAAAGTAAGTATGGGAGACAGCGCTAGGCTGTGCCTCCCCCTCACAAAAAAGATAATGCTTCCCCAGAGCCCTATCTAAAAAGTATGGGGGACGGCGCTAGGCTTCGCCCCCCCCCCTTCAAAAAGTTAGGTCTCCCCCAGAGCCCTATCTAAAAGTATGGGGGACGACGCTAGGGTTCGCCTCCCCCTCAAAAAAGTTAGGGCTCCCCTAGAGCCTTATGTAAAAGTATGGGAACGGCGTTAGGCTTCGCCTCCCCCTAGCAAATAAGTTAGGGATCCCCTGGAGCCCTATCTAAAAAGTATGGGTGGCGGCGCTAGGCTTCGCCTCTCCCTCGTAAAAAAGTTAGGGCTCCCCCGGAGCCCTATTTAAAAAGTATGGGGGACGGCGCCAAGCTTCGTCTCCCCCTCGCAATAAAGTTAGGGCTCCCCCAAAGCCCTATCTAAAAAGTATGGGGGACGGCGCTAAGCTTCGCCCCTCCCCCTCGCAAAAAAGTTAGGGCTCCCCCGCAACCCTATCTAATAAGTATAAGGGCAGCACTAGGCTTCCCCCCCCCGGCCAAAAAGTTAGGGCTCCTCTGAAGCCTTATCTAAAAAGTATGGGGGAAGGCGCTAGGCTTCGCCTCCCTCACGAAAAAGTTAGGGCTCCCCGGATCCCTATCTAAAAAGTATGGGGGCAGTGCTAGGCTTCGTCTCCCCCTCGCAAAAAAGTTAGGGCTACCCGGAGCCCTATCTAAAAAGTATGGGGGATGGCGCCATGATTCGCCCCCCTCCCTCACAAAAAGATAAGTTGGGGCTCCCCCGGAGCCCTATCTAAAAAGGTGGGGGCGGCGCTAGGTTTCGCCCCATCAATCCCTAAACCCCCCTCCACCCCGCAAAGCAAAATGGGTCAAGCCACGGCAAAAGTGCACACACCAACAAATCATTTTATTCATCACAAAGTACAAATACACAAATACATGCAACGGAGGGTCAACCCGACAAAGAAAAAAAAGTAGGGGAAGGGTGTCAGATACAACATACAGAACGTTTACAACACTCAGACAAATCGCATTCAATTGTGGGGTCGCGACATAAATCACGTCCCGACAAAACAGCCACTCGAGCGACTCCTCATCGGACGACCTAGTCCCCATAAACCGCAAGTAGTCTATCTCCGCAAACCAGTCGTATCCCCCTTGAACGGGGCATCGGGAGTGGCGCCCAGGCACGGAGTCGCCAATTCAGCGCATGAGGACGATGGGTCTTCAGCAGCAGCCGCGCAGCACAGCTGCTCCCAGAAACGGACCATCTCGTCACATGCCGCAGAGGCCTTGCCTGGGCGAAACTACCAGAACCCCTCCATGGTACCCTCCGGGTTCGCCAAACGCCAACGCTGCCACTTCGCACCATGGTACACCACGCCTCGATAGCAGAGGTGCAATGGCCAAATGGAGCGGAGGTAGTGCTCCGCTTTCAGCTCATGTAGCGGGCTAGTTACCTTCGTAGTACGACCCACGGAGGGCTAATGGCCTCGACCAGCAGTACAGGGAAATAACGAGGTGTCAGCCTGCGAAACCAGCGGATTCAAAATGTAACCATACACAAAAAACAAACATACAACACCATGCACCGCAACTGATTTCCTCTAAAAAAATTTCATTCAAAATAGGTCATTACAAAAAGGGGCTAACCATCCATGTGGCCCCTTCGATACATAAGCCCCGAAAGTGCCACAAACAAAAAAGGGAAGGAAGCTAGATAGCTTAAGGCCTATTTACAAAAAAAAATCTAAGCTTGGGGCACTTCAAGCGAGCAAAGGGTCACAACATGTCTCCGGAGGTGGCCCCCCGATCGGCACCCTCCGGGACATCCACCAGAGCCTTGCTCTTCTTCTTTTGGGCTTGAGCCGCATGGAGGGAGTCCATCGCTGCATCACGGCCTCGCGGCGCCTAGAAGTCCTGGACGAAGACTTGGCTTGCCTTGTGTGTACGACGGTGCTCGGCGGTCGCCAATGCCACAGAGCGCATAGCAAGGGCGTCCAAGTGACCACACCAGGCCTTGTCCAAGGAAGCGAAGGCCGTCATCCAAGCCACTTTGGCACAATGATCCCCGTACACTCGGGCCGCTGGCAAGCACACCTCCTTGGCGTGACGAAGAAGCCCGAGCGTGATGTCCATCTCATCCACGGAGTGGTGCCACAGAGGAGGAAGCGCTTCGAGGACAACTACGGTGCCCTCCACGGCCTCCATGGCCTCCCAGGTTGCCTTGGCTGTGGAATACGAGGGCTCACATTTGCCCTGAACGTCCAGCTCGAGATCGGCCCAAACGCTTCGCAGCGTCACCACGTCCTCCCGGGGGGTGCGACGGTCCTCCTCTAGCTTGACCACTCGTGCTTTGAGGGCTCTCGCCTTCTCAGCCAGGGCCTCGCGCTCTGCACACACCTGCTCGCACTCCACGCGCAGTGCTTCGCCCCAAGCATGTTCTGAGTCGACCCTCTTCTGGATCTCATCGTAGCCACGCAAGAAGACCCCTCGAGGGTATGTGATAGCATTAGCGTCTGCGCGAAGTCCCAAATCAGTAGGCGGCAGGCCAAGGGAATAAAAGAAGTAAAACACAGCCCGTACCTTCGCAGCGTGTGCTTCGACGAACCAAAACATCGCCTCAAGGGGCATGTACCGGAAAAGCTCCCCCACATACAAAGGGGTGGCGAAGTGCACGATCTCTTCGCAGACCACTACCGCACCCATGCTAACCTTGAAGTCTGGACCTAGGTCAGCAGTACCCACGGCCCCCAAACTAGGACCCGATGAAGGAGTCGCCTTAGAGCCCCGCGAGGTGGAGGCGCCTTCGTCAACCCTCTCATCCCGCCCGCTCCCCGCCACTCAAAGTTGAAAGGTAGTACAGGCCGGAGCGGTGAGTAACATAAATAAAAGGGGGGGAGACAAACCTTCGCACCCCGCCACAGTAAGCGTCGAAAGACTGCCTGCCGGACCCCCCAACTCCACCCTCTAGCCCTGCGCCAAGGGCCAAATCCCGAAGGCGCAAAACTCCTTGACAAGGTCCCGCGTCGAGAGCCTCCTTGTCACACCTAGCAGCAGCTGAAGGAGAGCCTGCTCCCATGATGTCAGCACAATCTCTGGAGTCGCGGTGAGTTGGATGAGCCCTCCGCCGGATTGAAGGCCATCGCTACGCGGGGACGTGTGGTAAAACCACCTATGCGTCCAGTCATTGTCACACTGGTTCCTTGCGGTCGACGCGGGCACGTACATCTGGCAATGCGACTTCAGCTGAAAATTGACACTGCCAAAGTTCAACGTCTCGCCGATGTTCTTCTTCTTCGGCTGGCAGCGCCCGTTGTGCAAAAATGCGAATAGACGCCCCTCCCCGCTCGTCCCGGTGGAGCACATGATCCACTCGAAGACCATCAACTTCACAAGGGAGTTGGACGTCAGTTGTGCCAACTTCACGTGACACAGCCAAAGGACCCGCTCGACTAGTGTTACGCACGGGAACTAGAGACCAGCATCGAAGAATGCTGCGAAGACCACCACCTTGTCTCCCCAGGGCTCTAGCACCATCTCCACTCCAGGGACCCGTACCTTGTCGAGGCTCTCGACCTTTCCCTCGGTAACGAGGGTCCAGAGAACTCGCTCCGTCACCGTCGAGCGACCGAGGTCGTTGATATATACAACCCCCTACCATCCTTGCTACGCCTCATCATCTACAAGCTATGAAGACCATAGTGCATGAGCTCTCGAGCTTGCACAAGCCTCAGGACGAAAAGCAATTGTTGGGCAAAACTAGGTCTCGCACGCGCAAGGTGAGAACTAAGGGGGGAGGGGGTTACCCCCCTTTTTATAGAAAAACCAGGACCACAACAAACAGGGTGAAGAAGCCAAAGTGTCATGGGCTAGTCACCATGCGACACGTGCCACGCACAGTACCCCCATCCAACGTCATTATGGCCCACGCAAACCAAAGCGGTCCAATCAATGCCAACCAGCGGCATTATGACGCACGCGGACTGAGGGTGGCCTGCGCAAACTGAAAGAGCGCAATCAATGCCAACCATTGGCATCATGGTGCATGCTGAATGAGTATGACCCGCACAAGTTGGACAAGCATGATCGCTCATAACTGCCGGCATCGTGGTGCACGACGCCCAAGGAGCCTCCACATCAGGGTAAGCGATCCACTCCATGGGAGGCCCCGCACAGAACATGCTTCGCTAGGCTGAAGGGGATGGTGTGCTTGGACCCTTTAGGAAAGGGCGCAATTTTAGCCATGACGAAGCAGGACCTCGACCGTGAGGGGCTTATCGTAGGGGTGACCCCACTTGCCCCAACAACTCGGCGAAGACCGCGAAGCCCCCCCCCCCGAAGGCCACGAACCGGGGCCCCCGAGGGTACCAGGTACCCCTTCGGAGGTGCCCTGGAGCCCAAGCGAAGGCCCCTAGGATGCCCGTGGGGGCCAGCAAAACGGATGCTTCGAAGGTTGTGCGGGGGCATTTGGACCACCGCCGAAGCACCACAGGCCTAGAAGACGCGAGCTGCCCGAGACCACCTCGGGGGCGCCGAAGGGTGCCTGGGGCCCCTCACCCGGTACTCTCGGCGCACGATGAAGGATGGCACCAGTGGATTGGGTGTACTAGCCAGATGGACCTAGTGCACAAACCAGATGGACCAAGACCAGGGAGGTCCACCGTGAGACGAAGGCTACACATAGGGGAGGGGTAGGAAAAGCCCTTGCAGCCCCTATGGGCATAGTGCCTTTTAGGGGTAAATCCGTAATCTTATGTACCATGCCAAAAGGCTATAAATAGACACCTCCCCAATGTAATAACTCAGACCCAATTTTTGGGACAATTAATACACACTTACTCCTGACAATCGATCTCCTCTTCGAGGATGCCTTGGTCCCTTGTGTAGACACCGGGGGTCCCCTTTTTCTACTGTCTAGTATTTCTTGCTACGACAGATATGTTTCATGTTTTGTTTTCATGGTTAGGTCTTGAGCTATTAAAATTTAAAATCATAGGAAACAAAATGCGATTGAGTTGAAAATTTACAAGGTTATTTATCATGCGCTTGCCAGCCAATATGATTAGTAACAGCTACCTTGCTGGCCTTTTCCAATGACGTGTCAATTGTTGTGTGATGACAATCAAATCAGTTCATTGAAATGCATTACATAGATATGAGGTAAAAATGCCTACTGTTCCTATAAGCCTCACGGTGTTTTTGTGGTTCACATGTGCAATGAAGCTACACATGAATGCATATTGTTAGGTGTCCACTAATCTATTTGTCAGTCAATAGGTACTTCAAGTACTTGATATATCTTGATGTGCAAAACTGCAGATATGTCACATAAATTTTACTGGAGAAGAAAATTAAACTTTGGAAGTTGTTTTTGCTTGGAATATTTGTATTCTTCCATAAAAGCTTCTTGTTGTTGGTTTGCATTTCAAAGATGGATAGGACTAGGGAGATATACTCATTTGGCTGATCATGATGTATGAGGAATGAAACTCCTAATGTTATTTCCGTATGCTTTTTCACTTCAAGGATCAAAGTGTAGGTATCTCAGTTTAGTCCCAAGTGATATCAATTTGTGCGTATCTAAACAATTCATTACCTAATTCGTAGAAAAAGATTTTTTTTTGTCTATCTGAACATGTAGAGTACTGATAGTTCTTATGCTTTTGAACCAACAATATTACCATTTTTTTCTTTAAAAAAAGATAGCTCGCAAACAATTTTGCAATTCAGGATGGATGATATATTTTTCGCACCTTTGTAAGACTGTTTGTCTGCCTTTGTGTATCAATGTATGCTTATATCTTTGATTTTCCTACCTTTGTATATACTTATATATTTGATTACTCTTGCAGAGTAGTAGATTTGACTACAAGTGCTTGGCACATGGCGGAAGGCAAGCCGCTTTTCAAGAGGCACTAATTCTTGCAGGTTATGGAATGATAGAGACATCTTGTGTCATCACTACAATGGATATTGGTGACAGATTAATTGGTCATGTTGGATCTCCAAACCCTTCTTGTTGTAAGCTCTGTGTTTGGATTTTCTAGGATAGAATTGTTGGTGATATGACTTAGAGGCAATCATGAAGATGATTATATTACATCTATGTTTATGAGTTATTGAATAAATGTTATTCTGTTGGACGCTACTAGCAGCCGGACGTACGGGTGGGAGCTCCCACCTGTACGCCCAGATGTATGTGAAAATCCCCATCGGCCACACCTGTAAGCGGGGCCAACATGTAAGCGCAGGGGCGGTGTGCGCCCACCACGCCTCAGCAGGTTGCACCAAATGCTCTGCATTGAATCCCGCACACAATCATCTATCTCCCCTGCGGCCAACTTGGCTACTTCATCCCCTCCTAATTTAATGGATAATGTTATTGTACTTATGTCCGGATGCACTAATGATTTGAGCTCACAGTACTAGAAAAAGCAAGTAGGGTGACCAGGACAGAGAAAGTACTACCTGTGATGAATATGCCAAAATATTCTACCATTAAAAGGTGCATGAATATGATGCACGAGACACAAAGACATGTGTATGACGCACATGAGAAACTGCACATACATGTACATATACACATCGCAGTTGTAACTTATACGAGTAAGCACCATAAAAGATTTCAGTATAAACAAAATCGCAAAACCACTAGGCATGCAACATCCTAGGACAATGGTTGCAACATCTCCGGACAATGGTTGCAACATCTCCGGACAATTGTTGAAACATCCTCCGGACACGGTTGCAACATCTCCGGGCAACGGTTACAACATTCTCGGACAACGGTTGCAACATCCTCAGACGCGGTTGCAACATCCCTGGATAATGCTTGCAACATCCTCGGACAACGGTTGCAACATTCTCGGACAATGGTTGCAACATCTGAAAAAAACGCGTTGGAAAAAATTGCAACATCACCGTGAACCGTATGCAACATTTGTTTTCTACAAATGCAACATTTTTTCTATAGATGTAACACTTGCAACATCCTTGGACAACGGTTGCAACATACTAGGACAATGGTTGCAACATCCTCGGACAACGGTTGCAACATCGCAAATTAAAAAACAAAGCATCTAGAAAAAAACGTGTTGAAAAAAATTACAACATCGCCATGAACAGTATGCAACATTTTTTTTCTACAGATGCAACACTTTTTTTCTACATATGAAACATTCCAAAGAATAGTATGCAACATTATTTTCAACAGGTCGCAACATTGTTTTCAACGGACCGCAACATCAGCAGAAACAACAGAGGATAACTATTTGGAAACAACATCAGAACCGGCGCCATGCGCTTCGGAGGCGACAGCGACGTTGAGGTGGCTCTCACATCGATATCGATGACCTCCTGCACACGACGCCCTCGTCCTCCTCACCCCCGGAGGATCCTAAGTCAAGGTACTGCCGTGGTGTTCCTGATCCCAAGATCAGGATCTACGATGTTGGAATGAAGAGGAAGGGTGTGGATGAGTTCTCCCACTGTGTGCACCCTGTCTCTTGGGAGAAGGAGAATGTCTCCAGCCGAGGCTCTTGAAATTTGCTTTCGTAGATCGTGTGCAACAAGTACATGACCAAGTCCGTAGGGGAGGATGCCTTCCACCTCAGGGTTCGGGTTCACCCGTTCCACGTGCTCCGTATCAACAAGATGACACCCGTCCGATACGAAAGCATCCAATTAATCGGACGCAAGATACATATCATCACCCTATTCTGTTCCTTGAATGAATCATTGGTTATAAAGATTAACAAGTATGTGACTTGTTGGTGAAACTCTTTTAACTTATATGATGTCGTTCTAAAAGTATCCTTTGTCGGATGTCACTGGACGGAATACTAGTGACTTATCGACCAGCACATGTATTGATTGATGACCATGTTTCACCGGTCACAGATATAGGGATATCGAATCAATAATGTGAACTCATGTTAGAGAACATGGGGTTGGATTTGACCCACCTTGAGACACTGTTGAGATTGTTATGATTTTATGTGTCGTCAGTTGGTCTCAAGCAATGATGTATAATCCTTAGACCTAAGATCAACATAGATTCCTACATGTCTAATAGTACACTTAGGGGCTGTCAAACTCTACTCCGTAACTAGGTAGTTATAAAGGTAGCTTTCGGGTATGCTATGAAACATGCGGAGGAATGTGATTGGTCGGATATGAGATTTGCCACTCCTAACATAACAGGAGAGATATCTATAGGCCCCTCGATGTGGTCGGATAAAGAAAGTGCATGGCCATGCCACTAGTGGTCGAAGTGTTCGACCACATAAAGTTATCCGTCATTTGATCGAGAAAGTATTGAACAGTCCATGAATGACATAAATCTCACTTGGAGTTCAATCAGATATCGTGAGGCAAAGGGAGAATACATGAGCAGGTCTTTCAGTTCGATCAGATACAAACTAGTTGTATGGAGATACGAGCTAGTCGTAGGCTGGTCGAACATGATCACTAAGTGGTCGAAACCTGGTCGTAAGGAGTTACGAATTGGTCGAGACCAAATATGAGCTGGTCATATAGAGATATGAGCTGGTCGTTAGTGATAAGGGCCTGGTTGTAGATCATATTGCACAAAGGTTCGTCTGATATAATTCGTGTGTATTCGGGAATCGTTATGTCCTGCTAGGAGCCGCTAACGACTCGTGATCGAAAAGGAGTTTTTGAGTCATAACCGATTACGCATGAACCTAACAGGTCACACACTTAACGGGTTGGGAACAAACATGTTCGGATAGGATCCGTCATGAGCACTATATAAGGAGATGCTTAAGGCTATGGGTGAGACAGACGAGAGATAACGTGAGTTCCACCAAAACCCTAGCCACCATCTTCTCGAGAGAGCCCTTGTGAGGACCCCGGCTTATTTGGCTTGTAATGCTTAGTCTACCATTGACCCTAGCATCACAAACAAAAATAACCCGTGTCTTCGAGATATATATACTTCCCAGAAATGCAGTATACACACCCCTTTACAAAATCATGCATCAATTCCATTAAAGACAAAGAACCAAAGCACAAACTAGATTAAACAAAAGACATACATAATAGAGAGTTATTACAAAAGGGGCCGACTGGCCAAATACAACTAAGAGAGTTAAATAAACAGCGGAAGCAAAAGCCATAAGATGGTGATAAACAAAAGCCAATTAGTGTGCCTTTAACCCATAAGGCAACCAACCGGGCCGCTAACCTAGTCGTCAAATCCACCGCACATCTCACAAAAGTGAATCCCTGGGGGATCAACCTCCTCTGCAACAAATCAATTAAGCAAAGTAAGTGAGTACAAAAATGTACTCGCAAGACTTACGTGTAGTGTAACAGACCTATACATATGCTACATGCAAGCTTATTTAAGTGGAGGCTGTAGGTTGTTTTCAGCATAAATCAAGTTTTCATTTGCAATAATTAAATAGATTCAAAGAAGTTTTACAACTCTTTTAATTTGCAAATAACAGCGAGACAACAACATAATAACAATAGATAGATGACAATAACAATCCTGAAAGTGACTAACCCAATAGTCACCACAACAATAGCATGAATTACCCATTCATACCACCCACATCAAGTTTTAATTAAAGGGTTATAGTCTAACTCTCGAAAGACCTCCCCAAGCGTGTCTACAACCTAGGACAAGGCTATTCGAATAGTTTGAACCCTACAGGGGTGTACCAGTGTACCCACATGCCAGATCGCCTTTTCACCACATGATTAAGCACACTTCCTTTGGTATGCCGGCACGGCTAAGTCCTACGAGACATTTCTAATGGATGATGCTAATTAAGAGTCGCGACAATCCAAATGGTAGGATATACCGGCTGGTCTGGGAAGACTTCTGGGTCTCCCACTTGCGCTTGCGAGACTCTCTCAGCGTCCTTCCCTTGTGCTCGGAGATGATGGCCTTGTCAACCAAGGTCTGGAAGTCGGGGAAGTCAACGATAGATAGCTTGTCCTGAAGCTCATCAGACAAGCCATCCATGAACTTCTTCTGCTTGGCCTCATCAGTGGCCACCTCCTCTGGAGCATAACGAGCCAGATGGTTGAACTCGTACAAGTACTCCGTGACCGAACTGCGCCCTTGCTTGAGCGCGAGAAACTCCTTCTTCTTCAGCTTCATCACACCGGCAGGGATGTGAGAGCGACGGAAGGCAACACGGAACTCCTCCCAAGAAACAGTGTGGCCTGCGGGCTGCATGTTGAGAAAGTTCTCCCACCACGAAAGAGCTGCACCCTCCAACTGATGGGATGCAAAAAGTGCCTTCTCCTAGTCCTGGTACTGAGTGATATTGAGCTTCCGCTCAACTAGACGTAGCCAGTCGTCTACATCCAGGGGATCCTCAGACCTGGAGAAAGTGGGCGGTTGGGTGCGAAGGAACTCTGCAAGTCCCCCACGCGACTGATGTCCACTTCCTCCCCCTGATCCAGAGGCACCGGAAAGAGTGGAGGTGTTGCGTGCGATAACCTCCAGAATCCTTGTCTAATCCATTCGGTTTTGCTCGATTTGAGCAAGAACCGAAGCCATGGTCGGAGGAGGCGGGAGCTCCTCTTCCGGACCAGCTGATTGACCCTGACCGCTACGAGTTCTTCCAGCCATCCTGCTGAAGAGAGAAAGGGGGTTAGCAACGAAACCTAAAAATTAGAAGCTAAAGAAGCGAAAAGCTATCGACTAGGGGAATGGGACATCACCCTAACCGAAAGCCAAACTTAAAACAGCAAGAACACAACTCTAAAAGCTTACAAAAAGGCTCAAGAAACAGCAAGGAAACATGAGACTAAAGCTCAACTTCCCGACACGACAAACCCATATTGAATGAACGAGTAATCGGTTGAGAAGACAAAATTTCAGCACACTACTCTAGTTCTAACACTTCTATAAAGCAAGGTAAAACCCGGAAAATAGGTGTTAGATACTTAGCTAACTAGTGTCACATCTTACCCTTTTATTCCCACAAGTTTTAGTTGTATTAACCTCTCATTATCTACCCTATTTAGAAACCTTTGAGACTGCTGTCTGGAAATTTGATGCTTGCTGTTCGGATTTTGCATCCAAGCTCTTAGCCGAAATCACCGACTCCAGGAACTTCAAAACCTTGTAAAAGGGCAGCCAACACTTCAATTTGCTAATCTCATTAATTCCCAAAACCCAATTAAACGATAACAACTATCTTTTGAGAGAAGGAGAGGAAAACAACTTTTAAAACTCAAGTGAGAGCAAGATGAGATAAGAAAGCTAAGATAGGTAAGGAGTAAACTTAGAGAATTTACTTAAGCTTTCATAAACCTTTTGATAATTTGACTAAGTTTTTCAAAACATCCTAAAGACAACCAAGCTAGGGTTACTACGGTCAGTATGGCTCTGATACCAACTATGTGAGGACCCCGGCTTATTTGGCTTGTAATGCTTAGTCTACCATTGACCCTAGCATCACAAACAAAATAACCCGTGTCTTCGAGATATATATACTTCCCAGAAATGCAGTATACACACCCCTTTACAAAATCATGCATCAATTCCATTCAAGACAAAGAAACAAAGCACAAACTAGATTAAACAAAAGACATACATAATAGAGAGTTATTACAAAAGGGGCCGACCGGCCAAATACAACTAAGAGAGTTAAATAAACAGCGGAAGCAAAAGCCATAAGATGGCGATAAACAAAAGCCAATTAGTGTGCCTTTAACCCATAAGGCAACCAACTGGGCCGCCAACCTAGTCGTCAAATCCACCGCACATCTCACAAAAGTGAATCCCTGTGGATCAACCTCCTCTGCAACAAATTAATTAAGCAAAGCAAGTGAGTACAAAAATGTACTCGCAAGACTTACGTGTAGTGTAACAGACCTATACATATGCTACATGCAAGCTTATTTAAGTGGAGGCTGTAGGTTGTTTTCAGCATAAAGCAAGTTTTCATTTGCAATAATTAAATAGATTCAAAGAAGTTTTACAACTCATTTTTAATTTGCAAATAACAGTGAGACAACAACATAATAACAATAGATAGATGACAATAACAATCCTGGAAGTGACTAAACCAATAGTCACCACAACAATAGCATGAATTACCCATTCATACCATCCACATCAAGTTTTAATTAAAAGGTTATAGTCTAACTCTCGAAAGACCTCCCCAAGCGTGTCCATAACCTAGGACAAGGCTATTGAATAGTTTGAACCTGCGCAGGGTGTACCAATGTACCCACACGCCAGACAGCCTTTTAGCCACATGATTAAGCACACTTCCTTTGGTATGCCGGCACGGCTAAGTCCTACGAACATTTTCAATGGATGATGCTAATTAAGAGTCGCGACAACCCAAAGGGTAGGATATACCGGCCTAGCCTAAGCAACTGCGGGTGCTCCCAATCCCTATAAAAACATTTTAACCACCATCGACTCATAATTAACACCCCCCAAAGTACTTAGTCAAGAGGGGTCCCATATCCCCCTCGTGTGGTTAGCACGTAAAATTGCTTGGTTTAGTGTAACAAGATGTTTGATCCTTATTGACTTAGGCACCATTCCACATGCCAACAGATCACACCATCATCCATTGTGCCCAAGTACAAATAGTTTTCATTTTCAGTTTTGTTTTGACTTTACAAATTAGCAAAGCACAAGTGCTGGACATAATGGAATAATAATTAGATTTGTGTGATCAAGATCATCGACTATGTCGATGACCGCCCAATTCTACCGTAAGCTAAGCATTTCTAAGCAATACCAACACGTGATCTACTAAGTGACAAAAGCTCATCCAACGAACTATAAATCACAACAAGATATTCTTAGGCTTAGTAGTATAGATTGAACATTTACCTACAGAGTATGCATCTATAGGATCAACTAATCGATAATCATTTAACAACAAAATAGAGCATGCATACATACACTTTGCAAACAATATATTAGACTTCGAAAGTAATAGGATTAAACATGATCAAACTGCTTGTCTTGCTGGATATGCTCACTATGCTGCAGAGAAACTCTCTCGGGATCAACGTACTCGTCGGCACCTAACGAAAAAGCGAAAAAGAACCGATAAGAACGAAGAATACCGAAAAGACGCAAAAATCAACTTTCTCCAAATGCTCTAAAAATTTTACAGCAGCAAGAGCATGATTTTTAAGGAATTTAGGAATAAGAACCAATTGATTTGGATTCTTAATGCAAAAGTTATGGCCAAAACAAAACTGCTCGACTTGGAAAATCTTTGGAAAATTCAAATCGATTCTCGTTCATCCAAATTAAATTCTTTAGCACAATTTTCCAAAGAGGTGTTGCACCTGGGATTTTTATGGTAATTACAGCACCTCATGAGATGAATAACACAATTGTATTTACCTCATTTGGAGGTAGGATGCATTTTCTATGATTTTTCAAAGACACACACAAGAGCACAAAACAAATGCAACCACAAAGATTTTAAAAATAGTGGCATGCCTAAAACCTATTCCACCATTTAGTACACTAATAGAGGAAGCCAACACAATTGGATTCACTCAAAAAGGATCTATAGAGAATTACTTATGCAATTTACAAGTTAAATGCAACTTTTAGAACAACAATTAAAGCCTATTTCTAAATCATTTTACCAATCCATTTTCTGGAGCCGAAATAAGCTTATAACCATTTTTAGATTAAATCTGAGTTCAAACCAGAGCTAACAAAACTTGAATCAACTCAAATGGAGCTAAAATGAAATAGTTATGCAATTTTGAAGTTTATTACATTTTTTAGTTCACAATTAAATCTGTCGCGAAAATCCTAAATCCATATCGACGTGGAAAAACCTGGGCCATTGATCTTGAATCGGACGGCCCAATGACTGGTCGACGCGACGACGCGCGCACGGAACCCTGGTCGTAGACCGTTGAGATCAAATCCAACGGCCCAACTTGAACGGGCGAACAGACGCGCGCGCGGAATCCCTGGTCGTAGACCATTGAGATCAAATCCAATGGTCCAGATTGACTTGACCGCGGCCGCGTTTGGACCTCGCGTGCGCGAACGCCCGCGCGAATCACAGCCGTAGATCTGGGGATGGACGGCGCACAACTACCGCGACACGGTGCGAGCGCACAGACCACGCGGCATCACAACCACAGATCAAGGGATGGACGGCCCTAACGACGCCTCTACAGTTGTCGTCCCCGTCCGACAAAAGACCCGCCGGGGAGATTGGCTCACCGCCGGCGACCCAGGGCGCGGCGGCGCAAACCAAGGGTACCGCCAGGTCCGCAATAGAGATGCGCACCTGCTGGTACCACTCACACCTGCTGTGGTGGCCTAGAACGTCGGTGAGCCGGGAGAGAGCGACGGTGCAAACACGGCCGAAATGACAAACAGCAAAAAGCTCCGCCGCAGTTCAGAGAAGCGGGTGCTCGAGCATCTAGGGACTACTAGGATGCTACCTGAGCACGGAGGAGGTCCAAAAGTGGCCGGAGAAGCTCTAGCGGCGGAGGACCTTGCCGGCGCCAAAGAAGACAACGCGGGGAAGCCAACCTGAGCAAAGAGAGAGGGACTGCATCATCGGGATAGCTCCAACATGGCTCAAGGATGGTCTCAGAGCGAGCAATTAGAAAAAGGAGGACTTACCAACGCTGAGGACGAAAGGGGCGATTTCGGCCGAAGGGGACCAAAACTCCAATTTAGGTCGTTCCTGTTAAGGCAAACCTAAATCGAATGAGGGGTTTTAACCACAGAGGTGAGAGGCACAAGCTGAAGCAAAGAGAGAAGAAGAAAAGCCACTGAGGCACTACCTTCACCGAGGAGCTCGAGGTGCAACAATGGCGGCAGAGGTGTTTTGGGTGATTCGAGCTCGACCAGTAAAGACCAAGTCGAGAGGGTGTTTAAAGGAAGCCAAGGAGGAACAAAGGGGGCTTAAATAGCCAGAGGAGCAAGGTATGGAGCTAGGGCAAGCACCCACGGTGAGCTCGGCCCACGCTCGGTTCACCGCTCGGCCAAGGACGCGGAGGGGATGGGAGCAGCTCTGGACACGACTTTGGGGCCGAAAGCACTGGCGAGCATTAATTAGCAGTAGCAAAGAGTGGTTGGGAGGTGACAAGGCACTGCCCTCTCCCTCGTGTGCGCTCTGCCATGGCGTGCTGGCGTTGGCACTACTCCGCGAGAGCGAGAGGAAGGGGATGACCGCCCGGCGTCAGATTAGAAATGGACGGCTCACGCGAGATCGAGGTCGCGCAACTCCGCGCATACATCGACCGCACGATGGAGATCCAACGGCTCGCAGCGCGCGCGCCAACGTGTCCACATCAGGTGCAGTTAGTTGGCTCCACCGAGTCAGTTGGCTCGAGCCCGAGTGTGGTTCGCGCCCGAGGAACAGTGAAAACCAGTTAGGGTTTAAATTTGAAAGCTGAGTTTGGAAGAATTTTTACAGATAGCAAACTAACTCCAAAAATTCTGAAATTTTGACTGGAGCTTCCTTACTCCAGGATTAACCTTAAATAAAATTTCCAGAGATTTTCATGCACTGTATTTTTCTCAAGAAATTCCTCATGGTTTGTTCTAGGGTTTGACCAATTGGAAAACTGGTTTGACTTGCCTCCAAAAATTATCAAATAATTTCTAAAAATTATGAAATTTTTTAGAGGGGTCACACAGCATCCCTAGAACCAAGAAAAAAATATTTCTAGAGGTTGATCACAAGATTCCTAACAAGTGTAATAAGGGTTTGACTTTAGTCAACAGGAGATTTGTGTTTTTGATTTCCACAAATCCTTTACAAGAATTATAGAAAAGTCCAAAAACTTCAAGATGTAAGAAAAGTTTTAATTTCTTCTCATTTTCTTACATTTGAAATACACACCCATATTTGGGATGTTACAGCCCTACCGTGCGAGTTGGTGCTAGCACACCAGCGCACGACGTTCTACCCCTGAACGTGTGGATACCATAGAGGCGCTGCTACGGTTGCTGTTGTGCTTGAGGACGATCCACGATTTCTCAAGGAAAGCGATTGGTTGCTGGAGGAGACGATCGACATCAAGGAATGTTGGACAAGCGACTACGACCACTACATCGACGCGCTCTTCATTGGATCAGGCTGCTCCAACTCTTCCTCCGCTGCACTGCATGTCTGGTGGTAACGATCTATGATCTCTTACTTGCATGGCTTCCTAGTTTACATGGTAGAATTTTTGAATTGCCAGTTAGTGTAGCCTACCCGTATCCCTTCAAGAATTAGATTTGCTTGGCTAAAATTTGCGCTTATGTTGACTGAAGTCAACTTTATATATTTATAGTACATAGAGAATCCATCCTAAAGTAATGATGTGTTGATGTGGGTTTGATTTACTTTGGAATGTCTCTTAACTTCATATTGGATGATGGTGGTACTTTCAACCTCAAATAAATGGCAACTGAAAATAGTTGCATTGGAGAAACTTATTTGAGGTTGCGCATTTAGCAAGGTCACATGTTGATTGGACCATTTTCTTTAGAAATTATGTTATTTCTTGATAAAGATGTCAATATTCTTTCTCTCTTGCCAAAAATTAAATTAAGTTTCATCTTCATGATTACATGAAGTTTGTTCTTGTGAATTGTTCTCATATCTTTCATCACGCAAATCCTATTTTCATTTTCATAGGTTAAACTTGTGGATCGATGTCCTAGAAATGAATTACACTACTGTGTTTAGCCCATCTATCATAGGCAATAAGAGTGGCACTTTTATCTTTCTGTATTTCTTTCAGTTTAGGATTTCTTAGTGTTCTAAAGATTGAGGAAATCAAGGTGATGGAATTGCCTTTTATTACTGGCTTAAAATGTTTCTAAGAAACCACTTCTAATCGACCAGGTAAGGATTTTCTATTTTATATTTGTCAATTTATGTTTAAAGTGCTACACCATGCATTCCATAATGATATGATTGTCCAATTTTTCAAGTTCCTACAATATGCAAAATGTTGACCTATGCCATATATTTCATACTGATTTAAGAATCTTATTATTCAAGTTTCTAAAGTGCACGAATGTCTTTTTTGGGGGTAGGAATTTCACGTTTGTAGATTGCCATCACTACTACAGAAAAGGTATTTATAGACGGTTCAAAAACGTCATCACAGACGGTTTCGTGAGCCATCTGAGTTTATGGGTTAGTGATGACATAAGGTCATCATAGACGGTTTTGAACCGTCTGTGATGCATACTTTCATAGACGGTTTGTGGCTCAAACCGTCTGTGGTCACAGACGATTTGTGGTTGAAACCGTCTGTGATGACTTTTCTCTATAAAGCCCCAAGCAGTGGCTGCTTGTGCCATTAAATCCAGCATCTTATATATATTATATATATATTGTTCGTAATCTCTCAGCCACTTTGGGGATCGTCCACGTAGCATGAGAAGGATGAGGCGGTAGCCAAGCAACCTCATTGAGCCCTCAAGTTTAAATATGAGAATGGTTGCAAGCGTTCTTGTTGGGTTTAAAGATAATTACATGCTCAAGAATTGTTGGTTGTCGATAGATGATGCCACTTCCCAGTGAGTACGTGGATCAACGGCATCATCTATCGACAACCAACATAGCTTGACGCAATCCGTAATTGTGTCCCGACTTCCTTGCATCCATACAAGAAAACTTGTAGGGCTCAATGAGGTTGCTTTTGAATACCGCCTCATCCTTCTCATGTCATGTGGATGACCCCTAAAGTGGTCAGACTACTTAATATATATATATATATATATATGATGCCTGCTTTTAATGGCATAAGCAACCACCGCTGGAGACTTTATAGAGAAGAGATTATGAATGGAATGGTAGGGCGTGCACTGTACACAAGAGGTAGGAGAACTTGACCGAGCATGAACAAGGGGACTATTAATATGAACTAATTATCAATTCAATTTCAAAGATAAGACTATTGACATCATTACATCACGAGCAAGGGACTATTAATATGAACTAATTATCAATTCAATTTCAAAGATAAGACTATTGACATCATTACATCACGAGCAAGGGACTATTAATATGAACTAATCATCGAGAAGAGAACAAGACCAAGGGTGTCCAAATCCACCACACCAAGAGTAGCCCTCGGATCCATCGCAGAGCACTAGCCATTTTCATCACAGAGCAAGGGGGTAGAGACAGAGAGGAGTAAGGTAGGGTGATACCTCAAGACAAATAAGAACCACGGTGGCGACCCACCACCAAAGACAACCCTCATCCATCTTCTTCACCTTGCATAAATCACACAAACATTAGGACACAACTTAAGGCTCAAGCATAAAAATCAAACTCAACAAAAGACATTAAGCTAACAGATCTAGAGGAGAATAGAGGGAGGATGGGGAAAGCAAAGCCCAACCAAGGCCCTAGCGGGGCGCAATGGGGTCGGGCGGCGACGGCGACGGGTCGAGCGGCGTCGAGGTGGGGAGGAACGGAGTAAATGCAAAGTGGCGCAAACCCTAGCGGAGCCGGGAGTGACGAGTTAGAGGCGTCATCAGTGGTTGTGGCACAATGGTGGCCGCAAAGACACTCTTATCGCACGAGTGTCTTTTGCGGTGTTACCATTAGCCAACCGCTCGGCAACGGAAGAATGGCGGCGTCGATGGCACGGGTCACTCGGGTGGGGAGGGGACGGACGAAGTAAGGTCATTGGGAGTGACGAGTTAGAGCGCAAACCCTAGCGGCCGGTCGGGCTCCTACTTATAAAGAGACTTATCACGAGCGGTTCTATTATGGAACCGTCGGTGATATTATCCTGACATTTCCATAATGGAACCGCTCGTGATATGGTTTTTCTCAAGTATATTTATCTTGTATATACACTTACATGACATGAAGAAATTACATGTTTATATTAAAAAAAAGTAGAAACCTATAATTAAACAAAGTTTTTCTAGTGGCGGAGGTAGGTTGTTATCTCCATCTTCAATACTTCATAGGCGATGGTGTCGGCATCGGACGATTCTCGATCATCGTGAACGAAGCTCGAAATCGCCCACCCATCGACGCTTCGCTCGAGTGTCTCCCGAAGACCCTCAGACTGTTGAACCAAGAAGAATTGAGCCCATAGGCTCTCTTCCCTTGCTTGAGGGGTCTCGGCCTGGTCAACTCGGTCGCCTACCGCCTCGATTACTCAGTCCAAGTGACGGCAAGCCTCCTGAAGACGTGCAACGTCGTTTTGGAGAACCACGTCGATGACGCGGTAAACTCGTCGAAAGTTGGAGATCACCTAGAAGACACGACAGAGGAGGATGTCAAGACGGCGGAAGGTGGCCGTCATCTGCTCCGGCAAATTCTCGGCCGACGCAGGAGTGAAGACACTGTTGAAACAGTGTTCTTCTGCAGCACGGTTCAACGTATAGCGAGAGAGGTGCTCGTACAGTGCGGCCAGGTAGGCCATCAATGCCGGCAACAAGGAAGAGGTAGCCATTTCTGTTTTTTTATAAGCATGTAGTGGAGATGATCATCTTCGATGGCAGATGATCCTTTTTTATAAAACAAGGTATAAATTCGGAGTGTGAGATGAAGAGACTCATCGGGAGCCGAAGCGGATCGATGCGACGAAGAGACGACGGGAGCCAAAGCGGATGGCGATTTAAGAAGAAAACGCGCATTGGTCAGAGCGATATTATCACGGCGGTTATAACAAAAACCGTCAGTGATATGTAATATCATCAGAGCGGTTCATGTTTAAAAATCGTCGTGAAGTATCACTGACGGTTCTAACAAAACCGCCTCGTGATATGTAGTAATATCACGAGCGCTTTTTGGTCAAGATCGCTGCGTGATACTTCACGCACGATTTTAAACATGAACCGCTCGTGATATGACCTCTTCACGCGACGGTTTTAGCGCGAAGATAACATAGACGATCGGTAAACAAAAAACGTTTGAGATTGTTTTTAACACAGACGGTTTCGATGAACCGTCTGCGATCGGGCGTAGTTGCATGCTCCCTCTATCACTGCTATGGAACCAAAGGTTACTTCGTTGCCTTGATCCAATAGTGAATCATTGTGTTTTGTTTTGGCGATAGTTGCTAATATAAAGGCACAAAAACTATGTTGGTATCTTTCGAAGCTCACTAATGATTTACTTCTTAAAGACAATGTGCTACCAAAATTGTATTAGCAAATCATGGGTCTAATATTATGAGTATACTATTTGTTTCATAATATGGAAAAATCTTTTCAGAGGATGATATTTTGTAAGCAGAGACAGGAAAATCTATATAATATGCTTGATAGTGATCTTTTGAAGGTTGAACCTTTTTACAAGTTGGTTGGTGTGTACTTTAGTTTCCATGAAGCATGATCAGGCGATATATATCCTGTTCTTATGGAATTTTTATTTTGGCATTTTGCTCGATACCTAAATAGCTTCTCGGCGCCCGTGGCAACGCAATTATGAGCTTCTCTTCCTCAACAACCACCCAGCTCGACTGCACAACACGTTCCTTGCTAATCTCCCAGGTTGAGTGCACGATGGTCGAAAGTAATAACGAGTGTGCACACTGGGTGGTTGCATCCTTCCATACTACTTCTTTAGATGACGCAAGAGGGGATGGGGAGGAGGCAAGGAAAGGCAAGGTGCGAGGAGGAAGCGGTGGCGGCGCGGACGGTGTAGGAGGAGATGGCGATGGGCGAGCGAGTGGAGAGGCAGACCTGAGTAAGGGCAAAATCGTCCCATTGCCTGGCCAAAATGAGAGAAAATAAAAAATAAAATAAAATAATGCAAACATGGTATTTAATCAAGGTCTCCATATAAAGAGGGGTATATTATTAATTACCTCGGGAAGAGGGGTATATGCTAGATTGACATCTAGGGGGAAGGGGGGTATTATCAATTCCCTCTTTACATAACTGTTGAACGGAGTTCTTGTTCTACCATGTTGCACTAATATGATGCTCGTAGATATATGTATCATCATCTTTTAATTGGTTGATTTGCTTTATGTGTTAAAGGAAAATATTATTATTTATGTAAGGTTTGGAGTCCCGTTGCAACTCACGGGCACTCTACTAGTGATGATAATAGAACATGTTGACGAATAATGGAGCAAATTGCATTTTTGCATCATGTGCACAATAATTACATAATGGAGATCACTTACGGTTATCATATGACATCTACCTTGGTGGTAGAGACTCCACGGGAGTGGAGAGATCCCCGGTTCCTTGTTGGACGGGCTCGAGAAAGGGTGAACACTACCACAAGTATTTATTCATACTATACCAGTATGAGCGATGGGATGAGCAAGTGAGCATTTAACATAGAAATGCATTACATAAATGAAGAGATGATGAGATATACCTTGAACACATGAATAATGATGATATTAATGATTATGGTTGATAACTGTTCGTTTACTGTTTTATTATGTGATTACTGAGTCGTGGACTCACTCTTGCGTTGTTGCTGCTTTTAGGTGGACATTGACGGCATCATGCATAGGATGATGTAGCACATGTGCATAACATGCAAACACTACACAAACATTATTTATATTAATGTGCTTTCATTAAATCTAGCATCATGATAATTCCCTTCAGGATCTATTTGACTTGATTATTATTTGTCTGATGGTTTTGAACTTTGGTTTATTTAATAATAGTTTGATTTATTATTACTTATGTACCGGGAGCATGATTCTGGAGTTTCTTGGGCGCGTGTATCCCAAGCGTTACTGAGGCGCATGTGATCTGAGCATTCTTAGCTCGTGTGACCAAGCTGTGAAAGTTAATCTTTTATGTATTTATATTGCGTAGGTTGTTGTTCAATGATCTGTTGTGGGGTTTTATTCCATGCATACCTTGCTGGAATTATTGTTAATTGTACTTTTAATTTGGTAGTGAGAATGATTTATGTGACACTCTGAACTCTATATTGAGCCGGGTGTTACATCCCCACTCCCTCGAAAATAAATTCTATTAAGCCTCCTCACCTTTAGAACTTTGCTTGGACCCATTTTAAGCTATGATACGTGGCTACCTTTACCTTGCTGGAATTATTGTTAATTGTACTTTTAATTTGGTAGTGAGAATGATTTATGTGACACTCTGAACTCTATATTGAGCCGAGTGTTACATCCCCACTCCCTCGAAAATAAATTCTATTAAGCCTCCTCACCTTTAGAACTTTGCTTGGACCCATTTTAAGCTATGATACGTGGCTACGCAAAGGTAGTTAATTTATTCACCCACGGTCCCACCGCCTATGAGATTGATGATCAAAGTTAAAGAGGTCTCACAGTATTTTTTTTCCCGAGTCTCCCGATCATGGTTGCACTCATAGTCGTTGTCGTCCGGGGAAGCCAACCTAACTAACGAACTAACGTCACTAATAACGGCTGCAACTTGCCACTAGCCAGTAGTGTCCGTACAGCAAAAAGAGGTTACACCAAACGTACGCAGCGTTCTACCTACACGCATCTCCCTTCGATCAGTCCTTCTCTACTTACCCACTGACACTCCTGTCCCACCACCCCAGCGAGAGAGCGAATACGCGGGTGCATCACGAGCCAGTAGCCATAACATTACTCCCTGGACACTGAACGATAAACTGCCACGTCACATCACCCCGAGATGCATCCCGAAATTAAAAAAAAGAATAAAAAGAGCAGAAAGGATTGAAAAGAAAAGGACAGCTTTGTCGCCTCCACTCCTCGACAAAACAACGTCATTTCGCCAAATCTAGCTCACTCCGAAAGATCAAACGCCACACCCGAAAAAGCTTTAATAAATCCAGAGGAAAAAAGAGAGAGAGAGGAAGTCACAGACACACACCTGAAATAAGAGGCGGAAGGCTGCAAACCCTAGCGCTGGGGCGAAGCAACGGGCGCGCATTCGCGATTCCTTCACGCCGCGGCAAGCAGGGAGGAGGGGGACCAATCCGCCGCCCATTGCCGCGCTCGCCACCCTCGGATCATGGCGGCTCGAGGCTGGTAGGGTCTCTCGGGACACGGATCTGGAGGCGGCATGGCGCTCTTCCGCAAGTTCTTCTATCGCAAGCCGCCCGACGGGCTCCTCGAGATCACCGAGCGCGTCTATGGTGGGTGCCTTCCTGACTCCTCCCGAAGACAATGTGATCCTTAGCGCATTGTGTTTTCGTTGTGTGCAGTTTGATCTTGGTGGTTTATATGCGGTGGTCATCCTTTAATTATTTCGATATAAACTTTGCATTTCTTAGAGCCCGTTTTGGTAGTGCAGCATTTCGGAATTGTTTTTGGTGGTGGTTGTTCTTGCATTAGTTGTGCAGGATTCGTCTCCTTTGGTTAAAAAGCCTTGAGGAAGTTTTAGTTGGGATAACGTTTTTTTGCAGTTTATTGGGTTTAATTTGTAATTTGTCAGTGCAAAGATTTTGGACTGCTTTAGAGAAAATTGTAGTAAAATGGCAGTTTTGCCATGTAATTGCTAGTTGTGTTGCTAAGTGTATCGGACAACAGATGCTATTTTTGTTGTTGATGAAACATCTCATGTGTGATAGTATAGGACTATTAGAGTGAAATTTCTTATGAAATAAGTTCCTTATCATTTTATTTAGTGGAGTCTGAATAAGTAATGGTGGTCTTGTGTAGAATCTTGGTCTACTATTGGACCAGACCATTGTTGCAGTGTCACATTGTCGGGTAGAGCAACTTGTTCTTGGTAAATGCACAATGTGATTTGAAGTGTGACGTGATAAAAATTTACGATTCTGTGCCAAAGTACATGTCTAGGATGGAGGGGATTTTACTAAATGTTTTAATGTTAGTACTTTGTCATTGTTCCAGTGTAGCATAAGTCAGGTCATCTGTTCTTTTCCTCGTAGATGAAATGATGCATTTTTTATGACATTATCATTGGTATTAGCTAGGTATATACCCCTGGGAAATATTTACTATTTATGTTGTAAATCATAAAAAAAGTCGTACATTTATTTTCATGTTTAGGCCCTGTTTAGGTGCATGGAAAATTGTTCCAAGTTTCCAACCAAGAAATATATCCTGTAGGATCTTTGGCACACTAGAAAAAATACAAGGAAAGTCCATCTTAGTTAAAATTCTGCAAACCATTTGAATGTATAGGAAAGAAGTTCAGAGTGACAACCGCCAACATTATTTGGATTATCCGACTTCACCTTAGTGCCTCATCTAATATTTAGGATCTGTTCATGTGAAACATTCAGGAAATGTGCTGTTATGTCTCTTTTGTATGACTTGCTAAGCTAGCCTTTTTAGTGTATTCACCATGCATGTTATGATGAGCAAAGCTTCACTGTAAATGGAAAATAAAAAACAGGTTACACAGATGATAATTGTATACAATATTGAGGAGGGGTTCTGTGAGGAGGCCTCAGGATGTTTTCAGAAACAGACTGGTGGTAGCTCACTGTTTGGCCAAGAGGGTGACCACAAACTTTTCTAACCGAGTGCAATAATTTTTGAAAGCGGATGCATCACTCAGCAATATCATTGAGGAATCTTTCAAATGTTAAAAAAAAAGATTGATCAAATCTTGTCTTCAAAATAATATATCAAGTTAAAGAATGCAACCAATTTTAGCTGTTACAACGGTCTGAGCAATTTTTTAGACGACCGTCTGAGTAAGTAATACAGAGCTGATTTCGGTACCCTAGTGCTTGTTTAGTGGCTAGCAGTTGTTGAACCTAATTGGTTCATAAAATGATTTTCCTTGTAATATAACATTGTGATAATATTCCTTTTTTGTTTCTTACTATACATTTGCCTCGAATTGAGACCATCCCACATAAACATTTCAATTTTCAAGTATACATGTGTGTTGATTGAGCAAATTTAGTTTCCTTGACATTTTACTGTCAAATATAATTCTTTTGTACTGTTCTGTTGTTTGTCTAAGTTAATAACACTGAAACTAATGTGATTATTTTGTTTTGCTATTTTAGTATTTTTCCGCTACAGGTTTAAGTATTTTTGGAGTTAACATTAGTAAAGGCTGGTCTTTATTTCTATCCTTGTACATTCACTTTGCTTCTATCTGAAGTAGGTGTCATTAATTTGTCTTGTGTTCTATGTTACACCTACATTATGATTCCAATTATTCTTTCTATAACGATGATGGATAACTATACTGTTTCACTTTTTTTAAAGATTATTGTTTCATTTTTTTTCTAATGATTAAGATTTCATTTATGCTTTTCAAATGGATGTGGAGAAGTGTTATTGTCTTGGTGCTAAAACATTGTCATCAATGTCTTCTTGTCCTTTTGTAGTATTCGATTCTTGCTTCACAACTGATGTCTTCGACGATGATCAGTACGAAGGCTACATTGGCGACATTGTCTCACAACTTCGAAGCCAGTTCGCTGATGCTTCGTTTATGGTGTTCAACTTTCGGGAAGGAGAAAGTCAAAGTATGCTGGCAAATATCCTATCGGGCTATGATATGATAGCGATGGACTATCCAAGACAATACGAGGGATGCCCACTCCTTACAATCGAAATGATTCACCATTTTTTGAGGTCAGGAGAGAGTTGGCTCTCTTTGGGCCAGCAGAATGTCCTAATAATGCATTGTGAACGAGGTGGATGGGCTGTACTTGCATTTATGTTAGCAGGATTGCTATTGTATAGAAAGCAGTTCATCGGTGAGCAGAGGACATTGGAGATGATCTACAGGCAAGCGCCTCGCGAGCTAATTCAGATGCTCTCGCCTCTAAATCCTATGCCTTCTCAGATAAGATACTTACACTATATATCTCGGAGGAATGTGAGCTCAGAGTGGCCACCAGGTGATCGAGCACTTACCTTAGACTGCCTGATACTAAGAAACATTCCAGGCTTTAATGGGGAGGGTGGTTGCAGACCAATATTCCGTATTTATGGACAGGATCCTCTACTTGCTAAAAATAACACCCCCAAGGTGCTTTTTTCAACACCAAAGAGGAGTAAATACATTCGGCTTTACAAGCAGGTAAGTTTTTTACTACTTTCTGATTTGAAAACTGGCAAATTCATCACGTCATGTCCAGCATTTACCTCACTACTTTTGCTCTTAAATGTGCAGAGCAAGGAAACATAGATTTGCTGAAAGACATTCTTTTAGACAAATCTTTATTAACATGCCATTCTCATTTCCTTTCATGTTACTCAGGCAGACTGTGAATTGATTAAGATTGACATCCACTGCCATATTCAAGGTGATGTTGTCCTTGAATGCATTAGCCTGGATGCTGGCCAAGAACGAGAAGAGATGATGTTCAGAGTCATGTTCAATACAGCATTTATCAGATCTAACATTCTGATGCTAAATCGAGATGAAATTGATATATCGTGGGATGCTAAAGATCGATTCCCAAAGGAATTCAGAGCCGAGGTATGTAGTCCTTGTTGCAGTCAACTTATTCTTTATAAAATTGTGCAGAAATTAATAATTTTTCTTTGTACACTGGTTAAAGGTTCTTCTATCAGAAATGGACACTGCAAATCAATTAGATCCAATGGAGGTGGCAGGTATAGGAGAGAAGGAGGGCCTCCCGGTCGAAGCATTTGCAAAGGTTCAAGAGATGTTCAGCAATGTGGACTGGTTAGATCTGAAAGGGGATGCTGCAGTCCAGCTTTTCCAGCAGCTTACTTCATCAGAAAACTTACAGCTGAGGCAGGGGTTGTCTCCAAGCAAGAAAGACTTGAGCGTTATCAAAGAGGCAGTGCCATTGGAGCTTGGTTCAATTTGTCCAACCAACAAACAATCTGACAATGTTCAAGACAAATCAAGCAATGCTGAACACTCGACAGTCTATGTGAACAAGCAAGAAAGTGATGTACAGAGATTGACCCTGTTGGAGGCGGCCACTATTTCTCAAGGAAAATCAGGAATTTCGATTGTCCATGAAAAAGTAAGCTCACTATTTCATAAGGAGATAACACATGTAGTTGACATCAATACCGAACGGCCATCTTCAATGGAAAAGACCGTTCCCTCTACCATGAACTCTACTGAGACAGTTCTAAAGGATCAAAATGCTAAGCTTGATGAGCAATATAGTTCAGTACAGCGTTCTTCATCCGCTACTATTATGTCACAGCGATTTCCAGTTTCTAGGTCAAATTCTACTCTCTCTGGCAACTCTAGTCCTAGATCACTTTCAGCTTGCCCAAGATTTCATAGTGCACCTTCAGCCCTTGGAATCACAGCTCTGTTGGAAGACCATGCTGCATTTGGAAGCTCTGAGAATTGTGCTTCAACTGTAATCTCGCCCACAGTATTAAATCTTTCAAGTGCCATGGTCAAAATTCCGTCAAAACCATCATCAGGACAGCATCCAACAACAGGTCTAGCTAAACAATATTCTTTTGTAGTGCACCCATAGCCTCCTGTTATCATGCTATTTTAACTTTTGATAATGTGACAGGAACTCATGTTGTACAAAAGGGTACACCACCACCGCCTCCTCTGCCATCAGCACCGATGTTGCCGATGTTGCCGGTGCTATCTGATGCCATTACGATGTCTGAGGCAAAAGACTTGACTCGACCAGCTCAGAAGCATTCAGGTTCAGTTGCCTTGCATGTTAAAATATTTTGGTTTTGTAGAATTTCCTTTTGTAATTAAAGTTCTTTCCCTGTTCCAGGCCTTTCATCCTTGCCCCACCCATCTCCTCATCCACATAAACAATCCACATTGCAATTATATGGAACTGCTACTCTGCGCACAAATCATCAGCAGTCCTCAAGTAACATTGCAAAAGAATCATCACCAACTTCTACTCCCCTTCCACCTCCATTGCCCAATATGTCATCAATTTCCTGTTCTGCTAATATTCATTGTCTGCCTCCAGATTCCATGCTTGCCACTACTTCAACTTCATTCAGGCCTCCGGCACCACCACCACCTCCACCTCCACCTCCATCCACTCCTAAGTCTTCTCCTGTTAGATCTCCTGCACTGCCTCCGCCTCCGCCTCCACCTCCACCTCCTACTTCATCCCCTGTTAGACTGCCTGGGTCTCCTCCACCCCCACCTCCTCCACCTGCACCTAACCCCTCTCTCAGTAGACCTCTTGCACCACCACCTCCACCTCCACCACTTGCTTCTACTTCATCTGCTGTTCGACCTGCTGCACCCTCTCCACCTCCACCTCCACCTCCACCTCCACCACTTGCTTCTACTTCATCTCCTGTTCGAACTGCGGCACCACCTGCACCTCCACCTCCACCTCTTGCTTCTACGTCATCTCCTGTTCGGCCTTCTGCACCACCTCTACCACCTGCCCCAACATCATCTGCCACTAAATCTTTAGCACCATCTCCGCCTCCACCACCTGGAACGACTTCTACACTACTCCCACCACCACCACCACCACCACCACCCTCCTGTCATTCATCAAAACAATCATCCAATCCCATGGAAAAATCATTTCCTTCTCCTGCTCCACCACTACCTCATGCTCCAAGCTTCTCAAAGGATACCAACCATCATGGAGGTGGATGCAAAGGAACTTCTGGCAATGTTACACCTCCGCCAGCACCTCCTGGTGGTAATGCTAAATTATTCGGTACAAAGGGGCGTGGACCTGCACCTCCTTCAGGTCCAATGTCTAAGAGCCTTCAATCTGGTCAGGCCGTGTCCAGAAGGTCCAATTTGAAGCCACTACACTGGGTGAAGGTAACAAGAGCGATGCAGGGCAGTCTCTGGGCAGAGGCACAGAAAACTGATGAAGCTTCAAAGTACCTCTCTAACACAACAACTGCACTCATTAATGGTACTGTGCTCTGCAATTTTATATGCTAATGCATCTTTTGGATGACTTGCGCAGGGCCCCAGTGTTCGACATGTCAGAACTAGAAAATTGTTTCACCGTCTCCGCCAAATTCGATGCTAAGCGATCGATAAGTCGAGCGATCGTGCTTCGGTCGAATCGGAGAAAATTCATCTGGTGAATTGTTTTATCAAATTATGTAGCATATGTTTTTTCACACAAATTACTACAGTTAGTCTGCTATCATTTCGATCTGCATTCCTTTCGTGCATATTTCATTCTCCAATGCATATTGGTAACTTTGATTCCTTGTGAGTTGTGTCAAGTACTCAAGTTGTTTTAGTTGAATATGAACATTATTATTCTCTTTTTGGCACCTTTGTATCCTTATATGATAGAGCTACTTTCATCCTCCTTTTTTTTTGTTATATTGGTTACTTGTGTGAATACATTTTCATGTGGTTTGTTATGCTAGCTCCCGGTTTCACCACTTACAAGGTTGCTTCGGTTGTTTTGTTTTTGGTTATCTCTAGTAATGGATAACTTTCCTCGTTATGGCATTTATGTTTTGCTTTCGCCTCCACCTTCTTCGCTTCCCTCTCCTCCGGCTCCATTTGTCCCCTCTCCGCCGGAAGTTCCTTCCAACTCTTTTGTTTAGATTCCACCCTTTTTCTTGCACTACTCTCATCGTCTTTGGCCTACTTCTTCTCCAATTGAGCCTCCGTCTTTGCTGGGGCCTGTTCCTATCTCTTCTTCTAGCTCTTTTGTTGAGATTCCACTCTTTCCATTGCACTACTCTCACCGTCCTCGGCCTACTTCTCCAGTTGAGCCTCCGTTTTTGCTAGGCCGTGTTCCTAGCTCTTCTTCTCCGTCCTTGCTGGTCCTATTCCACCTTCTCCTCGATACGATCTTCGTGATTGTCGCACTATCAGGCCTCCTGAGTGCTATGGCTTCGTAGCTACTGCTCTTTCTGAGCCTATGACCTACCGTAAGGCTTCTATCACATGCAAGTAGGTGTACAAGATCAACACCCGCTCGGATGGTTCTCTTGAGTGCTACAAGGCTCGTCTTGTGGCGCGTGGTTTTCAGCAGGAGCAAGATCGTGACTATGATGAGACCTTCTCTCCTGTCGCCCACATAATCACTGTTCGCACTCTTCTTGCTGTTGCCTCTATTCGACAATGGTCCATCTGTTAGCTGGACGTCAAGAATGCCTTTCTCAATGGCGAGCTGCATGAGGAGGTATACATACGGTCGCCCTTTAGGTATTCTACTCCTGATGGTATGGTTTGTCGCCTTTGTTGCTCTCTATGGGCTCAAGCAAGCCCCTCGTGTCTGGTTTGATCGCTTCTCCTCTGTTGTCGCGATGCCGGCTTCTCCGCCAGTGATCACGACCCTATCCTCTTTGTTCACACCTCTCCTTGGGGTCGGACGCTCTTCCTTCTCTATGTGGATGATATGATCATTACTTTGGATTGTTAGAATATGACTCTATTTGTATTTCCTTATCTGTATATGGCAACCCCCTTTGTACATCCTTATATATATTGCCTATTGGGCCCTCTTGAATATACACACAATTTTCATAACATGGTATCAGAGCTAGGGTTATAACCTAGCTCTTTCCGCTACCACATCCATCGCCGCTGCCGCCAAAGCCGCCGCCATACGTCATTGATGACGCCTTGCTTCGCTTTTTGGATCTGCTGCTTGCCTCAGCCATGCAGCCTTTTTGCTTGTTCTCGCCGTCTCTCGCTTCCTTCCGCTGTCTCCGAAGTCGCTGAAAGCATCATCGGCGGCAAAGACGCCGAGCCGAGTCTCGTGGAGTACGGAGCCGCCGGTCGGTGATCTCCGGCGAGGCGAGGCGCTCTGATCCGAGCCGATCCACCGGCTTGGTTCGCCGATGCACGCAGCCGCCGCTGCTTGCATCCGCCGCCGTCGAATGGGCCGCCGCCGCCACCGTTTGGATCCGTCCGCCGCGCCGCCGCCATCCATCGCCTAAGCGGGGGGAACTAGGGTTCCCCACGCCGCTTCTTCGCATCAGCCTTCGCATGCCTTTTGATTTAGCGTGAGTCGTTTGACCCGTAAAAAAGTTGATCTAACCGCGCGCCGTCAACGCCGCCGTTAGACTTCGTTGCTTTGGTCGCGCCCGGCGCCGGTAGCGCCACCGATGGCTTCCGTTCCATCCGCCGCGATCCCATTCTCTGAACAAAGCTTTATGGGACGAACTACGTGTTGTGATCTTCACTCATGAAGATCACGCCGATGGTCTCCGCCTGGGACATGTCACTAGTGCTCGACCTTGTCCGCCGTCGCCCGATTCGGCCTCTCCCGACACTGACCTACTACGCACCTTCTGCGAAGATGAGGTCGCCAAGACGCGAGGCAGAGGCGTCATATTCTGCTGGCCGACGCTGGCGATGAGGCTTTTCATCGCTTATAGACGCTCTTGAGCTCTGGTGTCCTGATGAGGCCCGTGTTCGAGCCATCCTGGTGGTCAGCGTCGACGACTCCATCCAGCCAGATATTGTTGGTTTGCGTGCCATTCGTCAGATCTGGGAGTACTTGCGCGAGCGATACCAGCAGAGCAGCGATGCTCAGTTCTTTTCGCTTTAGCGTGAGTTGGAGACGCTTCGCCAGGAGGACTCCTCCGTCGACGACTTCTTCCGAAACTCGGCGATCTCGGGCGCCACGGACGAAACAAGCTTCTCCGTATGCCAGAGTGTCATAAGTGCGAATATGGATCGTGATCGCCGCTTTTATGACTTCGTCGCCATCTCGCCCGAGTTTGAGCTGTCGAGGCTCAATCTGGCCGAGCCGCCACCACGTCCGACACCACAATCCTCCTTCTTTGACTATACCGAAGCGGTTTACCGCCCGACTACAAGACCTCTCACCGTCTATTTACGCTCTGTTTTTGCACCAACTGGGGTTCAGTGCAATTATTGCAAGAACTTTGGGCACGACTATCAGCGTTGTGCGGTGCGCAAAAAGCAGAACAAGACACGTGAAGGATCCAGGGGGGGGGGCAGGGAGGCCCTTCCTCGACGGGAGGACAGACCAGCACTTCAGGATCTTCTCAGCGAGGTGACTATGTTCAGCAGCTCTGTCAGGCTCTACTTCAGCAGCTCCCTCATAGCTCAGCAGGTTCTGCCAGTCTAGCTCAGACGTCTCTTCCAGGTACTTCTTGGGTTTTGGATTCTGGTGCCTCTTTCCACATGACACCGACTCCACATTTCTCACTTCAGTAGGACCTCTTGTTTTTCCTATCTCACCACACAAATGACCAGATACTCTATCTGTCCAGATCAGGGCACTCTTTGTCCATCGACTTTTCTGCTCCAAATTGCTTCTCATGTTCCTCACCTTACCATGCACTTCTCTCCGTGAGTCACCACCGATCTCATTTGTAGGGTTGGTTTTGACTCTCACACTGCTTTGTTCAGACCCATGACAGGGAGACAAGATTTGGGATCGGCCGCGTAGTAGGGATCATCGTGGTCTCTACATTCTTCACCGGCCCACCTTCCATCCACTTCGCTTGCTTCTATCACCTCTACATCCATCGCCATCGCCGCCACCACCTCTCGAGTCTTTGCTTGCATGGCATCATCGCTAGGTCACTTGTGTGGGTCTCGTCTTTCTTCATTAATTCGTCAGGGTGTTCTTGAACGTGTTCCTGTTGACATGTCCATGTTTTGTCAGGGTTGTAAGCTGGGCAAGCAGCTCCAACTTCCTTACCATTCTAGTGAGTCTTTGTCTTCTCGCCGTTTTGATTTAGTTCATTCAGATGTATGGGGACCTGCGCCTATTATCTCTAAAGGCGAGCATAAATCTTATGTGATCTTCATTGATGATTATTCCCGTTTTACATGGATTTTCCCTATATCTAATCGTGGTTAGTTTCTTGCGATCTATCGTAACTTTGCAACGATGGTTCGTACTCAGTTTGATTCTCCCATCCGTACTTTTCGCTGTGATTCTGCCGGTGAGTACTTGTTTTGGTGCTTTTAGACGCTTTCTTTACGAAAGCGAGCACTCTTTACCGCCTTCTTGTTCGGTGCCCATGCTCGAAATGGGGTTGTTGAGTGCAAACATCGTCATCCGATTGAGATCGCTCAAGCTCTTCTCCTTGCCTCTAACATTCCACCACGCTACGTCGAGGTCGCTTCTCTGTTACCGCATATCTCATCAATATGCAACTCTCCATCGCTCTTAAGGGTGTCACCCTATAGAGTGTCTCTACTCGAGCCCCTAGTACACTCACCTTCATGTTTTTGGTCAGACTTGTTTTGTTACACAGCGCCTCGTGAACGCACTAAACTATCGGCCCGGTCGGTTGAGTGCGTGTTTCTTGGTTACTGCTTCGAGAATAAGGGTTATCGTTCTTTGGGATCCTTCGCCGATGGATCGAGATTTCACGAGGCGTTGTCTTTGACGAATCTCGACCTTTCTTCTATCGAGATTCGGCCCTCTGCTTTCCACCGCTGAGTCGATTTCATGGTTGTCTCTTCGACTCTTCACCAATTTCTCCACTATCACAGTCTTCCCCTGTCTGCATCTCGGTGGTTCCTTCATACCTCGCCCGGTCTTTGCCTCTGCAAAGACCTCTTGTTCCTCTGCAAAGACCACCGCCCGGTTTATCTGGTATTCACTTCTCCAAACGTCCTTGTCTTTCACCAGTCTCCTCTCTTGGTGTCTTGCCGACACCCACATCTGGTCCTTCTGATGATGCTCCTTGTTACGTCCTTCGTGACCGGGCATCCCTTCGACCTCTTGATCGTCTTGGATTTGCTCCGATAGCTCATGCTCTCTCTGTCACCGAGCCTAGTTCTTATCGTGAGGCTGCTCCTCATTTTGAGTGACAGCTCACTATGGCAGAGGAGCTTGAGACTTGGGATATTGTACCGACACCTGTTCATGCTCGTCCGATCACGTGCAAGTGGGTGTACAAGATTAAGACCCGGTCTGATGGTACTATCGAGCGCTACAAGGCTAGTCTTGTGGCTCGTGGCTTTCAAAGAGAGTACTGGCCGTGACTACGATGAGACTTTTGCCCTGTTGCTTATATGACCATCGCTCGCGCTCTTGTTGCGGTTGTTTCGCTCGCACTCTTGTTGCGGTTGCTTCGGTGGTCTATCTCTTAGTTGGATGTTAAGAATGCTTTTCGTAATGGTGTTTTGCATGAGGAGGTCTACATGCAGCCACCACCTGGGTATTCTGTTCTTGATGGGCACGTCTGTCGTCTTCATCGTGCTCTTTATGGCCTCAAACAGGCTCCTCGTGCACGGTTTTGCTGCTTTACCTCGTTGATTACTACTATCGGTTTCACCGCCGCCCTATGATCCTGCTCTTTTTGTCCATATCTCATCTTGGGGTAGGACACTGCTTCTTCTGTATGTTGATGATATGCTCATCACTGGTGATGATTCCTCATTCATCACGTATGTGAAGAAGCATCTCAATGAGTAGTTTTTGACGACTGATTTTGGTTCTCTTACGTACTTCCTTGGGATTGAGGTCTCTTCCATGCCTGAGGGCTACTACCTCTTCAAGCAGAAGTATGTCTAGGATCTTCTTGATCGGTTTGGTTTGACTGACACTCGCACCACTGAGACTCCTATGGAGCTATCCCTACAGCTTCGTACCACTGATGGTGATCTTCTTGAGGATCCTACTCGATATCGCCATCTTGTTGGGAGTTTGGTGTACCTTGAGAGCACTCATCCTGATATTGCTTATGTTGTTCATATCTTGAGTCAGTTCATGGTGCATCCTACCCATCTTCACTATAGTCACCTTTGTGTTCTTCGCTATTTGTGTGGGACTATCTCTCGTTGTTTATTTTTCCCTAGCTCTACCTCACTACAGCTTCAGGCGTGCTCCGATGCGACCTGGGCTAGTGATCCTTCTGATTGTCGTTCTCTTTCTGCTTACTATGTTTTTCTTGGCTTCTCCTTGATTGCCTAGAAGACTAAGAAGTAGACTGCAGTTTCTCGTTCGAGTACAGAGGCTGAGTTGAGAGCTATGGCGGCAGTGATAGCAGAGGTTACTTGGTTGAGGTGGCTACTTGCAGATTTTGGAGTGCCTGTGATGGGGCCTACGACTCTTTTGTCTGACAAGACAAAGTATCAAGATTGCTTTCGGACCCAGTGAAGCATGAGCTCACCAAGCACATTGGTGTGGATGCTTCATATACTCGCTCACAGGTGCAGGAGAGAGTACTTGCTTTACAATTTGTGCCATCAGAGTTACAAGTTGCTGACTTCTTCACGAAGTCACAGACTAGTGCACAACATTTGTATTTTCTCTCCAAACTCAGTGTGTGTGATGTGTTAGAATAGGACTCTATTTGTATTTCCATATCTGTATATGGCAACCCCCTTTGTACATCCCTATATATATTGCTCATTGGGCTCTCTTGAATATACACACAATATTCATAACATGGATGACTCTTAATAAATTGATTTTGTGAAAGAGCGTCTCAGTGAGCAGTTCTTGATGTCTGATTTGAGTCCTCTTTGTTACTTTCTTGGGATTGAGGTCACATCTATGCCTGAGGGCTACTACTTCTCCTAGGAAAAGTACATTCAGGATATCCTTGCTCACGCTTGTATCACTGATCAGCGCATGGTGGACACTCTTATGGAGCTTAGTGTTCACCTTCAGCCCACTGATGGGGAACCTCTTGAGGATCCTACTCGCTTCCGCCATCTTGTCGAGAGCCTCGTCTACCTTGGGATCACCTGACCTAACATTTCTCACCCAGTTCACATTCTGAGTCAGTTTGTTTTTGCCCCCACTCAGCTCCACTACAGTCACCTTCTTCGTGTTCTACGATATCTTCGCGTAACCATCAGCCGTCGCCTTTTCTTTCCTAGCTCCAGTTCTCTGCAGCTTCAGGTGTACTTTGATGCGACCTGGGCTAGCGATCCTTCTGATCGTCGGTCTCTTTCTGCCTATTGTGTTTTTCTTGGTTCCTCTCTAATCGCCTGGATGACCAAGAAGTAGACTACCGTCTCCCGTTCGAGTGCTGAGACTAAGTTGCGAGTCATGGCAGCGTTGACAGCTGAGATCACTGCTTCGGTGGCTACTTGAGGATTTTAGTGTTTCCACATCTGCACCGACTCCTCTCTTATCAGACAGTACTGACGCGATCAGCATTGCTCGAGATCTAGTGAAACATGAGCTCACCAAGCACATTGCCATAGATACTTCATACATGAAATCACAGGTGCAAGACTAAGTTATTGCCCTTTAGTATGTGCCTTCGGAGTTTCAGTTAGCTGATTTCTTCACCAACGCACAGACTCGAGCTCAGCACAGCTTCTACCTCTTCAAACTAATTGTTGTTGATCCACCATGAGTTTGAAGGGGGGGTGTTATATATGTAGCTTGTATTGGGTCCTCTTTGCATATTTACCCACACCGGTTTATTCCAACAGGGACCATAGAGCGTGGTGCATGGCAGCAGCAATAGCTCACGGCTGATCAGGGGATAAGATTGTTTAGTTGATTGGTTAGCTATAATATCTATTAGTTATTTCAGTTAGTTCATAGGAGACGTGGTGAGGCAGTAGTAGTGCAGGCTAAGCTAGTCGTTGAGATAAGTTAGTCTAGGAGATTTGGTTAGTTTGTTAGCTATTCTATCTCTAAGATAATTCAAGCATTGTTAGGGGTGCCCATTTAAGGAGCCTACCTTCATTGTCATTGGAGGCAAGCAAAGAAATAGACAAAGTTCTCTAGTCTCCCTCTCTTCAACCAGGCCTCAAAGCCTTGACGGACAGGATGGGAGAACTGGAGAAGACCTCCCGGTCTACCAATCCTCGGACCCGTACCCAACCGTGCACATAACAGTAGCAGATGCATGTTAGAACAGATTCAATTCATTAAGGTACTTAAAGTTTGATGTGTGGCTCCCCAGCTCTTTTTTTTCCTCCTTGGCCTCCATTATTTTGGTTGATTTTCATATGCCATTGCAGACACTTGTAGCTACTATTTATGCCTCATTATTTTACCTTGTCTTACTGGTGTTTTTCTCACCTCAAGTATTCTCTATCACAGATTGATCTTCGCCGGGCTAACAATTGTGGAATCATGCTTACAAAAGTCAAAATGCCCCTGCCTGATCTAATGGTAAGCTGATGAACAATAAATGTTTAGCATGTAATATATAAGTAATTTGTTATTATCTGAAGGTATTGATGCTGTTAGTTATGTGACAAAACCATATATATACTTGTGACAATCTTCTTTATATAGTTTGTTAGATGATGGTGAGAGAGTGGAATAGTGATTAACCAGTTCCTACTTAACCCGACAAAGCCTGTGGGTGTGGCAACTGTATTATGCCAAATGTTTATTCATTTCTAAATTCTAATAGAAGTAACCTGAAATAAATTAAGAAAGTAAGAAACGTATGTCAATGGTGTTCCTTTGGTCAGACAAGTACTTCATATCATTTTTAATAAGAATGATCCATTTTTATTTTGAGCGCAGAGTGCTATTCTTGCTCTGGATGATACCGCCCTAGATGCTGATCAGGTGGACAACCTTATTAAGTTTACTCCAACTAAAGAGGAAATAGAACTTCTGAAGGTAATCGGGTTACTTAGTTTGTAGTACGGTGTTCATATTTAAAAGATTCCTTCAATTATCACTATGTTTCTTGTAACCACTAATGCTCTGGATATTATTATCAGGGTTACAAAGGAGATAAGCAAGTACTTGGAGAATGCTAACAGGTGATTTGCTTCCTTTCAGTGTGCTTTACAACTTCACATCTTAAGTAAAACTTGTGTTGTATATACTAGTCTCTTCGGTGGGAAGGCATTCCCATGAAACTCCATATTCCATGAAGTCCATAATTGGCAACTCACCAAACACACTTGTGAATGGTGTATTGATTAATTAATTCTGAGATCCACTTTTCTGCTTTGTGCTGCAGTTCTTTATGGAGCTTATGAAAGTACCCCGTGTGGACTCTAAGCTGAGAGTTTTCTCATTTAAGATTCAATTCCGTTCTCAGGTGATACAACTGATTCCTTTTCTTGCTACTAGGAGCTGTTTTATTTTGCTTGGTTTTTTTGGTATTTGGATATTGTTTTTTAACTATTAGTTTTTTCAGGTTTCTGACCTTAAGCGGAACCTGAACATTGTAAACTCGTCTGCAGAAGAGGTGAGCATTTAATGTTAATTAAAAATTCCATATGACATAATTAAGATCATGCATTTTTTTTATTTTTTCTGTGATGTTCACAGATAAGGGGTTCAGTGAAGTTGAAAAGGATTATGCAGACGATTCTTTCGTTGGGAAATGCATTGAACCAAGGCACTGCTAGAGGTAATGAAAATTGTTAAATTGACACTTCTTGTTTAGGAGGCATTTAGTGAACTACCATTTTTTTTAGTTATAAACACACTTACCTTTTAGAGCACGAGGTAGCATCAGGTGCCACCATTTCTCCCTCTTATTTAATACTATATATAAGTTAAAAGGAATGCCTTTGAAATGAGGAACCAAAAGTGTTACTGTAGCAAATACCATTTCACACTGGTCTCACCATTCACAAGGAAGTGCAAATGTGCGAACTTGATATCGGTTTGTCCTCATGTAAACATATCTACTTCATAAATACTCTCAAGATATGCGGCTATGTGTTGTCAAATCATCATGTAGAAAGAATGGCGGTGGTAAACATTTTTATGAAGACTAATCTTAGCTTCTGAAGGATATGCCAAGATCACTGAAATTTCACATTTCAGCTTTGGATTTCAAAGACATGTCAGCTATAGTAAATAAATTACTAATATCAGAAGAAACCATAATATAATTACAAGACATTAGAAAAAGAAAAGCAATGCAGATGACATCTTCACTAAGTGCACTCAGAAAAAGAATGATGACATCACCGCCAGTACAATATCAGCAAAGACCACCTACCAATCCAATTTCAAGACCACAATACTGTTAGAGTAATGTATTAGAATAGGGACTCTTTTATATTTCCTTATCTACCTTTTATATTGCCTTATCTATATATGGCATGCACCCCTTGTACACCTTATATATATTGCCTATTGGGCCTCTTCAATATACACACAATATTCATAACATGGTATCAGAGCAGAGGTTCTAAACCCTAGCCTCCAACTGCCTCCGCTGTCCGCTGCCCCCCGGGAGGAGCAATCTTGTTCCCGATGTGGATGCGACTGAGTGGATGGGGATAGCACGAGTACACAATTGAGCTGCTAGTTATCCTTGGTGGCTGGGCTCTTGGTGGTGTTTCCTTATGGTCATGGGCCATGACTTGCGTCTGATTGGCCCGCACATATAGGTCGTGGTGCTGATGTTTGGTCTTCCTGGTGCTCGCTGCTACTAGCTTTCTTTAAGTCTTTTCTTTCTTTATGTTGTTTCTTCCGCTACGTCCATCCAAGTCCGTACCACTACATCTTTGAGTTCGTCTAAGCTATGCGAGTCCACAAATTTATTATCAGTCATAGAAGCATAGGAATTGCCTTATGCATGGCAGCAGCCGCCGCTCTAGCTCTTCTTTCTGAGCCGCATGCAGATCGTAGAAGTCGTTATGATGCCGCCACTTTCTTAGCCGCCGCCCCGAGCTTCTAAGACCGCAGCGCTTCTTTCGCGCCGCCGCCGTCTTGGGCTTCGATCTGCGCTGTCATGCTTCCACCTATTCCTAGTCGACTTGATTTGACAGTTCTCTCTATTCATGTCGGTTTCATCATCTTCTTCGTCATGTTGCATGCCATCGACTTTCTCAAATTTCGCCTTGTACTTTATGGGTCATTGACGACGACCTGATGGAGATCTTTGATACTCGACATATTTTCCAAGAGTCGCATGCTCTGACGACATTATCAAGACTCGGACTTGATTTTCCATATTTTAGTGTCAACCCTTTCCAAATGCAACGCTATTGCATACGCATTGCATTGGAGGGGGGGGGGGGTGTTAGAGTAATGTATTAGAATAGGGACTCTTTTATATTTCCTTATCAACCTTTTGTATTGCCTTATCTGTATATGGCATGCACCCTTTGTACACCCTATATATATTGCCCATTAGGCCTCTTCAATATACACACAATATTCATAACAAATACAACGTGAGTCAACCAGCCACAGTCCAGTGCTACACATGCGGGGGAAATCAGTAATATGCTACCACTGTGGACAACCATACCATTACAAGGTTCAATGCCCAATGAGGGGTATGTCAGCAGAAGCAGCGAAAGCTCAAGTGAAGAGGCAATCACAGATCAATAAGACGCCACCAATAATACCAGCTAACAAAGGAGGTATGCTACGACCTAGTGAACCGCCAAGATTTCAGCAACCAGGACAAATTTCAGGACAAGGAAGACCAACAACAGAACCAATTCAGGGCAAAATTAATTATGTCACTACCAATGAAGCTGCAGAAGCCACAAATGTCATAATCGGTACGTTTTTCATGCAAGATCAGTATTGATTTTTAGTTCGAGAGCCGCTTTTCCAGAATATTACAACAGAAAGAGCAGCATGGAGTAAGGAATCGAAAATGCAGCGTGATTTTCCAATCAGTCCCCTGGCTTTTGAGTGAATCTCGGGGTCGAGATTATTTTTAAGGGGGGTAGATTGAAATAACCCAAATTTTCGGGATTTCAAAATTTTTTGGAAGTTTTTTATTTGAATTCAATTTCTTTCCTAATTCGGCAACCCCAAACCCTTTTCCGCTTTCCTTTTCGGGTTTCCCCGTCTCCCTCACCCGGAAGCGCATTTTGCGCCATGCGCTTCCCCTGCCTCCCTCCACCGCGCATCATCTCCCCCACGCCACCGTCCTTCCTGGCGATGCCGTCAGCCGCAGTAGTCGTCGCAACCTCACCGCGCCACCGCCTCCGCTTCAATCGTCAGACGCCTGAAGCCGCCAGCTTCTGCCGCTTCCCATCTGCCACCATGTTGCACAGCATCGGTGACCTCAATCGCGCCACCTTCTCAGCCTTGCTCCAGTGAGGAGAACCAGGCCACCACGACGCCGTCCCACGTGCGCCCACACCTCCACCTCGCCCCTGCCCGGCGTGAGCTCCTCCCGACCGCACACGTTACCGCCCACGCATCGCAAGCCCCGCAGCTCGCCACTACTCCCACCACCCCTTCGTCGGCTATAAAAGCCGCCCCCATACTTCTCCCTCTCACCAAGCACCATCACACCCCACCTCCTTTGTCTCGAGAGTAGAGTACACGAATCGCCGCCTCTTCTGCTCCCTCCTCGTTGAACCCGTAAGGCGATTTTGCCCTCCCCATCCTTTCCTCTTCCATCCAACACCCCTAAACCCACCATCTCACCCCCGAACCTCACCGAGCAAAGACCAAGACCGCCATCAAGACCATTCCCGAGCCTCCTCGGCCGTCAAACCCCAAAAATGAAACCCCATGCCACCCTCTGGTGCTCACTGTGCCTTCCTCGCTGCCGTAAATGGGTCACCAGAGCCAGACCTTCACGGCCAGCCGCCGCGGCTCGGCCGCAAGCATGCTGCCTTCGATCGCGTGGCTCAAGCCTCCGAACCTTTGGTTAAATGGCTCGCCCAATGGACGTGGCCGCCTACACTGTTCCAACTCGACACTATTTCGGCCTTTTACTGTTCATAGCACAGTAAAGTGATTACTATTCACAAATCCAAAAATGCACAGTAAACCCTAGTTATTGTTCATTTCAAACCAAAAATAGTACTCCAACTACTATACTAACCAGTTTCCATCCTTGAATAGTAAATTCAATACTGTTCACTCATTTTCGGCCCAAACACTATTCAATTTCAGCCAATAAACAGTATAACCTTATTACTGTTTGCTAACCGAAAACGGTAAGCCCTAATTACTGTTCAAGAATCTAGAACAGTAATTCCAGTTACTGTTCAAATCCAGTATTTGCAGATGAATAGTAAAAATCAGCACTATTCACTATCCGACACTTTTTCGTCTAAAACCCTAATTTGACATTATATGTCAGTTTCGACCGTTTCGAGTTCATGAATCTGTATCTCGATGTTGAGGGAAACAATATCAGAGGAGGAGCTCGTGAAGATCAAAGCACACCAGGAGAGGAAGCTTCAGCAGAAGATCAAGGACTCAGAGAGGCTATGGCAGTAGGAGTCCAGTAGGATTCGGAACCAGGAGAGAGGAGTCCAATAGGGATTCGGAACCAGGAGAGAGGAGTCGAGTAGGATTCGGAACCACGAGATAGTCTCTAGAATTAAGAGTTCGAGTCGTAGTTAGTTTCTATAGTTAAGAGTCAGAGTCGTAGTTAGCAATTCTTGATAGCACTATATAATATGCATCGGTTGTAATATTTTGGCAAGCAAGAAATAAACTTCTCCCTTCTATTTACTATTCGATCCATATAATTTCTCTTCAATCCTCGTTATCCTTCTCTTTACCAAGAACGATGCCAACTCGCCATCCTCGTCCTCCTGAATCACCCTACAACCTTCAGAGCTAACGGCCACATCATTTGGTACCAGAGCCGACGGCTGCCATGGCTTCTGGTGCGAACAAGAATGGCGAGCCGTCCAAAGTGATGGCAGTTATCGCTAAATTGAAGCTAGAGTTGAGCAAGCTGATAAGAGATAGCTTTGCATCCTTTGAAGCTTGTGTAATTTCTCTAGAATATCGTCCAACCAATCTGGACGAGCGTATCAAAAAATTGGAAGAGCAGCTAGGGTACCTAGGAATCTTGGGTGGTTTCCTGCTGCAGCCTACGACCATGCCTGTATAGCCGTTGAGTGTTGCAACGATAGTGAGGATAGGTCTGCTAGTGATGTCAACATCCAGGGCAAAATCAGAAGCGCTAAACCTACCATCTATGGGGCCAGCCCCTTCTGCATCGTTCCATGTTGGGTCGCTTCCGACGGTTCCGGCTACTCCAGTTGTTGTCGTGCCACAATTTGCAATGTCGTTGCCGCCAGGTGCATCCCTGCCTTTCATGCCCCAACAACTACCTCCGAGATTGTCTGTTCCACAGGTACTAGTTGCGATACCACACCTCGTGGACACGGCTGGAGTTCCACAGTATCACAAGCTTGATTTTCCTACATATGACGACAAGGAATATCCTCTCGGGTGGTTAAATCGTTGTGTGCAGTTCTTTTTGGGACAACGCACCGACGAAGGCTATAAGGTTTGGCTTGCGGCATATCACATGGTGGGGATCGCGCAACAATGGTACATTCAACTGGAACGGGATGAAGGAACACCGACATGTCTTTGATTCAAAGAACGATGTCATCTTCGTTTCGGCCCACCGACTCGTTCAAACCTGCTTGGAGAGATGGCTCGGCTACGGATGACTAGCACCATTGCAGATTACCAAGAAAAGTTTTTGGGTAATGCTCCCAAGCATAAGTCCGATCGGACGCTTCAGATCAGACGATATGTCCGGCGTCTTTACGCATGGGAAATGTCGAGCTTAGGCTAATGAAATATCTTTGCCACCATGCAAAACTACTACTTGCGGCAAGAAGTCCTCCAGTCATGGCGGCGAGGAGCTCAAGCGAGGCGTCGTGGAGCGCTTCATGGAGGACGTCGTGAGCCTCTCCCACCACCGCCAGAGCTACGCTGCGTGAGGCTCGCTTCGAGGACGCGATCGCTCACGCTGCTGCTGCGTGTTTTGCGGCGTTCGAGGCTGCGCGACGCCTGTGGTTTGGGAAAATATTTCTTTTTTTGCACGTGGCATGAAACCACCTTCAAAAGGAATAGAGGTTGTCAATTAGCCAATATACCGAGAAAAATACAAGCAATTTTGTTTAGAACGGGTGCAATGCGTTAATAAATTGCGATTTGACAAATTGATATTCATACCATCCTTCATAATGTTGCAACCGTTGTCCGGGGATGTTGCAACCGTTGTCCTAGGATGTTGCAACCATTGTCCGGATGTTGTAACCGTTGTCCCGGATGTTGCAACCGTTGTCCTAGGATGTTGCAACCATTGTCCGGAGATGTTGCAAACGTATCCAATGCAATCGCTCGCTTGGACGTATGTGCATGACTATTATCCATTTAGGGTGATACTAGCACCGGACGTCCGATTTGTGATGTTGCAACCATTGTTCGGTGATGTTGCAACCGTTGTCTGGGGATGTTGCAACCGTTGTCCGAGGATGTTGCAACCATTGTCCTATGATGTTACAACCGTTGTCCGGGGATGTTGCAACCATTATCCTATGATGTTGCAACCGTTGTCCGGGAATGTTGCAACCGCTGTCCGGGGATGTTGCAACCATTGTCCTATGATGTTGTAACCGTTGTTCGGGGATGTTGCATTTCAAAATTGATCGATGTTGCAAAAATGTTACGATTGTGTCGGAGTGGAGTGTTGTAACACCTACTGTGAATGGTTGCAAGTGACATGATTTTTTTTTGTTCCATAGTTTCGTGATTTGTTGCAACCAAGAGTTTTGATTGTTGCATCTGTGTATTTAGAATGTTGCAACAATGTAACTTTTGATTTATGAATCATATTTTGTTGTTTTGCAATTTTACACCAATTTTCAACGTATGTAGGTTTTATACTGGGTAAGATGTCTCGTAGTACTCGTGGTTTGTCAATTTGGTAGACAAATGAATTTTGTAGGAATTATGGTTGCGTGGTCCACTTAATTAGCCGATCAATTTCTTGCCTAGTTAAGGCCCATACCAAGTCTGGAACTCCGGATCCAGCCCAAACCTAAATATAAAGAACCTGGCCTGAGTCTGCTACCTTCGTATTCTGATTGGCGAGTCTTTGCCTATCATGTTGCACCCAAACGGTGTGTATGACGCTAGCCTTTAAATCGGACGTACGACTGCTAGTAGCTCCCAAAGTTTTTGGCTTTACTTTGTCGTGTAGGGCCATTATCAAGTGAACAAGTGCAATTGTTTACATATGGGTTGACTGATCTTACGCATTGATGTGGAGTTACAGAATCCAACGGATTTGCAGGTTGCGATGAGCTTTGCTAGGGCATACGAACAAAGAGCGCTTGTCGCTGCATCATCATTTAACCAACGATCGTGGCAACGTGTTAATCAACCAACCAAGGGAGCAAACGCCATAGGTCAGGGTGCAATGCCATCAACATCCCCATCCAGATGGGGTTCTGGTGCACATGGCATAGGAGGGCGCCAGTTTCGCCAGTTGACATTGACAACAGCCGAGATGGTTGAATGTCGCGAGAAGGGCTTGTGCTATAATTGTGACGAAAAATTCATACGCGGGCACCGCCGCCGCCGACAGACCCGCCGTTGCCTAACGTCGCCGCCCTCCGTCATTGTCATTGCTTGACGCCGACCGCCCCGACGCCGCTTCGGCAACCGCCACGATGTTAAGACTGAGAGGGCGACGCGGCCGAGCCCACAACGTCTGCCGCTCCGCCTTGCGATGCCACCAATCACCGCCTAACTCGACGCTGCCGCCCCCTAACGCCTGACTCGAGGACGACGTGGGACGAGCCCACAATGCGCCACCCTCCGCCGCCCGTCGTTGGAGCTCCGCCGTCATCGTCACCATCCGCATGGGCCGCTACTGTCGCCGTTCCGCTCGGCGACATTTTTCTTTGAGGAAACCATCAACGGTTTCCTTTAAAAGAGTTCGATTCCATACAAAAAAAATAGAACGTTGATCTAACCACCGTGTCGTCCAACGCCGCCTTTTAGACTTTGTTGCCTTGGTCGTCGCGCCGTCCAGCGCTGCTTACCGATGGCTTCCGTTCCATCAGCTGTCATCTCATTCTCGGGAACAAAGCTTCATGGGACGAACTACAGGTTGTGGTCTTCACTCATGGAGATCACACCTGATGGTCTCCGCCTCTAGGAACATGTCACTGGTGCTCGACCTTGTCCGCCGTCGCCGGTTCAGCCTCCTAGACAGCCTACTTCTGCACCTCCTGCAGAAGATGAAGCCGCTAAGAAGGAGGCAGAGGCCGCCGCCGCCGCTGCTGACGCTGCTGATGAGGCCTTTCAGTATGCCATAGACACTTTTAAGCGCTAGTGTGCTGATAAGGCCCGTGTTTGAGCCATCCTGGTTGTCAGCGTCGACGACTCCATCCAACTAGACATTGTTGGTTTGCGTTCCACTCGTCAGATCTGGGAGTACTTGTGCGAGCGATACCAGCAGAGCAGCAATGTTTAGTTCTTTTCGCTTCAACGTGAGTTGGAGACGCTTCGCCAGGAGGACTCCTCCGTCGACGACTTCTTCTGAGCCTTGGCCAGTCTCTGGCGTCAGCTGGATGAGCTGGCTTCTCTGCTCTGCCAGGAGTGTCATAAGGTGTAGAAGGCGGATCGTGACCACCTTCGTCTTTATGACTTCGTCTGCCATCTTCGCCCAGAGTTTGAGCCTGTCAGGGCTCAACTGCTGAGCCGCTCACCACGACTGATAGTCATCGAGGCTCTTTCGACGCTTTGTGCTGAGGAACTTCGTCGCGAATTAGCAACACAGTTTGTTTCGGCTGTGCTTGCTACCCTTTCTTCGACTATACTGACGGTGTGGATGATTTGATCACCAAGGAAGGGCGCATCTACATACCAGCTTCCTCATCCTTAGTCCAAACAATTCTTCTTTGCTATTCATAGTATGGGTCATGAGGAACCCAACCCGTAAAACACTTTACCGCCTCATGATGATTTCAAGATAGCCGGTGATCGACAATTGGTGGTCGATTGGGTACATAGTCAGGCAATTTGTCGGTAAATAAGATCGAGCACTTGCATCCAACAGACTTCGCCAACCATTGGAGATTCCTAGTCAAGTTTGGTCGATATTTCAATTGATTTTATTGAAGGCCTTCCTAAGGTTGGTGGTAAGTCTGTGATTTTATCTATTGTGGATCTGTTCTCAAAGTATGTGCGCTTCTTCATAACTTTGTCACATCCTTACATAGTCATCTCGGTTGCTCACATTTTTTGCGAAATCATGCGTCTTCATGGGCTACAATCCTCCATTGTTAGTGATCGAGATCCTACTTTTACAAGCATTTTTTGGAAAGAGCTTTTCCGTTTATCAGGAATTCAACTTAATTTCAGCTCAGCCTTTCACCCGCAAATGGATGGTCAGACCGAAGTGATTAATCAAATCATTGTCATGTATCTTCGGCGTTTGGTGGGCGATCGACCACGTGACTGGATCAAGTGGTTAGCATGGGCAGAATATTGTTATAATACCAGTTTTCAGCATGTTCTCAAGACCAGCCCTTTTCGTGTTGTTTATGGTAGGGAACCACGAACAATCAAATCTTATGAGTCAGGTATGGCTAAAGTGGAAGCGGTGGATCAATCACTACTTGATCGAGATGAATTTTTGGTGGAAATTAAGGAACGTTTGCAACTAGCACAACAGCTCATGAAGGAACAACACGACACCAATCATCGAGACGTGGAGTTTAGGGCTGGCAACTGGGTTTGGCTGCGTTCTGACATTGCCAGCGCTTTCTTTAATTTGTCCGTCTGCACGCATTCGGGTTAGCTCCTCGCTACTATGGACCGTTTCAAATTCTAGAAAGAATTGGTGATATGGCCTGTCGATTGAAGCTGCCAGCAGGAGCTTAGATTCACAACGTGTTTCATGTGGGAATTCTCAACCGTTTCCATGGAGATCCTCCAGACGAGGCTCCATCTTTGCCCCCAATTATGCATGGCCAGGTGGTTCAACTCCAGCAAAAATTGACAAAACTCATCTCAGACGCGACAAGTGGGAGATACTAGTTCAATGGCTTGCCTTTCTTTGTCTGAAGCGATGTGGGAGCAGCTGGACCAATTTAAACAATTGTATCTTGAATTTCAGCTCGAGGATGAGCTATTTGTCCAAGGGGAGAGAAATGTTGTGGACTCATCTTGGGTGAAGCAATATCAGAGAAGGAGGAGAGTTCATGAAGATCAGAGCGCGCCAGGAGAGGCAACTTCGACAAAAGTGTAAAGACTCAAAGAGGCTACGAGAGCATGAGTCCAGTAGGATTTGGAACCAGGAGAGAGGAGTCCAGTAGGGATTCGGAACCAGGAGATAGTCTCTAGAATTAAGAGTCCAAGTTGTAATTAGTTTCTATAGTTAATAGTCAGAGTCGTAGTTAGCAATTCTTGATAGCAGTATATAATATGCATCGGTTGTAATAGTTTGGCAAGCAGGAAATAAACCTCTCCCTTCCATTTGTTATTCCCAATCCATCTAATTTCTCTCTTCTATTCCTCATTACCCTTCTATCGCGCAAGAATGGGGTGACTCACGGACTCGACATCCTCGTCCTCCAGTGAATCACCCCTACAACCTTCGTAGCCAATGCCGGCTACAACAATTGGATTATTGGTTGTGAAGTCTGTTAGATTTTGTGAGAGGAGAGGAATGGAGGCTGAATTGTTTTTTCTATTGCAAGAGACCAAAGGGCAATATATAGTGTACAAAAGAAACCCTAGACTAGACTACAATTATATAACTACTCCTAACACTTACATGACTATTACACTACTACCCTTAACACCCCCACTCAAACTCCATGCATATGGAATACCATTGAGTTTGAAGAGGACAATACTAAAATAAAAGATAAATCCAAGTCCGAGCTTGAAGATATCGTCAAGCATGCAACTCTTGAACAAAAAATGTCCTTGGGCTCTTCACACACGAATGTCTTGATTTGGAGATATTGAAACCAACAGGAATATAGAGATATGTCAAATCAAGCTGATGAAGAGATAGATAGAGACGGGACACGAACCAAATCCGCCCACCCAAGAAGTGAGGTGACGGTGTCAAATCTGGCGCTCGACGAAGGCAAAGACGACGAACGAGATCCGTCCACCCAAGATGTGACGTGACGGTGTCAACCTGCGCCGATTTAAAACAAAGACGAAAAAGACAGTTGGTGATAACGACAAGGAAGGTCATTGTTCAAGAGTCACAATGATGCGAAGATGTGTAGCAAGATGGCTACAAGAGAGGACCAAGAGGGCAAGGTCGCATCAACAACGATGATGAGGGTGACCACACTCGATCCAATGGACGGACCGCGGCAACCCGAAAAGGAAGAAACAATCGAATGATCGACAAAGGATATGATGAACTAGCATGACTTCGATGAACTCAAAGAGATACAACAGACTTGGATGGACTCGATGGAAATCAAAGCAAAATAGACTTAGGATACTAGCAGTAGTGATCACACATCTCCAAACACCAAGCATCGACTTGCCGCAGCTCACAACACACAACAGCCAAAGATGGTGGAGATGGCTGGCGATGGTGAAGATGAGTTGAAGGGCTCTCGACCGTGACGACGTGCCTGAGAGCCACCAAAAAAGCACCACCAAGACGTGGTGGTCCCAAGATAACAAAGGATCTCCACAAGCTTAGAAGCGTAAGGATCTGGCGATGGCAAGTGATGAGGTCGACAATGGCGGCCGACGGTGGTGGAGCACGAAGATGACGAAGGCGACCTTGGAGCCAGCAATCAACAATGACGAATCTGAGCTCGATCCGGCGAGAAAAGATCTCGGCATCGACGAGCAACGCCGGGATCAGGCACGGCGACCAGGAAGACGACAATGGAGGCTAGCTCGGTGGTGGAAGGTGATGAAGGGTGACGAGGACTGCTGCTGCCGGTGACGAAGAAGACGACCGGCGATGAAGAGGAATCCCGGATCCGCGGCCCACATCGAGGGATCCTGTCGGGGAAGAGTTGGCGATGAAGGAGACGAGCTCCGGCGACGAGGATACGACCGGCGGCGTTGGTAGGGGTGGCACGTTCGGGAGTCGAGACGGCGTGGCCGGAAGCAGAGGGGCCGAAGCTAGCCATCGTAGGAGAGCCAAGGTGGCGCTGCCCACTGAAACAAAGTAGGGCGACGCCGGAGGCGAGAGGAAGCGGAGGAGGAGAGGCCGTCTGGCGGCAGCGCGGGAGCTTCAGCGACGAGAGGAGCTCAAGACGGCAGGATGACGTCCGTGCGGCGATGGATTCGCGCTAGAGATCGGAAGGTGAAGGTGGTGTCGCGACGCGGATCGGTGAGGCGAGGAGTTAGTCGCGCTCTCAGCGGGGTGGCGGCAGCGGACGCCGGGCAAAGGAGCGGAGGAGCTAAGGCGAGAGGTGGCGCGGATCGAAAGTGAGGCGAGGAGGCGTCGACCAGCACTCAGGCGGTAGCCACACCTCGGTCGTCGGATCAAGCGACACCTTGGTGCGTCGGATCCAAGCGGAGGCGAGGAGGGAGTCGCGGCTCTAGGCGGTGGCGATGCCAGATCCAGGCGGGAAGTAGATGCCGAGGCATCGACGGCGACACTATGTCTGGGCACAAGCCAGCGCGGGCGATGGTGAAGGAAGTGAACCACGGGCAGGAGCCGAGGATTGGAGCGAGGCGAGGGGATGGGTGATTTGCTGCTGTGCTGTTGAGACGATGCATAAAAGACGAAGACTGCTGGCTGTCGGTACTCCTTGACATTAAGAAACTACAGATGCTAAAGATAAAAACGAGATTGGGTGTTGCCCCCGGGAGTAGAGATTGCTCCTCCCAGGGGCGACTTGGGTGGAAGATGGAGGCTAGAGTTTTGATCTAAGCTTTGATACCATGTTAGATTTTGTGAGAGAAGAGAGGAATGGAGGTTGAATTGGTTTTTCTATTGCAAGAACCCAAGAGGCAATATATAGTGTATAAGAGAAACCCTAGACTAGACTACAATTACATAACTACCACTAACACTTACATGACTATTACATTACATGACTATTACAGTACTACCCTTAACAAAGTCGACGTTATTCATTTATAATTTGCAATATGTAAATTTTTATATTTCTTCCGACGTTTGTGCTATTTGGACTATGTGAAAAGTTTTTTGATGTTTCAATAATTTAATATGGGTATGTAGTATGTGCCATCTGGTATATCACCTAGCATATCCTAGATCTGGTGCACATGAGGCAAACCAGTAAGCACTGGATGCCCATTTTTGTGGAGCCATGGCTGTGTATATACTAGTAATATAGAGCAGCATGCACCAATTTGGTCATGTTTGTACTGTATATAAAGCCCCATTTGGTTCTAAATGAAAGCGGAATCATTAATTCATGTGTTTTATACAGGTGAGGTGTGAATTTTTGCCTAACGTGTTTGCAACAAAATTCTGAATAAATTAGTTTGCATGACGGACACGACACTGATGTACTCAAAAATTTCCTCATCAATCATCCTCTGTGTTTCAACGTGTTAATTATTTTGCATACTTGCTTTGTTTTATTTTTTTGTACATGTGATTTGTCTTATACTATCATCTTAACCCAGAGAAATAAAGTACAACTCTGATGGCAGGGTTTTGTTGCTGACCATCTTATCTTAAGGCTATTAGCCTTTTAAGACAATATGTTGTGTTTCATTTCTTCTAATTCTTGGTTGCTCTTATTTGCCCTGGCTGCACTACAATTCTCTTTGTTTTTTGTAGGTTCTGCTGTTGGGTTCAGGTTGGATAGCTTACTCAAACTAAGTGACACCCGTGCACGTAACAATAAGATGACCTTAATGCATTATTTAACCAAGGTATACCTCGGGTTCATATATGAGTAGACGATTCAATACTATTTTGTAATTCTCTTGTTAGAAAACAATGTTTCATTGTACAATGTCTATATTTAGGCATAGAAAGTGTTATGGAGAAAGGCGCGAGGCGTCGTTGCAGGGTGTGAACAGTACCTAGGTACTGTAGCGACGCGTGAACAGTACCGTCGGTACTATAGTGCGCTATTTTCCATACATGCTGATTGGTTTCCTAGAATAAAGAATAGTTGGTTAGGTAGATTATTTTGGGATTTCATATCTATCTAGTTATTGTTAGGAATATGATCTTATTTATTAGGAAGGTTATTTTTAATAGTTGAAAAGATTAGATTGAATTGATAGGTTTCCTTATAGATTATTTCATGGGTGTCAAGTCGGACTATCCCTATAAAAGGGATAGCATGTATCCATTATCAATCAAGCAATGAGAAATCAAGAGTCCAACTAAGTCTCAGAGCCTCGCTACCTCAACAAGGAAGAGCTCTGTTGGCGGTTAGATGAGGGCGAGTGCACTACCCTCGGTCCTCGGATCCGTACCCAACCAACGACCACACCATTTGGTATCAGAGCCAATCATTGCCCCTTCCACCATGTCGGGCAGCGAGGGTTTCAATTCCATGACAATCAGTGATATGCTAGGTCATATGATTGAGATGCCTGAAAAGATGATTGGTGTTTCGGAGGAGGAGAGAAACCACACCAGGAGCAAGGAATGTTCTACCAATCCGCTGGCCAAGATGGAGGAGCAAAAGGAGGTGCACCTGTTGTCGTCAACATGGCTGCGCTGCCACTTCCATCACCTCCAGAACTAGCACCGCCAACAATACCATTCCGGCCGTTGTCACCAACACCTCAACAGGCAACGCTGTCCTTGGCTGCACCCCTGGTGCGTTCGCGAGGAGGGTTGCCGCTATCCAGCAGTGGTACTTTCTGCACGGCCGGCCGACACCGTGCCCTAGGCGATGCAGAGCGCAACGGCTGAGGGGCCAACACCACCGTCACGTCCTCCCCGCCATTATCACGCTTTGTGGCAGTACCGGCGTCACTGCTCCCCATGCTGGTTGCCCATGTCGCCGGCGTCTTCCTCGATGCCACATCATGCTAAGGTGTTTCTTTCTTGGATGTCATATGTCGGAGTGTCACTGATCTTCTCTCAAGCGAACCGATGCCGGTATCGGATACTCTTGTCAACATGGGGCCACCAAAGACTTCAACCGTGGCCACCACCGCAGCTCGTCCTCGCAGCTCGAGGACGAGTTGCCTCGCCGCAAGGGGTGTAATGTTATGGAGAAAGTCACGAGGCATCGTAGCAGGGCGTGAACAGCACCGTGGTACTGTAGCGTCACGTGAACAGTACCATCGGTACTGTAGTGCACTATTTACCATACGTGCTGATTGGTTTCGTAGAATAAAGAATAGTTGGTTAGGTAGATTATTTTGGGATTCCATATCTATCTAGTTATTGTTAGGAATATGATCTTATTTATTAGGAAAGTTATTTTTAATAGTTAGATTAGATTGAATTGATAGGTTTCTTTATAGATTATTTCTTAGGCGTCATGTCAGACTATCCCTATAAAAGGGATAACATGTATCTATTATCAATCAAACAATGAGAAATCAAGAGTTCAACTAAGTCTCAGAGTCTCACTACCTTGACAGGGAAGAGTCCTGTTGATGGTTAGATGAGGACGAGTGCACTATCCTCGGTCCTTGGACCCGTAACCAACCAACGACCACAACAGAAAGGATAAAAAAACTGAAAAGAAACATGAAATGTTTTTCTGTTCTAGAATTCAAATCCTGTCTAATCTTGTCTGGGCAGCTCAAATTCCCGAGTTACCCTACAATTTTCATGGATATACTTTCTTTGTGAAATTTATCATACCTAGCCCTTGATGTCATACATGTAAAAATATTTGCTTCCATGAAGAAACTTTGAAGTTATTTTCTAATAATACCAGTATAAAAGCCACAAAATAGCAAACTTGCATGACATATTGTTGAAAACTTGGACAATCAGAATTTGTATTTTGATGAGAACTGAGAAGCCTGGAATAAGTTGTTTTAATGGAACATTTCCTAGTTGGTTTCCTTATCCTACCACCCCTCCACCCCTGTAATTTGTTAACCCAAGGTTCATAGCTAGTGTCTTGTGCCTTCATGTACTTTTGCTGCTGCAAAGATTCTTGCAAAAGAATGACCAAATATGGCATGGGCGGAACCCACAGGCCTATAAGGTTGTTTCAGTTTTGTTCTATTAGTTTGATTAGGAAGTTATCCTTAGTAGTTTGAGTTAGATTGGATTGTCAGTGTCTTAGGGACAAGTCGAGTTAGCCATATAAAAGGCTATGCATTGTAACATACTGAAATTGAGCAAGAAGGAATAATAGTCTTTTCTTCATCAGAAGTCTTCACTCTTATCTATGGTCTATTTCTCCCTATTCTATCCCATCTCCTTCCAGCCGCGCTGTCCCTGCCCTCTTCCTTCCCAGCAACAACCACGCTACAATAATTCCTAAGCAGATGCCGTGGCGTGTGGGGCCCATGCTCATGACAAAATATATCCAAGCAATCAGCTTCACTATCACTATGCAATGTTCAACTTGGCATCCTTAACTTTTCAGGTGTGCTGAATTGGGACTTGGGAGCCTCCTTTATTTTATTTTCACTTTTTTGTGCGATTTTAAGCTTAAAGGTTAGCATTTATGAGAAACCTAGCTTACAAGGTTCCTAATTTCGAAGTGGAGCTAAGCCCTCTCCAAATAGGCCCTTTGTGTCATCGTGATAAAGGGCTTTACGACATAGTAATTCTGTTAGGTTCTCTGCCTAGAAAGCCCGAACCATAGTTGATATGCTTGAACTGTGCATTACTCAATTTAAGTCACGTCAATGTAGGTGCTTTCTGAGAAACTTCCAGAACTTCTTGACTTCTCTAAAGATCTGGCTAGCTTGGAGTTGGCAGCTAAGGTATTAGACTTAACTCAATATTTGATATTTTGGCCACTATTGATAATCAATGATACACTGACTGAGTTCAAAGAGAACTGATTTTATGCAGATACAATTGAAGTCTTTAGCAGAGGAAATGCAGGCCATAAACAAAGGACTCGAGAAAGTTGAACAAGAATTAACTACATCTGAAAATGATGGTCCTGTGTCGGAGATCTTTCAAGGTAACTACAGCTGTTGTATTTTTCTGTGCATGCTTTAGTAACTAGTAACTACAACTGTTTGACTACAATATTGTATGCACATAGGTACCAGTTTGCTGTTTAACATGCAAGATTGTTTCATGAATGTATTACCAGTTTACCGCCATCATGATTCGACTAAACTAAGTACCTTTTTTAACAGACACTGAAGGATTTTCTCAGTGGTGCTGAAGCTGAAGTTAGAGCCTTGACTTCACTTTATTCTAATGTGGTATGTGTCTCTCTTTGAGCAAATTTCATGTCTGTCGTGTAACACCCTGACCTATTAGTGGTGGCTTGTGTGGGCCGTGTGTGTGCAGTGTGCACTCTGTTCTAGTACTCGAATTTAGTCCCACATGGAGAGTATAGATAAACTTTGACAGCATATGGACCTAACAGAACCAAATGTAGCAACTCTGAATTAACCATTTTGGGCAAAGTGAGTTCGAAAGCCCAAGTGATTTTCTATGCCTATGCGTACATAGGCCTCTCTCACTGAGAACAAGCTTTACAGATGGTATCAAAGCATCTAGGCTGTTTCTCATTTGAGGTCCTCCAGTTGACTAAAGACATGAAATCTATTATTGCATCTATCCATAGTTTGCATGTAGTGTATTCACTTGATTTTCTTCTGGATTCTTAGGCATCAACAGGTTTAAGCCTTTGATGACAAAAAAAAAAATTTGATGGCCTCAGCAGGACCTTCAAAGACCCCAGTCATCAAATCCGCAAGGAACCAACAGGAAAGATTAAGAAAAAATATAAACCAAATAGACTTACATAAAGATTAGAAAATGTGGAACATAAGAGAAAAAAAATGTGAAACCCAAAAATTTCCAAAATTTCGTAAAATAATAGAAGTCGGAAAATCATACTTTGATAAAAAAATTTATAGAATTGAACATCAAAAATGAAAACTGTAGTTATGAAAGTAGTGCAAAAATTAGATTACTAGTAGCACTAGGCAATATTAGGTAGAAAATATCAAAATAACAAGTTTATCTGAAGTTCTGAACTTTCTTTAGCAACATCATGTGATAACTATAGCAGTTGGATTAAGTATGTTTAATAACAAATGGGTTTCTACATTCTCAAGATAGGGTATGGTTAGAAAAACCATTCGATTGTGGTAACATATTTTGTAGCAATAGCGTTATTAAATTATAGCAAGTCATGTGTGAATATACATGATGTTGTGAAAGAAAAGGTGACGATAAACTTGTTATCTTGTACTCGGATAATGCTAGTATTTTCTGATGCTACAAAATGGAGAAATGAAATACAATAAGAAATACTGGAAGGACAAAGGTAACTAATACTCAAAATAGTAACAAACTTGTTTTGAAAAACATGAAAACATAAAAAGTTAAAATTGGGAAGAAATTCAAACATTAAGGTATTATTCTATAGACAGTAATCAAAGGTTAGTAATTAATGTGAAATTAAAAACATAGGCTTTTCTCTACAGTTCTGTAGTTATGTTTGTATTTTCTTGTACCCTATCTACATTATACTTTTATGGTTTTCTATCTGAATCAATTTTGGAAGCTTTCAGTTTCTTGTATTTTCCATGTTTTCTATCATCTTGTTATTGTTTTGTACTTATTATATTATGTTTTCTATTTTAAATTATTTTCCTCTTTATTCTGATTTTCCTAAAAAATTATTTATTTCACTTCCGTATTTTGTCTCAATGTTACAAGATTTTTCTGCTTTTATCAATTCAATTTGATGAATTTCCTGTGAATTAATTTTTATCCAATGGAATAGTCACTGTTTGTTTTTAAATTAACCATTCATTGTTATTAATCTGCATTTCAGTTTAACAAGTTCATTTTTTCAGTGTTTTATTTATTTATTCATTTTCATATTTATACAATTCGTCTTTGCATTTCTTATTTCTTCATATTTTCATAGTTATAAGTTGCTAATTTTGTTTTATTTTTTAGAAGGTAAATTTTGATTCGTACCACAGCCAAAAGTTTTAGTGGTTATTCTATTATGTATTTAAACTTTTTGAATCTGCTATTTTTAGTGATTTTTCTATTATGTATTTAAACTTTTTGAATCTACTGCATTTGGTTAATTTCTGATAATTGTTACATATTTATAATAGTTTTTGTTGTTTGAGTATGTGGATTTAAGTTCTTTACTATTTTTTGTTGCTTTTGCTAAAATTTACTGGATTATTTACTTTTCCATTATGTGACATTAGTTTTGTTTATCAGAATTGATGATTCGCATACCAAGTATTAATATTCTAACATGGAGCCTCTGTGGACTCATCAGTTGAAGTTTGATAGGGATCTCAATTAAAAAAGTATGGTTAGAAAGGATTGCATTCTGGTGCTACAAGGGCCCAGTAATAAATTGTAGCCCCTTCTGTAGTAGACCAATGATAAATTTGGCATCCAATCATCTGTGCACTTTAATTGTCTGTTCGTTATGATAAAATTAAATTATACGTAATTTTGTCCCCTGCAGGGCAGGAACGCAGATGCATTAGCACTTTATTTTGGAGAGGATCCAGCGCGTTGCCCATTTGAGCAAGGTGAAAATAAGTTTAGTTTAGTTATGACTTAGAGAGGAAGTACTAATACAAAAATTTTTTTTACTCTTAATCATTTCTCATTCCTGTTTTTTCCTGTGTTTTTGTAGTGGTCACAACACTCCAAAACTTCGTGAGATTGTTCACACGTTCTCATGAAGAGAATTGCAAACAGTTGGATCTTGAAAAGAAGAAAGCTCAGAAGGAAGCAGAAATGGGGAAGGCTAAGAATCAATCGGAAAATGAGAAAGCTAAGCTCAATAATTCAATCAAAGAGCTAGATATCACACTTCAATCACCCGCACAAACTGCCAGTGCCAAATGATGACCTTTTTTACCTGATGAACTAATGACAACAATGGCTTTTCCAATAAAGGAGAAAAACTGGTTCTTGCTCCCAGCGATGCTCTCTCTCTAGCCGAAGCATGCTGGATATGTTGCACCGGTTATTATTGATCATAGATTGAAGTAAACCACAGCTGCACCAAGAAAGCCACAGAATGCATCGGTAAGCATCCTAGCATTTTGCAGTCTTTCGAAACATTTTCTTCGTACAAGTTGCAGAATGACGGTTTATTTTTTCCTTAAGTTATATTTGCACTTCACTTTGGGATAAATCGTTTTCATTTTTTTGGTGGCTCTCATCCAACATTCTGTGTCTGCAGTTATATTTCTAACAGAGGGATCCTTGAAGAAATGTCCCTGGAGACAAGCTGTACAGATCTAACAAAATAATAGTCTCTGTTTTGGGTACTAGTATTGATCAGCGGTATCCTTACAGTTTTGTTTATTTGTTCCACTATAGGTAGCCTAATGTTTGGACTAATGTAAACAATAAATTTTATCAATAGAAATGGTGGTTGATAATTTTATATATGTTTAGGTAAATAGGTTTGTAACTTTTGTTGTAAAAAATAAAGGTATCTTGTTATATATCTCTTTTGGAGAGGATATGGATGCAGATATGGTAAAGAGTTAAGACCGTAGTCACAGGGACTGCGGATCGATGCCGCGTCCCACGCCGCGTTCTACGATCGGGATTCATCGATCCGTGTGCGATTCGTAGGATGTAATACACTATTCATACGTAATTTAGAAGAAAAAGTGGTGTACTATGTCTCTCTACCCCAATCCTCGACCGGTGGACCCATGTTTCCTAGTGACCATGGTTATGACTTAAAAGCATGTATTGATGATTTATATGACATACATGCAAAATAAACACATGAGAAATTCCCTCACATACTATTTACTGTCCAACATGAATTCTAGGACTTACAAGTGGTTACATACATGCAAAATAAACACATGAGAAATTGCCTCACATACTAGTTACTGTCCAACATGAATTTCACGACTTACAAGTGGTTACTTGTGATTAGCCTAGTTTGCTACTTTATCACTTATCACATCTACTATTATAAACTGTTACATGAACTTTTGAAGATCATCTGTGATTTGGATTTTTTTTATCGCAACTAATTCCACAAAACTTCCACATGCTACTTTTAAGGTTTGTCTGTTGCCTATTATTAATCCTATTATCCTGTGTGAACAATGTTTCACGTTATGTGAACAGTGTAGCGATTGATTTTGGCCTCCGCTTTCTCATGATGGAGATTGTTCTTAATTCTTGTGTACTGTAGTGTCTTTGCATTGAGAGAACCAATGCAGAGCATCCCTCTCCGATGTCATTACATGTGCCAAAGGGTGATAGCTTAGCTACTTTAGCTAGCAGGCATTAGTCATGGGGGTATATAAAGCTGCCCCGTAAAGCTGATAACGTCTCTTGGCTCAAGAGAGCCTTTTGTTTTGTAACAAAAGCTGCTTGTTGTCATTAGGCTCTCCCTTTTTTTCTTAGGCAGTGTGTGGGATGCAGTGGAGGGGTTTTCTTCTGTTCCTATGACTCCAGTTCCTGTGAACTGTTTTTTTTTTTTTTAATTCCTGCGTTCCAAGCAGGGTGATAGCTTTCCAAGAGCATTGTGGGTAGATTTGCCCTCATTTGGTAGGAAACACTCTATTCTCGAGATTGCAAAATCATCTTCTTAAATGTCATAATCACTGATTGATGTTTGGTCTGCACTCTACGCTTTCGTGATGGTCGGGTACGTAACATTTTGCTTGAAACACAGAAAATTAAAAACACAGTTGATGCCATGCTTCTTGAATCCCATGGAATGGAAATAACAGGAATAGAGGAGAGGTTTTTTGCACAGTAGTAACGGTAGGACTGATTTTGGCTAGCTTGTTGCCCATATTCTACTAGGCAGTAATTTAAAAAAAAGGAATCTTGGGTTATGAAACTGGCCATTCCGTCCTCACTGAATTTTTTTTAAAAGTTGGACATGCTTATTATGTAGTATCAAATACTATTTCAGTTTCTTTTAAAAAAACAAGTATCTTATTTGTCGATTTTTTTATTGTGCTGTTTTAGTTTGAGCACACAACATTATCCACTTGGAAAATTTCGGTTTACTTTAATCACCGGCTGCATGATCAGATTGCAAAGTTAACCGATTTTTTCAAATAATATTATTTTAATAGAAAAATACGAAAATAAATACTCATTTTTTTTGCAAGATTAGGCTATATGTATAGAATTTAGCTTAAAAGTTTAGTACTATTTTATTTACTTTTGTACTGTTTTTTGGACTTTTTTTTTCGACCGCTCCACTCTAGCGTCCGAACCGCCACACAACACCAACCAACTAAACTACCACCACCAACGGTGCCGGCGGCAAACACAATTGGGCACATGACATAATAAGAAACAGAATCAGACAGTAATAAGAAATAATATTAACACAACATATTTTTAAGCAAAACATCATCACATAGTTTTTCAACAAATCACAATGATGTTACAAAACATTCCAGCACAACGTCATCACATAGTTTGTCAACAAATCACAATGACATTACAAAACATTCAGCACAACATATCTTGACAAGACAAACCATTCCAGTGGCTGCTGTAACATCCTAATTTTCTGAGTTTCAAAATCTTTTTGAGTAGTTTGGTCCCTTGGAAAAATTTCACCAATTTTATTTGAATTTAATAAAGCTTAAATGAGACATTCAAATGTCAAAACAATTTAATGTGACTAATCTGACCATCAATTATTCCAAAACTATTTTATTTGAGTTCTTTGTGCTTGGAAATATTTTCCAGAATTTTCTAGAATTTTTTCAAGTTCATTTGCTATTTTTAAAAAAATTTGCCATTTGGATTTTCTGGTATTTCTAAAATACAAAAACTATTTAAAATCTCGGGAAATCCTATGGGCTGAATATTTATTCCCCGACCCATTGTCTCTCCAGCACAGCCCAATCCCACCGGCCCAAATCCGCGTGCAACCCAATCTCCCGCCCGCTCGCTCATGCCCAATCCCACCTGTTGGCTGCACGCGTGTCGTGCGTGATGCCAACCCACCCAAGCCAAAGTCACTAACATGTTGGGCCGTGGTTGTGTCACTATTCATCATCCTCATCGTGCACGTCCTGGACTTCGCCGCTGCGCTGCGTTCGGACTCTCTCGTAGCCTCGCCGCTACAGGTTATTTAAAGCCTCGGCGTGTATGTCAAAACAACTACATCAACCCTAGAAACCAATCCTCTGAAGCCCGAAGCCCTAGATTGCCGTTGTCACGCCGGAATTGGAAATCTAGCATTAGCGCCGTCGTCTCGGTATTTCGTCGATTCCGTTGTCGCCGGTGATCCCCTGTCATCATCGTCTACACCGTCAGGTTCGCCTTCTCGTGTTCTACCGGGTGCGCACCTTCTCGTTGTCGGAGGATTGCTGTAGCACCCTAGCACCGTCGAGGCCACGACGCCGCGTTCCCGTCATCGCCGACGACATTGGTCCTCGCGTATGACCCAGCCACATCGCCTGATCCTTGCGATTCTTTTTCGCATGTCCAAGACCCTGTTGGAGCCCTTTGCCACCGATTAGCCATTGACCCGAGCTTTCGCCGTCGTCCTCATCGCTGTTGAGCCTCTTGCCGGCCCTTGCTGTCGCATTTAAGCCGAGAGATGAGTTCACCGGAGTTCTAGCATGCCGGCAATGCCCTCCTTTCATCGCCGGTCGGCGCCTTCGCCGTTGCCATCGTCTAGCCGTCGTTGTCATCAATCTTGTTGATGTGGCCGCCTACGTGCTAGCCTCATCACTACCTCCGTGTCGCCACGTGCGCACCGCGTTAGCACCCAACCGTGTCAGTGCCACCCGTAGCTAAACCCTAACCCTAAACCTAGCTAAACCTATTTTACTGTGAGCTGTGTCTCTGACATGTGAGCCCCACATGTCATATCCACTATTTCATGCACCCCGTGAGCCATAGACCCAGTCCATAAACTATGGGTCCCACCTGTCAGTCTCTATTCTCTATTTTTTGGATTTTCTTTTAATTTTGAAATTCATTGCTGACGTCATGCTGATGCAATAGTTTGGAATTTCCTTAAGAAAGAAAATTCTGAAAATTGGAAATAGTATTTTCTTTCTCTTTTTCTTAGATTTAAATATTCTGAGAGCTTGTTCTTCCTCATACGAACTTTGATTGAACCCATTCAAGTTTCTAAATTCATATAAATTCAAGCCCTACCTTCCTGAGATTTTTATTTAATTTTTGGAGTTTATTTGTTACTCTGTTTTGTATTTATTTTGGTTTTTCGCTTTTATTTGTGAGTAGACATTGATACTTCGGGAGCTTTTGAGGAAGGAGGAATTAATCAAGCTCAAGACCAGTACCAAGACTTGTTTCCTAGAAAGTTGTACCTTTGACCATGTTGAACCCAGTTGATCAAGATCGAGGAGCATGTTATTTCAAGTATTTAATTCTTAAATAGTTTGGGATTAGCTATACACCTACTTGATTGTATCCACCTAATTCTTCACAGTCAATGGGTATCCACAAGTATACCTTTGTTTCCTTTAATTCATGAAAGTATTATCCATTTTTCAATTTCTAAATCCAAAATATATGACACCTTAATGATTCTCCATACTACCTATCTTGACAAAATTGGCTATACAAGAGTTGGTATTTAGCTACAATTTAAAGATAGAATTTAAATTACTTTGAATAAAAATAAGCATGCAATAATAATTTAAAACATAATACATAATTTTAAATAATGGCATCAAACATGATCAAAAGTGTAACTTGCCTTGCTCAAATAATTGTTGTTCAAATGGCCCCCCTAATTCTAGTGATTTCTTCCTGTTGTAAAGCATAGTCAATACATCAACACAAAAGTAGGGTTATTATTCTCTTAGGAGAAGGTCCGAACCTGTATAAAATCCCCGTGTCTTTTTCTGTGTGGTTTAACTCAAGGAGAGTCTCCAGCTTTCATTCATAAGATCGATACTAAACCATCGACACTATTGATCACATTTGTTGTGCATAGTATTCTCAAATGTTGCGCCATCTGGGAGGGGGCCATTCGATGGGAACATTCCAATTGTACGTCCGGACGCTAGCAATGCCCTTGTATTAATGTAACTTTTTTTTGCCACAATTGCCTGACCTCCCATTGCCTGCTTCTGTTTCCGCAACTGAAAATGTTCCATGGCTTGCTGTTAGTCCAGTGAACATTCTATCGCCGAAATTTCATTGGTAATCGCCGTGTTATCGATGGGGTCCGATAAATTTTTATACTGGTAAGAAAAATCAGATTTATTTAATTTTCATCCAAATTTCAAATTTAAATTAAAAATTTAGATAAATTTCAACTTTATATCTGAAAAATCAAATTTCAATTAAAAATTTTGTCAACCGAAATTTCCGGTAACCAGCGAAAACCGGTGTTATCGCTACCCTCAATAAAATTTCTTACGGTAATGTTTTCCTGGCTGTCACTCTAATGGTAACCAACGAAACTGCTAAAAAACAAGCTAACGTTCAAGAGAACGAGAAAGGACTATACTTAGCAGTAGCGCGTTAGCTAAAACCAAACAGCTTAAAGCCTTAAACTAACCATGCAACCATCCCCTCTAAAATCCCCCTCATTCCATCCACCTCATAACGCAATCAAACTAGAAGATCTGAACAATGAAGTCAACCAGCGATATGCACGATGGCGCATCAACGGAGCGTGCCTTCGAGGCGGAGCCCCTACCGACATTGTCGGAGACGATCACGACGCGATCAATGGCTGTGAGCCTTGTCCTTGGGACAATCGTCAGCATCGTGGCGATGAAGCTGAACCTCACCTCGGGGTTCCTCCCGTCGCTTGGCATCCCCGCCGGCCTCCTAGGGTTCTTCCTCGCAAGGGTTTGGATCCGCGTACTCGACATATTCGGCGTGTCGCACCTGCAATTCACACGTCAGGAGAACACCGTCATCCAGACCAGCGTCGTCGCCTGCTCCAGCATTGCATTTAGCGGTATGTCTTGAGCTAATATAACCACATTTCATGTGAACTGGTGCAACAAGTGTCCGATGGATCAGACGTCTTACTCTCTAGCAATTCGTATAACTGTGGCGATGTCTTTCAGGTGGATTTGGGTCGTACATTCTCGGGATGAGCGGGAAGTCGGCTACCGGGCATGTTGGCAGTGATGAGAAGAACGTCGAGGAGCCAAATATAGGACGGCTGATCGCCTTCCTCTTCCTCGTCAACTTCGCCGGCTTGTTCATCATCGTGCCGCTCAGGAAGGTCATGATCATCCGACACCGGCTGACATACCCGAGCGGCACAGCTACGGCTCACCTCATCAACAGCTTCCATACTCCTCAAGGCGCCAAACAAGCAAGGTAAGAAATGCTCTAAGTAATTAACTAAGAGATGGGCAAGACACATAAGATGAGAATCCTGTGAAATGTGAGAAGAATGTCAAACTTGTTTTTAGCATGTGAATTAGGAGGAGGATTATAATCCGTTCATTGCATTGCTATTGTCTCATTTGATTCTCTGACCACAGGAAGCAGGTGTTGACGCTGTTCAAATCTCTCGGTGGCACCGTCCTGTGGCCTCTATTCCAATGGTTCTTCGCCGGCGGGAAGAACTGCGGCTTCCAAGTCTTCCCAACGTTCGGCATGACCGCATATCGTCGCGGGTAAGCGACATTAACCCTTCCTTTTTAGAACCAAAACCCTACTAATTTTTCGATACGTATCCTCTGCCATTGCGAAGTAACAAAATTGCGTATGCTTTTGATGCCAACAAATCAGATTTTACTTTGACTTCTCGACGACCAACGTTGGTGTCGGCATGATCTGCCGCCGATGATCACCGTCTCGATGCTCGCCGGCTCCGTCGTCTCCTGGGGAATCCTGTGGCCGTACATCGAGACGAAGCAGGGGCAGTGGTTCCCCAAGAACCTCGACGGCAACAACCTCAGCGGCATCATGGGCTACAGGGTGTTCGTCGGCGTTTCCATGATCCTCGCCGACGGCCTCTTCACCTTCCTCTGCGCGCTGGTACGGACGGCCTACACGATGCGCAAGCGGCGCAGCCACGCGATCACGCTCGCTGTGTCGACGGCGACCCCGTTCCAGTGCATCAGCGCCACCGAGCGGACCATCCAGAGCTTCGACGACCGCCGGAGGGCGCAGGTGTTCCTCCGGGACAGGATCCCTAGCAGGGTCGCCGTCGCCACCTACGCCGTCCTGGCAGCAGTCTCCACCGTAGCCGTTCCCCGCCTCTACCCGCAGCTCAGGTACCACCACATCGTGCTCGCCTACCTCATCGCGCCGGTGTTTGCCTTCTGCAACACGTATGGCGTCGGCGTCACCGACATGAACTTGTCGAGCATCTATGGCAAGATCGTCATGCTCGTGTTCAGCTCGTGGGTGGGCCTCAAGAACGGCGGTATCGTCGCGGGGCTCGCCGCGTGCGGGATCATCGTGTCAGCCGTCTCCGGCGCGTCCGACTTCATGCAGGACTTCAAGACGGGGTACCTGACGCTGACCTCGCCGCGCGCCATGCTGATCGGCCAGGTCGCGGGCACGGCGCTCGGCTGCGTCATCAACCCGGCCATCTTCTGGGTCTTCTACAAGGTGTACAACATGGGCGTCGACAACGTCGCCGACGTCCCCTTCGCCAAGGTGTACCGCGGCATCGCCATGCTCAGCGTCGGCCGGCACGGGCTGCCGGAGCACAGCCTCCTCCTCTGCAAGCTCTTCTTCGCGCTGGCGCTGGCGCTCAGCGCGACGCGCGAGGTGGCGGAGCGGAGGCGGTGGCGCGCTCTCCCCTACATCCCGAGCACCGTCGGCGTGGCCGTGGCGTTCTTCGTGCCGCCGAAGATGCCCGTCGGCATGGCCGTGGGCAGCCTGGCGCTGTACGTCTGGAAGAGGCACTTCGACGACAGCGGCGTGCGGCTGCTGTCGCCAGTGGTGGCGTCGGGCCTCATCTGCGGGGACGGGCTCGGGTCGCTGCTGTCGTCCATGCTTACGTTCTTCAACGCGCGGCCACCGATCTGCATCAAGTTCGTGTCTCGCTTTGAGAACGAGAAGTTGGATGCTTTCCTGGCAACATCACACACGTCGTAGTCTTGGTTAGAATACTAGGAGAGCTTCTTTGGATCATATGATTGCGATGGAAATTTAGGAGAAAATGTGACATCCATACGTTCTAATTGACGCCTCGTTTCCATTGAATTCGCGTGAAATTCCTACGATTTAAATGAGGTCTATGCCCCGACGTGGCTTGGGGATTTGTGGAGCACGTGTACATGCTTACTAAACATAGCCCATTTCCTCCTTGTAACCTAGTAAGATCATATATAATAGGTTTATATCAGCCGTCTATAGTTATTGCTACGTAGGATTTTTGTTGGCGTAGATGAAAGAAAATGAAGAGAGATAAAGATGTTGTCTACAATCTTGTAATGATTATAATAGAAAGCAAAAGCGTTAAATGACTATGTGTTCTATAAAACAACTAAGAAGGCAATATTTATCTGTGCAATTGTATGAAATTTGTCTTTAGTGTTGTACATAGGTAACATAGAGAGTTCTTATAATGCAATGATTATCATGTCTAATTGTACATACCCTAAGATACCCGCTCTGAAACTTATTGTCCACACGGTTTCATTTCCCCGGTACCAGAATGCTTAAAAAACAAGAAAAAGCCTCGAACGGTTAATCTCTACTAAATTTTCAATAGATATTCGAATCAAACTTGTAACCAGAGTGTTTACCGGGCGGGAACCAGTCTTTTAGTATGAGAAATGGTTATTGGTAATAGCAACATGGGATTGACCCTTTGCCCCCACAATTAATTGACAGTCGCCTCACCTTTGGGTCACCGCCACCCAAAGATCCAGGGTCGTGGGGAGTGAACCATAGATGGGAATGAGCATGAATCCGAAGGCAACCTTTGGGTGTAGGGAGGTGCTTATAATTTGCACAAAACCATGAATCTATAATTGTCGATAATCTGCTAAAAAGAAATTGGAGGGAAGCAAAAAGTGTTGCTTTTGTATTAAAGAGGAAACAATTCAGTATCTTTTTATTGATTGCCCCTTTACACGTCTTGCATGATGAGTTGTTCAATGTGCGTTTAATTTATTTCCTCTTGCGAGTATAGCAAACATGTTTGGAAATTGGTTAGCCGGTATTCCAAAATTTTTAAAGTCACAACTCCTAGTGGGAGCTAGTCTCTTATGTTGGTATATTTGGTTATGTCGAAATGATGTTATTTTTGACAAAAAGACTACCACTAATCCATTGCAGATTATCATTTTGAGTGGGCACTGACTGAGTGTTTGGGCAAATTTACAGGAATCCGCTCAAAAGGAAGCAATGTTAGTTGGAAGCGCCAGGTTGGAGGTCATGGAGAAGCTGTAATATCCCGTTCAGACAATAGAGAATTAAATGATTTAGAGACAAAATTAATAGAATTATTTAGTTGAATATTATAAATTTTGGGTTTGGAAAGAAACCTGAGCCTTCGGCCCATGGCCTTGTGGCCCCATGTGGAGGGGGTTCTAGCATTAAGAAGATCGATTGAGGTGAAACCTAGACTCAATCCCTTTAACCCTAGCCAGAAGGACACCTTTCCTTTTCCTATCTCTCGATCGCCGCCTGTTGGATTGGTGCCTTGAGTCATACCGCTTGGGCCTCCCTCCTGGCCTTCCTTCCGTTAGCCCTTCTCATGGCTATGCGTCCTTCCGGCCGTGGTTGCCGCCGCTTGTTGTCTCTAGCTTCGCTCACGTCCTGCTGCCGCCCGGCTGGTTTGCAGCTTTTCCTCCAGCTCCTCTGCCGCCGCGCCCGATTCCCGTGCGCCGCCTCCTTGATCGGACTTCGTGCCCGATTCAAGCTTCTGCGCCCGGCCTTCTTGGCGTTTAGCCCTTCTGCGAACTTTGTGCGCCACCGCCGTCGCCGCCTCTACTCGCCTCTCGGTCGGCTCGGCCATTGACCGCCGCGCCTCTTCTCCCTCGCGACTAGGCTCCTTTGGCCTTGTCCGCCCGTCTGACTCCTCTACTCGGCGCCTTACATTGCCGCCAGCTCGGCCCTTCTGGTATGTCGCGCCTCCGGTGCTACTGCCGTCAGCCGCCGCCACCCTCGCCGCCAGCAGCTGCCGGTCTCCTCCTCCCCTCTCTCTCTCTGGTGATTTAGCTTTGCGTTAGCTTGAATTAATTCTGCGGTATAGTTGTTGATTCTTGTTCATGCAAGGAGGAGGATATCGAGAGGAGATGAAGCCCTTCGATCCGTGGCCGGTCTTCTTCCGGAGGGAGTGGAGCCGCAATTGGCCCTTCCTCACCAGATTCGCCATCACCGGCTACGTCCTCGTCAAGATGACCACAAACTTCACCGAGGAGGACCTCAAGAACTCCCAGTTCGTCCAGAGCCTCAAGGTGATCACCAAGTTTTGCTCTGAAAGGATTGCCAATTATGCTTTTGAGTATGCTTACCTTAGCAACCATCTTGAAAGAAAGTCACAGCAGTGCATAAAGCAAACATCTTGAAGCTTGCTTGATGATCAGTCTATCCATGTAGATATATTCATTGGATCTTTGAGGTAGACAAACAATGGAATGCTTGGACATGTCTGAGTTGAATTCTGAATATTCAAAATAGTGTGATGGTTGTAGTGGTCGAGAATATGCATTTACATTGGGCACCTTTGCTTGTTAGTAAGCGCATGATCGGTGATGAACATATTGAAATTGAAAGGAAGCTATGCTCCTGACATGAGGATATGAGACAAGGCTGACTGTTCTTTATCTTTTAGTGAGATGGATTGGTTTATTTAACTTAAAATGATGGATCACAACCATATGTTCTTTCAGTTAGATTTAACCTATGTGCCAAACCATTATCGATAATTGATCCAAAGTCAAAACCTATTGATGAAACACAGGAATTTATTATAGTGTACTTGTAGTTGCATGTGTTACGATTTTGTATAAAGCGCTTCAATTGAGCATTCAACATTAAAGTATTCCATCCTGTGTCCGGTAAATAATGTATTCTTTCTATTAACTTTAACTAGGAAATGTACCAGAAAGTTCCTTACCATGGTTGGACTTCACCTAATTTATAGTAATTTTTGGTACCATATTCTGGATTGCAATCTCTAGGTAATGGAATATTGGTCATTTTCGTTGTTGCTGTCCTGAATAGATTTCTGTTTAGCATGTTGTCTAGCTTGAGTAGATCAAGTGTTTAAACTTGGGTTATGGGAAAACGTTATAGAGCGCAGCGAGTAATGTCTTGTTATGCATGGTTGATTGATGCCTAGTATCATTTTTTGTTACCAGGTGGTGGTGAACCCCGGTGCTAGAGTGTTCCACCTTTTTGTCTTTCGTCTCACGGTTGAGGCAAGTGCAAGTAGTATTAACGAGTTTTTTTATATTTCGTACTTGTTGAATGCCATAGTTGATTGTTGATGATTACTGCTTGGTAATGTCGATGAGCGTGAATACCATAGTTTAATGATGATGTTTTATGATGATGCTTATGTAATGAAGCTTATGTGATAAAGCTTACATGAAAATGTTTACATGACAACGCATGCTAATGTTTATGCGATGACGCTTACATGGTGGTTTTTACATGAGGATGCCTACATGGTAATGTTTAAATGATGGTATTTACATGGTAATGGTTTCATGAGTGATGGCAATAATGACGGGACAAGGTGAGTAATGAGACTACCTTGTTAATGATGACAATGATGAAGCATGAAAATGACATTGGACATGTGCTTTTGCATCATGGCATGCATTTCTGTATTGGGTCTCCACACTCGTGGAGTGTGGGCATTGGATCCCTATGCCTAGAGGGCACAGGCCTTGAGTATGTATTGGATCTCCGTCCTGCATTGGACGGGCTTGGGTCCCTACACTCGTGGAGTGTGGGCATTGGATCCCTGTGCCTAGAGGGCACAGGCCTTGAGAATGTATCGACGGATACATTACTCTACTTTACCGGTAATTGCAAAGAAGTTGAAGAAAGAGCATTCATGACATGTTCATTGCATTTCCGCATAAGAGATTGTTTTGTGGTACATAATACTGTTGTTCTATTCCCTTTGACTACTTATGATGCTATCATAAGAGATTGATTTGTGGTATATAATGTTGTTGTTCATGACGGGATTGTTCTATTCCCTTTGACTACTTATGGTGCTATCATAAGAGATTGATTTGTGGTATATAATGTTGTTGTTCATGACGGGATTGTTCTATTCCCTTTGACTACTTATGGTGCTATCATAAGAGATTGATTTGTGGTATATAATGTTCTTTGTTCATGACCAGATTGTTCTATTCCTTTGACTACTTATGGTGCTATCATAAGAGATTGATTTGTGGTATATAATGTTGTTGTTCATGGCAGGATTGTTTATTCCCATTGGCTGATTATGATGCTATGTTATTTATTGCTATTACACTTTGCTGAGTTGTGGACTCACACTTGTTGTGTTGTGCTTGCTAGGTACCTCTCGAGGCAGCGACATGCATGAGAAGGGGTAGACTTAGTGCACGTCACATAATTACTAACCACAATGAATAACCTAGTCCATTTAGCTACAATTCCTGTTCTTGATAATTGCTCTAGATTCAGTTTGTGACCATCCTTCATGGTGGTCGTTTTAATTGTGGTCATGGATGATCCATTTATGTTCTTATTCATTCGTTGATTGAGTTCATTTAATTCTCGTTGATGGATTAGAATGTTTGGTCGATGGTTTATTGAGTTGTTGAAATTAGGTGGTTGATTAGAGTCTCAATAATTTGTAATAGGGTTGATTAGAAGATTATGGATGCCCTTTTCATTATGCTATAGTTGTTTAGCTTATCACGGATGTCCTTTGATGATTAGTTAAATTGGATGATTTGATTGTTGAATGATGCTATATTAAAGCTGTTTGAACCTCAGTATAGCCATCTCTACAAAGGAGGTTCTGCTTTGGATTTTAGAAAAAATGTCTTAGTTTTAATGGATATAGTGTTAGTTTAGTAGCATTTCGTGGCTCATGTTGAAGTGGGGTGTTACTGAAGCATATTTTAAGCCTTCATGGGTGTGGTTTAGTCACATGATTTGTAATAATTGAATTTAATTTTCAATTATATTATGATTGTAAGGCTTCCAGCCACTTTTTTTTAACTATCTTGGGTCATTGTGGTACATTACTAATTAATAAAATGAGTTGTATGCATCCTTGATGCAGAGGCCGGGAGAGATTTTTCTCTTCCATTATCTAAAAACAATCTTCGATAGATATGTTGTATCAACTATCAAAGATAATTGCCTCATGACCCATTGAGTTTTTGCACAAAGGCCTATACAAATATTGATTTTGCAAAAAGAAAAATTGAATACTATACATATTTTCATAATAAGTTGGAGATTGATAACTATAATACCCCGCTCTTTAGTACCACATTACTAGTTTACATTGAATTCCAATAACATATAATACCTGTTGGTCCAAATCGTAGCACACGATGGGTTGCGCATCGAGTGGATTTTGGATTAGGGTGTTGCAAATGGTATCAGAGCATCAACCTTCGTTGCACGAACGCGTACGGGACAGACGCACGGGCATATGGCGTATGGCCCATGTGGGTGCCGGAGTGGACACACGGTATTGAATATGTGTCCACACTAAACACACGGTATTGAATATGTGTCCACACTAAACACACGGACGTGTACTGAGTGGTGGTTCTAGGCATTTGATGCATATGCAGTGTGCTGCCGAGGGTATCAGCCCTTAAGGGGGTGAATGTAATACCCTGGTCTATTTGTAATGCAGCTCATTTGGAGTTGTGTGGTAAGATTAGTCTCATATTACTTGTCTAAAGTGAGTTGTTGTAGAATATAATGTCTATTGGGTCCAAGCGTAGTACCTCCGGTTAACTCTTTTACACGAAGCGATGACAAAAGTGTAAGTAGAGTGCTATATATATATATATATATATATATATATATATATATATATATATATATATATATATATATATATATATATATATATATATATGAGATCTATCACGGTGGGCTAGATATTGAGCGGATTTTAGACCAGTGTGTTACAATAACCCTACATCTACTACTGTCTATTGTACTCTACCTATGTAAATTGGTGCATGGTAGCATTTGGGTTGGGTGATGCAGATCTATGATCCAAGAAAGGAACCCAAAAGGAATAAGTGAACATGTATGGGCCTCCTTGCTGCACCCTTTGGAGTTTGGAAAAACCTGGGGTTGACCCACCATGGAACGGACTCGAAGAATCAGTTTGCCATATTCTCTGTTGTTTCACCACTTCCATGGTAAAAAAGAAGGGTAAGGCTCCACAAATTAAAGTAGAAAAAAAGGTTGGTTTTTGTGTGTTCGGCTGAACTTCGTCGATTGTAGGATGTGGTGCTCCAAGAGTGGCGGAGTGGGAGTCACATTAAATGAGTCTCGACTAAAGGTTCGACGGGTTTACATCCTGATCCGCTATGCTCGTTATGCGGACGACTTCCTTGTAAAGTAGACGTACCTTGATCTCCCTTTCTCTTCTTTAATCAATTTATTTGGTTTGTTAATTAGATCCTCGGTCAAAGATGTATAGACGAATTTGTTGATTTTTGTTAAGATCATCAGTTCGTTAATTTACAGCTTAAATTAAGCCCATGTGAGATAAAGCTCCCAAATGTATACTCACATAAAAGAATGATGCTCTTTTTGATTGGAATGAAGTTCATGTTGCAACATTGTTAAGGTAAAAGCTTGACCATTGTTAATTCAAGTGGACGTCCAAGTAAATGTAAGGGTTTGTCTTTATTCTTCTACTTTTTAACTGAGTTTTGGTTTAATCATTTATAATACGTAGGCCATATTGGAATAACATAATTTCAAAATTTGTTGTTAGCTATGCACTCTTCAAAAGTATTCGTGATGGATGTTTTTTTCTCACTACCATCATGTCCATTCATTCTTTTTTTCCCCACAGATCATAACGGTATTTTTATGGTAACCTAACTTGGTAGTTGCTTGCACAAAGGCAAAATATGGAGCCAAGGTTTTAAGTGTGCAACTTCAGCGCAGTATAAAACGTTGAACAAATTTGCAAATAGTATCCCTAAAAAAATCCAAATAGTGTGTGAGGACCTCCGGGTTATTTCCGTAAGACCAAGGCTTTCTTGGTCTTATGAAAATAACTCTAGGCCTCAAGTAAGTGAATTCTAAATTAACTCTATCTAAGTGAGGAGTCCTGACCGAACTAGAGTTTCGATGATCATACGTACTGCTCCTCTGTAAGCACTACATGATGACCGGTTATCTAAACGGTCCAAGTCCACACTTAAACAAGTTTAAAGAGAATTAAAAAACAGGGGGTATGTGACCGTTTTGGCTCCCAAGATCAGCGACCAACACGCTCATACCCTCATTCAACGTCAACCATAGTCATACAACATTCATACATTGATAATCCAAAAGACATACAACATAATAGTTAAGTCTACAACTATTACAAAGCGGCTGACCGACCAAATTCAAATAAGAACATTAAGTAGCAGCGGAAGCAATATAAATAAACCAAAAGGTCTAGCAAGTGTGCCCCATAACCCATGGCAACTGACTGGGAGTTAAAGAACAGCACTATTCGTTAGCGTCACCAAAATCGGCGCTAACAAAATCGTCGGTCGTAATATCATCTTCACCTGAATTTACAACAACCGGGTTAAGTACTGCTCACAAGTATTACACAAATTTAAAATATTTTTGCTAGAGGATATTAAAAGGATGGCATTAGTGGCTTCGTTTTGCGAAAAACACAAAAAATTTCATCATACACATACTAGTTATACAATAGCCATTTTGTAAACAAGTTTTTAAGCAAAAGATAAACATTTGACATAGATATAACTTGATAAACAAATAGATCAAACAAACACCAAAGTGACAGCTCACTTTGATGAACTAAAATGCATGAATACCCATTCATGCCGAAACAAACACCAAAGTGACAGCTCACTTTGATGAACTAAAATGCATGAATACCCATTCATGCCGAATACCGAGTTGTAACCATTGCAATTTTAATTCAAAGTCTAACAATAATGACTCCCAAATTCAAGCGGTCATCCGTAACCATGGACACGGCTATTCGAAAAGATTTACACCTTGCAGGGGAGTACTACTTTACCCACACAACTCGATTAGCCTGTAAGCCTCCAGGTAATGACACACTTAGAAGGTATCTTGGTAGGCCGAAATCGAGATTTGGTACTTTTTAGCAAGAAAACCCTATTGAGATAAGTCCTCCTTGCGAGATGAACCCCAAACTTAGTACAAACGACTGATAGCGTTTGCTAAGCGGGCTCACAAGTTGTGTTGGAGATACCGATACAATGTAAATAAAGAAAAAGAGCACTTCCATGTGCATTATGGAAACTTGCATCAGATCCTATGAACAGATGATCAAACACAAATGTCCTCAAACCACCTGGGACTTAACCCAATAAAACTTTCCCCTTACTTGACCAAGAGGCTCCTAACCCGCGTGTGGTAGCACAAGTTTTACTTGAATTAACGACGTCACTAAAGTTCGGTCCTTGTTGGTTCGGACAAGACAACCACAAAACCCGAGTCTCGTGCATAACAGCACCCACACTAACAACCACTTCTCCAGACCCAAATCCATTTCATTTTGACCAAAATAAACTTAATAACCAGATTAGAAGATCTGGACCAAAAGTATAAAAACAAGGATGTTGTGTTTCCCATGATCGACAGGATAAGCTCGTCAACCGAGCTAATGCATCATCTAGACTGGCATGACTAAGCACTCACACACAAAATAGAAATATCATCACATCTATCTATACTTAAGCATATATGTACAGAAAAAATAACAAGGATAGCATCATGTGTAGGACATAACTAGCTACACACACAATATTGACATATTAAAATAGCATGCAAACAATATCATTGCAATTTAAAATGCTAACTTAATAAAAACTGGGATCAATATGATGCAAAAGAAAATTCAAATAATGCTTGCCTTGCTGGAAGTAAAGTTTCTCGCTCTAGGTGGCATAGGAGTCTACATCGATCACTTCAGATTCTATACAAAAACAAAATCGAATCAACACCGAGAAAAACCTAAAAATTAAAAGTACTAAAAAATGCATGAATTTTCTACACTATCTAGATGATGATTTTATATGATTTTAGGTGAAAGAATTATTCAATTTGGATTTGATATGAGAGAGTTATGGCAGTTTGAAAATAAGGTTTTGGAAAAAGGCTAAAAAATACCCTTTGGTTACTATTCATCTAATTTTAATTATTTAGTAAAATTTTGTAGGACAGTAGTAGAAAAAGGATTACATAGATAAATAGCGAATAAAAATATAAGACCAAAATAACTTGGTTCACCTCATTTGGAGTTCATATGAATTAGTTATGAATTTTCAAAGTTAATAACATTTTCTAGTGCAAAAATAATTCAGTTTTTGATAAATCTCCAAAATTAATATTTTTTGTGATGATGACATGTTTCAAACCTATTTCATATTGAATTACAATTAAGATGAAAATTATCAAAATCGGTTTCACTGGATTTTGAGTTGAGATGAAATAGTTATGCATTTTTAAAGTTAATTGCATTTTTTCAGTGGAACAATAAATCATTTCGGGATTTCCTAAAGCAATTAATACTCTTTGTACAAAGCGCTACACTAGCTGTAGTCACTGATGAGTGGGGTCTGATGAATAGTGTGCTTTTTCAATTAAATTTCCGATTTAACGTGTTCTGACATGTGGGTCCCATTCGTTAGTGCCACGGTCCACGAAACAGTGCGTGGACCGAGCCACACGTACCAGTTCACAGCCCATGGATCGTGAACCAAAACCACTTAACCTACGGGCCCACCTTTCATAGTCTACAGCTACTCATTTGATTCGTTAATCGTAGGATTCCCGACATAGATTACATATTAAAGACTAATGATTGCGCTTAGCCCTAATGACCTAGCTACAGGAGTTGTCAGACGCTCCAACAACAGGGCTCGCTTGACCGCGAGCTTGACCGGAGTGTCGTCGGTGATTTCGACCATGGCAGAGCCAGCCAAGGGCAGGAATGGGTTTGCAATAATCTTGGCGCCTCTGGTAGTGGCGGTACAATGGTGGCCGACCTAGAACGGCGAGCCGGAGATAGGCGGCGGCAATACTATGGCAACATGCATGCGAAAGTAAAGCTCCGCATTGTCCACTTTAGTGTGTGCCACAACATCTATGAGACTCAAGGATGCTACCTGAGCGTTGGAAAGGTTCAGAGATGGCTGGAGGTAGCTCGGCGTCGATGATATCCACTGGCGAAAAGGTCCAACGTGGAGGGGTGAGCCTAAGCATAGAGAGGGACAAATAGATGTCAGAGTATCTTAAAGGAGGTATGTAGATGGTATAAACATAGGGGATTAGGCAATGCCTTGCCGGGTCGTTGCCAAAGAAGAAAGGGGTGTTCTTTGGCGAAATAGGAAAGTTTGAAATTCACGAGGCTCTGTGAAACATTTTCGAAAAGAGTTGAGGAAAGTATTGTTGTGCTAAGGGACACAATATGACGCACAAGAAATGGAAAGGAGCTCACCGGAAGAGAGGAAATGGCACGGAGGAGCGTTTCGGACCGTGCTTTGGACGTGCTCTGGAGACGTCGAGGACACTTCAACGTTCCAGAAGCTACAAGGCAAGACAAGGGCTGGCATTTAGCAAGATGGACATGGTGATGAACATGGATGACAATGGACGCATAAGCTTGAAGCTTACCCGAGGGGAGAGCTAACAATGGTGTCTTTTTCCTCAGCCACAGAGAGGAAGAATGGCGAAATGAGAGGGGTGTGAGGGGTATTATGCTCGGCCGAGGAAGGAGTTGGAGGCGGCGTCAAGTGACAGAGCTCTGCAGTGGGTGGCATAGGCGGTGGATTGAAGTCGTGGATGGGCGTTGCGCAGGGCTCGGCGAGGACGTGACACTCGTCTCCTGCGGCACCAACGGGATGAAGAAGATGACCCCGACAGGTGGGGCGAGTTGTCGATGACTTCGAGGGTGTACAGTCATTTGTGTGGTGTGAGCAGTCTGCAACTAGATGGTTTGGTCGAGTCGAGTTGCAATTGTTTGGGTCGAGACCGAGTGCGGTTTGAGTCCAACATTTGTCTGGATTTTCAAAACAGCTCTCCTACTTTGATCGACAATCTAAAAATAGGAAATAAAATCCTAAAAATCTAAAATTTTTCAGAGAGGTTCCTAGGATGTCCTAGTACTCATATAAATTCTTAAACCTCACTGATCATGATTTATTTTCGTATTCTAACTTCAAACCTAGAACAGTTTGTTGAATAGAGTTTGAATTTTGTGTGGGTTGAATTGAGTTCCTTAAATTTGGGAAAAATTATATTTATTCATGATAAATATTATAGTATTTGAATAAATTATTTTAGAAAGATCTTTGTAAGGACTTATTTCTATTTTCATTGGAGGAGTTGATTTAGGTTAAAGTTTAATCTTTGATTAAGATTTTTCAAGTGCAATAAACAATTTAAATGCTTCAAAAACAATATGCATGCTGATGAGATGCATACTAATTTCCATTAATTAAGATGAGGATGTGACATAGTGCACTACTAATTTTATGGAAATGCAAATTAGTCTATGATTACGAACTAATACATAGAAAAGGTAAAATTTGATATATGCCACCGAGAATATCGCCACTTCGAGATATGCCACTTAGTTTTCTAAAATTTGAAATTTACCACTCCAGTTTCTTTTTCATTTGACATATGCCATTATCATCCATTTTCTCCAATTTTCTTTTCTATTCTCTGATTTTCCATATATTTCAAAGGTAAACTGCCAGTTTTACCCCTCTCTATTCGGAATCCACTCCCTCTGCCCCTGCCCGTGAGTGAACTCTCCCTCCTTTGATTCTGACAAGGCCTAGCATAAGCCACAGACATCCATCACTCTTTCTTCCGAGAAATGCCTTAGAAGAAAGAAGAATTTCTCTCCATTCTTTGTTATGCCTTCTTCTTTCTTTGTAAGGATCATTCGATGCGGGGAGGAAGACAAAGAAGCATAAGGAGATGGCTAGGAGGAGCAACAACAATGACCAGACTCCAAAGGCCAAGCATGGCAGCGATTGCTCCTGTCTCCTTACCGTTTATGTGAGTGATTTGTTGTTCTGTGATCTCGACTTGTGCATTTTGTGTTGGTCGGGTTACGCACCTGAGATTGCCCGATGATGTCGTGATCGAGGTGGGCAACATGACCTTACATCTCCATAAGGTTGGTGAATCTTATCTCCACTCCATAAATTTCCAATTTTCCCCAATCTCTCTTGATACCCAGATTCTAGTGCTTACGCATTCATCTCCGTTTGCGGCTAAGCTCGTGCGCATCATCTCTATCATGAGTTCGTGCGGTCCATTTCTTGATCTTGAGCAGCGTAAAGCGTGAAAATTTCTGCACTTCTTGATCTAGAAAGTTAGTTGCTAAAGGCGGTGCCTTTCTTGCAATTCCGCTAATGTCGAGGAGCAAGAAGATTCACGACCTCATCACAAACAAGGAATCACACGAGGCCAACCCGGCGGGAGGAAGCGAGCAAGAAGAGGAGGAAGCGGGGAGATCGAGAGGAGGAAGTGGTCTTTGGAGGTGGATGAGGAGGCGACGTGCACCGTGATCCGTTTCCGGACTTCCGGGCGGAGGCATTCGAGTTGGTCGCCAAGTTCTGCTATGGCGTCAAGCTCAACCTCATGTCGGCCACCGTCGCGCCACTGCGCTACGCCATCGAGCGCCTCGGTATGTCCGATGACCACTCCGACGACAACCTCATCTCCTGCACTGACTGGTTCATGTCCCACACCGTCCTGAGGAACCCCAGGTATGCCACCCGCGCCCTCAAGTCGTGCGAGGGCCTCCTCTCTTCGCCGCGACTTGGCCTCGTGTCGTGCTGCGTGGACATCGTTCCGCCAAAGGCCGCTGCGTCCGTGCCGCGCCCTCTTGGTGGCCTATCACCGACGCCATCGGGGCGATGCTGTCTCATGCCGTAAGAACAATGCGGCTGGGGGCCACGTGGTTCAATGACTTCGCTGGCTTGTCCTTGGCCACATTCACCCGTGTCATTGCCACCATGAAGGAGCGGGGCATCGGCCCTGAGGTCATTGAGGGGGGTCTCATTGCCTACACCAAGCTACTCGTCCCGAGCTACTCGTACCTCGTGGAGATGCTCTATGATGTGGACTACGTCAAGCGCATTGTGCGGTACTTCCTCGAAGGCCAAGAAGCCCGAGAAAACACCGAGGAGGGCGACGAGGAGGGCAGCGAGGCAGAGAGGCTAGCAGACGGGCCATGCTAGCCGTGGGGAGGCTGATGGATGCCTACTTGGGGAGATCGCGACAGATGCCAACTTTGAAGCCGGACAAGTTCGTGACCTTGCACAGGCATTGCGGACAACGGCCTTTGCATCTGTGACGATGGTCTTTACTGTCGTCGACATCTACCTTAAGGTAAACGAACAACGGTATGGTGCGGTGTGAATTTTGATCTTTCTGTTAGTAGCACAATGCCGGATGCTTATGGGTGCTGCTCTCTGTGTAGGCTCATCTGGTGAGGAAGAGGAGAAGGAGAAGGTGGCGTCTTTGGGCGGTATGGTAGCGACTAAGGCGTGCACTCATGCGGCGTAGAAACGAGCAATTGCCATTGTGGATGGTCGTCTGAGCTCTTCTTGGCGACTCGATTCTTGCCGAAATATCATGAGAAGAACACACAAGTCTAATGGATGTGTGTTCACTCACGGCGAGAGAGGATGGATTCGAATAGAGAGGGGCAAAACTGGTAGTTTACCTTTAGAATATATGGAAAATCAGAAAATAGAAAAGAAAATGAGAGAAAATGGATGATAATAGCATATGTCAAAGGAAAAAAAACTGGAGTGGAAAATTTCGAATTTCAGAAAATTGAGTGGCATATCTCAAAGTGGCGATATTCTCGATGCCATATATCAAAGGTGGAAAATTTTGATATATGCCACTCAGAAAGTTGGCACTTCGAGATATGCCACTCAGTTTCTTGAAATTTGAAATTTGCCACTCCAGATTCTTTCTCTTCTGACATATGCCATTATCGTCCATTTTATTTTCTATTCTCTTATTTTCATATAAACTACCGGTTTTACCCCTCTCTACTCAGAATCCATCCCTGGTTGGGCTGATGTGGTGCTGAGGTGGCTGCTGACTAGGCGCCACGTGTGCTGCCACGTGGGCACCGAAGCGGCGGTGCACGGGAACCAAGCGTCGCCCGTGAACGGCGGGCTCCTAGCCAGCGATGAGGACACCAACAGCTAGAGGGGAGCGAGGCGATCACGGTGCTCATGGACTCGAGGACGCGGCGTCAAGGAATGGCCGACGGCGAGGAAGAAATGCAACGGTGGCGGCAGGTGAAGGCGACGGTGGTGTTCCCTTGGGCTCTAGAGGAAGGGAAGGCACGCATGGGGTGGCCCAAGGGCTGGAGAACACGGTGGTGGGGTTGATGACGCTAGGGAGGCCTTGGTGGCGGCGCAAATGGCGGCGGCGACAGGCGGTGGCCGACGGCAGAAGCTCAAGTGTGGCGGGAGGAGGCGAGGAGAGAGAGAGTAGAGGGCAAAGAGGGAGGAGGCTATGGCGCTCCTAGTGCACTCCTTAAATAGGCTCAGGGAGGGCTAAGAGACGAGGACGGCGATGGCGTGCTTCACGGAGCTCCGGGCATGGGCAAGAGGTTGAAGACGATGACCATCGGCGAGGGAGGCTGACAAGGCGGGCCCACTTGGCAGTGAGACACGGAGAGGGAGGTTGACAAGGCGGGCCCACTTGGCAGTGAGATGCGGAGAGGGAGCGAGGATGTAAGACCAGGAGGTTTTTGGTCATGATATTTGATGATGAACACATTGACAATAAGTAAGACTTAGTCTTGGTGTTTTAAGATGAATACATTGTCTCTGGAACATGCTTTGGATCTTAGATGTTGACTTGCTTTTGAGCTCTATTGAATTCTGTCGAAAATCAGCTTTTGTCAGATTTAACGGTAGTACCGGCGTTGCTTGCGCGGTATTACCGCAGGACGGTTCAACCGCATTTTTGTTGGTGGTTCAATATTTCCAGAAGGCTTGTTTTTGGAGTTTCTGATTTTCTTAAGCGGTACTCTGAGTACCAGTATGACCATGGTACGTACTGCAACGTAGTACCGTTTGTCTAGGTTTCGAACGCGTGTTTTGCTCAAACTATTAGATCCTGATCTAACGGTTCATATTGAGAGGAACGTTCGGACCGTTCGAACTCTTCAAGTTGTGAGCCTTTGGATTGAAATCGGCGGATGAAATCAAAGGAACGTTCGGACTTTCTGATGCTCTAAATCCGACGGTTTTGAAGCGTGGTCCGATCGGCCCAAATCATCTGGCGTTCACGTGTCTCGGGGCTTGGTTACGAGTTCTTTTCGCATTCGAGAGATCGGTAGTACCGTTTGGAATTTGCGGTAGTCTGCTTTGTCGGTTCTCTGGTTTTGCTTTTGGCGGTATGATAAAACGAACACTTGTTTTTTGGACATTGGATTTCGTCTTTGGCGGTATGACCGCGCCATGGATGTGATAGTACCGCGATAGGTTTTCGAGAGAGAGTTCGACAAGCCTTTGTTAAGTGAAAATCGGTAGAACAAGTAGTTTTGGAAGCGGTATGACCGTGCGTTGAATGTCGGTAATACCGCTCGTCGGTGAGATCGTTTGATAAAAGGTATGGAATTTCCAGAGAGTGTGTTTTTGGAAGACTTTGAGATTTCACGAAGAGCGGTAGTTCATGATGTTTAATGATGCACGACCGCGTGTCTTGTAATCTGCAGGGGCTAATATGGCGGTAGTTAGATTATAATCTGAAAAATTGTCGTTTTGGGGATTTGGCTGAGGATAAGTTAAATTCATAAGCTTTATCTTGTTGCTTGATGCATGATAGTGTTTATGGGTGTAAGTAAGCTAATGGATGGACAAGTTGGAGAACTTGTGCCATGGTTTTGTGTTTCTTTGAACTTTGCATGTGCGGGTTGGCGTGGAGACAACTATGGTCGTGACGAAGAAGACTTGGACTAGGATGGAGATCTGAGGTCTAGGAGGTCATGGATGTTCTGAGATGGTTGGGATTATTGTTGGAGCATGTGGAGATCAAGGGTAGCTGAATTTGTGGAGAAGTTCGGGAGGCGTTACGGAAGCTTACAACCTAAAAAGGAGATATGGAAAGATTGGTTTTGGAAAGTTTTGAGATTTGCTAAAACCTATGTTAGGAAGGATTTCAGGTTCCTTGATTTTCGAAGAGATAGAGTCGGTACTCGTATTCGTGTTGGATACAGTCAGACTCAAGGAGATAAACAGAGGAGAGCTTGTTGGAGAGCTCACGGGCTGAAAATAGGGTTTTTTGACTGTAACTTTCTTGCTGTGTTGCTGCGGTTTAGAGGTCCTTCGATCTGGGGCTTTGAGGGGTGTTTGATGAGCACTTTGTAGACACAAATCAAGTTTGATATATAAAGTTTAGATTCGTACAACTTTGTTTCTTGGGTTGTTGATCTTGTTGTGCGCTTGAGGTAGTTCTTGTTGTAAAGTTCTTCTGGAGACTCACGTAAGGTTCCAGGAGCTTTAGTGCACAAGTTGAAGATTGGATTTAGAGGTCATATCTCTGCAATAATTCAACCCCCCCCCCTCTGATTGTCATTACGATCCTACAAGTGGTATCAGAGTAAGGTTGCAATGGCATCAGATCGAGATCGGTTCTCAGGTAAGCCTCCATACTTCGATGGATCAGACTACATCTACTGGAAGACACGTATGGAAGTTTTTCTGCAAGCACAAGGTAATGTCATCTAGCAAAAAGTTGAAAATCCTTATGAGGTACCTGCTGTTATTACCAACAACAATACTGCTGATGTTGAAGCTAATGCTAAAGCTAGAAACATATTGTTACAAGATTTAAGTAGGAATGAATTTGTCAGAATTGCCAACATTAAATCTGCTAATAAAATTTGGACTACACTTGCTGATTATCATGAAGGTTCAAAATCTGTTAAAGGTGTTCGTCAGAACCAATTTAAAAAGATGTACTCTAAATTTGAGATGAAACCAGGAGAATCTGTTGATGCTCTTTTTGATCACTTCAATAAAATTGTTAGTGATTTGCAATCTGTTGATGTTATCTATTCTGATTCTGACAATGCTCATCAAATCTTGAATGCCTTGGATATATCATTTGGGAGGTTCTAGTCACTACCATCAATTATTACATTAATATGGAAACACTCACTTTAAATGATCTTTATTCCAAGATGAAAACTCATGAGATTGATATTTTGGCGGAATAAACAAGTCCAATTCCTTGAGTTTAGTGACTAACCAAAGCGACAACTCTTGAGCTCTTCTAGTTTCTCTTTATGCGCCTTGAGTGCTATTTGGTGAACAATTGGAAGAAATCCGGAAGTGCGACTTGTACTCTTCTCCAACAGGTGACTAAAGCAATCAACAATATCGGATCAAGGAGAAGAGGAGGTCCAATCAGATGCTTTGAATGTGGTGAGCCAAACCACATTAAGGTGAATGTCCCAAGTCGAGAGGAAAGGAAGCTAAAGATGACAAAGCACCAACTCGGCGTTCAAAATTCAAGTTTGATTCAAGCAAGAAGCAAAATTATCGAAGGCGGTCAACAAGGTGCTCTCGGCACTTGAGGAGATTGGATTAGCGATGTTGATTGAGCGGTGACAATGAGGATGATAACAAGAAGACAAAAGAGGTGGACTTCACAGGGATGTGCTTTATGGCAAGCAGTGAAGAGTTTAATGATGATGATCTTTATAGTGACCCTGATGAGGTAAAACCCTCTTATGCTAATTTATCACGTGCTATGTTTAAGTTGACAAATGAGTTTAAAAAATACAAAAGCGAAAGTGAAGAAACATGACATTGTTGTTGATAGCTTGAATTCTGAAATTGATAGGCTTAAGGTCGCTATTCACGATGATGAATCTTGTGAATCATGTCAAGTTTTGCATTCTGAATTGAAAGTTGCTAGATCAATACATGCTAAATTTGAAGAGCTAAAAGCTGGCGCATGATTCTTGTGATGATAAGTTTGAAACTTGCACATGTTGAAATTGAAAAAGCGAAGTCTAGTTCAATTTGTTTAGAGTCAAGTATTTTGAATGCTCAAATTAAAACTTGCTCTAATTGTGAGCGCTAGAAGCTAGACTAAAGTCATCTCAGGAATCCATACAACAAATGCTTTATCATGAGACACTTTCTTGCACAATTGTTCCAAACTCACAACTGAGATAGAAGCTTTGTCTAGACAATTAAATGAATTTCTTTGAAAAGGAAAAATTGGCTCTGTCTAGTGCTTCTAAGAAAACCGAGAATGGATATGTTAAGTGTACAATCATCCTAAATTGACTAAAGAAAATGAGTACCTTAAGGACACTTTGGAGAGGTTTTCTTTTGGCAAGAAAAATCTGAACATGATTCTAGACAGGATCAAAAGCGAGTACTAAAAGCCAAGGTCTAGGATTTAATTTTGCTGAGCATGCCAAGAATCATCCTCCTAAAATTCTTAAGCTTCTTGAATCTGGAAAGTTTGAAATTGAAACTGAACCTAAACAAGTTTTGTTTAAGTCTGCTGGTTTTGCAAAGGATCCTTCTCTCAAAGTGAATATTGTAAAAAGAAAAACTGCAATCTCTTATCAAGATAAATATCAATGTACTCACTGTGGAAAAGAAGGGCATTTGGTTCATCTTTGTTTTAAAAAGCAAAGAAAGAAAAGAGAGATAGGCTAAGAAAATATTTTCAAGTCCCTTATCATCGTTTTGTCTTAAGTAAACAAATTGTTGCAACTTTTACTCGGCGGTCATCTGGCGCCTAAGCAATGCAGATGACCGCCAGACTCTAGAAAACAAATGCTTTTGTTGTTCCTACTGTGGTGTGTCACAAGATTGGATTCCTAAATAAGCTTCTTACTAACCCTAATCTTGTGAGACCGATACTTACTTAATGTAGGTACATATGTTGAGGAAGGGAAACATATGGTTAGTAGACTCTGGATGTTCTAGGTACATGACCGGTGATTCAAAATGGTTCTCCTCCCTCACTAAGGCATCCAATGATGAATTATTTACTTTTGGGGATGCTTTAACTGGAATTGTGATGGCAAAAGTCTTTGTCGTGTAAATGATAAATTTATACTCAAAGATGTTGCCTTGGTAAGTAAATTGAAGTACAACTTGCTTTCGGTTTCACAATTGATAGAAGAAAATCTTGAGGTAAGCTTTAAGAAACATGCTTGCGGGGTTTTAGATGCTTCGGAGATCTTGTTTTAATATCTCTAGGTTAGGGAAAGTTTTTAAAGTGATTTCAATCATTTCTTTTCATCTAATGTTAGATGCTTGGTAGCTTCCGAATCCAGAGATCTTTTCTTTTGGCACCGTAGATTAGGTCATATTGGTTTTGATCATCTTGTTCGAATTAGTAGAATGGATCTCATTAGGGGGGTTGCCTAAACTGAAAAGTGAAAAAGATTTGGTTTGTTCTCTCTGTCGACATGGTAAGATGGTTGCTGCTCCACATTTTCCTATCCAGTAATTATCACAGATGGCTCTGGACAATTGTTGCATATGGACACTGTAGGTCCCTCTAGAGTTCAATCTGTTGAAGGTAAGTGGTACATTCTTATGATTGCTGATGATTTCTCTAGATACTCTTGGGTGTATTTTATGGTGTCTAAAGATGAGGCTTTTGGTCATTTCAAATATTTATTTCTCAGACTCAATAATAAATTGAATGGTGATGTGAAAGTAATAAGAAGTGATAATGGGACTGAATTTAAGAATTCTCTGTTTGCTTCTTTTTGTTCTGAAAAAGGTTTGGAACATCAATTTTCTTCTCCTCGTGTTCCACAACAGAATGGTGTTGTAGAGAGGAAAAATAGAACCTTGGTTGAGATGGCAAGGACTATGCTTGATGAACATGCCACTCCTAAGAAGTATTGGGCAGAGGCTATCTCAACTGCTTGTCATGTTTCAAATAGAGTATTCTTAAGAGCCTCTTTGCACAAGACTTCTTATGAGCTGAGATTTGGCAAAAAAGCCTAGTGTTTCTCACTTCAGATTTTTTTGGATGTAAATGCTTTATTCTTAAGCATGGTAATCTGGATAAATTTGAGTCTAGATCAACAGATGACATATTTCTTGGATATCCTCTTCATTCTCGTGGCTATCGAGTGCTTAATCTAGAAACTAACAAAATCATTGAGACTTGTGAGGTTACTTTTGGCGAGGTTAGTACTTGTTCTAGAACTGACATTTCAGGAACACAAGTTCAGGGGAAGTCCGAAAGCATATTCCTTAATGAAGAAGATGATTTTGATAATTCATCTCCCATGCAATCACCTACTGATGATCATGCATCTTCTACTGTTGTTGTGCCACCAGCAAACAATGAACAAACTACAAAAGATATTCAGAATGTTGGAGCTACTTCAGAACCTTTTGCACTATTGAGAATTCAGCGACTTCATCCTCCAGAACTGATGATTGGTGACATTCATGAAAGGGTAACACGTTCTAAGTTTACTTCTCCTGACTCACATGCTTATTCTGCTTTTGTTGCCTCTTTTGAGCCTAATGATGTAAGTCACGCTTTATCTGATGAGCCTTAGATCAATGCCATGCATGAAGAATTAGAAAACTTTGAGCGAAATAAAGTCTGGACTTTAGTTGAATCTCCTCATGGACATAATGTAATTGGAACTAAATGGGTTTTAAAAAAATAAGCAAAGTGAGGATGGTGTTGTTGTTAGAAATAAGGCTAGACTTGTTGCTCAGGGATTTTCTCAGGTGGAGGGCCTTGATTTTGGTGAAACTTTTGCCCCTGTAGCCAGATTAGAAGCAATTAGAATGCTTTTAGCCTTTGCTGCATCTAAAGGTTTCAAATTGTTTCAAATGGATGTTAAAAGTGCTTTTCTAAATAGCTTCATTGAGGAGGAAATTTATGTTAAGCAACCACCTGGTTTTAAAAATTCTAAGTTTCCTAATCATGTCTACAAACTCTCAAAAGCCTTGTATGGATTGAAGCAAGCTCCTAGAGCTTGGTATGAGAGGCTCAAGTCAAGCTTCGCTAAAAATGATTTTCAAATGGGTAAGGTAGACAAAACTCTATTCACATTTCGACATGGCATTGATCTATTATTTGTACAGATTTATGTGGATGATATCATCTTTGGGGGCTCCTCTCATGCTTTGGTTTGCAAGTTTTCAGATACTATGAGCAGGGAGTTTGAGATGAGTATGATGGGGGAGTTAACTTACTTCTTAGGCCTGCAAGTAAAACAGACCAAGCAAGGCAATTTTATTCATCAAACCAAGTATACTAAAGACTTGCTTAGGCGTTTTGACATGGCAACTTGCAAGCCCATCTCTACACCAATGGGATCAACAGCTGTTCTTGACCTAGATGAAGAAGGTGAGGCAGTGGATCAAAAAGAATACAGGAGTATGATTGGTTCTCTACTCTATTTGATTGCTTCAAGGCCGGATATACACTTTACTGTATGCTTATGCACTCGATTTCAGGCTTCACCTCGTGCATCTCATCGACAGGCTATGAAAATAATTCTCAGGTATCTCCAATCCACCTTAGAATTTGGTCTTTTCTATTCATCTTCATCCTGTCTTACTTTGCGTGCATACTCGGATAGTGATTTTGCGGGGTGTAGGATTGATAGAAAAAGCATATCCGCACTTGTCACTTTTAGGCACATCATTAGTGTCTTGGTCCTCTCGAAAACAATCTTCTGTTGCTCAATCAACTGCTGAAGCCGAGTATGTTGCTGCTGCTGCTAGTTGCTCTCAAGTCCTTTGGATTGCTTCTACTCTCAGAGATTCTGGTTTAGATTTGGGCACTGTTCCTCTTTATTATGATAACACTAGTGCGATTAACATTGCTAAGAATCGGTCTGACATTCTAGAACCAAACACATTGATATCGATTTCACTTTCTCCGAGATCATGTTGAAAAGGGTGATATTGTTCTCCACTTTGTTGAAACCGATTTCGACTTCTTGTCGATATTTTCACTAAGCCGCTTGATACCTCTCGATTTGTTCGCTTCTGAGTGATTTGGGTGTTGTTCATCCTATGGGCTTATTTTGAGGGGAGTTTGATCAAAATTTGAAGCTTTGATTATTCATTCACCAAGCCATTGAGATAAAAAGAGTAATAGAGCTTTCTTTATCATATCTATTCATGTGCTATGTAGCTTTAATCTTGACTGGTTTTAATAAATCTGCTACATAAAGAACTAAAACATGACATGGCTGAAATCTTTGACTAGATTGATTATTGGTATCACTTTGTGTTGATTATTGAAAAGGGTAAGCCTGTTTGTGAGTCTTATTTTAAATCTTGGATTTGAAGCAAAACAAATGTCTCTTATTTCAATCATGTGTTGCTCACTCAATTTGGCATGTCATAAAAGATAAAAGGGTTGAGAAAAAGAAAATGAAAAGATGTGTGCTTCAAGCATGCCATACATAGCTGTGTATCAAACAAAAAAAAGAATACATAACAGTGCTCACATGAAAAGATGTGTGCTTCAAGCATGCCATACATAGCTATGTGTCTTTGAAATTAAAAAAAAATGCACAAAAAGTGCTTCAATCAAAAGAAGTATGCTTCAAGCATGCCACCCTTGAAAAGAAGTATGCTACAAGCATGCCACATGCAAATAAGAATTGAAAGTGAAGCAACCGGATGATACATGAGACTTTGAGTTTCTCCTGATTTAAAGTTTGTCTCACTATTTGGCTTTTACTTTTTGGTGACTTCTATTTGTGGTCTTATAATCTTTTTAGTCATTGTGTGATATGCCTGTCATGAATTTAAATTGTCTCATCACTTTGGAATACTTGTCTAGATATTGCTCTGTGGTATATGCATGTATATGATCTTGTTAGCTCTACTCAACCAAATGGCTTGGTTAATCCATTAAATTGACTTGCATAAAGCTTCGGACTTTTTACCCTTCTTGCTCCTCTATTTTGAAGTTTGAAGCTCTTGATGATCACATTGCCAAAGGGAGAAAATGAGATTCTCAGAAATTTTGCTTTTCTAGTGTTGAAGGAAGTTTTTAGTCATTGCTTTTGAAACCTTCTTTTGCTTGGCAGTTTTGGAACTTTGACACCTTCTGTCACTCTCATTCATTTCTTATTTTTGGAAGTGTTGTCAATGTATTCATCAAGAGGGAGATTGTAAGACCAGGAGGTTTTTGGTCATGATATTCGATGATGAACACATTGATAATAAGTAAGACTTAGTCTTGGTGTTTTAAGATGAATACATTGTCTCTGGAACATGCTTTGGATCTTAGACGCTGACTTGCTTTTGAGCTCTGTTGAATTCTGTCGAAAATCAGCTTTTGTCAGATTTAACGGTAGTACCGGCGTTGCTTGCGCGGTATTACCGCAGGACGGTTCAATCACATTTTTGTTGGCGGTTCAATATTTCTAGAAGGCTTGTTTTTGGAGTATCGGCTTTTAATGGGCGGATTACTGAGTACGAAGATGACCGCTGCATGGTATGTCTTGTGATAGTACCGTTTGTCTAGGTTTCGAACACGTGTTTTGCTCAAACCATTAGATCCTGATCTAACGGCTCATATTGAGAGGAACGTTTGGACCGTCCGAACTCTTCAAGGATTGTGATCCTTTGGATTGAAATCTGACGGATGAAATCAAAGGGAACATTCGGACTTTCTACAGTGCTCCTAAATCCGGTGGTTTTGAAGCGTGGTCCAATCAGCCCAAATCATCTGGAGCGTTCACGTGTCTCAGGGCTTGGTTCTGAGTTCTTTTGCGCATTTCAAAGGTGCGGTAGTACCGTTTGGAATTTGCGGTAGTACCGCACATCGGTTATACCGTTTTGCTTTTGGCGGTATGATAAAACCAGAATACTTGTTTTTTTTGGACATTGGATTTCTTACTGAGCGGTATAACCGCGCCATGGATAGCGGTAGTACCGCGATAGGTTTTTCAGAGAGAGTTTTTGACAAGCACTATTAAGTGAAAATCGATAGAACCGTAGTTTTGGAGCGGTATGACCGTGCGTTGAACGTCGGTAATACCGCTCGTCGGTGAGACCGTTTGATAAAGGTATGGAATTTCCAGAGAGTGTGTTTTTGGAAGACTTTGAGATTTCACGAAGAGCGGTAGTTCCAAGAAGTTTGAAGCGATGCAACTGACCGTGTCTTGTAGTACCGGGACTAATATGGCGGTAGTTACGATTATGCTCTGAAAAATTGTCGTTTTGGGGATTTGACTGAGGATAAGTTAAATTCATGAGCTTTATCTTGTTGCTTGATGCATGATAGTGTTTACGGGTGTAAGTAAGCTAATGGATGGACAAGTTGGAGAACTTGTGCCATGGTTTTGTGTTTCTTTGAACTTTGCATGTGCAGGTTAAGCGTGGAGACAACTATGGTCGTGACGAAGAAGACTTGGACTAGGATGGGGAGATCTGAGGTCTAGTAGGTCGTGGATGTTACGAGATGGTTGGGATTGCTGCGGAGCACGTGGAGATCAAAGGGTAGCCGAATTCGTGGAGAAGTTCCGGAGGCTTACGGAAGTTTACAACACGAAAAAAGGAGATATGGAAAGATTGGTTTTGGAAAGTTTTGAGATTTGCTAAAACCGTGTTAGGAAGGATTTTTGATTCCTTGATTTTCAAGAGATAGAGTCGGTGACTGTCTTCGTGTTGGATACTGGTCGACTCAAGGAGATAAATAGAGGAGAGCTCGTTGGAGAGCTCACGGCCGAAAATAGGGTTTTTTGACCGTAACTTTCTTCTTTGTTGTCATGGTTTAGAGGTCCTTCGATCCGGGGCTTTGAGGGGTGTTTGATGAGCGCTTTGTAGACACAAATCAAGTTTAATATATAAAGTATAGATTCGTACAACTTTGTTTCTTGGGTTGTTGATCTTGCTGTGCGCCTAAGGTAGTTCTTGTTGTAAAGTTCTTCTGGAGACTCACGTGAGGTTTCAGGAGCTTTAGTGCACAAGTTGAAGATTGGATTTAGAGGTCATATCTCTGCAATCGTTCAACCCCCCCCCCCCTTCTGATTGTCATTACGATCCTACAGAGGATAAGTGCGTTGAAAACGACCCATCCGATTTTGATCGGACGGTTCAAAATGATTTGAACGTTCGGACCGTCCAAACGTTTCATCAAGATCTGACCGTTAAAATGAGATCGGATGGTCCACAACGCAAGAACGTTCGGACCGTCCGAACCTCCAACCAGATCCAGCTGTCCATTTTGATCGGACGGCCCAAAATGAGGAGGGCGCGGGTGAAGGCGAAGCGGGCTGGGAGGCTGGGCCGCGCGGGGAGAGGTGGAGTGGGCCGAAGGAGAGATTCGGCCCAATCCTCGCTCCCTCTCCGCGTCTCACTGCCAAGTGGGTCCACCTTGTCAGCCTCCCTCGCCGATGGTCATCGTCTTCAACCTCTTGCCCATGCCTGGAGCTCCGTGAAGCACACCATCGTCGTCCTCCTCTCTCAGCCCTCCCCGAGCCTATTTAAGGAGCGCACTAGGAGCGCCATAGCCTCCTCCCTCTTTGCCCTCTACTCACTCTCTCTCCTCTCTCCTTCTACCGCAATTTGAGCTTCGCCATCAACCATCGCCCATCGCCGCCATTTCTTGCCGCCACTAAGGCCTCTCTGCGCCATCAACCCCACCACCGTGTTCGCCACTCTTGGGCCACCCGTGCGCGCCTCCTCAGAGCTCGGGACGCCGCCGTTTCACCCACCGCCACCGCCATAGATTTCTTCCTCGCCGCCATTCCTTGACGCCGTCCTCGAGTCCGTGAGCACCGTGATCGCCTCGCTTCCTCTAGCCGCTGGTGTCCTCATCACGCAGCTAGAGAGCCCGCCATTCACGCCGACGCTTGGTTCCGTGGCACCCTGCTGCCGGTGCCTCACGTGCAACACACGTGGCGCCTAGTCGTGACCACCTCGCCACCCGTCGAACCAGGGATGGATTCTAAGTAGAGAGAGGTAAAACCGGTAGTTTATATGAAAAATCAGATAATAGAAAAGAAAATAGATGATAATGGCATATGTTAAAAGAGAAAGAATCTGGAGTGGCAAATTTCGAATTTCAAGAAATTGAGTGACCTATCTAAAAGTGCCAACTTTTTGAGTGGCATATATCAAAATTTGCCATCAGATTTTGCCCATAAAAAAATACTGAGATCATTTGAGGTGCGATGAGCTAGGGTTCCCCCGCCCGCCGCCGACCGCGCACCTCGTCGTGTCGCCTGCCCGCTCGCCTCCCCCTCCGTCCGTTCGCCGCCGCTCACCACCCCCTCCGTTCGTCACCCCGCCACCCTCCCTCCGTTCGCCACCACCGCTCACCTACCCTTCACGTGTCGCCCACCCCCGCCGTCGTTGGATCCAGGTTACCCCGCCCGTCGTCGCCAAATTCGGCCACCACCGCCCGTCCCCGACTCGGCTACGCTAGATCTGGCCACCACCGCCCGTCTCTGACCTATTCCGTTGGCCCTTGCTGCCGGCCCGTGCACGACCATGCCGTTGGCCTGTCCTTCTCGTCGTTTCAATTTCGCCATCGGACCCAAAGTTTTGGTCACAATTTAAGCACCCTAACCATTGCCGCCGCCTGCCAGGAGGTTCATCGGAGCTACACCGGTGGCCCGTCGCCCACTTCCCCGCCGCCGCCGTCTCGCGTGCGGACAAGGGAGTCGTCGTCCTTGCAGCCCACCTCGTTCTCCCGGTCGAACTCGTTGCTTGCCGTGCTCCGTCACCAGATCCATGCCTTGGAGCATCGCCGAGCTTAGTTGCTAGCCCCCGTCGCCGGCCACATCTTCGTTGTCATCCACAAGTCTCCGTTGTCGGCTCTGTTAGGCCTCCGTCACTACCGTTCTCTCCGTCGGGCCTCCCAACCGCCCCTACCGTTGTGTCGTGAAGACCCGTCATCTTCACACTCGCAGCGGCCACATTCCATCTTCTGTTTGCTGTTCTGCTGACTCCAAACGCTAGTAGCTGCCTCCAAGTGTGTCTTGGTGTGTGCAGGGGCAACAGCAAGCTGAGCTCAGGAGCCCACATGATCGGCATACAGGACCAGCGTGGGCACTCCTCTTCTCTTTCCGACAAGTGCTTCATCTCTCTCGACGCTGGTCACCGAGTTACAACTTGTCCCTTTGCCGTGCTGCTCCGCCCTCACCAGTCTCATCCAGGGGTGATTGGGACTTCGCTGCGCAACGATCTGGAGGTTGCGATCAACATCACCGTGTCCCTGTTGGGGTCGAACATCATCGCAACCCTGTTGGGATCGAACAGGCCAGCGAGTTGAGTTTCGACTTGACCTCGTTGCCGGTCGTTTAGTGAGAAAGTTGTAATCTTCTCCTGGTGTGGTTGTTTTTATTTTGCCTTGGTGATTCTAGTGTCTAGTCTTCGGTAGCTTTTGGTGTTCCCCGGCTTCGCGTTTTGCGGTGCTAGTTAAAGTGTTGTCTCTGGGGTTTATATTCTCTTCTTTTTGAAACGAGTGACATAGCTCTTGCCCATGGTTTTAATTTTTTTTTTTATGAAAATAACAAAATCACGTCTCTACAACTTGAATAGAAAACAACTATCCATTAGGTCATGTACAATAGGCTTACATTAGCTGTCTATAGCCTCTGCTACGTAGGATTTAAGCTAATATGGATGAAATAGAATAAAGAGAGAAATATGCTGTTTACAATCCTGTAATGATTGTAGCACTAAAATCAAGAAAAGCATTAAAAGATTGTGTGTTATCTACAATCCTGTAGTCAACTGTATCACTACAACCTATTGTATGAGCTGTCTTTAGTGCTGTCTACAGGTGACATGGAGAGTTGCTATAGATAGCAGCTGTCTGTACAATTGTACATGGGGATAATTGAGAATTTGCCACTCTATAGAACCGTCTGGTAGCCTTTGCCATTATGTAGATTGCAATCCATTATTTGCCACTTTGTACAATTTTCAATCCTTAGTTTGCCACTTTGTAATTTTCTAGCCAATTTCCATTTTTAGGGACGTGAAAAGTCCGAAATGCCCCTGAGCTTCCTTGACGCGCAGCTTGACGAAGGAATGTGTAACACCTGGCTATTCGGAAGCCAAGATGTCACCTAAATCATCTAACACACAACCATAATGCGGAAGAATTTGAATAGTACCATCCAATGACACAAAGATATCACTATTTAATAGAACCGTGGCATGAAAATATTCTGAATTTAAGCAAGTATAACGAGGGGTGATCGAAGATCACAAGCAATACTTAATTAACCATAACATAGAGAGGGTTATCAACTCCATCTAAATTTAATTATTACAGTTCATCATTAACGAATGAAAAATAGAACTAAATCGTAATCTTGGACTTAATTAAGGTGAAGTGAATGAGTAGTGCGGTCTACTCCTCCCAATAGAGCCAACATCAATGATCACCTAAAAACAAACAACGTAAGAATGAGTCCGAGACTCGCAAGCAGAAAATAAATGGGACATACAACAAACATGATCATGACAACATCATTGAAGAATATGAATAAATCACGTAATCTAATGTTTGAATGAATGAATTGAATGAAATGAAGGGACTACACACATGCATATACGGTATAGTCATGACACACCTGTGGTGTTACATTAAGCCCGCATTTAACAAAATGCGGGATCCAAGTCCCGTATGAAGAACGTTTCATACAGTATCCCAAACGCCCACATTGGAATGGTGGGTCTTACGTGCCCATACCGAATTGATGGGTCTTTACATCCCACTCCCGTGGGTGAATCATGAACCATGAATGAATGAATATATATATATATGAATTTGTAAGAAAAAACTCAAGAAGCATGATTCACATACATGAAACGAAGTAGAAGTTAACGAAACCTACTCATATACCATAGTACTCAATCATGGCATGAACTTAAAACATTATGAATAATCGACAGCAGTACATCACACAATGTACTTGTCCATATTGGAATAATGGGATTTCACTACCACTCACTCCGTGGGTGAACAGAGCGAAGGAACGAATGAATGTAAGGAACGTAGTCTTATTATTGAAGAATCATGGTATATCAACTATGAAGGAAACAAGGAATACCAAATTACCCTTTTCATATTCATCAATCAAGTGGAACAAACAACAAACAGACAAATCAATTGTACTTGCCTCAACCGTGATTCGAAGTCAACGATAGAAAGCTCTAGCCCCGGGGTTCACCACCACCTGCCAGCCGTAAAACAATATACTAAGTACACCAACCAAAAGTGTACAGCAATGCAATGAAACAGAAAAAGAACAAGCGTCCCTAAACGCAATCCCAACAATTAATCAAAACTCTCTCAAATTCTCAAATCTGTCCAAACGAACAGCTGTTAAGGAAAAATTCTTAACTTTTGAGTCAAAACTCCAAAATACATGAATCCAATTTTCCTAGAACCTACACAAGCCTAGATACAACTTCTCAGGTGACCAAAAGATCAAACTAGTTCATCTAAGTCTTTGTTTTTAATCCCAAGACCGATCTGCCATCTCCGTACTACTAACTTGTGAATTTCATAACTTTTGTTTGGCTCAACCAAACACATTGTTCTAATACTCTCTGAAACTAAAGGAAACCAACTATCTCAATAAAATTATCTCAAATATTTTCATTGTGCAACAAATGTTGTAAATAGTCAAGTAAAACTCTTCTGTCCACAACAGAGAGGCAGATTACAGCCTGAGCTTCTAAAATTCATAACTTTTGATCTAGAAATCCAAAAATTATGAAATTTAACTTTCTGGAATCACAATGAAAATACCTACAACTCTCAAGGATACCAATTGATCCAATTTGGCCATATCTCATATTAAATTTACAGATCTATGTTCGCTGTACAAGTCCTGAGACTGATTTAGCACTCTGTCTTGCGAAATTCATAACTAATTAACTGTTTATCTAAAAATTATGAATTAGAACTTTATGAAAAGATAACGAAAATTCCCATCTATCTCTAGGAGACGCTAATCTCTGAATCTGCTCGGATCTAACCCAAAACCGCACGTCAACAGGAAGACAGATTCAACCGATCTACTACAGAAATCTCAGAACATCTAATGAATACGAATCGCATACGAATTATCTATCAAAACTAATTGGGATCACGAATTTACCTACAAGAACGACGCGAGATGCCACTGAAATCTTCGCGAAGCCCTCGCGAAGATCACCCCCACCTTCTTCTTCTTCCTCTCCTCTCTTCTTCCCTCTCCTTCCTCTTCCTTATGGCCGGCAACAATGGAGATGCACCGGAGGGGAGGGGAGTGCTAGGGTTTAGCTCCCCCCCACATGGGCCCAAAGAGCTATGGGCCAAAGGCCCGAGTTCTAAAACTCCTCTAAAATTCTGAATTTTCTCTTTCTAATTATATTTAATTCTAATACTAGTCACTTATATGTTTTATATTTGAACGGGATATTACAGAATGCCCCTGGGTCACATACCGAGCCCCGCCTGTCTACCTGCGCCCATGAGTAGGCCGCCACGCCCACCGAGGAGCACCACACCACCGCTGCCTCCTCCTCGCCACTACCACTATGGCGGCTCCACCTCCAATCCTCACGACTTTGATCGCCGCTGCAGCCTCCCATCGCCGCCCATGGAGGATGTCGTTGTGCCCGCGCGCTCCAGCTTACCTCCGCCGCAGAGCCCTCACACTCATCACCGCAGTCGCGGCTGCCGCCGGAGCCATGGAGAGGCCTCTCTAGGCACCGCCACGCCACCGCCAGATCGACCACCGGGAATCGGGGAATTAGTGGGTGTTGGAGGAGGTGACGATCCACGTCGGAGCTCGTGCTTCGCTGCTGCCGCCAACTTCGAGGGCTTCGCCGAGCTTGTCATCGCGACGCCGGGCCTCGCTCGTCCTCGACGACTGGCGCTGTGGAGGCCGCCGAGCCGAGGGCTACGGCCACCACCAGAGCGTCTTCACCGTGGACTACGTGCCTCCTGGGGCTCGAGTCCATATCGCGGCCGGCTCGAGATGGAGGACGCCATTGCCGTGTCGTCTGCTTCTTCGACGAGTTCCGCTCGATGGTCGGCCGCAACTTCGGCGGCCGACGACCTCGATAGGGCCTCCTTCCGCCTCCCACCACTTCTTTGGTGTCTCGATGGCCACGGTGGCGTTTAGGTTCGCACATCATTCCCGACGCTTCCTTGCCCACTGGCGCTTAAACGCCAAACGCGGTTGTGCTGTCGGTCTCGGTGCCTCCTTGCCTCGAGGGGCGAGGCACGCCACAACGACAAGCCCCACCGCATGGAACACCACCTTGGGGAAGGTTTTTCTCGGTTCGTCCACCTCACGGCGTGAGCATGCTCACTTGTCCTAGTAGTTGAGGTTCCAACATGGAGTTGAAGTACCCACGAGGGTCGCACTTGCCACGGGGTTGAAGGCGAGCCACGGAGAGGCCGACGAGGCGGAGGCTGAGTTGAGATAGGTGAGGGCCATGCAGGCGAGCAGCAGAGAGCGAGCCGAGCGGTGTCGGAGGGCGAGCCACGGGAGGAGCAGGAGTAGCTCATGCCCGGTCATGTGACCTAAGGGGCATTTTGGTAACTTCTAGTGGGCATAAATGGCCTGAAAAATAGAAATTGGCTGGAAAACTCCAAAATAGCAAACTAAGAATTGAAAATTGTAAGAAGTGGTAAATAACGGATTGCAATCTACGTAATTGCAAAAGTGAGAAGATCATTCTATCGGGTGGTAAATCATCAATTGCCTCTTATACATGCCCTTAGTGCTCCACAACACAGACAACAGAAGACAAATAAAAAAACCAAAAGTGGGTACGTGAGGGAGGAAATGTTTCACAAGCTGCGCTTAAGCTGTAAATTGTTAACCAAGCACATGCAGCACCTGGACTCCTCATTATTTTATACGTATAATTCGCAAGTTGCCCATTTGTCAGAGGTGGTAAAATTTGGTTCAAGGCAGTAACGACAAAGCTCTGGCAAAATACTCCTACCAAAGGTCATACAAGAGTAAAAAGGACGGCCCTCACGTGACTACCTGCTTCTCAGCCATCGGATCAGCGTGAATCTTCTCCATCGCTCATCGGACGACCTCCAACGGCCCAACCGACCGGACCGACAACGGAGGTCGTTAAGCATCCACACCTCTTTCATGGCTGCAGCCGCACCGGGTGAAACTCATTGATGCCACACACGAGGTCAGTTCAGTGCTCCAGTCACACGACGTAACAGCGATGTAGTGCGCACGGAAACAAATGCAGCCGATTCACCCACCCCGAACCAAAAGCTAACCGCCCTCCAACCCCACCCTCCACGAAAAAGAAGCAAAAGAACCTCAGATTCACAACTGTGCAACCCTGCAAATCCTGTTCCTTATAGCTCACTCCTTTCACTCACACACTCTCTCCCAAGTGACGATCACAGTTAGAGAGAGGGGACGAGAATACAGAGCTTGAGTGCAACACAAGGCAGTGGGAAGCTAGGAAGAGCAGAGCAGAGAAGAGGAGGAATTTGGAGGGAGGGGGACAGTACTACCAGAAGAACAGAACAGTGGAGGAGGGAGCACCAAAAGGCGGCAGGGCAGAGCCTCCAAACGCAAGCAACCAAGCAGTCCAAGCGCAAAGCACAAATAAAACCGAGCAGAGCAACTAGAAGAATGCAGCAGCAGGGGGGCACGGCTAGTACAACTAGTACAAGAAGGCGCCTCTCGGTGCCGAGGAGAAGTGCGGCGGCAGGGGCGGGGGCGGGGGCGTCGGTGTGGGAGACGCGGATGAGGATGGACGAGGTGAAAGGCGGCGTCAAGGTCTTGAGCGCCGGCGGGGACGACGCTGACGAGGAGGGCCTGCGGGTGTACCGCCGCCTGCGCCGGAATCAGAGTGAGGGCGGCGGCGGCACGGCGGCTGCGGCTGCCAAGAAGAGGAGGAACTGGAAGGCCTCCGAGCCTGTCACGGCGATCGGGGAGCTCCGCAAGTCGCGGTCCGACGCGGCGGTGGCCGGGTGGTGGCCAAGCGGGCGGTGGCGAGGGTGTCCACACCGGAGAAGAAGGTGGCCGCTGCCGGCGGCGATGTGAAGGAGGTGTTGGTGGTGGAGGTGGAGAAAGCGCCATTGGAGGAATCCAAGAACTTTGAGGAGGAAACGGAGGAGGAGGAGTTGGAAGAAGAGTTGGAAGCAGAGGAGGAGGAGAAGGAGGTGCTGGATCAAGATCACATGACCATTAATGAGGAAGAAACTGTAAAATCAATAGCTCTGCATCAAGGCAAGAAAGAGTTCTTCCATTGTTGCTGACTCATTTCTTGATGAACCAATTTGATTTATTGATAAATCAATTTTCTAATTGTGATCTTGATTTGGTGTCATATTGCAGTGGATGACCAAGATCTTGAGCCACCGACAAAAAGTGAGGGCAATTAAGCAGATTTTTCATTTTTTTTCCTTTGGGGAATTGTTCGTCTTGTAATGGTAGTGTAAATGTAGGAGGGATTAAGGCTGTGAGAGCGCCGGTGGAAGACGAGAGAGCGGCCAATCCAGAGCCGGTGAAGCTTCCTCCAGGTAGACATACCATTATGTTCTTGGTTCGCTACAATTTTGCACTTTGTGTTGCCGTGAAGACAAGAAATTTCTCGTCCTACATGATCCAGAGAAGAAACTAGCTGCGGCGGTCGATCTCCGGGCGATGAACCCAGAGCCCATGAATTCCTCCTCCGTGGATGCAAAAACTATCCTAATTCAGGTGAATTTTAGTCTATTTCACTGACTCCTTCATCCCTACTAAAATGCAGTGGAGAAGAAGCCGACTCCGGTGGTAATTCACCGCATGACGAATGCAGAACCAGCAAGACCTTCTCCAGGTAACTTTGATGCATTAAAAAAAAGGGATAAACTCGAAAGCAATTTTAGCATTTCCTGAGTTACGGTTAATTGGTTACTTCAATTTTGTATTTCCTCTTTCTTGGTTTATTCAGAGAAGAAAGCTTGGCCGGTAATCGGTCGCCAGATTCCAAAGCAAGAGCCTGTGAATGCTCCTGGTGAGTGCCATTGACCTGTTCGGCTGTTCCTGCTGTGTTCTTGGTCTTCATCTTCTTCTTTGGTTTTTTTCTGATGCACTGAGGTTTTTGGTCCTATGTGGAAGAGTATGAGGAGATTCAGGGCAAGCCATCAGCACCTAGGAGAAGCAATGGAAGAATGCAGAATATTGGTTAGTGTTTTATGGCCTTTAAGTCTGCCAATTTGGTGCTTTTTTTAGGTTCAAGAAATTGGAATTGATGGGTTTTCTCCTTCCTTTTTACCTGATTTTTCCAGTGGATTTGGTGATGTGGAGAGATGTGTCAAAGTCTGCACTTGTGTTTGGTTTAGGGACTTTCTTGCTGATATCCTCTTCTTATGCCAAAGACCTAAACTTCAAGTAAGTCACTATTCAGTATTTACTGCGCTGTTACTCTGAAGTCACAAAGCAGTAAAAATTTTAACAGTCAAAATTAGCTAACCTTCCCATCCATATTCTAAACTAAACAGCACAATCACAGCAGCTTCATATCTAGGCCTGGTCTACCTTGGCCTAAGGTTCCTTTGCAAGTCAATACTCAACAGGTAACTAATTTGTCGAAATTACCTGCATAATCACATACAAGACATGCAAAGTGAATTCTTCTTGCTTAATGAATTCAGGTTTGAAAATGTGGAGTGTGATGACGAGAGAAATGGTGAAAGGTACCTGGTAGGGGAGGAGGAGGCCATCTGGCTGCTGAGGCTTGTGCTGCCTTACATCAATGAGGTGCTCCTGAATCTAAGGTCTCTCTTCTCTGGTGAGCCAGCAACAACCATGAAGGTAAAAAGAAGACATTGTCTACTTCTATAAATGTTAGGCAAAAAAAAATCACTATACTAGTCACTGGCACATATGCATGCATGGACACATCTCTAGATTTGTACTAACAGATGGAACATGTCCTCTGCAGCTGGCACTGCTGCTGTTTGCAATGGCCCGTTGTGGCAACTTTGTCACCCTCTGGACCCTGGGCAAACTGGGTAAGTACCACTGGAACAAAGCATACATGTATCGCCATCTCTGTATATCTTTCTCTCTCTCAAACATGAAGATGGTGAAATCATTGCCATAGGCAAAAGTTGAAGGGAAACAGATGCCTTGCATTTTTTTAAAAGAAAACTCTGTAACAATCACTGATGCACAAGCTTAGCTTTAGCCATATTTGTTAGGACCACAAGCATCAAGAACTGCAACTTGTACAGATAAAGGTGCAGGGAGAAGAAAAGATCTATAGCAAGACTGGCAGTCACTGACTTTTTGTGCCTGTGATCTGGGTTTGTTTGCAGTGTTCTTTGGGGTCTTCATCATTCCGAAGGTGTGCTCCTCTTACTCCACACAGCTCGCAAGATATGGTAAGTGAAAACTCTGGTTTTATCTGTAAATTTATTTAGATTTTCGCTATAACAGAAGTGTTATGCACATAAAGAAAACATTCAAGAACAGTCTACCTCAGTCACTGACAAACACCCCTAGTCAATTTCCACCGTTAATGGGACCCGCTTATCAGCGACTCATAGATGGGATTTTGCACGCATTTTGTATGCCCTTTGTTCATAACCATCTCTGTTTTGTTTCTTTAAAATTGTGGTTGTTGGATCCAAGTTTTCTCTTCTGCTACATTGGTACACTTTTTTTTACTGGCCTCCAAGGCACTGGAGCATGTGCATAGGTAGAGAGGATCAAGATCCTTGCCATTGCAATTGGCAATGGCGAGGAGCACTGATGCCCTCTAACTTAACTCCGTCCATTTGTTAGATCGAATGCGGATGGATGATACTTGGTCGGTATAGTAAAATCGCTTCTGATGTGTTCTCGCACAAGAAATATTTTTGTGTTTCTACAATATTCTTTGTAGTCTTTGCCGCCGAGCAATTTATTAACGAGACCGATGCGCACGGATGAGACTGGTCGGTATAGTAAAATCGCTACAGTGTGCTCCTGCGACATAAATATTTTATCGCTTTCTCTGATATGATTGCGCAATCTGCCGCTGAGCGTATTAACGTAGTCTCGAATCGCGATCTGCAAAGATGCCAGAAGATCCGAATCCAGCAGAAAAGGCTATGTAAATTAATGGACAAGGTAAATTGTGAAGGACAGAAGAATTTTATTAAAGTGAGGGACATTGGTATTTGGGATGGTACATATATGTACTAGTAGTACTCCACTATACCAGTAGATTAGGTATAGCTCAGATCCATGATCGAAACCCTGCTGTTACTCAATTCCGGTGGGAACGGGATCCAAAAACGGACGAAATTCTTGAAGTCAAGTTCAAATTCAAAATCCCGGTAGTTAGATCCTAAATTCATATCTCAAGACTTGAATTTCGAGCGGTTTTTTTTTTTTCGATTTCGGTTCACCGCCGATAACGAGATAACGACCTCCGAGCGGTTTTGTTCTGTTCGGTTTTGGATCCTTGGCTCAGATTCCTGTAGTGGCAATATATGTGTCTGGCTGTGAACAATCCCTTCTCTGAAGGGTACTCCTTTTAATGCTTCTTCTGGGTTATGCTCTACACTAGAGCCAAATAAGGTTGTTCCAAAACTAGTCCAAGAGGGCGAGTCCATTTTATGTGATTAAAACCGATTCTTCGGTGCCATAAAAATTCAAGTTGAAGTAGAAAAAAAAGGTACATAGCTGATCAAGGTGATATATTTATTTGTTACCCGATTAAAATATATTTACACCGAGGAAATCCACATATACTTTGTGCATAAGAGATGATAGATTTGACGTTTACTTACTCTTTACCACTTCTAAAGAGAATCATGAGTAATGACTAGTTTGCACTGTTCAACCTACATTAGCTAATAGACTTAGAATGAGAATGTAGTTAGACCTATGGTTTTGTTACTGATGGTAAAAGGTAAACTAGTGATTTTTATTAGGACCAAAGTATACATCAGCTAATAAATTAAGAGCACAATTAGACCTAGGTTTTGTGACTGATGGTAGAAAGTTCTCATTGGCGTTATCAAAATTTAATTTGGTTCATACCGGTAACAAACGCCCTAAATTAGCCAAAAGTAACTGATGCGGAGTAAATCCTACCTTTTACACGTGCGAGCTTTTTAATTGGTCGACACGCCGCCGCGACGTGTCCATGTTGTATCCGTGTCACACACGGTGTCCAACACGGATATGGCAATAAACTGACATGTCCGTGCTTCAGAGGGTGTGGCAGTGGCCCACAGTGGCCAAAAGTACCAACTCTGTCCTCTAACCGTAGGAGGGATGACATAGGTTGACAAGGATCAATACTGTGTAACAGTTGTGTCAATGATCAATATCATCTCCATGGCCCTGGGTAAAAACCTCAAAAAGAGGAAGATAGCAAAAGATCAGGAACCTCCTATTTGCGCTCAACCTCAAATGATATGAAATTGATAGATGCTGTCCCAAGTGACCCACACCTCCTTGTTTTATTCTTTTTCTTTTCAAGGTGGAAAGTAGAAGAATCTTACTAACGGCTAGTGTTAGTCTCATCACAGGTGTCACGAAGGATTAATTTACTGAAAGAACTTCTGTTAATTATTATTTGTGGATGGGACTATTGTTTTAGACATCAACACAGTTTCAGTTGCCCACATTTGACAATTGTGTTTTGCTAATGTATATTAGTGAAATTATTAGAAGTATATATTATAATATAGAAGTACTTTTGATAATAAATATACTAAGCATCGTATCCTTAAACGTCGTCTATTTGATTGATAACGGGTGGAGTACTAGCTAGCATCCCAAGCAAGTGATAGCGTGGTCATTCTGGCTACCTACTCTGTCTTGGGAGAAGATACAGGAACTGACGTTGGAAAGTTTTGACTCCAATGCTTAGGTTCATTGGGAGTAGTAGTATATCATATATCACTTAGCTATTAATAGGGTTGTTGTATGACAACAGAAATATCGGGTTGTTTGTCCCAGCTTAACTACTATTGGACTTCTCTGCTTGGACCATTGCTTTGGCTTTCTCTTAACATAAACTTATGGAGTACTACAGTAAGCCTAGTCTTTAGTCATTAGTTTATCTAGCAGTCACATCACTGAGGTAGCGGGTTGAGTGTTACCAGATTTCCTGGAAAAAAAATCCGGACAAAGTTCGCTTGAATTTACTTAAAAACCAGTCGAAATTCAAAATTGAAATTTTAATTTCTGAAACCGGGAAAACGGCGGTTTTTCCGTTCCAGTCCCTACCGTAACCGACGGTAACCGGCTGACTTTTTTTTCCTGATGAAACTATACTGTCAAGGTTATCTCTGCTCACAGCTAGCAAAAACGAAAAAATGTTGGCCGCTTGGTATTTTTGTCATCTAGGCATGTGCTGTCAATGCTGAAGCTTCCTAGCTTTGCCCTTTTGCACGTGTAGTGTTGGCACTAGGTCACTCCCCTCCAGATATGCATTTCTCATCCCTAGATCCAATCCCCCTTCCATTCTGGCCCCTCTGTGGGGTCATCTATTTGTTCACCAACCACCAAAAGTAGTAGTTGCACCCCTAAAAATAAACAGTTGGCTCGAGACATACTCATTAAATTTATTTCTCATCAACAACATACAAGATCAGATGCTCTAAATGATGTAGTTGTGCTACCATTTATGCCACTTCTTTAATGCTTGCATTGGGTTAAATTTAGCAAGTTGTGTCGCCTGCGTCAATTAAAGCCATAGTAAAGTGGAAGAATCTTGTGATGAAGTTGATTATGATGAAAGTAGCACCTTTTAACGAGTCTATCAAAGTCATGGAGTCTCATGACTTCACTCAGTGATAGATGGTAGATAGCTTGTCACTGTACAAGCCTTGATGTTCATGTTTCTTCCTCTCACCGTCTCACGTTTCCTTTTTATTTTGTTTGATCTTATCAAATTTCCTGCTAATACCAGACAATCAAACATATGTAGCGAAGTAGAAAGAATTAATATTCCTCTCATAGTTGATGCTGTGGATCAACAGTGACACTAATTTTCCTTTTACTTTCCAAATGAAAAGAATGTTCAGAAGAAGAAACAGCATGGCTAGCTTTAATTATGTTTGGTTCCCTCATCTTTTCTTTTCATAACATCGATTAGGGCACTTACATAGACCCTACTTTACTTGTCCTTAATCATAGTGTCCAGTTCCATCTGATGAATAAAGCAACGCCACGAAAAGGAAGATATCAGAATCTGACAAACAAGACCGTCAGCAAACAGCATTAGTTGAACATGATATCAGCCCTGACCACGAAGGACAGGACAACCATAATGCTTAGCCCTTTCTTAAAAAACAGAAATCAAGAAAAAAATAAAAGAGGAAATTAAGAACATGTGCTCTTTTTTGTTTTGCTGCTGTGTAATTGTACTGAATTAATTTTGCTCTCCATGGCAGGCAAATTTTGGCTGGAGAGGTTCGGGGATGCATGGGAGTCTTGCTCCCACAAGAAGGCAGTCGTGGCAGCTGTCTTCACCCTCGTCTGGAATATCTCCTCCACGGTTGCTCGTGTCTGGGCTGGTAATTAACCTCTTCTAGCCACATCATATAATGTTCCTACGTACCAATGGATCCCTACTGCGTGGACCGACGGTTAACACTGCTTGTTGTTATACGAGTGGACACTAAGTTCTGCACTTCTACCTTGTCAATCAATTAATAGGATTTTCCAGAAAAAGGCTAACTCCCGTGCTTGCTTAATATTTCATTAAAAAAAAAAAGGTTGCATTCCATCCTTCGCAAGAATGCTAACCATGGGTCCTTGGTGTTTGCGCAGTGTTCATGCTTGCGGTGGCGATGAAGTGCTACCAGCAGCGCATGATGGAGTACGGCTGGAGCAGCACGGTGGAGGAGGCTCCCCAGGAAGCCGCCGATGAGTTACAGCAAGAAGAGCCTCCGGCGAAACCTGGCCAGGCCAAGGTTCACGATCACGAGGCACAGGGCTTCACGGCGGCGGCGCCGCGGCACCGGCGAGCGCCGGTCTCAGGCGAGTTCGCGAGGGAGAGGCTGAGGGCGAGGGCGGCATCCAGCCGAGGTGATAGAAATTGAGAGGGTGGCTTTTGCTTCTTCTTTTCCCTGTGCTAGTCTAGTCTTGGACGTTGTGATGGATGGGCTTGTGCACACCGGACGTTGTCTGGGTGGCTTGTAATGTTTGGAGGCTTTGGCATTGGCAAATGGCAAGCAATATAATAGAATTTTTTTATTAATTAACCTTTTTGTAAAATTTTATTTTAAAGTTAACCCGGTAGACTTTATTTTCAATTCGACTCTCTTTAGTCACGTCACCACCCATAACGTGACAAAACAACACATCGCGTCGGCCATTTCTGGTCAAACTCTTGTCATGCTTCTTTGGAAGTGGCGTGGCGATGTTAGTCACGCCAATTGTGGTGTAACAAAAAGTGCTATTTTGAGAATTTATTCTGGCGCGTGACAGTATTATTTTTTCACGTCACCATCCGTGACGTGACCAAATAAGTCAGAATTGGAAATAAAGTGCGCCGGGGGTTAACTTTAAAATAAAATTCAAAAACAAGGTTAATTAATAAAAAAAAAGTTCAATATAATAAGATCGATCCATGCATGGCGTTCATAGATAGAATCGCTGTTTTTCGGCAGTAAATATTGTGTTGCAATATGCGGTATATGAGGATTTTATACAAGCTCACAAGACATCAGCTGTATCAGAAAATCGTAAACTGATTGCAGATGCCGTTTCTGGGAAACACTATGGCCTAGAACCAGGGGCATGAAACCTGAGACCGATTATTATTTTGAGATTGCATCGATGGTATTTGTACCTGTACTTTTCCTCTTTATTCTTACCACCTATACGTTCAGAGTTGGCAATGTACCACCTATATCTTCATGTTTTGGCATGCTAAGTATATTTTATCACACAAGATCTGGAAACCAAGTGGTAAATTGCAACACTTGTGCATGTCCGATGCAATCCTCTATTATTTTAGTCAGGTGGTGACATAGTTTATTATCGATTCAACTGCAAGACCGCGACCAAACCTAACAAACTAAACTAATATTGTGTTGAGTATGCCAGCTTCCTTGTGCTAGTATTTCATATGCATGTGTGCGTACTTGGCGTGTAGCCTTGCAAGCATGTGTGCAGCGCTTCTCTACGAACTACGAAAATAAGCTCGTGACAACATGAAAATAAGCTCGTCACAACATGCCAATTTGACCACTAAATTTTATCATCATATTTTTAAAGAAAAAAAACTTATAAAAGTGTAATGCTATAAAAGTATTTTTCACGACAAATTTAATCGTACCATTTTCGTATACCCAAACTACATATTTTAGATAATATGTTTGGTTAAAATTGATAAAATTTGACTCCCGCATTCTAGGGTGATTTCCTTTTGTGGCTGGAGTAATTGGATTTAAAAAATTCGATTTTAGACGATCAAATACATAATTCACACTAATGCATCATACTAATCTACTGCAAACCTTCCATCGTTTCTGTTTACTCAAGTCGAATTACATTTCATGACATTCCAACTTATTTCACCCACCTGCGCTCCATTTTGAGATCTTTCTATTTCTGATATTGTTCTGCCACATGTCAATGGACATAGCACAAATATATCCGAAGATATCAGTTTCCTTATTTCAAAGAGCTCATCTTTGACATCCATTAGAATTTCCCAGGAATTCTAGTTGAATGCAACTTGTTCGTTGACTATTGATCACCACACGCGCTCCTGCACAATGATCCAAAACATAAATATCCATGGCCAAAAAAAAAACACGAGAACATATAAAAAGGTGCAATATAGTTCTGCCAAAAATTCACTACAAAAGAGGTGAATGGATCACTATCGCAAAATTTCATAAGCTTCAAGAAACAAGTAGTATCGAACTGAGGTAACAAAACTCAACTAAATCATCTATACAAAAGGTGCATTATACTTCTGGCAAAAATTCACCACGAAAGAGGTGGATGGCTCACTACCGCAAAAATTCATAAGCTACATGTATTGAACAAGGGTAAAAAATAAAGTAAACCATCTGACATCTTCTCAGCTCACAAGGTGGATATCGATAAACACATATGGGCTTTCTTCATTATTGACTAATGAAATAACATGCGAAATTTTTATGCACTTCTCACCTAATTGACAGTAATGTCCTATAATATCCAATTGCATGGTATCATGTGTCCTTTGAAGATGACATCTGACCGAGAACCTCATGCACAAAAAGGTCCTGCAATTCTAAGTATTTAGTTCTCCATTCTTTCCCCTGTTGGTTTGGTGCACCATACGGAGTACTCGCCCCAGAATGAAAAATTCTGGAAGAACTGCTGTGCTGCCGGATCAAAGCAGAATGATAAGGTACAACAAAAAGAAACATGGAAATGGCAGGTAAAACGAAATGAGTTGCATCGAATGTCAAAGGCAATACAAAATGAGCTTACCTGGAGTTCATCCAAGCAGCGCTCTAGAAGGTTGGAGCTGAGATTTCCAGCAATGTGAACATCGTTTTCAGGGTGGGGCAAAATTACAGCCCGTTGTTCAACTTCTCCATTTGCTGAGCAAACTTTACGCAATGGTTGTAGGGGTGGCAGATTTACTCTTTTTGGTGTTACTATGAGAACATTAGTAACTGGACCTGTTAGACAAGCATGTTAACAAAATCTCAAAATCCTGTACTTTCCTAAAACATGATTTATAAATTAAGTACAGAACAAAAAGGAAATACAATAAAAAATTGTAGTATAACTCAGCCTAGTTCTTTAAAACGATCAATTCAGACTAGTTTAAAGTCCTGCGTTCCGAATAAATAAGTTTATGCCACAGACAAAATGAAAACTTATATGTGGATCATGAACCCTGAATGCAAAGCTCAGGCCTCAAGGGAATTCCTTCAGTGCTCCACCTTTGGAAAGATGTACGGACCTACATTTTGCTCCGGTCATGATCCAATAATTCAGTGGCACAAGTTGCTCCAGTCAAGCGCAAATAGGAGGTTCCTGATCTTTTGCTATCTTCCTCTTTTGAGGTTTTTACCCAAGGCCATGGAGAGGATATTGATCATTGACACAATTGTTACACAGTATCGATCCTTGTCAACCTATGTCATCGCTCCTACGGTTAGAGGACAAAGTTGGTACTTTTGGCCACTGTGGGCTACTGCCACACCCTCTGAAGCACGGACACGTCGGTTTATTGCCATAGCGTAGCCGGACACCGTGTCCACACGGATACAATCTGACACGTCATGGTGGCGTATCGGCCAATTAAAAAGCGAATTTTAATTTTCAAAATTCCCGACACATGTCGGACACAACGTGGCCACGTATCCGACATGGTCCAACGTCCAACACGGCCCAACCAACCCACCAGAGGGCATAACCCTAGCTTCCTCTCCTCTGACCTCTCAATCCCAATCCCCGCGACGTTGTCTCCCGCACGCCACCTCCTCCCCATCGCCCTCCTCACGCCCCATCAGCCTCGCCGCGCCGCCGGCTCACGCACCTCCTCCCTCACGCCTCATCTATCTTGAAGAACCAGAGTTGGAGAGTGTGTTGTTTGGAGAAGAGTCTACACTGTGATGATCCAAGAAGAAAATGAGGATGAAGTTGAAGTCTAGGAGTCTCGTGCTATCTTTTAATTAGCCTTGCCACTTGAATTTGAGTTTGTTATATAACTTAAGTTGAACCACTCCTACGTTGGCTAGTGGCTACTTGTTTTTGGTTGAACCCTGCTTTTATCGCTTGTCATTTATCATTTATCAATGGGAAGTGAGCGTAGCTCACTTGGCAAGTCGGGGAGCTGGGGCTCCCCGCCTGCGTTCAAGCTGGGGCTCACGCAGGCGCCCCATGGTCGGTTCTGGAGGGGAAAAATTCCCGGAATAAAAAAAAACTTCTAAATGAGAAAAATACCTAGTTCCTCCTAGGTATTCTCAAAAAAAAAGTTATCATTTATCAATTTTTGCTGCTCAATTGCTTTGATTGCTCAAAATTAAGTATACATGTTATCTTTGTAGTCTTCTTGATCATGTTACTTCTTTTCCTGATTAATGGAATTCTGATTTATGGAAATGGTATTCACATGAACAATTGAACATACCATGAATTGACTGAAAGAAGAATGAAGAGGCAAGGATCATCTTTGAGAGGTATGTATTCCGAGTTTACTTTACACTTCACATTATTTTAGTTTGACAAGCATGAAGAAATATAAAAAATAATACTTATGTGTAATTTATTCTTATTATTTAAATATATATAGTCGTGTCGCCGTATCGATATTTTTTTTGGAAAATGGCGAATCCGAACTATAAACCAATCAAATGAACAACACAAGAACACATTTCAACATTTCAATTTGTCCATCGATATGGTCATTTTGTTTTGGATAGAAAAAGGTTGGATTTGGGCATTGGGTTTCACCAGAACCGAGGCAGATTAATTCCATAATAGATAATACAGATTTAACCTTATATCTATTAATACATTTCATTTAAGATTTGCTAACTTTTCTTTCAGGGAGTACTGAAGCAAATCCGAAGGTTCCGTTCACCCGTGGATACAAACCTCAGCTGTTGACAGGTCATTTTCTCAATTATAAGCAAGGCTTCCTAAAGAGCTACAGTTATTTTTCCAAGATTATAATCACTAGACTTCCTAAAGAGACAGTTGTTTGAGCTTATAAAATAGATATGGCATATCCTACTTGAAGTAGGTTGGATTGATAGATTTAATTCCAGGTGAAGTATCCTTAGACATCAATATGCGCAGGAACAAACTGTACAATTGTGCATAACCGCATACAAATGTGAACTTCTACTGTGTTAATATCTGTCTTCAGATGGTATGAACAGACTTAAACCTACAACCAATGCCAGAAATGCAACAAATGAGACTTCTGTCATTCTATCGAAGGTGCCAACATTTAATATCATCTTGTTTGGTTTTTCAGGGAGGATTGTTTCTACTTTCTATTCAATTAAGCATGTTCAGAAGTAATTATCAACTCCATAGTCCATAAAATAATGCACAATACAGATAAACCAGGTTCAAACTCTTGCACTACTTTATACATGAGTTCACAAACAAAACAAAAAAAAAAGCTATGAAAGTAGCTTATGAACCTTGGGAGTGTTTGAATTTTCGGGTTACTTGCTGACTTCTGGTGTCCCAAACCCGAACATTACCATCCTCTGATCCAGAGACCAGTAAAAGTCCATCTGTGCTTGATGCTAAGCTGGTTACTGCCTTGCTGAATCAATTACACAAAATACCAGGATCAACATAAGAAGTCTTGCCACACAAAACACAGAAAACTTACATTTAGGTGACTCAAACTAAACAGTACAAGTTGTTAACATCTTTCTCTAGAAAAAAGGTACCCATTTAACTTATGCTGCTAACCACAGCACATATCTCTAGTAAAGAGCAAATCCAAAAAGTATCTGAAGTATTAGTCATAAGAATGAAACAAATATCAAGCCAAACAACCAGCCAGGATATACTGATCGCAAAAAGAAAGAGCTTTGGAAGTCGATCACAATTATTGCGTACTTTCTTTATGGAACTATGTGCAATTGATAACCGTGCCACATTCACGCATACTTTGTAGGTGTAAATACATCGGTCAGCATAAGAATGTTCAACTCGTGGAAGTTTATCCCAGCTTATGAACTTAGTGGATATATACAAGAGAAGTTACAAGATGCAGAGATTTCGAGAGCAAAGGCTTATAAACACCCTAATGGCAAGTTACATAATGTGACATTCTACGAATAGCTTTTCATCTATACAATTGGCCCCACAACAAACCTACATGATAATTAAAGGACACGCCAGGAAACTCCTTAAACTTTTGTAATGTCAAAACACCATTTGCAGGCAAAGGACTATATTGTCTTGCCTTGGCCACTAGTCTAGGCACCCATCGCACACTACAGTGTATGGAACACAGCGCATTGTTGGTCTGTACGTTAGGGAAAAAGTTACTTTTGAGTATGCAAATCACAACTGCTGCAAGCAATCAGTTTGGAACAAGTTGTGTATAGATGTATTACGCAAATCCTACATCTTATCTTACATAGTTTATAAAATACAATCCCAACAACTGCATAAACACCAAGACACATAGGTCCATGTCAATACTATCTAATATAGATCCATAAAACATAGCACAGCAAAGTCCTTACATATTTATAACCTCAAAAGTTGCGTCAACAATAAGCACAGAATCAAAAAATTAGCACTCATTTGACTAACTTCATCCAGACAACATAGTCATAGGTCATCAGTAATATACACACGTTGGTAATTATTAGCTTTCAATAAATAGCTTTTCTTTCCATTAGTTTCCGTCTCATGTGCTCTCGCTCCTCTCAAAATCAAGGTGGTGTCTGGGTGGGGTGGTTATGCAATTTTCCCTAATAAAAACTAAAAGCTCCGCCATAACAGTCATCCCACATTCCCAATTTGGCAGTTCCGTAATTATAATCCCTTTCCATCTCAAAAGTTGTAATGGCTCCAGTCCTACTCCCACCAGTTAAAAAGTCAACAATGCGATCCCTTTCCAATTGACATTGCAACAGTTCTCATCGCCAACCTAAACCTATTCCTATTTTGCCACCTCCAATCATCTCCATCTCCTACTTGCCATCCAATTCCAGGTGCTCCTTAATCATCTTCACATTCAAACTGTTGTTCTAAGGTCTATAACTAAAAATTGGTGGTGAATCGCAAACACCTGACTCAAGCGTTTCATTCAATGATCAACAGCAGCGGTAGCAAGCTAGCCTGCTGGCAGGTTATTTTATGATGTGATTACCACTTACCAGTGTAAGCAGATCCCTTCTGATCCTGATGTTTACCTTGTGGATGAGGATCTGAACTAGCTCAATCACATACAGAACTAATTGAGTGTCCGAGAGAGATGGCAAGGCACCATTTAATTGAGCGATGCAATTCACTCAATTCACTTTGGAATAAGTTGTAAGGATGACAAAGCAACCAATTGACAGTAACAAGAATGATACAAACAGGACATGCACTCCGTGATCACGAGACAAATTTAACTGCTTTTGTTTACAACTTTCAGTTCATAGACCATGCAGCATATCACCTAGCATTCTCCAGTTATTTGGATTGCCATTTTTATGCCCAACTTGTTTAGTATGACAGTTGGAATTTTGAGATATAGTTGTTTTCTGAGGCAATACTTACATAATGGCAAGCACATTTGCATATCCGGCATATGAAGTGCATAGTAACAATAGACTATAATCTAAACTCAAAATCAGCAACACACATTCAACAGTAAAATACAAGAACAAAATTATGCTATTTTGTTTTTTAATAAAAAAATGACACGGCTAGTTTAGACTTCTGTAGCCCTAGTTAAAGCCTAACCATACAAGACGAATTTGTAGCCAGTCTACTCAAAAGACATGAAAATTTTTAATCTACGTCTTAAAGCTGTTTACTTATATCACAGGATAAAAGAGGGGTATCTCATGAAAAACTAGGACAGTAGGCAAACCTGTGGTCATCCAAAGCCCCAAGAATAGATGAATCTTCACTGCCATGAGAGGTGACATCAACACCCATACCAGTAACATATATCTTTCCATCTCTTCCGCCAGCATAGAAAATATGACTTCTTGGATCTAGTGCGACAGAATCAATAATAGCAGGAAATGAAATGCTTCTTAGCATCCTACCCTCAGATAGACTCCAAATCTGGGGGAAAAGGAACAAATATGAGTATTGACTAGCTTAATTAGCCCAAAATGCTAAAGCTAAAAACTATAAACAAGGATGCTGGCAAGAATGACTAGAACATATAGACGAGTGCACTTCTGCACAGCATACAACTCAAAGACAAAGTACAGACAGAAACACACTTTACAGCTACGATCCTCTGAAGATGATACAGCAATTGCTCCATGGAAACAAGCAATATCAGTTACAGGCAGTACGTGCTGATTGAAGCTATATAAGTAGGGTGTCTTCGCCTCCAACCTTGACTGCTCATCAAGCATCCTACAGTCAACACCACCAAACCCAATCAAACATATACTAAAAGGAGTTCACTCAATTTTACCATAATCAACATACATACGTGAGAAGATCCCAAACTTTGATGCCCCCGTCTTCAGACCCTGAGACAAGCAAGAAGTCATAGAGGGCAAGACACCTAACAACACGATAGTGTGCATGCCATTGGACAAGCAGCTCTCCACTAACCACCTACAACCAGAACCGCCAAAGAAAACCGGGTGTAAGCTAGAACAAATTTTCAACATTAACCATAAAGCTGCTGAATGGATCAGATAAATATCACAATTTACCAAAAAGTTAAATTTCTACACAGAATCAAACCAATAGGCACATAGAATACCAACAAACTGAGGATAAGATACAACCAACAACCCAATTTGGACTTCCATGACACACACACACCAAGTACAAAAGAGGTAAAAATTTCAACACACAAGAATGAAAGTACACGTAAATTCTAGAAAGTTGAAACTTCATATGAAGTAGCTGCAAAACTTCAAAGTTCAAACAGATGTATTTTTAAAAAAATCAGTAAAATGCCATTCCAAACGATGTGGTTTTGAAAATGTCATCAGGTGTCGAACTGACATGTCAGTCCAGGACCCCACATGTCTGTGAAACATCCAGTAGCATCTATCTCTATTCATACTACTACCTCCGTTCTTTGTTAGATGTCATTTTAGCTCTCTAAACAAAGAACAATGCACTGCTTAATGCTTCATCTTGTGACATATTTGCCCTTGTTAATTGCAGTCTTACCTTGAACAATGCACTATGTAATGCTTCATCTTGTGAGTTGTGTTAGAGTAATGACACTTATACCAACCCACTTTTAATAGGGGCTTTTTGGGAAAACACTGTCTAGAAAACCTAAAACGACATCTATATGAGAACAAAGACAAATTTCTAAAACGATATCTAAAAGAGAACAGATGGAGTAACTGAGGCTCCACTAGAAGTAAGCACGTTAATCGAGGCAGTATAAAAAGCGATAACTTCACATCAACCGTAGTGAAAGAAACAATAAAGATAGAAATTCTCAAATTAATCAAAGAAAAAAACATATTATGTCAACCCTAGCGGATCCTCCAATTATAATAACCTGACCATATCAAAAAAGTGTTCGAGACATTGAAATCTAGAGTCTGTATGTCATGTTTGAAGTTTTATGTACATATTTGAATGAAAATCTAGCTAATATATAGATGTCCTGTATGTAACCTATACAAAGTACTATAAGCACACCGATAACACTGCAGAAAATATGCACCAAGTATTCGGCCAGATAAGCAATGCCGATCTGTATAATGGAAGAGCACACAAGTTCCAAAAAACGCCTAATCACGCCTAAGCGCATAAGCTAAGCTTGTCAGCAATTTGGTGCTAATCGGTGGTTTAGGCGCTGCTTCGCTTAGCCGGTCCAAGTCGGTCCAAGACGGACCTCATGGACACACAAGGCGGGACAATGGCATGCATTGGCGATGCATGGCGCGGCAAGGTGCTCTGAGGCGACTCACCGTGGTTCATTGTCGCCTCCTCCTGAGGATCCAATGGCAAGGCGTTGCCTCCTCCTAGCTTCCACGGCGTGCCGCCTCCAAGCAATCCTCAATGTAGCCTCCTCCGGATCCTCCCGTCGCCAGAGGATCAGAGGCTACCCGAGGCCTGAGATCTAAGCGGGCTTACTGGAGGAGAGGAGGGAGAGGGAGAGGGTTGTGAGGGTCTTGCGGCACGGATCTGGCGGCGGTGTTGCAGTGAGCGAGAGAGTGAGAGAGCCAGGAGTTGCAGTGAGTGAGAGAGTCATGAGTGAGATCGAGGAGATATTTGTTGAGATCGAATCAGTACGATATTGCTTTAGATCGGACGGTATATCGACGGCCGAGCATCTTGCTTGTTTGCTTTTACATCTGGATGGCGATACTTCTTCTTCCGCGTCTCATTCTTCTTCTTCCCGAGCATCTTCTTCTTCCCACGCCTTCTTCTTCCTCGCCTCCTTCCTCCTCGCCACTCGCCTTCGCGCCTCCGCCTTTGCCCCTGCTCCCTCGCCTCTATTCTCGCCTCGCCTCTGCCTCCCTCCAGCAGGCTCGTCTCTGCCTCCGCCTCACTTTGAGTCGGCCACCTAAGCGCGCCTCGGGGCGCTTAGGCGCCCTAGGCGTGGCGGCCATCACACGCTCGCCTAGCGCTAGCGCTAAGTGAACACCGAGAGCACACAACAAACAAAAAAACAATCCTAATCGTATTAAAACACGTATAGGCTAATGCAAAAAAAAGTTACTAAAAGTGATGTTTTTGTTCCGTAAGATCGTGAGAGGCATTAAATGTAATGAGAGGAAGCATTAATTACGTGTCGTGAGATGCATATTTTGGAGTACTTAAGCATGCAAAAGTTATGTGCTCTCATATGCATCTTTATCTCAAAACTTTCTTTGTTTTCCAATGTTGCACAAAATATCTTTGAAAATCTAATGGTACAAGGGTGTTACCAAGGATTCCCAAAAAGCAAAGAATTACAACCAATGTATCTCCCCTTAATCATGTAATATGAAGTTATGAACAACAAATTAAATATTTTGTCAAGGTAAAACTAATTACAACCTTCAATTTTGGTATCACAATGGATTTGTAAAAAAAAAGCTAGACGTGTGATTGCACAGATTGTACTAATTGGGTTCTCAAAAGACCTCACCTTAATTCTAGGAGAAAAAAGCAAAGGATTCTACAATTGTTAGATATGACTTGTATAGGGTGTTCATTGCCTATTTACAAACACATGTAACTTATATATGTTAGCGATCCCGCCTATCCCCACGCTTCCAGACCGGATCCCGCCACACCGCAGGTGTCAGCTTACCGAGCAAGATCCTCCTGCTTCCCTTTGCCGCCTGGCCACCCGAGCCTCCCCACAACTGCCGGAGCTCGGCTCCTCTACTCGATGCTATACGCAGGCTGTCTTTGCTGCTTTCTTTCGCGCCCTTCTTGAGCCTTTGTCCACAGAGATCGATGCTCGATGGCCTTCGTTGGCCCTTCCGCCATTCCACTCACTGGTTTGGTTTTGACGAGAGCGACCTTCTAAGAGTGGAATGCTTTCTTTAGATTCACCTCAGCATCGCCTCTGGGGTCATCTCACTAGCGTGAGCACCACTGTCCGCCTCGCCCACGCCGCATGGGTTATCTTTGGCTCTTCCTGTTATTACGGATTAGGGCGCCAGAGGCCACAAATGCCGCCTGAAGGAGGCATTGAGTTGTACCAAGATGAGCCGTGACGCCACGAGAGATGGCATGATATCGGCTTCGGGTACCACCATCTCGTGGGTAGCATGTTCATGATCTCCATGGATGTGGGCAAGTTGCCGGCTACTCAACCGATGTGGGGCGCCGAGCTCACTACCAACCAACGAGTGATACTACATACCTCCGTCAGCGCGCACAAGCCACTCCTTCAAGGCACTCGATGCCACCGTGGATGACTTCTACCAGCAAATGTCAGAGATGTGGCGTCAGCTCGACTATCTGAGGTTGGATGTCCGCCGGACTGCCCCTCCCTTGGTGTCTTCGCTCCACGCTTCGCTAGGAGACTCGCCATCTCAACGACTTCCCGACGTGTCTCTGGCCTGAGTTCAAGATCGTGCGTGCTTAGCTCCTGACTCACCACCCGCGCTCGAGCTTAATGAAGGCCCTCATGGGTGTTCATGCCGAGGAGACTCATCCTCATGGCATGGCTTAGATGTCGGTTGTCTTGTCTGCTTTCGTGCTTATCATGACCATGGTCCCTCCTCCAGCCCAATGGCACAAATGGTTGCTATCTCTACTACTGGTCTCCACTGCACTCCATCGCCCAACAGGACAACCATAGGTATTAGGGCTTCTTTACAAGCAATGAGGAACCGACCTGTGGTTGCTAGGGTGGATGTACCCTAAAGGGCTCGGAGGTTCCTCCCGCTCGTGAGCCGGGCGTCTCGCCAGAGGCTCCTCCGAGACATCCACGCCAGCTGCTCCTCCCCGCTCAATCGCCTCAATGTCAACTTGTCCTCATACTCCCGGATTACGCTTGTCGCTCTTGCTTCTCAAGAATCTTCCTCGCCTCCGCCTCCTCCCTCGTTAGTATTGTCTCTGCGGATCTTAGACTCACGGTGCTTCCTTTTACATGACACCATATTCTACCCACCTCACTTCTATGAGTCCCACAGCTCTTCCTTCCACTGTTCAGACTGTAGATGATACCTCTCTTCCTATTGCAGGCCAAGGCACCCTTTCCACTTCTTCCCTTCATGTTCCTCAGCTTACTATGTAGCTTATGTCAGCTGGTCACATCACTGATCACAACTGTCGTGTTATTGTTGAGTCTTACTCTTGTGTCCAAGACCGCCGCACGGGGACTCTGCGTGGTACTGACCCTTAGTGTCGTGATTCGCAGTGTCTTTGGGAGCTCGACCGGTCGCGACTTTCTTTTCTCAAGTTCCACCAAATTAGGTCAACCACTACCATCGCTATTTTTCTTTCGTCCTTCATCGCTTCCTTCGCCAGTTGGCACCATCGCTCAGTCATCTCTGCGGATCGCGCTCGTCCACATCACTACTCACTAGTAGGTCGTGGTGTTCTTTGGTCTGTTTCTGGAGACCACTTTACATTTTATGAGTTGCAAGCTTGGCAAGCAACTACAGCTCCCCTATCCCTCTTAATGATTATGTTTCTACTAGTCTTTTTTATCTTGTTCACTCTAATGTTTGGGGTCCGGCTTCCTTCGTTTCGAAAAGGGGTCATCATCGATATTATATGATCTTTATTGATGATTATACTCGTCATACCTGGATCTACTTCATATCCTCTCTGGTCGAGTTCTCTTTATTTACGGATGTTCGCCACCATGGTTCGTGACTCGGTTTGATTGATCATTCGTGTGTTTCAGGCCGACTCATCGGAGAATACCTATCTATTTGCTTTGCATCGATTTCTCGAAAGGTGGTCTCTTCCCAATACTTGTTCCTAGTGCTCACGCCCAAAGCGGTGTCTCGAGCGTAAGCATCATCACTTGCTTGAGATCTGCTTCCACCTCATACTGGCCGAGGTTTGTCTCCTTCACTGCTTTCTCGTCAACATGCGAAATTACGCTCTTGAGGGCACTACTCTTTCGATCGGCGTCTCTACATCGTACTCAGAGTACTGGCCACCTTTGTTTTTTCTACCGGTTCCGCTTCATCCTTCTTCCACCTCGTGAGTGCACCAAGCTAACTGTTCAGTCAGTTGAGTGTGTTTTTCTTAGCTACAGTCTTGAGTATAAGGGTTATATTTTCATTACCTGACTTGTTGCTCGCCAGATGAGAATCTCTCGGATGGCACCTTCAATGAGTCCCCGACCTACTACCCTCGTTCCCTCTTGGCTTAGCTTAGATTCTCTTATTGAGTCGATCTCCTTTCTGATTTTTCCTAACCCTCGATTTTCCACTCGCATTTACTTCCTTCCACCTTCTTCGCCCGTTTACCTCTTCTCCAAGCTCCACTGCTCCTCCTCCATGGGATTTTCTTTCTAGCTCTTTTGTTAAGATTCCACCTTTTCCCTACACTACTCTCGTCGTCCTCAACCTACTCCTTCTCTAGTTGAGTTCTTCTTCGTCCTTGCGGTCCTACTCCGCCTTCTCCTTCTATATACGATTTTTATGATCGTCGCATTGTCAGGCCTCCTGACCGCTACGGCTTTGCAACCGCTTTCTTTTCTCGAGCCTACAACTCTCTGCAGTGAGGCTCTTGCTTTCACCCTAAGTGGCAATTTCATAGCGTCTGAGGAGATCATAGTTATTAAGGCGGTAAGGCGAGGCGAGGCGACCCACCCCCTCGCACCTTTTAAGCGCTAAGGGATGAGGTGAGGCGAGGCTTTACACACATCCTAAGGCACTAAGGCATCAGTCCAAGCAAACGGGATGAACACAGAATAGCAAACATTAGTCCAAGCTTATGTATATGTGTAATTATGTAAGAATAGATGTTACCTTGGTGGCTTGGTGTTGCAAATATATTTGAAGACTTGATGTAATGACCTTTACAATCATAATTGCTAACATGCTACTTGCTAATTGCCTAATTGAGTAATTAATACAATGTTAATTCCTAATTGCCAGTCTGCCATTGCTACTATGATTTATTAATCACACTACCACTGCTACAATGCTACTACTAATACTAGTTAGTAATTACTAAATAGCGTTGTGCCACCGCCAACGCTACTACTAATTAGTAATTACTAAATCGGCAAATCGCATAGGGCTTCTACTTCACTACAGTTCTACTAGTACTACGCTACTAGTCTACTACTAAATCGGCATCGATTCAGATCGTGCCACTTTGGGCTACTCAGATTCTTTAGACACAAGTCACAAGAGCAAAGCAGAGAGGAGGCGAGGCGAGAGAGCCAGAGGAGAGAGGTCCAGAGGAGGCAAGCAGAGGTCGAAAGGCAGAGGCGGGAGGCACTGACTGGGCGATCGCACGAGGCGCGCTGCAGAGGTGGCTGGAGGTTGGAGGCGCGACGGCGAGCGAGGAGCTGGAGCGTCACAGGCGGCGACGGCCGGGAGCTGCAGCGTGACGAGGAACCACGGGCAGAGAGGCGCAGGGCTGCGGCACGACGGAACCACCAACCAGAGGAGGCGATTGCCGCGCGACGGACATCATAGACATCTTGCGGCAAGGTGGGCGACGCCTTGACCCACGGCGCTTGCAGCAGGCAACGCCTAAGCGACGCTTTAATAACCATGGAGAGATTGATGCTTTGGGCGTACTAGCACTTAGGACCTTGTGTCCTTCATGCGCGTCCTCTATCATGTGCAAGATCAAGACCCTTCGGATGGTTCTCTTGAGCGCTACAAGGATCGTCTTGTGGCGTGTGGTTTTCGGTAGGAACATGGTCGTGACTACGATGAGACATTCACTCCTGGCACCCACATGACCACAATTCACATTCTCCTTGTTGTGGCCTCTGTTCGACAGTGCTCCATCTCTCAGCTGGACGTCAAGAATGCCTTTCTCAATGGCGAACTGCGTGAGAAGGTCTACATGCAACTACCCCTGGGTATTCTATCTCTACTGTATGGTTTGTCGCCTTCGTCGTTCTCTCTATGGGCTCAAGCATGCCCCTCGTGCTTGATTTGACCGCTTCTCCTCTGTTATCACTGCTACCAGTTTCTCTACCAGTGATCACGACCCTGCCCTCTTTGTACGCCTCTCCTCAGAGTTGGACGCTCCTCTGTGGATGACATGATCATTACTGGGGATAACTCAGTACATTGATTTTGTGAATGAGCGTCTCAGTGAGCAGTTCTTGATATCTGGTTTTGGTCCTCTTCGTTACTTCCTTGAGATTGAGGTCACTTCTACGTCTAAGGGCTACTACCTCTCTCAGGAGAAGCACATTCAAGATATTCTTGCTCACGCTTGTCCCACTGATCAGCGCATGGTGGACACTCCTATGGAGCTTAGTGTTCACCTTCGACCCATTGATAGGGAGCCTCTTGAGGATTCTACTCACTACAGCCATCTTGTCGGGAGCCTTGTCTACCTTGGAATCACTCAACTTGATATTTCTTGCTCAGTTCACATTCTGAGTCAGTTCGTTTCTGCTCCCATTCAGCTCCACTACAGTCACCCTCGTGTTCTGCGATATCTTAGCGGGACCATCAGTTGTCACCTTTTTCTTTCCTCACTCCAGCTCTTTGCAGTTTCAGTCATACTCTAATGCGACTGAGCTAGCGATCCTTCCGATC